>CP106729.1:188524411-189936746 GCA_025506655.1 Gossypium rotundifolium | reverse complement strand
TGGATTTGATATGATTTTCATAAAGTACTAACACTGATGTAATGCCATTTTATGTTTATAAATTACATATAGAAGTAATTATATTTATTTTATGTATAAATATATTAATGTATTTATTTTTAAAATGCTAAAATTTCAAATATACATTTTAATTGCTATTAAAATTTTATGTATATAATTACACTAAATAAAATTGATACACCAAATTACAAATTGAATAAAAGATTATACATAATTTTATTTTATTTTGTTGTAATTTTAAGTTCTTAATTCTATAAAAGAAATCATATATTATATAAAAAGTAATATATTATTATGTTGTTACCTGTGGATATGTTGTTGTTATTGTTATTTTCTTCTATGGATAATATAAAGTTTTACAATTTATTTTTAGTTGAAATTTTTAAAAGGAAAAATTAAAAATTTTAATTTTTCTCTCCCAAAAATATTTTTAGTGTGTAATTATTTTTTACCTTTACAATAACATATAAAAATAACTATATTACTCAAAGAAAAGAAAAGATGTGAGAAAAACAGGTAATTCACTTTCACAACCAAACATATAGAAATAATCTTAGCCTCCTCAAAGACAGAGAGGTGAGAGAAAAAAAGAAACAAAAAAGTGGTCGCTATTCTTTTCTCCTTCGCCACATTTCACGCTGCCAATATTTTTTTATACTAATTATTATTATTATTATTATTATTTTTTTTTTCGTTTTCGCTTTAAATTCACAATTAGGTTTAATGAATCATAATCAAGGACTTGAGTTTTAATTTATTAGATATATTTTCAATTTACAAAAATAACCTTAACTACAAAATTTAGATTGCGGGTATAAATTTACTATTCAACCCGGAGAAAAGAAGAAGAAAAAACCGAATAATTTGGGTAGATGTAGAAATTAAAAATGAATTAAGGTTGAAGAAGAAGTTGGCTATTATTGTAATTTTAATATACACGCAAGCTACGGAATAAAAGAAAGATAAGGTCAGTAAAAAGGGTTTTTTATTAAATTAGGATAAAAAAAATAAAAATTCAAAAATGGGACGTGGCCGGTGTTAATTACCAAAATGGGTGAAAATGGTGTCCCATAGGCGGCACCACTCCCCTCTAAAGACATCGCCTCAGCCTAAAGCAATGATTGACACCATGAAGAATGGTTTGCATGGCACCAATTAACAATACTACTGCATAAAGCGTGACACCAAGCCCTTAAATGGTCCCTCCTTCCCCGTCCCCCCCCACAACATTGAGTGAAGCTCAAAGAAAAGAAGAAGCAACGGAGAAAGAAAAGAAGGAAGGAAGAAAGAAAGAAAAAAGAAAAGAAGGAAGGAAGGAAGAAAGAAAGAAAAGAAGGAAGGAAGAAGAAACAAAGAAGGAAGAAGGAAAAGAAATTAGGAGAAAATTAGGTATAATTTTTTAAAATAATGTTTATGTTGTTGATTTTTTATTTTATTAAATTATTTTATTATATGTTAATTTTATTTTATGACATATTTGTTGTTAGTAGTTTATAATGTAAGTAGTTTAAGTAGTTTATAATAATTTTATTAAATTTATTATATGTTAATTTATATTTTATGACTTAGTTTATAACTAACATTAGTTGTTTAAGTAGTAGTTAGTTAGTAACTAAGTTAAATACTATTATGATTAATAGGTAGTTAGAATAGAAACCCTAAAAAATATTTAATTATGTTAGTTAGCTAATAATTTATTATGTTAGTATGTATTAATATGTTAGTTTTAACTCTAACATGATTTTAGTTAGTATATTATTATTAGTTAAACTTTAATAATTAATTTAGTTAGTATATATATAAAATAATTATTATTATTGTTAGTGTAATATTATCGTTAGTAAAAAAGGTAAATGTTATTTTATTAAGTATTATATTACTATTGTTAGTAATATATTATAGTTATTGTTAGTATGAAGAACATTAAAATAATACATAAAATATTACGTATAAAAAATAATATAAAATAATAAAATACTGAAAATAGTATATTTTTTAAAGTAATAGTATTTGAGAAAAGAAAATACTGAATAAATAGTTAAAATAAGTGGATTTTATTAAATTGATATATAAAAGTAATAAAACAATACATTTGAAATATTACGTAGTAAAAGAAATAATATAAAATAATAAAAACGAAAATAGTAAAATAAAATATTTGATTTATTATGCACTAAAATGTATACATAGATAATATATTTGAATGATTATGTACGAAAATAATATAAAATAATTAAAAACGAAAATAGTAAAATAAAATATTTGATTTATTATGCACTAAAATGTATACGTAGATAATATATTTGAATGATTATGTACGAAAATAATATAAAATAAAACGGACAAAGGCTAGTAATAGAAAAAGCTATACGTATCGTAATATTATTATTAAGGAATCGTAAAAACTATATTATTACTTTAGCTATGTTAATATAATATTATTATGAAGAAACCGTAAATATTATTATTAGTTATTATCATTGTTTATAAAAAACTCTAATTAATATTTAACTTAATATTATGATGTTTGTATAAATAATAAAATATTATATTTATTATGCATCGTTGACATGATATTCTTATTATATGATTAGTATTGGCATGTTATTTGTTACTAATTGAATATAGATTTATTATTTTTATGTAGGTAAAAATTTGATTTGAGACGAAATGGCTTCATTGATTAGTAAAGTTCCTCACATATGCGATCTTCTAAAAATATGGTAATGTATTGTTATTTATTAATTACGAGTTATATTAACAAAATAGCTACATAATAAATTATGTTATTCTACATAAGTAGTAATCTTTTATGATTTAACATCGTCAGACTCGTCTTAGTGTATTACGGGTAGGGTGAATGGCCTAAAAATCCCGGATGAACGATCGATGCCATATATAGAGCAAGTTTGATTCGGTCGTGAAAAGACTGATCCGGACGTTTGACTTGCGGTATGATTTAATATCCGCACTAGTCGAGCGTTGGCGTCCGGAGACCCACACTTTTCATTTTCCGTGTGGAGAGTGCACAGTCACTCTAGAGGATGTTGCACTGCAGCTTGGGCTCCCAATTGACGGGAGTCCCGTTACGGGCGTCAGTGCGGTAGCTGACCCGTTTACCCTCTGTCAGAGCCTACTAGGGCACCCGTACGGTACTGATGGAAAATATTTTACAGAATTAAAATTTACATGGCTGAGAACGAGGTACCAACATATATCAGCTGATGCCACTGAAGGCGACTTGATGTGCGCTAGTCGAGCGTGCATTATGCACATCATAGGGGGTATACTGATGCCCAGTGCAAACAATAATACGGTTCATATTCGATGACACCTTATTGGCTTATTTAAGCAATGCTCGATCAGATAGTTGGGGCTCGCAGCTTACGTGGTTATACTGTGAGCTTTCTTGGACGCACGACCTAACGATCGGAGACATAGGCGGATGCCTTACACTATTGCGATCTGGCTCAGATAGGATGCCATTCTTGGCATCGATTACCCACCAACCATACGTATATCCGTTAGTGAACAGTGATAAAATATAACTTGTTTTTAATCGAAATTTCTTTATATCGATACTATTTGACTTAATTTTTTTTTGTAGGTGGAGTAATTATCCTGCATCGGAGGTTGTACATCGTCTCGATATACCGCTTATGATTGAACAACATGCCGGGAAGGGTGCGATTCCAATATTAGTTACGTAGTAGTTTGTATATCTTATGCACAATCGTGTTTAATTTTAACAATGTTATTAATCGTGCGGTTTATATGGATGCCATCTAGTAGACCGAAAATTGCAATTGTTATACCCCGTCCTCCTATATCCACTCAGATATGTGGTGCACAAACGCACAATTGTGCATTTCCATATAGTAGAGTGGTATCACGGGATCGAGTCTTTGCAAATTTGGTTGCGTCGATACATCCGGAACCGCCGTGCTGTGTGGGGCGGTTCATTGCAAAAATAAGAGAGGAGACCGACTTGGATTGGGGGTTAGACATGGTCAATTTATTGCGGTGTGGAATGATCGCATGTCCCGAATCCTCGGATGGATATGGCTTCGGTCTTCAACCTCCATTAGAGTACATACAATGGTACTCTATTATGGGAAGCCATATATTCTCGGAGGCGATCATTGTAATCCCCCACATGTGCGGCGCATGGGGCATCTGAGCCAAGGCGATATAGAGGCCGAGGTAGCTGCGAGTCCCGATCCCGAGTCGAGCCCGGCGAACTGGCCGGAGCCCGAGCAGAGAGGTCGGCCGGAGGCCGGCCGAGCGAAACAATTACAATCACATTCGGATGCACATTCAGATCATCCATATGTGCGAACAATCGACAATCTGCTCGGGCTCGTCGAGGTGGATACCAAGACGGGTTGATATATTCGGATCGTACACACCGCATGATGGCACTCTCGGTTCAGTATCTGGGTCGTATCCATCGTGATCGACACTCCATCCGCTCGAGTTCATCTATGCCTTCGACGACATGATTTTTCGCCATGTTTAGCACACCGCCATCCGAACCCCCACCGCGATCGACGAGGATGTTGGTCATCACAGGCGGGGAGACGGCGTGAACGTCGACCACCGCAGAAATACACACCGAGGACTACACCATCGAACCATCAGTTTTAAGGTGTTTATTCCGGTCTTGATTATTTGTATTTGTAAATATAACTATGTTTATACTTTATTTTATAAAATTAACTTGATTATTTGTAGCTATGATTACTTAATATTGTTATGAGTTTTGATGATTTGGAGCTTTACAATTTCATAACAAGATTTTAAGACATGACACCAATAGCTCACTTGTACACCAACAACTAAATTGATTTGTTTGCTTTATACATAGGATCTAGTTGCAATTTAACCACATTTCTATACTCTCCAAATGAATCTACAAATAAATACCATCAACCACAAATGAAATAAGCTTCCACAGCTTAGTAAGATTCAAACAATTCATTCGCAAATAATTTAGCAGGAAGTTTCATAATTATTATCGTATACAGTTATATATATCAATCAAATTTATTACAATTATATATATAGCAGCATCATATATTGATAGATAGCAATGTTAATATTAATAAGCTCAATTCCCGATCGCTTCGTGACGATTGTCCAACATGATAGTTTATTTGCTAGCATTTACTTTGATTATGACCACCTAACCTACATATTCCACAGGCCTTCACGTCGGATTTTTCCATAATGTCCATTTCATTACGGATTCTGGATGATTGCGGACGACCTCTCGGATTTCTGCGTAGCGCTCTATCTGGGACAAGCTCGAAAGTCGTCCGGCACCTCCCATGTAGGCATGTCGGGCAGACGAGAACTCATTTTCCCGACACACGCAAAGCACGTTCTAGCGTGTACATCATTCACAAAATGTTCAACACTAAGGTTCGCTTTAGCACATCGCCACAACATGTGCACACGGATAATGAAGTGTTTGGAACCTCTTGCATTCACACATGCATTCAAGATCGACTCCATAAGACCTAGGTGGCAAACCGGTCGACGATCGATAGACTCAGTAACTCGAAAAGTTTCCATTCGTCGTGAATATATTTCTACTGATCATCGACCTCGCAATCCGACGATTTGCAATCAATGCATCCTCACATCTTCCACAAACACGTGTCCGCATCCATCCGGTTGACTTGTTGTTCACCCATTCTTGGCATCAAGGTTGCCAACCCAGTAGAATATTGCCGAGAAGACAGATGAAATCGGAAGATGCCGTGTTTTCAACAACACAATTGACCCTCCACCAAGTTTGTGGTCATCGACCATAACGAAAGCCCTCAATCAAAACTTTGAGCCCATTGCCACGGCTCCATTGTACCCAACCACTCCGAAAAGATTTGTTCGCTTGACCTTCCATGTCACTCTCGAGTTGAGTCATCATTCGCGAAAAATATGTGGCTTCTAACTCGACTGTGTACATGTTTTAAAAAATATTAGTTACTATATCTGGATAACATAAAACATTAAACTATACATATTAAAAATATAAGGTTATCCTTTACCCATTTTCACCATTTCTCTCTCCGGTTTGCATTCTTATACTCAAGAAAGTTAGCCGCAATGTGACGGATACAGAACGGATCTCCATGGCACACCGGAACGCCTAATTGCGGCAATTAATCCTTTCCCTCTATCGGAGATGATGCAAATATTATCATTTCGATAACATACCTCCAGCAGTTGGTGAGGAAGAATTCCCAAGATTCCATATTCTCCTTATCTACTATTGCAAACGCTATTGGGAGTACATTCCTATTGCCGTCTTGAGCAACCGCAATAAGTAAGATCTGTGTATATTTTCCGTATAACCATGTCCCATCCACCTGCACGGTCGGCTTGCAGTGTGGAAATGCCCGTACACATGGATCAAACGTCCAGAACATTCAATGAAAAATTCTTTTCCCCAGCTGTAATTGGTCATTTGGGCCGTAAGAAGGTCGTGTCTGTAACTCAATCACGCTTTCGGTATGTACTCCGCATAGCACTATCCATCCTCAGTAGCTCATTATACGATGACTCGTAATCCCCATACAATTGTTCCATTGCCATCTGTTTAGTTATCCACGCCTTTCGATATGATACTCGATCATCGAATCGTGCTTGTATTTCAAAGCAATCGATCAAACTTTAATAGTCGGCATGTCTTTCACCATTGGCATGATACACGTACATATAGTTTTGGAATCAAGTTTTCGATGATCTTCATCATCGTGTCGATCCGCATGTATGAGGCCCAACCATTTTCTAATCTCCACATCTGCGATTTTTGAATGAATGCACTCAGATCCGCCAATTGCATCCTTCCACCGCCTTCTAACACTCGCAATATATATCGTCGATTTAGACTCTGCGACTTTGTAATCCACGATATATCCATGCTATACCGCTTTAATAGCGGAATCGCACTCTTCTTTACTTCTAAATCTCCGCCTAGGAATAACTCCTCATGATTGGAATTTACGGTAAGCCGTGGCGGGATATATTTCGTGGTACTGAAACTCGATTACACGCCACGTCGTGGTCTATGAGTGACATGTGCGCCCGAGATTATTGTGTATCGTAATACATCGCATATGGTTCCCGCGGAAGACGCACTAATGTTCCCATCGTCATTCACATCTTCATCGTCAATATCATCCCAGTATATCATCCATATCGGGATCACCGTCAATATCGACCTCTTCTTCACAATGATCACTACCGCATGTCCATCATCACCAACCACATCAATATCGGTGTAATATTAAGATCGATATCGATCCGACGATATTTGATTCGTCATCAACATACGATATTGGAGGCACCATGCACGCAGTTCTTGAGCTCCATGTTCTTCACCATATGCATTGTTGTCTTCATTTGCCTCAATACCGCTAACTCGGCAAATAAGTGAATCGGTGCATTTACATTACTCCATTCCCACAAAGACAGCGATCATTGTTTCCGTCTCTTCGTCGTCTACAAGTTCTATTTCGTGAATTTGATCGGATCTGCCAAATTGGAAACTTGTAGAAAATTCTCGATATCGCTTTCCCACAACGTCTAACGATTTTTGCGTTTATCCTTCGCTTCATATCATCCAACGATACATTTCTATTAAATCTCATTGCTATTTGTTGCCGACATTCAAATATGCATCCAACGGTTGTTGTCAAGATGATTCCATCGAAATAAACGCATACTAAAAAACGATCATCCATCTTCAATGGTCAATCTGTCAAAAATAAACAAAATTTCTCAAACAAAATTTAAAACGTAACATTCACAATAAAAATTAATTAATATAAACACATAAATTACTAACAAATCAAAATAAACAAACAAAATAACTTTAAAACAAAATAATGTTTTATATATTATTTTAATGTTTTCTATACTAACAATAGTTATAACAATATACTAACAAAATAATAATATTACACTAACAATAATAATTACAATATACTAACTAAAATAAAGAGATAAAAACTCTAATTAAAACCTTATATTATACTAAAATACTAACTAACTAACATAAATATTTTTAGGGTTTATATTCTAATTACCTACTAATAATAATATAATACTAAATAAAATAACATTTACCATTTTTACTAACAACATAACAATATTACACTAACAATAATAATAACAATATTATAATAATAAAATAATAATAACAATAAAATGGCATAATGTTTTATATATTATTTTAATGTTTTTATACTAACAATAATTATAACAATATACTAACAAAATAATAATATTACACTAACAACAATAATAATAATATACTAACTAAAATAAAGAGATAAAACCTCTAATTAAAGTAATAAAATAAAAGTTAATATATAATAAAAAATTAAATACACAAATATTCTAAATATTTTTAGGGTTTATACTCTAATTACCTACTAATAATAATATAACTAAATTACTAACAATACTAAACTACTAAGTAATAAAATAAAAGTTAATATATAATAAAAAAATTAAATACACAAATATTATTTAAAAAATTTATACCTAATTTTCCTCTATTTTTCTTCTCAATTTTCTTCCTTCCTCTCTTTCTTTTTCTTCCGCACCCACTTCTTCCTCCTCTGATGCTTCTTTCTTCATTGTGGCGGAAGGGGAGGTGCTGTTTAAGGTGTGGAAATGCAGTCGCCTCTGCCAACACATTTTCCAGGCTTGGTGCCTTTATGCCAGTGTATTGTTCAAGTTTTGGTGCCGCCTATGCTGTGGTATTGTTTACCACTGTGCATGCCCATGGCACACCATTCTTCACCAGTGTCAAGATCAGTAGGGTCGCTTGCATGTCTTCTTAGGGGAGTGGTGCCGCTTATGGGACACCATTTTCACCCATTTTGGTAATTAATACCGCCACGTCCCATTTTGAATTTTTATTTTTTATCCTATTTTAATAAAAACCCAGAGAAAAGTCATCTCAATCATTGTAAATGTTTAAATGACTAAAGTGCCCAGTTGATTATTTTATATTCATCAACAACAATAGTTGGGAAGGGTAAAAATATCATTTGAGCCATATTTTTTATTATCCAACTTTCTTTTGTATGAAAATAATAATAATAATAATAATATCTGATATTATAAAATAAAATAACATAATCAAATCTTTACCAGTTATTTGAAACAAATTAATAGGTGGAAGGCGCATTGTTTAGCGAGTGAAATTATTTTTATGGCATCAAAGATGTTTAATAAAAATAAGATAGAAGGCAATGGCAATGGCAAAGGTCTGAAAAGCACCTCTCTATTTTTGAGGAGGCTAAGGTTATTATTTCTACATGTTTGGTTGTGAAAGTGAATTATCTGTTTTTCTCAGATCAGCCTCCATTTTCATTCCTTTCTCACATCTTTTCTTTTCTCCCTTATATTCATATAGTTTTACCATGAAACAACAGTTCCTAATAGATTTGATAACATTCTTATTTTGACAAATCTCATATATATATATATATATATACATTAGAATATGACAAGAAATTAAAACAAAAAATAAAACTATATATGATTTAAAAGAAAAGGAGTGGACAAAATAAAAATCACGAAAAATGTAGACTTCAATAAAAAAACAATTTAAAAATCACAATAAATAATGTTGAAAATGTTCCAACCAACAACTAGCCGAAAGCTATTGCCGCCGCTCATAAAAGCAAAAATTTAATTTGAAAAAGTTTTAGCAATTGGAAAGGCAAGTTTTATTTTTTCATTCAAGTGTATTTTCAAACATGATGTGAAAAATAAAGACATGATAGATGAGAACACTTTTTTATTATGGATTTAATTGATTTTTTAAAGGTAAATTATACTCAATGTCATTAAATTATTAATAAATTTATATTTTGGTCATTAACTTCAGAAGTTACAAAAATTTTCATTTAAGTCACTGAGCTAGTTATTTGTACTACCTGCACAAGTCGAAAGCTATTCTTCCTCCTTGTAACATCCCCTACCCGTATCCATTACCGGAATAGGGTACGAGGCATTACCGGAGTTTACTGAACATTTTCGAATAATTCCGAGTCATTTATTATTCATATTCTGAAATAATCATAACGTCCCTCTATTGGGCCCTCAAAGCCCAAAACATACTGTCGAAACCATATTTTTGTTAGGAAAATGGACCGACTTTAAAAAGAAAAAATGGAGTCGCCACCAATCTTTTTTGAAGTGCAATTGGGCCACTTTTGAAAACATTTTGGTCTACGAATTTTAAGAAAACGGGTCCGAGAGTCGGTTACGCACGAGGAAGGATTAGCACCCTCGTAACGCCCAAAATTGGTACCGTATTGATTGATTAATGTCCTAATATCAAAATTGAAAGAGATTTTAAAAAACGAAACCGTTGGAAAATATTTGGGTAATTCGAATTGGATATCGGAATTATCTTGCTCCGAAAGGATGAAAGATCACGTCCAGCACGTTAGGATACGACGTTTCAAACCTTTGACACCAAGATCATTTCATGATTTCCAAAATTCATGCATTGTCATTTTAAGAAGGGTATTTCATCATTTGGCCAAATGAAAGAACTGAAACCCAGCACGTTAGGGCACGATCCTTCAAATTTCCAAACAATAAATATTGTCTTATTTTTAAAGTTGAGACAGCGCGATCAAAATTTTAAAAGGATATTTAGTCCTTTGGACGAGCGAAAAATTGAAACCCAGTACGTTAGAGCACAATTTCTCAAAACTTCCAAGCACAAAATATTGTCTTGCTTTTAATATTTAAAAACGGACACTGTTTTAAAGGATATTTAATGATTTGGTCAGACAAAAAACTGAAACCCAACACGTTAGGGCACTAGTACTTGAATTTCCAAAACATGAAATATTGCCTTGTTTAAAAAAAAATCCTTTTTATAAATTTTGAAAAACGTGGTAAAAGACAAAGCAAATTAAAGAAAATGACAAATAAAAATAATAGGAGTGATAACAAAATAGTTACAAAATATAAGAAATGATAATAATAATAATAATAATAATAATAATAATAATAATAATAATAATAATAATAATAATACTAATATCAATAATAAAGAATATATATATATAAATAATGATGACGAAAATGACAATAACAATGCTAAAAAATAGAAGTAAAAACTAGAAACATAATTATAAGAATAATAATATGTATAATATACTAGTGATAGTGAAAAAGAATGGTGGTAAAAAAATAGTAATAGGATATATATACAAAGTTAATATAATAATAATAATAGTAAAATAATTAAAATGAAGAAAACTATAGTAGTAATAATATTAAAAACATAATCTCCAAAAAATGGGGTATATCGATAATAATATAAAATAATAGACATAATAATGATATGTAATAATAATCATAAATATAATAATTAATATAATAATAGTAATAAATATAAAATATAATAAAAATATTAAAAATAATTAATAATAATGATAAAATAGCCAAAACAAACGAAAAGGGACTAAATCGGATCAAAAACAGAAGCATGGGGCCGAATTTAGAACAAAACAAAAATAGAAGGACTAAATTACCATGCGTGCAACCTGGAGGGTCCAAAGCAAAAAATAACCCCTCCCTGAAACGGTGTGTTCAGTGAGGAGCCGAATTGAACCAATTGTAAAAATTTCGGGCCCAAATTAAAACCAGAAAAACCTAATTTAACTGGACTAGAAAAACGTGAGGACCGGCGCAGTAAATATCCCATTTTATTTGAGAACCGCGCGAATCCTATAAACCCATTGGGTCGGGTCACGGGTCAGATAGGCGAAACGGCGCTGTTTTAGGGCTATTAAGCTTAGCCCTAAACGACGTCGTTTAGGAGGGAGTATAGAAGTTGAATTTTTCATAAAAACTTCATTCTCCTTCATTTCAAAAAAATAAAACAGAGAGGAACTCTCTCCTTTCCCCATGCAATTTTCGGCACCCTCCGGCAAGGCTCCGGAAAGGTTAGGTTTTTTTTTTGTTGATAAACCTCGATAAATGCATATATATATATATATATAGTTAAAAAAAATATATGTATGTAAATAATGACTTTTGAATAGAACAAATAGGGGGAAAATAAAGAAAAAGAAAATAAACCTTTGCTGTCCAATATACTCTCTTCATATTTTCTGCATTTTTTAGTGTGTACAGTGTATACTCTATTATATTACTCTATTATATTTTCTTTTTTCTTTTTTTCTCTAAAACCCCCCCAAAAAAAAGAACCCCTTTTACAGATTCGATTTGGCTTTTTATAGCCTACATTTTACAACTAAACTCTTCTATTTTGTAGGGACATGGTGGATCACGTCTCTGACGTGGAGTCGTGGTGGCGAACGTCGCGGGCACGGAGAATCCGGAGCTAGCACGGGGCATGCGGCGCAGCCATAGGGTTTCTTTGCTTTCTGTTGTATTTGGGTAGTTAGGTTTAATTGTTTGGGTTTAGTGGGCTTAGGTTTTTGGTTTGAGTCTGATGGGTTCTTTGTGATGGACTGCTGGATTTTGTTTTATTGGGCCCGGGCAAGAAATTGGGCCTTACACATACATTAGGAACCAACTGAAATTAAATCGGAATTATAGAGAACTTTTTTCCAAAATCCTAAAATTTTCCTACATTGGTTAGCGTACTTTAATATTAACAAACTTATTTTCTCGACATGTCTCACTTGAATTTATTACTTGTCCTAATATACATAATTTTCCTTGTATCAACGTATCAAAGATAGTCTTATATTTACGTGTCATGATATATGATACATATCATTCTCTTGTTGTTTCTTCATAAATATAAATTATTCAATTTATTATGGCAATATTTCATGTACCATTATTTTCGTGAGTTTAGTGTATATTTATTTCAAAGAGCAGTTCATAATTTTGAATATGCATAATTATCGTGCAAATTTCACATACATGTATTTTCCATGTCATATTTCAATATATCAAATAATTATCATTTCTATGTATTTCAAGTTTAATTTTATGATTTCAAGTACTTGCCATTTTCTATATTTATCTCGTTGAATTTCTCAAATTTCGATGGATTTTCCAAGAGTACACTTATAGTGTACAATTCCGGGTCCGTCAATTGCATACACATATGGGTATACCTTTTTTCAGAGAGCACACTCCCGAACCTCATCCTTACAATGGGATTATCGGTCAAGCTAAATCCCAGAAGAAAGCACACTCCATGAACCTCATTTCTTACAATGGATTACCGATCGAGCTAAATCCTCTAACATATGCTCAAAGAGTATTGTCGAGATTACCAGTCCAGGCTAAATCCCCTGCAACGACAATTACTCTAATGAGCTTGGATCTAAATTACCAGTCCAGGTTAAATTCAGTCCAGGTTAAATTCAGATCCTAATTCGGATTACCCGTCCCGGCTAAATCCATTTTCCACATATTCTTCGGGAGGGCTATATCAGGATCATCCGTCCGGGCTAGATCCTTTTCACACATATTCTTCGGGAGGGCTATATCAAGATAGAATCACCCGTCTGGGCTAGATCCTTTTTACCGTCAATTCCTTTTCAGAGATCCATCGAATTTTCCTTTCATTCAACTGGGATTTATTTTCCATGTTCATCAAGAATATCAATGCTTCATCAATTATCATACAATGAATATCCAAATTATATTTACATCAATTAGAATATATTTCAAGTATTTAAGAATATAATTCAAGTTACACGAACTTACCTCCTTGCTTGTTCATGTTTATAGTTTCACTAATCTGATGACTTTTCTTTTCCATGTTCAAGTCTCGTAATTGAGTTATTCGGATCTTTATAAATAAATTTGATCATCATTTTCATTCATTTCATATTCTGATACATTTAATTAATGCTTTAGGCAAAATTATCATTTTGCCCCTAAGCTTTTAATTAATGACGATTTCATCCTTAGGTTTAGAAAAATAAAATTCTTGCAATTTAATCCTTGTTTCAAGCCTAATTATTCTCATATATATTGATAACAGCCCATGAATTCAATGAAAATATCAGAATTTTCCATAATTTCAACACTTTTCAATTTAATCCCTAAAACATATTTTCACCCTATCTTGATCTAAACTAATAATGTCATTAAATTTATAATTTAAATAATAAAATAATCCATTTCATGCAATTTGGTCATTTTTGATATTTTTACAAAATTACCCATAAAGTTTTACTTTTAGTCAATTTAGTCCCTGAGTCTAGAACATGCAAATTAGCCATACTAGCTGAATATTCATATATATTTTCCTCGTCCTCCTCTCCATTCCACATCCTTAATTTATGTAACATGCTTACAAGTAACATTATCTATGATTTCACTATTTACTCATAAATTTATTCAAAGCTGTCCATTTGCGTCATAGTAACTAAATTATTTATATCTTAAAATACAGAATTCAATTTAAGATCCGCTAATTTTTATTGAAACTAGACTCACATATCTTATTACCATAAAATTTTCAGAATTTTTGGTTTATCCAATAAGTACAGTTTATTCTTTAAATTCACCCCTGTTCTGTTGTCTGACAGTTTCGACCCTTCTTCACTAAAAATTAATTATCTCATCATAAAGAATTCATATGATGTTCCGGTTTATTTATTTTAAAAATATACTCATTCAGGATTTTAAACATATAAATTTAAGCCTCTAATTATTTTTCTCCAATTTTTTATGATTTTCCAAAGTCAGAACATGGGAACCCGAAATCATTCTGACCTTGTCTCACAAAACCTATTATATCTCATGATTTACAATTCATTTTCTTACAAAATTTATTCTACAAGAAACTAGACTCAATAATATTTAATTCCATGTTTATTCATCCTCTAATTCGATTTATACAATTTTTGGTAATTTTTCAAAGTTAGACTACTGCTGCTGTCCAAAACTGTTTTAGTGCAAAATGTTAATTACCAAGTTTATAACACATTTATTTCCTTTCTCTACAATATTTCCCATCACTTTCTCTAATTTTCCTTCACTAACATATCAAGAACATAAACCTTATATAAGAAAACTCTACATTAACATCATTTACATGCATTTTTCACAATATCAAACTTAAAAATATATTGAAAACTTAATGTTCTTACATTGTTTTATTGATTTCAATCTTTAACTTGATTTTCTCTCTCCTCCAGCTTCTATTTCTTGAATCTAACTTGATATTCTTGCTCCCCATAGTCTCCTTGTCATCTTTCTCTCTTGATGGCTATGGAAATTCTTTTGAATTCTAAGTGAAAATAATAGATTTTTGGTGAAAGGACCAATTTGTATTTCTTTCTCTTCTTCTCACGTTGGTTTGCATAGAAAAGAAATGATGAAAATTCATCATCTTTCCTTCCTTTTATACTAAATAAATAATAATAAAATAATGATAAATAATAAATTATCTCATCAAAATATTAATAAAATAATATTTATCTAATTAAATAATTATAAAATATCATCAACATCATCATTACTTTCTACATTTCTCTCTCTTCTAATTGACCATTTTGCCCTTCGTGATCTTTTAAAATTCCATCCTTGAATCATCACATAATTTGGTAAAATTATGATTTAGTCCCTCATAATTCTTTACGTATCCAATTTGGTCCTAATTCATTCATTTTCCTTAGTTTCTAGATCATTCTACCCTTAAAATATTTCCACTATTGGTCCTTCAACTTTTTCATATTTACACTTTAACCCTTTAAGTTTTAAATATTTACTCTTAGGCAACAAAAATTTTCTCACTTTTACCATTTAGTCCTTTCTTGAATTGATATATCATAATATACTTTTAACTGTTGTCATAACTTCAAAATTTCCCTTTTTGTCGCTTTATTTCCTTATTTTACTATATCAAAGATAATATTTTACTGTAAAAATATTTGGGGTATTACACTCCTACTTTTTTACAATTCAGTTTTTTCGTGAAACAACTTTGAACATCATGAATCTATGAACCAAAACTAAAACTGTTTTTTTATTTAATCTCCGACATCGATTATCAGATCGACTTAGATCTAAAGTATGTTCTTCTACTTGTCGATGGGTACTGGTCCACCGTACCATCGTCGAATCGTCGCTTGGTGCTCGCTAATCGGACTTTAAAAAAAAACACTTAACAACCTAAGGACTGAAATAAAAACTTTCAAATAGTTCAGTGACCATTTATACCTTTTTAAAGTTCAGTGGCCAAAACTTAAACTTACTAATAATTTAGTGACCTTGGATGTAGTTTACCCATTTCTTAATTACTTTACAAGTACCTTTTTGAAAATCTAAAAAAAAAATTAAGAATGCTAATTTTTTTTGAAAGATTCTAGAAAGTTAAGAACATTTTAAGAAAATTTTAAAAATTTAATAAAATTTATGAAAATTCTAAATTTTTAAATGCTAATAAAATCTAAGAAATTATAAAATTTTATAAAAACTAAAAGAAAAATTTACAAAATAAAAATCAATAAACACATTTTTAACTTGCATTTACTTAAATATCTTTACTTTCTATGTAACATCCTGAAATTGGGCCTAGTAGAATTGGGCCCAATAGGCCTTGAGAATGGGAACGTTTAAAATTTTTGAGATGCATGTATCACTTAGAATGTTATAGTAAGGTATTAATGGGCTTGTGCATTGTGTGAAATGTTATGTTAATGTGTTAATTTGAGAATTAGAGGTGCGAATTGGGCTCAGGTTTGGGCTGAGGCCTTGATTAAATATTCTAAGTAGTCACTCTAGGGCTTAAAATGTAGGATCTATAGTTTAAATGGCGAAGTGGGCTTGTGCCCCAAAGGTTATGTGGCGCTACAAGGGAGCCAGAGGGTGGCGTCACTGGTGGATGGAGAGGGCCCAAGTTTTGGCCGCTTGGAGCCCATAAAGTTGGGCCAATTTCGGCAGCCAAGGAGAGCTGGGTGGGACGGCAACAAGGCTATTAAATAGGTGGATTTAATGGCTTAAAAAAATGGATAATAAGCTGATAAAGGAGGGGAAGAAGTGGTGTGATGTAGGACACTTTTGGATGTGGTTCTGATAAAGACAATGGAAAAGGATGATGAGCTATTTAGGAGGGATTGAATGTTTTGGATAATGGGGATAATGTGCTGATAATAATAGGGAGAGATGGTGTTATCTAAACCTCTTCTAAAGGTGAATAGATTAAGATAGAGGAGAAAAGGTAGGAGTTATCTTCTGAGTGCAGAGTTGGCCGAAATTCCATCTCCTGGAGGGGGTGCCGGAATTCCCTATAAATAGGGGGTATCTCTTCAATTCCGGCCTTTGAACCTCATTCTTTTCTCTCTTTCTGTGCCGAAATTCTCAGTTCTTCTTGGCAATCTCTTATCTTTTGATTTCTTCAAAAGCCGAAACTTTATAGTCTCTTTTCCCGATTTCTTCCGGCAAGTCAAACCCTTAAGTATTCTTTCTCTCCACTTTCTTTTCACTTTCCTTCTAAGCCGAAACACTTCACTCAGTTTTTCTAAAAGCCGAAAACGTATCAGTTCATCTTTTCCGGGATTTTCATAAAAGCCGAAATCGCTAGATCTCATCTCTTGTGTTTGCCGAATTCTCTTTGAGGTATCTGCTTGTGCCGAATCTTGAAGGAAACTCTAGGTAAGTGTCGATTCGCGAGATTCCAACTTTTTTGGCTTTTTAAAGACTTTAGCTGAATGGCTATTTGAAAACTAATCTTGTGTTTTCTCTTATTTGCGGCATTCCGGGATTTGAAGGGGAGTCAATCTCTTAGATCTCTAAGTCAGAGTTCAGTAACACTCGAATCATGTTACTTTCGGGATTTCAAGGTTATAGACTGAAGGTAATAGATCCGGATAGTAGGGATATCGACTAAGAGTATAGTAATACGCGATATCAGGTGTGTAACCTTTCACGCCATTAGATTGTTTGTTAGTATGTATGTATAAATCTGCTATATTCTGATAAATGTCAAAATCCCGGCATAACGATTGAAAACCCGAGAAGGGTAAAAGCGAATCACCAGGTTAGTGATCTCTGACATTCTAAAGTGAATGGTTCTGATGATTTGATATGATAAACATGTATTGTTAGTTTCTGTAATTGCACGGGGTTGGATAATTGATAAAAATGGGAAGTGATCTGTTCTGGTGGCTTTTTCCATTTCAGCCTGGTGACTCTGTCACAAACTCTGTTTCTGGTGGCTTATGCCATTTCAGCCTGGTGACTCTGTCACAACTCTGACGATGAGCAGCAAGACTGCCATCAATAGCGTGTAGCGGTGTGGGTTGATTGTAGAAATCCCCAATGGTGTGAATGGCTAGTAAGGGTGGCGTGTAGCTGATGGAAACCTAGGATTGGGTTGGGTTTTGCATATTTTCTTACATATTATTTTCTGTCATATGTTCTGTGGGGCTAAGGCCCAACCTGATGGTGCACGAGGGTTGCACACTGAGTCTCACGACTCAACCTATTATTTAACAAATTTCAGGTAGCACCTAGTGCATCGGACTGGGCTGGAGAGGAGCGCAAGGTGGCCATGCAAAAGATCATTTGGATTCCGCGTAAAGACTTTAGTTTATTATTTTATATTTTTATTTTATGGGTTTTTAAATCTTGTTGTAATAAGGCCATGGGCCATTAGACTATTATTTATGTTTTGGGTTTTTGTTATTAGATTTTTAAATGTTATGTTAAAATTAAGCTAAGACAAGCATTAAATTACGGTTATATTTTTAAAATACACCAAGGCATTTTATCAATTAATACCTTAAACAGACTTACTAAGTGGTTAAGTTTTCCGATTAAAAAGTTTAAACTCGACAAACGTTTTCCAAAAACACGACATATTTATAGAATCATTTAAGTGACATACCAGATCCGGTTGTAGTGTATGGGCCGGGTTTGGGGTGTTACATTCTACATTCCCAATATTTACTTTCTGAGATTATTATTATTTTTGGATTTTAGTTACATAGACCATTAAAAAATATATGTTTTTTTTATGCCATAATTAAAAGAGTAATTTCTTATATAAAGATATTTAAGTAAATGCAAGTTAAAATGAGTAATTTGTTATATATTAAAAATATATGTTTTATCTCATCTTACTATATATTGTTTAAAGAAAAAGTCCAGGATTTTAATGCACAAACCAGTTTTTATAGATACATCAATCAATGAAATAAATTCTTTTACTTGGACTCCCATTTTTATATTAAATTTTAATTTGATAAAATTGAAAAGGATTGTTTTTTTTCATACAATTGTAACTTCAACCTTTAATAGTTTAAGGAAAGCATTTTTATATTAATATATTATTAAATGTGAATATTAAATTCATATTTTAGTATATTAAATACCAAAATCTTAATTAAGAAAACATTAATTGGTATTAGGCCCCTCATTAAGTGCTTGTTGGACTCAAATTAGGGTTTAGTACCAATAAATGCTCATTTCCGAAATTATTTACTGAAATGGGCTGTTTTAAAAAATAATTACGAGTATGGACCAAAAACTCAAAAACGTATTGACGTGGACGCGTTTTCAAGGTAAAATTCAGAAAAACACTTTCACGTTAGCGGTTTTTCCTTGTGCAGGCAAAAACGCGCTAAAATAGACACGCTTTAGTAAAAAGCGCTGACGAGGGCGCGCTTTTGGTCGTGTAATCCCTAGTGAGTTATTTGCAAATTAGGGCCTAGGTTTAGGGTTTTTGAATTTGATTATGGGTTAGGAAAAATTAATTAGGGTATTAAATTTTTAATTGTTTGGGGTTTTAGGTTTTAATTTTTTTTAATTGTTAAGTATTGTTCTGGGAAAAATAATTTTGTCAAGATGGGTTCTGAAAAAATTATTTTGACGAGATAAATTTTTATAATATATTTGTACAAAAATATTCAAAAGAAGTTTTATTTTATTAAATAAAACGAGTAAAAAACATTCAAAAGAAGTTATTCTAGTACAACCATTTATTCTTTTATTCCTAATTATGCGAGATATAATTAACTTAGTTCCTTCCTCCTTTGATGTTTACAACTTTTACTGATTTCACTCATATTTGTAATTAAATATAATATTTCATGTATTTTCGGTTATGCAAAATTAACCCTTAAATTATATCATTTTTTCGGTAAGGTACATGAACTTTTTTTTTTGTCAAAAGACCTAAATAGAATATTTTTCATTTTAAGAGAGGTCGAGCCCTGCCACATCTCCTTTTAACTCCACCACTACTATGAATGGTGATTAAACATGTATTAAATATAAATAGAAGAAAAAATAATAGGCAGAAGCCAAATCCAATTAAGCCAAACAGTATCATTATGCAATGGAATGCAAAGCTCGACAATGGCAGGGCTTCTAGCAATCCAGTTCCTAGGAGGTAGCAGTCAAGCAGTTCCAACGGCATGCTCTGTCATAGCAATGGCTATTATGGGTCTTTCACTTGCCTCTTTCTGGGGCAGTGGTTACCGACTTAGAGATTTACCGTCTTTACTTGCCCCACAAACCGGCCCTGCTATTCAGGAGGCTCAATGAATCGGAGACCCGAAACATGTTCCTGGAACTTAGAACTGAATCAAAGCTAAAGTTCAAGCATGTTCCCGGTCTCGGGGTACAGTATATATGTTGTTAAAGTTCGTAACAAGTCCTTGTACTATATCATAAAGTTCATTTTAATCCTTCTATTATTGAAAAGAACATTTTAATCCTTGTATGTTTGAAAAGCTGACATTTTAATCACTGCAAGTTAATTTTGTTGTTAATGACATGGCATTAAATTAAATTAAATTAAAAAGCTAAATAACAAATTTGAAGAATGAGCAAAGGTAAGAAACTGATTTTGCTATTACCTCAAATTGGTTTCCATTTTTCTTTTGTTCTTTTTGTACATTTTTGTTGTGTTTTGTTCACGTTAGCCATCATTAAACCACGTGATTCCATTTGTTTTCAAGACCAGTAAACTTTTTAATTTGATTTAATTTTTTATTTAATGCCATGTCAACAACCGTTAAATCGTGTCATTCCATTAATGACGAACTTAACATATAAAGGCTGAAATGTCAACTTTTCAAACATACAAAGACTTTTAAAATAAGAGAAGGACTAAATTGAACTTTTTGATATGATACATGGACTTGTAGTAACTTTAACCCTATTTTTTTAAATGACATAAATCAACCATTTGTCAGATTTGTGTTATTTGATGGTATTGGGTTTTATCAACTTCAGCCTTCAGGGAAGATTTTATTTGTAAGGATACAGTGATTAAGAAAGCTTGGAAGGACTAGTAAAAAAAGTTCATTTATATTTGAAAACGTAAAATACATATTTATTTTATTGTTAGTGAAGAACAAACTGGAGGAGATGGGAGGAAAGCAAGCAGAAAACACGAGGGTGTGGGAATCTAATTGGAGGTAAAAGAGTGGCGATCAAGGCTAGGCAATGTATTAGATTCAAAGCTTAACCTCCCAACTAAAGCCAAGAACATTCCACATACGTAATGGGGCTAGCTGTCCTTCCACTCGATCGCGTCACCATGAAAACTGATCTCCTACTGCAAGCATTATATATTTGCGCTCTCCTGCACCTCGGATTAAGTTCCATAGCTTTGCTAAAATATCTTGTACGCTATTCATCAAACAGGTGGCGATCTTTTTTACAGGATTAAAAGAAAAAAATACGAAATAAAAAGCATTAGGAACTGAAAAAGGAAGCAACAAATTATGGTAGAAACCGCGGGTTGTTGTGGATTACTACAAGCATGTTGCCATCGCCATGACCCTCAAAAATACATTATCCAAGGAGAATTTGAGATAGATCACAGTCCTTGGTTCTCCCTCTGTGCCTCTGGATTATCTGTTGTTGTTCGGCTTTACAGCCGAGACATCATGGATCCAAGTAAGTATATACAATGCATTGTCATACCATATCCAAACATGGCTATATTTTAAAAAAAAAAAAAAACTAAGATATTTTGATTTAATTTTTATTTTTTTCTTTTATTAGACCACATAATTTATTTTGATTTAGGTCTAAATATATTTCCATTATCAATCTGTTTTTTCTAGTTGCATATTGTAATAATTTGATTCTAGTTTATAGTTATACGAATATATTTGTATATATTGCAGCCACGAGAAAAGGGATTGAAAGTGAGAATGCATATGTAATGAAGGGGAAAGAGCTGGAAAGGAAAAAACATGAAGTCTTAAGCATGAAGGTGCCCACCAAAGTGATCAAATTCAAATTGAAGTTTGAGGTGACGCGAGATTTCGGGATTCCAGGGGCTTTTGTTGTCGAAAACAGAGATAAGAAGCATGAGTTTTTTCTCAAATCCGTCACATTGCATTACATTAAGCATCCAGATATTCCCGAGAAACAAAAGTTTTATTTTTATTGCGGTTCTTGGGTTTACCCCATCACTAAAACCGGATTTAAACGGATTTTCTTCTCTGATCAAGTATGCTAACATACTTACATATTTATAATTGAGATTACTTAGTAATTAAATTATATGTAGTTCAATGCATGTAATATTTGATTCTGATTGGAAGTGTTGTACTTCTAACAGTTATATCTTCCGAAGAAAACGCCACAGGGTTTAGTAGAATTGAGAAAAAAAGAACTTCAGAAACTGCAAGCCCCAAGACCGAAGGGTGAATGGAACCCATGGGATCGAATTTATGATTATGATGTCTATAACAATCTTGGAGATCCTGAAAATGGTCGACTGTATGATAGACCTGTGTTGGGTGGTTCCACTAAATTTCCATACCCACGTCGGTTGAAAACGGGCCACCTTAATTGCCAACACGGTAGATATAAATAGACCATTGAGTATATAAATTTAAATTTGTCCGATTATTTATTTTTCATTGAATGTCTTTCATTTGATATATTTGGTTGTATGTGAAGTAGACCATTCAAGGGAGTCTGGACCAGCAAGGTGCTTCCAGTTTTATGTTCCACCCGATGAGCGAATGAGCGATGAAAAGCTACAAGAACTGAAAAACAACTTCGTCGAGGCTCTTATTCGATTTCTTGCGCCGGAATCAACGCTCCCACACTTGTGGGATAGAGAATGTCCCGGCTTCGTCACCAAAGTTGCACATTTCTTTGTACCCAAGGCAGCGATATCGAAGAAAGATGTTAGATTCATTCGATCCATAATAGATTTCTGTAGCAAGCTAAAATTACCATCGTCTCATGGAGGTCCCAGCAGGTCAGATCCAAGTGAGGAACAAGACATTTTTGAAGACATTATAGGCTTTTATGCAGACAAAGAAGTGGAAGAACTGGATGATTCGGACAAGCAGCGGCTAGAAAAATTGGTACCCAAGGAAATTCTTAACCAAGTTGTTGCCACTCTTGCTCTCAAAAGGCAACATGTCAGTGGTCAATTGCCTTCAATTATAGCAGGTGCGAAACATGAACTTATAGCTGTTATAGATGTTTTTCCTATTTATCACGAGGTTTGCAATCACAATAAACACAATATATGATTAAAGATACGTTGATTGAAACGATTTATGTTTATGATTATTGTTCTTTACTTTGTTTGTTGTTGTCAGAGGAAAAATTCGCTTGGGCTGGGGACAAGGAGTTTGGTCGCCAAATGCTTGCAGGAACAAATCCTGTTCGAATCCGGCACTTGAAGTTGGCTGAGTACATGGTAGGTTTATAATATATAATATTTGAGCCTTAAGAATTAATAGATTGGAAACTCTTTAACATTATTATAAACGTTGCAGGAGGAGGATTTCCCACTTCTATGCGAAATTTTCTATAAAATGTATTATGATCAAGAGTCATCTGAGGTATGAAAAAGAAAACTAGTTTGTTCAAGATCATTTTGCAGAGATATGTATTTCTTTTCCTTTCAAATTAACTACTTTATGAATACATACATAGCACTATATGGCAGGTAATGGAAGCCAACAGGGCATTCATCTTGGATCACCATTACCTTGAGCAATCTCTTTCCTAGGTTTATAACATATAATGTTTGAGCTTAGAATCCAATATTTTAAACGTTGCAGGTTCAGCAGGAAGAGAAGTTTAACCAGCCGCAAGATTTGATTAAGGTAAAAAAGAAAACAAGTTTATGCATTTCTTTTCCTTTCAAATTAACTACTTTATGAATACGTACATAGCACTATATGGCAGGCAATGGAAGCCAACAGGGCATTCATCTTGGATCACCATTACCTTGAGCAATCTCTTTCCTAGGTTTATAATATATAGTGTTTGAGCTTAGAATCCAATATTTTAAACGTTGCAGGTTCAACAGGAAGAGAAAAACCGGCTGCAAGGTTTATTTAAGGTAAAAAAGAAAACAAGTTTATGCATTTCTTTTCCTTTCAAATTTACTATTTATGAATACATACATAGCACTATATGGCAGGTAATGGAAGCCAACAGGGCATTCATCTTGGATCACCATTACCTTGAGCAATCTCTTTCCTAGGTTTATAACATATAATGTTTGAGCTTAGAATCTGATATTCTAAACGTTGCAGGTTCTAGAGGGAAAGAAGTTAAAGCAGCCGCAATTCCGAGATTTGTGTGAGGTAAAAAAGAAAACAAGTTTATGTATTTCTTTTCCTTTCAAATTAACTACTTTATGAATACATACACAACACTATATGGCAGGCACTGCAAAACGAAAGGGTATTCATCTTGGATCATCATTACCTTAAGCAATTTCTGAAAATGATAAATGGGAAAAGTGTTTGTGCTTACGCAACTCGAACAATACTAATAGCAACGGGCTCATCGTCCGTAACGCTTCAACCAGTAGGAATAGAACTAAGCTTGCCTGAAGACTCTCCTACATTGTTGCTTCCACAAGATGTCCTATGGGATTTTGCAAAATTTCACGTTGCATCCAACGATACGGCTCACCACCAGTTAGTTAGCCATTGGTAAGTAGTAATCATTAAATTAACCCAGTTAATTTCGTATCTGTTAAATTTATATGTTTGTTTTGATGTGCCAATGCATCCAAATCAAGGTTGCATACACATGCAGTAGTTGAGCCATTCATAATTGCGACGAGAAGACGGTTGAGCGTAATGCATCCAATCCATAGGCTATTGGATCCTCATTTCAAAGACACACTGCATATAAATGCATTGGCTCGAGCCATCTTCCTTAATGCTGGAGGGATTCTGGAGACTCTTCTTTTTACTGGTGAATACTCCATGGAATTGTCTTCTCACTTCTATAAAGAATGGAGATTTGATAAACAGGCCCTTCCTGAAGACCTTCTCGAAAGGTTGGTAATTCTTGAATCCATTAGAATTGAATGGATTCACTTCCTTTAAATGTTACAAGTTGTACAACTGATGATGAGGACCATAACATTTTCAGAGGTATGGCGAAACCCAGAGTCAGAGATGAGGTTGTGTCGGGGCCAATGGAGCAGGTCGAGAGAGACAAATCAAGCAACAAGGCGGCGACAGGTGCAGAACAGAAGATGTTTGAGGTTGACGCTGAGGTGGAGCTCGTATTAGAAGACTATCCTTATGCAAAAGATGGAATTGAGATATGGACCGCCATTGAAACATGGGTGACAGAATACTGCAATGTTTTCTACCATAACGACAATGATGTGAAGGAAGATGAGGAAATCCAAGAATGGTGGAAAGAAATCAAAACGAAAGGACATGAAGATCGAAAGGAGGGATGGTACGACATTAATACATTCGAAAGCCTCGTAAAAGCTCTGACAACTCTCATATGGATCACTTCAGGATTGCATGCAGCAGTGAACTTCGGACAGTATGGATACGGGGGTTGGCCACCAAATCGTCCCATGTTATTGAGAAAATTCCTCCCAAAAGGGGAAGAATTGTTCCTCCCAGAAAAGGAAGAATTGGTTGGGACGGATGTGATCATGAAGCTCGTGGAGGAGATGTTGCCTGATAAGTTCCAGATGAAGTTGGCAATTGCGGTAATGGATCTTCTGTCACGACACACATCAGATGAGGTTTATTTGGGTCAAACATCACCCCAAAAAGGGTGGCCATTGATTGAGGGTCACGAGTCTATAATTCAGAAAAAGTTCAAAGAATTCAGGGAAAACCTTAAAGCAATAGAGAGAAATATAAAGGAGAGGAATAAAGAATATCGTTTAAGGAATAGGTGGGGAGATGCAAAGATTCCGTACAAGCTCTTGTACCCCGATACATCATCAGAACCCATGCCTCCAATATCTAAGGAAAAAGGGAAACATCAACCTGTGAAGAAGGATATTAATGAAAGGGGAATCCCTAACAGTATTTCCATTTAATTTTCTTTTTGGAAGTTCCAATTTTTCAATTTGTTTCTAATATTGCTTTAAATTATTAATTTACATTTTAAGCGTAATTTTCTCTTATTCTTTGTAACTCTTAATCCAACACAAAATCATGGGTTTTATAATCTGTTTCAATTAATAAAAATATATATTACAATTTGTTTATTTGTTTATTTGTTCTTCATTTGTAAATATAATAGGTTGTAAAAAATTTTGAATTTTTTAATATAAATAATTAAGTCTCTGATTTTTTTTTACACTCAATTGAATATTTAAACTATTTTAAAAAAATTAAACACTTAAACTATCAAAATTCATCAAAAATACCCCAAACTTTAAAAAGAAAAAGCAATTAAGCTCCTATTTTTTTCACTCAATTAGATACTTGAATTGTTAAAATGCATCAAAAAGATCAAAGACTGGTAGGGCCCTGACCCCCTAAAATAAAAAATTTTCCATTTAAGCTCTTTATAATTAATAAATTTTAAATTGGTAATGGTAAAATTATACTTTGACCTCTCAAAATGATAAAATTTGATTTAATCCTCTAAAAGTTATAAAGATATAGGCAATTAAAATAAAAAATTACATTTTTCTGTTATAAAAATATATAATTTAATTCGACCTCCAAAAAAAAAATTGACTTCACCCCTACCCTAGTCATATTTTTTGATCCACCACTAAAAATGTACTTTGATCATTAAAGTTATAGAAAAATTATAAAATACTTCTTTTATTACGATAATTTTTGTAATTTTCTTTCTAATTTTATATTTTTTACATTTTTTATAATTTTCTTACGACTTTATAAAATTTATAATTTTTTATTTTTATTTTTTCTAATTTTAATAAGTTTTAAATATTTTAAATATTTTGTTATCAAAATTTAATAATTTTATAGCATTTATTGATTTTAATTTTATCATTTTTTGTCAAATTTCACGTCGTGATTGTAACACGTGGTGACTTTAACTGAAAAAGTTAGAGGCAGCTAACTTTAATGGTCAAAGGGCCTTTTTTAGTTGAGGATCCAAAAATACGACTTAGGGGGCAGGGGCAAAGTCAGAAAAAAATTTTTGGGGGGCGAAATTAAATTATATAATTTTATAATAGAAAAAATGCAATTTCACCATTTTAATAACCTATATCTTTATAATTTTTAGAGGATTAAATCAAATGTTTATCATTTTAGGGACAAAATGAAATTTTACCATTACTAATTTAAAATTTTATAAATTATAAAGACCTAAATGGAAAATTTTTTATTTTAGGGGGATCGGGGCCCTTGCCAAGCCACAAGATCCGCCCCTAGCCTTTTTTATGCATTTTAGCAGTTCAAGTACCTCAATTAAGTGCAAAAAGAAAAAAAAGCAGTGGCTCAATTGCTTTTCTTTTTAAAGTTTGAGAGCCTTTTTTATGTATTTTGACCGTCCAAATACCCAATTGAGTGGAAAAAAAAGGGCTTAATTATTTCTTTTTAAAAAAATTGAGAGTTTTTATACCATTAAACCTATAATATATAGCTAAAAGCGAAGTGTATTATCCATTGACGAAATGATAGGTTAGTATATTGTCAATGAAGGTTTTGATTCTTCAAGCAAAGTTGAGTGATTATAAATGTAGTGTAATGGGCCATAAAAAAAAACAACAAACCTAAATATACTAATAAAAATAAAAATATTAAACAGCCCAAATCCAAATTTTACAAGCCCAAAATGAAAAAAAAGCCCTAGCCCAAAAAATACAAAGCCCGACAGGCCTAAAATATTTAAAATTTTCAAAAACCCTAGGGTCTCTATCCAGCCCAGCGTCGTTGCCTCGGTCGCCCCGCCTACGCCTCGTCATGAGGCTCCTCGCCCTAAGGCCTGACCCCTCCTCTGCTGCCTTCTCCTTCAACGCCTGCGAACAGGCAAAAAGAAGGACAAAGAAAAAGAATAGGAACAGAAACATGATTGCAAGGAAATAGTGACAAAATAGTAGCAAAAACAGTGAATAAAGTAGTGTAATATCGGCTATAAAAGCCATGAACACTATCAATGTAATTTTACAGACAATCGAATGCAAAAAACAAAAACAAAAAGAATTTTGAAACAAAAATTATATTTAGAAATCAAAAGGTGATCCTCTTATTTTTTTTTTAACTTTCGAAAGTATAATAAATAAATAAATAATTTTACCTGAGTTGCTTCGCCTTCCTTCGTGGCTGGGAGGGGGTTTCACTGACGTTGAAGGTTCTAAAACCCTTAGGGGTTGGCCCGGGCTTTGACGACGACGGAAGGCAGGCCGACTAGGACCGACAAATTTCCTTTTATTTTTTTCCTTCGCGAACGGAAGGTTGGGCCTTCAAATCTGGCCGAAAAGAGGCTGAAAAGCCCGTTTTTGTGTGACTCCGGCCACCAAAGGCGACGGTCAACGTCGTCGATGACCGTGTGGCCAGAACGGCACCAATGACCAAAAGGGGGAGAGGGCTTTGGAGAAAAAAAAAAAATTTCAGCTCCTTGTTTTTAAAAAATAAGGGCTGAAATGAAATTTTAAAATTTTTTTGAATTAAATAAGAGTTGCAAAACAGCACCATCTTGGGCTAGATTTTAGACGCCTAAACTACGTCGTTTGCCCTAGGATCTGCGCGTCGACCCGACCAGCTCAGAGGATCCGCGCTTTTTGATCGAATGGGTTATTTACCCTTTTAGTCCTTCTACTTTTTTGGCCTGCTTCAATTTAATACCTTTCTTTTTTTATTTTATCATCTAATTTTGCTTTATTTTCAATTTGGTCCTTAGACCATTTGAGGAGACAGACACCTGAAACAGTGCCGTTTTCGATGACCCGAATTCTGATTTGGTTTCCAGATAGGATCCGCGTATAATTACCATCCTGATCCTTCTGCTTATAAGCGATTTACAATCTGGTCCTATTTATTTTTCTTTTATTTTTATCCTACGATTTCGATTTTGTTACATTTTAATCCTTAGTAGTTTATTTTTATTATTCGTAATTTATACGCCTAGTTTCGTTTAAGTTACAATTAAGTCCCTTTTTTACTTTAATTCTTTTATTTATTTATTTATTTATTCACTTGATTATTTATTCATTATTCCTTGCATTTTATTCATTTATATGTTTATTTATTCGCATATTATTCATTTATTTATGTACCTTTTATTTTATCCGGTGTTCATTTATTTATTATTCTTTCATTTTAATTTTTGATTTTATTTCATTGATTATTTATTTTATTTGTGCCTTTATTATTATTATTATTATTATTATTATTATTATTATTATTATTATTATCATCGATTCATCTATTTATTTATCACCCTTTTATACTTCCAAAATTAGATTACTTATGTTTTTCTACTTATACATTTATTATTATTATTATTATTATTATTATTATTATTATTATTATTATTATTATTATTATCTATTATCATTATTATTATTATCTATTCATGCATTTATTATAAATTACACTCTTAATTTCATTCACATTTTAATTTAGTCCTTCATCTTTAATATCTATTCATGTATTTATTACAAGCAATACGTTTGAAATTATTCAAAAAAAAAAAAAGTTTTCAAAATAAGGCAACATTTTGTATTTGGAAACTCGAGAAAGCCGTACCCTAACTTACGGGATTTTGATTTTTCTCGTTGGGTCTAAATAACCGAATATCCTTTTAAAACACATGAGATTTCAAATAAAGGCAAACTTATTCTCAAGAATTCGAAGTGTCGTGTCCTAACTTACGGGACATGACATTTTGTTGCCTCGAGATGAGAGGTCTTTAACATACTCTTCGATTTATTTATGGAATTCTTTGTCTTTGAAAAGTAAAAATAACATAATACAAAAAGGGATCGTATTTTAAATTCTTTTCGAGTTTTCAACTTTCGACACTAAGACACGAATTAATCAATTAGGTACCAATTTTGGGCGTTACAAGGGTACTAATCCTTCCTCGTACGTAATAAACTCCCGAACTCATTTTTTTTTATTTTTGCAGACCGAAAAACATTGTTTTAATAAATTAAACTTCTTACTAAAATGATTGAATTACGAGGTGACTCGATCACACTTCATAAAAAAAGGTTGGTGGCCACTCCATTTTTATTTTTTTAAAAAATAAAAAGTTAATTTCAAAAAAAAGGTTTCAACATATAAGGTATATTATAATCTTAAAATAAATAAATATATAAAAATGAGACACAGAAAGTTGTTGAACTTTGTTTGTGGTGTTAAAGAAATATATTCCTAGTATACTAAATATAAACTCATAAATAAATCATACACTAATAACTTTCTTTTTGTAAAATACGCTTGAATAACTTAAGGGTGTTTGGTTCGTTGAATTTTATATTATGGCTCGTAATATTATACTCCAAAATAAGATTACGGTATTTAAATTCTTAACATTTCGACCATCCCATAATTTTATATTCCTTAATAATTTCAAGATGTTATAGTAAAGAGTGTAATCTCGTGGAATTTAAAATTTTAGTTAAAATACCTTTTATTTTCATACTACTTTATTATATTGATTGTTAAGTTTTTTATTTTTGAAAAATGTTTATTGAATGTTTTAGGAAAATAATTTATTTTTTAAATTCTGAATTTTGATATTGTGCTAAGGCACCAACTTGAATTTATTTGATTAATTTTTATGAGAAATAATAGGGTTTTGGGGTTTGATTAGGGTTTAGGAAAAATTAAATTAGGGTATTATGTTTTTAATTGTTTAGGGTTTTAGGATTTAGGAAATTTTAAATTAGGGTATTATGTTTTAATTGTTTAGGATTTTAAGGTTTGATTAGGGTTAGGAAAAATTAAATCAAGGTATTATGTTTTTAATTGTTTAGGGTTTTATGGTTTGATTAGGGGTAAGAAAAATTAAATTAGGGTATTAGATTTTTAATTATTTAGGGTTTTAGGGTTTAATTTTTTTAATTGCTAATTATTGTTCGGGAAAACTAAATGCTTTAAGTAGGATGTACGGTTAGTAATATATTTGTACAAAAATATTTAAAAGAACTTTTATTTTATTAAATGAAACAATATAAAAATATTTTGTACAAAAATATTCGAGAAGAACTTCTATTTTATTAAATAAAAATATTAAAATAATTTATACAAAAATATTCAAAAGAACTTCTATTTTATTAAATGAAACAATACAAAAACAATTTGTACAAAAATATTCAAAAATAAATCAATGCATGTGCCACTCGGAATCAGTGCCTCATGGAGGTGGTCGACGGTTACACTCTGGATTCCTTATTAGTTTAGCTTCCAGCCAGGGTTGTAGTTGTTCAGAATTAGTTTCTGGTTGTGGGTGTTGGGTGCCGCAACATACTATCCGTCTTGTGCATCTCGGCGGCAATGTAGCTGACCAATGGGACTCTAACATGCCAGATGTTCGGATTCTGTAGGAATTCATCTGGAATTATTGTCCGAATTGTCGGATCCTCATTTGGTGTCCATTGAAATTATATGAACGTGATAAAAATATTAGCTATATATATAATACTAAATACGAAATCTACTATGTTATGTATATATAGTTCAAAATGAAATAAATACATACATGTGTTTCCGACTGTTGGTCTAATAGAAGTTGTATATTTTTAAGAGCGGTAGGTATTCCCCAGTAACTCGGTGAATGGTTCCACTGTAACAACCCTTACCCGTATTCGTTGTCGGAATAGAGTACGAGGCATTACCGGAGTTTACAATTTTTTTTACTCAATATAGCCTCTTTATAGATATCTAGCCTTCCCTACAAATTTTAAACCGATACCAATCCACATCAACCAATCCAATTCAACATATTTTCAAAATATATTCATGCATATTTATAAGATAACCTCAACACATACCAAAACCAAGATTTGTTAGCCATACCAATGGTTGACCTTACATTCATTTCATATTAACAGTCACTTTATTAGCTTATACATGCTATTGATTTTAAAATAAAGTTTCTTTATATACCGAAATCTTGGGGTTGATAGTGTGATATGTCTCCACTGAATCCGACCTCCGAGCTCTTAACACTACAAAACAAGGGAAAAGGAAACAGGGTAAGCACTTTGTGCTTAGTAAGCCCATGTAACAAGAATTATACTTACCTAATGTTTTCAATACAATGCAATAAACATTCATATATCCATTCAATGCACTATTACCCTAACATACACAAACTCAACATTCAAGTTAGTCCAACAATTTTCATGTATCAATAATATATACCATGATTGATGAGCTCATTAATACCATGATTTCCATTTTCTTGTTATTTTTCCATATTTATCCCGTTGAATTACTCGAAATTTCGATGGATTTTCAGAGGTACACTTTAGTGTACAAATCCGGGCCCGTCAATTCATATTCATGTGCGCAAATTTCCATTTCAGAGAGCACACTCCATGAACCTCATCTTTACAATGGATTACGATCCGAGCTAAATCCCGCAATATAAACTCATAGAGTATTGTCGGGATTACGGTCGAGCTAAATCACAGCGACAATTACTCTAATAAGCTTAGATCTGAATTACCGTCGAGGCTAAATTGGACCTAATTCGGATTACCCGTCCGGGCTAAATCCATTTTCCACATATTCTTGGAGGGCTATATCGGATAGGATCACTCGTCCGGGCTAGATCCTTTTACCGTCAATTACTTTTCAAAGATCCATCGAATTTTCCTTTCATTCAACCGGGATTTCTTCCCCTTTTTATCAAATATATCATTGTTTCATCAATTTTCATACAATGAACATTCAAATTATATTCACATCAATAATATACATTTCAAGCATTTAATAATATAATTCAAGTTATATGAACTTACCTCGATACTAGTTCGTATACAAAATCTACTGATCCGGGACTTTTCCTTTCCTCGATCTAGCTTCGTATTTGAGTTTTCCGGATCTAAATAAATAAATTCAACCATCAATTCAATACATTTCGTGTTCACATGTAGCATTCTCTATAATTCTATTATTATTTATAGTTCATTCAAAGCTGTCTACTTGAGTCATAGTCACTAAATTATTTTTATCTTGAGCTAAAAAACTCCAAATTAGGATCCGTTAATTTTCTCTGAAACTATACTCACATATCTTCTTACCATAAAATTTTCAGAATTTTTCGTTTAGAAAATAAATACAGTTTATTCTTTAAATTCACCCATATTCTCCTGTCTGACAGTTCTGACCCTTCTTCACTAAAAATTAATTATCTCTTCATACAAGATTCGAATGATGTTTCTGTTTATTTCTCTTGAAAATAGACTCATTCAAGATTCTAAAAATATAAATTTATACCCCTAATTATTTTTATTCAATTTTTTATGATTTTTAAAATTCAGAACAGGGGAACCCGAATTCATTCTGACCTTGTCTCACAAAATTCATTATATCTCATGATTTACAAATCTATTGCTTACATCGTTTCTTCTATGAGAAACGAGACTCAATAAGCTTTAATTTTATATTTTTTCATATTCTAATTATATTTCTACAATTTATGGTGATTTTTCAAAGCTAGTCTACTGCTGCTGTCCAAAACTGTTTTAGTGCAAGCTGTTTATTACCATTTTTTCCCCAAGCTTTTAACAAATAATAATTTCGTCCCTACTCAATTAGCCTCTAAATTGAGCTGATTTTCCTCAATTAACACTTTATTCTATCATTTTAAATTACTTTATAACCTTTAGTAATCATAATTTCAGTAATAGACTTTAATTCCAAATATTTTCACAATTAAGTCCTAAAATCAATTTCTATTGAAATTACCTAATGAAATCATCTAATAAACAAATTAAAGCTTAAATTTAATTCTATTTCATCATAAAATTACAGCACTCAACCATGATGACTTTCAATTTCATCCATGAAATCAAAGACTAATGAATTTAATAGTAGGACCTACTTGTAAAAGTCTTAAAAAAAAAAAAATTACAAGAAATAGGCAAGGATTAACTTACTTGGTGCAAAAATTATGATATACCAGCTTAGAAAACCCTCCTATGGCGTTTTTGGCTGATGAGAATAAAGGAAAATGAAAATATTTCTGGATATTCCCAAATTAGTCCTACTTTTATTTAGTAAATTTTGTTATTTTCCCATTTTGCCCTTATTTCACTAATTCTCCTGATTTTTCTCAGCTTATTCAGCCCAAAATATCTCCTTTGGGCTTATTTTCTCTTTAGATCCCTCCTCATTTGACAATTGAGATATTTAATCCTTCTAGTAATTTTTACACCCTTTTCAATTTAGTCATTTTCATTTAATTACCTATCCAAACATTAAAATTTTCTAATGAAATTTTAATACCACATTACTAACATTTTATAAATATTTATAAAAAATTTCCTACTCAATTTTATAAGATCAAGGTCTTGATACCTAGTTTTTACCCAATTCCTTCAATAATTCTTTTTCTAACTAACCACTAAATCGGTAAAATTTTTCTATCGATATTTTAATACAATTTTCCTATCATATAAATATTCATGCAAAAATATTAAAATAAATTTCTCTTTAAATCGGATTTGTGGTTACGAAACCATTGTTCTGATAACTTTGAATTTAAGCCATTACATCCACCTATTTAAATAAAATTTTAGCATAAAATTTTATTTTAAATCTATTTAATCATTATAAAAACTAATATAAATTTTACCTTGTTACGAGTGGGAATGTATATGGGTGGTCCACTCGACACATCTCCCAGTACAATGTCGCCAACACAGAAGACCCCAACTGAGTTCGCCAGCTACTCTAAAATCGATGAGTTTCAGCAACCACATTAGATGTACAAGGTTTTATGACTTGTCCGGCATCAGATAACCTTCGATGATTCGAAGGATGAACGCCCGAGCGTATCGTACTATTTGTATTTCAGTCGATTCATCCTCTGACATCGAGAATGTCTCTTGTAACCAGCCCATATTGATCTAAAATCTGTAAATAATGTAAAGCCCAATTTCAAATCCTGGACCCAATACTATTTTCACCCGGAGCCCAACAAGCAAAACCCAAAATTTTACAGCAATTTTAATCCAAAGTTTAAAAAAAAAGGAAAACCCAATGAAGCAGAACCCTAGCGAGCAGCGCCTCAAGTTCACCCGACAGCGTCTGCGCCTCCAACTCAAGTCGTGCACGTCCACAAGTACCTACAAAGCGAGCGAGCGAAAAAGCATGAGTGGGATTCGGGATTAGGTTTTGTTCTATTTTTAGAGGTTTTTTTTTTTTACACAAGCACGAGGCAATATACCACTTTGGCTACAACTACGAATAAAAAATTGAAAAAGGTCTATTTTTTACTTTTTTCCGAATCTGTTGTTGCTCCATATTTGTTCCTTTTTTGTTTGTTTTTATACAAAAAGCTTCAAACAATAAAATAAAACTTACGATTTGCGGCTCGTGACGGAGGTTGGTCGGTCCTTGGCCGGGATCTGGGCCTCAAGAGGAGCAGGGGAGAGCAAACTGAAAGTTTCTTCTTTTTTTCCCCTGCTGAAACAAGAAAATGAAAGAAAAGGGGAGGGGAAGGTCTGAACCTTCTGTTTTGAAACGAAAAGAAATGGAAGAAATGTTGGGCTTTTAGTTTTAGGGCATTAAAGGCAAAAATGGGTAATTTTCACGCTAGGTCCTCCCCCTTTGCGCGCCTTTTTAATTGCATCCCTTTCAGTTTTAAAATCTTCTCCTGAATTTTGTTAAGCGATTTCAATTTAATCCGCGCTCAAGTGCTGCATTCCAGGAGATAGGATTATTTTTTTTTAGTCCCTCCAGGTTGCGCGCACATCACAATTTAGCCCATTTACTTTCACTCGTTTTTAAATTTGGCCCTGAGCTCCTGTTTTTTACTCAATTTGGTTTTTTTTTATCTTCCCCGTTGTTTTTTACCACCATGGTTTATATATATGTATTTGCTATTGTATTTACGTACATTATTATTATATTTCTATGATATTTACTATTGTTATATGTATATACTTGTTTTTTATATTGTAATTATATCTATTGGTATTATTATCAAATACTTTTATTTTCTTTTATTACTCTTGTTTTATTCATACTATAATTTTCTTATTTTCTTATTATTATTTTTATTTTTATTATTTATTATCATTCTATTATTATTTAGTACTATTCTTGCTATATACACTTATTATTATTATCATTATATTACTTTGTACTAATATTTTTCTTTATTATTATTTTTATTACATACTATTATATCTATTATTATATATATTATGGTTTACTTTAGTTTGCTTTATTATATATTATTACTTTTGCATCTATTATTTTTATTATTATTAGTATACCTTTATTTCTTTTATTACTTTTTATTACTATTAATATCATTACTTTTTATTCCATGTATTCATTATTAATTATTTATTATTGGTATTATATCTCATTATTATTACTACTTGTTTTATTTGTTACATATCGATTTTATAATGGTAATACTATTGTTTTTCTTTTTGTATTTATTATTATTTCCTATTATCATCGTGTCTACATTTTCACTTTTTTATTTTTGCTTTTTTCAAAAACTTAAAAATGTTTCAAAAGGAATTTTGTGTGTTTGGAAGTTCGAGAAATCGTGCCCAATCGTGCTGGGCTTCACTTTTTTCGTTCGTCTAAATCACTAAATATCCTTGAAAGATTTTGATCGTTTTTTAAAATAAGGCAATGTTTCGTAATTGGGAGTTTGAGAGATTCGTGCCCAATCGTGCTGGGTCTCGATTTTCTATTCGTCCGAATGACCAAATATCCTGCAAAGATTTTGACCGAATTTTTCTGAAATGAAGGCAATATTTCATTATTGGAAATTCAGGGAATCGTTCCCAATCGTGCTGGGTTTCAGCTTTTGGTTTGGCCAAATAGTGAAATATCATTTTAAAATTGCAAGACAAGAATGTTGGAAATCATGAAATGATCTTTGGTATCGATAGTTTGAAACATCGTGTCCTATCGTCTTGGATGTGGTATTTCAACTTTTGAACAAGAGAGTTTTGATATCCAATGCGAATTACCCAAACATTTTTCATATTTTCTAATTTTTTGATATTAAGGACATTAATCAATTAATCGGTACCAATTTTGGGCGTTATAGAGGTGCTAACCCTTCCTCGTATGTGAATCGACTCTGAGCTCATTTTCTTAAAATTCGTAGACCAAAATGTTTTATAAGTGGCCCAATCACACTTCAAAAAGATTGGTGGCGACTCGTTTCGTATTTTAAAGCCGCCCGTTTTTCAACAAAAAAATGGTTTCGACAGCTTGGCGACTCCGTTGGGGACCAATAAGAGAGTCAAGCCGTAAAATTTATTGATTAATGTCCTTTTATCGAAAATAAAAATTTTGGATTTCGTTTCTTTCAACGCATGAACTCGTGTTACATCATATGTCTGTATGGTTTGAAACCCATAGGATATTTCTGCATTCATATTGCATGACCATTGTGGTCACACCCTTAAGTGGGAGCAAAAATCTATGCCTTCGTGAGGTTTTCACCTCCGCATGGGCTAGGGGACTGCTTCCGAGATATATCCGTACCTATGGTTCCGTGAGGTTTTCACCTCCGCATGGCCATAGGGAAATGTATTCCCCTGAATTGAACTCAATCAGTATGAGCCTATAATGGGTGAGGATTGAGGAATCTGCTGGTTCAGTACCCTTTTTTAGAACTAAACCACATGTAGAAAACTTAAGGGCCTACCCTAGGTAGAACCATGTCAAACCCTAGTGGTCACCCTGATAGGTTCTATGTTATTTATTTTTCTTGTCTTGCGGGTTTTATTCTGTTTTGATTGCATTGCATTCACATCATAGAAAAGAGGTGTTGATTTCAAATTCGATTACTAAATAGAAAAGTTGGTCATAAGAAAATGGATTTTTTTGATAAAGTGGATTATAATACGGTCATCCGAATATAGTCCAAGTGAATACAACGAGAGAAGACTGATGTCCGTGAAGGAATACAAGACCTTATCACCTAGGGATTCAAGTTGACAAGATTATTCGAAGATTACTACGTCTCGGCATTCTTGAAGAAGCTAACAAGTGAGCAAGGAGTAGCGGTCCGAGATCAAGCAAAAGGAGTTAGAGGAAGTATCTATTAGAATTTTACAAGACTTGACTTTTGCGAAGAAGGGATTCATGTTTTCACTTGGACTATGAGGACAAAGCCGTGTATGCAATTCGTTTTGTGTAAAGAAATTTATTTTCTAGTAAAGTTTTTCTAATGTAACTGAATTCAGAGTCAATGCCTCTTATTTTTTGCATTCATTCATTTGCATCGCATTTTATGCATTTGCATTGCATCACATTATTTGCATTAAATATCATAAGACAACCCTTTTAATTAGAGGTTGTATTGACCCTGGAACATCATTACTACACACGAGTGTAGAAACGGCTAAGGATATAATGAAAACCTTGAGCATCAATGCCGTATTCGAAGAGGGATCGAATGAAGGAAACCTAGGAGGCATTCGCCCCTACGAGCCTGAAAGTGTTTTGAATAACTGGACTGTGAAGGAAACTCCTGTAGTTTTTAGAGCTAACACAGAGTAATGTTCAAAACACACTTGTTGTTTTAAGCCTAGAAACAATAAGAATCTTTTGTGAAATAGGCTCATGTTCAAACATCTTTATTTTTAATAAAAAATGCATTCTTGTGTTTCATGCCGAGCAAATATTTTTTCATTTTTTTCCATGTCATACTATACATTATTTTGTTTTTGGGGATGTCTTCCATTCTTCATCATCCTAAGAATTGCTTATTCTTTGGAATTTGCCTTCGTACCTACAATAGGTACCCGGATATCGGGACATGAGTAACGCGTATTACGGACTCCCTTTTAGTGATATATGGGTCAAAAGGATCTGAATATTTGAAGATGTCGAGATTACAACTTACCCATTGATCAGTTAAGGATGGTAAAATAAAATGAAAATAGACTCTATCGTACAAAGGGTCAGTGGACATTGTGAGCCAGGGGAAAGGAGTGAAGATCGAAGCCTTGCCCTCCACCGAAACAAAGCGAGACGACATTGAGTTATTCAAAGAATTCAAAGATGTCTTTGTGTGATCGTATCAAGATATGCCTAGGCACGATGAGGCTACCATGAAAGGGAGATTTCGTCAGTGGCCGTAAATGCCAAATTGAGAAGACATGACTTATAGGCTTTTTCTATACGTGAGGCATAGATGTTACGGGGATGATTTCGTCAAAAGAATCTAGTTGATGCCTATTCATTTTCGTGATTGTCAACTATTCCACTAAGAGGGTGAGGGTCAGTTCCTATGACAAAGTTACAGGGTCAATCATCAAGTTCAATTGAAACTTCGAGTTCAAGTTCGAATTTAAAAAAAAAAAAAAAAGAAAACAAAAGAAAAAGAAAGAAAGAAGAAAAAAGAAAAGAAAGAAACCATCCCAAAAAAAAGATTTTGAAAGATGATGAAAACCTGTAAATATTGGCATAGACTAGTTACCATTTACCCTCAATGCTTCTCGAATGTTGGTGAGGACTTCCACCGGGGCAACACCCTTCTCATTGGTTTATGGATGGATACAGTCTTGCCCATCGAAGTTAAAATTCTTACTCTTTAGATTTTGTCGGAACTGAAGTTGGACGAAGCAGAATGGGTTCACTCTCTGTATGACCAATGGCCGATCGAGGAAAAGGTTAAGAGCCAACTGTCATGGTCAAATGTGCGAAAAACAAATGATGCGGGCTTATAACAAAAGTTCACCCCAGAGTGTTCAATAGACTTCAGAGGAAAGTAGATGCTTAATTGGGAATGACCTATGTCAAAAAGAGGGCCTTTAATAGAGGAGCATTGATACTAGCCAAGATGGACGGCAAGAGTCAGCCGAATCCAGTTAATGCGAGCTCAGTCAAGAAACACTTCTTAAGAAGGAAATAGGCCAAAGCGAAAACCCAAAAAGGGCGCTTTGAGGCTTTCCACAAAAAAAACGGAGAGGCCAAGGTGAAAACCCACAAAGGCACTTTGAGACCAAAGGGCTTTGAGTCGAAAACCGAAAAGGCGGCAAGTTGTAATCAAATCATGATGGGGCATCTGATGGTTTTGCCACGCTTGAATTGACAATGAGGAAGTATGTTACATCTTGGGGCATCGACAAAGTACTCGAATCCCTAAACACATATTGAGCTTAAATGGTCCTCAAGAAGTTTGACCAAAGAAGCTCGATTCGGCGATATCTGGGGCACCTAATTGCCATCTTACCCATTCTTAATTTGCTCGTTTCAAAATACACTACCAATAAATTTCCTTCTTGATTTATCTTATTTATTTGAGCTATGCTCCTAATTAATTTCTTTCTTGTCCATTATTATGATCTTTTCCAAGCATTTTTCATTGAAATAATGATTATTGAACTAATAATGCTTTCACAAAAGAAGTTTTATATTACTCGAAAGTCTCTAAATAATATAAGAATCAAACAGGACAATTATTTAGAACTAACCAGCTTAAAGGGCTCGGAGACTTGAGATAAGGGACTAAGCGGTGGCGACATCTTCAGATTCGTTGTTAGAAGTATCAACTGAACAAAGAAGACATATGTCAGGGATCACCTTAACAAGCAGTAAGCAATGAAAGCCCAAGTGTTAAAAATGGATCATCCTCATGACATTTTGCATTCATTCATAACATTCATAATACACATGGTTAGGAGCGTTTTTCATGACATCCTAATCATTTGGCATAAACATATACCCCATGAAATCAATTCTACAGGTAGGTTCCCATAGGACAATGTAGCAAAATTGATGGGAATTACAGAAAATTACAGACCTTATCCCAATTGGCGGGAGCGAGCAATTGAAAACATTGAGCCTTAATTCCCTAGCGGTAGGGTAGCGAGCCATAAATTACAGATCTTATCCCACCGAGCATGAGTGGAGCAGATCGAAGATGATGAGCCTTAATTCCCTAGCGATAGGGTAACAAGTGAAGACTATAGATCTTATCCCATGGCGAGGTGGAGCAATTGAAGACAACGAGCCTTAATTCCCTAGCGGTAGGGTAGCGGGCTAAAATTACAGATCTTATCCCATTGAGCAGGAGTGGAACAGATGGAAGATGATGAGCTTTAATTCCCTAAGTAGTAGGGTAACGGGCCGAAAATATCAGACCTTATCCCACCGAGCGAAGTGGAGCAGTCAAAACGATGAGCCTCAATTCCTAAGCAGTGGGTAGCAGCCAAAATTACAGATCGTATCCCACCGAAAGAATGGAACAGATCGAAGATTGAAGCCTTATCTCTCTGGCGAGGAGTGGGCGAGCTAAAGATAGCAGATCCTATCTCCACCGAAAGGAGGTGGGGCGGATTGAAGACAACAGATCTTATCTCTACGGCGGGGAGTAAGCGGATCGAAAACAATGAGATCTTATCTCCACGAGGCGAGTGGAGCAGATCGAAGATTGAAGCCTTATCTCTCGAAAGGGGAGGAGCGAGGCTAAAGATAGCGAGATCCTATCTCCACCGAAAGAGTGGAGCGGATTGAAGACAACAAGTCTTATCTCTCTGGCGGGAGTAGATCAAATCGAAAGCAACAGATCTTATCTCCATTGGCGAGAGTGGAGCGAGCTAAGATAGTAGATCCTATCTCCACTGACCAGAGTGGAGCGGATTGAAGATAACGAGATCTTATCTCTCTTGGCGAGGTAGAACAGATCGAAAGTAGCAGATCTTATCTCCACCGGCGAGTGGAGCGGATCGAAGATTAAAGCCTTATCTCTCTGGCGGGAGTGGAGCAGGCTAAAGATAATAGATCCTATCTCCACTGAGGGGAGTGGAGTGGATTGAAGACAACAGATCTTATCTCTCTTGGCGGGTGAGTAAGCGAGATCAAAAGTAGCAGATCTTATCTCCACCGGCGGGGAGTGGAATAGGTCGAAGATCGAAGCCTCATCTCTACTGAGCAGGAGTGGAGCAGGCTAAAGATAGTAGATCCAATCTCCACTGAGTAGGAGTGAAGCGGATTAAAGATAACAAATCTTATCTCTACTAAGCCGGGGTAGAGCAGATCAAAAATTACAGATCTTATCCCCACTGAGCAGGAGTGGGGCAGATCAAAAATGGCAAATCTTATCTCCATGTATCGGCAATGGAGTAGATTTAAACCATTAGCCTTATCTTCACTAAGCAGGAGTGGAGCAAGCTGAAAGTATAGATCTTATCTCTCTTGGCGAGATTGGAGCGGATCGAAAGTAGCAAGTCTTATCTCCATGTATCAAGAATGGAGCGGTCGAGAATCTGATCTTATCTCCACTAAGCAGGAGTGGAGCAGATCGAAACAAAATCCCTATACCCATGAGAATGCAGTGGGTGGAATAAAGATACCTGGAAAAAGGAAGCATCAAGAAGTCGAGATCGAACAAGATGGGGCAAAATTGGCCCTTTTAAAATCTTTGCTCTATTCTTGTTGCACGACAATGAGCAAAGAGGGGCAGCTGTATGGCCCAATTTCAAATCCCGGACCCAATACTATTTTCACCCGGAGCCCAACAAGCAAAACCCAAAATTTTACAGCAATTTAAATCTAAAGTTTAGCAAAAAAGGAGAAAAACCCAATGAAATAGAACCCTAGCGAGCGACGCCTCAAGTTCACCCGAGAACGTGCACGCCTCCAACTCCAAGTCGTGCACGTCCAGACTCTAAGCGAGAAGCGATGCAAAGCGATAGGGGATTCGATTAGGTTTTGTTCTATTTTTAGAGGTTTTTTTTTTACACAAGCAGAGGCAATATACCACTTTGGCTACAACTACGAATAAAAAATTGAAAGGGTCTATTTTTACTTTTTCCCGAATCATTATTGCTCCATATTTTTCCTTTTTTGTTTGTTTTTTTATACAAAAAGCTTTAAACAATAAAATAAAAACTTACGGTTTGCGATCGGCGACGGAGGTTGGCCGGTCCTTGGCCGGATCTGGGCCTCAAGAGGAGCGAGGGAGAGCAACCGAAAGTTTCTTCTTTTTTTCCTATTTGAAACAAGAAAATGAAAGAAAAGGGGAGGGGAAGGTCTGAACCTTCTGTTTTGAAACGAAAAGAAATGGAAGAAATGTTGGGCTTTTAGTTTTAGGGCATTAAAGGCAAAAATGGGTAATTTTCACGCTAGGTCCTCCCCCTTTGCGCGCCCTTTTAATTGCATCCCTTTCAGTTTTAAAATCTTCCCCTGAATTTTGTTAAGCGATTTCAATTTAATCCGCGCTCAAGTGCTGCATTCCAGGCGATAGGATTATTGTTTTTTAGTCCCTCCAGGTTGCGCGCACATCACAATTTAGCCCATTTACTTTCACTCGTTTTTAAATTTGGCCCTGAGCTCCTGTTTTTTACTCAATTTGGTTTTTTTATCTTCCCCGTTGTTTTTTACCACCATGGTTTATATATATGTATTTGCTATTGTATTTACGTACATTATTATTATATTTCTATGATATTTACTATTGTTATATGTATATACTTGTTTTTTTATATTGTAATTATATCTATTGGTATTATTATCAAATACTTTTATTTTCTTTTATTACTCTTGTTTTATTCATACTATAATTTTCTTATTTTCTTATTATTATTTTTATTTTTATTATTTATTATCATTCTATTATTATTTAGTCTTATTCTTTGCTATATATACTTATTATTATTATCATTATATTACTTTGTACTAATATTTTCTTTATTATTATTTTTATTACATACTATTATATCTATTATTATATATATTATGGTTTACTTTAGTTGCTTTATTATATATTATTACTTTTGCATCTATTATTTTTATTATTATTAGTATACCTTTATTTCTTTTATTACTTTTTATTACTATTAATATCATTACTTTTTTTTCCATGTATTCATTATTAATTATTTATTATTGGTATTATATCTCATTATTATTATTGCTTGTTTTATTTGTTACATATCGATTTTATAATGGTAATACTATTGTTTTTTCTTTTTGTATTTATTATTATTTCCTATTATCATCGTGTCTACATTTTCACGTTTTTTTAATTTTTGCTTTTTTTCAAAAACTTAAAAAATGTTTCAAAAGGGAATTTTGTGTGTTTGGAAGTTCGAGAAATCGTGCCCAATCGTCTTTGGGCTTGATTTTTCGTTCGTCTAAATCGCTAAATATCCTTGAAAGATTTTGATCGTTTTTAAAATAAAGCAATGTTTCGTATTTGGGAGTTTGAGAGATTCGTGCCCAATAGTGCTGGGTCTCGATTTTCCATTCGTCCGAATGACCAAATATCCTGCAAAGATTTTGACCGAATTTTTCTGAAATGAAGGCAATATTTCATGATTGGAAATTCAGGGAATCGTGCCCAATCGTGCTGGGTTTCGATTTTTGGTTTGGCCAAATAGTGAAATATCATTTTAAAAATTGCAAGACAAGAATGATGGAAATCATGAAATGATCTTTGGTATCGATAGTTTGAAACATCGTGTCCTATCGTGCTGGATGTGGTATTTCAACTTTTCGGAACAAGAGAGTTTTGATATCCAATGCGAATTACCCAAACATTTTTCATATTTTCTATTTTTTCGATATTAAGGATATTAATCAATTAATCTGGTACCAATTTTGGGCGTTCTTGAGGTGCTAACCCTTCCTCGCGTGTAATCGACTCCGAGTCTATTTTCTTAAAATTAAGTAGACCAAAATGTTTTATAAGTGGCCCAATCACACTTCAAAAAGATTGGTGGCGACTCTGTTTTAAATATTTTAAAGTCGGCCCGTTTTCCAACAAAAAATGGTTTTGACGACTTGGCGACTCCTTTCGGGGACCAATAAGAGAGTCAAGTAGTAAAATTTATTGATTAATGTCCTTTTATCGAAAATAAAAATTTTTGGATTTCATTTCTTTCCTTGCATGAACTCGTGTTACATCATATGTCGTATGGTTTGAAACCCATAGGATATTTACGCATTCATATTGCATGACCATTGTGGTCACACCCTTAAGTGGGAGCAAAATCTATGCCTTCGTGAGGTTTTCACCTCGCATGGGCTAGGGACTGCTTAGAGATATATCCGTACCTATGGTTCCGTGAGGTTTTCACCTCCGCATGGCCATAGGGAAATGTATTCCCAACCGAACTCAATCAAGTATGAGCCTATAATGGGTGAGGATTGAGGAATCTGTGTTCGGTATCCCTTTTTTTAGAACTAAACCACATGTAGAAAACTTAAGGGCCTACCTAGGTAGAACCATGTCAAACCCTAGTGGTCACCACGATAGGTTCTATGTTATTTATTTTTCTTGTCTTGTGGGTTTTATTACATTTTGATTGCATTGCATTCACATCATAGAAAAGAGGTGTTGATTTCAAATTCGATTACTAAATAGAAAAGTTGGTCATAAGAAAATGGATTTTTTTTTGATAAAGTGGATTATAATACGGTCATCCGAATATAGTCCAAGTGAATACAACGAGAGAAGACTGATGTCCGTGAAGGAATACAAGACCTTATCACCCAGGGATTCAAGTTGACAAGACTATTCGAAGATTACTACGTCTCGGCATTCTTGAAGAAGCTAACAAGTGAACAGGAGTAGCGGTCCAGATCAAGCAAAAGGAGTTAGAGGAAGTATCTATTAGAATTTTACAAGACTTGACTTTTGCGAAGAAGGGATTCATGTTTTCACTTGGATTATGAGGACAAAGCCGTGTATGCAATTCGTTTTGTGTAAAGAAATTTATTTTCTAGTAAAGTTTTCTAATGTAATGAATTCGAGTCAATGCCTCTTATTTTTGCATTCATTCATTTGCATCGCATTTTATGCATTTGCATTGCATCACATCATTTGCATTAAATATCATAAGACAACCCTTTTAATTAGAGGTTGTATTGACCCTGGAACATCATTACTACACACGAGTGTAGAAACGGCTAAGGATATAATGAAAACCTTGAGCATCAACACCGTATTCGAAGAGGGATTGAATTAAGGAAACCTAGGAGGCATTCGCCCCTACGAGCCTGAAAGTGTTTTGAATAACTGGACTGTGAAGGAAACTCCTGTAGTTTTTAGAGCTAACACAGAGTAATGTTCAAAACACACTTGTTGTTTTAAGCCTAGAAACAATAAGAATCTTTTGTGAAATAGGCTCATGTTCAAACATCTTTATTTTTAATAAAAAATGCATTCTTGTGTTTCATGCCGAGCAAATATTTTTTCATTTTTTTTCCATGTCATACTATACATTATTTTGTTTTTGGGGATGTCTTCCATTCTTCATCATCCTAAGAATTGCTTATTCTTTGGAATTTGCCTTCGTACCTACAATAGGTACCCAGATATCGGGACATGAGTAACGCTGTTACGGACTCCCTTTTGAGTGAAATATGGGTCTAAAAGGATCTGAATATTTTGAAGATGTCAGAGATTACAACTTACCCATTGATCTGTTAAGGATGGTAAAATAAAATAAAAATAGACTCTATCGTACAAAGGGTCAGTGGACATTATGAGCCAGGGGAAAGGAGTAAAGATCGAAGCCTTGCCCTCCACCGAAACAAAGCGAGACGACATTGAGTTATTCAAAGAATTCAAAGATGTCTTTGTGTGATCGCATCAAGATATGCCTAGGCACGATGAGGCTACCATGAAAGGGAGATTTAAATCGGTGGTAGTAAATGCCAAATTGAGAAGACATGACTTATAGGCTTTTTCTATACGTGAGGCATAGATGTTACGGGGATGATTTCGTCAAAAGAATCTAGTTGATGCCTATTCATTTTCATGATTGTCAACTATTCCACTAAGAGGGTGAGGGTCAGTTCCTATGACAAAGTTACAGGGTCAATCATCAAGTTCAATTGAAACTTCGAGTTCAAGTTCGAATTTAAAAAAAAACAAAAGAAAACAAAAGAAAAAGAAAAAGAAAGAAAGAAGAAAAGAAAAGAAAGAAACCATCCCAAAAAAAAAAAGATTTTGAAAGATGATGAAAACCTGTAAATATTGGCATAGACTAGTTACCATTTACCCTCAATGCTTCTCGAATGTTGGTGAGGACTTCCACCGGGGCAACACCCTTCTCATTGGTTTATGGATGGATCTGATCTTGCCCATCGAAGTTAAAATTCTTACTCTTTAGATTTTGTCGGGCCGAAGTTGGACGAAGCGAATGGGTTCACTCTGTATGACCAAGCTGGCCCGATCGAGGAAAAGGTTAAGAGCCAACCGTCATGGTCAAATGTACCAAAAACAAATGATGCGGGCTTATAACAAAAGTTCACCTCAGAGTGTTCAATAGACTTCAGAGGAAAGTAGATGCTTAATTGGGAATGACCTATGTCGAAAAGAGGGTCTTTAATAGAAGAGCATTGAAACTAGCCAAGATGGACGGTAAGAGTCAGCCGAACCCAGTTAATGAGGGCTCAGTCGAGAAACACTTCGCTTAAGAAGGAAATAGGCCAAGGCGAAAACCTGGAAATGGCGCTTTGAGGCTTTCCACAAAAAAAAAAATGGAGAGGCCAAGGTGAAAACCCGCAAAGGGCACTTTGAGACCAAAGGGCTTTGAGTCGAAAACCGAAAAGGCGGCTCAAGTTGTAATCAAATCATGATGGGGCATCTGATGGTTTTGCCACGCTTGAATTGACAATGAGGAAGTATGTTACATCTTGGGGCATCGACAAAGTACTCTGAATCCTCTAAACACATATTGAGCTTAAATGGTCCTCGAAGTTTGAACAAAGAAGCTCACGGCGATATCTGGGTACCTAATTGCCATCTTACCCGTTCTTAATTTGCTCGTTTCAAAATACACTACCAATGAATTTTCTTCTTGATTGCATTTGCTATCTTATTTGTTTGAGCTATGCTCCTAATTAATTTCTTTCTTGTCCATTATTATGATCTTTTCCAAGCATTTTTTCATTGAAATAATGATTATTGAACTATTAATGCTTTCACAAAAGACGTTTTGCGTATTACTCTGAAAGTCTCTAAATAATATAAGAATCTAAAACAGAACAATTATTTAGAACTAACCAGGCTTAAAGGGCTCAGAGACTTGAGATAAGGGACTAAGCAGTGACGACATCTTCAGATTCATTGTTAGAAGTATCAGCTGAACAAAGAAGACATATGTCATGGATCACCTTAATAAGCAGCAAGCAATGACAGCCCAAGTGTTAAAAATGGATCATTCTCATGACATTTTGCATTCATTCATAACATTCATAATACACATGGTTAGGAGCGTTTTTCATGACATCCTAATCATTTGGCATAAACATATACCCCATGAAATCAATTCTACAGGTAGGTTCCCCATAGGACAATGTAGTAAAATTGATGGGAATTACAAAAAATTACAGACCTTATCCCATGGCGAGGTGGAGCAATTGAAAACATTGAGCCTTAATTCCCTAGCGGTAGGGTAGCAGGCCAAAATTACAGATCTTATCCCACTGAGCATGAGTGGAACAGATCGAAGATGATGAGCCTTAATTCCTAGCGGTAGGGTAGCAGGTGAAGACTATAGATCTTATCCCATTGAGCGAGAGTGGAGCAATTGAAGACGATGAGCCTTAATTCCTAGCGGCGGTAGCAGGCTAAAAATTACAGATCTTATCCCACTGAACAGGAGTGGAACAAATGGAAGATGATAAGCCTTAATTCCCTAAGTAGTAGGGTAACAGGCCGAAAATATCGACCTTATCCCATGGCGGGGAGTGGAGCAGTCAAAACGATGAGCCTCAATTCCCTAGCGGTAGGGTAGCAGGCCAAAATTACAGATCGTATCCCACCGAAAGGGAATGGAACAGATCGAAGATTGAAGCCTTATCTCTCTGGCGGGAGTGGAGCGAGCTAAAGATAGCGAGATCCTATCTCCACCGGCGGGAGTGGAGTGGATTGAAGACAACAGATCTTATCTCTTGGCGGGGAGTAGAGCAGATTGAGCAAAGAGATCTTATCTCCACCGAGGCGGGAGTGGAGCGGATCGAAGATTGAAGCCTTATCTCTCTGGCGAGGAGTGGGCGAGGCTAAAGATAGCAGATCCTATCTCCACCGAGCAAGAGTGAAGCGGATTGAAGACAACAGTCTTATCTCTCCGGCGGGGTAGTAGCGGATCGAAAGCAACAGATCTTATCTCCACCGGCGAGGTGGGCGAGCTAAAGATAGTAGATCCTATCTCCACTAACCAGAGTGGGCGGATTGAAGACAACAGATCTTATCTCTCTTGAGTAGGAGTAGAACGATCGAAAGTAGCAGATCTTATCTCCACCGAGCGAGTGGAGCAGATCAAGATTGAATCCTTATCTCTCTGGCAGGAGTGGAGCAGGCTAAACATAGTAGATCCTATCTCCACCGGCGAGGTGGGCGGATTGAAGACAGAGATCTTATCTCTCTGGGCGAGAGTAGAGCGAGATCAAAAGTAGCAGATCTTATCTCCACCGGCGAGAGTGGAGCGGGTTGAAGATCAAGCCTTATCTCTCTGGCGAGGAGTGGGCAGGCTAAAGATAGTAGATCCTATTTCCACCGAGTAGGGTGAAGCGGATTAAAGATAACAGATCTTATCTCTACTAAGCCGGGTAGAGCGAATCAAAATTACAGATCTTATCCCCACTGGCGAGGTGGGGCGGATCAAAATGGCGAATCTTATCTCCATGTATCGGCAATGGAGTAGATTTAAACCATTAGCCTTATCTTCACCGGCGAGGAGTGGAGCGGTGAAAGTATAGATCTTATCTCTCTTGAAAGGGGATTGGAGCAGATCAAAAGTAGCAAGTCTTATCTCCATGTATCGAGAATGGAGCGGTGAGAATCTGATCTTATCCCCACTAAGCAGGAGTGGAGCAGATCGAAACAAAATCCCTATACCCATGAGAATGCAGTGGGTGGAATAAAGCTACCGGAAAAGGAAGCATCAATAAGTCGAGATCGAACAAGATGGGGCGAAATTGGCCCTTTTAAAATCTTTGCTCTATTCTTGTTGCACGACAATGAGCAAAGAGGGGCAGCTGTATGGCCCAATTTCAAATCTCGGACCCAATACTATTTTCACCCGGAGCCCAACAAGCAAAACCCAAAATTTTACAGCAATTTTAATCTAAAGTTTAGCAAAAAAAAAAGGAGAAAACCCAGCGAAATGCAGAACCTAGCGAGCGGCGCCTCAAGTTCACCCAAAGAACGTGCGCGCCTCCAACTCCAAGTCGTGCGTCGAATACCTACAAAGCGAGGCGATAAAGCGGTGGGGATTCGGGATTAGGTTTTGTTCTATTTTAGATGTTTTTTTTTTACACAAGCTGAGAGGCAATATAGCACTTTGGCTACAACTACGAATAAAAAATTGAAAAGGGTCTATTTTTACTTTTCCCCGAATCATTGTTGCTCCATATTTGTTCCTTTTTTGTTTTTTTATACAAAAGCTTTAAAAATAAAATAAAACTTACGGTTTGCGGTCGTGACGGAGGTTGGTCGGTCCTTGGCGGGATCTGGGCCTCAAGAGGCGGGGAGAGCAAGCGAAAGTTTCTTCTTTTTTCCTCTTTGAAACAAGAAAATGAAAGAAAGGGGAGGAAGGTCCGAACCTTCATTTTGAAACGAAAAGAAATGGAGGAAATGTTGGGCTTTTAGTTTTAGGGCATTAAAGGCAAAATGGGTAATTTTCACGCTAGGTCCTCCCCTTTGCGCATACTTTTAATTGCATCCCTTTCGGTTTAAAATCTTCCCTGAATTTTGTTAAGCGATTTCAATTTAATCCGCGCTCAAGTCTTTGCATTCGGTGATAGGATTATTGTTTTTAGTCCCTCCAGTTGCGCTTTCATCACAATTTAGCCCATTTACTTTCACTCGTTTTTAAATTTGGCCCTGAGCTCCTGTTTTTTACTCAATTTGGTTTTTTTTTATCTTCCCCGTTGTTTTTTACCACCATGGTTTATATATATGTATTTGCTATTGTATTTACGTACATTATTATTATATTTCTATGATATTTACTATTGTTATATGTATATACTTGTTTTTTTATATTGTAATTATATCTATTGGTATTATTATCAAATACTTTTATTTTCTTTTATTACTACTATTTTATTCATACTATAATTTTCTTATTTTCTTATTATTATTTTTTATTTTTATTATTTATTATCATTCTATTATTATTTAGTACTATTCTTGCTATATATACTTATTATTATTATCATTATATTACTTTGTACTAATATTTTTCTTTATTATTATTTTTATTACATACTATTATATCTATTATTATATATATTATGGTTTACTTTAGTTGCTTTATTATATATTATTACTTTTGCATCTATTATTTTTATTATTATTAGTATACCTTTATTTCTTTTATTACTTTTTATTACTATTAATATCATTACTTTTTTTTTCCATGTATTCATTATTAATTATTTATTATTGGTATTATATCTCATTATTATTACTACTTGTTTTATTTGTTACATATCGATTTTATAATGGTAATACTATTGTTTTTCTTTTTGTATTTATTATTATTTCCTATTATCATCGTGTCTACATTTTCACGTTTTTTTTATTTTGCTTTTTTCAAAAACTTAAAAATGTTTCAAAAGGAATTTTGTGTGTTTGAAGTTCGAGAAATCGTGCCCAATCGTCTTTGGGCTTGATTTTTCGTTCGTCTAAATCGCTAAATATCCTTGAAAGATTTTGATCGTTTTTAAAATAAGGCAATGTTTCGTATTTGGGAGTTTGAGAGATTCGTGCCCAATCGTCTTTGGGTCTCGATTTTCTATTCGTCCAATGACCAAATATCCTGCAAAGATTTTGACCGAATTTTTCGAAATGAAGGCAATATTTCATGATTGGAAATTCGAGAATCGTGCCCAATCGTCTTTGGATTTCGATTTTTGGTTTGGCCAAATAGTGAAATATCATTTTAAAATTGCAAGACAAGAATGTTGGAAATCATGAAATGATCTTTGGTATCGATAGTTTGAAACATCGTGTCCTATCGTCTTTGGATGTGGTATTTCAACTTTTGAACAAGAGAGTTTTGATATCCAATGCGAATTACCCAAACATTTTTCATATTTTCTAATTTTTCGATATTAAGGACATTAATCAATTAATCGTTACCAATTTTGGGCGTTAGAGGTGCTAACCCTTCCTCGTATGCGTAACCGACTCCGAGCCCATTTTCTTAAAATTAAGAGACCAAAATGTTTTATAAGTGGCCCAATCACACTTCAAAAAGATTGGTGGCGACTCGCTTTTGTATTTTAAAGTCGGCCCGTTTTCCAACAAAAAATAGTTTGACAAATAATATTCGAAATCGCACCCAAAAGATTGTAACATATGATTCATCAATCAGCAGATTTAGCGAACCCGGTGCGTACGGACCCATCTACCGGTAACTCTAACTGTAATTGCACGTCCTCTAAAGTGATGGTATACTCCCCACATGGGAGATAGAATGTGTGTCTCGGGTCTCCACCTCTCCAAAAACGCGCTAATGAGTTTCGGGTCCAACTGGCACCCTCGACCTATATTGGTCACGTGCCAAAAACCTGCTTCCCTCATGTAATTTTCAATCAACGGTGATAGAGGACCAAGTAGATTACGAATAAAACATTGTAACACTCGATCTACTGTCTATTATAAAAAATTATAAAAATATATTAATTAAATTATAAAATGAAATAAAAAATTTAAATAATATTAAAAAATGAAATTAACCCTTACTATTTGCGTTTGGTCGACCAAGATATGTTTATTATCGAGACGAATTAATTGTCGGGTCATTGCTAACACGATCGAATTTATTAGAAATTATAAAAAAATATTAATTTAGACAAAAATAAAAAATTTAGAGAGCTTTGAGAGCTTTTTTGAGAAATTTAGAGAGAAATTTGGAAGAAAATAAAATTGGTGTGAAAAAATGGGTTGGGGAATTTTATATTTTTTTTCCTGACCATTGGGGGATTACATAAGGAAAAAAGCACTGACGTAAAAGCATTTTTCTAGATTTTTCCTGAAATGCGTCCACTTCAATACGTTTTTAGGTTTCCAGTCCATTCCCGTTATTATTTTTTGAGACTGCCTACTTTTATAAATAATTTCAAAATGGGCTTTTATTGGTACTAAACCCTAAAAATGACACCGGTAAATAAATTTCTAAATTTACATCCAATGCAGCGGTGGAGCCAATTCTTTACAGCAGTGTTAATTAGCAGCAATGGCAATGAAACTCAATTCTTGTTTCATTCTTTGACTGCAACTAATTTTCATTTTCATAGCAGCCCACGTCCTGGTCATCACCTTAGCCCTGCCCTTCCGCCATTTCCAAAGTGGTGACTGTACCATAATCCCACTCGGCAGTACCACTGTCGTCTCAATCATCAACCCTTTCACCACCGCTAGAATAAGCTCCACCTCCTCCATCACCACCACCAACTCTCCCACTGCCACCGCTATCTCCGCCATAATTTTTATATTCGAATATATAAAAATAAAATTATATATATATATATATATATATATAAACTTGATTTTTTCCAATTTTACAATTTCAAAATTTTTATAACTTTTATAATTTTTAGAAATTTTAAATAATTATTAATATTTTTTATGATTCCTAGTTTTTTTAGTTTTGAACTCATTTATAATGAATCAGGACGATTGGTTGCCCAGACTCAAATAAACCTAGACAATTATATGTTCAAGTTTATTCCCGATGTGAATTAATTAATTTTTATATATTTTTTAAAAAATATTTATTTAAATTTTGTAAGAAAAGTCAAAAATTAATGACCTTACCACATCAACATTCTTCCATAGCTCATCTCTTGGTGATTGTCATCCATCACGTCAACGTCGTTAACAATCAAACTGATAACTAATCATTTCTGTTAACAAAATAGTCTAATTGATATTTTTTTATCATTAAAGACTGAAAAGAGTGTAATACTTTTAGGGCTCAATTGATTTTTTTTTTTTATTGAAGGGTTTTTTTACTCTTAAGCTTTTAATTTATGGAGTAGCTATTTGTATATTAAAATTTATATATGACGAAATTTAAACACATGTTACCAAGATTTTAAAGTATTTTATATTTGAGATTTATTCAATCTCATTATTTAATATTTATAAATATTTTTTTATATATCAAGTGAATTTAAATAAAAAAAATCACTGACTAACAACTTGGTACACGGACCTAAAGTCGAACAGCAGCATCAGTCTTAACGTCACCCACATACTGCAAAGAATGAAACCAGATTACGTTTGGTAACTCGTGTTGGAGTAGGTGTTCGCACAAGCAAGCAAATTAGGTTAAAAATTCATATTTGCATACAAAATAAACCGGTCTGATCTAACCAAACAAGGTTTGGCACTTAACATTTTTATCCCCAATCAAAGCATGGGCTTCCGACATCTTTGAACTCAACACCGTCGAAGCTAGGTATCACTATTAAAAAGTCAAAATACTAAAATAAAATTAAAACACTTTCAGAATTAGGTTTCAATATAAAAATATCGGTTGTATTATTGAAAAGAAAAGAAAAAACAATTCATCCTAGCATGAATTATAACATGCCTTGGCAATTAACCCAACCCCAACCTTGGACTTGGGGCTTGTATTACCTCACTTATTTTTAACATTCATATCCAAGACAAGACCACATCATATCCGGCACTAACCAAATCCAAACTATGTAAGTTGAGACTACAACAAAGGCAAAAAACCATGATAAAGGTAGATTTTCCCAAAATAGAATGCTCCCTATCCAGAAGCCTAAAACACTAAAATTGTATGGTGAACAAACAAGAATTGAATCTACAATCCACGACCACCCAAAACCTCAGAATTACATTGTCAAAAGACAAAATGGGCTTAATGAGGAAGCGAAAACCCTAAATGAAATCTCACAGCCAAATTTCCTCTGCTAAGCTTTCCATGCTTTCTTCTAAATGATATTGCAACAATGTCAATAAATCACTACACTACATACCAAAAAACTATCTTTGATCACTCCCAGCCAATTTCCAAATTAATGTCTTCAAGCAGGGGCAGATACCCTTGGTGCCATGTTCTTGGCTGCTGCATTAACAGCTAGTCCACCAGAGCGGTTCATGCGGCTGCCGCCATTACTCCCCATGTCACCCCTTTGATATCCATCACCTCTGCGGTTGGAATACCCTCCTCGGTTGTTGCTCCTGTTTCCAAACTCACCCCGGCCATAGCCCCTGCCACCACCACCATAGTTTCCCCTCCCTCTTGCTCCATCATTTCTGTATCCAGCCCCTGAACCAGGAGACCGTCCTTTGTTCCCTGTAAATGAACAGTCTTATAACATGCAAAAGAATATCTTTGACTAAATTCTATAATCTGGACTGATCAAAAAACTTGCTCTTCAATTAAATACGATTTGTATCCAACCAAGAATTGAAACCATTAGTCCTACACCAATCAAATATTTCAAATGTTGTAGGATGGAAAAACTTCTTGAATGTTAACCTAAAAGAACCACCTAATTGGAGATGACCAAAGCTCATTTTAGCGATTTCTCTAATAACCATAAAGTGTCATATATGATAAGTGAGAGAAACTCATACCCCAATCAATCTTCTTTTGCCAAATCATGCAATATTATTCACTAAATTTTGGGAAATTTTAAAAATAAAAGCAACTTGCCTCGAGAGGTAGACCGCTTTTCTTCAACAATTGCATTGCGCCCGCCAATATTTATAGGTGAAGCCTGAGAAAAATGTCAAAGAAAAAAAAGAAATAAGGTAAAATCATGTAAATTTTTGCACAAAAGAAATTAATAAATGCAGCTGAAATAAGGTTAATATAAACTTGTAAGATTGCATCCATGATGCACATCAAAAATCAAATATAAATCATGAATTAAGTTACATTTCATATCAACTACAGGAGGATAAACAGATCAAAAAAATAAAGAATAAAGATTCAACACAATTCACATAACCTGTTGCAACCAATGCCATGATATGAGATCTACATATGAACCAAATACAATATGAAGGAAAATAATAAAAAGAAAAAGCAAAGTACAAAAAAGATAAATACCTCTATGGCACTTTGAGCAGAACTTGCAAGTTCAAACTCCACAAAACCAAAACAGAATCCCTATTGAGAAATACAAAGAAAATATTAACTGAACATACTGACACTGAACATTCAATGCATTGAAAAATGAGGTAGATGTCTACCTTCTGACTTCGAACTTGAATACCACCATTCTTAATAGGTCCAAACTTCTTAAACTCGTTCTCCAGCATGCTAGGTGTGGCATGCAGGGGAAGACCTTTGACATAGATGGAGGGGCCCTCAGCTGCCACACAATTGGACAAAATAAGTAATCATATTCAAAACAAAAATAAATAAATGAACATAATACAGCAGATTACAAATAATCCGCCTGAGTTCTTTTGAAAGTTGTGCAGGAAAGATGAAAAACTGATACCTTCCACATCTTGATTGGTCCCATTTTCTGTAATACTGTTGTTGGATATCTGTGCATCAGACACTGGGGCCGGAGAAATAGGTGGTGCCACAGTTCCTGGTTGGTCATGGCTCTTAACTGCAGACTTCACAAGGGAATGCATAGGGGTGGATAAAGGAACTGCATTCTCCTTCATAAACTTCACCTATAACAATAACAAAAGAGGCTAAATCATCACCTTAAAGTTAGGAATATAAACACTAAAGAGGTCATTTGAGAAAGATTAGAAGCCTAGCATGCAGCAGAGTGCTACGTACAATAGACGCGTATGATTTCTTTGGCACTTCCTCAATTTTGGAGTTGGAATCATCAAACATTTGCGAATCATCAGGAATTTCATCTACAACCTCAGCCACTGGTACTTCCTCTTCTTCAATAGAAGCATCTCCATTTTCAGAAGGGTTATACACTTCTGGCCCATTAGCTTCTTCAGGCGTTGCAGCCAGTGGCTCAACAATGTGATTCTCAGGAGCAGGAGAAGGATCTGCAGACAAATATCTACATCAATTGAAGAAATCATTACAACTCTGTATTTCATAAGGAGGCCTGGGTTTTCAATTACCCTTCTCAGTAATAAGAGAAGCTTCAATATTACCAACTAGTTCCTGGCTTCCACTTTGATGTTTGGCTTCATCAATGTATCTAAATACATCATTTAAAACAAAATAGCCCTTGTCTTGAGGTGCCAAAAAGAAACTCTGAGTGAATTTCCGCTTTACTTTGTCCTTTCCAATTAAATGCCCAGTCACAAGAACAATTACTCCACCATTGTGCGAGTCTTGTGCATCTACAGTTGTTATCTCAGCCAGAAATTCTCCATAACCAAGTGAGAGTATCTTCTCATTGATGGCCTGGTCCACAAAATCAAGCACCATGGTTTCAACTCTACCAACTCAAACTATAAGTTGTTAACATTTAGATATTACATAAGAGAATTCAAATTCACAGAAGTTAAGTTCCAATACAATCAAACGTATAAATGTAGAAGAAAATTGGTCTCATAACCGGTTCTTATATGAATTTCAATCCATCTCATGGCTGGGAAATTAAAAAAATTATCAATAATAACTTTTTTAAAATTTTTAAAGCTCTTTACATAATCTTCACTTGTAGAAAAATAGTTTAGGCATCAGGATCTTCACTATAATGGCACATTTCCTTTCATTTTTGCACAAGTGAACCATGAAGACAGTAGATTTTCACACCAGAAGCTAAGTAAACCTGGATCTACTAAGTCACATACTTTCAAAAGGGTAGAAAATATAGTTTCCAATAGAAACATTGTATTAAAGAATGAAAATAAGCATGAACATGATGGCACACGTACAACATATGCCCTCATTTAAAAAGTCTGGCCCAAGCCGTGTGTGAAAGGGACAGGCATAGAGAACTTACTTGCATGGTTGTTGTGATACTCATGCCGCCATTTTCTTCAGGGCGACCGAGTTTGCTGTTATCCTGGTAAAATCGGTGAACCAGTGCAGGGGATTGGTGTAATATAAGGTAGTATTGATGAACAAAGGCATTACCCACCTAAAATCACCAACAATATAGATTAAAACCTAACTTCATGTGTATTATTGTTACTAAAACATAAAATAAGAGGAACCCAACATACAACATCAGCAGTAGGAGCTGTAATTCCAGATGGGACTTGTTGTTCAGTAGATGCCATTGCCAATTTGGTGCCTACAAAGCAACGAAATACAAATTCAAATCACTAACAAAAATCATACCAAAAACCCAAACTAAGATTTAAGCCTAAAGGAACAATATGTTTTAGTCCGCAAATAGTCACAAAACATCCCAAGTTATACGTCCACCGAACAAATAAAGTATTGAGCTATCGAATATACCATACAAAGTCCCGGAAATTTCTTTCAGAGGAAACAAACAGACCTAATAGATCCACAGAATGAACTTCTTGTTCAGAGTTAAAATCAATCGTATCTATTTATTGAGAAAAGTTCAGCATCTTTTTTACCCCTAAATCTGAACGTTAATGGTTGCTATAAGAGGTTAAAGCAACAAAAATAATGAAAAAAAAAAGCGAAATGGAGAGACAGAAATGAAGTGAAGAATAGTTGAGAAATGAGGATTTACCTGAGCTTTTAGAGTTGAATCGCAAAATATTTATATTTATATGAACTTTATTTTTTGATTGCTGATGGCCTTTCACTGACCTCCCTTTTCCAATGGGTCGTTTGGCGCTTTCTAGGGTTTTTGTGGATCTTGAAGAGCCGCGAGACTGAGGGAGGAATGTAAGATGACTCGGCTCAGCTGAAACAAGGTTTTTGGCTTTTATAGTTGTAAAAATAATATGTTATAATTTTCAAATTTACATTCATTCGAAAGTAAGTTATAAAATTCGTTTGATATTTTATTTAATATTAAATATTAAATATAATTATATTTAATAAAATATAATATAATTTTAAATGAAATAAAATAAAAATAATTTAATTTATCTACTAATTTTTATTGCGGGTTATCAAACATATCTAAAATATTAAGTTGTTGAAAATATTATTTTTAATTAATTAAATTTTTTAACATTTTATCAAACAGTGTTTAAATCTTCTCAATTCTTTTTAAGGATCTAATATGCTTTATCGGGTTAATTTACTTAAATAATTTTTTTAAAAATTAAACACTGAAATAGATTATCAGCTGGATTATATACGAAAATAATATGTTTTTTTTTAGGTCGCGCCTATCTGGCAAGCGCAACCACTTTTTTATATTAAAATATTTTTTTGTTTTTATTTAAATATTATTTTATTGGTGGCGCCTTTCTCATAGGCGCCACTACTTGTATTTTTTTCTCGGATGAGTATATGACCCGTGTAGAGATACGAAAATGGTATGGGTAGGTGGCGCCTATCTGGTAGGCGCTACTGGTGGAGCCTATCTGGTAGGTGCGACTGGTAGAGCCTATCTGATAGGCGCGATTGGTTATTTATTTATTTAAATTACAAAGTTAGTCTATATTTTATTTATTTAAATTGCAAAAAACTCCTAAAATTAATAATGAAATGTAACACCCCAAATTCGGTCTAGACGTTATGGCCGAATCTGACGATGTCTCGTGGAATGGGATTTGAAAGTGAATTTATCAAGGTAAAACCGTTTTCGTTTATTATCTTCTGTTAATCTCTTGTTAATTTCAAAATCATTTTCTCGTTAATTTGATTCGTTTAAAACTAAGTTCTGTAACGGAAGCTTTTAAAGCCGTGATATTTAAAGAAAATCGTTCTCATTTAGGAAAACGTTATTTTTAATTAAACCGAGTTTTCGTTGAGTTTGCAGTTTATAAATCCATGAACACGGTTAAAATTCAAAGTAAAGGCAAATAGTCCGAAAGTCCAAATTGCATCAAAATACCCCACAAATAATAGAAATAAAAACCTTAAGTGGAATTAAATCAGTTCAATAGACATGTGGTCACCGTTGAATCCTCCGTCGCACCGGTTCGTCTAAGTCTAGGAATTACCTGTACAGATAAAACAGAAAGGGGTGAGTTTACGTAAACTCAGTGTGTAATCCCCACAGAAAACATGCATACAGTCAAACAACAGTTATCAGTCAAATGTAGTTTGGGCCTAAGCCCATTACAGATTCAGACACAGTTTAGGCCCTAGCCCATTCAGATACAATTTCATATATAAATTAGGGCCTTAACTCATCTCAAATACAGTATGCATACAGTAACAGAAACCAGTATCCTACCCTCCAACCTCTACATACCATCTTCTACCATCCCTACACACCATGTGGGGTTTAAAATACCCACCTAGCCCTACACACCAAGTCCTACCAAATGCGGCACATATCAATAATATTGCAGCTGAGCTGCCAGATAATAGGCATGAAAGCTTTTCAATACACTTCCTCCAGTAATCAATCATCCCACCTCAATGCAGATGCAACTAAACATGCTCAATGCAGACCTACAGGAATACATGCTTACATGCTAAAATCCAGTTATCAGTCATCCATACGGATCAATAAACATACATAAATTAAACATGTTCAACACATACATTATATATTCAGATCACACAATCTAGGGTCTAAGTAGCGCTTACCGACCCTACATTAGGTTCATAGTCGACTTGGCGACCCGACCCTAGGAACATTTTAGCTAAATGGGCTCATACGCCCGTATGGTTTACTCGTGTGGCCCACACGCCCAGATTGGCCTAGCCCATGTGGATCACACGGCCTGACCTAATTATCACATGCCCGTGTGGGCCTACACACCCGTGTTGTCGCACACGGCCTACCACATGGGCGACCACACACCAGTGTGGCGTCGACAGTTTGTAATTTTGACTTTTATCGAATCGTATTTTACGGTTTTTGCACACACACAATCGATTCGATGTAAACCCAACCTCAAGCCTTCCAAAATCTAATATCAGTAATCCCGTGCCACTTTAGTAAACAATTTACGTGACAACACAAAAACCCAAAATCACACAAATGACTTACCGATGAAACGAATAGTCTCTAGTGCGATTTAGGCTATCCAAAGTATCTTTACTACTCACCACATTCTCCTAATCCACAAGAATACAGAAACTCAATCCCTTAATTACTCACCTATCTACCACAATCAAGAAAAACAAAACCCATTCCATGATTGAAATATACCAGCAACAACACGCCAAAGAGTCACTTACCAAGGTCGCACAATAAAAATCGATATGAAGAGGATCTAAAGTATGACAGCAATCAAAAGGAGGCAACGATGAAGAAAAGAAAAAGAAAAGAGAATGGGAGGGAAACAATAACTAACGTTAAATATAGAGGGAACTTTTTGGAAAAAAAACAAAATAAAATTTAATATAGAATATGACACTAATCCCCCAATTTACTCCCATTAACTCAACCTCCTCAAACTTTCAGTACAACTAAAACTCTTGCGGTTCATAGTGACAAAAAGATTAATGTTCAAGCTAACGAAATGACTCGAACTCATGCTTTCCACACAACACACAGACTCTCTTACCCCTTGAACCAAGAGCTCATTTTGATATGAAGTTACACGCCACTTAATATAAGCCTACCAATCAGTGATAAGGCTTAAGTCATAAAAAAATACCAAAATTTACCAAAGTAAGGCTTGAACTTGGGACCTCATGTAGCACCCCTAACCGTAACCATCGCTGGACTAGGGTTAAAGGCGTTACCTGACAGATTTGGAAACCTATACAAAAATGTCATACAAATGTACATCTATTTCAATCATAGTGTCCCTTAGTAGGCCATCGAGACCAAAAACATGCTTAAAACCCGGGTCGAGACTAAATCAAAACACATACAAAAATTATCGAAAACTTAAAAACTATTCTAAAATTTAGGGGTTACACGCCAGTGTGGGCAGGACGTGTGCCTCCCACGGCTGCTAGACACACCCGTGTGTCCTCCCCGTGGTCGAAACTGACTTTGCTCCATGGCCACCAAGCACGCCCGTGTACCATGGCCGTGTGCTCTTAAGCTAGCTACTGACTTAGCCCCACAGTCACTAGGCACGCCCGTGTGCCACAACCGTGTGAAATTATAGGCCATTTTCAAGGCCAAAATGCCACCCCCTTGGGTCTTACCTACAAGCAACATTTACCAACACGTTTTATGCATACTAGACAACCAAATTAACATTCATTTTATACATTCAATATCTATTTCAACCATGCCAACTTCCAAGACCAAATATATATATATATATCAAGTATAATTCATCCAAATGCTTACCTAAAAACTCGACCAATTCATGTGCTTCAACCATACCAAGATATGCATCATATATCACATCCATTCAAACAAATTCTCAACTCATAACTAGCTAAATCACATGGCTAAGTTCATATAACAACTTATATCAAATACTAGCCTATACATGCCATATCTAGTTATATACATTTCCAAAGTGTACCAAAATAAGTTTAGTAGTGTGATGATGATCCTTGACGGTCCCGAGCCTTCAGTAGCTTCAACTACCTATAAAACAGAGAAAACATACACAGAATAAGCTTTTCAAAAGCTTAATAAGTCATAATACAAATAAACTTAGCATAAATTGCACATAACCGAATTAATAAGGTGACCAATATGGTTTTCATGACAAAAATTACCTCATTCTTTCTTAAGGTCATTTGCTTAGCCATAACTTACCCTATTTCCAATTCACATGCCATATATGCACATAGTTCATCTAGTCAAAACTTTACATATCATATTATCAATTCCATATACATAACATCATAGTAAGATCACATAGATACTTACCTTGTATACACAATTAGTGTATAATCAACGTACCTGAAACGGATACTCATTCACTTAATTTATCATAGCTCGGATTTGCAATTCGTATCACAAACTTGCCCGTTGAACCATTAGAAATCTAATAGGATATTTAGAAAGCTCGAATTGATCGTACAATGCCAACATCCCAGATAAGGTCTTACATGCATTCGGATCATCGATGCCATTTGTCCCGCATGACGGTCTTACACGTATCAATACAATGTCGATGTCCCAGACATGGTCTTACACGTAAAGCTCATATCGATGCCAACGTCCCCGACGTGATCTTACATGTAAAGCTCATATCGATGCCAACGTCCTAGACGTGGTCTTACACGAGTCTCAAATCAACGCTAACATCCCTGACGTGGTCTTACATGATAAAACAGAACAAATATCTATGTCATGACATAGCTAATCCTATCTATTCCTAGATTCATACGGGACTTCTCGGACATTGTCATTATATCGAACTTATCTCAAAATTCATATGCATAACCTCTTATAAACATCTGTTATCAACATTAGTCATATAGTCAATTACAATTTCATACAAGTACGTTTATTTGCATAGTGACTTACCTCAGATTCAATCTATTAGAATGGAAACGGCTACTCGGTTACTTTCGCTTTCCCGCGATCTAAGTCCGTTTTCCTCTGTTCTTGTCATTATATCGAACTTATCTCGAATTCATATGCATAACCTCTCATCAACATCTGTTATCAACATTAGTCATATGATCAATTACAATTTCATACAAGTACGTTTATTTACGTAGTGACTTACCTCGGATTCAATCTATCGGAATGAAAACGGCTACTCGGTTACTTTCATTTTCCCGCGATCTAAGTCTGTTTTCCTCAGTTCTTGATCTAAACATATTCAAAATTAACCCTTTTAATCACTAATTCATTCAATTCAATCCATACATATATATTTAGGACTATTTACAAATTAACCCTCATATTTGCACAATTTATAAATTTAGTCCATTTTTCTCAAAACATTAAATTCACAAAATCAACTCATACTCATGCTTATGTTCCTACATCTCATACAAGCCCATATTTTTCATCAAATTTTCAATTTAGTCCCTCAAATTACTACTTTCTCAATTTAGCCCTAATTAGCTAAATTCATAAAAAATTCAAGAACAAAGTATGTTCATCTAGTTCAAATCTTTCATTTAACACCATAAATCATCACAAAGCTTAACATAGCATCAATGGAATATCTCACAAATATCATCAATACACAAAATTGAAACATGGGTTTTGTAGCTCTCAAAGCAACGATTGCAAAAACGTAAAAATTATCAAAAACCGACGAAAAATATACCTTTAATCAAGCAATTTAATAGCAGCACCTAGCTCAACATCCTTCTTCTTTCTTTCTTCAATATTTGGCACTCATAAAAGATGATAACTATCATTTTTCATTTGTTTCTTTTATTAATATTCATATTAATACCAATTTACAAAATTATCCTTATTACAAAATATTTATAACTTATAAACATAAGGTCATTAATGACTTTTAGTCATCCCTAAATAATTATTGGCTTATTTGCCTCATAAGGCCTCTTCTTTATAAAGCCACAACACATAGGCACTTTAACAAATAGCATATAAGTTTTACATTTAATGCAATTCAATCCTTTTGTCAAATTAAACACACAAACAGACAAATTAACTTACGAAAATTTAACATATGCTTAAACACTCATCAATGGCACAGAAAATAATATCAAAATATTATCCAGACTCTAATTTGTGGTCCCGAAACCACTATTCTGACTAGAGTATAAACTGAACTGTTACAATTCTCCCTCCCTTAGGGATTTTCGTCCCTGAAAATCTTATCGTTAAACAGAGTCAAATATTGTTGTCTCATTGAGTCCTCAGGCTCCTACGTAGCCTATTCTATTCCGTGTCGATTCCACAGTACTTTTATTAATGAAATTTTCTTATTTCTCAACTCTTTCACTTCACGAGCTAAGATACGGATCGGTTCTTCTTCATATGCTATATCAGATCGAATTTCAATTTCAGATGGGGCAATCACATGTGACGGATCGGATCGATATCTACGGAGCATTGAGGCATGAAATACATTGTGGATCTTTTCTAACTCAAACGACAACTTTAAACTATATGCAACAGGCCCGACACGTTCAATGATCTCATACGGTCCGATGAATCTCGGACTCAATTTGCCTTTACGTCTGAATTAAAGTAGTTTCTTCCACGGAGACACTTTCAAAAATACTTTATCGCCGATTTCAAATTCTATATCTTTTTGTTTCAAGTCCGCATAAGACTTCTGATGATCAGATGATGCTTTCAAACAATCTCGGATCAATTTCACTTTCTATTCAGAATCCTTTATCAAATCAACTCCATGTAGCTTATTATTTAATCAACATTTTAATGAATCAATAAAATTTTCAAATAAATAAAATCAAATAAAATTACATTATATAAAAATTACATTAAAAAATCACAAAATACTAAACTAAACACTAACAATTTATATAACCTAATCATAAATTACTAACAAAATAGCTATAAAATTATTTTTAAAAAAATACATTACTAAAAAAATCGTAAAACACATAACTAAACACTAACAATTTATATAACCTAATCATAAATTACTAACAAAATAACTATAAAATTATTTTTAAAAAGTTACATTACTAAAAATCACAAGACCCTATACTAAACACTAACAATTTGTAACCTAATCTCATAAATTACTAATATAATAAATAACTATAACAAAACACAAACACTAACAATTTATAACCTAATTATAAACTACTAATGTAATAACTATAAAATTATATTTTTTTAAATTACATTACTAAAAACTCACAAAACACAATAATTTATAATAAATTACTAACAAAATATTTAACAAAATAATTTTACATTACTAAAAACTCACCAAATACTAAACTAAACACACCAATTTATAACATAATCATAAATTACTAATAATTTAATTTTAAAATAATTACAAACACAACAATTTATAACATAATCCTAAATTACTAACAAATTAATTTTAAAATAATTATAAAAACAAAAAAATTACATTCATACAAAATATTAACCCAAAACCATAAACACTAAATATAAACAATTTATAAATAATAATTAATAACAAAAAATTCACAACATGTTAATTGAACTCTTTAAATTATAAACAAAATTATTTAATAAATTAATACATTACCTTTTTTCTTTCTTTCTTCTTCTTCTTTTTCTTCTCCTTTCTCTCATTTTTTTCTCTTCCGATGCTTGAACTTGGGGACCATCTAATGTTTCGCTTTTTAGTCAAATCGAATAATAGTTTTGGAACCACAAATTTAAAGTCAAAATATTTATTTTATTATTTTAATAAGGTCTACAGCATGATAGATTAATTTCGAAAGTTTTGTAAAGAAATTTTATTATTTAAATGCTTAATTCGTGAAATGGACTAAATCGTAAAATGTAAAATGCATGTTCTATTAGTTAAATGTGTCAAATAGCTTTGGCTTTTAATTATGGTGGCCTTAAATGGTAATTAAGCCATTTTAAAGGTTAGTGGACATTAATGTACATGTATAAATGAATTTTAATGTTATATACTTAATGTTAATATAGTAAATTAGTAAAACAAAAGAAAAGCCTTCATATTCTTCAATTGTTCATCGAAAAGAAGAAAGGAGACTCCATTTTTGGTGTTGTAGGGTTAGCCACTTTGATCTTCAATTGTAAGTCCATTTTATTCGATTTTTAATAATTTTATGTTTTGATATCGTTGCTTCAGATTCTAGCTAGCTCTGTACCTTAGATTTCAAATTGTTAAAGATTTATCATGTTGCCATTTTCAATGCTTGGGTAAATTGATGGATTATGATAGATTTGGAAGGTTTAATGTTAGATTAATAGTTTTGTAAAATGATTTTGACAAAATGTCAAAATGGGTTAATTTGTGAAATTGTAAAATTATGTGGGTAAAAGTGTGAATAAATTGAAAATATGGGCTACTAGTAATATGTATTAAATTCGGCTAAGCATGAGTTTGTACTAAATTGCATGAATTTGTAATTTTATGTGATAATGACTAAATTGTAAAAATGTGAAATTTAGGGGCAAATGTATAAAATAGCGATTCAATTATCTTTTTCCTAATTCCTACAATGTCTCTCCTTAATTCGGCTACTCGAGCTGCTCGAAAGAACCTATCAAGAAATAAACAAAACGTGTCAGACTATGTATTGACAGATCTTAGAGGTAAATAAAATAGTTATTATCTAGCAAAGTCAACTAATGAGAAAGGAAAAACACGAAGTTTAATTTACTCTTCAGTTACTCACTGAGGTTTCATGCTTGTGCAAACCATGTGAAATTCCTTGAGATGGGTATGCAGATTTTCATTTTGTAATCCGCGAAAGGTGGGCAATAAATGAATCAGGTTCGATTTCAACATGAACGACATTCTTCCAGCTGGATAAGTTATACATAGGGGTTGTTCATCTAGGGTCAGCCGTGAGTTGGCGATAGTTTGTTCTCGCCATCTCGTATGGTTCGTCAAATAAGAAAATGTCCTCGTGTAAAATATTGACTTTGAACTCGAATGTGGTTGTTTACCACGCCAAATGGCTTTTCTTCATAGTTTTCAAGCCAACTTCTATTTCTAGTTCAAATTCTAGAGATCCCGATTTTGATCTAGTCATAAGGAAAATAAACAAAAGTTGGAAAAATATTTTCAATCCTCTAAGAACGGCACCAAAATTTGATGGGTGTCAAACCACCAAATAAAAATAATTCCTACAATAAAACAACTCAAAAAGAGTAAAGAGTAATAGGATCGATTCCATAGGATTGGTGATTATGATCAACTTTCGTGTTTTCGTGAACATAATTTTTTTGTGCCGCTTAATCGTAGCAATAGACGTGCTCACGACTCCAAACGATCTCGCTAAAAAATAAATAAATTAGGAGTTTTGAAATGGCTAGAAATTAAATAAATGAAATAGAATAAATAAACAATTAAATAAATCAAAATTAAATTAAATTGTGAAATAAATTCAAATTTTGTAAACAGAGTTATAAAGCCTTAGCCCTAGACTTGGTGGATTCTAGTTTTGAATCGATCCTCGAAAATTAGTTTTCTCCTCCAAACAATAAGCTGGTTATAGCGGCTAAGGACATTCTAATCGCCAATTCTTCCTCTCGTAGTTGATCTCGGTACGCCCTGCAAACCAACGCTTATTGATTGTTTAACCGCGATATATGCGTTTGCAATTCAAGACCCCGACAGCCTTGCATTATGAAGAACTCAACTTGGATTAACAACCTTCAACCGAGCGGAACGCTTAAATCGATCACAATATCTTTAACTTGTTTGCGAAATCAGATATAGTAATTAATCGACTTCTCAACTCAGACGCTTAACACGACTACAACCCAACGCGCTTTTTGAATTGAAATCGAGTTAACTTTAAGGGATGAATTTGTCAATCCCAATATTCTAGAGAGATGGTGAATATCGATTTGAAGGATTTTTAGTGCATATATAATTTCTCACAATTCCTGACCGAAAAGAATACCGACCTAAAGCTAATTTGAATTTAGTGAAGCATGAAATTTATCATGCTTTGTTGACTATGGAAGTGGATTTAATGGTAAAGGAGAAAATGGAAAGGGGAGAGACTTGGGAAATAATTAAACAAATTTGCTAAGAGGAAAAAAATGAAATGAAAGTGGCATGCCTACTGACGCAAGAAATGGAAAGAATAAAAAACAATTTCAATTCAATTCCAGCTAATTAAGGTGTATTTTTTCAAGTCCATCATGTCACCTATTTATACATAAACCATATGTTAAAATTAGCTTAATCCCACCTACCAATATTAGATTTTATTTTTCTAAATTTGGCTTTTACGGGCCCTTTAATATCTCTAAATTTTTTATTTGGCCCCTCTTCTATTGTTCATGTTCCAATTGAATCCTTTTCTGCTTGTTTTTTGGATTAAAGTAATCGAATTTCATTCTTAACAAGATTTAAACATAAAATTCACCTATTAGCATGAATTAATTCAAGAACAAGTTGATTTGAGCACATAAGATATGCAAAATAAATATGTTATCAGTCGTTTTTGACTCAAAGCATCAAGGATGGATAAAGGTGTTGGTTTCTTCGGGTTCGGGAGTTTTTGAAAATGAAAAAACTGATGTTTGGAGTGATTTTCTAGGTCTTTTGAGTTTCAGAGGTGTAACTGTGGAGAAAATTCCAACTCGAACTCTACGAAACAACGTTGGTGCCCTTCCTATTCGTCTTCTGTTGCTAAAATCTCCCATGAGCATGTAAGACCGAACCCTAGTATGGCTGTTGCAGTAGGTTCTATACTTAGATCATTGGGTGAAGATCCATTAAGAGAAGCTTCACCGAGCTCGGTCTAATCTGAGAGGTGTTCGACATTTACGTCCTAACAAAGCTTCATAAGGTGCCATTTTAATACTTGATCAAAAACTGTTGTTGTACGTAAACTCAATCAATGGCAGATTCTGTTCCCACAAACCATTAAACTCAAGTATACAACATCTTAACATGTCTTCAAGAATTTGAATATTCTGTTTAGACTGACCATCTGTTTGCGGATGAAAAGCTATATTGACGTGTAATTTCGTGCCCAAAGCTTCTTACAATTTCTTTCAAAATCGTGATGTAAATCTCAAATCTCTATCCGATACAATGGATAGTGGCACCCCGTGCAATCTCACAATCTCAGAAATATAAAGCTCGGCTAATCTGTCAAGTGAATAATCGGATCTTACCAAAATAAAATGGGCAGTTTTCATTAATCTATCAACTACGACCCATATAACATCTTTTTTTCTCGGAGTTAAGGGCAAACTAGAAATAAAATCCATCATCACTCTATCCCATTTCCATTCGGGAATCAGAATCGATTGTAGTAAACTGGACCAAACTTGATGTTCTGCTTTCACTTGCTGACAAACTAAACATTTTAAAACAAAGTCAGAAATGTCTCGTTTCATACCAGACCACCAATAGTGTCGTTTCAAATCATGGTACATTTTAGTACTTTTCAGGTGAACAGATAGACAACTATCATGTACTTCATTCAAAATCAGCTGAATCAACTCCGGATTTCTTAGAACACAGATAGGACCTCGGAATCTCAAACAATCATCAATAACTTGAAATTTAGATTCAGAATTTGAATCATACTGAGCTCGTTTCAATAACAATTCATTATCAACCTTCTAAGCATCACATATTTGCTGTATAAACAATGGTTTCACTTTTAATTTAGCTATCACAGAACTATCATTAGACAATTCTAACTGAGCATTCAAAGCACGTAGTGCAAACAATGATTTTCTACTCAATGTATCAGCAACAACGTTTGCTTTACCCTGATGATAATCTATCACAAGCTCGTAGTCCTTTAGCAATTCTAACCACATTCTCTGATGCAGGTTCAAATCTTTCTGAGTCATAAGATATTTCAAACTTTTATGATTTGAAAACATATAACATTTCTCACCATACAGATGATGGCACCAAATCTTAAGTGCAAACACGATCGCAACAAGTTCAAGGTCATGTGTCGGATAATTCTTTTCATGAGGCTTCAACTGTCTCGAGGCATAAGCTACAACTTTGCATTCCTGCATCAAAACACATCCCAAACTATTTAACGAAGCATCACTGTATAAAACAAATTCTTTACTCTTCGATTCGATAGATTAACACCGGAGCTTCATAATGAGTTTTCAACTGATCAAATTTTTTTGGCAATTATCCGACCATTCAAATCTAACATCTTTCTGAAGCAATCTAGTCAAAGGAGTAGCTATTGTCGAAAAGCCTTTTACAAATTTACGGTAATAACCAACTAGTCACAGAAAAATACGGACTTCAGAAATGTTCTTCGGAAGTTTTCAATCCAGAATAGCAGAAATCTTACTTGGATTCACTCAGATTTCAGAAGCAGACACAATATGCCCCAAAAAAACTAACCTCTTATAGCCAGAATTCACATTTGCTAAATTTCGCATACAATTGCTTTTCTCTCAAAGTTTGCAACACAATTTTCAAATGTTCAGCGTGCTCATTTTCATTACGTGAATAAATCAGGATGTCATCTATGAATACCACAACAATTCGATCTAGGTACGGTCTGAAAATTCTGTTCATCAGATCTATAAAAACAGCAGGAGTATTGGTTAGTCCAAAATGCATAACTAAAAACTTATAGTGACCGTACCTCATTCTAAAAGTAATTTTCGGTACGTCTGAATCTTTCACTCTCAACTGATAGTATCCCGACCTCAGATCTATCTTTGAAAATGCAGTAGCTCATTTTAACTGATCAAATAAGTCATCAATTCTTGGTAACGGATATTTATTCTTTATTGTCACCTTATTCAACTGACGATAATTGATACACATTTTCATCGTACCATATTTCTTTTTCACAAACAGAACAGGAGCACCCCAAGCAAGAAACTCGGTCTAACGAACCCTCTATCAGTCAACTCTTGCAACTGTGACTTTAACTCTTTCAATTCTGTTAGTGCCATTCTATACGGAGTTATCGAAATAGGTGTCGTACCAGGTAACAACTCAATACTAAACTCAACTTCACGAATCGGAGGCAAACCCGGTATCTCTTCAGAGAACACATCAGAAAACTCGCAGACAATAGGTACAGGCTCAATTTTCCTTTTAGCTATTTTTGAATCAATTACATAAGCAAAATATGCCTCATATTTCTTTTTCACGTAACTCTGAGCTTTCAATACTGATATTACAGCAGGCAATCCATTCAAATCATTAGACTCAACCCGCACAATATCATTATTCTGACATCTTAAATCAATAGTCTTTCTTTTACAATTCACGATAGCATCATGCAAAAATAACCAGTCCATACCCAGAATGATATCGAACTCATCAAATGGCAAAAGCATCAAATCAGCAGGGAAACAGATATCTCAAAACATTAAAGGACAGTTCTTGCACACTTTGTCAACCATGACACTTTTACCTAAGGGTTCGATACTTTTATAGCAAACTCAATAGACTCTACAAACAAAGTCTTACTGAATACTAAATTCATGCATATATACGAACGCATAGAACTAGGGTCTAGTAATGCAATCATAGAAGTATCATATAGTGTAAAAGTACCCGTTATAACATCAGGTGATGAAGCTTCCTCACGAGCTCGGATAGCATACGCTCTAGCAGGTGCTCTAACTTCAGATCTTGCAACAGTATCTCTCATAGTTCTCTGACTACCACTGACATTTCTTACATTCTTCGAAGGTCTACCTCTCACAAGTGCATTATCAGATCTCAGATTCTGAATAGTCTCTGGCTCGACAGACTCAAGGCAATCACGGATAAAATGGTCAAGCGATCCATATCTGAAGCAAACTCTATCATTGAGTCTACAACTTCTCGGATGCCTTTTTCCACAATGCTTACATTCAAGTCTCTCTGATCGAACAATACCAACACTGGTCACTGAAGTTACTGGAGTTTTGGAACTCATTTGCGATCTAGTTTTTGTTCGAATGTCCCACATTATCTTTGGAACGATTTTGATCATCTCTGAATCTCTTCGGAGCAGACTGAAATGATTTACTTTGAAATCTCTTGCTCATATCTCGAGTTTCAGACTCAGTTTTTCTTTTATCTTTCCTGAGTGCCTCAGCTTTACATACTCGATCAATAAGTACAACGAACTCTTTTATTTCTAAAATCCCTACTAGTAAATGAATATTTTCATTAAGGCCATCTTCGAATCTTTTACACATTATAGCTTTAGAAGATACACATTCCCGAGCATACTGACTCAATCTTACAAATTCTCGTTCATATTCTGAAATAGTCATTCTGCCCTATTTTAATTCCAGAAATTCCTTTCATTTCTGATCGACGAATCTCTCACTGATATATTTCTTTCGAAACTCACTCTGAAAGAAATCTCATGTAATTCGCTCTTTCGAAACAACAGAAATCAAAGTTTTCCACCATTGATAAGCTGCATCTCGGAGTAGTGATACAACGCACTTTATACATTCTTCCGAAGTCAAAGACATCTCATCAAATACTCGGATCGTGTTTTCTAACCAGAACTCAGCTTTTTCAGCATCATCATCATTAGTACCTCAGAACTCTTCAGCCCCATACTTGCCGATTTTGTCAATAGGAGGCTTATTCTATGGATTTAGATTTGCAGTAAGAGGTATACCGGATGTTTGAGGGGGATTAACCAGGGGCGGGGGTTGCGAAATAGTTGGGTTATTATTTACAAACTGAGTGAACCACTCACTCATCATCTGGAAGAATGCTTGTTTAGCTTCTCCCTCTTGACCGCTCGTATCCGATCTTGAATCAGAGACACTGTCCCTTGCGCGGGAGTAGGTGCATTACTTTCTATGTCGTCAACTACGGCTCTTTCGGGATTTATTGCTATACAAAAATCACATTTTATACGTCAGAATTTATCACACTATCACAATTAAGATATATGTCATGTATAACTAGACTCTGACACGCTACGTTAATCCAATATTCAATTAAACAGTAGCTCTGAGACTAACCAAATGTAACACCCCTAACCCGTAACCGTCGCCGGACTAGGGTTCAAGGCGTTACCGGACAGATTTGGAAACTTATATAGAAATGTCATACAAATGTACATCTATTTCAATTATAGTGTCCCTTAGTAGGCCATCGAGACCAAAAATATACTTAAAACCAGGGTCGGGACTAAATCGAAACACATACAAAAATTATGAAAAACTTAAAAACTATTCTAAAATTCAGGGGTTACACGCTCATGTGGGCAGGACGTGTGCGTCCCACGATTGCTAGACACACCTGTGTGTCCTCCCGTGGTCGAAACTGACTTTGCTCCACGGCCACCAAGTACGCCTGTGTACTTTGGCCGTGGACTATCCTGACTTGGCTCCACGGCCACCAAGCACGCCCGTGTACCATGGCCGTGTGCTCTTAAGCTAGCTACTGACTTAGCCCCACGGTCACTAGGCACGCCCGTGTGCCACAACCGTGTGACATTATAGGCCATTTTTAAGGCCAAAATGCCACCTCCTTGGGTCTTACCTACAAGCAACATTTACCAACACGTTTCATGTATACTAGACAACTAAATTAACATTCATTTTATACAATCAATATCTATTTCAACCATGCCAACTTCCAAGACCAAAACATATATATATCAAGTATAATTCATCCAAATGCTTACCCAAAAACTTGACCAATTCATGTGCTTCAACCATACCAAGATATACATCATATATCACATTCATTCAAACAAATTCTTAACTCATAACTAGCTAAATCACATGGCTAAGTTCATATAACAACTTATATCAAATACTAGCCTATACATGCCATATCTAGCTATATATATTTCCAAAGTGTACCAAAATGAGTTTAGTAGTGTGATGATGATCCTTGGCGGTCTCGAGCCTTCAATAGTTTTAACGACCTATAAAACAGAGAAAACATACATAGAATAAGCTTTCCAAAAGCTTAGTAAGTCATAATACAAATAAACTTAGCATAAATTACACATAACCGAATTAATAAGATGACCAATATGGTTCTCATGACAAAAATCACCTCATTCTTTCTGAAGCTCATTTGCTTAGCCATAACTTACCATATTTCCAATTTACATACCATATATGCACATAGTTCATCTAGTCAAAACTTTACATATCGTATTATCAATTCCATATACATAACATTATAGTAAGATCACATAGATACTTACCTTGTATACACAATTAGTGTATAATCAACGTACCTAAAACGGATATTCATTCACTTAATTTATCATAGCTCAGATTTGCAATTCGTATCACAGACTTGCCCGTTGAACCATTAGGAATCTAGTAGGATACTCAGAAAGCTCGAATTGGTCGTACAATGCCAACGTCTCAGACGAGGTCTTACATGCACTCAGATATCGATGCCATTTGTCCCGCATGTGTCTTACACATATCAATACGATGCCGATGTCCCAGACATGGTCTTACACGTAAAGCTCATATCGATGCCAACGTCCCAGACATGGTCTTACATGTAAAGCTCATATCGATGCCAACATTCCAGACGTGGTCTTACACGAGTCTCAAATAAACGTAGCTAATCCTATCTATTCCTAGGTTTGTACGGGACTTCTCGGACATTGTCACTATATCGAACTTATCTCGGAATTCATATGCATAACCTCTCATAAACATCCGTTATCAACATTAGTCATATGAACAATTACAATTTCATACAAGTACGTTTATTTGCATAGTGACTTACCTCGGATTCGATCTATCGGAATAGAAACGGCTACTAGGTTACTTTCGCTTTCCCGCGATCTAAGTATGTTTTCCTCGGTTCTTAATCTAAACATATTCAGAATTAACACTTTTAATCACTAATTCATTCAATTCAATCCATACACATATATTTAGGACTATTTGCAAATTAACCCTCATATTTGCATAATTCATCAATTTAGTCCATTTTCTCAAAACATCAAATTCACAAAATCAACCCATACTCATGCTTAGCCGAATGTTCTTACATCTCATACAAGCCCATATTTTTCATCAAATTTGCAATTTAGTCTCTCAAATTACTACTTTCTCAATTTAGCCCTAATTAGCTAAATTCATAAAAAATTCAACAATAAAGTATGTTAATCTAGCTCAAATCTTTCATTTAACACCATAAATCATCAAAAAGCTCAACATAGCATCAATGGCATATCTCACAAATATCATCAATACACAAAATTGAAGCATGGGTTTTGTAGCTCTCAAAGCAACGATTGCAAAAACATAAAAATTATCGAAAACCGACCAAAAACATACCTTTAATCAAGTAATTTAATAGCTGAACCTAGCTCAACATCCTTCTTCTTTCTTTCTTCAATATTCAGCACTCATTAAAGATGATTACTATCGATTTTCATTTGTTTCTTTTATTAATATTCATATTAATACCAATTTACAAAATTATCCTTATTACAAAATATTTATAACTTATAAACATAAGGCCATTAATGACTTTTAGTCATCCACTAAATAATTATTGGCTTATTTTCCTCATAAGGCCTCTTCTTCATAAAGCCACAACACATAGGCACTTTAACAAATAGCATACAGGTTTCACATTTAATGTAATTCAATCCTTTTGTCAAATTAAACACACAAATAGACAAATTAACTTACAAAAATTTAACACATGCTTATTCAGACTCGGATTTGTGGTCCCAAAACCACTGTTCCGACTAGAGTATAAACCGAACTGTTACACCTCACACACATACCCAGAAGACTTAACCATTGAAGCATATACACATTTGTGTCACATTTTCATAAAAGCCAAAATAAAAATTTTAGGGTATTACAACTCTACACCCCAAAAGAAATTTCAACCTTGAAATTTACCTGATTAGAACATATGAGGATACTGCTGACGCATCACATCCTTAGGCTCTTACATGGCCTTCTCAGTGCTATGATTCAGCCACAGTATATTCACTAAAGGGATACACTTCTTTCGAAGAACTTTTACATCGCAATCCAGAATCTGAACAGGCTCCTTCTTGAAGGCCAAATCTGGCCTAACCTCAATCTCCTCAATAGGGACAATATGAGTAGGATCAGAGTAATGCGTCGTGAATGCAATCCAGCTTTGGAGGTAACTCCAACTGATAAGCGATTGGTCCCACTCGCTTCAAAATTTGGTAAGGCCCAATAAACCTAAGGCTCAACTTGCCCTTACGACCGAACCTCATAACTTTCTTTCATGGAGAGACCTTAAGAAACACAAAGTCCCCCACAGAATACTCAATCTCACGCCTCTTCAGATCTGGTGTATGATACAAATTTGGAATAGGTTGCCCAAGTCGTGTCATATGCGGGGGGATTACGATCGACTGCCCACCAAACAAAAATCGTTTCCCTATCTCATAGTACCACTGTATGTACTCTAACGAGGGCTACAGATCCAAAGCACGATCCATCAGAGGTACCCTCCTCAGCCTGTTATTCTATATCGTAATATATTCTTCATGCGTTTCTCCCCAATCATTTTCATGCTCCCCTTCCTATTAATCCCATGGATCTCCCCCAATCGTACTAGCAGTGTCAGATATACTGTATGTAACTAAACTGTCAGAGTACTTGATCGTCATAATACCACTCCACTGTCTGAAAATTGATAACGGGTGTACTAATACACAATAGGTTTGAGTGGACGTGGGCAAACGAGAGAATAACTGCCATAATTTCTGGAACAGAATATGGCATCCAAATGAGCTGCACAGTTAATAACATTGTTATATTAACACGGGTCGAGTGAGATAAAATAATAAAATTAAGTTGATATTGAAAAAAACTTACCCTTCTCCAGCATGATTCTCAATCATCAGATGGTATATCGGAATCGTGTATGACCTCCCGATACCCTGATTAGTGTTCCATCTACGAAGACAAATTGTTAGAACAATATAATAAAAAAAAAAGTCAACTAATTGTTATAACGAGTAAAAATTTATCACTTATTAACAAGTGGAAATACATATAATTGGTGACTAATGGATGCCAAGAATGATATCCGGTAAAGTGCCCACGACTGCAGCAGTATGAGGCATCTGTCTATGTCCATCGTAGAAGGATCTGTCAACCAAAAAACTTCGCGATACAACATGGCTAACATTGCGGACCCCTAACTGTATGAATGGGTGTTATGCAAATTGGATAATAGGGGTAAGTACGTCAAGTGGACCGTACTGTCGTTTTCATCCGGCATGAGTACACCCCCTATAATGTGCGTAATGTAAGCTCGAATGGCCTGCATCACCTCCTATTTATTGGCAGTACTCGACAAATACTTAAAATTGACCTTTAGCCATGAAAACCTCAAACTGGAAATTTCCCCTCACTTGACTAGCGTCCAAGTAAGTCATAGCAAATGACAGCAGGCCTAAAGATCGAATGTATGCCCGTGACAGCATTCTCGTCGATGGAAAGCCCAAGCTATAGTACAACATCCTCTAGAGTGATGGTGCACTCCCCGCACAACAATTGAAATGTGTGGGTCTCCGGACGCCATCGCTCGACTAAAGCGGAAATTAAGTCGTATCGCAGATCAAAAATCCGGATCAATGCCATTGATCTGAACCCGGGTAACTCCAAGTATGGCATTAGGCGTTCATCCGCGAAACCCTACATTATTAACACGACCCTCAATACGCGATGCAGGCCACGACATTATTAAATTAGCAAAATAGTTAATATAATATAATTTAATTCCAAATAACATGAGAATAAAATAAAATTTCATTACCGTCTCATTAATAGTACTTGATATGTGATTATTATTAATCAAAGAACCCATTTGTTGTAAATCGCAATTAAAAAATAAATTCATTAAATTTGTTTAAAAACACAATAAATTATTTCAAAATTCGAAACAAAAAACATGATAAATATCTCATAATTTCCCATAATTTACCTACAATAAAAAAGATATGTTAGTTTACAATAATAATATAATTAAAATAAATATGAACTATCTAAACATAAAAAATATAATTAATTAAAAAATAAAAATAGAAATAGAAACATACTGATTAATTTCTTTCAAATAACCTATAAAATTATATAACAACAAATTTAATCAACATTTTAATGAATCAATAAAAATTTTCAAATAAATAAAATCAAATAAAATTACATTATATAAAAATTACATTAAAAAAATCACAAAACACTAAACTAAACACTAACAATTTATATAACCTAATCATAAATTACAAACAAAATAGCTATAAAATTATTTTTTAAAAATACATTACTAAAAAATCGTAAAACACATAACTAAACACTAACAATTTATATAACCTAATCATAAATTACTAACAAAATAACTATAAAATTATTTTTTAAAAAGTTACATTACTAAAAATCGCAAGACCCTATACTAAACACTAACAATTTGTAACCTAATCCCATAAATTACTAACATAATAAATAACTATAACAAAACACAAAACACTAACAATTTATAACCTAATTATAAACTACTAACAAAATAACTATAAAATTATATTTTTTTAAAATTACATTACTAAAACTCAAAAACACAATAATTTATAATAAATTACTAACAAAATATTTAACAAAATAATTTTACATTACTAAAAACTCACCAAATACTAAACTAAACACACCAATTTATAACATAATCCTAAATTACTAATAATTTAATTTTAAAATAATTACAAACACAACAATTTATAACATAATCCTAAATTACTAACAAATTAATTTTAAAATAATTATAAAAAACAAAAAATTACATTCATACAAAATATTAACCCAAAACCATAAACACTAAATATAAACAATTTATAAATAATAATTAATAACAAAAAAAATTCACAACATGTTAATTAAACTCTTTAAATTATAAACAAAATTATTTAATAAATTAATACATTACCTTTTCTTTCTTTTCTTCTTCTTCTTCTTCTTCTTCTTCTTCTTCTTCTTCTTCTTCTTCTTCTTCTTCTTCTTCTTCTTCTTCTTCTTTCTCTCATTTCTTTCTCTCTTCCGATGCTTGAACTTGGGGGACCATCTAACAGCCCGTTTTTAGTCAAATCGGAATAGTTGTTTTGGAACCACAAATTTAAAGTCAAAATATTTATTTTATTATTTTAATAAGGTCTACAGCATGATAGATTAATTTCGTGAAAGTTTTGTAAAGAAATTTTATTATTTAAATGCTTAATTTGGTGAAATGGACTAAATCGTGTAAAATGTAAAATGCATGTTCTATTAGTTAAATGTGTCAAATAGCTTTGGCTTTTAATTATGGTGGCCTTAAATGGTAATTAAGCCATTTTAAAGGTTAGTGGACATTAATGTACATGTATAAATGAATTTTAATGTTATATACTTAATGTTAATATAGTAAATTAGTAAAAACAAAAGAAAAAGCCTTCATATTCTTCAATTGTTCACCGAAAAGAAGAAAGGGAGACTCCATTTTTGGTGTTGTAGGGTTAGGCCACTTTGATCTTCAATTGTAAGTCCATTTTTATTCGATTTTTAATAATTTTTATATTTTTGATATCGTTGCTTCGTATTCTAGCTAGCCCGTACCTTAGATTTCGAAATTGTTAAAGATTTATCATGTTACCATTTTTGAATGCTTGGGTAAATTGATGGATTATGATAGATTTGGAAGGTTTAATGTTAGATTAATAGTTTTTGTAAAATGATTTTTGACAAAAATGTCAAAAATGGGTTAATTTGTGAAATTGTAAAATTATGTGGGTAAAAGTGTGAATAAATTGAAAATATGGGCTACTAGTAATATGAATTAAATTTGGCTAAGCATGGGTTTGTACTAAATTGCATGAATTTGCAATTTTATGTGATAAGGACTAAATTGTAAAAATGTAAAATTTAGGGGCAAATGTATAAAATAGCGATTCAATTATCTTTTTCCTAATTCCTACAATGTCTCTCCTTAATTCGGCTACTCAAGCTGCTCGAAAGAACCTATCAAGAAATAAACAAAACGTGTCAGACTATGTATTGACAGATCTTAGAGGTAAATAAAATAGTTATTATCTAGCAGAGTCAGCTAATGAGAAAGGAAAAACACGAAGTTTAATTTACTCTTCAGTTACTCACTGAGGTTTCATGCTTGTGCAAACCATGTGAAATTCCTTGAGATGGGTATGCAGATTTTCATTTTGTAATCCGCGGAAGGTGGGCAATAAATGAATCAGGTTCGATTTCAACAGGAACGACATTCTTCCAGCTGGATAAGTTATACATAGGGGTTGTTGTTCATCTAGGGCTGCTGCGAGTTGGCGTATAGTTTGCTCTGCCATCTCGTATGGTTCGTCGAATAAGAAAATGTCCTCGGTGTAAAATCGACTTTGAACTCGGAATGTGGTTGTTTACCGCGTCAAATGGCTTTTCTTCATAGTTTTCAAGCCAACTTCTCTATTTCTAGTTCAAATTCTAGAGATCCCGGTTTTGATCTAGTCATAAGGAAAATAAACAAAAGTTGGAAAAATATTTTTAATCCCCGGCAACGGCACCAAAATTTGATGGGTGTCGAAACCACCAAATAAAAATAATTCCTACAATAAAACAACTCTAAACAGTAGTAAAGAGTAATAGGATCGATTCCATAGGGATTGGTGATTATGATCAACTTTCGTGTTTTCTCGTGAACATAATTTTTTTTGTGCCGCTAATCGTAGCAATAGACGTGCCCACGACTCCAAACGATCTGCTAAAAAATAAATAAATTAGGGGAGTTTTGAAATGGCTAGAAATTAAATAAATGAAATAGAATAAATAAACAATTAAATAAATCGAAAATTAAATTAAATTGTGAAATAAATTCAAATTTTGTAAACAGAGTTATAAAGCCTTAGCCCTAGACTTGGTGGATTCTAGTTTTTGAATCGATCCTCGAAAATTAGTTTTCTCCTCCAAACAATAAGCTGGTTATAGCGGCTAAGGACGTTCTAATCGCCAATTCTTCCTCTCGTAGTTGATCTCGGTACGCCCTGCAAACCAACCCTTATCGATTGTTTAACCGCGATATATGTGTTTGCAATTCAAGACCCCGACAGCCTTGCATTATGAAGAACTCAACTTGGATTAACAGCTTCAACCGAGCGGAACGTTTAAATCTGATCACAATATCTTTAACTTGTTTGCAGAAATCCGTAAATAGCACGACTGACTCGTCTTCTCAACTGTAAGCCAAAACGACTACAACCCAACGCGCTTTTTGAATTGAAATCGAGTTAACTTTAAGGGATGAATTTGTCAATCCCAATATTATAGAGAGATAGTGAATATCGATTTGAAGGATTTTTAGTGCAGATATAATTTCTCACAATTCTTGACCGAAAAGAATACCGACCTAAAGCTAATTTGAATTTAGTGAAGCATGAAATTTATCATGCTTTGTTGACTATGGAAGTGGATTTAATGGTAAAGGAGAAAAATGGAAAGGGGGAGAGACTTGGGAAATAATTAAACAAATTTGCTAAGAGGAAAAAAATGAAATGAAAGTGGCATGCCTACTGACGCAAGAAATGGAAAGAATAAAAAACAATTTCAATTCAATTCCAGCTAATTAAGGTGTATTTTTTCAAGTCCATCATGTCACCTATTTATACATAAACCATATGTTAAAATTAGCTTAATCCCACCTACCAATATTAGATTTTATTTTTCTAAATTTGGCTTTTACAGGCCCTTTAATATCTCTAAATTTTTTATTTGGCCCTCTTCTATTGTTCATGTTCCAATTGAATCCTTTTCTGCTTATTTTTGGATTAAAGTAATCAATTTCATTCTTAACAAGATTTAAACATAAAATTCACCTATTAGCATGAATTAATTCAAGAACAAGTTGATTTGAGCACATAAGATATGCAAAATAAATATGTTATCAGTCGTTTTTGACTCAAAGCATCAAGGATGGATAAAGGTGTTGGTTTCTTCGGGTTCGGGAGTTTTTGAAAATGAAAAAACTGATGTTTGGAGTGATTTTCTAGGTCTTTTGAGTTTCAGAGGTGTAACTGTGGAGAAAATTCCAACTCGAGACTCTACGAAACAACGTTGGTGCCCTTCCTATTCGTCTTCTGTTGCTAAAATCTCCCATGAGCATGTAAGACCGAACCCTAGTATGGCTGTTGCAGTAGGTTCTATACTTTGATCATTGGGTGAAGATCCATTAAGAGAAGCACTTAAAAAATTCCTAGCCATTTCCTGCGGTAGTTGATGAACTTTCAGAACAAGAAATTGGAGATGAAACTGAACGACGACTTTACTCACAACCAGATAGATATTTTTAAACCAAGTGTCGGATCTGACAATACCAAACATATCCATTCGGAGTTGAACCTACCATTCTGGTCCCAATGCGAGCATCATCTACTTCCTTTTCATGGTATCGTCCATATCTTATACATCCGCCCTGCAGACGGATTCAATCCCGTTGGAACATCCCTTTTGCTATTGATCGTACATTTTTTTGGATTCAAGCTTCAAGTGCAAGAAAGACTCACCAGGCAAATAGCAGAAGCACTTTCACCAATCTTAGGTGGAGATATCACGGTGGTTGTGGAGGCTAACCATACATGTATGATCTCTAGAGAGATTGAGAAGTTGGGCAGTAACACGACCACCATAGCTATACTCGGTCAATTTTCGACCGATCTGGCAACTCAGTCCGTGTTTTTGCAGAACATTCCAAACAATACTACATCTGGAACACTGCTAGTTAATAACTTGAATTTTTTTTTTTATTTCCTTTTCCAGAGCTTTATATTGTCATTCTTTTTGCCTTTGATAATCTTTCTGTTAGCCTGCAACAATGCAGAAAACAGAGTTATTTATAATGTATATATTTTGTTCATAGATCACCAATATCGATCCTCGCTTTTGTTCATAAATCATCATATCATACATATTTTGCAGGGACATCGTATCATATATACCTATATATGTATGTCTATGCAACTACATTCACAAAGGACAGCTGTCCAATTCTTTTTCGTTCTTCTTTTTTTCAGGAGAACTTCATGGGTAAATTTCAATTCCAATTTTTAGATTATAAAAATATTGAATTTCAATTTGATTCCTATACTTCACTTAAATTAGAAATTTAATTTATATATTTTAAATTTGACATAATTTGATACCTTAACTTTTATAATAACATTACTTTATTCTAATTAAGATGATTATGTGAATTTTTTAAGAAATATTAGCACCATTAAAATTCTTTACTAATTTCAGGTTCGTTGCAATGTTATTTTTTTGTTACATGAATATAAAATTTATTTTATTTTATTTTTCAAAATGCCACACTAAAACAAAAGAATTCTAATCGTGTTAACAAATTAATCTAAATTTTAAATTCAAAAGTAGAGAATCAAAATTTTAAAAATAAAAGTATGGAGATTAAATTCTAAATTTATGAAAAGTAAAAAAACTTTAAGAAAATTGTAACATTTAAGTTTTTTACACCATAATTTAGTTAAGAAATAAATAATTAACCCAATGCAAAGCGTGTGTAAAAACCATACTATATATATTATTACAAGGTAATCATATATGGCACCAATTCAATGCAGATCACTTCATAAAATGAGACATATAAAAATCACAATGAATTTTTGAAGAGAAAATGGAGAGAGTAGAGGTATTAGTGGTCGGGTCGTGTTCGGAAAATTTTAGGCCCGTTTGTTAGGCCTAAACTCGAAAAATGGGCTTAAATTTTTGCTCAAGCTTGACCAGGATAAAATATTAAAACTCGAGCCTGACCTAGCCCTCCCATATTAAATTTTTATATAATTTTTAAAAATATATATAATACATCAAAAATACTAAAAACATTAAAATAAATGTTTCTCAATAAATTTAAAATAAATTAAAAAAATATGTATACTTAAATAAAAATAAAATAAACGTAACTTAACAAGCAAATGTGAAAAATAGTAACAAAATTGTGAAATAGTAGTAAAATAGTGAAAAACAACAAGAAAATAATAAAAAACAGCAATAATAATAATAATAATAATAATAATAATAATAATAATAATAATAATAATAATAATAATAAAAGCAACAGTTTTTTTTTTGTTTTCATTTTCGTGCTGGTCCAATAAAGCCTTACTCGAGGCTCGGTTCGTTTTTTAAACAGACTTTTTTTTTGCCCAAACTTATTTTTCGAGCATATATTTTTACCAAAACCCTTCCAAGTGTTGAGCGGGCCTTTGAGCTGGGCCGGATGAATCAGCTCATGGACAGGTCTAGAAAAGAGTACCTTAATTTTTTTTTTTTTTGTGAATTTATAAGAGGAAGGTAGAGCTTTAACAGTAATACGACTAATGCAGCTTGAATCCAGATCACGTTTAATACAATAAATATCCTAATCATCAAATCAATACATAACGTTTGAGAATACCTTAAATTTGTTCCAAAATGAAAGTAAAAGTATAAAAAATAAATATTAATTAAAAAAAGTAAAACACCGAACGTTAACAAAAAATAAAGTAGTAAAAGTAGTAGTGAACAGAACTAATTGAAAAAAAAAAACTAAATTGCTAATAAATGCCCTTTTTTTTTAATTATGAAAATAAGGCGAATTTTAATATTTATTGGATTCACTGATTTAATTAAAACGCTGGAAGTGCTTTTGTCATAACAAGTTTTATATAAACTTCAAAATTTTTATTTTCTTAAGTAATGTGAGATATGAGATATGAGAAATGTATATATATAGATTCATAAATATATTTCTAATTTATTCCTAAACAATGTAAAGTTACTTTCTCTTTCAATTAACAACATAAAATGAAAGAGTTACAGCATGTTTGGTTCAATGTAATGGCTATTCCATTACATTCGTATTACAGGCTTATTCTGTGGGCCTACACAAGCAGACGTTTGCTTCAATGGAATACCTATTACGGGTGTATTCCATGCCGTGCTTAAGCAGCGATTTTTGGGGATTTCTATTCCCTTCCTTCTTCACCGTTTAGCTATTCGTTGCTTGAAGAACCCCTTTTTACCCTTACCAAAATTTCACCTCAAAAACACTCTCAATCGGCAGCCATTTCACGTACCCTTCTACTCCAGGCATTCCTCCTCTTCATCCAAGGTCAGGTAAACATTTTTGGTTCTGCTTCCTGCACATCATCTTCCTTCATCATCTTAACTTGAACTTTGTCTTTTGCCTTTTCTTTTTTGTTTTATGTGTTCCTTACTGATTCATCGAAAGAAACAATGGCTAGAGGAATTATTGTGTAAAACCGAGATCTGAGATATGGGTTTCTTGGTAACAACCCTAATTTTTCTGTGTTTGGGATAATTGCATCTCTTTGTACAAATTTCTTTTACCGAGGTCCCTCTGCTAATCTGTAAGTCCCTTTAAAAATTTCTCTCCTCTCTCTTTAAAGAATTAAATTTGCTATTCTATTAGACTATTAGCTTCTTCTTTTTTAATGTAAATTTCATATGCTAAAAATTTTAGTATTTTTTTCTCAATCTGGGTTTCATGTTCCTTTAATTATGTTTAAAGGGCATATTTCGATTGGTATATGAATGAAATATGCTTTAATTTGGCAATAGAAGTGAATAGCAAGTTATCACTGTGGACCAATGTTCAGCTGTAGGTGATGTGGTTGTTAACTCGAACTTGAATGAATTTTATCTCCTATTATTGTGTTGGGTGGTAATCTATCAAGTCGATCTTTAACGATTTTCATTATGTAGTACCATTTTATGTTACTCACGAGTGTTCATTATTTCTTGAAATGCACGTGCTCAAATCCGGACATGATATCCAAGGACTCTCCAAATATATGTTAAAACTTGAAAAAAATGAATATAACCATATCGAACCATGATATACCATATAACTTGTTTTGTCATCTAGGTTCTAAAGATTGGGTTGGGAATTATTTTGTTGGATTGTTATCCCCTGCCAATGAGATTAATGCCTTCTTAGATTTCCTTGTAGCTACTCATTGAAAACCATTTTTCTTGTTGCTTTTTTCAGGCTCCATCTAACATTGGTTATGTCTTTTGCCTTTTCTTTTTTGTTTTATGTGTTCCTCAAGATGATAAAACAAAAAGGAAAAACTTTATTCTGTTTTCCTGGATGGTGGGTGGGATAAGGAGCTAGAGGAATTGCTTTCGATTCTTTTCCAAAAAGCATTATGTTAATTTTGAATATTTGTTTTCTGGTTTCAATTTAGTGATGGTAAGGGGAGAAGCATTTTGTAGATTTAAGTGAAAAAGATAGGTTATGAGTTTAAAAGATATGTGCTTATGTCTCTGGATAAAAACTCTCATTTTCAGGAGGTGGTTTTTTAGAAGGTCTAAATTTAATTTAACCTTGTCGGGTAGAGCTGCAAATGAACCATGGCATGTGCTTGCATGTTAAGAGCTTAGCATGTCTCAATGTTGAGCTCTGCTATCAGTTCCTCGGCATGGGTATCTCATTCCCACAAAACTTAGAGACTCGTCTTACCGTTTCTTATGCTTCATCTAGGCTGCCCTTTGCTTGTTATTTTCTTGTTACATAGAAGCCCAAAATCCATAAAAATTGAACTCGTATCTACAGAGGCATAGAAACAATATTCTTTTTTTGGGGTCACCATGCCTCGAGTGATCCTGACAGATGGGATCTCTATCTCTTGCTTTTCTTCCTCTTATCATCACTTACAACTTTGATCATAAAGAAATGGGAAATTATGTGTATTGTTGAGAATTTCCTTCTAATGCATGTTGATTAGAAAATGATAATGGGAAGACAGATAGGAAACTAGGATGCAATTTATGCAACTTCATGATATGCTTCTTAAGTTTAACCATGACTAAAACACTTTTCATTTTTGTATTAAAGAATAGTTGGTTCTTCGTTTCATCTCTGTTGGCTAATGATATAGTTTTAATGCACTGCTTCCTTGGATGGGATTCATCCACTTTGTTTAATGCATTTTTTAACTATTCAATTGCAATTTTCAATATCAGATGTACTTTTTAGATGCTTTAAAGTTCACAGGCACTACAAAATAAGTTATTTTTTGGGAGCACTTTTCTCCCTAATTTTCTTTTTAAAGTGAATAGAATACCAAGAACTTCGAGATTCACAATCAGTTTGTTTAGTGCATTTTTCCATTACACGTGATGATGATACTGTATAATCTATTTGGTTAATGCAGATTTGATTACACATAAATTTCCTGTATAACGAAATTGATGTTGCAAATTAGCAGGTTTATAGTTGTGAGGTTTTCTACTTCTGCATAGTTATCTTCTATAAGTTGAATTTGAGATTAAACAACTCCATAGATGGATGGTTAACATGAACCTACAAGGATTTCAGCTGAAAAATGCAAGAGAGCCATTATATGAAATTTGAATGTGGAAAAAGGACACATAGAGCAAAGGAGAGCCCCAAGTGCTAGTTAAGGTTATTATGTAGCTTTTTTAATATTTCATTAATTCTTGTGTTAAAAGCCAGTTCCTCTGAGACATTACAACTGCAATATTAGACTATTGCAGGTTAGCAAGACCACTAGCTTGAAATGGCACTTCCCCTTTTTGTGTTTGTAATATTTGGGACGGTATGTATTAGCTTGGTATTATATTAATCTATTTCTAATTATCTCCATATAGCTTTTTCCTTCAATAGCCATTGAATGTTTTTATCTTCTTGAAACGAATCTGTCAATCCTTAGTGCAATTTTAGCAGAGGCATGGATATGATTTTAGCACCAATAGTCATTCCAAATTTCACGAAGTCATGGAATTAAGAAAAAAAATACTTCCTTATGCCTATTGGCTTTTTGAAACTAGCTGAGAGTTAGGACAACATTAAATTATTTGAACAGATTTGCATGTCGTCCAATTACTGCTACTTTTGCTTTAAATAATTTGTTTCTTCTACAAGATGAAACATGTTTCTTGATCTAAAATAAGTTCTTTCTTATTAATTATATATATGGTAGATCATAGATGATGGAGTTACTTGTCATATGGTAAGAACATATTTAGTAAAATGTTAAGAGCCAATAGAACAATAGACTCAATTTTTATTTTCAATCAATCAAATTCGAATGAGACTCGTAATGAATATTTTCAAGGATATATAATTTTGACAAAAAAATACGTATGGTGTCCTCCTATTTTTGAGAAAATTTGAATAAAAAAATTGCATTCATAAATGTTGGGAAAATCAATTTCTAAAACTAATAGAGGTAGATTTAATTTGTGTCCCAATTCGTCCAATAGTGACCATAGTTATGAAGTGAAGAATAATGTGGGTCACTTTTAAGGAAATATAATAGGAATATTTTGCATCTTTTATCTCATTATGTTTCTCCTTCACAAATAAAAAATATCTTTCTACTACCACATATAAAATCAATTATTAAATGTTAGTTTTGGAATATATTACTTAATGTAACTTAAAAATTAACTTACTTATATATGTTTTATGTAACCTTTTGTTAATATATGAATATTATGTTTATGTAAAATATAATTTTCAAGTTATTTATTACTTTTAATATTTTTTATTGTAGAATAATTAAATTATTTATTTCAATAATGATATTTTAGCACATTAATATGCATTGCAGTTTAAAAATAATAAAGTAGATTATATATATTTTATAGTATTATATATTTTAATTTTTAATTCATATAATAATTATATTAAGAATATTATTAAATTATTTTTATTAAATTATATTTAATAATAATTATGTTAAAATATGAATAAATTATTTATTATTTTATTAAATTATTTTCAATAATAATCTTATTAAAATTTAATAACAATAACAATAATCATCTACCTAAAAAAAAAATTACGCTAAGGGTATTACGGTCATTTTAATTCTTTTCCTTATGCTATTACAACATCATTCCATTCAACCAAATACAAGAATTCTATTACATTCTATTCCATTCCATTCAACCAAACAATTGAATTACTTATTACAATTCTATTCCATTACACTTCTATTCCATTACACTAAACAAATAATTTAATTATTCTACAATAAAAATATTAAAAGTAATAAATAACAATAAAATTCTAATCATACTATCAAAGCCCATTTCGGATCCAATTCCTAAAGTATCTCAATGCATATATAATTTTTCACCAAGAGGGTGATGAACAAATGGTATATCATACGGTGACATCAAAAATCATTAGAAGGAAAGAGACCTTAAAATAGAATAACTAGTGATATGCACGTAACCATCGGTCGCATTCTCCACCATTCTCATCCACCAAGTTCATGAATCATTTCATAGAAACTAGATAATGGGTAACAAAAATCAAGGCAACTCTTGATTCTTATCTAGTAGGATCATAAAGGGCCACAATTGCTACATGCCCCACCAAAATAAAATTGTCTTCAATTATTTCCTCAAAATCACTCGAGACAACACAATCAACCTTCAATTATTCCATCGAATATGATCAAGTATCAACAAAAAAATTGTACTAGGAGCATAAAATTGTACTAGGAGCATAAGCTCTTGCAAGATCAAACAAACACCGGACCATCGCTCACTCTCACCACGCCACTTTGAGGCTAATGTAGCGAAGAAACATTGAAAATGTTGTCCCACATTCGTGGCAATGCTTTAGCTGAAGAGTTTTGCCAGCATCGGAGGTCCAAACATAAGAACGCCTTTCCATGGTCTCCTAATACCCTAAAGACAAACAAGAAAATAACTCAACCTGCTATCAATATATGCGAATAAACACATTTAGAAGTGGGAGAAAAAATATATGCGAAAAGTTAATTCGTAATTTTCTTGAAATTTCAAAACAAAAATTACTCCATCTTAATGATTTTGGTCAAATTCTATAGAAAGTCCTTGTACCATGTGTCTTTCTTTCTGGATTTAGTCTCTTTTTCGAAATAAACACTTTCAGTCCTGAGGCCAACTTTTTTTCCGACATGGCTTATTTCTATTAAACATGCAATGTCATGACAGTTGGATAATTTTTTGCACATTTAGAAAAAGACAAAAAAATGAGAAAAAGGTAATATTTGTCCAAATTTTGCCAAGGTATAGCATGTTTAAAAATAAAGTCACATTAAATTATTTGACAATACTAAATGAAAAAAAGTTGGCCTCAAGACTAACAATGCACATTTCGAAAACTATATGGACTAGAAATTATGAAATCATAATAGAGGGCCTAGATATGGCAAAAATGTATGGTACAAGAACCTTCTATACAAATTGACCAATGATTTTCCGTAGTCATTAAATTGTATAGAAAACTAAACTTAAATTAACATCATTATATCCCTTTATTTAATGCAAACTCAAGGCAATGAAATCGGAAGAAATAACATAAAAATCATATTATGTGAAAGAAATGAGAATCAATCGGCTCTATTATATGTCCTCTACTAAATAATACTTAATGATAATTCATTTACGAGAGCAAGTCACGAAAATATTCAGGCATCCATAAAGGAAGAACAACACCTCCTCTAAAAGCCTTTTTGCTTCATCGGACCAAAGAACATCATCCCACCGTACTCAGCGTGGTTTCAAACATCCCTTTCTAACATTGCCGCCAAATCTGGATCAGGTCCCTCATACTGGGACCTCTTAGATTTTCCATCTTCAGCATCACCATTCTGAGAAATTGCAAAAGCAAATCGATTGCCAAAAAATTGAGAATCAGCATCACCTTTCTTAAGGGTTGAAATGGCCTGCAGAAAAGGGCGCAAAAGTATCATATACTAATTAGCATGAAGAGACAACCTTTTTATTTTCAGTTCCAAAGAGACAACCTTCTTAACTAAAGAAAAAAGAAGACAATGGCATGAACTAAAGATCATCTAGACATGTAACTCAAATTTATAACACCTATAATCTCATTCTTGGAAGAAAATATTCTACATTAAAAGGCTATTCGATTTCAATATTGTATATCATCTTCATTGAATCGACCTAAAACCAAATTTTCTACTACAATATAGCTAGTAAAGTTCATTACTCGGACCAAGTTGGCAAAAAAGATTCATGTACAAAAGCCGAGAAAGAGGTTAAGTAGAGAAAAGAAGGAATACTGTTCATGTTCCCTATCGGAAAGACGTATTCCTTTGGAGGTCGACCATTCACGAAGATATCAAGTCCGACCCTTGCATAGAACAACATAACTCCTAGAAAATATCGAAGAATAATCCCCAGTATCCGCCCCATATAAAACCTTTCCTTGAGTCTCCTACCGAATGCAGGTTCATACTATTCCATTATGAGAGAGCCTCAAATGACAGTATCCTCATGAGAATAACCTATCTCAAAAATGCCGAGTCGGAGACACTATCATTTTCCAAAAGCATTGTAATAAATTGTAAAAATCCCAAACCACAACATCTATTCTATTGGTCTTACCATTTGAAGCAATCACATCAAAAGAAACAAATAAATCGGATGCAATCTCAACCCTAATAATTAAATTTTCTTTCAAATTTCGATCAAATGAAATTAAGCATCCAAATTCCTTCTTGTTTTTTCAAATTTCACTCAATCAAGATAAACTATTAGATCATGCATCATTAAGCTTGAATAAAAGGAGAATTCAATCGAAAAATAGTTACTGAATACTAATTAACATCCACAAATCGGCAATTAAAAGGCCAATAAATTTGACTAATCAAAATTGGATTTAAATCTTAAACTTTGGAATCAAGGATCACAAACGACTCAACCGTGATGAGCAAAAGAAAAACACTAACGAATCAAACGGCATTAAAAGATTTGATTACTTTCCAAAAACAAAAACCTCCCAAATTCTAGGGTTCTAAATTTGAAGAAGAAAATCTATTTTTTTCCGGCTTTGAGTGATCGAATGGATATGGTGGTGTATTCAACCGACGTTGAACTTTAAACCGTGGGGAGGAAGGGGAGCGAGGTAGCAAAAGAATGAGATATACTTCGCTTGTCTTGCTTTTAGAGCTCGGGTTGGGAGGGTAAAATTGGAAAGGAATAGGTAAACGGTGGTTTGAGAAGGAATAGAAATCCTCCGAAATCGGTGAATTTTCGCATAGGACGTAATGGAATAAGCACTAATAGGCATTCCATTGAACCAAATGAGGGATTAAGGTGGGCCCATGGAATAGGGGTGTAATAGCTATGCCATTACACCCAACCAAACATAGTGTAAATATTTAAAGATGTAGTAGCTATAATTTTTAAAGTAAAATTTTAAAATGTTAAATGTTATTTCTTTTAAAAATTTAATTTTAAATGAATAAATAAATAAAATGTTCTTATTTTATGTTAATTAGATAAATAAAATTTACTTTTAAATTATTTCTTATTTTAAGATAAATTTTTAATGAAACCTTTTTATTTTAAATTTAAGTGTTAAGATAAAAGGCAAATATCTCAAAAATACCAAAAAATAAAAATACGGAAAGGAGGTTTCAAAATATTGACGGAAGGGCAATTTCCCAAAACGTCCATCGAGCTTTTTAGGATAAAGGCTAAAGCGCACGTGGGGCGCTAATTCCTCAAAAAGCGTCCATGTAAGGCTTTTCTGAGTAAGCCGTGTCTTTAGCTTTTTAAATAAACTATTCTCGAATATTTTAAAATTTGAATAAACTTAAAGTAAAAAAATTAAAATAATTAATAAATTTATAAAAATTAAAATTAAAAATTAAACATGGTCAAAAAAGGTTGCGGAACAAAACCCCTCTGGATTTTCCTTTCCCAATTTTTTTTTGTTCGGTATCCGGAAGTGGAAAAAATTTCTTGCCTTTTTTTTTTTTTTGAAATGGTCTTTCTAAATAAAAATTATGAAGGGTTAAGCTTTAATTTTTTTTAAAAAACTTAGTGATAAACATGTATATAATTTTTTGTGTGTTTTTAATTTATTTTCTTTTTTCATATCGGAAAGCTCAACGAAATTTCAAAATGCATTTGTTGGTTGATTTGGACATCCGTTTTTTTTGTTTGGAGCCCGAAAAAAAAACGACTGGAAGTTGGATGGGACACCATACAATTGACTTAAATTTCACTCAATCAAGATAAACTATTAGATCATGCATCATTAAGCTTGAATAAAAGGAGAATTCAATCGAAAAATAGTTACACGAATACTAATTAACATCCACAAATCGGCAATTAAAAGGCCAATAAATTTGACGAATCAAAATTGGATTTAAATCTTAAACTTTGGAATCAAGGATCACAAACGACTCAACCGTGATGAGCAAAAGAAAAACACTAACGAATCAAACGGCATTAAAAGATTTGATTACTTTCCAAAACAAGAAACCTCCCAAATTCTAGGGTTCTAAATTTGAAGAAGAAAATCTATTTTTTTCCGCTTTGAGTGATCGAATGGATATGGTGGTGTATTCATCGCGACGCTTGAACTTTAAACCGTGGGGAGGAAGGGGAGACCGAGGTAGCAAAAGAATGAGATATAGCTTCGCTTGCTCTTGCTTTTAGAGCTCGGGTTGGGAGGGTAAAATTGGAAAGGAATAGGTAAACGGTGGTTTGAGAAGGGAATAGAAATCCTCCTGAAATCAGTGAATTTTCTGCATAGGCACGTAATGGAATAAGCCTGTAATAGGCATTCCATTGAACCAAATGAGGGATTAAGGTGGGCCCATGGAATAGGGGTGTAATAGCTATGCCATTACACCCAACCAAACATAGTGTAAATATTTAAAGATGTAGTAGCTATAATTTTTAAAGTAAAATTTTAAAATGTTAAATGTTATTTCTTTTAAAAATTTAATTTTAAATGAATAAATAAATAAAATGTTCTTATTTTATGTTAATTAGATAAATAAAAATTTACTTTTAAATTATTTCTTATTTTAAGATAAATTTTTAATGAAACCTTTTTATTTTAAATTTAAGTGTTAAGATAAAAGGCAAATATCTCAAAAATACCAAAAAAAAAAAAAATAATGGAAAGGACGGGTTTCAAAATATTGACCTGGAAGGGCAATTTCCCAAAAACGCGGCCCACGTCGCCGCTTTTTTAGGGATAAAGGGCTAAAAGCGCCACGTGGGACGCGCTTTGGCCTCAAAGAAAAACGTCCATGTAGGCGCGCTTTTCTTGGTGGCAAAAGCGTCCTACGTGGCGTGCTTTAGCCGTGTTTTTAAAAAAACTATTCTCGAATATTTTAAAATTTACGAGAATAAACCTTTATAAAGGCTCAAAGTGACAACACCATTTTTTTAAGGTGTCATCAATTAATAGGAAATATAACTACAAAGAAATCTTTATATAGACTCTCATTTCCTTGTTTTCTTGAGTAAAGTGGGATATGAGATATGTGTATTTATAGACTGAATAGTTTCTGACTTTTTCCTAAACAATATGGATTTCTTTCCTCTTTTAACTAACAACATGGGATGACATGCTACACTATATTTGATTTTTTTTACAAAACTATTTCTCTTTTTATATTTTGTTAACATTTTTTATATTAGTGATGATTAGATTTGTAAAAATATATTTGAGCTTTTTGTTTCTTGTTTTTATAATATAAGAAAATGTTAACAAAATATAAAAAAAGAGAAATTGTTTTGTAAAAAAAAAATCGAATATAGTGTAGCATGTCATCTTATGTTGTTAGTTAAAAGAGGAAGGAATCCCACATTGTTTAGGAACAAGCTGCAAAACTATTCATGAGTCTATAAATACACATATCTCATATCCCACTTTACTCAAGAAAACAAGGGAAATAAGACATTGGGTCTATATAAAGATTTCCTTTATAAGTTATATTTCCTTATTAATTGATAACACCTTAACAAAATTGGTGTTGTCACTTTGAGCCTTTATAAAGGTTTATTCTCGTAAATTTTTAAAATATTCGAGAATAGTTTTTTTTTAAAAACATGGGCTAAAAGGAGCCCGTAGAATTGCGCTTTTGTCCACTCAGAAAGCGCCGCCTACATGGACGTTTTTGTTTGAGGTGGACAAAAGCGCCTCTGAAGCGCTTTAGCTTTTCCCAAAAACGCTACCGACGTGGGCGCTTTTTGGGGGAAATTGTCCTTTCCGGTCAATATTTTTAAAACCTGTCCTTTCCGGTAATTTTTTATTTTTTTTGGTATTTTTGGGATATTTGCCCAAGATAAAACATTTTTAACATAATTTGAAATTCAATTATTTTTATATTTTTAATTTGAAAATTCACTAAATATTTAAAAAGGTTAAAATATTAAATTTTTTATTTTATAAATTAAATATCCATATTAATGATAAACTTAAATAAATAAAAAATAGATATTTAAAAAATTAAATTTAAATTAAAATAGATTTTATAATTAAAAAGTAATTTAAATCAAATTTAGAAATAAAATTGTTCAAAATACGTACCGAATTGGTAGGCGATTAGCAGCTAGCCTCTAATATAAAAGCAAAGGTAGAGGTTTGGTAGCGCCTGGGAGAGTGAAACCAAAGAGTGAAGCAGAACCCGTCCCTTGCGCCGTTCTGTCATCATGGGTAATTTTCTTGATACCTCCATTTTCTCACCCTCCAAACTCTTTATGCTGTTTTTCTTTTCTCAGGTATTTCCAGGGATTCTATGCACAAGAGACGTTCCACCGGTGGCAAGCAGAAGGCTTGGAGGAAGAAACGAAAGTAATTTTCCATTTTGTGCCCATTTTTCTACGTTTTTGTTTTTGTTTTTGTTTTTGGTAAATCTGCTGATGAATAGTGCGTTGGGATTCCTTTTCCTTAAACAATCGATCTGTTAAAAAAATTGTTGATCAACGATCATTGATGGTAGAAATGGAGTGGGATTTAGCAAAGGTGCCTCTTTTTGAAGCATAACATTTTATTTTATGATTTATGAATAAATCTGACAAACTAACCATTCTTGAGTCAATACGTATATATGTATGGATTATGGAAGATTCAAATCATGTAATACCTACATGACACGCATATATGTATAATATACATACTTATATATGTATATGCATGGATCTTAATTCAATCATGTACATATATTCATGAAAGATTGATATGTTTGTTTTGGATGTTGCTGTGGTCTTCACGTATGGTTTTATGTTTGAAATCTTATGCTTAGATGATTCAAGTTTTATTGCTCCGATGCTTTATGTTTCTTGAGTTATGCCTGTGTAATATCGTTGTCTAATGTTACACCTGGACATGGAAATAAGGATATGACCTTCCAAATCCATGGAAAAACTCGCATCTGACACTTATTTCGAGTCCAAATAACATAAGATTCGAGGGCCAAGATGTCTGTTATTTGAGGTTCTTGGGCAGTACTTTATGGATGAATACTTTTGGGAATATAGATCCACTGAATTCCCGGTTTTCTTTATTGATGATTTCGGTTTTTCTCGGCGACAGGTATGAACTCGGCCGCCAGCCAGGAAATACAAAGCTATCAAGCAACAAAACCGTCAGGAGAATCCGTGTTAGAGGAGGCAACGTGAAGTGGAGAGCGTTGAGATTGGATACAGGCAACTATTCATGGGGTAGTGAATCCGTAACCCGTAAGACTCGTATTCTCGATGTCGTATATAACGCCTCGAACAATGAGCTTGTTCGCACACAGACTCTGGTGAAGAGTGCCATTATTCAAGTTGATGCGGCTCCGTTTAAGCAATGGTATCTTCAGCACTACGGCATTGACATTGGGAGGAAGAAGAAGATGGCCTCTAAGAAGGAAGCTACTGAGGTAGAAAGTTCATAAATTAGCTTTCCCTTACTGAAAATTGAAGGTCACTTTCAAACTATGTTGCTACATAATAATAAAGCTTAGGAAATGAAATTGAACATGCTCATATTAGATACATACATATATAAGATACTCAAACTCGAGTTAAAGTAACGTAGGTTTTGATGATTGGGTTTAGCTTTGAGTTGATATTTATTGTTTCTGCTTAATTATAAAAACTGAAAGGAACCAGAAGCGGCTGCCGAGGAAACCAAGAGGAGTAAGCATGTAGCAAGGAAGCTTGAGAAGCGCCAAAAAGATCGCAAACTTGATCCTCACGTTGAAGAACAATTTGGTGGTGGTAGATTGTTGGCATGCATATCTTCCAGGCCTGGTCAATGTGGCAGAGCTGATGGGTAAGTTCTGGTTTCTAATGATCTGTTTCTTAGTGGGATTTGCATGCGAGAGTCGTGTATGATCATGCATACGACATGTTATGCATATGACATGTTTTTTGGATGTATCTGGAGGGTCATATTTAAAGGAAGTGAAAAGATAGAGCAACACAAGTTATTACTAATCTTTATGTTTTCTCAACATTTTTATTTGTTTGAAATATCTGTGTTTGACATATATTTAAAGTGTCTTTTAGATGATTATGGATTCTTCCAGTTTTTCTTAAGCTATCCTCCATCAAAGGACTTTCATATACTTCAAAAATTAAATATATATATATATATATATATTGAACATGCATGTAAAAAAGATGCTTGCATGCCATTTGACATGCAATTTTATTACAAAATATTATATTTAATTTAATATAATTTATATGTTTAGGTACATATTGGAAGGTAAAGAATTGGAGTTCTACATGAAGAAAATGCATAAGAAGAAGGGCAAGGGTGCGGGAGCTGCTTAGATGAATTAATTTGGTGTTTTTGTTTTTTCAATTAAAAGTTTGGTGAGAATAAAATAGAAATAGTTTTTATATAATTTTATTTGGTTGAATTAATGGTATTAAATTGTTTTTAATATGAATAAAGTTTTAGCTGTTTTAGTATGAATACATTATATGTGTAGATGATTGAGTCTCGTTTTAGTTTAGTTAGTTCTAATTTATTGGTTTTAGTTTGGATTGTATCACTTTTTAATCTGTTTATATTGTAATAATTTGATTCTATTTGGTGATTGCTTGGATAGTCTTTTGTGATAGTTATACTTGTGACTACTTCAACTTGTAATTGAATTGGACTTGTTACACTTTAAAAAATTAAAGATTAAAATTTGCTATTAATTCCTATAGTTTGCAAAGGTTGTGCATTTAGTCCATGTACTTTATTTTTGTCATTTTTAGGCTTTATACTTTCAAATTCTAAAGCTTCAGTCCTCATGAAACGGTAACTACTAAATTTATTAAGTTCAAGCTTTTTTATTTCCAATCTGATTGGTAGGCATATTATCATGTGTAATGTCTTGTCAGTTTGTTATTTTCATATTTATGTGTAATGATTCAATTGGAGAATATGAACTAATTTGCAACTATGCATATGTTACATGATTATCAATTGAATTTAACCAAATAATTAAATACTACTGTTTGGTCTAGGACTAAAATTTTAAAATTTGAAAAACACAAGACTAAAATTGATTAAATTAAAATATCAAATTAAAATATATGGACTAAATCTACAATTTTTTAAAGTACATGAATTAATAATAGAATTTAACATAAAAAATAATGTAACTGTTTGTTTAAGGTTTAAAATCAGGATTATGTATCAATTAAAGATTTAAAATCAATGCGAGTTCTATCTCAAAATTGTGTAACAAGCATTGTATTAATCGTTAGCACTTTGCGTTTGTTTTAAGGATTTATCAAACCAACTAGATATTGGGTTGTATATGTTACATTATGTAAAAAGCGATTCGATTCTTGTCATAATTATATACATCCAAAGAGTATTTTGAATTTCAAGTTCTAAAAATATGTCTTGATTTATTTTCGTACATTTTCTTATACAAATATAGAATTTCTTTAAATCACTTCAAATTAGAAAAAGAGGCTTTCTTTGTTGAGTTGAAAACAGGGAACGAGATATAATAATTCAAAGAAATAATGATTAAAGCTTAATGGATTAGTTTTAACAACCCAATTAAAGCTCTTATATATAATAATAATAATAATAATATAATAATAATAATAATATAATGTATAGAACAATAATCCAAAAATAATATCTTAATATAAATGTATGAATGCTATAATATAATGTATCCCCTAGAAGCCAGAGGTGATGAAACACAGTTACAGCTTCACTAGGGGAATATTTGAGCCTAACGTCGTAATTCCCTCCAAAGAGAGGGCAAAAGTTGAGTTTGGTTTGGAGATTTTACTCTACTCTGGGATGGCATACGTAAGTGCCGAGGTCGATGTCGAGTTTAAAATAAACTTTCAGATGTACAACGTAGGCCGTCTTAGCTCAGCCGGTAGAGCGCATGGCTTTTAACCATGTGGTCGTGGGTTCGATTCCCACAGACGGTGAATTTTTAGGGTTTAGTGTTCCTTCTTTTTTTCTTTGTTTATGTTATGATAAAACCCAATACCATCAAATCAAACAAATTTGACAAATGGTTGATTTATTTCTTTAATAAAATAGGGTTAAAGTTACTACAAGTCCATGTACCATATCAAAAAATTCAATTTTGTACCATATCAAAAAATTCAATTTAGTCCTTCTATTATTTTAAAAGTCTTTATATGTTTGAAAAGTTGTCATTTCATCATTATATGTTAATATGTTTGAAAAGTTGTCATTTCATCATTATATGTTAAGTTCATCATTAATGGAATGACACGATTTAACGGTTGTTGACGTGGCATTAAATAAAAAATTAAATCAAATTAAAAAGTTTACTGGTATTAAAAACAAATGGAATCATGTGGCTTAATGATGGTTAACGTGGACAAAACACACAAAAAAAAGAGTACAAAAAGAACAAAAAATCGAAAACAATTTGAGGTATACTACACCAAAACAGACTTTTAACGGTGTTTTTTTTGGCTTTTCGCAGCGTTTTTAAGTGCCACTAATAGTATTTGCGGCGCTTTTAAAAGCACCGTAAAAAACGCCGTAAAAGAAAATGCCGCAAAATTTAGCGGCGTTTATTGTGAAAAACGCCGCTAAAGATAGGGACTTTTAGCGGCGCTTTTTTGAAAAACGCCGCTAAAGGTGTGGACTTTTAACAACGCTTTTCTAAAAAACACCGCTAAAGATAGGGACTTTTAGCTGCGCTTTTTTAAAAAACGCCGCTAAAGATGTGGACTTTTAGCGGCGCTTTTCTAAAAAATGCTGCTAAAGGTTTGGACTTTTAGCGGTGCTTTTCTAAAAAACGCCGCTAAAGGTGGGGACTTTTAGCAGCGCTTCTATAAAAACTGCCGCTAAAGGTAGAGACTTGTAGTGGCGTTAGTTAAAAGCCCACTTTAAAGTGGGGGCTTTAGCTTCTCTAAAAAACGCCGCTAAAGGTGGGGACTTTTAGCAGCATTTTTAACACAAACGCCGTTAATTTGCACAGATTTGCAATGCTCTTTTTGTCCAATATCCTACCCTCCCTGCATTAAAACCAACAAAAACAACAAAGCAATTTCATATAATTTCAACCCAAGATAGCAAATAAAGCATTTAAATCTTACCAAAAGCATTAAATCCAAACGATACTTTAAATTTAATAAAAGATATATGATATACATTAATAAATAAAGTATAATATTACAATAATGTTAATTGAAACAATATTAAAAATCATCTTACAACAAGAAAAGAAATGTCTAAGATGGCGGCCTCATGCATCACTGGAACAACTTTATCATAGTCCAAGTCGCTTCTTGGAGTTCTTCATACTTTCTCGCTCGCCTCCCCCTCCCTCCTCGCACCCTCCGCTCTAAGTTGAGTAGTATGCTCCGCCTCACTCACCGCCCTCCGCCTAAGTCGAGAAATTTTCTCACCGTGCTCGCCCATCCGAGATATCTAGTGTTTTAGTCTCGAACTTCTAACGAGATTGACTCCCGGAAGGCATGTATTGTTGGGAGCCGGATCCAAAATATTGGCTCGGGGTAACACCAGATCCTTGACATCGAATCCGACCATACCTTTTAAGACCCAAAACATTAGTGATAATTTTGTTATAAATATACTCAAGATTAACAGAACTATCAATCGAAGCAGTCGTACCTTTCAGGACCCAAAACATCGAAGAATAATTACATTAGCAATCTCCTTGAGATTAACAGAACTATCAGACGAAGCAACCGCTTCAAACTCCTCCTTCTTCTCCTTTAGTTTATCCTAATAAATCAATTAAAGAGTTAGAAACGAAATATATAATAAAAAGGAATACAACATAACTTAAAATTATAAATTTAAAACTACAAATGATGAATTAAACTATTGTAATTAAACATTATAAATATTTATAATAAATTAAATTTTATTAAGTAAATAAACCAAAATTTCTGCAGCTTCGGATGTCATCGGAGATCCATCCTTCTTCCTATATGTAATGTCAAAAAGTCAAGGCGTACAACTTTTGACCGTATTTAAGCTTCCTACATTATAGCGAGAAAAATATAATTTAATAGTATAAAGTCATTAATATTTGAAAGAAATAATAAATTATAATACCTCGGCCTCAGCTACACAAGCAAAACTTCTAAACCTGCCGTGTGCGTGAATTTTTGTTTCTGTCTGCTGCTTGTTCCAACTCGCTCATGGTCCTACATAATGGAATTTGAATTATGTATATAATAAATATTATAAACCAAAAAATTTATAAGACTTTAAAAGTACGTAATACCTCTCCTTTCTTTGAATTCCAGAATCTAACTTGATCTTCCTATTGGTACCTCAACATTTCTGGCGAAACATTTCTTAATTTTTCGTCGAGGCTTATTTCTTTCTTAAAATATTGTTTTTTTCAACAGACTTTTATTGTCTCTCCATTTTTTACCCAATGTCTTCTTAACATGGTCATCGGAGACCTCTAAAGCAAATCTCTCATGAACAAAAATAGTTTAAAAGTTAATATAAACGAAAGTTAAATCAAAGTATTATAACTTACATTCACGCTTTTGTTACCTTAATATTATCCAGATCCCGATTTTTGTTGGCGGTGGGCATGTGATGCCATGATTCAGAAATGGGCAACATATTGGCATTTCATGCTAAAATGCCCAAATAGCTCTGCTAACAATGAGCTTGAGATCCAACAAAGCTAGCCATGATTGTTTCTCCTTACTTTAACACGCCGACATGCCCTAAGTCGATAAATCTTTAAGCGAGTACGTCCCCAACCTCTGCGTCCCACTACCTTCAAATTTGAAAAATAATATATTATTATATTAAAATTAAAAATGAATCAATAATAAAATTCAACATGCATGAAAAATAAACTTAATATTACTTTGAAATTCTCGCAGCTCGCTATCTATGTCCGCAGAGTCAAGATCCAACAATTGTTTGCTCTTCACTATTTGCTTCTTCCGAATTTGGAGTATTGTGGACAATATTTAAATCTCAGAATCGCCTTCTAGGCATTTTTCTTGCAATACACATGAAATAGTTCAAAATTTTAGTAACAAATAACAATAATAATAGTACATTTAAAATAGTTAAATTATATAACATGACCAACATTAAAATTATAATATTACATATAAATAATAAATTGTAAAATCTTACTAAATCATATTTCAGTAAATATCTTCGTCCACATCCTGACGAACCCATTGAAATTATTGACTAGTACTAGGGATATTTTCATTTAAGTTTTGTTCTAGAAAAGGCAAAGTTTCTAATCTTTCGACTATGTCATCTCTACTTCCACCGCCAATGTCAAACAAGTCTCTAGGGTGTTTCAAGTACAACGCATCAACCCCATCGCTTGGATCTTCGAGTAAAAACTTGTTTAACTTGAGAAGAAAACACATACTGGCTCATCCATCGCTTGTTTTTGGTGTGAATCAATCGAGAGAAATTCACCATTGTAAAGCCATATTGATCGCTTTTAATTCATGAGCCGTATTCACATCACCTAATCACCTCGAAATAAGACAACTTTGCATTTGCCGTAATAATCCAACTCAATGATGTCAGTAATAAGTCCGTAATATTCTAGATTCCCCTCGACAAGATTATTGTCCCTAGCACTAGCATAACTTGTAATTGAAGAATTAACCACAAGTCCACAATTTTGGGTTCTCCTCAATCTCTCGCAATACCTTGTATAAAATCTATATCCGTTGATGAGAAAGGCACTATATCTTTTCACTATTCTGTTTGGACCTTGTGAAAGCCATTTAACTTCGTCATTTATTTCATTCCGACTCCAAACCTATGGAATTGAAAGTAAATCGAGTAATTATGAATGTTATGAGAAAACATTATTACTTGTCAATGAAAACTTAAATTGCATACCATTTGGCTTAACCATTCATGGAATGATTCTATGAACAACTTATTAATTTCTCATCGATTTAATCTTCGGGATCGTGAACGAGCTCTCAATATTTGTTTGTACTCACTATGGTAAAAAAAGTTTTTCTTTGTTAGAAGACAAACAAATTATAATTGATGAGTATTTATCAAATTCTAGAACTTACTTTTGAAATGGTTCCATTGAATCGTGATGAAAAGAACGATCGATCCGCTTGAACCCACGATCTATCGCCTAATTTCGCAATTTTGACTTTGCCGATCGGTTCTCAAACTTTGAAATAAATAAGTTTCGGCCAAATTATGATCTGTGAGCCCAGCATTTCTAATTGGTCTGTTCATTCTTGTTTCAACATCTTCCAAATACCTCGAACAGAAAGTCATACATTTTTCTGCCAAATAGCCCTCGGCAATTGATCCTTCCGGATAACGCTTATTGCGGCAGTATGACTTCAATTTGGATAGGAACCTAAACACGATATACAATATTATCAAAAGTTGCAACTAAAGGCATTGAGGTGAATGAAAAAATATTTTGCAAATAAAGTTAGACCTTTCAATGGGATACATCCATCGATAGAAAATGGGTCCACCAAGTATTACTTCACGCGGGAGATGAATTAACAAGTGCACCATAATAGTAAAGAAGGAAGGTGGGAAGATCTTCTCCAGATTGCATAAAGTCAATGCGGCTTGATCTTATAGTCTCTCAAGTTCTTGAACATTTAAAACTTTACCACAAATGCCTTTCATTATATTTGACAGTTTAATTACACAAGCCGTCACTTTTTTTGACATATAACACCGCATAGCAACTGGCAGTAAGTCTTGCATCAAGATGTGATAGTCATGCGATTTTAAGCCATATAGTCTTCGATCCTTAAGACTCACACATCACGATATATTTAATGCATACACATCCGGGACCTTTATGTCCTTCAACACCATACAGAACACTTCTTTCTCCGTCTTTGACATTGAAAAAATAGTAGGTGGCAACCGATATTTCATATTCGAAAGTGCTTGGGGGTGAAGCTCACGCCAAATTCCCATGTGGACTAAATCAAGTCGACTCTGAAGATTATCTTTTGATTTCCCATCGACATTCAAAATAGTCCCAATGATGTTCTCGCAGACATTTTTCTCAATGTGCATGACATCAAGATTATGGCGTAAAATCTAATGCTCCTAATAAGGCAACTCAAAAAAAAAATGCTTCTTTTTTTCCACAAGTCCACCTCATTAGGATCATCCTCTTCATCAGATTCATCCCTAGATCTTCTATTTCTTTTCGGGTTGGCCGGTTGATTCATCTTTCCATAAATAAAATTCATATCTTTCAACATTAAGAATATTTTGGATCCACCGGTCTCAAGGAGTTTCTCCGAACTCTTCAAGATGGCAAACCGAGCACTCAAATCTAAATCTATGATTTTTCGGTAACCACCGACGATGCCCCATGTAAGAGAACTTCTTCCCATTATATAACCATTGCCATGTCTCAAGGTAACATCCCCGGTACTCCAACCGATAAATTAGAATAAGTCGGAAGTCATTAATAGTCCACATCAAAGCCGCACGTAAATTAAAGTTCTCTTTTCTCATTGTATCGTATGTTTGAACACTAGACCATAGTTGTTTTAACTCTTTAACAAGTGGCTGCAAGTAGACGTCAATATCATTCCCGGGCCCTTTCTCTCCAGGAATAATCATAGACAGGATAAAAGATAATTGTTTCATGCAAACCCATGGAGGCAAATTTTAGGGAACATGCACAACAAGCCAAGCACTGTACGTTGTGCTCATGAGTTTGTAAGGGTTAAATCTATCGGATGCTAGCCCAAGCCTCACACTCCGAGGATCGCTTGCAAAGCTTGGAAATTTGGATTCAAAAGATTTCCAAGCTAAAGAATCTGCAGGATGCCTTAACAATCCATCATCGATTCGTCCATCACAGTGCCATGTCATTGACTCGGTTGTCTTCGACAACATGAAAAGCCGTTGAAGCCTTGGTATTCACAAAAAATACCGCAAAATCTTAACTGGCTGCTTCTTTAATTGTGTATCGTGATCTTCCTCATTACCATCCTCTGTATTTCTATTAATCCAACGGGATTGATCGCATACATGATAGCACTGTTGGTTTATCCGGTCACCCCAATACAACATGCAGTCATTTGGGCAACTATGAATTTTGTTGTAGCCAAGGCCCAAATCCTTAATCAGTTTCTTCATGTCTTTGGAAGATTGAGGGATTTTCGCAAACGGGAACATTTCTTGCAGAAACTCTAACAACATTGTCAATGAGTTTCCGGTCCATTCTCCCAAACATTTCAAGTGAAAAAGACAAATACAGAAAGTCAGTTTGGAAAATTTTGATCCCTCATACAGTTCTTCATTCATTTCACCAAGTAACGTGTAGAACCTCGCCACTTCTTCATTTGGATGTTCATCAGGTACACTTCTTCCCCCTTCGTTGAAAGTATTTCCACCAAAATTATATTCATCGGTTGCATTCAAGTCAGGTGGAAATGACCAGAAACCATCACTGCACATATTAAAAGCATCCCGCAACATGCCTTCCATGTTATCATCTCTAACATTCTGATTGTAAGCACTATGAGGATAACCTAGATTCATCGATAAAGATGCTCCACTAGATGTACACTCTCCATGAAAAATCCATTTTTTGTACCCCTGAACAAAGCCATCAACAACTAGATGTTCGTAGACAACTTCACGATAATGCCAATTGATATTGCAACACTTCTTACACAGGTAAAGAATCATATTCTCTTGGCTTGCATTTTGAAATACGAAATTCAGAAAAGTTTCAACTCCATTTCGATAGCCGTTGCTTACCCTTGACAATTTCATCCAAGTCCTATCTATTTCGTAGTTGTTGAAGTCTAATGTTGACAATAAATTACACGACTAAATTGTTAATTTATAATTTATGTAAGTAATGATATGATCATATATATAATCGAGTACTATGTAAGTTATGTAAATTATGTAAGTTATGAAGTTTGATCTTTAAAATTATGTAAGTTAATTAAATAAGTTATGTAAATTATGTAAGTTATGAAGTTTGATCTTAAAATTAAGTAAGTTATGTATTCTTTAAGATTCATCATACGTGGCATTGTTACACCTAGGGAGGATCCATTAGATAACCCGTCAAAGTTTCAAAATTTATATACTTTGAATCTATTTTTTTTAAAAAGAATTTGATTTTTAAAACAAATTAAGTAAGTTATGTATTCTTTAAGATTCATCATATGGCATTGTTACACCTAGGAGGATCCATTATATCTAATAAGTGAGATATAAGACAACCCGTCAAAGTTTTCAAATTTATATACTTTGAATCTTTTTTTTTAAAAAAGAATTTGATTTGTAAAACAAATTAAGTAAGTTATGTATTCTTTAAGATTCATAATACGTGGCATTATTACACCTAGGGAGGATCCATTATATCTAATAAATGAGATATAAGGTAACCCATCGTGTTTCCAAATTATATACTTTGAATCTTTTTTTTATCTATACAAGTATTATATATTATGTATTATGTTATGTAAGTTAAATAATTTGATGAAAGCTATGTAAGTTATGTATTATGTAAGTTAAATAATTTTATGTAAGTTATTGATTATGTATTATGTAAGTTAAATTAAAATTTCAAATCGAGAATCGCTTGATGCGTGAACATATATAGCATGCATTACATTGTAGTTTTTTTAAATATTAATTGGTTTTAGTTTTCGCTTGAAGTAGGCTGGAAAATTTTATTATATGTTTTTTATAATCGAAATTTGGTGTGATGTTAAATTTAAAAGTTTTTAAATTACTTCTTTAAAAAAGAATTTATTTTTATAATAAAACGATTTAAATAATAATCAATATTATTATTATATTGATAACAAAATATTATTACCATTTTGGAAAACATTGAAAATATTAAATATTGAAATCAAACATTAATATAAAAAATTAGTAATTAGTAATTTTTAGTAATTTTCATTTTAAGAAGTTTTTAAATTAATTTTTTTAAAAAGAATTTAATTTTATACTAATAAAGATATATTTAAATAATGATCATTATTATTATATTGATAAAAAATTATAAGTTTTAGAAACATTTAAAAATATTAAATATTGAAATCAAACATTATTAATATAAAAATTAATAATTTGATTTTTATATGAAAATATATTTAAATAATAAAAAACCATTTTAAGAATTTTATGTTGGGGTTTGACTAAAACAAAACCGATTTCTAAAAAGAAATTTAATTTTAGCATATTCAATATTTAAGATGTTGGTATCAAATTATAAACCAATGTTGTTTTCATAAAATATCGGAAGATTAATCACTATCAAAATATTCATGGATCATAATTTGTTTGTTATCGTAATTCGATTTTTATATTAAAAAGAAACCGTAAGAAAACTATCTAAAATGCTTAACATCACATTTTATAATATATTGCTTAACATTTTATAATATATTGTTTAACATCATAAACCCAAACTGGATGACGAGTTGTTAAATTTATTGCTTGAGTACAAGTTGAAACAATATAATAAACAGCAATTTTTCCAAAATCATCATGCTATAATAAACAACAATATAATAAACAGCATATATACCAACCAATCAGATAGTAAATGCAAATTTGGATGACATTTTGAAGATTCATCATACGTGGCATTGTTACACCGGGAGGATCCATTATATATTACAATGAGATATAAGGCAACCCGTTAGGTTTCCAAATTATATACTTTGAATTTTTTTTTAGACAAGAAGATAACAAACAAAGATATATACCAACCAAGGTGATAATAAACAAAGATATGAATTACCAACAAATCCAATCCAACAAAGATATATACCAACCAAGCAAGATAATAAACAAAGATATGAATTACCAACAAATCCAATCCAACAGCATATATACCTATTAAGTTATTACCAACAAATCAAATCCAACAGTTGCAAGAGCAGTAGGAAGCAGTAATTGAAATACAATGTAACACCCTGAATAATTGGGTCTGTATTTTATGTGTTTGACTGCTTAAAATATTAATTTGAGAATTTGAAGTACAATTGGGGCTCAAATTGGGCTGAGGCCTTGTTTTAAATATTTTGTTTAGACACTCTAAGGGCTTAAATTAAAGTTTTAATAGTTTAAATAACATATTGAGCTTGTGGCCCAGCAACTAGGAGCATGGTAGAGGAGAGATTTAAGTGGCATCACTTGAGTATGAGGAAGGCCCAAAATTTGGCTGCTTGGAGCCCAAGTTTGAGGGCTAAATTTCGGCATTTAAAGGGGACAATAGAGGGGACGACACAAGGCTATTTTTTGGGGTTTTAATGTTTATTTTATATGGATAATTAGGCAGATAATGAAGAGAGGAATTAGGGCTATTTTTGAGGAGATAATAGATCAAAGATTGGAGCCATCTTTAAGTGTTTAATGTTAGCCGAAATTATTAAGAATTTGAAAAGAAAAGGGCATTCGGTTGTGGCTTAAGGTATGTGTGCCGAAATTCCTAGCTAGTTCTCTCATATTTCTCTTTGCTTTGCCGAAATTCCTATGCTATTCTTCCTCTCTTTTCTTTTCTTCTCTTTAGTTGGCCGAACCTCTAACAGATTCTTTTCTCATCTCATTCAAACCCTTTAGCCAAAACCTCTAAGTTTCCCTTACTTTTTACTTACTTTCTTCAAAGCCGAAACACCTCGCTTAGATTTTCTAAAAGCCAAAAACGTGAGATCTAGTCTTCCATATGTGTGCCAAAATCATTCTGGGGTACCTACTTGTGCCGAGATTTTGAAGAAATCAATAGGTATGTGTTGATTTTGAGTTTCCAATATTTCTTCGGCTTTTCAAAGTCTCTAGCCGAATAGCTATTCAAGTGACTAATTAAAGGTTTTTCTTATTTTTCAGTATTTTGGGATCTGAAGAGGAGTCCAACGCCTAGATCTTTAAAGTCAAGGATTCAGTAACCTTTGAGTCGTGTTATTTTTGGGATTCCAAGGTAAGAGATCTATTAGTTTAAACGTGAGATTTGGGACTTATTTAACCTTGGCCAATTGTTGAAAGGGCTAAATCTTTGTGTATTTTCCGGCTTTTGAGCAAGACTATAGATTGAGGATAATAGATCCAGATAGCAAGGACATCGACAAAGAACATTGGATTTCGCGATATCAAGTGTGTAATTCTCCACACCATCTAGATCTGTTTGATTAATATATGATTATAAGTCTTATATGTTTTGATATATGCCGAAATCCTGGCATAATGACGAAAACCCAAAGAGGGTAAAGGCAAATCACCAGGTTAGTGAATGTTTTGATTAAACGATATAAGAATATTGATTTTATGTGATTGCATGGGTTGGGTTTGAGGAAAGGAGGAAGTTATATGTTGTAGCGGTTTTTACCGTGATCTGTTGTAGCGGTTCCTTACAGTGATCTGTTGTAGTGGCTTTCGCCGTGATCTGTTGTAGTGGCTACGGCCATGATCTAATGATGAGCAGCACGACTGCCATCAAGGCGTGTAGTGATGTGGGTTGATTGTAGAAATCCCCAACGGTGTGAAAGGCTGGTACGGGGGCGTGTAGCGGATGGAAACCTAGGATTTGGGTTGGGCTTTGCATAATTTTTTGTCATGTATATTAATTTTGATTATTCTGTTTTATGGGGCTAAAGCCCAAATCTAATGGTGCATGAGGGTTGCACACTGAGTCTCGCGACTTACCCTTTTAATTTAACAATTTCAGGTGACACTTAGTGCATCGGACCGGGTTGGAGAGGAACGCGAGGTGGCCATGCAAAAGAGCAATTGGATTCAGCTAAAAGACTTTAGTTTGTTATTTTTATATTTTGCGAATTTTTAAAAATGGTTGTAATAAGGCCACGGGCCACTAGACTATTATTTTTATTTGGGTTTTATGTTGGGCTTTTAAGTTTTATGTTTCCAATTAAGTTAAGACATGTACGAAATTTCAGTTTTTATTTAAAATCCACCAAGATAATTTATAACTTAATATTTTACACTTTAATGAATTCTTAGGCTTTCGGAATAAAGGTTTAAACCTAGTAATTGTTTTCCAATATGCGACATGTTTTGTAAAATCCCTTAAGTGACATACCAAATCTGGTTGTAGCGTTTGGGCAGGTTTGGGGTGTTACAAATTGATATCAGAGCCCGGTTCAAAACTAGGCTCTGGGGTTTTTGGGCTCAAAACATTTTCTAAAAATAGGATTTTGAAGTATGCATGCTTTATAAATGTTACAGATGGGTTTTTCGGCATGGCACCTGTGTCTCCGGCCCAAGTCTACCAGGTAAGTCCTCTAAACCATTGTGTGAAATATATGTGGGCTTAATGGGCTATTGGGACGTAGATTAATTAGATTAGAACTTGATGGACTCTAGGCCTAGCTTAAACCACTTCTTAAATTTCATAAGACTTAATTCCACTAAACAAACCCGTGAACGAGCCGCAAGACTAGGGTGTGGTAACAGCATATGCATGTCAGGATTGGATCCCAAGAGCACGGTATTTAAGCGGTCTAGTGACTCACCTCCTCTTCACTGAATCCTACAGTGCGTAGTACTGTTCACCTTAGCCGAGTTAGGGTGTGGCAATGAGACATACGCATGTCTAGGAGTAGATTCAGGGAGACCTTGGTATTTAAGTAGTCCTGGTGACTCACCTCCTCTTCACTAGAATCTTACTTGGTGTGTAGTGACTATTCATCCTAGCTACAAGGATTTGTTGATGGGCTAAACCTTATAATTAAAACCCGAAAGGGACCAGCCACCCTATTTTTTTAAAAAAATCCCCAAGTTTTGTAAAATTTTCAAAAATACATTTGAGTTATGAAAAATTTCCAATCAATCATGTTTTGAAAACTTTACCCAAAAAACCTCATGTTTACAAGAGTAACCCGGACTATGAAACTAGATATCACCAAAGTACCCCTATTTAAAAAAAAAACAACAACAACAACATCGAAATATCCCTAGTTTGAAAAATTACCAAACTACCATTGTTTTGCAAAATGACCAAAATACCCCTGGTTTGTAAAATTACCAAATTAACCCTAATTTGTAAAACTACTAAATTTCCCCGAATTTTAAAATTATCGAAATACCCCCGGATTGCAAAATTACCAAAATACCTTTATTTCAAGAAATCACCAAGGAACTCTATTTTGGAAAATAATGAAAATACCCCTACAGGGTAAAATTATGAAAATACCACTGGGTAGTGAAATGACAAAAATACCCTAAGGTGATGAATGTAAGTTTGTGAGTGCCTCTGTATGCTGATTGTGAATGTATGAGATTCTCTGAATTAGGGTAGTAGACTTGAGAACTGAACTGGTAGATAGAATCTGAAATCGAAAGAACTACTATCAACCTACTTTTTCATAAAATTATTTGTGGATAATCAGTGGAAAAAGTAATAACACATAAAATTTCTAATCAAATAAATACGAGTCGTAAGAATGAGCACAAGGGGTCGATGATGTCCACCGCGTGGTCATGGTAGGGTAGGATGACCGTGTTAGAACCAGTAGGGTCTGGCCACGGGTCAAGAAACGAGATACCGGAACTGCCAACTGTGGAGGGAGAATTTCAAGATCAGACGAGTGGAGAGGATATGGTGTCTCAAGTAGTGCTAAGAGTTTTAGAGAGAGTAGCTGAGGCTAGTTTGGGCATAGGAGCCCAGAAATTAGTACTAGAGAGACTTAGAAACAACAGGGCAGAAGTATTCAGGGGAGTCTCTAGTATAGCCTCAAGTTCCGCTGAATATTGGTTGGAGGCAGTGGAACGTATAATGGATGACCTAGACTTCACGGTGGAGGAGAAGTTGACAGGGGTTGTGTCTCTCCTCTGAGATGAGGCCTATCAGTGGTAGCTCATGGTGAAAGAAGGTACTGTCCCAAACCAGATTGACTGAGACTTCTTTAAGGAGTCGTTCTAGGAAAAGTATGTTGAGGCCAGCTACATGGATGCACAAAGGAAAGCATTCCTGAACTTGGTGCAGGAAAGTAAGTCTGTGGCTGAATATGAGGCAGAGTTTCTACGTTTGAGCCGCTACGCTCGAGAAATGGTAGTAACAGAATATGAACATTGTGTTCGGTTCAAGGATAGGCTACGGAAATGAGTTAAGGGTTCTATAGCATCGCAGTGAGAGAGAGTTTTTGCTGTTTTGATGGATAAGGTTAAGATAGCTAAGGAGGTGAAACGGGCTGAGAGACAAGAAAGGGATAAGGATGGGGTAAGAGTAAGAGAAGTTTTAGACCATCAAGAGCATCTGGGAACTTTCAGAAGAGGCCTAGGACTGATGGGCCAGCTCGTGCTCCGATGGGCCAGAATCGAGCATGTTCTACATGCGGGAGGACGCATTATGGGGAGTGCAAAATAAAAATCGATGGATACTTTAGGTGTGGATCCACAGATCATCTGATTAAGGACTCTCTTCAGATGGATCGGATACAGCCAGTGGGCCAAGGTTCGGATCATGTTAGGAGAGGTGATCAGCCTAGACCAAGGGGTCGGGGTGTAGCCAGAGAAGGAAATGGATCTGGTCGAGGTTGTGGAACACCGGGTAGAGGTGCAGGTAATGTAGATGCGAGGCAGCCAGGTCTAGTGTACGCAGTTCATCGACGAAAGGATGGTGACGCACTGGATGTTATAACCGATACGTTTCTTATCACTGATAACCCTTTTCTTGCCTTGATTGATATTGGGTCAACCCACTCCTATGTTGCATGTTCAATATCTGAGACTCTAAGTATAGACCATAAAATAACCACTAGGAAGATGACTATGGTTAGTCCCCTAGGATAATCTAGGGTAGTGGACAAGCTATTTAAGGATGTACCTTTAGAGACTCAAGGGGTAGTGTTTCTAGCAGACTTAATAGAATTACCATTTGGAGAGTTTGACCTTCTCTTAGGAATGGATTGGTTGACAAAGCATCATGCTAAGTTGGATTTTGGGTCTAAGCGCATAGTGTTAAGTACCCCAGAAGGCGGGGAGGTGGTTGTGTTAGGAGAAGGAAGGAACTATCTGTCCAACTTAGTGTTAGCGTTGAAAGCTGTTAAGATGATTCGGAGGATGTAACACCTTTCTAGCTTTTATTAGTACTTTGGATGCTAAGAAGGTGACTGTCGATGAGGTTTGAACAATCAAGAATTTTGCGGATGTCTTCCCGGAGGAGTTGCCAGGATTACCCCAGATCGCGAAGTGGAGTTTGAAATAGAACTACTCCCAGGTACGGCTCTGGTATCCATTGCTCCTTATCGAATGGTGCCGAAAGAGCTGGTGGAGCTCAAAGCTCAGATCCAGGAGCTTTTGGATCGAGGATTTATCCGACCGAGTGTGTCTCCATGGGGAGTGCCGGTCCTATTCATGAAGAAGAAGGATGGCTCCATGCGTATGTGCGTGGACTATCGTCAACTGAATAAGTTAACGATTAAGAATAAGTACCCATTACCAAGAATCGACGACCTGTTCGATCAACTTAAAGAAGCTTGACCTTTTTAAAGATTGATCTAAGGTTGGGTTATCATCAGTTAAAGGTTAAGGAAGGAGATATTCATAAGACAGAATTTTGAACTAGGTACGATCATTATGAGTTCTTCGTGATGCTGTTCGGGTTGACGAATGTACCAGTGGCATTCATGGATATGATGAACCGAGAATTTCAGCTATACCTAGATCGGTTTGTCGTAGTGTTCATCGATGATATCTTGGTTTATTCTAAGTCTGAGGAGGAATATGATGTACATCTTCGGGTGGTGTTGTAAATCCTGAGGGAGAAGCAGTTGTTCGCTAAGTTCAACAAGTGTGAGTTCTTGTTAAGGGAAGTGACCTTCTTAGGGCATGTGGTTTCGTAGAAGGAATTAAGGTGGACCCTCGAAGATAGAAGTTGTATTGGATTGGAAACCGTCGAAGTCAATGGCGGAGATTTAAAGTTTCTTAGGATTAGCAGGATATTATCAAAGGTTTGTTGAGGGGTTCTCTTCAATAGCGGCACCTTTAACTAAGTTGTTGTGGAAGGGAGTATCGTTCGTGTGGGCCAATAAACAGCAGGAGAGTTTTGAGAAGTTGAAGAGAATTCTGACAGAAGCACCGGTGTTAATTCAACCAGAGGCGGGAAAAGAATTTACTGCTCATCGTGATCGTCACACACAAAGTTTAGGGTGTGTGTGATGCAAGAAGGAAAAATGGTGGCGTGTCGTCTCGGCGCTTAAGACCGCATGAGTTGAACTACCCTACGCATGATTTAGAGTTGGCGACGGTAGTGTTTGCTCTGAAGATCTGGAGACACTACTTGTACAGGGAGAAGTCAGTTATTTACACTGACCATAAGAGCTTGAAGTATCTCCTGACTTAGAAGGAGTTGAACTTAAGATAGAGAAGGTGGATCGAGCTATTAAATGATTTTGACTACTCGATTGAGTACCATCCGGGTAAGGCAAATGTGGTGGCGGATGCGTTGAGTAGGAAGGCGATAGCGGACTTAAGGGCAATGTTCGCTCATCTTAGTTTGTATGAGGATGGCAGTTTGGTAGCTGAACTACAAGTAAGACCTAAGTGGACAAGTCAAATCAAGGAGAAGCAACTTTTGGATGATGTCTTAAGTACTCGAATCCGACAAGTGCAGGAGGGTGAAGTAGAGGACTACAATCTGAACAATGATGGAGTTTTGTGTTTTCGTGGGAAGGTTTGTATGCCAAAAGATGAGGAGTTAAGGCAGATGATTCTTTGGGAATCGTATAATAGCCTCTATGCTATGCATCCTGGATGAGTTAAGATGTATCGGGATTTGCGAGAGCGATTTTGGCGGCGGTTTGAAGCGAGAGTTACGAATATGTGGGAAGTGTTTGACGTGTTAGCAAGTCAAAGTGAACACCGATTGCCTTTGGGTTGTTGCAACCGTGAAGATTCCCCAATAGAAATGAAAAAGAATCACGATGGATTTTGTTAGTGGGTTACCCCTTACGCCCACTAAGAAAGATTCAATTTGGGTGATTGTGGATCGGTTGACAAAGTCTGCTCACTTCATACCGGTTCGAGTGGACTTTTCTCTACAAAAGTTGGTTAAGTTGTACGTGGCTGAGGTGGTAAGATTACATGGTGTACCGGTGTCGATCATATCGGATAGGGACCCTAGGTTCACGTCACGATTTTGGAAGGCTTTTCATCAAGCAATGGGAACAAGGTTAGACTTTAGTACTACTTTTCACCCACAGACTGATGGTCAGTCTGAGAGGGTAATTCAGATCTTGGAGGATATGCTAAGGGGTTGCATCATTGATTTTAGGGGTAGTTGGGAGGAGTATTTACCCTTGGTAGAATTCGCATACAATAATAGTTATCAAGCTAGTATTCAGATGGCACCTTATAAAGCGTTGTATAAAAGGAGATGTCGTACCCCTACTTGTTTGACGGAGTTGAGTGAACGTCAGGTGTTGGGTCTAAACTAGTTTCGAAAATGGAAGAGAAAGTTAAGTTAATATGGGCTCGATTGAAGGAAGCGTCTGATCGGCAGAAGTCTTATGCGGATTTAAAGCGAAGGAGGTGGAATTTGCAATAGGAGACCAAGTCTTTTTGAAGGTTTCTCCATGGAAAAAGGTAATGAGGTTTGGACGGAAGGGTAAGCTGAGTCCTCGATTTATTGGGCCTTATCGGGTGCTAAAATGTATGGGCCCAGTGGCTTATTGTTTGGAGTTGCCTTTAGAGTTAGAACAGATACATGACGTATTCTATGTCTCGATGCTAAGACGTTATCGTTCCGATCTATCGCACGTAGTGCCAGTGGAAGAAATTGAAGTAAGGCTAGATTTATCTTTTGAGGAGGAACCAGTGCAAATCTTGGATCGAGACGTAAAAGTTTTGAGAAGGAAGTCCATCCCTTTGGTCAAAGTTCTATGGCGAAATCATGGTGCAGAAGTGGTGGCGTAGGAGCTAGAGGATGTTATCTGACGAAGATCCCCATCTCTTTTGATCGTAAATTTGAGGACGAAATTTATTTTAAGAGGGTAAAAGCGTAACACCTCGAATAATTGGGTCATGCATTTTATGTGTTTGATCGCTTAAAATATTAATTTGAGAATTTGAAGTACAATTGGGGCTCAAATTGGGCTGAGGCCTTATTTTAAATATTTTGTTTAGACACTCTAAAGGCTTAAATTAAAGTTTTAATAGTTTAAGTGACATATTGGGCTTGTGGCCCAGCAACTAGGAGCACGGTAGAGGGGAGATTTAAGTGGCGTCACTTGAGTATGAGGAAGGCCCAAAATTTGGCTGCTTGGAGCCCAAGTTTGAGGTCTAAATTTTAACATTTAAAGGGGACAATAGAGGGGACGGCACAAGGCTATTTTTTTTGGGTTTTTAATGTTTATTTTATGTGGATAATTAGGCAGATAATAAAGAGAGGAATTAGGGCTATTTTTGAAGAGATAATAGATCAAAGATTGGAGCCATCTTTAAGTGTTTAATGTTAGCCAAAATTATTAAGAATTTGAAAAGAAAAGGGCATTCGGCTTTGACTTAAGGTATGTGTGCCGAAATTCCTAGCTAGTTCACTCATCTTTCTCTTTGCTTTGCCGAAATTCCTATGCTGTTCTCTCTCTCTTTTCTTTTCTTCTCTTGATTGGCGAACCTCCGATGATTCTTTTCTCATCTCATTCAAACCCTTTAGCCGAAACCTCTAAGTTTCCCTTACTTTTTGCTTACTTTTTTCAAAGCCGAAACACCTCTTTTAGATTTTCTAAAAGCCGAAAACGTGAGATCTAGTCTTCCATATGTGTGCCGAAATCATTCTGGGGTACCTACTTGTGCCGAAATTTTGAAGAAATCAATAGGTATGTGTCGATTTTGAGTTTCTAATATTTCTCCGGCTTTTCAAAGTCTCTAGCCGAATAGCTATTCAAGTGACTAATCAAAGGTTTTTCTTATTTTTCGGTATTTTGGGATCTAAAGAGGAGTCCAAAGCCTAGATTTTTAAAGTCAAGGATTCAGTAACCTTTGAGTCGTGTTATTTTCGGGATTCCAAGGTAAGAGATCTATTAGTTTAAACGTGAGATTTGGGACTTATTTAACCTTGGCCGATTGTTGAAGGGGCTAAATCTTTGTGTATTTTTCGGCTTTTGAGCAAGACTATAAATTGAGGATAATAGATCCGGATAGCAAGGACATCGACTAAGAACATTGGATTTCGCGATATCAAGTGTGTAATTCTCCACACCATCTAGATCTGTTTGATTAATATATGATTATAAGTCTTATATGTTTTGATATATGCCAAAATCCCGACATAATGACGGAAACCCAAAGAGGGTAAAGGCAAATTACCAGATTAGTGAATGTTTTGATTAAACGATATAAGAATATTGATTTTATGTGATTGCATGGGTTGGGTTTCATGAAAGGAGGAAGTTATATGTTGTAGCGGTTTTACCGTGATCTGCCAGTAGCGGTTCCTTACCGTGATTCGTTCTAGCGGCTTTCGTGTGATCATTGTAGTGGCTACGGCCATGATCGATGATGAGCAGCACGACTGCCATCAAGGCGTGTAACGGTGTGGGTTGATTGTAGAAATCTCCAACGGTGTGAAAGGTTGGTATGGGGCGTGTAGCGGATGGAAACCTATGATTTGGGTTGGGCTTTGCATAATTTTGTCATGTATATTAATTTTATTATTCTTTTTATGGGGCTAAAGCCCAAATCTAATGGTGCACGAGGTTGCACATTGAGTCTCGCGACTCACCCTTTTAATTTAACAATTTGGTGACACCTAGTGCATCGGATCGAGTGGAGAGGAACGCGAGGTGGCCATGCAAAAAAGCAATTGGATTCAGCTAAAAGACTTTAGTTTGTTATTTTTATATTTTATGGATTTTTAAAATGGTTGTAATAAGGCCACGGCCACTAGACTATTATTTTGTTTTGGGTTTTATGTTGGGCTTTTAAGTTTTATGTTTCCAATTAAGTTAAGACATGTAAGAAATTTTAGTTTTATTTAAAATCCACCAAGATAATTTATAACTTAATATTTTACACTTTAATGAATTCTTAAGCTTTCGGAATAAAGGTTTAAACCTAGTAATTGTTTTCCAATATGCGACATGTTTTGTAAAATTCCTAAAGTGACATACCAGATCCGGTTGTAGCGTTTGGGCCGGGTTTGGGGTGTTACATACAAACAACATATGAATGAACAAGTGCTATTGATTAATAATGCTATTTACTAAAAACTAATATTCACATTATTTGACTGAAAGAAAAATAGTCAATTCAGTAGTCGAACTAAGTCCTCTTCAATTCTACTCACTTGCAAAGTACGGATACCTTTCTCAATACAAATCTGTAACAAATACATATGAAATTTATTAAAACAAAAGTCTATTCACATACATTATTAAACACTAATATGAAATTACAGCAATTTAAACACCTCAATTAACAACATATTTAGGCCTCAATTACAGCAATAAAACATCTCAATTTCCAGCAAATAAACAATTCCAATTGACAAGTATTTACATACAGTTCACAAAATGCATCAACTATTTGAAAATCATAGATAAATATACTATAATACTAATAGCAGCGAAGAAAGTAATGTAGCAAACAATTATTTAATATTACAAAGAACTAAAAATAAGAATAAAATGGGCAACCACAACATTTGCTTAGGTCTAACCGAAAGAAAGATGCTTAGTACAACAATACAAAAGATGATAGTTCCTAGGAGCATAAGAAATTGCCTCCTAGGTTCAACCCTCAACACAACAGCCAACATTTTACATAGTAATTATAGGTTTGGCTATCTAGGAATTATCTCAACCCCATCGTAACATTATCTGATTCCAAAAAGTTCAAAAAAAGAAAAAGATGAAAGCGGGATCTTTTCTAGTAACAACTGAGCCATTAAAGATGAAAGCGGGATCTTTTCTAGTAACAATCAAATACATCTCATGCATTTCCTGCTTATGTTTATCAAAGTGATACATAGTGAGTTCATGACCATAATTTTGCATGTGTCAGCAATGAGCCAATGGTACGCCTATATGTAGGCGAACAACCCTTATTTTGAAAAGATGTTATAATGACAAATCAAAATCCAAACCATCTAGCTAGCCGAGAAGAAATGAAAAATGTGATTTAAGCAGGAAAATAAGGAGAGGAACAAACTAATGATTTTCTTAAAAGAGATAAAGAGTGAAAGGCTATATAAGATGGCGATTCTATGTCTAACCTTCAAAACTAGATTTGAAAGTAATTTATGCAACCAAATTCAACAATTAAGAATGTCCCAATAATAAAATTTTACAAGGTATCCAAGCATGCTATAAACACTTTCACATAGCGATTACATATCGAATTTATAAACAAAGATAAGAACAAAACAAGGAAATTAACTCATCATTACGTATATAAGCAACTAAAACACACAAAAATCATGCCGCATAGGAATAAGTGTGGTGGGGGTTCTTAACATAACAATGAACAAAGAAGATTAAGACAATTAACAAAATTCGAAACAAATGAATACTATGATATTTATATAATTATCTTTAAAATTTTAGAAACAAATGCACTCCGGATGTGCTCCAATTCATATTTATATAATTATTTTTAAAATTTTAGAATGTTGTTATCACGGATGTTCTAAACAAATCTGATATTTATTTTCAAGTAAGAAATTCGAAAACTATTCTTTATATGATTTTAAGTATAAAAATTACTCACCTCAAAATGGTTGCTGATGGAGATGCAGTAGAGGGCTGCCAATAGCGATTCAGAAGGCTACTTTCAATAGCAAATAGAGGCTGGAGTCAAAAAAGTCATATCTATTAAGCAATTTAAAGCAAATGGTTACTTGGTTACTTGGTTACTTGGTTACTTTATAAATAAAAAAATAGAATATAAATATAATATGAAACAAATCTTAAGACAAAAGAATTGATCATAGGAGGCAAAGGGGACAAAAGAATTTAAGCCAGTATTGGAATAGAAAACAAAATATTATTATTATGAATTTAAGCCAAATTTAATCAGATTTGATTATACAGGGGACAAAATAAATAAGTGCATTAGTCTGAAGAGGAAGAGTAAATTAGTTGAGAATTATACGCAAGTAAAAAAGAAGTAAAATATTATTCATTTAGTTGTTACTTAGGATATCCTTTAATCCCTTCAAAGCAAGCCAATGTCTGACCGTGACATTCATCCAAATACAATTGTAAGGTATATCTTATATGGGATCTTATTTAATACAATAGAAGTAAAATATTTTCACTCCAAAAGTGGAAGTAAAGACTACCACATGCCTCATTTTCTTCTTATTTAGTTTCTTTTTACAATTATACCTTAAAAGATATATTTTGAATTACAAGATCGTTTTATCTTTTATTAACAAAGGAGATACAAATCTAATTAGTAAAAATAGCAACTGATGTGCTTATGCCAAATGGTTCATCTAGCTAGAGTTAGGAGGTGGGTTCCTACAAGACTAGAGCTTGCTCTCTCAGGCATTTTGCAAAAAAACCCCATTATTTTCCTACCTAAGCTTTAGATTTACTTGAACCAATTTTAAAAAATCTAGCTACTTAAGTTTAATGCCATACTTAGAACAACAGCGTTTAGGGTTTAAATGACTTACATGTTTGAATTCCCAGCAATCTTTCGCTCGGCTTCTCTAACACATTCCAAAACAACTGGCTTTCCATTATCATCACGGTAAGCACCACAGAAACAAATCTGAACATTAACAACTCTATTGCCTTTACATTTTAAGAAACAAAAGAAAATTGCCCGTCAAGAGTTTTTATAGTAAAGTAAGTGACTATCGTTGAACATTTTTCATAGAATCAAAAGGTCGGAAAAAGTGTAGTCACAAACTACATTCATTTGCTGAAAGATACAAAACTAAACATTTCAGAAAGGGTAAACTTACATATGAATAACCTGAGATGCAATAATCGGGATGGCGAAGCAAAGCTAACGAGGTCTCTACAAAAACCGAAGGGTTTATCGTAGAACCAATTTTATCTCAGAACCTTAAAATGCTTTATCTCAGAACCAATTTTAGAGAGCATTACCTGTTAATACAAAGCCTAGCCCCTCAGATGTAGAAGTATCACCAACTTCAGCAATCCGATTTAGATCCTTTTGAAGAAATCGTCCATACCCAACAACCCAACCCAAAAGCGGAAAAAAAAATGGTAATCAGACACACGGAGAGCACAACTTCATGTCCATCTCATTTTCTTGTCTAAATCGTATCTTCTTTTAAATTAAATTAAAAATGGTATCCATCAGACACACGGAGAGCAGAGGCGAAGAACTTACTTTAATTTGTAGAGATTGAGGAAGCAAGTACTCAAATTCGGGAGATTGGGGAAGAAATTGGGGATTTTGGAATTGGAGATTTAGGAAGTTAGGAAATTAGGGGAAAGAAATCGATATCTTTGAACTGGAGGAAAGAGGGCAAATGAAATGTAAAAACAAAGGATTAAAACGACACCTTATGGCGAAAAGTTATCAACATTTGTGGCGTTTAAGCTAAAAACGCCGGTAAAGTATAAACATTTTGCGGCGTTTAGGACAAAACGCCAGTAATAACCAAGATAAAACGGCAACGTTTAAAATATTAGTTTAAAAATTTACGGCGCTTTTTTGGAAAAACACCGATAATTCATAACGTTTGCGGCGTTTTTAAAAAAACGCCACCAACTACGCAAAATTGAAAACGGCACCGTCTAAACTGTTCACCATATTTTACGGCGTTTTGTTTAAAAGCGCCACCAAAAACAAGCTGAAAACGTCATCGTTTTTTATATCCCGAAGCATATTTGCGGCGTTTATATATTTGCGGCGTTTATAAGCAAAAACACCACTAAATGTACACATGAAACGATATCGTTTTGCTAACTCTTTTGCGGCGTTTTCATTAAAACGCCACTAAAATTGCTAAACTTTGAATATGAACCACTTCCTATATTTTAATTTTTAATATAAACAAAATATATTATTATAAACTTATATATTAAATAATATGGGTATAGTACAAATTAAATGACATGAATCTTAGTAAATTCCAAATATTGCTTCAGTTATCAACAATATATATACCTTAAAGCTCAAACCATAAACACTTTTGTTAATTTTAATAGTATACCTTAATTAAACCTCAAACCATAAACACACTCTCAACCTTAAGTATAGTTGAAACTTTAATTTTGATTATATCATACACATTTTAAAAATAAATACATCAATATATTTTTATATTGAATAAATATAAATATTTATGCATGCACATATAAATAATAATAAAATAGTGTTAATTATATCAATATAATTGGATGTGTTAATATTTTACAATATCTGGATCAAATTAAAGTATACAATTGCACACTAAACTACTTTTCATGTATGCCTTTGGGATTTAACCTATTAATTTTGATATATATATATATATATATATTAAAATAATAATCTATATATATTAATATTCTAAAATTCTAAAATTAAACCCTTAATCGTATACCTAAATATATTAACCCTAAACCACAAACACGAATCACCAACACTAACTTATAAACTTTAAAACCCTAACCCATAACTCAAAATTAGTTTAAACCCTAAAATCCTAAGCCCTAAACCTCAAACTTGTAACATTTGAAATCATAGACCTTAAACCTTAAATCATTAAACCCTAAAACCCTAAACGCTTGTCATAAGTACAGAATCTAACACCGAAACCTTAAAGTTAAACTTACATCGCATTTTAACCTTAAAGTTAAATTTATTTTAAATAATAGTATTTTAATTTTTAATTTTTAACATATATTTTCTATGTTTTTACTTTCAATTTTTTTCTACGTGTCATTATTTTGTTTGAAGAATATAAATATTCAATTAAAATAATTTTATTTTAATTAATATAAATAGTTAGGGTTTATGGGTTTCAATAAAGCAAAACTTTTAAATAGTTTAGTTATCAATTTGTAACTTTTCATAATTAAGTCAGTTTCAAATAGCAAAATAAAATTAATTTGTAAGTAAAAATGCAATCTCACCATTTTTATAGCATATATTTTTATAAATTTTAATGATTAAATCAAATTTGATATTCGTATTCATTCGATAAACCCTAAACCCTAAACTCATGAACCTTAAACCATACACCCACAAACCCATAAACTCATAAACTCAAGCCATAACTCTAATCCTAAGACTAATCGTAAACCATAAACTCTAAACACTAAATCTTGAAATCTCGAACTCAAACCCTAGTTAGCCCATACAAACCACTAAACCCTTAATTATAACTTTAAACCCTAAATTATTTAGATAAATTTTGAATATTATATATTCTTTCAATATTTTAGGAAATTAATTTAAATAACATTTTCAATTTACTAATTAATTTTGTTTCGCTACAAATGCATGAGTTACCAATTTTTAAATTTTAATATATATAAAGCTTATCTATTATCTCTAAAATAATTTAAACTATAATTATAATTTTAATATATATATATAAGAAATTAAATAATTGAAAGTTAGCGGCGTTTTCTAAAAGTAAGCTCGATCTTTAGCGTTTTTCTAAAAGTGCCACTAATGCTCAGATCTTCGCGCGTTTTTATAAAAGCGCTCAGATCTTTAGCGGCGTTTAAAAGCGCTTAATGCTCGATCTTCGTGGCGTTTTATAAAAGCGCTAAAGCTCAGATCTTTAGCGGCTTTATAAAAAAGCCGCTAATGCTCAGATCTTTAGCGGCGTTTTTATAAAAGTGCCGCTAATGCTCAGATCTTTAGCGGCGTTTTGGAAAAAAACGCTATTTATCCTTTTAGCGTTTTCGAAATAAACGCCGCGAATGTACAATATTTACGGCGTTTTTCTTTAAAACGCCACTAAAAACGCCGCTAAAAGTCTGTTTTGGTGTAGTGTACAATGACTAAAATGTTCTTTTCAATAATAAAGGGATTAAAATGAACTTTATGATATAGTATAAGTACTGGTTGAGAACTTTAACAAAAAAATAGATTACCTTCTACTTCTATACCTTAAGTTTCATATGTAAAATATCGTGTTTACTAAATTTTTTTAATTTAAAAGATGGAAAATGTTAGAAAAATATATTTAAAATAATATAATTTATTTTTAAAATAATAATATTTTAATAATTATTTAATTGAGTTGATTTATAACAACAATTTAAAAATGTTTAATATGGAATTTATAAAATATATTTACTAAGCAAATATATTTATAAAAGTTAAATAAGGCTTTAATCCAATTAGTAAAGTAGGTTTAAATTTTATTATGTTGTTTATTCTTTTTTGATAAAAATAAAAATAAAAAAATCATCAAAATAATATAATTTACTTAAAAAATAGTGATATTTTAGTTAAAATTTTAATTTACTCGAGTTTACTAACATTCAAACTTGACTCAACTCAATTATACTTGAAACGCACAAGGTGAAAATTTGGGAGAAAGGAAGAGAGAAAGAACAAAAGAAGGCACATTCAGAGTGAGAAACTATATTTTGTCTTACCTATATACATGCATACATACAACGATTAGAAACTTTCAAGTTATAGACACTGCTTTCTAGCTGTTATATGTTCTAGGAACAGTTGTTCTTTTACCTTCTATGAACTGTACAACATTCCTTTCCCTATTTCAGACCGTCTTGTGCCGGAACTTTAGCTTTGATTCAGTTCTGAGTTCCAGGAACATGTTTCGGGTCTTCGATTCATTGAGCCTCCTAAACAGCAGGGTCAGTTTGTGAGGCAAGTTCAGACGGCAAGTCTCTAAGACGGTAACCACTGCCCCAGAAAGATGCAAGTGAAAGACCCATAATAGCCATTGCTATGACAGAGCATGCCGCCGGAACTGCTTGACTGCTACCTCCTAGGAACTGGATTGCCAGAAGCCCTGCCATTGTCGAGCTTTGCATTCCACTGCATAATGATACTGTTCGGCAAACTTCTTCTCTTTGCCTGCGCATAACAATATGGTATCCCCATATCGATAACCGGTTATGTGTGGGGAACTTCTAAATACATAGGATGTAATATAGGAAGTTTGAATTACCTGAAAGAAGGAATCTTCAATATCCAATATCCGATAGCGAATGCCACAGCGTGAAACGCCAAAACCGGAAGAACCAATTGGAGACCATCTTTTGATAGAATTTGACTCCGATTCAGTGCAAGAGGGCTACCGATGCACAAGGATGTACAGATCATAGCAACAAAAGGCATCACAGGTCGGAGGATAGTGACTACCGGCTTTGCATACGTATTAAGCACAAGTCCAAGAGCGACCGGAACAATAACCACCTAACACGAACAACCGAGCTAACATTTAACATTTTTTCACCATAAAACAAGAATGCTAACTCAAGAATGCACATCAGTTTTAATCTACACGTTACCTGTAAAATTGACTTCGACATCATTACTGCATCAACGGGAACAACGGATCTGATGAGGAGGCCCGTTAAAAGGGGTGTGAGGAGCACCGATGCAATGGTGGTAAAGCTAGTGAGAAGAATACTCACTGCAACATCTCCTTTGCTCAAAAAGCTAGCATAGCTAGACAACTGAGCGCCTGCAACACACGATGTGAGTATAAAACCGGCATAAAACATCGGAGACATGCCGAACGCCTTTGCAATTAGAACCCCGAGACCCGGTTTGAGCATATACTGTACGATAAGTCCAACAGATAGTGGTAATGGTCTGTAATGAAACAAAATCATAAAAAACTTGAGAAAAACGTCTCAATTGAACTGATAACAGCATAATTAGAAACTATATATGATACATACATATATATATATATATATATATACAGTTATACCTTTTGACTGCAAGTGCAAAATCATGAAAGGAAAGCTTAATTCCAATTGACAACATAATCCCACCAAGAGCAGGAGCATATAATTCCTTAGATACCCTGCATAATAGTTTTATTTATTAATTCCACAATCTTTGTCCATTGTCTAATAAACTATTTAGCATTTCTGGTTCCAAAGCGAAAGCCAACTTTGAAAGAAAAGAATAATGAGAACTCGACAAAAATATAATAATAAGAACCTGTCAAAAGAACAAATATTTAAAACGCAAAAAGTGGGGCAAAATAGTAATGAATAACCAAGATATATAAATATATATATATATATATATATAAATTATCTTGAAGACTTGAATTAAGCAATTATTTTCGTATTGGGACTTTGAAAGTTCCTTTTAGGGTCCTTTATAATTATCGAACTTGATAATCATGTATTAAATTTTTGAACCATTCATAATTTGGTTCTCGACTTTTGTATTAATTTTTATTTTTATTTTAGACTTATTTTAACAAAATAAATTTTGTTTTATTTTATAGTTTTGAATATTATTTGACAAAATTTTAAAATCCTTTCTATAAATACTTTAAAAAATCAATTTTAAATTTACATTCTACTAACTGTCCAAACACTTCAATTCGAGCCTATTTTTAATTTTTGAGTTTTTCTTAATCAACATTAAGTTGAATTGACCCAAATAATGGAGATAAAAGTACCATTTAGTTCGAAACTTGATAATTCTTTAACTTTATCCTTACAAATTTTTTATCCACATCAGTTTCACAACTTGACAATTTTTCAATTTAATCCCTAAATTTGAATTGCATTAAAGGTGTGATGGGTGTTACTAAATTTATATAGAATTTTAAAAGTCTACAAAATAGAAAAAAATTATAAAATTTTCAAGTCTTAGAGTGTCTGCATAATCCAAATTTAGGGACTAAATTATGAAAATCTACCAAATTAAGGGACTAGACAAAAAATTCAAGGATTAAAGTGTAAATATTGGCAAGTTCATGTGCTAAATGCTGCTTTATCCCAAAATAATATGCTTTCATGTATTGAAACTGTAGTTCTTCAAAAGGACTCAATTATATAAAAATAAGAGAGATTTCCCAACAACGGATTCAGATTCAGAGTACAGAGTAAAACAAAACAGTGGAATTTACACACAAAAAAAACGAAAACCCAGAAAGTTTAAAGAAAACAATCATTAAAAAACTTATTAAAAAGCCAAAAAGAAAAAGAAAAAAAAAAAGAAGTTTACCAAGTGAAAGTGGAGGGTTGAACAAGAGAAGCAACAGCAGTAGCAGCGACGACGAAAGGAAGCATCGCCGACAAAGCCTGAGACAAATCACCTTTCGTTGCCCCACCATCTGTCTTATTCCCAATCGAGACCCTTTGCGACCCAATTCCTCGTACGTACGGCGTCGTCGAACAGGCGAATACCAACAACCTTCGTCCATTACCTTTGCTGCCGACGTCGACACCACCCTTCCTCCCACACGGAATCGAGCCAATTCTCGAATAACAACATGGCGTCACTTGTTTCGAACAGATTGAGAGCTGCTTCCCGGTGAGAACTGCGAGAGAAAGAAAGGGAGTGATAGACGTCATTGTGGTGGATCGATGTTTTCTTCACTATTTAACGCCGGCGCCGGAGATAGGTGGTGGCCTGCCGGGGAGGTTTTAGTAACGGAAAGGTGGCGAAAACAAAATCAAAGGAGGTGATGGATTTGGTTTTTGTATGTAATATTTAGTTTGGGAATTTTAGAGTGTGCCGATTGTGTAGTTTAAATTGGACGGTCATGATGAAGTCAAAGTCATTTTGTGATATTTGCAATGGTGTCCTTCAACCGTTACACATTTCTACTATCTTCCCAATTTATTTTCTTTTTGTCTCATAAATAATCATTATGGTTTGACAAATAAGCAATATTAATTTGGGTATAATAATTAATAAAATTATTTTCTAAAAATGAATATTTTTATTATAATCATTATGGTATAATAATTAGTTTATAGTTTAATCTCTACATAGTTGTAACAATATAAAATATCTTTCAATCGTTATCCCGTTATTTTTGAATCTTTAATCTTTCAATCAAGCCCTTTTCTTTGCTTTTTGTTCCAATTTAGCTCATTTTTATAAGAGTGTAAATTAAGCACACCAACTTCATTCCTAATAAGAAAAATCTAAATTTGATAGCATTTATTCGATAATTAGCTAAAACTAAATGTTAAAAATATGAATTTATCTTGCTATTAGAAAGATATGTCAACATTTAAAATTTTAAAAATAAATTAAATATGTCATCCATGTAGTAATTCACGTGTATGTCACGTCATTAAAGTGAAAAAATATTACTCTTAATTTATTTTGAAGTGATTTGACAAGAAAATACAAATTTAAGGATTAAAAGATGAAAAATAAATTAATAGTTAAAATAATTTTTTTTAAATTGGAGGATAAAAAATTCATTATGCTAGTAAAATCACCTAACCATCACAGTTTTAAAATTTGAGATTAATAAAAAATACATATATATTTTAAAATAATAAAAGTGCAAACAATAATAAAACATAAAACATGGTTTATCGTAAAAATTTCATGGCCAATATATATATATATATATTTAATTTGATCCATATATATATATATCAATTATCACCATATTAAAATTTTATAAAAATATAAAATGTTTTTGACATGGCACACAAGACCAACGTCTGAATTGTCACTGGAATAAAAGATCTAAATGAATTAAACACAAAAAAGTAAGGGGGAAAAGAAATATATGCTTGAACTCAAGGGCATACGAAATAAATAATCTTATTATGATACCTGAGGAAACTTGCCAAAAAGGTGGGAAATTGGTGGACACGTGTTAGAAAGTGATTGGATCCGAGTTTGGAATATTGTTAGGGAGGTTTGAGTCTATCAAGGCTCTGCATGTCCATGCATGTCAACCAACGTCACATCAATCCACCACCTGTTCTTAAGTTGTGTTTCCCTATATTTTAGAATTATCCATTTCCATGTGTTTTGGGTTAACTTTAAAAATAGTCTAAAATTTACCTTTTAATTATTAAACTTTAATTTATTACAATTTGATTATTAATATTATCAATTTATAATATTTTGGTCCCTAAAATATAAACATGTTCATGCGTTGGTTATCAGTTCATGCTTGAAAGCCTGCCTAAAATTTGGAAAGGTTTGGATAATAATATTAGGCTTGAAAATTAGGCTTCATAAAAAAAATTAGGCCTATTTAAAATATGGATAGGGTCCGGCTTGAATATTCAAGGCCCGGGCCTGACTCAACCCATTTTAAGTTTACTATACTTTATACTATGTTATTTTTATATATTATGTAATTTAAAACACATTAAAAATAAACTTACATTAAATATTATAATACTACTATAATGTAAACATTAAAATAATGTTAAGATGATTATATAAAAATTTCAATAAATAAAAATATGTAAAAATATTAAATATTAAAATAATATAAATATTTTTAAAAAATTTAAAATTATGGATGTGATTAAAATAGGCTTGGGTTAGTTTTTTGCAAATATGGACAGATTTTGTAACACCCTTAACCCGTATCCGTCGTCGAAATAGGGTTACACAACATTACAGAAGTTTACATTTCAAAACTATCAAAAAATTTAAAACATTTAATTCACAACATCAACCATAGCAAAATCAATCAATAACATACATGTCCCTTATACGAGCCATCGATGCCCTAAAAATACATTAGAAATAATTCGGAACTAAATCGAAAACATATAGAATTTTTAGGAAAAATGTGAAAATTTTCATACTGAAGAAATCACAAAGCCGTGTGGCCAAGCCGTGTGGCCATTCAAATAGGGACACATGGTCGTGTCTTAGCCTGTGTTCGTGCCTATGTAACTTTCTGACTTGGATCACATGGCCAAGCCACACACCCGTGTGCTAGGCCGTGTACCCTTCGAAATGGCCTCACACGCCCGTGTCTTAGGCCGTGTGGACAAGAATTAGGCGATTTTCAAGGTATTTTGTTCACCCAAAATGTGCATACTTGTGCAACTCAATTTCACCCAATTCAAGCTTCCAAAATGTACCAAAAAAGTGCATAATCAAGCTAAACAACATGATACCAAATCATACAAGCAATATGCCTTAAGGCACCTTAGTTTATACAACATTAGCATATCCAAACTCAAGCCTAATTTAATCGTTATCAACTTAATATTTGCAACCTAAATTCCATACCATTTTATAATTCAAACATACCAAAATCACCATTCATAACATGTATTTACTTGACCATTTCAACATACACCACTCAAGTAACAAAATGTAAAATGTTAGCAATTATATAGCCATATACACATGCTAACATAACAACCAAATCTTTCACCAAAAGCATCATATTTACAAGTCAAATCTATTGGACATTTCATCCAAACATCAAAATCTATCGATATAGTCAATGAATAGTGTGATAGATCTCTGACGACTTCCCAACCCAAACGAGCTTCCGATTAACTACAAAACATAGAAAATAAACACAAGGTAAGCATGTTATGCTTAGTAAGTTCGTAATATATGTTCTATGTTTGTCAATACATTGCATAATCTCAAAATACATATAAACCAATCCAACATAAGAATAAATTATTTATAAGCTTAATTATATGAATTCATAGTCTTTATTGTCAAGAAAACACATACTTCTTACCTTTTACCATAATAAGGTAAATTGCATTGAAAATTCTTACTGAAGCTCACACGAAGCTATCCCTTTTTGCAATTCGATAGCCAAAGCTATTTGTAACACCCCTAACCTAGATTTGACGCCGAAACAGGGTAACAGAGCATTACTAGACTTATAAATCAAACAATCATACAATTCAAATTCATTTCTCATTCAAATTAAAAACCATTCAAATTCATTTATATAGTCCCTAATATGAGCCCTCGAGGCCCCAACTAGACATGAAAGTGGTTCGGGACTAAACCGAGTACTCAAGGGATTTTTAGAAGAACATTGAAATTTTCAAAGTGCAAGGGACACACGCCTGTGTGGCTAGGCCGTGTGTCTTACACGACCAAGAGACACACCTGTGTCTCAAGCTGTGTGGGCAGTCGGAATGGGGACACATGGCCGTGTCCCAGTCCTTGTCCGACCCCGTGTAACTCACTAACTTGGGTCACACGACCAACCCACATGGCCATGTCACCTGACCATGTGTCACATACGGCTAAGACTCATGAACGTGTCTCTGCCTTTGTGGACAAAAATAGGTCATTTTCCAAGCCATATCTCTCACCCAATTTGGTACCAACCTAAGCTCAACAATGTACATACAATCATGGCATAAATAGGCATTCAAAACCAACCAATATCAAGTTTATAATATGTTATAATATCACACACAATCATGATACTCATAGGTACCTCAAAAGACCATTTATAACTTGCCAAATATGCTTCCAAAATATACCTAAATGGCCAAACACATAAATGAGACATTGTGCCTAAAACTTAGCATGCATACCACATCTCAATTTCAACCATTTGGTACCCTAAATACCAATTCACAAACAAGGCATTCACATAACAACTATACACCACATATCATAAGGCCATTTACACATATTTACATAACAAAACATATGTCATTTTCAAGCCAACTCAAATGGCTAACACTCAACAAAACATATAGGCTACAATTAGCCAATATGACCTATACATGCCATTTAACCAAATATATAGTCAAAGTACCAAAATAAGTGTTTGATAGTGTGATGCAATCTCCGACAACTTCCAATCCGAACGAGCTTCCGAATCACTATAAAACACGAAAAATAAAATAGAGTAAGCAATTAAGCTTAGTAAGTTCGTATAACTAAAATACAACTTACCATTCATCCAAAATTTAGATAAGCAAAAATTAAGACAAAAATTAACTCCATTTGGCCTAAAGCCTAACACATAATCCACAATCATGTTAGCTATGTATTTATATATCAAATATGAATCACTTTTCGTATTTCACATGAATACCTGTACTAGTTTGTATCGAACTCGTATAACCTCGTATCATCAATGTGCTTGTTGAACCATTTGGAATACTGTCGGATACTCGGTATCTCGCACACTAAGTGCCAATACTTGGTTAAAACCACCACTATCTCATGTCTCATATCGATGCTCACTTTCGAGCCATAACTGAGTTTGCTCACACAAGCTGTCAGTCAAGATGTAGCTACACGCTGTTGCTCACACAAGCTGTAAAGTAACCGCAACACATGCTGGAAACTCAGCCACCGGTACCAAAACAAGGTAACCCCTATTGACATGCCATTTGTATCCTATCTATTCCTAAGGTTCAACCGGGATCCATATATTGTCGAAACTTCGTTGAATGTTTCCGTGGAGTCGTATCATTACAATTATAACAATAAAGCATTTAAGACACATGTAATTTAATGCTTATTAACATACGAACTTACCTCGAATTAATACGGCGAAAATCGATCGATCAATCCACTACTTCATCTTTTTCCGATCTAATTCCAACGCGGCTTTTTTGATCTATATAATCAAATTTAACTAATTTAATCTTTATTTTAACCAATTCAATCCAAAATTCATGTTATGGAAAAATTACCATTTTGCCCTTATACTTTTAACTTCTTTACAATTTAGTCCCTAGGCTCATAAAATGAAATTTATGAAATTTCACCACACCCAAGCCTATCCGGATATCTTATAAGCCTATAGCAGCCCATACATTTCACAATTTCACACATTTAACACATAATTTTCATATTTCTCAATTTAATCCCTATTTGACAATTTCATTAAAAATCATTTAACAAAAGTTGTTTAATTAACAACAGGGATTCATTTTCTTCCATTAAACATCAAAACCCTAATATATTAATCAATGGAAAATCTCAAACTATTCAATAGTTTTGCAAATTAGTCTCCTAGTTAGCTAGGTTAAGCTACAACAATCCCGAAAACATAAAAATCAACAAAAACGGGACAAGAAATCACTTACATGCAAAGGAAAAGCTTGAACAAAAATCTTTCTCTTCTCCAATCATATATTCGACCAACAAAAAGGGAATGGGAGAAATATGATAGCTATTTCTTTGTTTAATTTAACCTTTATTTACCTAATTACCTATTTACCCTTACTTAACTTCAAAAATTACTCAATTACCAAGCAATTCACATCCACTAACTCATTTAATGGTCTAATTACTATATAAGGACCTCCAATTTAAAGTTTTATAGCTATTTAACATATTTAGCTAATAGAATGCAACTTTTGCACTTTACGATTTAGTTCTTTTTCACAAATTGAGCATACAAACAGTAAAATTTCCTAATGAAATTTTTATACTATCATGTTATCATGCTGAAGGTATTAAAATAATATTAAAATAATTTTTTGATTTTAGATTTGTGGTCCCGAAACCAATGTTTCGATTTCATTAAAAACGGATTGTTACACTATCCCTTTTCATAATTTGATAGCCGAAGCTATCCCTTTTCATTGTTGATGGTTGTCACCATCCCTTTTCATAATTCAGTAGCCGAAGCTATCCCTTTTCATTGATCGATAATCGTCGATACTCTGTTGGATTTTTCCACCGAGACACAATTCAATATTATAAAATAATAGCATTTAAAAAAAATTAAAACGCTATTCAAACGTACAAACTTACTCTACGATAAAACGTAGAAATGAAGTCGTTTAATCTAAAGCTTTTTCTTTGCCTTGATCTAAAGCCTTACGTGGTCTATCTTTATCTAAATGAATAAATTCAATCAATTTAATAACTATTCAATTCAATTCAATCCAAATTCATATTTTTATAAAATTACACTTTTACCCTTAATGTTTTGATTTCTTTACAATTTAGTTCTTAAGCTCGTAAAATGAAACTCATACAATTTCAACCCTACCCAAGCCTAGCTGAATTCCATATAAGCTCATAGAAGCCCACACATTTCATTATTTCACAAATTACACCATGTATATTTCACAATTTTCAATTTAATCCCTAATTGACAAATTCATTAAAAATCACTTAACAAAAGTTGTGTATCTAACAATAACTATCCATTTTCTTCAATCAAACATTAAAAAAACCTATATTCATTCATGGAAAAACCCTAACCTTTTAATATTTTTACAAATTAGTCCCAGGACTAGTTAGATTAAGCTACAACGACCCCGAAAACATAAAAATCATTAAAAACGGGACAAAAATACTTACATGCAAGAAAAAGGAGTATGGTTGGACCCTAGCTATGGCTTTCCTTGTTAGAATCAGTTTGGTATATTCAAATGAAAAAGATGAACACATTTTTCTTAAGTTATTTTATCATTAATTACTAAATTATTATTTTGTCCTTTAAAAATATTCATAATTTCAATAATACCAAGCCATGTACATCCACTAACTTCGTTAATGATCTAATTACCACATAAGGGCTCATAATTTAAGGTTCTATAGTCATTTAATACCTTTAGCTACAAGAACTCTATTTTTCACTTTACGTGATTTAGTCCTTTTTATCAAATTAATCATGCAAACGGTAAAATTGCTTAACGAAATTTTTATACGGTAATACTAACGTGTTGAAGAAATTAAACAATAATAAAATAAATATTTTCACGTTGGATTTGTAGTCCCAAAACTACTGTTCCGATTTCACTGAAAACGGGCTATTATAGATTTGGGTAAAATTTTAGGCTCATATTTCGGGCTGTGCTAGACTTGGGAAAATATAAAATATGTAAAAAATCATATTTAGTCCCGAACTCAATCTAACCCAACCCAACCCATAAATAGGAGGATAATGCGTTTCAGCGCACTTGAACTTTTGTACTCCTACATTGACAACAATGTCCAGCATATGAGAAATTAATTTTACCTATCACTATTTTTTTTAAACTTCAAGCGATATTCGGTCTTCAAAAAATCTTTGTTGTTACATAATACATGAGAAAAAAAAATTCACAATTCCATTGGTATGTTATACAGATTATGCATTTTTGGTTCGCTAAATATTAAATTACATTTTGTAATTGTGAGAATATAATATTAGTTTATTTGATTCATTTAATTGTAATGTAAGATTTACGTGGTTGGTTGATCGAATGTAAAATTACCTAAAAGCAAAATTTATTAAATAATCATGGTCATAGAATTTTTGTTTTCTATAAGTTAAACATCTTGTAGTCTTATTTTTTTCATAAAATCATAATAACTCAAGAAATTCCATTTTGGAGAGAGATCCACTTAAACTGGAGTAAAAATATTGTCCTAGAACTACTTATACCGGCCCCATCCCTAACCCATATACACATCCTCCTGTATTGATAACAGCTAGTGCCAATCGAACTAAAACTTAATAGGCAACTTAATTATGATAGTTTATTTATATAATTTATAATTATTTATTTTAGAGAATGTGATTTGTTTTAATATGAAAAGAAAAGTAAAACTAAATTTTATAATATAAATCTCCAAGTTTTATGTTCCATTTAATACAGCTTCACACTCTCAACAAGTTTAAGAAAATTGGATTTTTAATAGTTTGAGACTTTTTTTTTTAAGGTTTAATGATAAATTTGGCATGTTTTGTTAAAATGGTTCTAATTATATTTTTGACCCTTTTTTTACCATCAACCTTTGTAGTAATATAAGTTATTATAAATTATTAATGTTTGTGTCGATCTGGTTTTTTAGTAATGTAAGTTATTATAAATTTATAATTTTTATTTAAGATAAAAATAGATTTTTTTTCAAAAAATGAAACCATATAAAAATAAAAATAATATTAATCAAATATTTTTCATAAAATAATTAATCTGGTGCCTTGGCACAATATCAAAATTCAAAATTTATAAAAATAAATTATTTTCCTAAAACATTCAATAAACTATTTTAAAAATAAAAATACTTAACAATCAATACAATAAAGTAGTATGAAAATAAAAGGTATTTTTAACTAAAATTTTAAATTCCACGAGATTATACTCTTTATTATAACATCTTGAAATTATTAAAAATATAAAATTATGAAATGGTCAAAATGTTAAAAATCTAAATACCGTAATCTTATTTTGAAGTATAATATTACAAGCCATAATATAAAATTCAACGAACCAAACACCCTTAAACTATTCAAGCGTATTCTATAAAAAAGAAAGTTATTAGTGTATGATTTATTTATGAGTTTATATTTAGTATCCTAGGAATATATTTACTTTAACACCACGAACAAACTTCAAGAACTTTTTGCGCCTCATTTTTTATATATTTATTTAATTTAATATTGAAATATACCTATACATTTATAATCACCCAACTTTACTTAGAGATTCTAAAACCTATCTAGAGTGAGCATATCATTTTCTCAATGGGATAATACACTTCGCTCATTAAGCTATATATTATAGGTTTAATGGTGTAAAATAGCACTCAAATTTTTTATTAAAAGACATTTGTAATTAAGTTTTTTTACTCAATTGGTTGTATTTATTTTGATTTTTAATATTTTGATGTATTAAAATGCAAAAAAAATTCTCTAAAACTTAAAAAAAAAATTTTTGGGCCCGCCAAAATGCAATTAAGCCCTGCTTTTTTATCATTCAATTGATAATACTTGAATATATTAAAATGGTGTAAAAGCATAAAAAAAATTAAGTGTTTTTGTACTAATTGGGTATTTAGCGAAATCTAAAAATGGGGCTTTAATTGATACTTGAACAAGGTCCCCTTGACCCTCCTAAAATAAAAATTTTCCGTTTAGGCTCTTTATAATTTATAAAATTTTAAATTAGTAATAGTAAAATTTTATTTTGCCTCGTAAAATAATAAAAATTTGATTTAATCCTCTAAAAATTATAAAGATATAGGTTATTAAAATGGTGAAATTACATTTTTTCTATTATAAAATATATAATTTAATATCGCCCCTAAAAATTTTTTTGACTTTGCCCTACTTCCTAAATCGTATATCTGGATCCGCCACTAAAATAGACCATTTGACCGTTAAAGTTAATCGGCTCTAATTTTTTCAATTAAAGTCACCATGTATCACAATCACGACGTGACATTTGACAAAAATAATAAAGATTAAAAATCAATAAAGGTTATATTAAATTTTAATAACAAAAATATATAAAATATTCAAAACTTATTAAAAATTAGAAAAAAATATAAAAATCATAAAAATTGTAAAGTTTTATAAAATTATAAAATATTATAAAATATATAGTAATATAGAAAATATATATATAATTTTTGACCCAAATAAACCTCAAAAGATGTGTGTCGTGGCAGAAGATCCATTACCGCAATTGCCAACTTCATTTGGAACTTATCAGGCAACATCTCCTCCACGAACTTGAAGGTATCCATCCCCAACCAATTCTGCCTTTTTGGGACGAATTTTCTCAATAACATGGGACGATTTGGTGGCCAACCCCCGTATCCATACCGTCCGAAGTTCACTGCTGCATGCAATCCTGAAGTGATCCATTCAATTCTAATGGATTCAAGAATTACCAACCTTTCGAGAAGGTCTTCAGGAAGAGCCTGCTTATCAAATCTCCATTCTTTATACAAGTGAGAAGACAATTCCATGGAGTATTCATCAGTAAAAAGAAGAGTCTCCAGAATCCCTTCAGCATTGAGGAAGATGACTGGAGCCAATGAACTTATATGCAGTGTGTCTTTGAAATGAGGTTCCAATAGCCTAGGGATTGGATGCATTACGCTCAACTGTCTCCTTGTGGCAATTATGAATGTCTCAACTACAGCATGTGTCTGCAACCTTGATTTGGATGTATGTCTGAAACCTGATTGAGTAGTACTGCCATTAAGTAGGAGGTGATGTGCGTTGCTCGGGCGTATGTACTGCAGTTGATAAGGGGTACTTATGTCGAATGCAAATAATAAAAATCACTTGATCTACTTGCTCCTATTGTCTGACTTGGAAGCTACTTGTATGTATAGTTGGGGTTCAACAATATTAGCATCGTTGAATCGTGAGCTTTTTCGGGCAACAAAGCATGAAACACAAGATATAAGCAGGTGTCTGATATTGCTATAGTCTTGGGCGCTACACAAGATGTCATTTTTGACATTAATGAGTCACCAAATACATAGGTTCTCACCTGTAAATAGGTAAAAAAAAAATTAAAACTTAGATCAAGAATTAATTTTTTATGAAGATGTGTTCTAACAAGTTTGCTTTATTTTTAGATGGTATATTTGTCTGGATATCGAGAAGTTCGAAACCCTCATTATCTACCGATAGATGATTGAGGCACATGCCGGGGGAGTAAATTTTGTTTCCTAAAACAAAGTTATATTAATGTCATGTAATTACTTTATTTATTTATGTAAATTGAATCATGACACTACAACCACATTATTAATTGTGTAGTTTTTTGGATGCCATATATTGCATCGAACACTGTAACTATCACTCATATGGTGCATTAACGCACTCGTATTGAATTTTTCAACAATTGAGCAGTATAATGGAGATTGAGTTTTACGACAATTCAAGTGCAAATAACATGTTCCAAACGTTCCACAAAATTTCAAAAATATCAAAGGAAATAACAAGAGAGGAAAAGATGCAAAAATTTAGGCATTTGAGTTTTTTTATTCAAGTCAGACTGCTTAGATAAAAATATAAACATATTTTTGGATCAGACCAAGTTTGAGCCTAATTTTTACTTAACCTGGCCTAGTCCATATAAAGAATTTAGGTTTAGGGCAGGAAATGAGTGAGATGTATGTGGTCCGTTCACACTGGTGGTGGTGTCGTGTTCACACTATGGCCTGTTGGGTGGCGACGACAACGGCGTCTGGAACCCTAGCGAAAACATAAACGTAATGTGGGCTTGGGTCTTTGGGCTCTAATGAAAATGGACCAATAAAAGAAACAAATTATATGGACTCTTATTAAAACGATAAAAGGAACACTAATTTGGGCTTCTAACATTTAATTTAAGTTTAAAACATATTCAATTTTTATTTGGACTTTTAAAAGGAAAAGAAAATAGGTTTGGGCTTATTTCAAAAAATTAAAATCCAAATTTGAAATTTGAAATTTTGGGTTTTGCGAAACAAAATTATTTATTTCACAAAATATTTATTTAAAACAGATTACTTTTTCAAAATAAATTTATTTTATCTTTAAACAAGAGTTTGATTTTTATTATTATTATTTAAAGTCAAAGGAATTATTTTAGTCCATTTTAAAATTTAAGTTTGGACAAAATTAGGTGTCTACTAACTCTTAAAATATAAAAATAATTAACTGATTAATAATTTAAAGTAATTGAAAAATTGGAACTTCCAAAAAGAAAATTAAATGGAAATACTGTTAGGGATTCCCCTTTCATTAATATCCTTCTTCACAGGTTGATGTTTCCCTTTCTCCTTAGATATTGGAGGCATGGGTTCTGATGATGTATCGGGGTACAAGAGCTTGTACGGAATCTTTGCATCTCCCCACCTATTCCTTAAACGATATTCTTTATTCCTCTCCTTTATATTTCTCTCTATTGCTTTAAGGTTTTCCCTGAATTCTTTGAACTTTTCCTGAATTATAGACTCGTGACCCTCAATCAATGGCCACCCTTTTTGGGGTGATGTTTGACCCAAATAAACCTCATCTGATGTGTGTCGTGACAGAAGATCCATTACCGCAATTGCCAACTTCATCTGGAACTTATCAGGCAACATCTCCTCCACGAACTTCATGATCACATCCGTCCCAACCAATTCTTCCTTTTCTGGGGGGAACAATTCTTCCTCTTTTGGGAGGAATTTTCTCAATAACATGGGACGATTTGGTGGCCAACCGCCGTATCCATACTGTCCGAAGTTCACTGCTGCATGCAATCCTGAAGTGATCCATATGAGAGTTGTCAGAGCTTTTACGAGGCTTTCGAATGTATTAATGTCGTACCATCCCTCCTTTCGATCTTCATGTCCTTTCGTTTTGATTTCATTCCACCATTCTTGGATTTCCTCATCTTCCTTCACATCATTGTCGTTATGGTAGAAAACATTGCAGTATTCTGTCACCCATGTTTCAATGGCGGTCCATATCTCAATTCCATCTTTTGCATAAGGATAGTCTTCTAATACGAGCTCCACCTCAGCGTCAACCTCAAACATCTTCTGTTCTGCACCTGTCGCCGCCTTGTTGCTTGATTTGTCTCTCTCGACCTGCTCCATTGGCCCCGACACAACCTCATCTCTGACTCTGGGTTTCGCCATACCTCTGAAAATGTTATGGTCCTCATCATTAGTTGTACAACTTGGAACATTTAAAGGAAGTGAATCCATTCAATTCTAATGGATTCAAGAATTACCAACCTTTCGAGAAGGTCTTCAGGAAGGGCCTGTTTATCAAATCTCCATTCTTTATAGAAGTGAGAAGACAATTCCATGGAGTATTCACCAGTAAAAAGAAGAGTCTCCAGAATCCCTCCGGCATTAAGGAAGATGGCTCGAGCCAATGCATTTATATGCAGTGTGTCTTTGAAATGAGGATCCAATAGCCTATGGATTGGATGCATTACGCTCAACCGTCTTCTCGTCGCAATTATGAATGGCTCAACTACTGCATGTGTATGCAACCTTGATTTGGAAGCATTGGCACATCAAAACAAACATATAAATTTAACAGATACGAAATTAATTGGGTTAATTTAATGATTACTACTTACCAATGGCTAACTAACTGGTGGTGAGCTGTATCGTTGGATGCAACGTGACATTTTGCAAAATCCCATGGGAGATCTTGTGGAAGCACCAATCTAGGAGAGTCATCAGGCAAGTTTAGTTCTATTCCTACTGGTTGAAGCGTTACGGACGATGAGCCCGTTGCTATTAGTATTGTTCGAGTTGCGTAAGCACAAACACTTTTCCCATTTATCATTTTCAGAAATTGCTTAAGGTAATGATGATCCAAGATGAATACCCTTTTGTTTTGCAGTGCCTGCCATATAGTGTTGTGTATGTATTCATAAAGTAGTTAATTTGAAAGGAAAAGAAATACATAAACTTGTTTTCTTTTTTACCTCACACAAATCTCGGAATTGCGGCTGCTTTAACTTCTTTCCCTCTAGAACCTGCAACGTTTAGAATATCAGATTCTAAGCTCAAACATTATATGTTATAAACCTAGGAAAGAGATTGCTCAAGGTAATGGTGATCCAAGATGAATGCCCTGTTGGCTTCCATTACCTGCCATATAGTGCTATGTATGTATTCATAAAGTAGTAAATTTGAAAGGAAAAGAAATGCATAAACTTGTTTTCTTTTTTACCTTAAATAAACCTTGCAGCCGGTTTTTCTCTTCCTGTTGAACCTGCAACGTTTAAAATATTGGATTCTAAGCTCAAACACTATATATTATAAACCTAGGAAAGAGATTGCTCAAGGTAATGGTGATCCAAGATGAATGCCCTGTTGGCTTCCATTGCCTGCCATATAGTGCTGTGTATGTATTCATAAAGTAGTTAATTTGAAAGGAAAAGAAATGCATAAACTTGTTTTCTTTTTTACCTTATTAAATAAACCTTTCAGCCGGTTTTTCTCTTCCTGTTGAACCTGCAACGTTTAAAATATTGGATTCTAAGCTCAAACACTATATATTATAAACCTAGGAAAGAGATTGCTCAAGGTAATGGTGATCCAAGATGAATGCCCTGTTGGCTTCCATTGCCTGCCATATAGTGCTATGTATGTATTCATAAAGTAGTTAATTTGAAAGGAAAAGAAATACATATCTCTGCAAAATGATCTTGAACAAACTAGTTTTCTTTTTTATACCTCAGATGACTCTTGATCATAATACATTTTATAGAAAATTTCCCATAGAAGTGGGAAATCCTCCTCCTGCAACGTTTATAATAATGTTAAAGAGTTTCCAATCTATTAATTCTTAAGGCTCAAATATTATATATTATAAACCTACCATGTACTCAGCCCACTTCAAGTGCCGGATTCGAACAGGATTTGTTCCTGCAAGCATTTGGCGACCAAACTCCTTGTCCCCAGCCCAAGCGAATTTTTCCTCTGACAACAACAAACAAAGTAAAGAACATTAATCCTAAACATAAATCGTTTCAATCAACGTATCTTTAATCATATATTGTGTTTATTGTGATTGCAAACCTCGTGATAAATAGGAAAAACATCTATAACAGCTATAAGTTCATGTTTCCCACCTGCTATAATTGAAGGCAATTGACCACTGACATGTTGCCTTTTGAGAGCAAGAGTGGCAACAACTTGGTTAAGAATTTCCTTGGGTACCAATTTTTCTAGCCGCTGCTTGTCCGAATCATCCAGTTCTTCCACTTCTTTGTCCGCATAAAAGCCTATAATGTCTTCAAAAATGTCTTGTTCCTCACTTGGATCTGACCTGCTGGGACCTCCATGAGACGATGGTAATTTTAGCTTGCTACAGAAATCTATTATGGATCGAATGAATCTAACATCATTCTTCGATATCGCTGCCTTGGGTACAAAGAAATGTGCAACTTTGGTGACGAAGTCGGGACATTCTCTATCCCACAAGTGTGGGAGCGTTGATTCCGGCGCAAGAAATCGAATAAGAGCCTCGACGAAGTTGTTTTTCAGTTCTTGTAGCTTTTCATCGCTCATTCGCTCATCGGGTGGAACATAAAACTGGAAGCACCTTGCTGGTCCAGACTCCCTTGAATGGTCTACTTCACATACAACCAAATATATCAAATGAAAGACATTCAATGAAAAATAAATAATCGGACAAATTTAAATTTATATACTCAATGGTCTATTTATATCTACCGTGTTGGCAATTAAGGTGGCCCGTTTTCAACCGACGTGGGTATGGAAATTTAGTGGAACCACCCAACACAGGTCTATCATACAGTCGACCATTTTCAGGATCTCCAAGATTGTTATAGACATCATAATCATAAATTCGATCCCATGGGTTCCATTCACCCTTCGGTCTTGGGGCTTGCAGTTTCTGAAGTTCTTTTTTTCTCAATTCTACTAAACCCTGTGGCGTTTTCTTCGGAAGATATAACTGTTAGAAGTACAACACTTCCAATCAGAATCAAATATTACATGCATTGAACTACATATAATTTAATTACTAAGTAATCTCAATTATAAATACGCAAGTATGTTAGCATACTTGATCTGAGAAGAAAATCCGTTTAAATCCGGTTTTAGTGATGGGGTAAACCCAAGAACCGCAATAAAAATAAAACTTTTGTTTCTCGGGAATATCTGGATGCTTAATGTAATGCAATGTGACGGATTTGAGAAAAAACTCATGCTTCTTATCTCTGTTTTCGACAACAAAAGCCCCTGGAATCCCGAAATCTCGCGTCACCTCAAACTTCAATTTGAATTTGATCACTTTGGTGGGCACCTTCATGCTTAAGATTTCATGTTTTTTCCTTTCCAGCTCTTTCCCCTTTATTACATATGCATTCTCACTTTCAATCCCTTTTCTCGTGGCTGCAATATATACAAATATATTCGTATAACTATAAACTAGAATCAAATTATTACAATATGCAACTAGAAAAAACAGATTGATAATGGAAATATATTTAGACCTAAATCAAAATAAATTATGTGGTCTAATAAAAGAAAAAATAAAATTAAATCAAAATATTTTAGTTTTTTTTTTAAAAAAATATAGCCATGTTTGGATATGGTATGACAATGCATTGTATATACTTACTTGGATCCATGATGTCTCGGCTGTAAAGCCGAACAACAACAGATAATCCAGAGGCACAGAGGGAGAACCAAGGACTGTGATCGATCTCAAATTCTCCTTGGATAATGTATTTTTGAGGGTCATGGCGATGGCAACATGCTTGTAGTAATCCACAACAACCCGCGGTTTCTACCATAATTTGTTGCTTCCTTTTTCAGTTCCTAATGCTTTTTATTTCGTATTTTTTTCTTTTAATCCTGTAAAAAATATCGCCACCTGTTTGATGAATAGCGTACAAGATATTTTAGCAAAGCTATGGAACTTAATCCGAGGTGCAGGAGAGCGCAAATATATAATGCTTGCAGTAGGAGATCAGTTTTCATGGTGACGCGATCGAGTGGAAGGAGCTAGCCAGCTAGCCCCATTAGTATGTGGAATGTTCTTGGCTTTAGTTGGGAGGTTAAGCTTTGAATCTAATACATTGCCTAGCCTTGATCGCCACTCTTTTACCTCAAATTAGATTCCCACACCCTCGTGTTTTCTGCTTGCTTTCCTCACCTCTCCTCCTGTTTGTTCTTCACTAACAATAAAATAAATATGTATTTTACGTTTTCAAATATAAATGAACTTTTTTTACTAGTCCTTCCAAGCTTTCTTAATCACTGTATCCTTACAAACAAAATCTTCCCTGCAGGCTGAAGTTGATAAAACCCAATACCATCAAATAACACAAATCTGACAAATGGTTGATTTATGTCTTTTAAAAAAATAGGGTTAAAGTTACTACAAGTCCATGTATCATATCAAAAAGTTCAATTTAGTCCTTCTCTTATTTTAAAAGTCTTTGTATGTTTGAAAAGTTGACATTTCAGCCTTTATATGTTAAGTTCGTCATTAATGGAATGACACAATTTAACGGTTGTTGACGTGGCATTAAATAAAAAATTAAATCAAATTAAAAAGTTTACTGGTCTTGAAAACAAATGGAATCACCTGGCTTAATGATGGCTAACGTGGACAAAACACAACAAAAATGTACAAAAAGAACAGAAGAAAAATCGAAACCAATTTGAGGTAATAGCAAAATCAGTTTCTTACCTTTGCTCATTCTTCAAATTTGTTATTTAGCTTTTTAATTTAATTTAATTTAATGCCATGTCATTAACAACAAAATTAACTTGCAGTGATTAAAATGTCAGCTTTTCAAACATACAAGGATTAAAATGTTCTTTTCAATAATAGAAGGATTAAAATGAACTTTATGATATAGTACAAGGACTTGTTACGAACTTTAACAACATATATACTGTACCCCGAGACCAGGAACATGCTTGAACTTTAGCTTTGATTCAGTTCTAAGTTCCAGGAACATGTTTCGGGTCTCCGATTCATTGAGCCTCCTGAATAGCAGGGCCGGTTTGTGGTGCAAGTAAAGACGGTAAATCTCTAAGACGGTAACCACTGCCCCAGAAAGAGGCAAGTGAAAGACCCATAATAGCCATTGCTATGACAGAGCATGCCGTTGGAACTGCTTGGCTGCTACCTCCTAGGAACTGGATTGCTAGAAGCCCTGCCATTGTCGAGCTTTGCATTCCATTGCATAATGATACTGTTTGGCTTAATTGGATTTGGCTTCTGCCTATTATTTTTTCTTCTATTTATATTTAATACATGTTTAATCACCATTCATAGTAGTGGTGGAGTTAAAAGGGGATGTGGCAGGGCTCGACCTCTCTTAAAATGAAAAAATATTCTATTTAGGTCTTTTGACAAAAAAAAAAAAGTTCATGTACCTTACCGAAAAAATGATATAATTTAAGGGTTAATTTTGCATAACGAAAAATACATGAAATATTATATTTAATTACAAATATGAGTGAAATCAGTAAAAGTTGTAAACATCAAAGGGAGAAAGGAACTAAGTTAATTATATCCGCATAATTAGGAATAAAGGAATAAATAGTTGTACTAGGATAACTTCTTTTGAATGTTTTTTACTCGTTTTATTTAATAAAATAAAACTTCTTTTGAATATTTTTGTACAAATATATTATAAATTGTGTATTCTACCTACAATATTTTTTTTTTAAATCTATCTCATCAAAATAATTTTTTGAACACATTACGTCAAATTTATTTTTTCGAACCCATATTGACAAAATTATTTTTCCCAGAACAATACTTAACAATTAAAAAAATTAAACCCTAAAACCCTAAACAATTAAAAATTTAATACCTTAATTAATTTTTCCTAACCCATAATCAAATTCAAAAACCCTAAACCTAGGCCCTAATTTGCAAATAACTCATTGGGGATTACACGACCAAAAGCGCGCCCTCGTCAGTGCTTTTTACTAAAGCGTGTCTATTTTAGCGCGTTTTTGCCTGCACAAGGAAAAACCGCTAACGTGAAAGTGTTTTTCTGAATTTTCTCTTGAAAACGCGTCCACGTCAATACGTTTTTGAGTTTTTGGTCCATACTCGTAATTATTTTTTAAAACAGCCCATTTTCATAAATAATTTTGGAAATGAGCATTTATTGGTACTAAACCCTAATTTGAGTCCAACAAGCACTTAATGAGGGGCCTAATACCAATTAATGTTTTCTTAATTAAGATTTTGGTATTTAATATATTAAAATATGAATTTAATATTCACATTTAATAATATATTAATATAAAATGCTTTCCTTAAACTATTAAAGGTTTGAAGTTACAATTGTATGAAAAAAACAATCCTTTTCAATTTTATCAAATTGAAATTTAATATAAAAATGGGAGTCCAAGTAAAGAATTTATTTCATTGATTGATGCATCTATAAATACTGGTTTGTGCATTAAAATCCTGGACTTTTTCTTTAAACAATATATAGTAAGATGAGATAAAACATATATTTTTAATATATAACAAATTACTCATTTTAACTTGCATTTACTTAAATATCTTTATATAAGAAATTACTCTTTTAATTATGGCATAAAAAAACATATATTTTTAATGGTCTATGTAACTAAAATCCAAAAAATAATAATAATCTCAGAAAACAATTTGAGGTAATAGCAAAATCAATTTTTTACCTTTCCTCATTCTTCAAAAACCTTTTAATTTAATTTAATACTATGTCGGTCATTCCATTCCATTAATAACAAACTTAACGTGCAGTGGTTAAAATGTCAGCTTTTTAAACATACAAGGATTAAAATGTTCTTCTCAATAATAGAAGGACTAAAATGAACTTTATGATATAGTACAAGGACTTGTTGTGAACTTTAACAACATATATGCTGTACCCCGAAACCAGGTTTGAGCGTCCAACAGATGGTGATAACGGTCTGTAATGAACTGTTTCACATTTAACTTGGATTCGGAGTGATATGGATTTGATTCAATCCGGTTTTAAATTTTTGAACCATTCATAATTTGGTTCTCTGACTTTTTTTAATTAATTTTTTATTTTGAAATTTTAGACTTTTTAACAAAATAAATGAGTGGGGGCCTTCCATTGGTAGATAAGTATAAGCTTTCAAGCACATATGAACTGCCTTGTTAACTTGCTTGTCATTAAATTTTACTTGTTTTAACATGTCTTTTTGTTAAGTATCTTCCATCCTCTTATTAGATTCATTAAGCTTGAACCCTGCACATGCTAAGTTACAATACTTCAGCAACTTGTCTGTGGCCTATTGAGACATATCTTATTCAGACAAGTAAATATAGAATGAGATAGTCATTTGTCAAGATTCTCTCAATCAAATCGAAATTCTTCGGATAATAGTTTTTTTAACTCCTTTTGCAGGTAGGAAGTGGTGAGATAGTGAGAGGACCCCCAAGTTCATTAAGAGAATTTTGTTGAAGCAACTTCATCAAGATGTTGATTTTCTGAAAATCTTATATGGTAAGGCCCTAAATAGTTGGCTTTTCATAGAATGAATGATATTAGGTCCTTGAGTGAATTTCATATTCTGCCTCACTGTGAACCCTTCATCATCAAAGACACAAGAGTAGGGGTGAGTATTTGATCGAGTTCAGTCGAATCGAGTCAAAAAATTTCGAGTTAGTCAAGTTGATGAATCTTATTTTAGCAACCAAATTCAATTTAAAATTTGTTCGAATCGAATCAAGTAAAAAAATTTCGAGTCAAGTCAAGTCGAGTTAACGAATCCTATTATTTATACTCAATATTGCGTTTACATGGACCGGTTGTTTAACTAGTAGATGACGTACAAGATTATTTAACTACATAAACAATATAATGAATTTGTCTTTTTAACTTAATAGGTAAACATTTATCAAAATGACTTAATTTTACCTTTTAACTTAATGTTTGACTTTTAATTTTAGAAAAGGTAAATATTTAACAAAACGATGTAATTTTGTCTTTTCTTATTCGGATTTTTGGATAACTCGAATTGTTTACTTCATATTCGAGTTAAACCAAAAATTTTGATTCTTAATTCGAGTTGATCCGAATAACTCGAACTGTTTAATTAAAATTTAAATTTTTTATCTAATTTTTTTAAATCGAATCGAATTTTACTCGCCCCTACACTTACAACTTCATTGTCATATATGGGAATCTTATTGCTTTCGATATTTGCATCCCTAATTGAATTGCACACTAACTAGATTGAAAAATTGCAAAAATTATTTTTTATATACAAAGCAACAATATTTATATGAAGTTATCTTTGTCTTTTCAGGTAATAAAATAAGAGTACAGTTGGATTAAAACTTTGAACTTTACCATTCCATCCACAACTTCATTTGGTTATAATATAATTTTTTAAAAATATATTTTGTTACATTGATTTGTTTTCACCTGTGACATAATTTACACCTATATCTATTAATCTATCTATCATGGAAATAAACATATGTACAACTTGCATGGATGGAATTTTATATGAAATGTAACTTGGCTCTATTTTGTTTAACTCTGATCCTCAAATTGTATCTACTTGACATAATATAACATAAAATTGAGGATGTTTCTTTAAGAAACATAGAACTTAAATTATATGGGTAATTACAAAAATGAAAAGTATGCTTTCCAAAAGTGGAATGATCTTCAGCAATGGATAATGATGAGTGCATGTGACCACTGGCAGAGATACTCACAGACAGCTTATCATTCTCATGGTTTTGATGGAGTTGGTGAAGATGGTGGCTTCAGATCCGGGTACTACATAGAAAAGAGGGTGAGTTTCAGTAAAATTCATTCATGTATTAATGTAAAGGATTTAACATGTAAATTAGTCTTCGAATTAGACCTCAAATGAATATGTTCATTTCTTTTCTATGTATTCAAGGGATTGTTAAAATGTCAGATCGCCCTGGGGTAAGGAGAAGCGAATAGGTGAGTGTCCGACATGAATATGTTCATATTTTTAAAAGTTCTTCCCGTACTCGTATTCGAATATGCAAAGAAAAATAAAGATTCGGAGCAACATAATGTATAAGAAAAGACACAAGTCATACATTAGGGTAAGGAGAAGAGGAGTAGGAACCAACTTTTGCATGTGGCATAGATTCAGTAAGTTCATGATCCATGGTTTGACTTTCTAATATGGGAGCATTTGTAGAAGAGGAACCCTCTTTCTTATCCTCAACTTGATCAACTGCTCCGTTTACTCCGAACCCTCTAGAAATTTTGACCTTCTTCTTCTTCTTACTCGTAATATGTACGGAAGGTGGCAAAAGGGTCTCCTGTATTGCCTGCATGAAACCGAAAAAACCATAACACATGCAATCCATATTCTATCATGTTAACCGAACTCAAAGGTGAGTGTCCAAATAGGGTCACACGTAAACACAGATATTTTAGAAAAAATAAGAGTTCAGGTAACATATATACGTATACATATATATACATACTAATAGCAGATAGCCTAATACCACTTTTACACAGACATGATCAAACTTAGATGAATATAAATGAGATATAAACTAAAGGAACCTATGTTGCTGGCTTCATTTTTTCTAAGTATTTGTGACCATTACATATCTGAATATACTCTCGTGTTGAACACATACTCATACTTGACACTCGTACTCAACTCTATGGAACAATTGGTCAATTTTAGGCATGAGAATGAAGGCAAACAAAGAAAGCAATAAAAGGAATGAGATTTTAAATCCAAAGTACTTCATTCTATCAGCAAAAAACCTCATATTCAGGTGATGTTTTGTTTCAAGTTCTCTATAAGCCAAAGGTCAATGCTAATCTAATTAGATCAATTGCTAAATCTACCAAAAAGGATACAAGAATAATACAAACATATACTCAAAAACATGATTTAGAAAGAAGGAACATTGCTTAAAAGAAACCAAACTAGAAACATAAAAATGAAACTGAATTACTATCCTCAAAAGTACAAAATGTATTCAAAACAGAGCTTTACTAAAAAGAATCCATGAACTCTTTGATTCAGCCATTTACTAAGAAACAAACAGACTTACCAGCCATCCTTTCTTGCCCATGACTCCATCCCTGATTGCATAAGCCTCCTTAAACCCCTTCTTATACAATAACTCAGCTGCTTTCAAGGAATTCCCATCAAAACTGCCTTACACAATAAGAGGAAACAACTATGCAGTTATGAAATGGTTCCATAACAAACAAAGCAATTAAAGTAAATCCCAAAGGCTTACTTGTCAAGAACACAAATAACAGTATTTGCAGGGTTTGGAAACTTCTCCAGCACTTTCTTCATGAACCCATCTTCATTTTCAGCAGTAAACTGAAGTTGAACCGTGTCCTTGTTGAGGAAACTCAAATTTGGGGACGCCAAAGAAGCCAGAGTCTTGTTCTCTCTAATATCCAAAAGCTGAGCACTTGGGTCATCACGGAGTTTCCTAAATGCATCAATGGCGGGTATGAACTTACATTTACTCAAGTACTGTTTAGTTAAAGGCACAACAACAAGCCAAATGAAAGTGCATCCAGCAACGAAAAATGGATTCTTGTTAAAAAATTCATCAACCGAGACCAACACTGCTTCAAGGTTTACTTTGCCAGGCTCGGGAGAGGATATAACTGTGTCAGCGACGGCAAGGCAAGGAAAAGAAGTAAAGAGGTTAAAAAAGGAAAAAGAAACATGGGTTTTGGCTACGGTTTGTAAAATAGGGGAGTTTTGAAGGATCGAGAGAGGGTTGTGAGAGGGTAGTTTAATGGTGGGAGATTTGGGTTGTCGAGAAATAGAGTTTGAAGAAATTGATTTGAGGGTTTTGGGGTGATTTTGGAAGGGTGGAGAAGATGATAAGATGATGGAAAAGGACTCCATTAATGACTGTCGAGGAAAAAACACAAAGAGAGTGGAGAAGATGATAAGAGTGGAAATGATTGGGCTGACAGGGAATCTAGCTGGCATGGTTTTGGTTTCACCAAATTCTATTGAAGGCTTAATACAGATCTGCTGTGTTTGAGCCTTGATTTCTCTCCAAGGCCCAAATGGAACTTGATAATTTTGGTAACATTATAATAGGGTAAATATCCTAAATATACTAAAAATATAAAAAATTATGGAATTGGACTTTTTAGAAAATTTAAGGAAAAGGGTCGTTTCTCCTTAAAACGCGTTCACATCAGCGCGTTTTGAGGGGAAATGCCAGCAAAGCGTGTTCCCAGGAGCGCGCTTTGCTGGCAATGGTAAACTTTTTCCCCTATAAAACCCCCCAACCCTTTTATTTTTTTCACACTTTAATCATTCTCTATATTTTCTCTCAATTTTCTCTTAAATTCCTTGAAATTTATTGTCAAATTTCAAAATAGTCTTTTACTATTTACAAAAAAGCCCTTTTTAATTTTTTTAATATATTTTTTGGGAAAATTTTAATATTTTCGATCTTATTACAATGGTAGGGAATTACTTGTCTAGAAAACAAGCACATCTCCGTCGAGCAAATGAAAATGGTAAGTTTTAATTTTAATTTTTAATATTATTTAATATTTTTACAATTATGCAATTTTAATTAATTTTATTTTATAATTTTTAAATAGTCGTAGATCGGTGTTGGAATGTTATATTTGCAACATGCATGGTCCCCATCGCCGTTGATCGAGAATTACTGCGGAAGTGGGTTTTTGCACGTGGCCACGATAGTAGGGGTTCAAGTTGGAGTTGCCTTTGATCGGTCGTTGATAGAGGTGAAGACCCTAGACGCACACTTTCCATCTTCCATGCGGAGAACGTACCATCACTCTGGAAGATGTGCAATTACAATTAGGATTACTGGTGGACGGTCGGTAGTCACCGGGTCCGCAACTTCTGGTGATTGGATGGCCGTATGCTACGAGCTTCTGGGTGCCATTCTGGATAAAATTCATGGAGGTCAGATCGAGATGGCCTGATTACGAGACACATTCCCGGAGCTGAATGAGGGTTCCACCGAAATAGAGCGAATACGGCATGCTCGAGCATACATTCTTTAGATAATTGGAGGCTATATGATGCCGGACCTTTCTAGAAACCTCGTACACTTGAGATGGCTGCTGAAACTTGTTGATTTTAGAGCAGCCGGTGAATTGAGTTGAAGTCCGCGTGCTATCAAGGTTGTATCGAGAGATGTCTTGAGCGACGCGCCAAGTAAAGCGAAAATCAGAGGTTGCCTATCACTACTGCAGTCATAGGCATGGTTTCGATTTCTATTTTTACGTCCTCGACTCGACCACCCATATTCATTTCCACTGACAACGAGGTAAATTTAATGTTATATTTTACAATTATTACGTAGATTTATAGTATAATTGTATGCTAAAAATTTATTTAATTAGGTGGAACCAATCGGCGAGTCATGTTGGAATACCTACCTCGCTTGAAGATATACGGCTTCTATTGGACCAACGGTTGGAATCACAAGTAAGTTTGAATTTCGTATTTATAATTTAGTATTTCATATTTAGTGTCTAGTATTATGTATATAACTAATTTTTTGGTAATGTTAATATAGTTTAAATGGACACCGTACGATGATCCAAAAATTCGGGCAGTAATTTCGGAGGAGTTCTTGCAAAATCCGAACAATTGGCAGGTGAAGGTCCCATTGATCACCTATGAGACCGTGGAGATGCACCAGTCAGATCGGGTTCTGCGACAATTTAGATTTCGGCAACCGATTCATGTGCCACCTGAGGTGCTCGATGATGAGCACAAAGTGGACTTCTGATGAGTTGCACATGGATTGGCCAAGATTTTGGTCAAGACATATCGAGACGTGGGAGAACCGGATGACTATTTACCCGACGGAATCGATCGTCGTTCGAGTTAGCGTGCGTCTTGAATACATGCCATGGTTTAGGATCCATGGTAAGCGATTTGTTGTCGAAGAAGAGAGCGACGGTAACCGTCAATAAAGGGAACGTCGGGCCCGTTAAATCCAAGGAGAAGGGTGATGAGGCGGGCAATCAGCGATGGCAAACATAGTTCTGGGCCCATCAACAACGCCCACACAGTCATTGGGCCTATCAGTTTAGCCGATGACACCGACATCACAACCTTTACCCTTTATGCCAGGTGCGTACCTTACCTCTTATATGTATCCCAACCCATATATGTTTTATTTTCCCAGTCCTAGCCCAGGTTAGAATGCATGGCCAGGTTCGAGTCCGTTTCTTTTCGCGTGAGGGATCACAGGAGAGCGCCGTCAGGGAGCACTTCTTTCTACCAACCTCCTTCGCCATACGAGATTTAGACACCCCACCGTGGTTTATGTAAACATCTCCGGTCGTTATTTTATCAAGGTGGGTCATCCTCGCAACACCCACAACCAGACCCAGTGCCGGAGAAACCGAAATCCCTACCCGAGGTTCCACGACCCAGCCGGAAGCTAGAAGAATGAGGAATCCGTAGCGTAACAACCAATCGCCCAGTGTGCATCGATTCACCGACATCAACATTGATTCGGATGGGCTTTTTATTTTTAAATTGTAATAAATAATTTTATTTTTAATAAAAAAGTTATTTTTATTTGTGTTTGTAATTTAATTTTAATATCTTCACTAAAATAGAAGTTGTTTATTTTTTTGTATGTAATTTAATTTGAATTTTTAATAAAATAAAAAGTTATTTTTATTTTTATAATTTAGTTTTAATATATTTAATAAAATAATAGTTGTTTAATTTTTATTGTAATTTAATTTTAATATCTTTAATAAAATAAAATTGTTTAATTTTTATTGTAATTTAATTTTAATATATGTAATAAAATAAGAAGTTGTTTTTTATTTTATTTTATTGTAATTTAGTTTTAATATATTTAATAAATAAGAAGTTTTCTTTATTTTTATTTTTGTAATTTAGTTTTAATATATTTAATAAATAAGAAGTTTTCTTTATTTTTTATTTTTTGTAATTTAGTTTTAATATATTTAATAAATAAGAAGTTTTCTTTATTTTTTTAATATTTTTGTAATTTAGTTTTAATATATTTAATAAATAAGAAGTTTTTATTTTTTGTAATTTAGTTTTAATATATTTAATAAATAAGAAGTTTTCTTTATTTTTTATTTTTTGTAATGTAACATCTTGATTTTAGGGGCTTGTGCATTTTTGTGAAGTGTATGATTAATTTATTAATTAAGAATTTAGGGTGCTAATTGGGCTCAGGAATGGGTTAAAATCTCAGTAGAATAATTCATGTTTGGGCATTATGAGGTTAAAAGGAAGGAAGCTAGGAAAATAATGCCAAATGTGGGCTTGGAGCCCAAAGTTTAGGGGCGCCACAAGATAGGAGAAGGTGGCGTCATGAAGGCCCAAATTTTGGTTGATTTAAGCCCAAGTTTTAGGGCCAAATTCGGCACCTACAAGAAGCCTTAGGGGGGACGGCACAAGGCATTTTTTTAGGAGTTTTATTGTTTTAATTATGTGAATAAAAAGCTGATAATGGAAGGAGGTGTTGGAGCTAGTTAAGACTCTTCTGGGATGAGTAAATTTAGAAAGATAGGAGCCATCTTTAAGTGTTTAATGTTAGCCGAAACTTTGAGGAATTTCAAAAGAAAGGGGCATTCGGTTTTGGCTTAAGGTGTATGTGCCGAATTTTGCTATTCATTCTTCTCTTTTCTGTCGAAATCACTGCTAAAGCTCTCATATTTTTTTCTGCTGAAATTTCTCCCCTATTCTTTCTCTCTTCTCTTCTTCTTCAGTTAGCCGAATCTTCAAGCATCTCCTTGCTCTCTTTTCTCTTTTCTTTCTAGCCGAAACCATATCAGTTTATCCCTCCGGGATTTTCATAAAAAGCCAAAATCACTAAGATCTCACCTCTTGAAGTTGCGAATCTTCTTTAATGGAGACTACTTGTGCCGAAATTTGAAGGAAACAATAGGTAAGTGTTGATTTTGGGATTTCAATGTTCTTTCAGCTTTTCAAAGACCCTAGCCGAATGGCTATTTAGAACTAATCCCTTATATTTTTATTTTATTTTGGCATTCGGGATCCGAAGTAGGGCCAATCGCATAGATCTCCACGTCATAGGTTCAAGAATACTCAAATCGTGGTACTTACGGGATTTCAAGGTAAGGAAGTCTATTGATTTTAGTGTGTTAAATCGGGTAGAACACTAACCATGGCTGATTATAGGAGAAGGCCTATTTTCACATCTTTTCGGCTTTTTGGGCAAGGTAGTAGATCGGGTTAGCAAGGGTATCGATTTTAATCTGGTGTGTAATACTTCCCCACCATTTAGATCTATTTGACTAATATATGATTATAAAGTTTATATGTTATGATAAATGCCGAAATCCCATAATGATGACTGAAACCCAAAGAGGGTAATCGCAAATCACCGTGTCGTTGAATGTTTTGTTTATCGTTACAAGTATATTGAATTTTATGTGATTGCATGGGTGGGTTGATGAAAGGAGGAAGTTATCGTTGTAGTGGTTTTCTTGTGATCTGTTGTAGCGATATTTACCGTGATCTGTTGTGGCTTTTGCTTTTTTCATTGTAGTATACTCGATGATCGATGATGAGCAAAGACGCCATCAAGACGATGTAGCGGTGTGGGTTGATTGTAGAAATCCTCAATGGTGTGAATGGCTGATGCGAGGCGTGTAGCGGATGGAAACCTAGGAAATTGGGTTGGGCCTTGCATATTATGTGTTATATATATGTACATGAGTTTATTATTCTATTTTATGGGGCGAAGGCCCAAATCTAATGGTGCATGAAGGTTGAACACTGAGTCTCGCGACTCAACCAATTAATTAACATTTCAGGTAACACTTAGTGCATCGGATCAATGGAGAAGAGCACAAGGTGGCCATGCAAAAGATTATGTGGATCCGGTAAAAGAACTCAAGTTAATTATTTTATATCTTATTTTATTTAAGGGATTTTAAATCTCGTTGTAATAAGGCCATGGGCCACTAGTTATATCTTGTTTTATTATGGGTTAAATTATTTTAGTTATTCAAACATTTATTTTAATTAAACTAAGGCATGTAATTAAGTTTGGTTTTTATTCATAAAGGCATATTTTATATAAATTACATTTGGGCTTTCTGACAACAAGATTGGTTTTACAAAAATTTTCTTAGTGACATACAAGATCCGATCGTGGCGTATGGGCCGGGTTTGGGGTGTTACATGTAATTTAGTTTTAGTATATTTAATAAATAAGAAGTTTTCTTTATTTTTTATTTTTTTGTAATTTAGTATTAATATATTTAATAAATAAGAAGTTTTTATTTTTTGTAATTTAGCTTTAATATATTTAATAAATAAGAAGTTTTCTTTATTTTTATTTTTTAATTTAGTTTTAATATATTTAATAAATAAGAAGATTTTTTATTTTTTGTTATTTAGTTTTAATATATTTAATAAATAAGAAATTTTCTTTATTTTTATTTTTTGAATTTAGTTTTAATATATTTAATAAATAAGAAGTTTGCTTTATTTTTATTTTTTGGAATTTAGTTTTAATATATTTAATAAATAAGAAGTTTTCTTTATGTTTTATTTTTTGTAATTTAGTTTTAATATATTTAATAAAATAAGAAGTTTTCTTTATTTTTATTTTTTGTAATTTAATTTTAATATATTTAATAAAATAAGTTTTCTTTATTTTTATTTTTTTGTAATTTAATTTTAATATATTTAATAAATAAGAAGTTTTCTTTATTTTTTATTTTTTGTAATTTAGTTTTAATATATTTAATAAAATAAGAATTTTCTTTATTTTTATTTTTTGTAATTTAGTTTTAATATATTTAATAAATTAGAAGTTTTCTTTATTTTTATTTTTTGTAATTTAGTTTTAATATATTTAATAAATAAGAATTTTTTATTTTTAATTTTTATTTAATAAAATAATAGTTGCTTATATATTTTTGTAATTTAATTTTAATATCTTTTATAAAATAGAATTTGTTTAATTTTTTGGAAATTTAATTTTAAAATAAATATCAATATTTGAGGAAAGGTAAAGCGCTCCCCAGGGGGATGCGCTTGTACCACATCAACAAAAGCGCGTCCACGTAAGAGCGCTTTTTGCTGATGTGGCATAAAGCGTCCCCAGAGAGCGCTTTCTACTATTCCTCAAAATACCTCGACGTAGAAGCGTTTTGATGAGAAATGGCCATTTTTCATAAATTTTCAAGAAACTGGCCTAATTCTGTAATTTTTTTATTTTTTTGGTATATATTAGTATTTTACCCATTATAATAAGCTTTTTCACACAATTAATCTAAAAAAATAAATATTTATAAAAATGACCCAACCTAAAAAATTATGACAGAAATAATCTAAAAGCTACAATATCAAGCGGTGCCAGCACCCAACTCAATCATCCTGCAATCATTACCTGCTAATTGGATCGGGGTTTAAAAATGTTTTTTTTGGTGTCGGCTTTGCAATGATCGACACTTGTATGTATATTTTTGTATACATTTTGAAAGATGAGTATTTTTTGGTTAAAAATGTTTTTTTTATTAAGTGCCAACATCCACGTGGCTGGCACTACTTAAAGAAATTGAAAATAAAATTCAGTAATTTTTTGTGTTAACACTGTGGTGGCCGGCACCCGTGTCAGAAAAAAAATTTGGTCCCATGTTTCTCGTGGTCGGGACCCAGGTAAAAAAATTAAATATTTTTTTGTTGTCGGCCTTCCCCATGTTGGCACCTGAGGATTAGTCAGAAATTTTGTTTTTGGTGTCGGCATCCCTATGTCTGCTCTAATGTTTAAAAAAAATTTTGGTCTCGACTTTTTCTTTATCGACACCAATAGGCTATATATACTTGTCGCGGTTGCACATTGGTTTTGGTTTTGATAAAATGGGAAGGGAGAAAAGAAAATTTTATTGAGATAACCTTGATGAAGAGAAAAAATAGAACTTGACTTGGGTTCCTTTTGCCGATTGCAAATGTATCTTGGATGCTCGTCAACGACAATACGTTATACCGATGAGTTGTGATGAAAAAGATAGAACCAAGGTATCGTTAGTAATCCAACTAGCTGAAGATGTTCATTGTGGAAAGAACATTGACTTAATAGATTGGAGTGCTAGGAAGACCCCCTTGAAAATTTCAAAGGTGTGGCAAACCAATGTGAAGCATGTTGAGTTATCGGTGGGGCTACCACCTATAAGAGAGGCTTGAAAATGCTAGAGGTGTGGCAAACTAATGTGAAGTATGTTGAGTTATCGGTGGGGCTACCACCTATGAGAGAGATGAGTTGTAAATCGAACTTTGTGAGAAAAGCAATGATGCAAACTGGGCAGTTAAATCGATTAAATGCTATGAATAAGGTACATCTCAAACACTTTCCTAGTGTTTTACATTATGACTCATTGGCTTAACAAAGACGCATAGGCCCTTTCAGAATTCTGAAGTGGGTAAGCCGAAGGGTTTACAAACCAGAGTTAGCAGCAATGCTCAAGGTTTACCCGATGTTCAATGTGGGGCAAGTGACAATGGGAGCAAGTAAGTGTGGTGGGCTCCTATGAACAAGATATACAAAGGAGGGAAACAGTTCGAGTTAGATGACAGCAGAAACATAAGTCAAGACAAATGTTTCGAGAGGCAAAACTACCAACAAAGAGAATGGTTGGGAATCAATCGAGGTGTCGTGGCAATTTCAAGACGAGTTGGATCAGTGTCATTCCAAGGATGCAACAAGATGCAACAAAGACATCCTTAGAATGTCTCATAGAGGCCAACTAATTAAATCAGACTCATTTAACCAACTTGGATTGCCCCGATTCATGAAACAAATGAAGACTTGAAGCCTTGATGGCCTTATAGAGCACTCCAGTAAAACTAGAGTGAATATTGTAAATCCAAAGAGATAAGATTGTATGAAGTTTAAATCTCTTAAGACTCTCATCTTGTAGATAGACAAGTCTTAGCCATCAATGTAATTTAAATTGTATCATTAGGCCTGAGAAAGCTCAATTTGGTTCGATTCGAGTCCATTTGTCTTTTGAGTTTACTTTTGCTTCATTCTAGTGCCTAAGAGAATTTCCCTTGAAGAATTTTAATTTTCAAAGGATAGGTTGACTTAGGTGAATTTAAAGCAGAAGAATCACCTAAGATCACACGGATTGCCAGACTAAAATTCTGGCCCCGTAATATATGTATGCACACACACACCCTTGAGACCTAACTGCCATGTAATCAGCATTCTCAAGCCTACCCCAACCCCATAATAGATCACATAATGAATAGTCAAAAGAGGATCAAAATTCAAAATAGTCAGTTGTCATACCAATTCAAGACTAAGAGAAAACATTTGTTTTGATAATACAACAATCTTTCTCCTACTCTGTGGAATCATAGTCCCCAAAACTAGAAATTGTGAATACTTGAAGTACGCAATTTATTATCTATGCAACAAACTCAATGAGAAGTCAAAAGAACGCCATTCCACAAACTTTTCAGCCACAAGATCGCCTGGTATCATCTCGAAAATAATAATTTAGCAGATCCAGAATATTGCTTCCCTTATGACACAGGTTTGACTGAAAAGTAGAAAACAAATATTCCATGGAAGCCAGTTTCTCAGCTTCAAATAGAATTACCTTGGATGTTATACTTTTAGACATTTTTAAAAACGTTTACTAAAAACCTAATCCAGCAAACAGTCTAGTTCTAATGCACTATTTACACAAAAATATTGAGTGATCACAATTATTTCTTCATTGTACCTTGATTTGCCTGAGTGAGAGAGAAGAATGAAGTATATAATGTTAATACCAAAACATCACAAATATAAAAGATGATCCACATAATGCAACAAAAATAGAGCAAATCCGGAATAATATGCAATACCTACTTTTTTGTGTTTGTGGACATCAATAAGATCTTCATCTCCATCATGCCCCCTTTTCTGAAATTAACTTCATTTTAAAAAGAGGGATTATTTCTTGAAATTCATGATGACAAATCAGTTGGCAAACTTGTGCAGGGAAACAGCAGATACCAGTTTTATTACTGGCAACAGAAAATTTTATTTTTAATGGTCGAAAGCAAATGCTTCATGCATAACTTCAAAGAAACAATGTCATTCTTGAACAAATAACTGATAAATTAGCTGACTGATTTTGTGCCCTTGCACAGCATCATAGACTTTTATATCCATTAGCTTAACAATCCTTCCACAATACTTGAGGCCAAATGACCTGATCAAACAATAGCTTCAAAAGAGGTAACAAACTTCCAACCCTTTTTTTCATGGTGCTTTTTTGAGTGAATCATGATGCCTACTTCTATCCTTCTTTGTTTCCTTATCTTTATGACGGTGCTTCAGCTCCTTATTCTCTTTATTCTTATCCTTTTCTCTATCTTTGCGCTTTTTATGCTTCTTCTCTTTTTCTTTGTCTTTGTCTTTGGCTTCACCCTTTGATTTCCCAAAAATTGTAGGAACCCCTTTTTCATTCTACCAAAAGAACAAACTAGTTAAGAACTTCAAATGAAGTCATGACTAACAAAGAAAATTTTTGTCAATACGAGAACATGTATGAGCATGAATTTTTTACTGACTCAATAATCAATGGGAAACTTAAATAAAGCTAATCTCAAAGAAGAAAATTTCTTACCTCAGGCAATTCAACAGGAGTGGTTTCTCTCAGGTCGAAAGCATCCGTAAGAATATCCAGGTCAAATGGCTGCAAGCGGACATTAGTTTCTCTGTTATACGATGTATTCTGAATAAGTTGGCCCAACAGCATTCCTTCTCCTTTTCTAATTTCAGTACCTCCCACCACAGTATGAAGATAGTGAGTGTCTAAGATGGACATCGGAAGATGTTTCTTGCAGAAGAAGTCATGGTGAACCAGCAAGTTATACCGACTTACAAGATCAACAACACCACTAAGCTCTCTTGGCCCTAAACTTTATCTTGTCAGTTAATAATAATAATAATAATAATAATAAAATCCAATACCAATTAACTTCACATGAAATTATAGTCAACTAACCCTCAAATCATCAATCCAAAATTTTCATGTTATATTGAACCAGAATAGTGTCAAGGAATCTAAACTTTTCTGTGAGTAATACTATGAGCAACATACATCATGTGTGATTTTCGCATCATTTGAGTAACTTAGTTAGCAAGTAATAGATAGTGGATGGCAACATGCTTACATTAGGTAATTATTTAATAACTGACAAGCAAGTCATATAAATGCAACAATTTTATTAATTAAATACTTTTGATATTCTCTTGAGGATAGTTTTCGAGTTAAAAAAATATTTACAAGAAACATGTGCTACATGTATACAATATATGACTGATGAAAAAATATAACCAAGCAAAATAACCATCATGCATGAATTTCAGATATTTTACACAGATGTAATATAAAATAGGGAATGATGGTGACGTATCATAATGATCCTGACTGATATCAAAGAAATATCATTAACCATTATTGTCTTATGGAAAAAAAAAACATATAGTCCACAAACTCTGACAGTGAAGACTGAAGAGTACAATAATAGGTAAGAACCTAATAGCAAACCCAGCATCAACCAAAAAATGCAATGTGAATAACAGAGTAAAACTATAAACCACATGCTAAAGATATCGTACCTCTTCCAAATTTCTGGCCTTCCGAATCCATGAGTTAATGATTCATGAAACATTTAACATCATAGCTGTAATTTTGTAGCCAAAGTCAGGGGAAGCATCCATGAATATTAAGTAAAAGATAACCATAGAGGTAAACAAGATTTAAAGAGATCCTGATTAACGTAAAAGCCTATACTATAGCACAACAATGCTATTCTACCATTTTAGAATTCAATGCATCCATGTTTGGTAAGTACATTTATTTTTTAATTTGTTCCCCTTCTCTCACATGTGTGCAGAAGTAGCATCTTGCAACTTTTAGGTTCTATAGCTGATTTTTACCTCAAATAGATTTCTCTAACGTAGCAATTAATTCCTCTATCATCATCTTCCTTAATTTCATTTGTACTCGGAACAAATGTATCATTAGTACCAAAAGTTGAAAACTTTTGCCACAGCATATATGCCATTCCCAACCATCATTATCTTCAACTGATACAGATCTGATGGGGAAGAAAATCCATGGAAGAGGGCACAGAGGCAGCCAAATCTTCGTTCTCAAATGTGTAAATTTATATAAAGATTGCAAGATAAAGATGGGTCAGTGTAAGGGTGTTGTGCATGTCTAAGGGTAGCTGTGTAGGATAAAACCGACTAAGTAAAAGGAATCTCCAAACTGACCACTTTAAGGTGGAGTTGGCCAAGAATGTCTTCAGAAGGCCGATTTTGGACACAGGTTAGGCAAAACTAGGAAACCTTCTACTTACCAAACAACTAGTGTCGTTTGAATGAACAAGAATGAGATCCAGCCCATCTGAAGCTCTTCTCATACTTCAATAATTTAATGATTGACACAATTCACAGTTGTGGATTAAATATGTCAACTGTGAAGTAAAACTGATAAAGGCCAGGTCGTTTACATGATAACCATTTCAGTTCAAAACAAAAGGCCAAATGGTTGTGGAACTATAAGTAATTCTATGAATAAATTTACCCCTGGAATCTTCTTCGTTCAATAAATTTCCAAGAAAAATAAAGCTAAACTATAACTAATTCTATGAACAAAGAAGAAATAAGAGTAGAAAGAGAAACATAAAAAAAAAAACAACTGAGAAACACGAGAAACGTAGAAAGAAATCAAGACTACCACGGACTTGGAGCGAAGTTGCTGAGATGCTTTTACAGATCACGAGAAAGCAAAGCACGTTCCTCTTCTTCTGTTCAGCAGTCTTCACGCCTCAGTACCAGTAAAAAGGTAAAAGAGTGCAAAAACAAATTCGAACAAAAATCAAAACCGAGTAAATTTCAAGCAGGAGAAAAGGATTGATTGAGGAATGAAATGAAGGGAGCCCAAAAGATTGGAATGGAAGGGTTAGAAACAGTTGATCACAGAACGTTGGAGGAAACGAAAGCTGTACTTTCTCAGGGTTTTGCAGTAAGATTAACCACTTTTTTGTTTGTAAATTATACGTCTCGGCTCACGCTTCGGGTCCGCAGCTTCTCTGGGGTCTGTTGGGGTGTTTTATTTGCTGTCGAAGAGCGTGGGCCCTTTGCCAATTCCAATTTTCTTTGGATTCACTTATTTAATTATTTTAGGATAAAAATAATTTCAAATAATTAAATAAGTCACGCTGGCTTGCTGAAATTTCTATGAAGGCTGCTTTTTACTCTCTCTTTTCTACACGTTAAATTAAAAAATTAATTAATATTTAAAATATTTTATTTTATTTTTAAAATTTTATCCACGTAACAGACAAAATAACCAAATAACAAATAAATTTTAATCAATGAATTTGCTCACAATTTCGTTTAAGAAATAAAATGCTATCCAATTTTATTTTTTAAGAAAAATGTAATTCAATTTTAATATGAACACATAATTTTACCTCCATTTATGATACTTTAACCTTCATTTATATTATTAGATTAATTTCAATAGGATATTTGTTACCATCGGTAAAAATCACTCGAATCCAAGGTTTTTACCGATTATCTTCGAATAAGTCACTGGAAACGATTAACCCGTCTCAACAGCTCTAATCTTGAATCTGCCGGGAGTGAAGATTTAGAAGCCACGAATAGAATAGTACTTATATAATTAAACCATCGAATAACGGAAGCAGCAGGCAAAAAAGCCAGTTCCTCATATACCTAATAAAGAAGCAAAGCCTTCAGTCTTTTTTTCCTTAAATTCTAGCAGCAAAAGGATGAAGTTTTAGAAAAATAAAATAAAACAAAAACAAAAATTCCGATGCTGAATTCACCCAGTGTTTTCCTCAACCGTAGCATCAACTTCAGCGGCTTGATCAATCATCCTCATCAGAATCATTATCAACTCCGGCAGCTGAATTCAAAGCCTTCAACCTATCAATCAACTTTGCCTTCCTTTCCTCGTAAGACAGCTTCTTCAGGTTATACCTATTATGCAGAACCACGTCGGGAATAAAATCAAGTTTTCTTTTGAGATTATATAACTAACTAGTTTGGTCAACCATGCCTGATTTAATAGGCTATCTGAAATACGTTAATAAGTATATTGCAAGAAGAAAGAGACAGAAGCTTGTACCTCTTGTGTTCCTTGGGAGGAGCCTTCTCGGATTTCTTTGCTTCTGGACTTGCACGAATGGCGGCATGAACCTTCTTGTACATTCCCTCTATGGTGTCAGGCTCAATGCTTCTCTTAATGTACTCACTGAAGTGAGACTGGTACTTCTCTGGCTCATCTTCCATTAAAGTCTGTCAACTTGACAAAGTGAGACTTGCAGACAACAAGATATGAAACTGTTTCCAAATTAAGACAAGAGAGAGAACTTCAACCCCATCATCACTCCCCTCTAACCACCACTTCATAAACTTTAAACCTTACCCTCATGTATGCAGCAACATGGCCACCGTAAATGTATTTGCGGTGAACTTCAGGATCAAGTTGCTTACTGTCCTTGTTAAATCCAGCAAACCTCTTGTCACTGTGAGGAATATCAATTCCCCCATCCAGAGCACCCTAAAATGAAACAGGACTACACATTAAAACTGAATGAATAGAAAATGCAAGTGGAAGATTGTTGAGCTAAAAGATAATATCCAATAATAGTTTTCTTCAGCAATAAATGGCATAAAAGCATGGCCTAGCTGATAACATAAACAGAAAGGCTTAAATACTCATTGCACAAAATTTTATCATATCAAAACAATTGATCCATACACAAAAACCCTTCTCTTTCACTTCCAGAAATTTAACCTTAACAAATAGGGTTTAGGGTTTAGAGTTTAGGGCTTAGGACTTAGGGTTTCAAATACATACCAAACTATTTCTTTCACTTCCAGAAATTAACACCTCAACCTCAACAATGCACTGAAATCATTGTTGAGGTATACAGATGAGAAATATCAATGCACTGAAAACTCAATTAGCAAGCATGATGATTAACAGGGAAATTCATATATTTGTGTTATGTTCGTATATTTTTCTTGTATCATAAACATGGCTCAGGTATTTTATATTTATCCAACTTTTGGTAAGTTAAAAAATTTGCCAAGTCTAGGTATGATCAAAAGATTCCACAACTTTGATAAGACTTGGACAAAGAAAACCAATGAGCACAACCTGAATCAGGACCCATAAATAGGAAAGGGTTCCACTTACCTTGAGAACACCAAAAACACGGTTACCAGTAGTAGTTCTGATAAGACCAACATCAAGGAGCGCACGGAAAGGCCTCCTGGTCTCTGCTGGTTCAACAGTGAAGTCCTCCCCAGTTGCCTGCGAGCAAATGACACATGATTTACAAACTTATCATACATCTAAACGAAAGATGTAAACAACCCATAATTCTTCAAACCTTGAAAACAATGGCACATGCATACCTCAACATTTCCCTCATACTCAGCATCCATCTCCAGTTGCTTCAGTGTTCGGCGAGCCAAGAGGAGTCCAACACAATAAGCTGTGTTTGAAGCATCATCAAGTAAGATACCACCCTCAATCAGGGAGCAAAAAGACCATTTGAACATTCATACAGAAGAAAATGACACACCTGCAGCATAATTGGTAAGGCCCACTTCAAGTCCATAGCGGGGAAGTTCATGAGCATAAGCTGCTGCAAGAACTATATCACCAGAAATACTAGCATGTATAATTTGTGCAACTATATCCTTATTGGTCTAATAAATGTGTTAAGGTTGGAATGTTAACCAGAATCCCAAAAATGTTTATATGAAGAATAATGTAAAAAATGAAAGAATAATCAATATAGTTTCGCATATATAATTGCATATAGAAAATCTTGGTAGCCTCAAACAAATTATCAGGCTGTCAGAACAAATTACTCACAGAAGTTGACATAAAATATGGCTGCTTGCTAGTTGCTACCCACATCATAAACCAAATGAAAGTGAGGAAGTGGGGGCAGGGGGGAGACAGTCAGTCAAATATTAGGATACAAATCTTGCAACGAAACGATATTTTGGGGTATTGTACTTGTTCTTATCCTGATTGATAAGACGGTTCCTGGCCCGGTAGTCAGTCTTGCCCTCTACAAGTTTAAAAAAGTATTAAAACATCAAAGAAAGCAAGGACAGATCTGCATATCACTATTTAAGGTACAGGCATCAGTATCATACCTCGTCTTCTCTTGAACTTAACTTGATATCTTTTGAAGTATGCCTTTGACTTTTGAGCTTTCACGTAAGGCTAGGCCACAAAACAAAACAACTCAGCAAAATGAGGAAGCATCTATGATAACCATTTCAAACACAAATAAACCTATAAAACTGTTAAGTACTATATTATTTAGACTAGAATGTAAATGTCATAGAGAGTATGTTCAACATTTTTTTCATGTTTTTCCATGTTTTTGGGGATCTTGGCAGATTTATATCCCGATTCCTATGTCCAAATATAGATCAAACGTAGGTAATTAAAAGAAAGATAGCTAGTCAAAGTAATATAAGCATTAGTTAAGTACTCAAGTCCCATGCTTTTCACAATTACAAATATTTTACATTACATCAATACTTATCACCATAATTTTTCAGCTTTAAGAGATAATATTAACAATCATATCAATGTTATCTTCTATAAACACGTTTATTTTTAGTTCTCTTCTGGATGTAAAAAACGAAATTGCAAAACAAACAACCAAACATTTCCTAATTCTTTCCAATGAAAAATAATAATAAACAGCTTTACTTTCTTGGTGCTTGCTTCGATTCGGGTCAATTCTACTAAAGAATTCAGGAAAAAGGAAAATGACAAAAAAAAACAAAAATACCTCGAAGACACTGCTTAGACTGAAGTTAAATATATTACAGGAAAACAAGAGATTAGCTCATTCTATTGATTCTTTTCTCAAACAAAATTGTAACGTCGTAAAGAAAATGCATCCAGTATTTCATGTTTTTACGAATTTTAATCAATCAAAAACAAGGAACAAACAGGAATCTGACATTAAAAACGGTACGAAAGCAGATTTAAGAGAAGCTAAATTAACAAAAAAAAAAAAGAGAGAGTAAATTAGAAAAATATATAAAGATAATAAAGTATTGTGAGGAGATTGAGATTTACCATAGCTTTGAGCACAGGAGTTAGCAGCCGAGCTTTGAGACAGTGTAAAGAGAATAGAGATCTATCACTAAACCCTAATGGAGTCTTTTATAGTAAAAAATCAACGGTGACGATTGGTTTCATTTAGATGCTTGATTTCTCTAGGGTTGGGGGTGCACTCTAGGCCTGTTAAAAGGCCGAGTTAGCTGTCCAAACCCGGAATCCCGTCAGATATTTGGAGGCTGACTATTTCTATATTATTATATTTTATATCACATAGAAATTAGATTTATAATAAATATGTAATATTATAATGTAACATTAAAATATATTAAATATATTTTATATTAAAATTTTAATAAAAACATATTAATTTATTATTAGTATATTTTTATAAAATTTAAAATATATTTGAAAATGGGTTAGGATTTTAGGGATGGTCACGGGTTTAAGTAATTGATATATAATTTAGAATTAGTATGGTTTAGTACTTTTGAGACCTGAATCTCTCGAAGAATTATTTTTTATTTTTAGGTTATATATGAGAAGATAGAAATAAAATGATCACAATTTTGGGTATTTACCTAATTTTGTTCGGTATAAGTGCTTTCTTCTAATAATCAAGGTTCTTTATTTTTGGGGCGTATATGATACTTGGATATCGAGAGAGGGAGATGTAAAATAAAGTATCAACTTGACTCTTAACCCAAGTGTTATATTTGGTTATTTACTAATGTCTCCTTTTGGAGACGAATGATGCCCATGCTACACGTTGGATTGATTATTTGTTTATATCAGTTTATAGAGTAAAAATTTGAAGATCAAATATACTCTAAGCAAAGTTTTGAAAATTGGGTTGGTGACTAAACTTGTTAGACCATTGGTTTGTACGATTGGATTAAATAAATAATTAAAAAATCATAAAAATAAAAGAATATATATTTAAAAAATTCAGTTCAATCTTTTTTAACCTGGTTTAATTGGTCTGTATCGGTTCACGAATCAACCAATATGATGTCTTTCTCTAGATCGATACCTCGATTGGTTCTTGATTTGACTGGCCAGTCCGATTCAAACAACCATGACTCTAAGTATCTACACTTTATACATTTAGAATTTAGTCCTCCTACTTTTATTTTCAAGAATTCAATTCATCTACTTTTTAGATTTAACACTTCACTTTCAAAATTTATACTTATCCACGTAACATTTTAATTGAAAAGTTTAACATATTAACTATTTAAACCAATTAATAACATTAAAAAATATAAAACCAAATTAAGTTAGAAATTCAAATAAAATGATTAAAACTCAAATTTAAGCATATTAGAATGACCAAAACTAAAATAATCATTCTTATAAATAAATAAATAAGTATGGCAAGTGTTAGCATGAACAAGATGGAGCTTCCTTTTATATACCATATAAGAATGATTCCTATCACGTTTTGCATTGGTTAATTATTTTTAGGTCAAATTATAAAGTAAATATTAAAATATTAAAATATATTTTATATCTATGTAGTCTTCGAATTTTTAAGAAATTACTATCTATCTCTATTTTCAGTTTTAAAAATTAAATTTAATTATTAATGTTATTAAATTCTTTTGTTAAATCTATTGGTATGATATTTTGAAATTAAAAAATACTCACTTTAACTATGTAACAAAAAAAAATTGGAATGGAATTAAATTTAACAAATGATTTTAACAGTGTTTACAATTTTTAAAGGTTATATTAATATTTTAATTAAATGACATTACAAAAATTGAGGTATCTAATTATATAAAAAGTTGAAGTATAAAGATTAGATCTAAAATTTGAGTGTAGCACATTGACCAAAATTAAAATTTTACTATTGTTAAATGATTTTAAAATTGAGGGTAACATAAGGGCGAAAATTAAAAATTTATCATTCTTCTAAATAATGCAAAAATATAAGAAAAAGAAAAAGGAAAAGTGACCCATTATATATAGGTATGGGTGACATAGGGATTTAAATTAAAATTTTACCATTTTATGTATGGAAAACAAAAATAACACTTGTAAATCAAGTTTATATATAGGTATATAGATTATATATTATATTTATAATATAATAAATAAATATCAAATCATGCTGAGCTTAAATAAAAATCGGTTCAAAATTTTGTTCAAGCTCAAATTTGAACTTAATATTTATTTCAAATTCTTTCATATTTTGAATAGATTTTTAGATTTAGACGGATAATACAACTCATGAACATCCAATAACTCCCATTTACTCAACATTTCTCCTCCTTTTTGTAAAATAACAATGGGAGAAAAAAAATTTTATCAGCAACCTTTAAATTAATTTTGTATCAAATAACTTTAATCCTCTCTCAGTTAAACAAGTTGAGCTAATTATTGAGGAACTTCAACTAAGCCTCAAGATGCTCAAACATTATTGTCATGTTCATTCTTTTCTCAATCGTTCTAGAAGCAATAGTTGTTAATGGTACAACATCATCAAACTCAATAGTATGGTTCGATAGGGTTTATAATAGGTTCACCTGTTGCTTTTTCTATTACAGCTGGAGGTGCAATAACTTTTGCCTCTTTCGCAATTGTGATTGTTTCTTCAACTTCAACATTAACATTATGTTATTCTTGTTCTATTACTACATCGATGTCTTTAGTACACTCTCTAACATGAGAAACGACCTCTGATTATTATTTGCCAACGTAATTATCTTCAATCATCTCATCAAGCAATTAATATCATCAAAGTTTTATTGCAGAACAATTGAGGCTTTCAACTCTTTTAAAGTAACAATGACAACCTCTTCTATCTGGTCATTATCATAATTAATAACGATTAACTTTTTAGTAATAGTTTTCTCAAAAGTATAATAATTACTAACATAAACTAAGCCCATATATAAGAAACCATCAACACTAGAAAACACAACATTATTACTCCTTTTTGACAAATAAGTTAAAAGTAATGACTCGTCCTCATTAAGATACCATTTTCAACCTATAATACCAATAAAAGAATATGAAGTAACATCCACACCAACAAGTAAGTATTAATGTCATCAAAACTTGGATCAATGATGCTTTGTGACAATAACAACTTGTTGCAACATTAAAAACAACAAGATTTAATTATTTCTCTTTATCCTCGGAAATGACAAAAGATATACGTGTAATCATGTCATTAATGCCTATCATACTTACAATAACATCTAATTTAAATATAAAAGATTTACTTTATATCAAAAATATTTAAAATAATTATAAAATTGAATAATTGTTTGGGCAAAAATAATTTAAGTACTAATTTAAACATTGAAGCCAAATTTAAATTCTAAAAGTGTATTTACCCTTTAGTTTACAACTACAACCCTTACTTAAAAACTATTTGTTTTTTAAGTAACAAGTATGATGAATTATACTCCTTTATTGTCATAAAATGTCACAATTTAAAATTATCGAGTTAAACTTTTAAACTTTAACATAATTTATTTTAAATATTTTAAATAATTAAATTTCATGAAAAACTATTTAAAAACTATTCCATTGAATTTTTCTTACATCATTGAATATTAAAATAAAAAAAACAAAGCTAAAATTTAAATAAATTACATAACTAGTCACTTAATTAAAAAATTTCAATTTTGTCACTAACGTCTTCAATCACTTTTGTTCGATTGCCCTTTGTTGAATTATCAAAGAAAAAAATGACATGACCTTTAATAATAACATATTTAGTTTTCAACACTTACACATTCTATAATTTTGATCCTAATTGTAAATAATTCAATAAATTTAATACTTCATATTTACGAATTTTATCAATTTGCTCTTCAAATACATCTATTAGTCAAAATCTATTATAGGCAACAAAAAGATAACAAAATAAATTCAAGAATATTTTCACATAACAATGGTTAAAATTGACTGTAGGAAGCTAATAGAAAAATAATGGAATGATATGAATATTGGAATTGAAATAATCCTTGGTAGACTTAGGGTTAGTTTGGCAATACTTTTGAAAAGTGTTTTTGAAAAGTGCTGTGGAAAAGTGCTTTTGAGAAGTGCTTTTAAAAAGTTTGCTTTAAAATTTGAGTGTTTAGCATTACTGTCAAAAAGTACTTTTGAGAAATAAAATGTCCATTTTAAACATGTAACATCCTAGATTAGGGGTTATGCGTTCGTGCGTAATTCATGAAATAGTGGGCTCAGTGGGTGTGTTGGATGTGATCTGAGGAGCTTTAGGAACCCTAAGATGTAATGAAATGTATGGAAATGTAAGGAAATGTAAGGAAATGTATGGAAATGTAAGGAAATGTAAGGAAATGCCTTGTCTTGGAAATGTATGGAGATGTTAAGTTTGAAACAGGAAAGTGAACATTTTTGGAAATTAGGAAATGTAAGGAAATGATTTAGAAATGATTCAAAATAGGAAAGTGAACATTTACGAAAGTTGAAATGTAAGGAAATGTCAAGATTAAAGAGGCAAACGAAAATTTTTGGAAACTTGAAATGTAAAGAAATGTTAAGTTTTAAAGTTTAAAAGGGAAACTAAGGCAAGGTGGCCTTAAGAGAAAAAGTATGTGAAATTTGACACACAAATAGGCTTGGAAAAGTGGCCTGAAGATGTCACTTAGGGCATTTGGAAATGGCGCCACATACAAGGGTGTTGGGCTGAGTTCGAGTCACATGGGAAGCAAATAAAAGAAATTTTATTTTGCTTCCGTAAGAAGTGAGGTGGACGCACAAGCTTTTAAAAGAGGAGTTTTATTCTCTTTAAATTTCGTCTAAATAGGGATAAATAATGGGATTATTTTAGATTATTCTCAAGAGATAATTGTGGATCAATTCCTTTTATTTTAATGGATAAAAGAAGAGATAATAGAAGGATTATTATTATTATTAATGAGATAAAGTTATCAAATTAAGAAGAGTGGTGGCCAAGTAAGGGACTCTAGCCTAGTAAATTCGGTTATAAAAGGAATAGAGAGGCCATTCAACATTATTTACTCTTCCTTGATAACCTCTGCCAAATTTTCTCTGCAACCCCTATTCTTTTCTTCTCCTCTCAATATTACAAAAGCCGAAAGCTTGCTAAGATCAAGGCCATAGCCGAATCTCAAGGTTGAAGTGAGGTGCAATCGATTTCTTCAAATAAGGAGATCTTTGGGACTTACTAAGTGTAGATTACAAGGAAGGAGAAGTTCTTTTCCGAAGGTACACCATAAGTCATGTGTTCCTAGTTATTCGGTGAATTTCGGATTTAAAATCCACAAGGTAAGCGTCTATAGCATTCACCAAGGGCCATTTTCCCTAGATTTATTGTTAAGCCAAAACTAACAGAGGTTAGCGGGAGTTCGACAACTTCTAAGACAAGGAGCGGTTTGGATTTAGATTGTGTTAGATTCAATAGATCGGGATCTCGCTAAATAATCAAAAAGTAGTTATCGCACTATTCTCCGATTATTGTATGTTGTTATGTATGTTTGATTATGATGTGTATGTTAGTTTGAAATAATGGCTAAGATGGTGGATACCGTAGTGGGTAATCGATTAATCGGTCGATGCTTTATTTTGCCTATGATATATGTGTGATATTTGTGGTGAGCATGTGATAAATATTTACTCGATTGTTAATCCGCACGACACATATATGCATGGGACTTGGGATGTGAAAATCGAAGGAAAGGTGTACATTATGTACGTGGTCTAATGTTAGCCTTGTGCTACATTAGCGCTTGATGTTGGCTAGGTGCTACGTCAAGGAGGTGTTGGCTAGGTGCCCATCTCGGCGGTTGATAGTCGCATCACCGTAGATGATTGATATGTAGGATCCCCACGGGATCGGTGGCTCACCACGGCCTTGAGCAAAGCAGTGTCCTGCAAGGTAGGATATGTGGATCACGATATGATCGGTGGTGGATTAGCCACTACCTTGGCAAGGAGTCTGCTAAGGTAGGTGTAATGGATGGACTTAGGTTGTGTTGGGCTTCATAATTACATATTTATGTGTATGGATCATGTGGATATGGGCCAAGCCCATATGTGGAGATATGTGAAATGACTATGCATTTGAGTCGGTTTGACTCACCCAATATTTTAAACCTTTCGGTGATGCGTAAAGCTTGGACCAAGTTGGAGTGGATACAAAGGTGGCCATGCGTATGATTTTCATGCGAAAAGATATTTTTAATTAATTAAGCATTTATATTTTCGATTTTGATTATTCAATTATTGTAATAAGGCCTCTAAAAGTATTTAAAGTCTATTTAAGTGTTTTTCATTAAGTTTATTATTATGTTTTATTATGGATTGACAATTGAGGAATTATTTGCAAACGATTTTTTATTTAAATCTATATATACTAAAGTTTTAATCCGGATATTTTATAAACACCACACCTTACTTAAGAATTTTAATGAACACTGCTTTTCTAAACTTAACAAAAGGTTCATGTTTTATCCTTAAGCTCAAATTTGTTTCAAACGTTTTCCGCAGTGGCATTTCAAATTCAAATGTAGTGAATGGGTAGGGTTTATGTGTTACAAAACATGTTATTATCAAGTAACAAATATACTTTTAAATAAAATTTAAATTAGTTAATATTATTATATTTTAGTAAGAATATAAAAATTACTATAATTTGTTAATATTTTAATATATGAAATATAAATTTTAATATTTTTAAGTAATAAATATTAATTACTTATAAAATTTAATTAGAATATATAAACTACATTTTAAATATTTAAATATAACATTAAATATTTGTAATTAATATTTTAAAAATATTTTTATTTTAATTAATGATTTTAACACATTTTAATTAAGCACCACGAAAAAAGGAGAAAATACTATGTTATTAGAGGGTGAAAAAATAATTAAGCACTAAAAATACTTTTGGGAGAGGAAAAGCTAAAAATTTTAGCTTCTCATTTTTAAAAGTCTTTTAAAAACACTCGAAAAGTAAAAATTTCAAATTAAAAACAACTTGTTACAATAACTTTTCTTCTAAAAGTATTTTTACGTAAAGTATTTTGAAAAGTAAAGAAGAACCGACTCTTAAATTTAATCTTATGAAATGGAATAAAGGCTTGGGGAACATCAACTTGGTTATTGAAGGACTTGAAAAGAAGCTATATGAATTTGATTTTATTTTTTTTGTTTTCTTCTAAACATTTTTGATTTAAAATATTGTCCAAATCTAGTCTAGATAAAAAATATTAGATTCGAGCTTGGGCTGATCCATTTATATTATTTTTATATAAAATAAAATTTAAAATATAATACATTAAATATATTAAAAATATTAAAATAAATATTTATCAATAAATTGAGAAAATACAAAAAATACACTTAAAATAACACTAAGATAATTAGCAAGTAAATACCTCTAAAATAATATTAAAATTAACAATAAAATAAAAGTTATAATAATAATAATAAAATAATAAAAATTTTACAATATCCAAATAATAATAATAAAATAATAGCAATATAGTAACAAAACAAAAACAAATTTTTTTTTTAGCTAAATTTAGGCCGGGTCAAGTTTAAACAATTTTTTTTTTTTTTTACTCAAGGCCTCACCCATTTAAAAAATATTTTTTCAAACTCACCCTTTGATTTTACTTCAAATCTCTCACTTTTTAAACGGGTTAACACGACATAATCAGTGATAATAATAACTAGTGGTAGTTGCATTAAATGGGTTTGTATTTGGTGGTTGCTGGTGTTTGATCTAAAGGAATTGAAAAACATATTTTTAATAATTTCAGTAGCAGTTTGCATGCGAGAATTGGAAATGGAGGATAGCTTGTTTGCTGAGTTTTAGGAAAATTGATTCAGGGAAAGGAAATGACAACATTTAAATTTGATTTAGGAAGATATGATTAAGGATCAAATTGATAAGATTTATAAATATGGAGGGTTTAATTTATTAAATTATTTAAAATTAGAATTAAATTGATAAAATGTGTTAGAATTAAGAACCAAATGAGATTATACTAATTTGAGAAGGTCATATATCATTTGATTTAAGGAGTATGATTAAACTAGAAACGATAAAAATATAAATAGTTAAATAAAAAATTTTATAATTAAATGATTAAGATAAAATACACTAATAATTGAGGGACTAATTATAAAATTTCGTTAAACTTCAATTCTAACAATTAAAATGGGAGATGATTTCAACCAAACCAAGTAATTATTGGCATCCATTTGTCCGTATAATATTTTTCTTTGTGTCTAATGCATAGATACTAAAAGAATAAAAAAATCTATCAGAAATATAAAAATGAAAAAGTTACTTCAGATATTTTATGAGGGCTACGTATATATATATATATGTATCTCTTTATTTCTTGCAATTTATTATTACAGCTCGGATATATATATGTATCTCTTTATTTCTTGCAATTTATTATTACAGCTCGGTAATAAAAGGACAAGCGGATTTAATTTAAAAGAATTAAAAGGGAAAAAAGAGAGCATCTTAAAGCATGTTAAAAAGAGATAAAAATCTGTCACTTTCTCGGGAAAAAAGTGAATAAAAAAAAGGAAAAAAAAAGATTCGCATATTTAGGTTGGCAATTGAAGAACAACTCTCCTCTATTTCTATCCCTTTGCAAGAAGCCACCCTTTCCTTCTCCCTTTTGTTCTCTGATTAATTACAATTGTCCCAGCATACATTTAACATCAGAAATAATAGATAAATTTCCAATTCATTAGCTCACATCGTTAGAATTCGAGAGAAACGGAAAGGATTTTAGCTTTTTGTTATATATGATTAATGGCTGCGAGTGCGAATCCGACGGGGAATCATCAGGAAGGTTCGTCGAACCAGAACGTAACGCCTTCTCCTCCTGCAACTGCCAATGGTGTTGCCGTCAATTCGAACAATAGTGGGGGCAATACATCGACCGCCGCCGCCGCCGTCTCGGCTGACACGCAGTCCGCGTTGAGGCACAACCCTGGCATCTCCCTCGACTGGACTCCTGAAGAACAAACGATGCTCGAAGATTTGCTCGTCAAGTAAGCTTAAGTTCCCTCTCCGTCTTTAACACTTCATTTTGTATCTCTTTTATCGTTTTGTTTCTTTCGTTTGCTTTTACTTGTATGGAACTTGTTACTCACTCTTTAATTTAATAAGCTTAAAAAATCAGTGGGAACTGGAAATATCATTTACACATTTATTATTGATTTTCAAATTTTATACATGATTCAAAGATGTACTTGTCTTTTTGATGTGCGAACTTTTCAGTTTTAGCGACTATGTTTGTTGCTCAATTATGATTTTGTAGGTTTGAGGAATTGAAGAGAAACTTTTGTTCTTCCTTTATTCCTTTGATCCCTTGACGAACTTGCATTGTTTCGTACTTTAAAACCAAGGAGTTCTTTGCACAAAAGACATTTGGCTAACTATGATTGGACATGTCTTCGTTTTGGTAAAACATGCTTCCATATTACCTTGTTTTTCTTCCTTGGTCAAACTTTATGCTAGATACAGTATCATGGACTTTCCGTTTAAGTGATGTGGTTTGAGACAGACCAATAAAATATTGTTCCATAATATTCTGCAGTCTTGGGTTGAAAGATGGTTGGTGAGTACAATAGTGTTGCTTGAGTTGCTATGAATTAGAACACTATCGTTTGCCAGTTTTAATTCATTACAAGGAGCTTGCTCTCTAACACTATCCAATAATTCGTGGCATTGTGACCACATAAATTTGTGGAGTGGCTTCTTTTTCACCATCTTGATGTTTAGTTCAATAAAAGCTATTTCACTTGTTACTTGCATTTATGTTGTTGTGATATTCTAGAACGAGTAATATTTCCAAGGTATAACTATTAGCGTGCTGGTTCCAGTTAAAGTGGCCTGTTTCTTAATTAGTCTATAGTTGATCTGGTGGTCATCCATCTAAACTCCTCATATAACTGTCCCGTCAGAAATCTAAAGTATGCTTAATTGTGATGCTGGCTTATATAATAGCTTCTGTTATATATGTTACTTGTTTTGGTAATTTACTCTGCCAAAAATTACTAATGTGTTTTCTCTTGGTTGAGTTTTGGCCATATTTGCTTTTTTTCCTGTTTATTTTTTGGGTCCCATATTGTTTTCCTTGTATATTTCTTCACTTGATTTTGATTACTGAAGGCTTGATCAATATCTCTGTTTGTAGGTATACCTCCGATTCAACCATAGTTCGCTATGCTAAGATCGCAATGCAGTTGAAGGACAAAACAGTTCGGGAGGTGGCACTGCGTTGTAGATGGATGACTGTAAGTTGGTTACAACTTGATTATTTTAAATCAAATGTTTCATTTAATGTGAATGTCAAGAGTTTCTCTTCAGAGCTCTTGTGTAAAGGGATGTATTTGTCCTGATTTTATTGGAGGAGAACCCAAACTCTGGTATGTTTGACATGTAGTCCTTACCACAGGGTAGAGACAGGACTACTAATAATGAGGTGGGACTTACTATAACCTTATTGATGCCTTATTTATATTTCTAAAATGCATTAAATTGCAATGACATTAAGCTCAATTCCAGCTTTAGTCTTTGTCCTAGGCTTTATTAAGAAATGGATTTTAGATTATGTTTCATATCATATTAAAAAATTATTGGCATCCATTTGTCCGTATAATATTTTTCTTTGTGTCTAATGCATGGATACTAAAAGAATAAAAAAATCTATCAGAAATATAAAAATGAAAAAGTTACTTCAGATATTTTATGAGGGCTACGTATATATATATATATGTATCTCTTTATTTCTTGCAATTTATTATTACAGCTCGGATATATATATGTATCTCTTTATTTCTTGCAATTTATTATTACAGCTCGGTAATAAAAGGACAAGCGGATTTAATTTAAAAGAATTAAAAAGGGAAAAAAGAGAGCATCTTAAAGCATGTTAAAAGAGATAAAATCTGTCACTTTCTCGGAAAAAGTGAAAAAAAAGGAAAAAAAAAAAGATTCGCATTTTTAGGTTGGCAATTGAAGAACAACTCTCCTCTATTTCTGTCCCTTTGCAAGAAGCCACCCTTTCCTTCTCCCTTTTGTTCTCTGATTAATTACAATTGTCCCAGCATACATTTAACATCAGAAATAATAGATAAATTTCCAATTCATTAGCTCACATCGTTAGAATTCGAGAGAAACGGAAAGGATTTTAGCTTTTGTTATATATGATTAATGGCTGCGAGTGCGAATCCGACGGGGAATCATCAGGAAGGTTCGTCGAACCAGAACGTAACGCCTTCTCCTCCTGCAACTGCCAATGGTGTTGCCGTCAATTCGAACAATAGTGGGGCAATACATCGACCGCCGCCGCCGCCGTCTCGGCTGACACGCAGTCCGCGTTGAGGCACAACCCTGGCATCTCCTCGACTGGACTCCTGAAGAACAAACGATGCTCGAAGATTTGCTCGTCAAGTAAGCTTAAGTTCCTCTCCGTCTTTAACACTTCATTTTGTATCCTCTTTTATCGTTTTGTTTCTTTCGTTTGCTTTTACTTGTATGGAACTTGTTACTCACTCTTTAATTTAATAAGCTTAAAAAAATCAGTGGAACTGGAAATATCATTTACACATTTATTATTGATTTTCAAATTTTATACATGATTCAAAGATGTACTTGTCTTTTTGATGTGCGAACTTTTCAGTTTTAGCGACTATGTTTGTTGCTCAATTATGATTTTGTAGGTTTGAGGGAATTGAAGAGAAACTTTTGTTCTTCCTTTATTCCTTTGATCCCTTGACGAACTTGCATTGTTTCGTACTTTAAAACCAAGGAGTTCTTTGCACAAAAGACATTTGGCTAACTATGATTGGACATGTCTTCGTTTTGGTAAAACATGCTTCCATATTACCTTGTTTTTCTTCCTTGGTCAAACTTTATGCTAGATACAGTATCATGGACTTTCCGTTTTTTTTTTTTTTTTTTTTTTTTTTTTTTTTTTTCCCCCCCCCCCCCTCTCTAACACTATCCAATAATTGTGGCATTGTGACCACATAAATTTGTGGAGTGGCTTCTTTTCACCATCTTGATGTTTAGTTCAATAAAGCTATTTCACTTGTTACTTGCATTTATGTTGTTGTGATATTCTAGAACGAGTAATATTTCCAAGGTATAACTATTAGCGTGCTGGTTCCAGTTAAAGTGGCCTGTTTCTTAATTAGTCTATAGTTGATCTGGTGGTCATCCATCTAAACTCCTCATATAACTGTCCCGTCAGAAATCTAAAGTATGCTTAATTGTGATGCTGGCTTATATAATAGCTTCTGTTATATATGTTACTTGTTTTGGTAATTTACTCTGCCAAAATTACTAATGTGTTTTCTCTTGGTTGAGTTTTGGCCATATTTGCTTTTTTTCCTGTTTATTTTTTGGGTCCCATATTGTTTTCCTTGTATATTTCTTCACTTGATTTTGATTACTGAAGGCTTGATCAATATCTCTGTTTGTAGGTATACCTCCGATTCAACCATAGTTCGCTATGCTAAGATCGCAATGCAGTTGAAGGACAAAACAGTTCGGGAGGTGGCACTCGTTGTAGATGGATGACTGTAAGTTGGTTACAACTTGATTATTTTAAATCAAATGTTTCATTTAATGTGAATGTCAAGAGTTTCTCTTTAGAGCTCTTGTGTAAAGGGATGTATTTGTCCTGATTTTATTGGAGGGAGAACCCAAAATCTGGTATGTTTGACATGTAGTCCTTACCACAGGGTAGAGACAGGACTACTAATAATGAGGTGGGACTTACTATAACCTTATTGATGCCTTATTTATATTTCTAAAATGCATTAAATTGCAATGACATTAAGCTCAATTCCAGCTTTAGTCTTTGTCCTAGGCTTTATTAAGAAATGGATTTTAGATTATGTTTCATATCATATTAAAAATTCTACTTATCTAGAGCTATAAGATACTGATTAAAGTTCAGTGTATTATAGCAGAAAGAAAGATGTCTAACATTCTTCAGTGGCATGATAATAGTCGTGGATCATTATTCATGGATAAAACAATTAGCTACTGATTGTGTTTATGACTGACTTTTCTTGATTCCTTGTTTAGCTGATTATCTGCCTTCAGAAAACTGCCGTATGAGATAGGTTTTCAACTAATTCTTATGTTTTCTCCTGCTATTTCTTGATGGATGCCTTATCTTTTCTAATTCGTTTGTCATCTGGAAAAGTTCTATAGCTCATTGGAAAAAAGGTCTATAGCTAGTTTGGCTGCTAGCATTCCTTTTAAAAAATTGTTCTATTCTGTAATTTTGTATGGCATAATGTCTGTAGAATGTGTCATAATCATTTTGTTTGTATTTGTAGTAAATATGCATATGCATTGTATTTGTGTGCCAAAAATCACCTAGTTGAATATGCTTGCAGAAAAGGAAAATGGCAAACGAAGGAAGGAGGATCATTCAGCAAGGAAAATAAAGACCGAAGGGTATTTTTTTCAGAATCTTCATGCTAGTACAATTGATATGTTCAATGTACTTATAAGCTGCTTTATATTTCACAATTGTTCCTTAAAGTATGTCTTCGGAAGAAAGTTCTTTCCCTGTGATCGTTTCTTGAATGAAATTACCTAGCCCGTTTGGTAACTTTTGTAGTTTCTTATTCTCTCTATGAATTCTAAATCTGTTTCCTATGGTCACTGAGTTTGTAGTTTCTAAATCTGTTTCTCTATGAATTCTAAAGCCCGTTTGGGCTTTCTTGACATGACAGTTGCTTCAAATATATATATCACTCACTACTCCTGTGATTGTTATACACTCATCATCCTTCATTACACATGCATATTGAAGTTCTTGAAATAAAGGTGTGCCTGAAATGATTCAAGCAGGAGGCAACCAGATAACAAATCAAGGTTACATAAGTAGCTGGTATATGTAACACAATTATGTAATTTCCACTGTGCCTTAGGTGCATGTTTAATTGACTATCTGATAAATAAAGCTTAAAGTCTTGGGCATAATTAGATATGGTTGAAAGTTGAAACTTGTGCAGAGAAGGTCTACTTCATAGCGTGTTCAACCCAGATAGATCTTTTGCATGATATTCCACACTAATTCTTTCTTTTGTTTTTTTCAAAGAAATTTTTTATGGTATTAGGTGTTTTTGTCAATGTTCTAGCTTATCATTGTTAAGTTCAGTAAATGGGAGATGATTTCAACCAAACCAAGTAATTATTGGCATCCATTTGTCCGTATAATATTTTTCTTTGTTCTAATGCATGATACTAAAGAATAAAAAAATCTATCAGAAATATAAATGAAAAGTTACTTCAGATATTTTATGAGGGCTACGTTATATATATATATGTATCTCTTTATTTCTTGCAATTTATTATTACAGCTCGGATATATATATGTATCTCTTTATTTCTTGCAATTTATTATTACAGCTCGGTAATAAAAGGACAAGCGGATTTAATTTAAAAGAATTAAAAGGGAAAAAAGAGAGCATCTTAAAGCATGTTAAAAGAGATAAAATCTGTCACTTTCTCGGAAAAAGTGAAAAAAAAGGAAAAAAAAGATTCGCATTTTAGGTTGGCAATTGAAGAACAACTCTCCTCTATTTCTATCCCTTTGCAAGAAGCCACCCTTTCCTTCTCCCTTTTGTTCTCTGATTAATTACAATTGTCCCAGCATACATTTAACATCACAAATAATAGATAAATTTCCAATTCATTAGCTCACATCGTTAGAATTCGAGAGAAACAGAAAGGATTTTAGCTTTTTGTTATATATGATTAATGGCTGCGAGTGCGAATCCGACGGGGAATCATCAGGAAGGTTCGTCGAACCAGAACGTAACGCCTTCTCCTCCTCCAACTGCCAATGGTGTTGCCGTCAATTCGAACAATAGTGGGGGCAATACATCGACCGCCGCCGCCGCCGTCTCGGCTGACACGCAGTCCGCGTTGAGGCACAACCCTGGCATCTCCCTCGACTGGACTCCTGAAGAACAAACGATGCTCGAAGATTTGCTCGTCAAGTAAGCTTAAGTTCCCTCTCCGTCTTTAACACTTCATTTTGTACCTCTTTTATCGTTTTGTTTCTTTCGTTTGCTTTTACTTGTATGGAACTTGTTACTCACTCTTTAATTTAATAAGCTTAAAAAAAATCAGTGGGAACTGGAAATATCATTTACACATTTATTATTGATTTTCAAATTTTATACATGATTCAAAGATGTACTTGTCTTTTTTGATGTGCGAACTTTTCAGTTTTAGCGACTATGTTTGTTGCTCAATTATGATTTTGTAGGTTTGAGGGAATTGAAGAGAAACTTTTGTTCTTCCTTTATTCCTTTGATCCCCTTGACGAACTTGCATTGTTTCGTACTTTAAAACCAAGGAGTTCTTTGCACAAAAGACATTTGGCTAACTATGATTGGACATGTCTTCGTTTTGGTAAAACATGCTTCCATATTACCTTGTTTTTCTTCCTTGGTCAAACTTTATGCTAGATACAGTATCATGGACTTTCCGTTTAAGTGATGTGGTTTGAGACAGACCAATAAAATATTGTTCCATAATATTCTGCAGTCTTGGGTTGAAAGATGGTTGGTGAGTACAATAGTGTTGCTTGAGTTGCTATGAATTAGAATACTATCGTTTGCCAGTTTTAATTCATTACAAGGAGCTTGCTCTCTAACACTATCCAATAATTCGTGGCATTGTGACCACATAAATTTGTGGAGTGGCTTCTTTTTCACCATCTTGATGTTTAGTTCAATAAAAGCTATTTCACTTGTTACTTGCATTTATGTTGTTGTGATATTCTAGAACGAGTAATATTTCCAAGGTATAACTATTAGCGTGCTGGTTCCAGTTAAAGTGGCCTGTTTCTTAATTAGTCTATAGTTGATCTGGTGGTCGTCCATCTAAACTCCTCATATAACTGTCCCGTCAGAAATCTAAAGTATGCTTAATTGTGATGCTGGCTTATATAATAGCTTCTGTTATATATGTTACTTGTTTTGGTAATTTACTCTGCCAAAATTACTAATGTGTTTTCTCTTGGTTGAGTTTTGGCCATATTTGCTTTTTTTCCTGTTTATTTTTTGGGTCCCATATTGTTTTCCTTGTATATTTCTTCACTTGATTTTGATTACTGAAGGCTTGATCAATATCTCTGTTTGTAGGTATACCTCCGATTCAACCATAGTTCGCTATGCTAAGATCGCAATGCAGTTGAAGGACAAAACAGTTCGGGAGGTGGCACTGCGTTGTAGATGGATGACTGTAAGTTGGTTACAACTTGATTATTTTAAATCAAATGTTTCATTTAATGTGAATGTCAAGAGTTTCTCTTCAGAGCTCTTGTGTAAAGGGATGTATTTGTCCTGATTTTATTGGAGGGAGAACCCAAACTCTGGTATGTTTGACATGTAGTCCTTACCACAGGGTAGAGACAGGACTACTAATAATGAGGTGGGACTTACTATAACCTTATTGATGCCTTATTTATATTTCTAAAATGCATTAAATTGCAATGACATTAAGCTCAATTCCAGCTTTAGTCTTTGTCCTAGGCTTTATTAAGAAATGGATTTTAGATTATGTTTCATATCATATTAAAATTCTACTTATCTAGAGCTATAAGATACTGATTAAAGTTCAGTGTATTATAGCAGAAAGAAAGATGTCTAACATTCTTCAGTGGCATGATAATAGTCGTGGACCATTATTCATGGATAAAACAATTAGCTACTGATTGTGTTTATGACTGACTTTTCTTGATTCCTTGTTTAGCTGATTATCTGCCTTCAGAAAACTGCCGTATGAGATAGGTTTTCAACTAATTCTTATGTTTTTCTCCTGCTATTTCTTGATGGATGCCTTATCTTTTTCTAATTCGTTTGTCATCTGGAAAAGTTCTATAGCTCATTGGAAAAAAGGTCTATAGCTAGTTTGGCTGCTAGCATTCCTTTTTAAAAAAATTGTTCTATTCTGTAATTTTGTATAGCATAATGTCTGTAGAATGTGTCATAATCATTTTGTTTGTATTTGTAGTAAATATGCATATGCATTGTATTTGTGTGCCAAAAAATCACCTAGTTGAATATGCTTGCAGAAAAAGGAAAATGGCAAACGAAGGAAGGAGGATCATTCAGCAAGGAAAAATAAAGACCGAAGGGTATTTTTTTTTTTTTCAGAATCTTCATGCTAGTACAATTGATATGTTCAATGTACTTATAAGCTGCTTTATATTTCACAATTGTTCCTTAAAGTATGTCTTCGGAAGAAAGTTCTTTCCCTGTGATCGTTTCTTGAATGAAATTACCTAGCCCGTTTGGTAACTTTTGTAGTTTCTTATTCTCTGTATGAATTCTAAATCTGTTTCCTATGGTCACTGAGTTTGTAGTTTCTAAATCTGTTTCTCTATGAATTCTAAAGCCCGTTTGGGCTTTCTTGACATGACAGTTGCTTCAAATATATATATCACTCACTACTCCTGTGATTGTTATACACTCATCATCCTTCATTACACATGCATATTGAAGTTCTTGAAATAAAGGTGTGCCTGAAATGATTCAAGCAGGAGGCAACCAGATAACAAATCAAGGTTACATAAGTAGCTGGTATATGTAACACAATTATGTAATTTCTACTGTGCCTTAGGTGCATGTTTAATTGACTATCTGATAAATAAAGCTTAAAGTCTTGGGCATAACTAGATATGGTTGAAAGTTGAAACTTGTGCAGAGAAGGTCTACTCCATAGCGTGTTCAACCCAGATAGATCTTTTGCATGATATTCCACACTAATTCTTTCTTTTGTTTTTTTTTCAAAGAAATTTTTTTATGGTATTAGGTGTTTTTGTCAATGCTCAAGCTTATCATTGTTAAGTTCAGTTGGTGATGGGAGTGGAACTGCTACTCCTTCCCATTAAAAGTTTCCTCAGCCCTACGTGTGTAATTGAGCCGAGCTGAACCCAAATAGTGGCAAGCTCAAGCTCGACTTGAAATTTGGGGCTTGATACTCAGCTCGGGGTCGATTGAACATCAATTTCTAAGCTCGAGCTTGGCTTGTGACGTAATTGAGCTGCTCAAGCTCGAGCTTGATTAAGTTCGTTCATAGTTGGATTAGCATTGTGAGCTGTTCAAATAGACTATTATAGTGCTTGAATTTGGTTCGACCTATAGCTCAAGCTGCTTGAGCTTGAGTTTGGCTCAATAATCACCAAATTGAATTTGAGTTTTTTTTAGTCAAATTGGAATAGCTTGCGAACACCTGTGTCTCATTTACACCTCTAGTCAGTCCCCTTGTTTATGCATTCATCTATTTGCATCTCAGTTCTTTTCTTAGTAGGCTACTTTTGTTTTTGTAACCTCAAGTTTGATAGCGACATTGTTTCACAGGAGAAGGGTACGGACACTTCGGCGAAGTCTACACCTCATTTAACAACTAGACCTAATGGTCCTTCATTTGCTCTACCAATGATCCCTATGGACAACGATGATGGCATCCCATATGAAGGTTTGGTTAAAACATTTATTAGAGAGGACTTTTCTGTTTTCCAATATAAAAATTACAGCTGGGCAGAAACTTTGAGCTGAAAATTTTATGCTCAATCAGCGGAAAGTAAAATAGCCATGTTTTTATTTTAAAAATTATTAATTAGCATTAGAGAAAAGATTGTTCTTCTATTTTAATTAGGTTACGAGATATTTATAGGTAGAACTAAGTACAAATAAGGAATCAATCCCTAGAAATCAAGAATTTCCTAAGAATTAGAGATTAATATTAGATCCTACTATACAAGTTAATTCCTAGGACTAAGGCAAGTATTCATCTTAATCTTAGGGATTCTAACACTCCCCTCAAGTCGGAGTGTAGATATTTATCAAACCTAGCTTACTAATGAGTTCCTTGAATGTTCTGCTCAAGCTTTTAGTTAGCATGTCTCGCAACTTGTTGCCCGGTAGGTAGTAGGTGATGCACACTTCTCCGAGTCAATTTTTCCTTGATGAAGTGGCAATCTATCTCTACATGTTTGGTGCGATCGTGGTGAATGTGGTTATGAGTTATCTTGATAGCTTGCTTGGTTGTCACAATACATCTTTATAGGTCTAGTGTAGAGCACTTTTAGTTCTCCCATTAGTCGTATCCAGATTTCTTCGCATATGCCATGAGATAGTGCTCGATACTCTGTTTTTGCGCTACTGCGTGCTACAACCGGCTTTTTTTGCTTCTTCATGTCACAAGATTGCCCCACACATAGCTACAATGACTACTTGTAGAACGTCTGTCATTGATGACCACCCGATCTACCATCGATTGTAAATTTCCACACTTTGGCTGGCAGTTTTCTTGAAGTGTAGTCCCCTTTAGATATCTTAAAATTCTGTAAGTAGCTTCCAAGTGCTTTTCTTTTGGAGCATGCATATATTGGCTGATAACACTCACACCAAAGGCTATGTTTGGACGGGTGTGAAGTAGGTAGATGAGTTTTCCTACCAGTCGTTGATATCTCCCCCTGTCGACTTCTTTTCCATCTTTATCAGTTCTCAATTTAAGATTGAATTCCATGGGAGTTTCGGCTGGTTTACATCCCAACATCCCAACCTTAGATAATAGATCAAGAATATACTTTCTTTGAGAGATGGAAATCCCTGTTTTAGACCTTGCTACTTCCATTCCAAGGAAGTACTTAAGGTTCCCTAAGTCTTTAAGTTCGACCAAAAGATCGAGAAATTCTTTAGACTTTCAATTTCGCTGAATCATCCTCGCTAATATTATATCATCCACATAAGCAATAAGTATGCAGCATTTCCCACCTTTCGAATGCTTGTAAAACATGGTATGATCTGCCTGCCCCTGGGTGTAGCTCCTACTGATCATAGCCTTAGCAAAGCGGCTGAACCACGCCCTTGGAGACTGTTTTACCCCATATAAGGATTTCTTCAACTTGCATACTTGGCCCTTGCTTTCTTCAAACCCGGGTGGGAAATCCATGTACACTTACTCATTTAACTCTCCATTGAGGAATGCATTTTTTACATCCAATTGAGTCAAAGACCAGTCCATGTTGACAGATAGGGATAGAAGAACTCGAATGGTGTTTAGTTTGGCAACCGGTGCGATCGGCTTGTTGTAATCTAGGCCATAGGTTTGGGTGAAACCCTTAGCAACGAGCCGAGCTTTGTGTCGATCAATGCTGCCATCAGGTTTAAACTTTGTGATGAAGATCCATTTGCATCCTACAGTCTTCTTTCCACTAGGTAGATCCGAGACTTCCCAAGTTTCATTTGCCTTAAGAGCCCTCATTTCTTCCATCACAGCTTTCCTCCACTCAGCAGATTCAAAAGCCTTTTCTATATTTTTTGGTGTTTCTACAGAATCAACATTAGATACAAAAGCTCTATAAGACTTAGATAAGTTTTCATAGGACAAAAATCGGGAAATAGGGTGTTGAGTGCAGCTTCTTGTGCCCTTTCGATCAACAATTGGAAGGTAGATGGATGGCGATAGAGGTGAGACTTTTGTTTTAACAGGTCCTGGTAAGGATGAACTTGGCAATTCATCTCAACTTGTGACGACACTGCTGTCGAGAATGAACTTGTAGTTCTGGAGCCCGTTCTTGCTTCCTCTCTGGATCAGGTGGTTGCCCTATTTCTATTTCTTCTTTGCGTGGGAACCATCGCTCTAAATCTGGAACTACAATAACACCTTGATTTGTAGGCTTGGTAATGGTGGTAGGATCAGAAGTTATAATGAGGAGGGTGTTAAGAGTCTCATCTTTATTGAGAGTCTCCCCCTGAAGATGAGTTGTTGTAAAGTATGGTTCATTTTCAAGAAAAGGTGACATCTCGAGAGATAAATAGTTGACAAAAGGTAGGTGAATAACACTTATAGCCTTTTTGTGTTGGAGAATAGCCAATGAAAGCACAAGTATGGGCTTGAGGATCAAGTTTGGATTGATTTGGTTGGTGATTATGGACAAAAGCTTTGCAATCGAAGATTTTGGTGGAAGATTGGGAACGCGAAATAAGGGAAAAGCCTTTTGAAGGATATTTATAGGTATTTAGAAATTTAGAACTTTTGATGGTAGTTGGTTTATGAGATGGCAGGCTGTTAGGATTGCTTCTTCCCACAGGTATTTTGGGACCCTCATGGTAACATTAGTGCACGAGCCATAGCAAGGAGATGATGATTTTTTCTCTCGGAAATCTTATTTTGTTGAGGGGTGTCAGGACAAGAACTTTGGTGTATGATGCCTTGTACTGCAAGATAAGGACTTAGGACAGAATTAAAATATTCTCTCCCATTGTCAGTACGGAGAGTATGTATGGTAGAGTTAAACTGGGTTCGGATCATTGAATGAAAGTTTTGGAAAACTTTAGGTGTTTCTGATTTTTCTTTGAGAAGGTAAACCCAACAAATCCTAGTATGGTCATCAATGAAAGTTATGAACCATCTGCCCCCTGTAATATTTTTTACTCGGTTGGCTCCCTATAAGTTACTATGAATTAAAGAGAATGGTTGGGACTGGTTATAGGGTTTCAATGGGTATGGTACATAGGTGTGTTTGGATAATTGGCAAATTTCACATTTCAAGGAATCAACATTTTTATTTCTAAATAACAGTGGAAGGTTTTTCTTCAAGTACAAGAAGTTTGGATGTCCTAGTCTACAGTGCCATAACATAATTGTATCTTCCTTGGAGATAGATAGAGCCAACCCTTCTTGTCCACTGTCTTTATTCCAAATATAAAGACCATCATCAACTTTAGCAGTGCCAACTATCCTCCTCGATTTCTGTTCCTATACCACACAACCAATTGCAGAAAATTCAGCAAGGACACTTTCATCCTTAGTTAGTTTACTGATTGAAAGTAGATTGCAGGATAGGTTTGGAACATGTAACACTTCATCAAGAGAAAAATTCTTTGTTAATTGTATTTTTCCAACACCAGCCACAGGTGAGTAAGAGCCATCAGCAATGTGGATTCGGGACTGATATATGACAGGGTGTATAGGTGTGAAACAAGGTGGAGTTACCTGTCATGTGATCGGAGGCACCATATTCGAGTATTCAATAAGATTGATTGTTAGGTTCAAAAGTACTATTGAGGGCAATACCTTGAGTGGCTAGGGATCCTTGAGCAGTGGTAGTGCCTAGTATCTTATGGAGAGCCTCAAGTTGATTTTTGGTTAGACGAACATCAAGAGTTTCATCTGCAGCAGTGGAGGTGTTAGAGGATACTAGTGCAGCCTTATTGTCCTGAATTTTTTTCGGATAACCATGTAGTTTGAAGCATCTTTCCTTTGTATGTCCTACACGGTTACAGTGGTTGCACCATGGCCTGGTTGAGCCTGAATCATTCCCAGCACATGGCTTTTGTGGTTGTGGGCCTCTGGAGATAAAGGCCGAGTTTTCAGTGGAACGGTGACCAGCAGTTGTTACAGGTTTAGATTCTTTTAAATCCCCCAACATGACAAGTTGACGTTTTTCTTCTCTTTTAACTTCTGCAAATGCTTCACCAATGGTTGGTAGAGAGGTTCTGCCCAAAATTTGACCACAAACCTCATCGAGTTCTCGGTTCAGTCTTGCCAGAAACTCATAGAGACGTTTCTTGTTAAGATGAGCCATAAACTTGGTGTGTTCCTTGCCTTCTCCCCAGTCTGCCTCATAGTACATGTCTAGTTCCTGCCACAAAATTTTTAGGTTATTGTAGTACTGAGTTACTTAGTGTTCCTTGTCGATATCCTTCAATTTCAGTTTGATCTCAAATACTTGGGAGGGATTTCCAAGATCCGAGTAATTTTCTTTGATTGCATCCCACATATCTTTTGCAGTTTTGAAGAAGAGGTAGGTGCGACTAATATGGCCTTCCATTGAATTGATTAACCAAGCCATTACAATCGAGTTGTTGAGTTCCCAGGTGCCATAAGTTGGGTTTGTTATGACTGGTCGTGGGAAGTCTCCATTAATATACCCTAGTTTTTCACGACCACGAATCACCATAATGACCGATTGGGACCATTGTAGGAAATTTTTTCCATCTAGCCGATGGTTAGTGATTATAAGAGAGGAATTAAGGTCCCTTGAGGAGTTTTTTGATTGGTGTTTGGAATCATTTGTGAGGTTTCAATCTCAGATGTAGTTTCGATAGTGTCACTCATGGGAAGGAATAAAATAAGAGACAAGAGAGATTGAAGAGAGGGGACGTTTGGAACGAGAGAATAGAGAAGTCAGAAAAAATTCCAAAGGCTCTGATATCATGAACAAACTTTAGAGAGAAGATTGTTCTTCTATTTTAATTAGGTTACATATATTTATGGGTAGAACTAAGAACAAATAAGGAATCAATCCCTAGAAATCAGTAATTTCCTAAGAATTAGAGATTAATATAAGATCCTACTATACAAGGTAATTTTTAGGACTAAGGCAAGTATTCTGTCCTTAATCTTAGGGATTCTAACAATTATTTATTTAGAACTTTAATGATAATACGGATATTTTTATTTAAATTTAATTATAAATATGAATCTTAATCTAAAATATAGCAAAATGAGTTATTTTGGGCTTGTCTGGGTGCAGCCCAAATGAGTGTGGGTAAGAGATTTGAAAATTTTCCAGGCTCCAAGCCCGGTCCATGAGCACCTCTACCAGAAGCCATTTGGGTGATCAGTTTTTTCTCCCAATAGCTGAATTAGATTGGAAAATGGTGTAATCAAAACTCCTTGGAGCATGTAAATAGGCTCTGTTCTGTTCTGCCATCTGGTAGAGAACAATTTTGAAATGACATTTTGTTGAGGGGAGGTCAGTCTCGGACCCTCAAACAGTGGATGTATTGTGTCCGAGCAATACCTCAACTATTTGAGGGTCCAAGACTGACCTCCCCTCAACACATTTGTCCTCCATGTTGATGCGTACACCTATCATTGTTGCAAGCTATTTTGTTAAAGAAATTGGCACTAGTTTCATTTGACATTTGGTTTGTACAGAATTCATTAAGCTAAGGTTGTAAGTCATAAGGGTCGAGGAAGTGAAAAGGTTAAGACATTTCCTGCTGTGTGTATATATATTGTTATAGAATTCATACACATCCTCTTCATAGTTTAGGTATTGACTGAATTATATAAATTATGCAAACGCATGGGGGCTGACCCCCAGCTAACTCCTGGTCCTTTATTTCTATTTTGATTTACCCCCGACTGGCTCTGGAGCTGCATAGATGATTAGTTTTTGGAACAAGGATGATGAACCTTGTAAGGATCATGGATCTTCATCTCTTCCTCTTTCAATCTCCTTATATTTAGTGGAAAGTCGGACAGAGATGATCCTGTTGTGTAGCTTCCTGTTTTGATAGAGGGGAATGATGAGAAAGTTCCAGCCCTCATGAATGCATTATTTATTGTCTTATATATATTATCTGCAGAAATTCAACGATTTTTTTCATTTTTTACCAGTTTGAATGATCTGCCAGAGGTAATGAAACAGATGCCTCCGCTTCCTGTTAAGGTGAATGAAGAACTAGCCAACAACATCCTCGGTCATTCATCGCGTCAGATGAAATCATGATTCGGGGCTCTTACTGATTTCTGACCATTTGTCTCAGGGCACGGAATACTCAAGTAAAATCCGAAAGACAAGGTAAAAGAGAAAGGAAAAAGAAAAGAATAATCTGGCCCCTTATCATTTTATCAAAATTAAAATGGTTTTCCATGTGTGTTATTTCTGATCAATTAGAATGCAAAAGTTCCATTTTTCACCCCATGATTTATAACTCTGCTTAACTTTTGATTAATTTTAGGAATTATTATTAGTCAGCGTAGCTTGTGAATATATATGTAGGTGTGTAGAACGAACTCCCTTTCTGTACTATCATCATTGCTTATATTAGTCACTTACCCAGGCTTAGAGTTGAGTGCCGGACACCTGTTATGGGTTGACGCAGGTAAACTCATTCTCTATTAAGAATTTTTTTCATACATTTAAAAGATTTGTGTTTCGCATGCATATCCGAACATGCATCGAATGTACCAGATACACAACACATTTAAACCTTGTGTAGCTGGGAAGTTTGGAATGATTGATATCACAGAAATGTTTAGAGGAATTACCAAAATGTAACATTCCTTCCCTAGATTAGTATGTCCAAAGATGTTGGATAAGTATTGCTTGAATTGTTGACATGAAACAATATACTCGAATGTTGCAAAGTTTATATAATATCAACTTTTCACGTTTCAAAAAGTTAATAAAAATTTGAATACAAGACTGACATTAACTAAGGTTTACATGTTTCCTTCATACGACGTTAATTTTTATTAATTTAATGCGTGGTTGACGAAATAGTTAAACGGTTAGTTGTATATGATGTGTTATGTGAGCGTGTACAAACTGGATGGAGGGTGATTTAATTATTGTAAATTCCATATGTAATAGTTTCCGTCTTTTTTCGGTTTTCAGTCTGCTTTAAAATTCATTTCCATTTTTGGTCTTATTCACATGTTTCCTTATGATATAAACAAATACATGCCTATGAAGTTCAATATTTCTAATCGAAATCGAATTTTTTGACCGGACTCTCTATTAAACTCGTTTAATCAAGCTCAATTTCTATGCTTCGGCATAAGTTCAAAGTGAGGTTTTTTTTTAATATTAATTAAAAATAAAAGATTTTAACAGAAAGCAAACAATAATTAGGCCTAAGAAATTCGAACTCAGATGAATGAGCTCAAGCTGTTCGAGCTCAACTGAATAACGATTTAATTGAATTCATTGTTCTTTTTAAGCTAAACTTGAATAACTTGAGAGCATGACTATCTCAATTATACCCCTATTCAAAAGTAATAATTAAAAAAAAAATCAGTTGTTTTGCGAATTGAAGGTAGCTATCAACATGGCAGGATTACAAGTTGTTACTCAAGTAAAACAGGAATACATATTTAAGTAGGCTTCATCACTAAACATTTCTAAGAACGTATAGCAATTCAAGTATCTGAGATTGGTGTTTGGAATCATTTGTGAGGTGTCAATCTCAGATGTAATTTTGATAGTGTCACTCATGGGAAGGAATAAAACAAGAGACAGGAGAGATTGATGAGAGGGGACGTTTGGAACGAGAGATTAGAGAAGTCGAAAAAATTCCAAAGGCTTCTGATACCATGAACAAACTTTAGAGAGATATTTTAATTAGGTTACAGATATTTATAGGTAGAACTAAGTACAAATAAGGAATCAATCCCTAGAAATCAGTAATTTCCTAAGAATTAGAGATTAATATTAGATCCTACTATACAAGGTAATTCCTAGGACTAAGGCAATTATTCTGTCCTTAATCTTAGGGATTCTAACATTTATGCTAATAGGACTTCATCATAATTGCATTTTTATTGCAGGAGTGCAAGTCTATAAACATTCATTTCCATGTGATGTGAAATGGTATTTTTATGGCAATCATGGACTCTTTTTCTTGTCAACAGCACCATTCTATTAATTTATTTAGTTTCCTTCATAGGAAATGATGAACATGAAAAAGCAGTCTAGGCTGGCAAGCACTGTTTTTATGGTATTATAGGGGAGGGCATTTCTCATTCTAATAGCAAACTAAAACGAATTTCTTAGTAATGAAAATGAGAAAATGATCCTAGTACTTGTCAATCTGAGGCAATAGCCGTACAGTTTTCTGTTGAGACTATGGTTGGTTGTTTTGGCTTCTCAGCTTCTTTTTGGTAGCTATTTTACTTTTCTGTGCATGCTACTACACATTCATAAAAGTTTTACCTATCATTAGACTAGCTATTTTTCACCATGTGAGATGTTAAAAGTTATATATCACCTGATGCTGATGCAAGATAGATCTGGCTTGTCGGTCTAATTATCAAGCTACACTTAAGTTTGTTATGTTTTTGCTGAGCAAAGTTAACAGCCACTGATGTACAAAGATAATTCACATTTATCATTATGTAAAGATTCTGAAACCAAAATTGAGCAGCAAGTCAAATTTTTAGCCTTCCTACCTTGATGTCTAAATGCCTATGTCATTGTCATTAAGATATTGGGTTTATTGTCTACCCAAAGTCAATAACTTGGAACAACTTGCGGGATTCAAAATCAAATTGCATGAGCAATAGCTAGACCCATCCAAGGGCTGGGCTACACGTCCGACCGATAGGTTTGGCCGTCCTAAGTTGGGCTAGGACAAGCTGTTTTTATTTAGAACTTTAATGATAATACGGATATTTTTATTTAAATTTAATTATAAATATGAATCTTAATCTAAAATATAGCAAAATGAGTTATTTTGGGCTTGTCTGGGTGCAGCCCAAATGAGTGTGGGTAAGAGATTTGAAAATTTTCCAGGCTCCAAGCCCGGTCCATGAGCACCTCTACCAGAAGCCATTTGGGTGATCAGTTTTTTCTCCCAATAGCTGAATTAGATTGGAAAATGGTGTAATCAAAACTCCTTGGAGCATGTAAATAGGCTCTGTTCTGCTCTGCCATCTGGTAGAGAACAATTTTGAAATGACATTTTGTTGAGGGGAGGTCAGTCTCGGACCCTCAAACAGTGGATGTATTGTGTCCAAGCAATACCTCAACTATTTGAGGGTCCAAGACTGACCTCCCCTCAACACATTTGTCCTCCATGTTGATGCGTACACCTATCATTGTTGCAAGCTATTTTGTTAAAGAAATTGGCACTAATTTCATTTGACATTTGGTTTGTACAGAATTCATTAAACTAAGGTTGTAAGTCATAAGGGTCGAGGAAGTGAAAAGGTTAAGACATTTCCTGCTGTGTGTATATATATTGTTATAGAATTCATACACATCCTCTTCATAGTTTAGGTATTGACTGAATTATATAAATTATGCAAACGCATGGGGGCTGACCCCCAGCTAACTCCTGGTCCTTTATTTCTATTTTGATTTACCCCCGACTGGCTCTGGAGCTGCATAGATGATTAGTTTTTGGAACAAGGATGATGAACCTTGTAAGGATCATGGATCTTCATCTCTTCCTCTTTCAATCTCCTTATATTTAGTGGAAAGTCGGACAGAGATGATCCTGTTGTGTAGCTTCCTGTTTTGATAGAGGGGAATGATGAGAAAGTTCCAGCCCTCATGAATGCATTATTTATTGTCTTATATATATTATCTGCAGAAATTCAACGATTTTTTTCATTTTTTACCAGTTTGAATGATCTGCCAGAGGTAATGAAACAGATGCCTCCGCTTCCTGTTAAGGTGAATGAAGAACTAGCCAACAACATCCTCGGTCATTCATCGCATCAGATGAAATCATGATTCGGGCTCTTACTGATTTCTGACCATTTGTCTCAGGGCACGGAATACTCAAGTAAAATCCGAAAGACAAGGTAAAAGAGAAAGAAAAAGAAAAGAATAATCTGGCCCTTATCATTTTATCAAAATTAAAATGGTTTTCCATGTGTTATTTCTGATCAATTAGAATGCAAAAGTTCCATTTTTCACCCCATGATTTATAACTCTGCTTAACTTTTGATTAATTTTAGGAATTATTATTAGTCAGCGTAGCTTGTGAATATATATGTAGGTGTGTAGAACGAACTCCCTTTCTGTACTATCATCATTGCTTATATTAGTCACTTACCCAGGCTTAGAGTTGAGTGCCGGACACCTCTTATGGGTTGACGCAGGTAAACTCATTCTCTATTAAGAATTTTTTTCATACATTTAAAAGATTTGTGTTTCGCATGCATATCCGAACATACATCGAATGTACCAAATACACAACACATTTAAACCTTGTGTAGCTGGGAAGTTTGGAATGATTGATATCACAGAAATGTTTAGAGGAATTACCAAAATGTAACATTCCTTCCCTAGTTTAGTATGTCCAAAGATGTTGGATAAGTATTGCTTGAATTGTTGACATGAAACAATATACTCGAATGTTGCAAAGTTTATATAATATCAACTTTTCACATTTCAAAAAGTTAATAAAAATTTGAATACAAGACTGACATGAATAACTAAGGTTTACATGTTTCCCTATTACAACGTTAATTTTTATTAATTTAATGCGTGGTTGACGAAATAGTTAAACGGTTAGTTATATATGATGTGTTATGTGAGCGTGTACAAACTGGATGGAGGGTGATTTAATTATTGTAAATTCCATATGTAATAGTTTGTGTCTTTTTTCGGTTTTCAGTCTGCTTTAAAATTCATTTCCATTTTTGGTCTTATTCACATGTTTCCTTATGATATAAACAAGTACATGCCTGTGAAGTTCAATATTTCTAATCGAAATCGAATTTTTTGACCGGACTCTATTAAACTCGTTTAATCAAGCTCAATTTCTATGCTTCGGCATAAGTTCAAAGTGACGTTTTTTTTAATATTAATTAAAAATAAAAGATTTTAACAGAAAGCAAACAATAATTAGGCCTAAGAAATTCGAACTCAGATGAATGAGCTCAAGCTGTTCGAGCTCAACTGAATAACGATTAAATTGAATTCATTGTTCTTTTTAAGCTAAACTTGAATAACTTGAGAGCATGACTATCTCAATTATACCCCTATTCAAAAGTTATAATTAAAAAAAAAAAATCAGTTGTTTTGCGAATTGAAGGTAGCTATCAACATGGCAGGATTACAAGTTGTTACTCAAGTAAAACAGGAATACATATTTAAGTAGGCTTCATCACTAAACATTTCTAAGAACGTATAGCAATTCAAGTATCTGAGAATGAAATCCCTTAAGCACAGTGCTAAAAACTGAGATGATCAGCTGAATCATTCGGAAGACTGTGAATCGAACCATAGAATACAAAAACAAGGTGAAATTTCATGAAGCTAGTTGTTAAAAGTAATAGATTTTACCCAACATATCGAAGTTGAATCCCACAGCAGTTCAAGTCCCTTTCCCTTGCTGAATTTGTTGAAGAAGAGCTGCTGCCAATTGTAATGTTGCTTGCAAGCGCTTCTGTGGATCGCCATCGCCTTCTTCCGGTAGGCCGGTACCTTGCAGTTGCTGACTTCTTTGAGGTGCTTGAGAGACTGCTGCAGCTGAATTTGATGTCTGCTGCTGTTGTAACTGTTGCAGTTGAGAATACTGAGATGTTGAAAGCTCCGGAACAGGCTGGTTATTCTGTAAACCGTATCCCTGTGATTGTCTCATCATGTCGGAGTGGTCCATTGTGTTTGCATGTCGAAAACTCTCCCCCATTGATGCATTTGGAGCATTCCCAACCTGTCCTTGTTGCCCGATAAGAGATGATGCTAGTTGTGCTAATTGTTCCGGTTGAAGGACATTACTCGGCATAGATAAAGGAGATAAAGGGACTGAAGATTTGAATTCGAGCATAGATGGCTTGCTATTTCCAGGTAAAGGAATACCAGAACTTCCAGCGGTACTAGTATATGTTTCTTGCACTGCTCTTGGCATAAATGATTGATTCCCTTGAATTGCCGGATCAAAGCTGGGAACTTGGGAGGGAGCATTTCTGGTGACAGAAACTGGATGCTGCTGATCGTGAGAAGACCAGCCTGCTCCAAACATAATGTTTTGCTCGGGTGCATAATCACGCCTCTGTTCATTATACATGTCCGATATATTTCCAACCGAATGAGCAGATGCGGAAAGTGAAACAGGTGGAGTTGGTGTGGCCCCATTCCCTGGATAGGAGATGTCTTTAATTCCTTGCCTACTTAATTCAGGATATGTCATAGAAGGAAATGACCCTGAAGCTGTTGATGGCTTTGCATAAGATGGATCACCATGAAAAGGTAACGAGTTTGCATCACTTCTTTCATTCAGATGTGCAGAACCGAGAGTGGAACCAGAATGCTCTAATCTCAAAACAACACCTGAAATGCTCAGTTTCCCAGGTACTTTCAGTACTTTCTCAGAAAAATCTGATGGAGGTACAAGAAACAAAGTGGTCATATCATCTAATTTAGCAACAGCCGCTCGCTGCTTCTCTCCCAAGTAATTCATGAATTCGTTATAGAATCCCATGTCGGCATCACTTTCAGGAACAAAAAAAACAACCCAAGCACTAGATGCTTGATAATAATGCTTTGCGAGCATGTCTAAACCTGTCCTTGCTGTGCAATCTAAGAATTCAGGCCTGCAGCATCATGTTGGGGGTAATCAGTAATTCGTAGAAGTCCAAAGGACTGGCAGGAAACGGAAATGGACACTATCAGAAATACCATGTGATGCCCCATGAAGTTGGAAAGATTCATTATTTTTCATTAGAAAAAAAAATTCAACTTGATTTTTGGAAGAAATCTAAAAAATATTAAACAACAAATATGTGCATAAATAGTTGCAGAAATCCTCCTCCATATTGTATCAAATTGGACATTAAATAATTAAACCTTTAACCCATCGACAACAAAATGACATTATCTGTCAAATTGTGGCTTGAAACAATGAATTGAATAATGGAAATAACACAGAACAACTCCATTTCACAGGACCTACTTTAAAGCTAATGGAGGAATTAATAAGAACAAATGTTAACTATGAGAAAGGATTTGTACTACTTACAGCATCATGTCGAGAACTTTTCCAACAGGAAAGCAGCGAGCACGACAAACGGGTGTTCCACCCTTGGCTATTGTCCCCTCCCATTTCCACTCTTTCAAAGATGGCTGATCCATCTCCTGAGCAAATCTCTTCCTCTCAACTATGTTTGACTGTAGAGAACCAGAACCTACCGGAAAACCATCGTAAGATGGTTTCCAGTGATCATTCCTTTCTCCACGAGTTGGAGTGAAACTTGTTGGACGATCCGGGATCTGTTTACACCCCAAAGCTGCGGGCTCAAAGTTCTTATCAAAGGCTTCAGGTTGAGGAACATCAGAAAGCATCCTTGGAAAAGCACGTTTTTCTTGTTCAAGATCAGATAAAGAGTACTCTGGTAGCTCTTTCTCAGGTGGAAAGGAACCAGTTCTCAATTTCTTGGCTCCATGGACGTGATAGTGGTCTTCAGGCATATCCCAAGGCTCTTCATAGAATGCACTTTTCTGAGGTAATTTTGGAGGATAATCATGGTACCTCATTGGACTTTTACTATGTTCATACATATCTTGTGGTACTCGAGGATCAGGCTCCCCTTCCTCAAACCTCCAGGGTTCATATGTGCTTCCACCACTCCATGAACTACCTTTCCTCTTGAAACTATAGACATCAACATCACCAGGACCATAATTTGACATATAAGGAGATCTGATACTTGCATCTTCTGTTTCTGCAAAACTCCTGTCATGCAGAAAGTTCTCAGAAGACCCCAAGCTACCATTTGACCTGAAACGTGGAGAGTTGGGGGCATTTACTGAGACCCTTCCACTGTTGGATGATCCACCCTCACTCTTTGCGAAACAAATGTGCACACGAGGATTCCCAAATAACTTCCCCTGAAGAGTTTCTTTTGCCCTGCAAGCTGACGATAAACGCCTAAAGCGAACAAATGCATAACTACGTCCTGGAAACACAGTAATCTTCTCTATCTCACCAAAGGGGGAGAAAGCCTTCCTCAAAATCCCTCATCCACTTTCAATAAAGCTGGAAATCCTATCCATAGGACCTCACTAGGATCTCCACTTCTATCATTCACCTTTGATTTGTCAAGAGAAAAATGTTCAGGACTAGCACGACGAGCTCTATTGTCCCTTGGTGAGAAAGGTGACCCTCTTACTTTAGAACGTTGCTCATCTCGTCGTGGCAAGTAGTCCTCATCACGTGATGGTGCTGATGACTTATCCTGTAATTAAGAATATCACCAGGTAAGGGGAAAACCAACCCTTACTAAACCAATCTCATATCATTTTAATCCAGATTGATCAAGTCCAAAACAGAAAGGCTACAGAAATCCAGTGGATGGATATGGAGCAAGAAATTAGGTTATGCATCTGCACGAGTAACCATTTCCAGTAGCAAACACATTCTACAAATGTATTGAACTATGGTATTGCAAGCTTCTGAAGCTAATGAAAAATAGCCAGCCACTGCACTAGTTCTACTCAAGATCCTACTGCCACAATAGTTAAACTGGAAGTAAAAACACCTAATGAGGCATCATATTGGAGATTTTTGACTAAATTTATTGTAAGACACCTTTTTGGACGTGTGAAATGCTCTATAGAATAAGCCCTAAGGATTTGTAAACTTCATAGTAATTTTCTTTTAACATTCTCATGAATTAATAGTTTTGACTTTTGAAATTATACTTTTTTTACAATCACTATGCTCCTTTTTCAAAGGATCAACTACTTATGACCTCTAAAAAACAATAATAACCAAGCCTCTAATAGACTACTACAAAATTTGATGGGTGGCGATTTATGTTCATTATGAGCACTTGCTCTATTCAATCACATGCATACTCCAAATGTCCTAACAAATAGTACAAAAGCAACTAAACTTCCATCAAGCAAGCCCCAGTAAAGAAATATGATGCCCATAGTGCTTAGAGTATGGGTCAAAAACATTGGTAAGCTAACAACACTTTCCTTTACACAAAAAGGACATCTCCCTGCCCTAACAACAAAATATCTGCACACCCACACATCTCATCATAAGTGAAAACTATGCCATGGATTCACAGCACAGTAACAAACATTATTGCATCGTAGCTGTGAGTCTGCCACAAGCACATGTATGCCTCAAAGTTTGCTGAAAAGACAAACAAAGAACATATAAACCTTGCTGTGAAACTGAGAGATGCATCATCATAAGTAGAAAACATAAATCTTGTGAAAATACACGTGTTTTCATCACTTCGATCACTGAGGTTTGTAGAACAGTGAGTCAACAATAGTTCCACAGTCCTGTACACCTTGCCCAAAGAACTCTTACCACAAGATATTTTCATATTGGAGTTTTAGTTCTGAGAATATTAAATATGTAAAGCAATGGCAGCCTGCTCATTGTATAAATCTTGACTGATATGCACATTGTATACTTGGAATAATTCAATTATAATCTTGAAGACATAACAGCTACATTCAGGACTACCTAGAACTTCTGATTTCTTTTCTTTTCTTTTAATTGTCCTTTTTGGCAGGAATCGAATCTTGAAAAACTAGACAGGTGTATAAGATAATAACTATGACATTAATGATCATTTCAACACAAAAAACTTTTCTCTTAGTAATTAACAATTTGAACTTAACCTAAGGGATTGTTTTAGATTGCGTATAGGTAATAAGTAGAATGAAATATATAGTAAAAGTAATGACTAATTATCATGGAATTCCAAGGTTTACAAACAGCCCTCCCCCCTCATAATGCTAATGTTCACGAGATTAGCAATGTGTCCTGAGGCAAATGAATGGCATGAGGAAGACAGAGTACTCGTTTGTATCTTATGTTGCATGATGCATTGAGTGGATAGTAATTCTGGATCTATGCTGTCCCTGCTAAAATGGAAACATTTCAGAGAAAATACAGATATGGACCCTGAAAGCAAGCTTGACTGTTTGTTGGCACAGACTTTGGAGACTTTGTAGATCAGGTAATGGCCCTGAATTTATGGCTCTTGTTGGCACTGGTTATGCCATCTGTTCTTACTACTATCTATTATCATAAATCAATGTCAATGATTTTCCTTCTACACCTTCCACTTTCCCATGCAGTGCATGATTAAGTTTTTGAAATTTCAACATGGAATGGTGCTTCTATCCAAAATCTAGTAATCATCAATTCCAGTCGCTTTTATCCATTTCTCTTGGTTCCATCTTTCCTATCAGACTTTATCTTTAAGACATTTAATTATTTCATTATTCTTGATGTGTCCATTCAAGGGCACATATTAGGACTCAAGTAAGATTTATTGCTAGCAAAGAAAAGGTTAATGCCCCCTGAAACCTGTTAACATTACATTATCATCAGTTATTCACTCTTACTTAAACACAAACCAAGGTATGCTTCAAGATGTCAGCAGGCATGTGAGTATTCTAGACCCCGTAGCACAAAAATGGCCTAGAATAATTATTGGAAAGACAACCTACTTCACCAGAAAATCTATTTTATTTTCAAGCGTCTGCAAGTGTGAGCATAACTATGGATTGTGGAGGTTAAGGAACATATCTTTATGCAGGAGAAACAAAAGAGCTGTCTTGTGTCAGTTTTCTATTATTTCTTGTAGAAAGTTTTCAGATTGCTGCACAGGATACAATTCCAGTATAAATAGCATTGATGATGACACTGTTATGTACATTGTTCTAGGTCAATAAACCTTATCCATCATATTCAACAATTTAACTTCCAAAAGCTGTTTTCCCAGTGAGATTAAGTGTGATGAATTGATCTAAATAAGTATTGTAGCATCTATTCACAGTACCTGTTTTGCTTGGCAATATGCATGAAAAAATTGCACAGGATGGCATCAGACTGAACAACATTGAACGCATGACTAGGTTCGAGAATAAGACACCAATTAATTGGTCTGAAATTGATGAAAATTAACTGCTAATCAAGTTTTCCAAGTCGCTAAAAGCAACAACCTGACATTAAATGGAATGTAACCGTACAATTTATGCTGGGTGCTTGGAAAGAACGGCAGAGCATAGCAAAGCAAGGAAGAAAGATGACAAAAGAATGCATCCCTTGAAAGGAGAACCCACTTAGGGTTTTATGGTGAAGGAAATGTCTTTTGAAATCTGAGTGGTGCAGTGGAAGTGAATAGCACTATTCCAAAAACTGCATCTTGGAAGAAAATGCAACCAACATATTGTGATCATGGAAGTGGGCAGAAAGAACTATTACTCTTATTTTGATTTTTTTATGTGATTATTCTTGACATAATTGAGATTTATGAACCTGATAATGTACAGTTATGGTTATGAATACTCTGTAAGGCACGAAACTAATTGCCAGACAAGAAAAGTTTTGTAGGATGTTTATGTAATTGGGCAGAGCATGTTAAGCCTTATTAAACATCTTAACACATGAAGCTCACTTCAGTTTTGAACAGTTGCTATTTACAGCAAACTTTGCAGATGAAATGGTGCTGTGGTGGAGGATATTAGTTTCTTAAAGTTGCAGCTATTGAGAAAGTAAACAAATTGTAAGGAACTTCCTCACGAAGAACTATATAATTTAAGTGAAATAGAATCTTGAGTATGATGTTTTCCCTTTATTCCTGACATGATATTTGTTGTTATGGAATGAATCTCCAAGAATATAAGCATCTGAGGTCATTTGGGTTGCGGAGCTATAATGTTTCCATTATCTCTAACCAGAAACTTTGATGGAAATTGCTAGGAATTCACAACCAATTGTGAAATTAAATGGACTGCAAACACTATTTTCTTTATTTACAGGCTCTTTTGGTTGCTAGTTTTGCTGTTTGCTTGTGCACTCTGAAACTTTCTTAAAAAGAAAAAGGCTATTGAAACACAAAATCACATTTTATTTACAATGACCAATCAAATACTTGTAAAAGAAAAGACCAATCAAATAACAATATTAAACACACCCAAATATAATTGCTCAATTAAAAAAAAATTGCATTCTATTACGAAGCAAGTTGAACTTTTGTGTTAAGGAAACAGGGCTATTGCTTTTCGGTTCCATAAGCAGCAAAGCAAGCAGCTAAACTAATAACAACCAAACAGAGCCTTAGTTTAAACAAGTTAATATCCTTTTCCCAATTCTATTTTAATCTTCAGCTTCTATTTTTTCTTTCATGTGGTTGAATTATGTTTATTTTGAGGTCGTGAACTTCTTTTAACTTCCCTGGCAATCATCAGCTACTAAACACACAAATTTGGAAGTTCAATCGAACTTAAATTAATTCCAGAAAGACAAAAAAGTAATATTAGTAATGGTTCAAGACTAACCGCCTTGGCAAACTCAATCCTAAGCGGATTCCCCGCTACGGGAAAACCTTGGAGAGCCTTCATGGCGGAAATAGCTTCTTCTTCGTTCATGAAATTGATAAAAGCGTAGCTTCGACCAGGCTGGAATGCCACGCTCTCTAGTTCGCCAAACTGCAAGAAGTGATCTGTGAGGTCCGGCTCAAGTATACTGTGCGATAGATTCCCCACCCAAAGGTGTCTCGAAGGAGGCGCATTACCCCGACTTGAAATCCCCGACGGCGGATGGTCACGCCGCGATCTGTCCCTGCCTCCGCGACCAGACTGAAAACAATTCATTGAAATAATAAAACGATGAGAGATTATCAAAGTGAAAATATGATAAAAGGAGATAAGATTGGAGTTGGCAGATAACTGACCATGGCGGATTCTCAGAAGAATTTAGATTTTTTTTTCTCGGATCGATTTAGGGTTTGAAAATCAATAAAATTGGGACAGAGATGTAGGGAAAAAAATTTCTTCTTTGTTAATTTTATTTTTTAGGGTTTGGGATTTGCTGAAAAATAAAATGTTTTTTAAAAGGGTAGTGACGTGGCAGTCCCAAACTCCCATCTTTATTTTCCTTTATCTTTTCGTGTTTTCCCTTTTATTTTCAATCAAATGGTAAAGCCGTAAAGGTAATTTGAAATTTCTATTTTTAATTTTTAATTTAAATTTACAGTTGAAGGGATTTTATATAATAAAAAATCAACAATTTAATTATTAATTTGAAATTCAAAATAACTAAAAGTAAGGGAATACAAATTATCGATTAAATTAAATTGAATCAAATTATTTTCATTTAATTAAATTTTAGTTTGTGGGTTTGGATGGGCGGTAGGATATGATCCAATGTGGTATGTTTAGCTTATTTTTGGTTTCACGTTACAGTATCGCTATATTATTTAATCTTATCGCCACCATTATTTTTACACTAACCGCAGATAAACATATCGCCTATCCAAATCTACCCCTAGTCCTGTTTTGATATTCCAAATCGAATAAATTGAGTAAATACCTTTAAATTAGTTAAATTACTACATTTCATTCAAATTAGTAAAAAAAATTATATTTTCTTGATAGTTTTATCCTTCATGTTTGAGGGCTTGTGATTGTTTTTTTTTTTAATAATATCATCTTCAAGGTTTCAATTTATATTCTCTCATCTCATCGGGAATGCAATGTAATATTCTTTGAACTCATGTTAGATTTTGCCATAAGATTCTCATATTTGAATTTTAAATATTACTTTGAGATGTTGATTAATATTTTAATAGTGTCAAGGTTTCATAATATATGAAATAATCTCAATATTATGTATTCATCAAAGAATCTTATGTTTTTTTTTGACAATTTTACCATTTTTTAATGACTTTAATTCATTTTACCTAAACCGTAATAAAATAATAATAACAACAAATAAATCAAATTCCTTTTGATATATTATTCAAGTAACATTTCAATTATATCATCCCGATAGAATTAACCAAAGACTTTGTCCTTGATGACAATGGGTACAACAAAAGACCTAAGCAAAAGAGTCGATTACCTTTTCCATTACAAAATTGTCTATTTAGGCCTAGACAAATTATACAAATGTTATTGCATATTTAGTCTAAAAATGTTTGTTCAAACACAAGTATGTATGTTTTTCGAATTCAACATGATGCACAAATCTAACAAATACCATAATATCTACACACAAACGCAAAAGCAATGAGCACGACAAAGTTTCAAACCAATTTCATTACATATGAAAACAAAAGCAATAACATTCATTCAAATAGATTTCACAAAAAAGCAGCAAAACAGTTTTATTAATGTCTATCTGAGAAGCAACTCTACAACAACAATGGCCTTTCAAGTGCCCAATGTTATTTCAAACGAAGACTCTTAAGGCTTTAGTACCCGTTCAAGTGAAGCCTTTTAAGGCTTCACTTCTGCTTTTGGATAGACCTTCCGAAGGCCACAATGTTATTTATGGCAAAACCTTTTAAGGCTCAAATGCCCTGTTGGGCAAGGACTCCTAAGGCCCCAACTCGCTAAAAAGTTTAATACTTACAAAGAAAAATCTCCTCCAAGACGTCTTATTTTTCCTTTTAGGTCGACGTTGGCAAGTTTGCTCTCTAGGCATGTGAAGACCATCTGCAAGCCTCGCTAATGAATTAACTCAAGACATGCCACTTTATAACTTGCCTTTCATCTAAAGGGGCAAGGCAATTGTTAAATCCATTTCCACACACTATACCATCAAGTCACACCGTCATATCCTAATAAAGCACTCGTACCTCTAAAACCACTTTATATAATGTAAGGCATTATTCTAGTGGAACCCGCAACAAAGCTCCCCTCCTCTATAAAAGCATTCTCCATAAAAAAAATGGTTTTAAGAAACCAACTAAAACTTTGTCAAATTTCCCTAAGCTCATGAGACCTTAAAACTACCATTCCAAGTAGCTTTCACATCATTTAAGGTGTGAACTATCCCATTTTAATGTTTTTTCGCACCTTTACTGTAACACCCCTTAACCTTTATCCGTCAACAAACAGGTTACGAAGGATTACCAGAATTTTCAAAACAAATACGAATATTACATAATTATCCACACAAAAATATCATAACTTAATCATATCGTCCCTTTCATGAGCCCTCGAGGCCCAAAACATGTGTTAGAAACAAATTGGGACTTAATCGTTTACTTAGGAAATTTTTCGTGAAATTTCAAAATTTTTTCTAGGTGCAAGGGTCACATGCCCGTGTGATCAAGGGACACGCCCGTGTGATCAAAGGACACGCCCGTGTGGCCATTAGACATGTCTGTGCCTCAAGCCGTGTTCAACCCAGTGTAACTCTCTGACTTAGGTCACACGGCCAACTACACGCCCGTGTACTAGACCGTGTGTCACACAAGGCTGAGACATACGCCTGTGTCTTCCCGTGTGAAATTGCCTGAGCATTCTATTTTGAAATTTTAAAGTTGGAGGAGACACACGGCCAAATCACATACCTGTGTGTTAGCCGTGTGTCTCACACGGTCCAATCACACGCCTGTCTGGCCATGTGGACTCAAAATGAACCTTAGACATCAAGTTTACTATTCCCTACAATCTTAAACATCAAGTAATTCAAAAACCAATTGTTCAACCAATCCAAAACACAACCAAATACATCTAAATCATGGCAAAACTATCAACCTATTGACCTATCCAATGTATACTTATAGGCATTTCACATATATTATCTAAACTATCCATTAAAAACATCATTCAAGTTAATTCAAATTTTCATACCATTTCAACCCAAATTTTGCCTATTTCATACTTACTTATACATAAACTTAAACATTCCATATTAACCTTTAACATAACACATATATTCATTTATATAAGTAACCAATATCATCTTATAACATCATTTACATTCATTTTCCCAAAATGACAACTTAAGACATCTTAGGTACATGCCATTACCAAAAAGAAATTTACATCACCACATTTTGAGATTGGGATTGTTGTGGATGCTGAATCAACGATCAACTTTAACACCTAACCTGCTGCATTGAAAACAAACCGTACATTGAGTATGAACTCAGTGGTATTTCTATAATCCGAATACTTAAAAGTAGAGTAATTTAATATTCACATTTAAACATACATTAATAATAATCAATCAATTTATCAATTTATTCATAATACATTCAATTCTCATCAATTGCTATCCCAGATAGCTTTTCATCAACACATACTACTTGAACCATAATATTGATCATTCATATTCAATTCACAAATACTCGTTTCATGTATCTCTATCCATATTTCATTTCACCATTCAATATCAATCATAATACTATTTATTTCACTAACCCCTATTAACATGACTCGAACTCGGATAGATACATGGATCCAACCGAAACACACCAGTTTGGCACCCAGTGCCTCATCGGATAATTCGAAGTAATAATTTGACAACCAGTGTCTCATCGACCATGCCAAAGTAAATTGGTATCCAGTACCTCATCAAATTTATCCAAAGTAATAATGTGACACCCAGTGTCTCATCGACTCGTGGTCGAAGTATCCCTGAACTCTTTGAATCCTATGGCATGCCAACTATATCCGACTCAGCCCGATATAGTTAATAGGGTTCAGTTCACTTTTCAAAACAATCATTATCCAATATTCACCTTTCACATATTTCACCAATTCATATAAACTCAATTCAATGTCACAATATCAATATCAAATACTTACCTCTATGCACTTACCATACATATTAAATAATAACTTCAACAATAAATTATTAAATTCGAATTATAGAAATACAAACCAGAATTTTCCGAGCTACTCTTTTTCGACTTTATCTTTTCCTTTCTTAGTTGAAGTTTCTGGCACAACGTTAGCTACGGAATTGAAACAATTGAAATTCATCAATATAATACAATTTCACATTGAATATTTCAATTTATACTCAACTTTTCCTAAATTTCAATTTAATCCCTAAGCCGAGACTAATTTTATTTTTCCAAAACTAATTCCGTATCTTATTCAATTTCCACTTTAGACTAATTTCAACTCTCTAATTTCACCATAAAACCCTAATTTTAAAATTTTACAATTTAGTCCTTATTGCTCAAAACTTATGATCTATTTTACAATTCAATCCCTTTTCATTTCTAACTTAAAATTTTATTAATTTAACCCCAAATACTTAAATTAACCAACATAAACATCTTATAAAAATTCAATATTTTCTAATATTTCAACATAGATTAAGTAGTATTTAACTCTAGGATTCTAAAATATAAAAATTATAAGAAAATAGACTAAATTGACTTACCAATTAAGCTTTGAACTTGAAACCCTAATTTTTCTTTTCTTTCTCTCCTTTCCTTCTTTGTTTTGTTTCTTGCTTTTGTTCATTTTAATTCTTTTTATTTTATTTTTATGTTTTAATTATAATATAATATAATTATATAATAATTACTTAAATAATAAGTAAATATATAATAATTATTATAAATATATGTATATAAACATTCAACATGCCATTATCAATACCAAAGACTTGTAAATTTAGGTTTAATTGCTTATTTAATCCTTTTACTTTTCTTTAATCTATAATTAAACTTTCATCATTTATTCAATTTAATCCTTACACTTAATTAACATTAATTCAAGCTAATTCACCTAGCCAAAACCTAATTAACCATACAACTAACTTCGTAAATATTTTTATTAAATGTTTATGAATCCATTTTGTGAAAACAGAGACCCAAAAATACACTTTTCGATACCCGTAACAATCGGGCCATTACATTTACAATGTGAATTGCCATTAAGAAACCACCCAAACTTTTATGTTGTAACAAGTATTAAGTTTAATTCAATATCTCTATGATTTGATCTAAAAATCATTTTAGTGATATAATGAATAGAAGAGGTACTTTCATTTGTTCAAAATTTTATTCAACCACGTCTTTATATATATTATAAGTATAATTACCCTTTTGTTTTCATGATAATATGATCTCTATTACCTACTTATTTTATATTGTTTTCATGATAAAATATTATTCAAGTATAATCTAGAAAATCCTATATTTTATTTTTATAAATTTTTATAATTTGATAAAATTTAATCATGAAACTATCTTATTTATTGTATTATAAGGTGAGGCTCCACAACTGGTACTGTAAAGTTATATATATTTAATATTAATCTCATTATAGGTTCTTCATATATATACTCTTTTTGATACAATGCCTAGAATTAACCATAGCCCCTCCCCAACCCTTAAATAGGAGAATAATGTGCTTCAGCGTACTCGAACCCACTTCCTCCTACACTGACAACAATACTAATACCAATCGAGTTAAGCTTCAATCGTTATCTAATATATATTATTTAAAGTAGTATATCAAACATATATGATTAAACTAAAGTTCTGGTTTTGGTCTGCCCTTTGGCACGTTCTCTCTGTCTGCCTTTTGGCACGTTTTCTTGCTTTCTAAATTTTTTTCTATTTTTCTTCTTTACCTTTGACGGTCCCCGAAATATTGTTTTCACTTCTTCATTTTGGTGCTGGCTAGTACTATAAAATTTTTCATGGAAGAAGATCTGGCGAATTTGAGTATTTTAGATGATGAATATGAGGCTTTCCATGAGGAAGCAGCTGTGGTGGAACGTTCCTATCAATGCTGTCTGGTGGGGCGATGCTTAACTGATAGTGTCATCCATTTCCCTTCACTACGGAACACTATGGCAGATCTTTGGCACCTTATTGGAGGTATTTGTATTAAAGATCTAGGGGAGAAAAAGTATCTTTTTCAATTTTTTCATGAGGTTGATATACAAAGGGTTATTGCTGGTACACCGTGGTTCTTTAATAATCATCTGCTCATAGTTCAAAGAATCCCAATTGGAGAAAACCCATCAACAATGCCGTTAAATCTCACTGAGTTTTGGATACAAGTCCACGAATTGCCTCTTGGCTTAATGACTGAGTTAATGGCTAAACAATTCGACAACTTCTGTGAAAAATTTCTTGACTATGATACTTCTATCCTGTCTTTGGGATTTAAGAATTTTATGCGCATTCGTATATGCTTAGATATATTTGCCCCTTTGAAGCGTAAAAAGAATATTCAGATTGGAAAGTTGATGACAGTTTATGCCTATTTTAAATATGAAAAGCTAAGCCTGTTTTGTTTCATATGTGGTTGATTGGGTCATGGCGAAAGTTATTGCCCTTATCGGTTAAGAATTGAGCCTTCAAAAATTATTTTCGGTTGGGATCTATCTCTGCGAGTGGAACCGAGATGTTGACGTACGGTGGTGAGCAGGTGGTTGTGAGAAGCTGATGGCACACAATGTGCCGATAGAAATTTAGAAAGTATCAATCATAGCATCTTTTTAAATTAGGGGGAAGATACTAGGCAAAATGGGAGGAAATTTTGAGAATTAGAATTTAAATCCCAATTTTATTCCATTGGGAATCAATCACCAGTATATCACTAATGGGCAAATTCAGGGGAGTAATTGGGGCAAAAAGAATTTGATTGATGAGGGGATAGCGAATAGGCCTATGGAATTGGTCTTAGAAGATGAAAATGACCCAGTTGCAATATTGGAAGACAAGAAACGACAGAGGATTGTGGAATGACCACTTGCCTCACTAGGTTCAAATGTTGGGAACGGTTATTTGATTTTATCGGCTAGCTCTGGTATCAGAGCACTCGGGAATAATGAAAATTGTAAGCTAGAATGTTCGTGGTTTGGGGAGACCACGGACTGCTATAAGGCTAAAAAATAAGCTACGAGCCATTAATCCCTAAATTTTGTTTTTATTAAAACAAAATTAAGTGCTAAGAAGATGAAATTGGTCAGATTGAAATGCGATTTTGAAAATGGCATTGATATTGGGGCAATGGGTTCTAGAGGTGGATTGTCTTTGGGTTGGAAAAGAAATTCATTGGTCAGTCTTAAGAGCTTCTCTTCCTTTCATGTTGATGTTAAGGTTCAAGACAACGATTACGGTGTAAAATGGTGATTAATGGGTTCTATGAAAATTGAATGAGCGGGGCGAGTGCGTCTTGAAATCTACTTAGACAATTAAGCTACGACCATAATATCCTTTGGGTTGTATTGGGGGATTTCAATGAGATCGTTAATTCTTTTGAGAAGAAAGGTGGACGCCTTCGATCAGAAAGTCAGATACTGGCTTTCCGTACGACATTAGAGGAATGCAATCTTAACGATCTCGGTTTCATAGGTTGATGGTTCACGTGGGAAAAGATAGAGTCATTTCTAAAAATATAAGAGAACGCTTGGACCATGGAGTCGCTACGCTTAATTGGATAGAGCTTTTCCCAAGTTATCAGGTTGAACATTTGAATCACTCTTTTTCTGATCACTGTCATATTCTTTTAGATACCATGGTAGGGAGATGGAATGACCAAAGGAGTAATGCAAAGAATTTTTGTTTTGAGGCCAAATGGTGTTTAGAAAGTTCTTTCGAGGGAATGATTAAAAGATGATGGGATGATACCTCTGGGAGTCTACCAAACAAGCTAAAGATTAGGGCCATAAATTGTAAAATTGGAGCAAAGATAGAAGTAGAAAGAGAAGAGAAATTGGGTCTTTTTAGAAGAAAGATTGAATTGCCTTTACAATCAAGATATCTCAGATGATAATTTAGCGGATATTACGGAGGTCCAGTTGGGGCTCAATTTGGAAGCTGATAAGGAAGAGTTATATTGGGAGCAACGGGCTCGTGTTAATTGGCTAAAGAATGGCGACTGAAACACTAATTTTTTCACAAGATTGCCGGCCAACGCTAGTGTTGTGGTAAGATTTTTGAATTAAAATACGAGATTGGTGTAAGGTAGACAACGTCTGAGGAGATGGTTAAAATTACTTCGGGTTATTTTGAAAAGCTCTTTACAGCTTTTAAGATGGGATTGGATGAGCATCTACTTGGACTCATGGAAAAAAGAGTTACTGCAAGTATGAATGATTCCTTACTTACGCAGTTCACGGAGGAGGATATTTGTCATGCAGTAAAATTGATACCGCCTTTAAAAGTTCTTGGGATTGACGGGTTCGCTGCCAATTTCTTCCAATGATACTGGTATATAGTTGGATCGGAGATTATTTGTTATTGCCTTGCTATTTTGAATGGTCAGATGGAAGTTGGTGATATTAATAAAACATGTATTGTGTTGATCCTAAAGGTTGATAAGCCAAAAAATATGTCTCAATTCAAACCCATAAGCCTTCGTAATGTTGTTTACAAAATTATTGCGAAAGTCTTGGTCAACCGCATGAGTGATATTTTGGGTGATTGTATTAACGAAGCTCAAGGTGCTTTTATTCCAGGGAGACTCATTTCTGATAACGTGTTGATCACTTATGAGGTCTTTCATTCTCTTAAGATGAAGAAGTGTGGAAAGAAAGAAAATTTTGCTCTTAAGCTTGACATGAGTAAGGCGTATGACCGAATGGAATGGGATTTTTTGCAGAGGATGATGAAGTCTTTGGGGTTCCATGATGACTGGATTGTTCTAATCATGAGATGTGTATGTTCAGTGTCCTATTCTGTTTGTCTTAATGGTATGAGTAGTGATTGGTTTTCACCATCAAGAGGACTGAGACAAGGAGATCCTCTCAGCCTTTATCTGTTTCTGATTTGTGCTAAAGGTTTTTCTACTCTTCTGGAAGATGCCAAACAAAGAGGTTGTATGGGGGTGCAACTATTGGTAGGGGAAGATTTTCTATTAACCATTTTCTTTTTGCAGATGATTGCATTCTCTTTGGAGATGCTACACATGAGGGGGCCAGAACGGTTCGTGAAGTCATTCGAGAGTATGAACTGAGCGCGAGGCAAATGGTGAACTATAATAAGTCTTTAATTTATTTCGATGCCAATGTGAGTGATGAGGTCAAGGAATACATTACAAGCTTGTTGGGTGTTTGGGTGGCCTCAAGCCTTGAAAAGTATCTAGGTTTACCAATGATGGTGGGTCGAAGGAAAACATGGGCTTTTGCTAATTTCATTGATAGATTCAGAAAACGAGTTGAAGGGTGGAGTCTATGCTATCTATCAATGGGTGGTAAGGAAGTCTTTATTAAATTGGTTTTGCAGGCAATGCCCCACTATGCTATGCAATCTTCCTCTTTCCGAAAAGCTTATGTCGAAAGCTTGAAAATATCATGAACAAGTTTTGGTGGGCTAACAATAAAACACTGAAGGATATCCACTGGAGTTGCTGGGAAATGCTTTGTAATCTGAAGTACAATGATGGCCTTGGTTTTAAAAATTTATTCTTGTTTAATAAGGCGTTATTAGCTAAACAAGTTTGGCGTATCTTAGTTCAGCCTTAGTGCCTTTTAGCCAGAGTTTTAAAAGCTCGTTATTTTCGTTTACAGATATTTTAGTAGCAAAAGTTGGTTCTTACCCTTCATTTACCTGGCGAAGCATTTGTAGCGCTTGAGAGCTGATTGAGAAAGGTGTGCCGTGGCGGGTTGGTAATAGAGATCGTGTTAACATCTGGAACGACCCTTGGCTACCTGGAAGAGAGAATAACAGGGTATCAAGTCAATAGATTAGGCCATCGTGGACAACTGTTAATCAACTTATAGTGGCTGACACTAATACCTGGAATAGGAGTTGATCCGTAGCCTCGTTGATGAGATTACAGCAACCATATTACTTTCTATCTTGATCTCCGAAAGTAGAACGGATGACATATTAGTTTGAAAATATGAAGGGTCCGGGGATTACACAGTGAAGAGCGGATATCGAGTCCTAGCTACTTCTCTTGTTCAGACTAATTCATACAGCTTTAATGAGGATGGTTACATTGATTTTTACAAAGCTCTCTGGTAGTTGAATATCCCGAAAAATAAAAATACACAACTGGAGGATGTTTAACAATCTACTTCCCCATTTTAGTAATCTGGCAAGAAGACTGTTGTCCGTGGATACTGTTTGTCCGCTGTGTAAGGTTGAACTGGAAGACTCAAACCACTTGCTGTGGTCTTGCAGTACGTTGCAGTGTGTATGGTCTTATTTTTAGTTTAAGATTCCGTTCTTGAAAATTTGACGTGTGGCAAGATGCGCTTTGCTAGAACTTTCTCTACAGCTGACGAACAACAAAAACGCATTGTTACTATTTCCTCTTGGAGCCTATGGTATCGAAGAAATAAATTAATCCATGAAGGGGTTAAATTTTCATTGCAAGAGGTGTTGGGTTTTATTCGGGGCTTTGTACAAGAACTCGATAAAAATAAAGAGAACCTTCATTCTCATGTCAGACCTATGAAGAAGGACTTATGGAGGCCTCCGAATGAAAGTGTCACTAAGATTAATTTTGATGCGTCTTTTCAAAGTGATAATAGATTAGCAACAACAATAATTATAGCCAGAGACTCTACAGGAGAAATTATAGGGGCAGAAACTTATCTCATTGAGAATGTGGCAGAATCTTTTGTGGCGGAAGCAAGGGCGTGTGAAAAGGCATTAATCTTCGCGATATCAATGGGATTTCGGCACTTGGTCATGGAAGGAGACTCTCTGTCAGTCATCAAAAGCATTAAAAAGAGGGGACAAGATAAATCGGTACTCAGGCCGATTACACAACACATCTGTCAAATGGGTTTGAGATTTGATGAGATCTCTTACTTCTTTGTGCCGAGATCCGTCAATGGAGTGGCTCACACCCTGTAGCTAGAGGGGAGGAGGAAGAGGTTCTATGGTGGTTGGGTTAATGGAATACCAGATTCGGTGGCATAACTCACATTGAAGGACTAGTTGGAGTGGAATTTGGGTTTTAAGGAATTTTTGCTTTGCTTTGTTCTTGGAGAAGGTTCGTTGAATCTCCAGGCACTAGTTAATGGCGTTGTTCAAAGCTTTCATCCATTTCTTCAAATTGCTTTAATCTCTGATGATGGAGGGCGTTCCCATGGCTGATATTTTGGTTCTCGAGAAGATGTGGTGTTTAGCTCAAGACGTCTTTCTTTGTTTTGTTTATTTTCCCAAGTTTCATTTATTGTTTGTTGTTGCCAGCTGTTTTCTTTTATGTTCTGAATTTTGTCTTTTTATGTTGCTGTACTTCTTGGTTTTCTCTTGACTTGATTTGAGCCAGGCCTAATAATATCAACCCATTTACTTCAAAAAAAAATATATATATGATAATATTCAATTCTAGCTAAGTTAAACGTCCATCAAATGTCACATTCTCATTGGGTAAGAATTACACCTTGAATGATAAATTTTGCCTTATAATATATACACTATAGCAATACGATGTTACAAAAAAAATAAATAGTCATGTTCACATTACGGTTTTTTACACATGACACTTTCCATTTGAAGCATTTATTTACAATTTGAGTTTCCTCTTTTACTCTTTGCCTTTTACTTTTTTTTTAAAAGGTATTTCGTTAATTAAATATTATATACTCATTACGGTAACAATTATATAAAAACCCAATCCTTTAAATATCATTCCTTTAGTTTTCATATATTAGAGAATTAGTTAAAATAATGAAATAATTCTTAAATACATTAAATTACTTGATAATTTTTTTCTTAGTGACAAATTACACTAAATTTTTAAATTTTTTTGAAATAATTGCAAACATATATCGTAATATCAAATATAACTTCACATATTTAGTAATTTAAAAATAAAATATAAAATAAGAGAAATTTGAATAAAATAATATCAAACATATTGGATAATTTAAGGAAATTTAAATAACTTCACATTCTTCACCATATAAATATTGAACTTGCATAGGGTTTGCAAAGATATTATATTATATTATTTTTCACACTAAAAAAATAAATTAATTTAAAATCAATACAAACTAACTAGATTCTAAATTTTAAATTATTTTATTTTTAATTTTTCAATCATAAAATATTTCTTTTTGAAATCAAAACGATTGGGCTTTCATATATTAAAAAATAAAACATGAAAAAGAAATAAACCAAGCCCAGATTTAATGGCTCGGGCATCAGAAAAATCTAGAATACCAAAAAGCTAAAAACAAAAAATGCCACTCATATGCCCAATCAATCATCTCTGCCTGTCCGCTCATGTCGCTTCATTTCTTTTCATCATTAATGGCAGTTTCCTTTAACCAAGGGAAGAAAATTCAACAGACCTTATGAATTAACTTTTGAAGACCTTCCCTCTTCCTAAATCTCTCTGCTTCTTCTCAATCTGGCTCCCTCGCATACTCAGCCTTCACTTGTATCTCTACATATCTTGGGATTCCATTCACCAGGTAAATTCCTTCTTTCCTTTTCAGTGATTCTGTAGCTAAAGTACGGGCTAGACTATTCGCTGTTCTTGGGACAAACTCAAATCTTGCATTTCTAATTCTGTTTTTCAGTGTATGAATGTCATGAATATATGTACCCACTTGTGATTTGTCGAAATCTACTTTGTTGCATTTGTTTATTATGGACAAGGAATCTCCTTCAATAATAACATCTTCTCTGTTTATGACGAGGGCTGCTTAAGTTGCTAGTCGACAGGCTATTGCTTCTGTGGCAAAAGCTGAAACCACGTCTTTGTGAAGTTCTGTGTTTGTGAGGAGAACAGATCCACTGTTGTCTCTGACCACTACCCCTGACGCTGACTGTTTGGATCTCCCATCAAAAGCGCCATCAAAGTTTATCTTGATCATCTGACTAGGTGGGCTATTCCATTTCACAACCTCTGTGGAAGCCTTTTGGCTAACTTGTTTGACACCATCCAGTTCTTTAATGTAACTTTGTACAAAACTGACCACATCCTAACTTGATCTGATTTTTTTGTCATGTATCCGGGAGTTCCTATCTCCCCAGATGGTCCAGAGCGTAATACAAAATAATCGACACATATTCAGGGGAAGGTTAGCCATAATCTTGGTAAGCCACTCAACAAACTCTGTATCTGAGGTTAAAACTGAAATAACCTCTGATAAATCGTTCCATATTGAAACTGAAACAGGACAATCTCAAAAAAGATAGTTCATCGTCTCTTCACCAGCTGCACTCCGAGGACAAACACTGCAAGTTGTAAGCTTCCTGAGGGACATATTCACCCGAGTGGGTAGATAATTCTAGGAGGTTCTCTAGACAAAAAGTTTTATTTTTAGGGGAATGTCAATTTTCCAAAGTTTGCTGTAAAATCCTCTATAGATTTGTTGTAAAGCATAAGCTGTAGGATCAAACTTTTTTAATAGTTTATAGGAGCTCCGCACCGAAAACTCACCAGACAGTTTCACCGTTCCAAACCAGGAGATCCTCATGAGGTTCCAATGCTAATGGGATTTGGAGGATCAGTTCTGCTTCAGCTTCAGGAAAGGTATTGCCAATCAAATCTTTATTCCATACATGCTCCTTGCTATTGATTAATTCTGCTACTTTAACAAATTGCGCATTACCAATTCCAAGAATTAATCTAACACTATCAAAATTTGGAATCCATACATCCTCAAAAATAAGAGATATTTTCCCCTGTACCTACTTTCCAAATCAATCCCTTCTCCAATGTGTCTTTTGTAGCCCAAATACTACGCCATACATAAGAACTTGATCTTCCCAAATTTGAATTGTGAAAATTACAATTTGGAAAATACTTTGCTTTGAAAACCCGTGCTATTAAAGATTCTAGAAAATTGAACAATCTCCATCCCTGTTTTGCTAACAAAGAGATATTAAATTGTGCCATGTTTTGAACCCTAGACCTCCTTCCTCCTTGGATCTACACAAATGACTCCATCTACACCAATGAATACCTTGCTTACCAGCTCCCTTTTGCCACCAAAATCTAGCAAACTTGCTCTCAATCATCTCACATAGTATTTTAGGAAGAAGAAAATAGGACATAGCATAAGTGGGAATTGCTTGAAGAACAGATTTGATAAAAACTTCTTTACCTCCTTGCGACAACCACCTATTACTCCAACTTTCAATTCGCACAGAAATTTTGTCAAGCATACTCTGAAATGCTTCTTTTTTCCTCTTACCCACCACATTAGAAAGACCCAAGTATTTCTCTGGGCTTGAAGAACTCCTAACTCCTAACACTGATGACACTAAATCCTTTGCTTCTGTTGAAGTATTTGAACTATAGAAGATGGTTGATTTATTGAAATTGACACACTGTCCTAAATAGCTTTCATACACCTTCAAGATATCTTTCATAATTCTTGCTCTCTGTTCTGTAGCTTTTCAAAACATCATGCAATCATCCGCAAATAATAAGTGAGAAATCTCTAGTCCTCATCTGCTAGCCTTTGTCCCTTTAACCAGACATTTTTGTTTTGCTGAACGCATTAAAGAAGAAAGACCTTCACTACAAAAGAGAAAAAGAAAAGGACTTAATGGATACCCTGTTTGAGACCTCTTGTTGGTTGAAAAATTCTTCCTCTACTGCCATTGATGTTAACAGCATAGGAGACTGAAGTAATACATTTCATTATCAAACCCACCCATTCATGTGCAAACCCCATCTTTATCATAATTTTCTTCACAAAATCCCACTCTACCCTGTCGTATACTTTACTCATATCTAGCTTTACTGCCATGTATCCTTTCTTCCTTGTTCGTTTCTGACGAAATGTATGAAGAATTTCATAAGCTAGAAGTACATTATCAGTTATCAAACGCCCTGGCACAAATGCACTTTGAACTTCATCAATACATATTCCAATAACATTCTGCAATCTATTGGCAATTGTCCTTGCCACAATTTTATATAATACTAAACATAGACTGATTGGCCTGAAATTGACTAAAGTTGAAGGATTTGGGACTTTTGGGATAAACACTATTTTCGTAACATTAATTGAATTAACTCCCTTGTTTCCATTTAGAATACCTAAGCAATAATCCATAACTTCCTTACCCACAATATGCCAATATTACTGAAAAAATAGAGTTGGAAAACCGTCTGATCCGAGAGCCTTTGTAGGTCCCATTCCCTTCACAACTGCTCGCACTTTATCTTCCCTAAAAGGGGATAATAAGATTTCATTAATTTCATGCGAGATAATCCTTCCGATGCCTTCTAACACCTTTTCAGAATCCCCAATACCCTTTGATGTAAAAAGTTCTTCAAAATATCCTGTGGCAGCCTCAATTATTTTGGATCCTTTAGTAATCTCCCTTCCATCATCTAAAACTAACTTTGTAATGGAATTAATCCGTTTTAGAACTATTGCACACTTATGAAAGTAGGTCGTGTTTTTGTCTCCTACCTGAAGCCAATTAGCTCATGCTTGCTGCTCCCAATACATTTCCTCTTTATCAATTTCCAGATTCAATTGTATTTTTGTATCAATAATCCTTGCCATCGTTTCATCATCTCTTTCCTTCTCCAACAAGCCTTCGAGGTCTTTTTAAGTCTCTTCTTGAGTCCTTCCTTCTTCCTTTTGATAGAGGTTGCCCATTCCTTCAACCGAATCTGTAAATGCATCAGCTTTTCTATCAACGTCACATTAGATGATTCCCAGAACTTTTGATCATATCTTCAAAAGATTCCTCTATAGTCCACCATGCTTCAAAATGAAATCTTCGAAAACCTGTAGAAATGGTTGAGCTATCTGTATTAAGGAGGACGGGACAATGATCCGATGTAGAATAGGGAGATGTTGTATATTCCCCATTGGAAATAAAAGTAGCCATTCTTCATTGGTGACACCTCTATCTAATCTTTCTCTTATGTTTGTCTCTAGAAGATTTCCCATTTCCCAAGTAAACCACGCTCGAATAACCGATATCCATCAATTGACATTCCTCTAATGTTTCTCTAAAAACATCTATTCTTTTCTGATCTCTTGGGACTTCACCTCTTTTTTTAAAAGAAAACAAAATTTCATTGAAGTCACCTGCTACAAGCCATGGATAATTGCCTTCTTGGCCTAGTCGTTTGAGCAAACTCCATACAAAAATTTTATCTTTTAAATAAGGAGAGCCATAGAATCCTGTAAACCTCCATTCTTTCTGTACACAATCCTCTTGTACTAATATGTCAATATGCCATTTAGAAAAACTCTTCAACGTAACCACAATATCACTTTTCCATGCTAAACATAATCCTCCACGAGACCCTTCTGCTGCAATGTCTATACCACTACTGAAATCGCAACTTCTTCTAACTTTCTCCATGCGTTTTTGATCCAATTTAGTCTCCATTAAGAAGACCATATGGGGATATTGCTGCTTACATAGATTACGTAGCTTTCGTATAGCCCGTGGACTCCTCAACCCACGAACATTCCAACATATGGTTTTCATTGTGTCCGGTCGGCTTGCCCATTGGCAGCCGCTGATCCTAAATTATTGGAAACATTGCTATTTTCCTCCTCCTCAATCATATTCTCCAAATAGTCTACTGATAAAACATCCCATCATCAAACTTTAATCTCTTCCCTCCTTCCCCATTTGATGAGCCCAAACCGCCCTTATCATCTTCCTTCTCAGAAATTTTCCTTTTAGCCCCATTATAATTAATCTTACGCAATTCTGTATTTATTCTTGGCCAACCTCTTCCAACTAGTCTTCCTGGAAGTTTTTAAGATTCCTTCATCTTTGTTATTATCTACAATCTAGACAGCCTTCTCCCGTAAAATAATATTGTCCTCCTGATCCTTTAAGCCATCCTCCCAACACGCCAAAATTTTTCCCCCTGGAATATTTCCAAGCAAGATGTTGGATTCACCATTACTTACCTGATTCTCACACGTCTTAGACAAACCTGTATAATTACATTGTACTCCCCTCTTCCTAGTAAATTCATTAAACATCATACTTTTCTTTTCCCATCATCTTTGATTCTGCTTTTAATGCAACAGAATAAGGTGGATCTTCTATAATTTTTCCTTGTCTATAGGGTGTATCACCAAACAGTCTTTAAGACCATGATCCAATCTACCACAACCGAAGCAAAAAAAGGCAATTTTTCAAATTTAAAAGGAATCCGGAACTTACACCGTTTGAACTTGAGACAAAGATACCTCTCCTGAGGGGCTTTTGAACATCCAAATTAATCCTAAGTCTGCAATAATCATCACTAATTTCGGATCTGAGAACTCCACCAAAGGTGCTGCCAATAACATGCAACATATCTTTCTTATCTAATTCTGGAAAGCAAGTACCAATTTTAATCCAATATGGAGATGAAGTAAGATGAATCTGATCTCTTTCTACTGGATTGATTAATCGGTCAAACAGAATAAGGGACTTACAAAAAAGCCAAGGCCTTCCTTCCATGATTGATTCTAAATCGTCTTCTAGATAAAAAACAACTGAAAATAAATTCTGCCCTACCATCTGTATTTTGAATTTTTTCTTTGTTTTCAAATACTCTTCATTTGTGCCCTAAAACTCTCTGACTTAAAATATTTTTTTGTCCACACAGAACATATCAGAGTAGGCTTGACACTAGGAACCACCAAGGACCTTTTGATCGATAGTTGAACAAGTTCTTCAGCCAACAATGAGATCTCCTCACTGCTCTCCCTCTCCACGCCACCACCCTCTTCCATCCCAAGCCACAGCAGAGACTGCTTTCTAGGACTCTTCAGAGAGCACTCTTGATTTTCGAGAGAAACTCCCAATCATAAAATATTTAAAAGGTAACAAATTTTAACATTTTTAATAAATAAATAAAATATATTTTAATTGCTGCATACAATCATGCCTATACATCCTAGGGATAAAAAAACTTGATAGATTGTATTGTAAATCTTGATTCATAACATTGATTGCCATATTTATTACACAAAGCTTTGATACATTATTAAAAGACAATTAAATTTATTAATAGATATTAATGAGTTCATATCATATCATATCATATATATATATATATATAAGGTCTTAAGCTTCTAGCCATTATTAACCTTTTTCAATTTCACATTATGCTTTTAAAATTTATCTTCTATTCTCTCTTCTTTCCTTCCCTTCACAACCCTCGCCACCACCATAAGTCATCGTTCCCATTAGCCTTCCCCATTTGATCTCAACATTGGATCGAAGCTCTTCTCATCCTACGGCTTGGATATTATGAATTGGTGTGAAAACTACAAATCTTTAAATGAAAGTACATATTAGGCTATTGGATCCAACTATGGTTTCAATATATTCACTTGCTAATTAATGGTTACCTTCACACCATTCAGATTCTCGAACAGATCGTTGTTGTTTACAGCCCAACAGACTCAAAAATGGGTCTTTGTTCTTATTCATTGTTTTTTTGTTCTCGTATGTTTATTGCTTATTCTTCTCTCTTTCAAATATTTTGAGTATTGGTTTAAGCTTAGGAGATAGTAATGAGTGGTGGCCAAGATGATGACTTAAGGCGTGGTGTGCTCAAGTATAGAATATTTATAAATCGATTTAGTTTTATATGTGAATTTGTTTAAAATCACTCTGCATGAATTTTTTAATATTTTTAACTGTATCAATTTTTTACTTTTATAATTTAATATATAATTACTATATTTATATGTATATTTCAAGATTACTCAATAGGAATTTATTTATTTTTTCAAAATTGATGTGTTCGTTAGAGAGATCAAATGTTGTACTTTAATTATGTACCTGGAGATTAATAGATTTATCAATGCGCTTCTTTTGACTTAACTTTATAGTTTTGCTTGGTTTTTTAAAGAGAAATTTGCTTGGTGTTTTATCATGTATAAATTGATACAATTTTATTATAATTTATTTTAATTAATGTCAAATATATTATGCTAATAAATACTAAATATATTATACTAATAAATACTAAATCTTCTACAAATAAAATATTTTTTGTTTAACTTGACTTACAAATAATCTCTTAAAATTTGGGTCACACAACTTTAACATAATGTAATTTAAACCGTCACAACTATTATCATAATAGTGACCAAATATTAATGAATTACTATTACTTATTTTATTAGTGTCACATACAAAATTTGTCTCAAATAATGACAATTTGTGACAAAAATATTATTGTCACAACTATATCATCACTAAAAATCTTAATTGTTGTAGTGATGTCCCATGTGTTTCTATAGAAATTCATGAGTAAATTTCGTTATAATTGTTGTATATGTTGATATAATAAATTATTTAAAGAAATTGTTTAAGATAAATAAAAAAAAAAACTTTGAACAACAAAGTTTTATCTCGACTTGAAAATTGAATACTTATGACAAAAAATTGTTCGGACTTTCTTAGCCATTGCACCTTCACAAAATTGGGAGTTACATCAGATGAATGTCCATAATACCTTCCTACATGGTAATTTTGATGAAGATGTTTACATAAAGCTTCCTCCAGGTTTTGCTCCTGATAAGCCTGAAATGGTCCGTCGTTTGAGCAAGTTTTTGTATGGGTTGAAATAGACTCCTCGGTGTTGGTTTGCGAAGCTTATTACTGCACTAAAAGGGTCTGGATTTCTTCAATTATATTTTGATTATTCTCTCTTTACATACACTACAAGATCTGTACGCATTAATGTGTTGGTTTATGCTGATGATTTGCTTATTTGTGGAAATAATTTCGCTGCTTTAAAAACTTTTAAGGGGTATATCAGTTCTTGCTTCCACATGAAGGATTTTAGTATTTTAAAATATTTTTTGAGAAAGAGGTAGCTCGTGACTCTTTTAATTGAAAAATCTCTGCACTTTAAAATTGAATCTTCCATAACTTTAAATCTCAAGAAAGTAACGTCAACAACTTTAAATCCCTTTTTCTTTGCCTTTTCCATTTATTTTTCAAATTTTCCCTTTACAAATTGCTTCTACCCACACTTTCAATCGAGTTCGAGCCTTAACAATTCTAAGATTATCACCTAAAATTGTAGATTGAAATCTTCACAAATAATTGTAGACTAAAATCTTAAAAAAAAAAGAAAAAAAGAGCATAATAAACATCCTATCAGACGGGTTAGAAAATTTGAAAAAGTTGATATTCTATATTAATCAAACAATTATCAAAATTGAAAAAAAATGGATCAAATTAAAAGTAACCCAAAGGGGTTGAGCATGTTTTGAATAACCAAAGCTTGAGATATGTCAGTTGGTGATGGGAAAATTGCCACCGGTAGTACCAAGAGTGGAAGCTGAAGTGAAACATGAATGTCACTAAGCATCTCCAGCATTAGTAATGTTCTAACGCCTGCACACCTTCACTTCCTCCAAGTAAATCTCTTGCCGTATTTTTTGGTCGATAATCACCACCACACCGAAACTACTCCTTCATTCTCTTTTTGTTGCAATGTTTAAACTCTCACAATAAAATTAGTCCGTCATTCACTTTGGAAAAGTGACCAACGGTCGATCTTATCTATTTTGCTGGTGGTTTAAAAAATAAATATACAATTTTAGGCTAAAATACAATGGTCGATTTAAAATTTCCTTTTAAAAAAGGAATTGTATGTTTAGTAGGCATGCAAACAGACTGACTGTATATAGCAAACTCCCTTTTAATTCGGACACCATTCTTGCTTACAACCTCTAGAATCGAGATTTTTCCTCCATGGAATCACTAACTTTCCTGCTTGTTTCCCCTTCATTCCATCTCTTTTCCCAGAAACCAAACACCCCTTCAAAGTTCAATCTCCATTGCTTACTCTTTACTCACCATTTTCTTGTTTTTTGCCCAGATCAATCTTAGCTGGTTTTGCTTTCAATCTCAAAGGTAACCTTTCTGTTTTTCCATGATCAGTCCTTGGAAACCATTTTTGAAGGTTACAAGAGATTGAATAATCGATCCCATTTGAATGCAAAAACTAAGGGTTATATATTATCCCTTGAAGTTGCTCAACGATGGCGTTTAATTTCCCCATTAGAGCTCAATCAGCTCGAAATTCCGCCATTTATGCAGAGAGAATAACCGAAGAACCTCCCCCTCAAATAAACAACAAACACTCACAAACCACCGTCACGTTGATGTACCAAACCAACATGGCTGGCTATTGGCGTAACGTTACCATCATTTGGTGCAAGAACGTCATGAACTATTCTCTCAACATCATGGTGAACAACACGGAAGGCGACAACGTCCATTCAACTTGTAAGATCGAGCTTAAACCATGGCATTTTTGGAGCAGAAAAGGGTACAAATCATTTGAAGTTGAAGGCAAACCAGTTGATGTTTATTGGGATCTTCGTTCAGCCAAATTCACAAGTGGCCCCGAACCAGTTTCGGATTACTACGTCGCCTTAGTTTCCGATGAAGAAGTTGTTTTATTACTCGGAGATTACCGTAAAAAAGCTTACAAAAGAACCAAATCAAGGCCAGCTTTGGTTGAACCGGTACTGTTTTACAAAAAAGAAAACGTTTTCGCCAAGAAAAGCTTTGCGACGAGAGCTAAATTCGACGAGAAAAGGAAAGAACACGACATCGTCGTTGAGAGCTCGACGACCGGTCTAAAAGATCCCGAAATGTGGATTAGTATGGACGGGGTTGTTTTAATTCATGTGAAGAATTTGCAGTGGAAGTTTCGAGGGAACCAAACGGTTCTTGTCGATAAACAACCGGTTCAAGTGATGTGGGATGTTCATGATTGGTTTTTTAGTAGCCCTGGAACTGGGCATGGATTGTTTATATTTAAACCCATACCGGCTGAATTAGCCGATTGTAGTGATAAAGAAGGAAGTAGCCATGGCGGTGACAGTGATACCAGTACTGGAAGCTTGTATTATTCGACGAGAAGCCCTACAGTGACGACGGCGGAATTCAGCTTGTTTCTTTATGCATGGAAGATTGAGTGAGTTGGTTTTTTTTTTTAATTTTAATGTTGCAATTGCTAGGGAAAAAAAAAAAACAAAAATGTGCAGGCAAATTCTGTGCATGTATATATATGTTGTATTCTTTGAGTATTGTAAATTATATACTCTTATAATTTGTTTGGAAATTAAAGTTAATTAGAAGATAGGCAATTTGACCCATTCAGAGATGTGTGTATATATATATATATATATATATATTGAAAAGTGAAATCAATTAAAGAAAATTCAAGAAACAATACAAGATAAAGGAAGCAAGTGGGCACCCCTGAGCACAACAATGGCAGCCAGACACACCCAAAAGGGAACATAGCAAAACAAACACAACCAACCGAGTATTCCCTTTCTCATCACGAAGGATCCCCCTACCCCACCAAACCTCGAAGAGCCTGAAACTGCCCCATCAACATTGAACTTAAGAAAGCCTAAAGGTGGAGGAGACAAGCATCTAAACTTGTTCTTATTCAACAGCTTCGCATGCCGATTCACATTACATGGATTAGAGCAAATGTCAAGAACAAAAATATAAGGTGAGGGAAATTCGTCTTTATACCACCAGGCAACGCAAAACAGGATTATCTCTTTAAGTTGGAAAGCATCAAACGTTTTCCCCCGAAAGGTCAGTTCATTCCTATACAGCCAAGTCGACCAAATAATAGAAAAGAACAGCATGGATCACATCACTTCACTAGAAAATCTTGGATGAGCAAACCACCAAGACTGAATAAACGATACTGGATCGGAAGGGTGCACAATAAAGACCTGCCATAGATTACAAAAATGTTGCCAAACCAACCATATAGCTTTACAAGAAAAAATTAAGTGGGAAACAGATTCAATGTCACTATGGCAGAATGAAAAGGTTTGTGGTAATGACTTTAACGAAGGTCAAGAAAGCACTAAGTAAACAATTTTGCAACTACTGAATAAACTGGAAAATTTTCATTCTTGTTTTCATATCTGCAGATGAACATGTATTTATACACTTGATTTCTTAACTTTTGTATAACAGCTTAACTGCAAATTTGTTAATAACAGAAATCTAGAATGCAACTGCTCTAACTACTTAATTTGTGAAACTCTAATATTCACCCATATACTCAACTTTCGAAACTCGTAGAAGCTGTCGAAGTTTACAAAACTACGAAGTAGACAACGGTTTAGTAAGAACGTCTGCTACTTGGTCACAGGCAAGAACTTCTCCGATGATAAAAGACCCATCGACAACTTTCTCACGAACAAAAAACAAATCAAGTTCAACATGTTTAAATTTCAATGTAAAACAGATTAGCTGCAACTGCCACGACACTCGAATTATCACACCATATTGTTGGTGTATCAACAGATTGATATTGAAGTTCACAAAACAAAGACATTAGCCAAGTAACATCCACGGTCGCAGTCGCCAACCTTCGATACTTTGCCTCAGCTATGGATCGAGACACAAACTGTTGCTTTTTAGAGCACCAAGATACATGATTATCACCAAAATAGATATAGTACCCCATAGTTGATCGTCGATCATCAAAATCTAATCCCCAATTAGCATCAACATATCCAACTAACGACAATCTCTCAGACGGTTTTACAAACAAGCCATAATCAACCGTACCACGTAAATAGCGTAAAATTCGTTTGTGTGCCACAAAATGAATATCTGTTGGGGCATGCATGAACTAACAAATACGATTTACAGCATAAGCAATATTAGGCCGAGTAAGTACGACATACTGTAACGCACCGGCAAGATTACAATATTCGCTAGGATCTTCAATTGAGTACCCATAGTCTTAGATAAAAAGGAAGAACTAACCATAGGTGTATGGACAGTATTAGCATGAACCATATGACAACGATCAAGCAAGTCAAGTATGTACTTATGTTGACACAGGTGAAGAGTTCCGTCAGCCAGGCGAGTGACCTCAACACCCAAAAAATAATGATGTCTTTGAGCGAAAATACAGAGTGAAGTTGTTCAACAAACACATCAATCTCTTGAGTTGAGTTCCCTATAACGATGATATCATCAACATATACTAACACATACATACGAGCCATATTAGCAACAAGTATAAACAAGGAAGCATCAGATTTCGACCCCACAAAACCTATAGAAAGAAGATAGGATTTCAACTAATCAAACCATGCTATTGGAGCTTGTTGTAGCCCATACAACGCCTTCATCAATCAACAAACAAGAGATTAACAATCGACATCATGTTGAACATATCCGGGGGGTTATTGCATGTATACTTCCTCAATGGGCTCCCCATTTAGTAATCACTTTGAAACTGTTTAATGTCTCTCTCAAATTTTTTTGACCATTCGCTGAAACTGAATAAAACAATCAATTGCTTGAGATTTACGTTGAATGAGAAACAACCATGTAAAACAACTAAAAACATCAACAAAAGAAACATAGTATCAATTACCACTACAATCAACAGCTACAGGTCCCCATAAGTCTAATATGACTAATTCAAATGGAAAGGTATACATAGTAGCAGATTTATAAAATGACAACTTATGTGACTTTCCTTTTTGATATGCAGTACAAACATGAACAAGATTATTTTTATTTGTAACCATAGTATAATCTTTCAAAACAGTCTGAACTATACGAGCTGAAGGATAACCCAGACAACGATGCCAAAGTTTGAACACTTTATCATTTTAGGAACTTGGTCTTAAACTGCATTATGTGTTGACGGAGCTTGTTGTAGCCTATATAACACCTTCGTCAATCGACAAACAAGAGGTTGCCCATTGGCATCATGTTGAACATATCTAGGGGGTTGTTGCATGTATACCTCCTCAGTGACCTCACCATTTAGGAATGCATTATTTACATCCACTTGCCGTAATTGCCACTACCTGGATACAACAATCGATAGAATGGTCCGAATGGTAGCTGGTTTAACAACTGGATTAAATGTTTCTCAAAAATCACATCCTGATACCAGAGAACATTTTTTAGCTACTAATCTTCCCTTCCGTCGAATAACAGTTCCTTCGGGATTTCATTTAATTTTAAACAACCATTTGCAACCGATTGCCTTCCTTCCTGGTGGAAAAGAAACTAACTCCCAAGTGCGATTACAAACTAACACATCATACTCAGCTTGAGCCGCTATTCTCCATTCTTCATGTGCAAAAGCTTTATCAATCGTACGGGGCTTATGATCAGTGACTGTAACAGCTAAAGCTTCGGGCTTGAAAATACCAGCTTTGGATTGTGTCACCATATGATGTGTATTCCTAGGTTGTTGGAGAGGATCAACTACAGTGGTGAAAATCTCCGGTGTGGGAAAGAGGGTGTTACCACTTGTATTTCCAAGTTGCTGTGGAGGATCAGCTACAGTAGTGGATAATGCTGGTGTGTGGGATGGAGTATCATTACTATGATCCAAGACACTTAAGCCATTATCCAAGCGTGATGAATCAAGAGGTAGAGCCACGGGATTCTGTGACTCTATATTCCTACTAGAAAAGCTAGAATGAGGGGATTGAGACTGCATAAGAGGAACAAGCGTGGTAACATAATCATTTGTTGTAATAGACGATGAAGAATGCTTATGATACAGAAATCGTTTTCATTGAAAATGACATGTCAATAGATGACAACCTTCCCGTCTGACGTAAGACATTGGTAGCCTTTATGATGCGGACTATACCCGAGAAAAGTATAGGGTTGGGATCGATATTCCAACTTATGTTTGTTAAAAGGACGAAGGTATGAAAAACAACAACATCCAAATATTCAAAGATGATCATAGGTTGGGGATTTACCATAAAATACTAAATACGGAGACTTACCTTGCAAGATCGCAGTGGGTAATCGATTTATTAGATAAATTGCACATCTAAAAGCATATCCCCAGAATTTCATCGATAAATTTGCTTGAGCAAGAAGTGTGAGACCTACCTCAACAATATGTCGATGTTTTCGTTCGACCATTCCATTTTTTTCGAATTATATTGACATGAAATCTGATGAATAATGCCATGTTGTGAGAGAAACAATGTGAATGACGGAACTCACCACCCCAATATCTTTGAAACTTTTTAATCTATTTCTCAAATTATGTTTTGACTATTCGCTGAAACTAAATAAAACAGTCAATTGCTTGATATTTAAGTTGAATGAGAAACAATCAGGTAAATCAGTTAAAAACATCAACAAAAGAAACATAATACCAATTACCACCAAATCAACAACTGCAGGCTCCTATAAGTTTGATACGACTAATTCAAATGGAAAGGTATACACAGTAGCGAATTTAGAAAATGAAAACTTATGGACTTTCCTTTTTGATACGCAGTACAAACATGAATAAGATTATTTTTATTTGTGACCACATTACAATCTTTTAAAACAATCTGAACTATACAAGCTGAAGGATAACCCAGACGACGGTGCCAAAGTTCGAACACTTCATCATTCGAGGAATTAGATCATAAAACTGCATTATGTGTTGACAGATTAATTCTGGTATTATTCTTAGCAACTTGTGAAAACCCATAAAACTCATTATGTGTGTGGCCCTACAACAAAATGTCCTAAGTCTAAATATCCTTAACCACATAGTGAAAAGGGTGAAACTCAAAATAAACATTATTCTCTCGAGCAAATTGTGAGGCAGACAACAAATTTTTACGAATGTTAGGAACATGTAAAACGTTAGACAAACGCATCAATCTAGTTGTTATAGCCAACGTAGAACTACCCACATACTCAATTTTAGTGATAAGCCATAAAAGTATCATGTTTTAATCCCATTCTTGATGCGTTTTTGGATAATTTATTATTTAATTTAGTCAATTTGATGCTTTTAATCCTTTAATTTCATGTTTCTATACTTATGAGAGCATAGGGGAGCAAAAGGAGCAAAAAATAAGCCAAAATCGAACAAAACGAGCTATTTTCAGGAACCACACGGCCTTGGCATTCCTACAGGTGAGCATAGCATATGAGGAGCTACACGGGCTGGCCACAAGTCCATGTGCCAGCCCGTGTGTATTTTGAACCTTGTTTCCCTAACACGCAAAAAAAACTAATTTTTAAGATTTCTGAGCATTCTAAAGTTTATAAATACACACTAGAAGAGGATCTAAGGGGGACACGTGAGAAGAACAAAGAATTTACTCAAAAACGCCAACGGATTCAACTCAGAAGTGTGATCTCCTTCAAGATTAAAGATCTCCATTCAATTTCTCTAGAAGTTTTTGGGTTTCTTTATGTTTTGTTGTTTACCTAATTTTGAGATGTTTTCATTCCAAATTATGAACTAAATTCCCTAGATACCTAGGGAAGATGAAACATATGATGAATCTTATTATTTGATTTTTCTGAATTACATGATAATACTTGATCATTGTTCTCAATTATGTGTACTTATTTCATGTTTTAATGTTTTCAGGATATTAATTCATGATTGATGTGCTTATTTTAGTGGAGCAAAAGTCCCTATTTAAGAGTAGATTTGACATAATTGAGTGGAGTTGCATGAAATCCTAGAAATAGGACGACATAAATATACCGGATTAGAGTCAAATCTAATAGGAAAATCCATAGATCGAGTTAATGAGATAATAGGGGTTTTAATTAAAAAGAGATTTCAATTAATCAACCTAGAGTTAGTTATTTTTACTCTCGAAAGGGATATTACTATAATTTAGGGATTTCTACAGATCAAGGCAAATGAATAAATCATTTAATTCAGATTCAGAATAATAAGTGAAGTCTAGGTGGATTCTTTCCTAGTATTGTCTCTCTCATTGGTTTATTCGATTATTTTCTTACTTTATTCTTTGTTGCGTTCTTAATAATTAGTTTAGTTAAATTTAGATTAAAAACATCCCCTTTAATTTATAGGCTAGATAATAAAAAGGTAGTAATTACTAGTACTTTTAGTCCTCGTGGATACGATATTCTCGACTCACCATAGCTATACTACTATATGATAGGTGCGCTTGCCTTTGTCGTGAGTTTAGTTAGTTTAGTGACTTATCATCTAGCATGCGTTCCATCACCCATTAAAAGTGGAGTAGTACCTGAATAAAGAGTGGAGTTGATTAGTGTGTACGCCTCTTTACATACATGATGAGTCACTCCCGAGTCAGGATACCACCTTTGAATTATTATTCTCAACAGTTATAAAAATGTAAGGCTCTTTAGAACCAAATGTTTTAGCGCCAAAACTCGAGTCAATGCCATAACCTAATGTAGTAATATTGGACTCACTTCCATTCGAGTATTTGGACCTTGAAACATCAGCAATTTATGGAAGACCCATACAAGCTGGAGAACCTATGACACGACCTGAAAAGTACAACCCAACACTGGCATCATGATTCGGCCCTTGAAAGCACCTTGCTCTGGGCTTTGTGTACCGTGGACCACCCGATGATAAACCATAATTTATACATATTTTAACCCCATGCTTGGCTTATGTTTGGATGAATTCTCATTAGATTTGATGATTTTAATGCTCCTAATATCTTAATTTCATGTTTTACACTCAGGAGAGCTTAGAGTATAAAAGAATGAGAAATGGGCCAAAAAGGGACAAAATGGGTCTACCTTAAGAACTCACACGACCTGGGCTATCAGACACGGCCATATGTTTCAAGAAAAACTAAGACATGGCCTAGATCAACGTACATAGCCTGACCACACGGCCGTGTGTGGCCAGCAGAAGTGAGTACGATCTAAGGAGTCGAACATGAGCGTGTCACACAAGCGTGTCCCTGCCGTAGCAAAGATGAATTCTATTTGGAATAGGCTACTTGTGGGCCAAGAGAGGTGTTTCAAAGCCTATATAAATACCCTAGGTGACAACCTAAAAGGAGACGTCGAGTAGAAGACAGAAAATACTCCAAAACAGACGTCGGGAACAACTTAGGAGAAGAATCTCCATTAAGACCGATGATCTCCCATCAAGTTCTTTAGAAGTTTTTGAGTTTTCTTATGTTTTTTTTGTTTTCCCTATTCTAATATGTTTCCCTCTATCAGTATGAACTAAATTTCTTAAATATCCAAGGAATGAAACCTAGATGAATCTTATTATTTGATTTATAAGATAAACATAGATCTTGTCTTCTTGAGATTGCAGTGAAGCGGATAGAAGATACCAGTCTGACATCCCTGAGTTTGCAGTGGAGCAAACTAAAATAGTAAATCTCGCCTTCCTGAAGTTGCAGTGAAGCAGATTGAAGATACTAGCCTATCTCTTTGAAGATACAACCATTTGGCAAGACCGGGCAAAATGGGTCCTTTTATAGTCTTTTCTCTATTCTTGTTACATGAAAATAAGCAAAGAGGGGCAACTGTAGTATCCCATTTGTACCCAGGCCCATATCAATAATAAAAAACCAAAAAAAGAAAAAATAATAAAAGTCCATCAGTTTGTTTTTTTTTACAAAAAAAAGGGTTAAGACCAAACCCAAATGTTAACCCACTACCCGTGGCCCAATTACACCCAGAACCCAACACCTAAACTATTGCAGAAGACCTAGGGTTTCTAGAAAATCCTAGGCACCGCAAGCACTCGACATATGCCCTTTTTCGCGCCGTAGCCTAGCCACCAGCCTTAAGTGAAGTCTAGGTGGATTCTTCCTTATGTATTGCCTATCTCATATAAGTTGTCCAAAAGTATTTTCCCAATTCACTCTTTGTCACATTCATAGTCATTTAGTTAGTTAAATTAGTTAGTTAATTTTAGATAAAATAAATCCCCTTAATTATTAGGCTAGATAATAAAAAGATAGTTATTACTAGTAATTTTAGTCCTTGAGGATACGATATTCTGGACTCACCATAACTATACTACTGTTCGATAGGTGCGCTTGCCTTTGTCAAAATAATAGTTAGTTTCGAGAACATCAAGTTTTTGGCGCCGTTGCTGGGGACTGAGATATTAGGAGCACTAAATTTTTATTACTTTAGTCATTTTTAATATTTACAATTTATTTTTATTTTTGCTAATTTTTCTTTTATTTGCTTCTGGTAGGTAATTTTAGTTTATGACTAGAAGAAACCTATCTGGACCATTACTTTTTGACAGTGGTATAAAAGCTACAGCTCGCAGAAATCGAAGAGAAATAAGGCAAAGCCTACAATACATAGAAGAAGAGTAAGAAGACGAAACTAATACTACTGAAGAGATGGCTGATAATAATCCACTATCTCCTGTGGTTGCCACAAATCCAGTGAATCAAAATTCTGCTCCTCGTACTATGTATGATTATGCTAAACCTAATTTAACAGGAACCGAATCAAGTATTCTCGGACCTGCTATTGCTGAAAATAATTTTAAACTGAAACCTAACACTATTCAGATGATTCAGCAATTTGTTCAGTTTGATAGTTTGCAGGATGAGGATCCAAACAATCACTTGGCAAATTTTCTAGAGTTTTGCGGCACTTTTAAAATTAATGGCATTTCTGATGATGCCATTCACCTTCGGTTGTTTCCCTTTTTGTTGAGGAACAAAGCTAAACAGTGGTTAAACTCGTTACCATGAGGATCAATCACTACATGGGACCAAATGACCGAAAAAATTTTGTTAAAATATTTTTCGCCGACTAAAACATCTAAGATGAGGAATGATATTTCTTCTTTTGTACAGATGGATCTAGAAACACTCTACGACCCATGAGAGATATATAAAGATCTACTAAGGAGATGCCCTCACCATGGGTTACCTTTGTGGCTCTGTGTTCAAACCTTTTATAACGGTGTGAACCCTCAACTAGGCAGTTGATTGATTTAGCCGCCAGTGGAACCCTAAATAACAAGACCCCTGAAGTGGCTTATGAGTTTATAGAGGAGATGTCACTGAATAACTATTAGTGGCAAGTTATGAGGACAAAACTAACAAAAGTCGCTAGTGTTTTAAACCTTGACGCAGTGACCATGCTATCAAACCAGGTAGAACTGTTAAATAAAAAGATTGATGGTTTGTATGATTCTTCGCAGATACATCTAGTGATACAATGCGATACAAATGGAGGAGGGACAAACATTATAGAATACCCACCCTACAATCTGGGCATGGAGAACGAACATATGAACTATATGGGTAATAATTCTAGACCTCAAAATAACCCTTATAGTAACACTCACAATCTAGGTTGGAGGAACCACCCAAACTTTTCATGGGATGGCCAAGGAAATCAGAGACAACAACCCCTTTAGGCTTTCAATAGCAACCTTACCCACAAGAGAAAAAATAGAACCTTGAGGATATGCTAGCAAAGTTTATTTCGATGTCAGAAACTTATTTTCAGAATACCAAAACGGCATTGATAAATCAGCAAACATTAATTCAAGGGCTTAAAAATCAAATTGGACAGCTGATCAAGATAGTTTCTGAAAGGTAATCAAGTAATTTACCTAGTAACACCGAACCCAATCCAAAAGAGCATGTGAAGGCAGTTACACTAAGGAGTGGGAATGTATTGGTTGAAGCTGAAAAGAAGACTCCACAAGAAATCAGTAAGGAAAAAGGTGAGGAAGTAAACGAGAATGTAACTAAAAAGAAGGCTCCATAAGAAACCGGTAAGGAAAAGGGTGAGAAAGTAAACGAGAATATAACACTGGTACTTAAAGAATATAAACCACCAATCCCATATCCGACAAAGTTGAAGAAAGACTGCATGGACACATAATATGGTAAATTTCTTGAACTTTTTAAACAATTACATATTAACTTACCTTTTGGTGAAGCTATTTCGCAGATGCCGACATACACAAAGTTCTTAAAAGAGCTTCTAACAAATAAAATGAAGTTTGAAGAGCTATCGACCGTGGAACTTAACAAGGAATGTTCAGCTATTCTCCAAAATAAGATACCAACCAAATTAAAGGATCCAGGAAGTTTTACTATTCCTTATTTAATTGGTAGTTTAAATATTGAAAAAGCACTAGTTGACTTAGGTGCCAGTATTAATTTAATGCCTTATAAATGTTCAAGCAACTTGGTTTGAGGAACCAAAACCCACTAGGATGAGTATTTAATTAGCTGATAGATCTATTAAATATCCTAGGGGAATTATTGAAGATATTCTGGTAAAAGTTGATTAATTTATATTCCCTGCTGATTTTGTTGTTCTTGGCATGAATGAGGACGTTGAGGTGCCTTTAATTTGAGGACGCCCCTTTTTAGCTACTACTACGGCTATTATTGATGTAGGCAATGGAAAACTTGTGCTAAGGGTAGGTGTCGAGAAAATTATTTTTAAAATTTATGATGCGATGTAATATTCTAGAGAACAAGATGATTCATGTTATTTTCTTAATGCTATTGATCATTTTATTCAAGACTCTTTTCAAGAAATCATGCATGAAGACACGTTGGAACTGTGTCTTACCCAAGGTGAGAGGACAGACAACGATACCGATAAGATAATGGGAGATAAAAAGTGAGTTAAATTCTAATACTTCTTCCACAAGACAAAAGAAGTATGAGAGCATTGAAATAAATGACAAACTAAAACCCTCTATTGAAGAGCCTCCCAAATTAGAATTGAAATAGTTACCAAACCACTTAGAGTATGCATTCCTAGGAGATAACTCTACACTACCAGTAATTATTTCTTCGGAATTAAAACCTAATGAGAAAGATGAGTTACTACAGGTATTAAAGGAGCATAAAAGAGCCATAGCTTGGAAAATTTCTAACATTAAAGGGATAAGTCCATCATTTTGCACCCACAAAATTTTAATGGAGGATGAATATAAACCATGTGTGCAACCTCAAAGACGACTGAATCCCAACATGAAGGAAGTTGTTAAAGTTGAGGTAATTAAACTTCTAGATGTTGGAGTTATTTATCCTATTTCTGACAGTACTTGGGTAAGTCCTGTGCAGGTTGTTCCCAAGAAGAGAGGCATGACCGTTGTAGCCAACAAAAAGAATGAATTGATTCCAACAAGAATAGTCACAGGTTGGAGAGTCTGCATTGACTATAGGAAGTTGAACGATGCCACGAGAAAAGATCACTTTCCTTTACCCTTCATTGATCAGATGTTAGAAAGATTATCTAGGCATATGTACTATTGCTTCCTAGACGAACTCTCTGGCTACTTCCAAATCCCAATAGCTCCTGGGGATTAAGAAAAGACAACATTTACATGTCCATATGGTGCGTTTGCTTATCGTAGAATACCTTTTAGATTATGTAATGCTCTTGCTACTTTTCAGGGCTGCATGTTAGCCATCTTTGATGAATTTGTGGAAGATATTATGGAGGTATTCATGGACGATTTTTTGGTATTCGGTAATTCTTTCCATCTTTACCTTAAAAATTTAAAACGAGTTCTAATGAGATGTGAGGAAATGAACTTTGTGCTTAATTGGGAAAAGTGTCACTTTATGGTTCGAAAAGGGATTGAGTTAGGTCACAAAATTTCTAGTAAAGGGATTGAGGTTGATAAAGCAAAAATTGAAACCATAGAAAAATTACCTCCTCCTAGTTCAGTTAAGGCAATTAGAAGCTTTTTAGGACATGTTGAATTTTATAAAAGGTTTATTAAGGATTTTTCTAAAATAGCTAAGCCTTTAATGAAATTACTAGAAAAAGATGCACCTTTCAATTTTGATCAGGAATGTTTAGATGCATTTAATATCCTCAAAGATAAATTAATAAATGCTCTAATTATAATTACACCTGATTGGAATTTACCCTTTGAACTAATGTGTGATTCGAGTGATTTTGCAAGAAGTGCGCTTTTGGACAATAAGAGACAAGCACTTTCAAATAGATTTATTACGCTAGCAAGACATTAACGGTCGCACAAAAAAATTACACCACCACAGAAAAAGAGTTGCTTGCTATGGTTTTTGCATTTGATAAATTTAGACAGTATTTGATGTTATCTAAAATTATCGTTTAAAATGACCATTCAGCTCTTCATTATCTTTTAACTAAATCTGATGCAAAACCTCGACTCATAAGATGGATTTTACTCTTATAGGAATTTGATTTGGAAATTTAGGATAAGAAAGGAGCTAAAAATCTCACGACAGACCATCTTTCTAGGCTTGAAAATCCACATATCAAAGAACTCGATGAGAGTGAGATAAACGACTCGTTTCCTGAAGAACAACTCTTTGCTATAACCGACTCCGAGGTATCTTGGTTTGCAGATATTGCGAATTATTTAGCTGCTAACATCCTACCAAAAGGGTTAACACATCATCAAAAGAAGCATTCTTTACTAATGTAAAAAACTATATTTGGGAGGATCCTTTTCTCTTCGTATATATGCGCAGATCAAGTAATTCGAGATGTGTTACAAAGATGTATAAGCAAAATCTTAGAACATTGCCATTCAGGACCGTCAGGAGGACATTACAGTGGGACTAGGACATCACATAAAACGCTCGAATTAGGTTTTTTTTGGCCCACCCTGTTCAATGACGCTAACAGGTATGCTACTTTGTGTAATAGATGTCAGAGAACAAGTAATATCTCTAAACGCGATGAAATACATATATACTATCATGTGAAATATTTGATGTAAGGGGTATTGATTTTATGGGACCATTCCCTAGCTCATTTGGAATAAATACATCTTAGTAGCGGTTGATTATATGTCAAAATGGGTTCAAGCTCAAGCTTTACCTACTAATGATGCGAGAGTGGTAGTAAGATTTCTTAAGAAACTCTTCTCTCGATTTGGAACACCTAGAGCAATTATTAGGGATAAGGGTACTCATTTTTGTAATACTCAATTTGATAAAGTCTTAAAGAAATATGGGGTATACCACATAACAACTACCCCTTATCACCTTCAAACTAGTGGACAAGTTGAAGTAGCTAATAGAGAGCTTAAGCGTATTCTAGAGAAAACTATAGAATCAAACAGGAAAGATTAGGCATTAAAAGTAGACGATGCTTTATGGGACTATAGAACCACTTTTAAAACTCCCATAGGAACATCCCCATATAGACTTATCTACAGAAAGAGTTGTCATCTGCCATTTGAATTAGAGCACAAAGCATTTTCAAAATAAAATTCTTAAATTACGATATTAAACTTGCAAGTGAGAAAAGATTGATGTAGTTGAACGAGCTTGATGAGTGGCGTTCAAGTGCCTATGAGAACTTATGTCTATATAAGGAGACAACAAAGTGACGCCACGATGCCCGTTTGAAGCAATCAAAGCAATTCGAAGTGGGTGATCTTGGTCTACTATACAATTCAAGGCTCAAATTGTTTCCTGAAAAGTTGAAATCAAGATGGTCAGGTCCATTCATAATTAAAGCTATTTTTTCCTATGGCACAATCGATGTAACTCATCAGACTTATGGCACATTCAAGGTAAACGGTCAACGACTTAAAATATAAAATGGTGAAGATTTTACAGAGATGAGAAAGGAGCTTCAGCTCTATGAACCTTCATATAGAAATGAAAATAGGAAAATCTAGCTTAAGACTTTAATAAGCACTTCTCGAGGCAACCCGAGCACTAACTTCACTAATGTCATATTTTCTATTTTTAGTATCTAACTAAGAACTAACCAATTTAATAGGCGCAGGATTTTCTATCCACGGCCTAGCACACGGGCATGGCCATGGCCATGTTGACACTACGGGAAGAGACATCGGCGTGGAAGAGACCGTGCAAGCCAAGGAAGAAAAACTTTTCCCCAACACGACTACGATAAAATATCACGGCCATGCGATGCGGCAGTGGTCAAAACTGACTCGAAAACACGGCCTGCGATAAAAGTGTCACGGCCGTGCGAGGTAGCCGTGGTCGATACTGAGTAAGTGACACGGGCGTGCGACACGCCCGTTGCCAGAAGTCGTAGTCGAAACTGAAAGAATCCCACGGGCGTAAGACATACCCGTGCCTTTAGGTCATGATCGATATTGACTAATTACCACGGGTGTGTGACCCTAAATATAGGCGTAGGAGAAACGAATGAAGCAGCACACGGCTGTACGATTTGGCCGTGTAACATAACACGCTCAGGGACCAAGGGCGTGGTCTAATACTCAGATGCGCCCAAATTCAAAATACTCGAAACACACGGGCTAAATAAAGGGCACACGGGCATGGCCGCTGACCATGTTTCTTATTCCCTATTTAAAGCAACCCACGGCTCATCTTTCCCAAAATCTTCCCCCAAAAACCCTAGTCATTTTCCCAAAACTGACTCGAAAACACTACCGATAAAGTGCCACTACCGTAAGGTAGCCGTGGTCGACATCGAGTAAGTGACACGGCGCGCGACACGCCTGCTGCCGTAAACCGAGTCGAAATCGAAAGAATCCCACGAGCGTAAGACATGCCCGTGCCTTTAGGTCATGATCGATACTGACTAATTACCACGGGTGTGTGACCCTAAATATGGGCGTAGGAGAAACGAATGAAGCAGCACACGGCTGTGCTATTTGGCCGTGTAACATAACATGCCCAGGGACCAAGGGCGTGGTCTAATACTCAGATGTGCCCAAATTCAAAATACTCAAAACACACGGGCTAAATAAAGGGCACACGGCATGGCCGCTGACCATGTTTCTTATTTCCTATTTAAAGCAACCCACGGCTCATCTTTCCCAAAATCTTCCCCCAAAAACCCTAGTCGTTTTCCCCAAACACCCTATCCCCCTTTCCTATTCTGGCCACCGACAACTCTGCACCCTCACCCCTTCACTTCCCTTTACTCCTTTTCCCTCATTTTTCTCCTTCTCCCTTCCTCTTCCACGCTAGTGAGCACGCAGTCCACACCCGTGTCCTACACCATGCCCGTGTGCCACCGTTTCATCCGTTCGACAACTTTAAACACCCCCATCGGTTCACCTTTTTTCACCATTGTTGCTTATTTCATTGATTCTTTATTATTTATTTGCTATTTTTCTTTGTTCTTATTCACACTCTTATTATTAGTATAAACTCAAATTTCTTTGTCAAATTTCTTAGTTCCCTTGATATGTTATTTGGTTTAGTATGATTTTAGTTTGATGATAATTATTAATTAAATCTAGTATATTCATTTTACATATCTAATTTCATCATCTAAAGTTCAACATTACATGACAAATCTAATTCACTATTAGGATTATAATATAATTTAGGACCACTAGAATAGGTATATTTGTGGCTAAAAATAATATTTGATTCATTGAAAATATTTGGCTTTTTCAGGTACGTAATGACTCTACCACGAGGGAAAAAGACCGCCGTTCCCGCTTTAAAAAAGTGAAAAGGTACCGGTGCGACCTCCTCAAGCACTTCGGCCGTAGTACGCCACCCATTCCTACAGTTTCCTTCGGTACCCCAAGAAGAGCTCTTTCGGTTACTTCGCCCACGACCTCTCGGTGTGGGGAGGTGCATTGATTGGGCCACTCTAGAGTAAGTCCAGCTAGCTGACGCGATTCAAGCACTACTATCCACCGACCCGTAGGGGCATTTCTTTGATATAGTCGAGCCTACATACTTAGAGCTCACTTTGGAGTTCTGTTCTACATTCTACCTCCAGACGGTCGTGACGAACTTTGACGACTCCCGCACAATCCAATTCTGTCTCGGAGGTCTCGTATGTAAGTTGAGTGTCCCACAGTTCAGAGCCGCTTTGGGACTTTACACTGAGGAGTTCATGGAGGAAGACGAATTTGAGGACCTCCTCATCACATCCACTACTCTCATTCTTCCTGTTGAAGGGAATTTGCCCGTCATGGCTAATTATGACCCCAGTCGTTCTAAGGCATCAACTCTTGCCCTATCATTGAGGTACTTACACGTTATCCTAGCTCATACTTTGATAGGTAGATGAGAGAGCACCAGCGTTGTCAACACTCACGACGCCTACTTTCTATGGTGCATGGCGCACGGGTTCAACTTAGCTTACTTCATCGCCCGCGCCATTTAGCATCAGATGAAGAGCATAGGAGAGGAGTCATCTCCATGGGCCCATACATCATGCGCCTAGCTCGATATTTTGGGCTCTTCAACACCGTAACTTAATCCTCCTCGCTCACCCTTTTCGAAAGGATGTCCATGAGGCATTCGAACTAATGCTTCACATGAGGATGATTGAGCGCCGACATGGGTTTGATCCTCCTAGTACCGATTTTGCAACCCACCGAGCAGGACGACCCAAAGGACATTACTGATGATGTCCCTTCAAAACACGAAGAGCCACCGTCTGTGCCACCCCCACCACGTCGACCAGCTCATGCGGCAGCTTCACTGATTGACATTTTGAGCACCTCACTCGGTTTAAACAACATTGTACATAGTAATTTAACAATAATGCTCGACGATTTGACGGCATCGATGCCACTCTTCAACAGATTTGTCAGCATTTCTACATATCACCGCCACCCCCACATCACGATCCATCTAGGGATGAGGACCTTTGAGTCCATTAATTTTTATTTTTTTCCTTTTCATTATTTTATTTAAAGTTTTAAACAATTAAACTATTTCCTTTTCTTGTCTTTAAATCATATTAATTATGTTCTTTCCTTTTTATCTTTGGCTGTTTATTAACGAGTAATCATAACGACATTCATTTAATAAAACCCCTAAAACTTTACTGATGACTCCGCAATTCAAAAGGTTCAAGGCTATTAAGGAACTGGAATATTCTCACCCACCTTTACCTCTGCCTAGTTCATCATGCTTTTCATTGGTTCCACTTCTACAAGTTTCATATTTAAGGACTCCATCCAAAATTAAGGGAGTTTCACCTCTCTCCCTATCTCATGATTTTCTTATTATATTGTCATTATCTATCTTTGTACATTGAGGATAATGTACATCTTAAGTGTGGGGAGGTTATTGATTTCATTACCAGAAAATCCCTAAATTTTGCCTTGTTCTTAAGTAATTTTCTCATATCATTAATTAGAATGAGACTTCTATTAACTTATGATTTTCATTGATATGTCTTGGATTAAGTCATAGGTAATTGTGCATTAATGATTTATACTTTAAGATATTAGAGAATCAAGCATGATAAGTCTATTTTCAGAATTAAAAATTTCTAGATTGTTTTCCTAAATTTAAATATTACTTTGAAATTTGAAATTTGCAAGGTTGACATCAAAAACCATAATTTTTGTGAGATTTTGAGCCTTTAGAGCATATATCTTTTCTTGCTCACTTTATTTATTATGAGTTTGTCAATATTGATTTGTTATTCTAGAACTTGCTTCGATTATACATGTCGAGACCACACCTTTGATTTGATATACTGAGATGATAAAGGCACCTAAGATTTAACCCACTTATCCCACCAAAAAGCCTACCTTTATAATTAACCTCTAATGAAACATTTTGAGTCTAATAGATCGTTTCTTGACTCACCCATCAATATTAACCCAAAACTAAATTTTTGTTTCTTCCATTTTCTTGACTCCCCTTATGTCGATATTTGATTTGATCAGTTGCCTAACTATTTTCTTTATTTCAGTTGTTAAATTATTTCTTATTATTATAAATACTTATTCTTAAATTTTTTTTTTTGGAAATTCATTATTAGTTCTATGTTATTTGAGCATAAGTAGTTAATTTCATATTTTGAGAAGAAACTCGTGTTATTATTATAAGTTTTCAATTGATGTAATTATTCAGTATTAGTCTATTGTTCTAGTTAGGTAATTTGACAATTCAATCTCTATTCTAACCCTTTAATTCAGCCTTTATCAACACCTTTAACCCAAGCCCCATTACAACCCTTTTTAAAAGACCTTTTGATTTGTGTATCATCTTATTTTATAGTGCTGGAGATTTGATTTTCATGCAAGCCTATGGTAATAACTCTTCATGTTTGACTTTTGAGTGCTTTATCTTGAACCTTAAACACTTTGAGTGATTTGAGTGAATCCTTAGTGAGGATATTAATCCTTATGAGGATATCAATCCTTGTCAGTTTTGAATCAGAGGTAATTATTTAGGTAAGGGGAAACACCTATGTTTTCATGCTATAAAAATTGATGACTTAGATTGTTTGAATCTTTAGGACTCTTTGAGTTAAATTATCCATGTATGAATTATCTATAAATTATGATGAGACATTATTGATGAGAATTATGAATTGAGGGAAGTTAATTGTGAGTTGAGGATTTGGCTTGAGGACAGGCAAACGCTTAAGTGTGGGGATATTTGATAAACCATAATTTACACATATTTTAACCCCATGCTTCGCTTATTTTTGGATGAATTCTCATTAGATTTGACGAATTCGATGCTCCTAATCTCTTAATTTCATGTTTTACACTTAGGAGAGCTTAAGGAGTCAAAAAGAACGGGAAATGGGCCAAAAAAGGGACAAAATGGGCCAACCTTAGAAACTCACACGGCTGGGCTATCAGACACGACTGTGTGTTTCGAGCAAAACTGAGACATGGCCTGGATCAATGTACACGACTGTGTGGCGAGCAGAAGCGAGTACGATCTAAGGAGTCGAACACGGGCATTTCACACGGGCGTATCCTAGCAAAGATGAATTCTATTCGGAATAGGCTACTTATGGTCCAAGAGAGGTGTTCCAAAGCCTATATAAACACCCTAGGGGGCAACCTAAAAGGGGACGTCGAGTAGAAGGCAAAACATACTCTAAGACAACCGTCTGGAACAACTTAGGAGAATGATCTCCATCAAGACCGAAGATCTCCCATCAAGTTCTTTTGAAGTTTTTGGGTTTTCTTATGTTTTGTTGTTTTCCCTATTCTAGTATGTTTCCTTCTATCAGTATGAACTAAATCCCTTAAATATCTAAGGGGATGAAACCTAGACGAATCTTATTATTTGATTTATAAGATAAATACTTGTTCTTATTCTTAATTGTGAGTTATTATTCTTGTTTTGATAATTCAGGTTATCGATTCAAGTCGAATGTGCTTATTCAGTGGAGCAAAAGTCCCTGTTTAAGAGAATATCAACACAATTAAGCGGAGTTGATTGCAACCCTAGAAATAGGGCGACGAAAATCTGCCGGATTAGAGTCAAATCTAATAAGGGAATCCATAGATCGAGTTAATGCGGCAATAGGGTTTTTAATTAGAAAGAAATTTCAATTAATCAACCTAGAGTTAGTTGTTTCTAGTCTCGAAAGAGATATTAACATAAATCAGAGATTTCTATAGATTAAGTCAAGTGAATAAATCATATGGATCAAAAGTAATAAGTGAAGTCTAGGTGGATTCTACCTTAGGTATTGCCTATCTCATATAAGTTGTCCAAAGGTATTTTCTCAATTCACTCTCTGTCACGCTCATAGTCATTTAGTTAGTTAAATTAGTTAGTTAATTTTAGATGAAATAAATCCCCTTAATTATTAGGTTAGATAATAAAAAGATAGTTATTACTAGTAATTTTAGTCCTTGAGGATACGATATTCCGAACTCGCCATAACTATACTACTGTTCGATAGGTGCGCTTGTCTTTGTCAAAATAATAGTTAGTTTCGAGACCATCACCTGATCCAGCAGCAAAGTGTTGCCCAACGTGGTTCTTTTCATTCAACTCAGCAGGCCTACCTAATTGTATATTGTTAACACTCGGCCGTTAACAAATCACCCACCTATAAGTCATTTTGGGTAATAACCCTCAATAGCATCAGCCACATTATGAGTGGGGTAAAGGCCCTCTTGTGCAGCAACCATTAAAGGAGCACCATGCGCTGCTCCATGCCCAAAGCGCCGAGAGGGTGTTCAATCGGTTAACCAATTCAAATAACATTACCCAATTAACCGACCTTTCAAAATTTTAATCGTTAACCGAATCGAAATTTTTCAAAAAATTCACCAAACGAATTTTTTGGTTATTTGATCGATTAACCAATTAACCAAAATTATATGTTTTTATTTTGGTTAAAATTAACCAATTAACCGAATTACCCTTAATTAACCGAATTACCCAATTAACCGAATTAACCGAAATAAATCACTACATAATTAAAAAGATTACATAATTTTAGTTTTAGAATTTTATTTTTATTTATTAAATTATTTGTAATTTTATGATTGGGTTGAATTAAGTAATTGAATTGGGTTGGATATTTGGGTTTGAATTGGATTTAGGGATTTAGTTTAGGTGGATAGTAAGCCTATTTATATATTATAATTTTATTTATTAATTTTTTCGGTTAACCGAAAAAATTCGGTTAACCGACCGATTAATCAAATTCAGTCGATTAACCGAATTTTTTCGATTTTACTCGAATTTTACACACCCCTAGGCGTCAGACCACTAAAGGGCAGCCAGTCAGACGAAACCCAGCCATCCATCGGTGCCGAAGAGGCCTGATCATACCCAGTAGACTTCATATATGAATAAAGACCCATTTGTACGACAGCCACACCATACTGCGTACCAAATGTCACTCCATGCCCAGGCATTGTTTCAACATATGTCGGCCTGTCGTGAGGACCCCGTGAATCTGCCGATTCCAAGGGACCACCGTATTGACGATCGAATCTGTAGTAGATCTCTATGCCGGATGTCTCAAACGGCCACAGATCTGGCATTACACACATCCTCTTGTGGTCTATCCACGACCGTTATAGGAAGTACGACCACCTCTCATAGTCGTCGTCCCTGAAAAATGAAGATCCAAAGTAGTAAGGCCAACCATATTCGCCTGAAATGGAGTTTCCAGCACCATCTTTTGCTGTCGATTCTCATACCCCAAGAGTATGTCAACCAACTTTCTCATGGGCAAAGGTTCAGAGGAGAATGACACTATCTCGACTCTCTCAGAATCCAAGATTTGGTGCCCTGAAGCCTCAAGTAACACACAGGTATTCTGTGTTTCAGCAATATACTCTTTAATTGACATAGTACCTTTCTTTATAGAATGCAACTCGTGTTTGATTCTGGATAACTTGGCTCTAGTTACAGTAACTAAGAGACGAGTCACAGTGCTCCAAACATTACTGGATGTAGTCATGCCTGTAAAATATGATAACAATAGACTGCTAATCGTGGATAACAACCATGAAGCTAGTAACTTATCTTGTTGATGAAATAGAGAAAACTCAGGGTTAAGAATTAACTTTCCTTCTTGATCTGGTACAAACCATGGCGGAATTAGTAGAGTTCCATTCACAAATCTGGTAAGCTCGTATCCTTCAGTTATCAATGTCACGTGCTGTTGCTACTTTCATCTAGCTTAATCGTGTCATGTCGAGGGAAGCTTTGGATTAGACGAGATTTTCCAAAATCAACATTGAATGATGTTGTTGGATTCAGAGTCGAAGGAACTGTCTGTGGACCATTAGGAGCAGTAGTAGATTATGCTGAATCTGTTATGTTTGGCAGCGGAAGAGAGTGCCCAGGACTTAGGCGAATGATACCATGAAAAGGTTTGTGATGACTTAATGAAGGTAAAGAAAGCACTAAGTAAACAATTTTGCAACTACTGAATAAACTGGAAAATTCATTCTTGTTTTCATATCTGCAGATGAACATGTATTTATACACTTGATTTCTTAATAATTGTATAATAGCTTAACTGCAAATTTGTTAATAACAGAAATCTAGAGTGTAATTGTTCTAACTACTTAATTTGTGAACTCTAATACAAAAAGAACACGTCACCAAATCATCAGGAATAACTCTTCTTTTCATCAATTCATTCTTTACTGGGACCCTCCCACGAACCATATGAAGAATACAACTTTGGAGAAGCAATCCCATTCCAAATGAACTTTCTTCAATCGAAAGATAAAATAGAGTTGGATAGAATTGTATTACAGAAAGTTTTCACAGAAAAAAACCATCACTGTATCTAATAAGCATGAGCCTTCCACCATACCATAACATCTTAGATTTAATTTTATCAACAATTGGTTTCCATAAACTCGAGTCAGTTTTCCTACAACCAATCAGAAGCCCGAGATAAGTGGTGGACAGCTCCCCGATCGAGCATTTCATACTAATTGCCCACGACTTAAGCCGCCCCCATCGATATTAACCTCAAAAAATCTACTTTTGTGCAAATTTATCTTAAGCCTAGAAATCAATTCGAAGCATCTCAAAGTTCTCTTGACATTGCATAATTGGGTCTTACTCGTGCCACGAAAATTAGGAAGTCGTTAGAAACTTTGAAGATGAGAGACTGATGCAACGGAGTTACCAACAACAACCCTATTAAACAACCCACTATCGACAGCTTTAGATAACATAGCGCTAAGAGCCTCAGCAACCATGTAAAAAGGAGAGGTGAGAGTGTAATAGCCCGGTTTAGACCCTAGTCGAAACAGTGGTTTCGGGACCACAAATCCGAGTCAAAAAATAGTTTAATATTATTGTTGATGTTTATGGCATGTGATAAAGTATGTGTGAAAATTTTATCATTTGTGTGCCGATTTGTGAAAAAGGACCTAATCACGTAAAATGCAAAAGCCGTGTGCTAGTAGTTAAAAGTGCTCAATTGCCATGGCATATTAAATGAAAAGTCCTTATGTTGATATTAGACCATTTACAGTGGAATTAGACATAAATGGCCATTAAATGAATGATTTTATAATGTTTTAACTAATGGATAAAATAGTAATTTGGTTATTAAGTTAATATTAATAAAAAAAATGCATGAAAATTTGTCAATTTGTGTTCATCCTTGCCGAAAATACAAAGGAAAAAGAAAAGCAAAAGGGTCTTAAGGTTCGGCACTAATCTTGGCTAATTGAGGTATGATTTTTGATCCGTTTTCGATAATTTCTACGTTTTTGTGATCGTTGCTTTGTGTTCTATAAAGCCCATGCTTAAATTTCTAAATTTGATAATGATTTTGAGATGTGCCATTGATGAATATGTGAGCTTTGTGTTGATAGTTGGTATAATATGAAAGCTTGATAAATGATAAATATGTTTTGTATTTGGAATTTTTGATGAAATTGATTATTAAGGGCTAATTTGTGAAAATGAAACTTTGAAGGATTAAAATGTAAAATAAATGAAAGATGTGGACTGCTAGGGACTAGTATGAAATTCAGCCAAGCTTGGGTGTGAGTAAATTATGTGTATTTTGTGTAATTGTGAAATAAGGATTAAAATGTTAAAATGTGGAATTATGAAGGCTAAAGTGTAAAATGCCCTAACTATGTGTTTGTGGATTGTTTTGGATGAAGTTGAGACTTAATGAGTTGAATTTGATATTATATAGATCAAGAAAAGAGAAATTCAGACCTAGATCGAGGCAAGAACAAAGTGCTCAATTGATCGACTAGTGTCGTTGTTTCTACGTCCGAGGTAAGTTCGTGTATAATACGTATTGTTTAAACAATGTTTATATGTGATGAAATAAATGGAAATGTGATTATGGAGTTTGGTAATGTGAAATGTGTGTTAGAAGATATGTGGCACTAAGTGTGCGTAAATAGAATAGTTACAGTGATGAATGGAACTAAGTGTGCAAGAATAAGAAAGCGTCGGTTACATTATTTGGCACACGTGTGCGATACCGAGACAACTTCGATTTAATGTGATGGCACTAAGTGTGAAATATTATTATAGCTTCGGCTAATTAATTGGCACTAAGTGTGCGAGTTCATCAAACGTTTAAAGAGGATCGAATGAATTATGGCATCGAGCATTGAAGTGGTAAAAGTGATAGATAAAAACGTGATAATACAGGTATGTACATAACCTATGTGTTGATGATATTGTGTATGAGATAGATAGAAGATTATGGGAGTGAATGATGAAAAGGGTTGAATTGAGTAGCATTATAAATGCTTGTACATGAACTTATAGATATGTTATGAAAGTGAGTAATAGCCATGGGTGAGATTGAATAGTGATGTGAATTGAACTAAGTGTTAGTTAATTTTGCATATTGAATTTGAATTGTTGGGTTAAATGTATTATATTACGAACTTACTTAGCTTTAAAGCTTACTGTGTAAAGTCTTTCTCTATTTTACAGTATCATTAAAGCTAGCTTGGATCCGAAAATCGTCAGCGACTCAATCACACTATCGGACATTTATTTTGGTACCCCTTTTGGAAGTTGTATTTATGGTATATGACATGTATAGGCTAGTGAGGTTGTGGAATATTTTGAGATGTATAAATCTTGCCATGTGATATGGCTTGATAATGAATTGATTTTGGTATATATTTTGCTATGTGAAAATGGTGTATGTAATGTGTATATATGGTCTTGGGTGAATGGTCATTATGGTATGCCTTGGTGAAATAGAAATGGTATGTTCCATATTTGATTTGGTATGTGAGATGGTGAATGATTTGTATGTTATTTGATATTGGAATTGAACATGTAGGGATGACCCAAATTGGGTGGCAAGTTGGCCTTGTAAATGGCCTATAATTGTTCACATGGGTGAGCACACGGACGTGTGTCTCGACCGTGTCCTTCACTGTCCCAATTCGAAACTAGTCAGTCTTGCACATGGGCCAGACACACAGGCGTGTGATTTAAATCAGTGTTGCACATGGGCCAGACACATGGGTGTGTGACAGGCCTTGTGACCATAGTCAAAGTTGCACATGGGGTAAGACATGGTCTAAGGCATGGTCGTGTGTGACACAAGGCCTAGCCACACGGGTGTGTGCCCTGTTTTAAAAGAAAAATTTTCTAAGTTATGAAAAGTTTCCGTATGAGATCAGTTTAGTCCCGAACTTTCTTTAAAGCATGTTTAAGGACTTGTAGACCTTCTAAAGGGACTTTGTGATATTGATTAACTATGATGTGCTGATGTGTGAGCAATGGTTGTTTAAATGTTATGATACGACCGGTAATACCTCATAACCCTAGTCCAGCGATGGATATGGGTTAGGGGTGTTACAGAGAGGGGACAGCCTTGTCTTAACCCCCTCTTGATATAAAAAGATTCTATCGACAAGCCATCAACAAAAACGAATATTGAAGCAGTAGTCATACATGGCCTAATCCATTTACACCACCGGTTACCAAAACATATCTTTATCATCACAAACTCTAGAAAGTCCCAGTCCACCATATCGTAGGCTTTTTGGAAATCCACTTTGTAGGCCACACCTTGTAACATGTTCCTCCTAACATAATCCAGCACCTCATTTGCTATTAATGAACAATCCAAAATCTATCTTCTAGAGATAAAGTCTAATTGGCATTCCCTGATCAACTTATCAACCAACATCCTTAACCTACTCAACAGCATATTTGTTAAGATTTCGTAAACAACACCAACCAAACTTATAAGTCTAAATCATCCAACCTAAATGGAGAATCCTTCTTAAGGATGAGAGTGATAAATGAGTGATTCATATTCTTATCCCAATGATAAACCATAATTTATACATATTTTGACCCCATGCTTGGCTTGTTTTTGGATGAATTTTCATTAGATTTGATGAATTCGATGCTCATAATCTGTTAATTTCATGTTTCACACTCAGGAGAGCTTAAGGAGTTGAAAAGAACGAGAAACGAGCCAAAAATGGACAAAATGAGCCTACCTCAAAAATCAACACGGCCTGGACTTTTGCCCACGGGAAGACCACACGGCCGTGTGTGACGAGTAGAATTGAACACGGTTTGGACTATAGCACATGGGCAGATCACACGGCCGTGTGTTACGAGAAAAATCAAAGACGACCTAAGCTATCGTACACGGGCGTGTCCCTGTCGAACCCAAGTCTAATTCTATTCGAAAATACCATTTGTGGGCCAAGAAAGGTGTTCTAAAGCCAATATAAACACCCTAGGGGAGGACCTAAAAAAGGACACAATGTAGATCGAAGAAATTACTCGAAGGAAGCCGTCAGAATCATCTCGGAAGCAGGATCTTATTCAAGATTGAAGATCTCCATCAAGTTCTTTAGAAGTTTTTAGGTTCTTTATGTCTTGTTGTTTTCTTAATTCTATGATGTTTTCCTTCTATGTTATGAACTAAACTCCTTAAATACCTAGGGAGGATGAAACCTAGATGAATCTTATTATTAAATAAATCTGAATTACATGATAAATACTTAATCTTGTTCTTAATTATGTGTTCTTAATCCTTGTGTTGATGTTTTCAGAAATATTAATTCAAGTTTAATGTGCTTATTCAATGGAGCAAAAGTCCCTGTTTAAGAGAAGATCCAACATAATTAAGCATAGTTGATTGCAATTCTAGAAATAAGATGACATAAATCTGCCGGATTAGAGTCAAATCTAATAAGGGAATCCATAGATCGAGTTAATGCAACGATAGGGGTTTTAATTAGAAAGAGATTTCAATTAATCAACCTAGAGTCAGTTGTTCTTAGTCTTGAAAGAGATATTAACATAATTTAGGGATTTCTACGGATCAAGTCAAGTGAATAAATCATTTAATTCAAAGTTAGAATAATAAGTGAAGTCTAGGTAGATTCTTCCTTGGGTATTGTCTTTATTCATTCGATTACTCTCTTCACTCTCTGTCGCGTTCATAGTCATTTAGCTAATCAATTAGTTAGTTAATTTTAGATTAAAAACAAAACCCTTAATTATTAGGCTAGATAATAGAAAGATAGTTATTACTAGTAATTTTAGTCCTTAAGGATACGATATTCCGGACTCATCACAACAATACTACTGTTCGATAGGTGTGCTTGCCTTTGTCGAAATATTAGTTAGTTTCGAGCCCATCAAGTTTTTGGCGCCATTGTCGGGGACTAAGATATTAGGAACACTAAATTTTTATTACTTTAGCCATTTTTATTTTATTGCAATTTATTTTTATTTTATTGTTACTTTTCTAATTTTTCTCTTTCTTTGTTTCTAGCAGGTTTCTCTAGTTTATGACTAGAAGAAACCCGTCAAAACCTTTTCTTTACGACAGTGAGATTGAGAGTACAGCTCGCAGAAATCAAAGAGAGATAAGGCGAAGCCTACAAAAAATATAAGAAGAGTAAGAGAACAATATCACTAATACCGAGGAGATGGCTGATCCTTAGAATAATCCGCTACCTTTTGTGGTCGCTGCAGATCTAGTAAATTAGAATCGTGGTCCTCGAACTATGTATGATGATGCTGAGCCTACTTTAACAGGAACTGAATCAAGTATTGTTAGACCTGATGTTGCTACAAATAATTTTGAACTGAAACCTAACACTTTTATATGATTCAGCAGTTTGTTCAGTTTGATGGTTTCCAAGATGAGCATCCAAACAATCACTTGGCAAATTTTCTGGAATTCTGTGACACTTTCAAGATTAATGGTGTTTTGATGATGCCATTCGCCTTTGATTGTTTCCCTTCTCGTTGAAGAATAAAGCTAAACAGTGGTTGAACTCGTTACCACGAGGATCAATCATTACATGGGAACAAATGACTGAAAAATTTTTACTCAAATATTTTTCGCAGGCTAAAACGGCTAAGTTGAGGAACGATATCTCTTCTTTTGTGCAGAAACACTTACGATGCATGGGAGAGATACACGGATCTACTGAGAAGATGCCCTCACCATGGGTTACCATTATGGCTACAGGTTCAAACCTTTTACAATGGTGTGAACCCCTCAACTAGGCAATTGATTGATGTAGCCGCGGTGGTACACTAAATAACAAAACACCGAGGCTGGCTACAAATTCATTGAAGAGATGTCACTGAATAACTATCAGTGGAAAGTTAAGAGGATGAAGCCAACAAAGGCAGCCGGTGTTTTCAACCTCAATGCGGTCACCATGTTATCAAACCAGGTAGAGCTTTTAAATAAAAAGATTGACGGTTTATTTGGTTCTTTGCAGGTACATTCAGTGATGCAGTGCGATACGAATGGAGGAGGAATGGGTAATAAAATATCCATCCCACAACCCTGGCATAGAAAGCGAACAAATGAACTATATGGGTAATAATTCTAGACCTCAGAATAATCCCTATAGTAACACTTACAATCCAGGTTGGAGGAACCACCCAAACTTTTCATGGGGAGGACAAGGAAACCAAAGACAGCAACCTCCTCCAGGCTTTTAGCCACCTTACCAACAGGAAAAGAAGCCAAACCTTGAAACGATGCTTACTAAATTCATCTCGGTTCCAGGACACTAAAACTGCACTCAAAAATCGACAAGCGTCGATTCAAAGGTCTCAAAACCAAATAGGACAGTTTTCTAAGCTAATATCTGAACGACCATAAGGCAGCCTACCAATCAACACTAAAACTAACCAAAAGGAGTAACGCCATTACTGCTCACGAATGTGAAGGGTTAGACGAACCAAAACCGAGGCAAGAAAACATGGTAGATAAACGTAAGGTTGAGGTAAGCCATAATAAACCAAAACTGGTAAGTACAGAGTAAAAACCTCGTGTGCCATATCCCAATGCGACGAAGAAAAATCGCACAGATGAACAATTCGGTAAATTTCTTAAACTTTTAAAAAAATTACATATTAACTTACCGTTTATTGAAGCTCTTTCGCAGATGCCTAATTCAGTAAAATTTTTAAAAGAGCTTTTAGCGAACAAGCGAAAGTTAGACGATGTGTCGCACGTGGAGCTAAATGCATTTTGCTCAGTAATTTTACAGAATAAACTACCCCGCAAATTAAAAGATCCAGAGATTTTTACAATTCCTTGCTTAATTGGTGGTTTATCTGTTAATAATACTTTAGCTGATTTAGGGGCAAGTATCAATATTATGCCTTATAAAATGTTTAAACAGCTAGGTCTTGGAAAACCCAAACAAACTAGGATGAGCATTCAATTAGATGATAAAACCATTAGATTTCCTAGGGGTATAATTGAAGATGTGCTAGTTAAAATTGATAAATTCATATTCCCAGTAGACTTTGTTGTTTTAGACATGGATGAGGATAGTGACGTTCCTTTAATTTTAGGATGACCGTTTTTAGCAACTACTAGGACCATTATTGATGTTGGTATAGGGGAATTAATACTTCGTATAGGTGATTACATGATTAAACTCCAAGCACGTTGTATGAGCCCATTTGCCCGGCCCAATTACAAGAAAAATTGCAAACACAAATTGAAATAAAATTACAAAAAACCAAATAATGTAACCCAAAATAAACCTAAAAGATCCCTCATTAATATACCCTATGGCCCAATGGCCTAAAACTCAAATTAGGGTTCGAGAACCCTAACCCTAAGCACGCAACCCTAGCACCAACCCTTCACCGCCGACTCTTCATCTTCGACACCTCTGCGGCCAGCCACCGAGGCCACCGCCACCGTCCCATCACGCCCCCATGCCACCGCAAAAAGAAGATAAACACGCCAAGAAACAGGGGCAACAGATAGCAAAAAAGTAATAAACGATGTATTTTTTCTTTCCCATACTCGGTTATAAAAACCAGAGGAAAGACTGTAAAAAGGGTCTTTTTTTTATCTTTGAAAATCAAAAAAAGAAATAGTGAAGATTGAAGCAAACAAGTTTTTTTTTTTCTTCTTCGAGAAACAGAAAGAAATAGAGATTCGAGGTTTTTTTTTCTTTGAAAATCAAAAAAAGAAACAGAGAAGGTTCAAGCAAACAAAAGTTTTTTAAGACAGATAAAAAGAAACAGAGAGTCAAGCAAAGGTGCCTCTTTTATTTTTTTCGAAATACACACAAAAAAACTAAACCTCAAGTCAGAAGCAGTAGATTCAAATACAAAACGAAAACGCAAAGATTCGTGAAATCAAAAAGGGATAGAAACCGAAGGTATTTTTTTTTTTTTTTCAAAAGTTTTTTTGGCAAACTCATACATAACTTCACAAAGTAAAATATAAAAAGAAAAAAACAAAAATCTGATTTTTATTTTTCCGGCCATCATGGGCGGTGGCTCGAGTCTTCACACGACGACGACGGCTGGCCTCACGGATCCCCTAGGTCTGCAGAGAGGGAGTTGAGAGAAAAAAAGGATTTTTTTTAAAAGCTGGGAAATGATTTTTTTAGGGTTTTCCGATTATATAGGCCAAAACGACGTCTGCTTTGGGTGGTTTTAAACGCCCAAAACGACGCTTTTGACATATCCGACCGAATCCGACCATGAGCCCTAGGATCCACAGTTTTTAAACGGAAGGGCTAATTGCACTTTTAGCCCTTCCGCCTTTTTATTATTTTTAATTAAGTTTTATTATTTTAAAATTTAGCCCTAATATTTAGTTCGGTCTTCAATTTGGTCCTTTCTCAAAGTGCCAGCTTAATTTTCCGGAAAATTGCTCACTCGACCCTCATCTTTTACGCGATTTCAATTTAATCATCAAACCCCATTTATTTACAATTTGACCCAAAACTCATGTTTTCAAAGGTAATTTAATCCTTCTTTTAATTATTTTGTAATATTTTTCTTGCTTTTTACTTTTATTTTCATTTTTATTTTATTATTATTATTATTATCATTATTATTACTTTATTACATATTATATTAGTATTGTTATTATTATTACTGTTGTTATATATTATTGATCGTTTTATTTTTTATCGCTTTACTATTTCACTATATTACTATATTTGTATTATTATTATCATAATATTACTATTATATATTATATTAGTATTATTATTATTATTAGTAGTATTACTATTATTATTATGACTATTATTATATTATTAATCGCTTTTATTATTTTTTTATTAATCGTTTTATTATCATCACTATATTACCATATTAGTATTATTATTATTATCATATTACTATTATGTATCATATATATTATTCCTATAGTTATTAGTATGACTATCATTATATTATTTTTTTATATATATATATATATTTTAATTACCGTTATTGTTACTATTATTATTATTGTCGCTTTTATACCAATATCATTATTATTATGTCATTCTCATTTTTTTTTTACATTTCATATCACTATTTTATTATTAGCATTTTATTATTAGTATTGCCATTTTATTATTTCTTTATTATTACTCTCATTACTTTAAATGTATCGTCGTCATTTTTACGATTATTATTGCATTATTATTATCATCGCTTTTATTATTAAGCAAATTAATTACACACCTCACTCTTATTTTATTACGCAACCTAGTTACGTAATTTATCTTTTTACCAAACCGTGTTGCTTTCACCTTTACCCGATTTGTCAAGTTTTCAAACAATCAATATTCTCAGATTAACACTCAGGGAATCGAGCCCTAACTTCTTCGGGTTCGATTTTTCTCGCTTAAGTTAAACAACTAATATCCTTTTAAAGTCACAAATTCCAGCTTTTAAATTGACATTTCGTGCTAGCCATTCGAGTGAATCGAGCCCTAACTTACTGGGTTCCGGTTTTTCTCGATTAAAGCTAAACAACGAGATGTCTCTTTTGAAATTGTAATTTAAATTTTGGTACAAAATACTTGATCTCGGAAATTCGAAATGTCGCGCCCTAACTTACTGGACTCGACATCTAGATACTCCGAGATGAGCTTTTTTCTAAAAAATAGAGGCAATCTTCCGTATTTGAAATCTCGAGAAATCGAGCCCTAACTTACTGGGTTCCAATTTCTCATTTGACGAATAACGGAATATTCTTTTCAAAAGCGAAAATCGAGTTTTAAAAAGACGAGCTTAGTTTCGGGAGTCTAAAGTATTACGCCCTAACTTACTGGACATGATGCTTTATCTCTTCGATAATAAGAGAGTCTTAATATCCCTTTCCCTTCCAATTTTGAAAATAAAAGCATTGTATTTTCGAACCCTCTAAAGTTTTCAACAAATAGGCATCAATCAATCAATTTGGTACCAATTTTGGGCGGTCGAGGTGCTAATCCTTCCTCGCACGTAATCGACCTCCGAACCCATTTTCTCAAAGTTCGTGGACCAAAAAAAAACATTGTTTTAGTAAATTAAATATTTTATTAAAACAAAGGTGATCCGATCACACCAAATAAAGATCGGTGGCGACTCCTTCATTTTCTTTTAAAAAAAATCGAATCGACCGTCGCCATCAAGCTTCCCAAAAAATGGTTACGACGACTTGGCGACTCCACTCGGGACTTCGAGGGTCAAGCCATAGATTGATGGATTTTGTCCTTTAATTAAAATGGTTTGAAAAATCATGCTTCTTAATGCACTTTCAATATTAGTCTCAGAATACTTTGGCATTGCATTGCATGACCGCTCTGGTCGCACCTTTAAGTGGGAGCGAAAGCTATGCTTTCGTGAGGTTTTCACCTCCGCATGGGCTAGTGGATCGCTTTGGAATACATCCGTACCTATGTCTTCGTGAAGTTTTCACTTCCGCATGGCCATAGGGAAATGTATTCTCGAACCAACTCGGTCCGTATGAGCCTATAATGGGTGAGGATCGAGGAATCATGCGGTTTGGGTACCTCAAACTTTAGAATCGAGCCGCATATAGTAAACCTTAGGAGCCCACCTTAGGTAGAGCCGTCATGAAACCTTAGTTCTTACCTAGATAGGCGTTTGTTTATTTTACTCGCTTATATTTCATGGTACTAACTTGTTGTGTTTCTTTCTTTTGTGCATATCATTCCATATTTTAAAGAGACATCGATTCACGGTCCGTTTCTGAGTTAGGAAGTGGTTATGGAAAGCGAATTCCTTGATAAAGTAGAAGACAATGCGGCCGTCCACATATGGTCCAGAGCAACGCCAATTAGAAAAAGGAGATAGCTTAGCCGAAGGGTATATGTCAGAGTTGCGGAATTTCACCAATATCAGTGTCACGCAGAACGAGCTCCAAGAGTTGAAAGAAATATGGACGCAGTGGGATGATGAAGCAAAGCGGCTGTTCTATAGTACTTATGGCGACCGCTTACCGCTGATGTTAAAGTAGATAAGCACTGCTCCAGCAATGACCCGCCTGAACGCCGCTTATAGTTGTTTCTCCTTCGAAGGTGGATTTGGTTCCACAGTTGAAGAATATACGACCTTGCTACGCTGCCCGAGGATTCAAGTCGGTTATTGGCCCAACCTTCAAGAAGTTGATGAATATCACCGAATGAGCGAATGTGGGTCTCGGCTAGAATGCAAAAGAAGGGCGAGGGTAAATGCATACCTCGGACATGTTTGAGAGACCGATCCCGCACATCCCGACACGAAGAAAAAGATGTACATCTTCGCCTACATGTATTTACTGCCGTAATTTTTCCGAAAGCTTTAAGGCACATTGATGAGGTCATTATTGATCTATTCAAATGGATTAGACAAAGGGTCACACCTGCTCCCGCTATCTTAGCTGAAACTTTCGGATCCTTGATCGCGTGTCAAGAATGGGTGAAGGCAGATTTATTGGATGTGCACAGCTGTTGTTGGCTTGGTTCCATAGTCACTTCTGGAAAGTAGAGAAAGTGTCCTGTCGGTTCATGTCAGAAGATTACTCCCCGCTCGAAGAGTTAGCAACTACGCCTAGAAGAGAAGATGTGTCCGAAGAAAATTGGATTGCACTCTTCCAAAACCTTCAAGAGGACGACATCGAGTGGAAGGCTCCCTGGATGATTCCTGATAGGATCCTTTATCGTTGCGGAAGCTTTGACTGGGTTCCCCTATTGGGTATTTGGGGTGCCACTGCCTACGCCCCTTTGCTAGTCCTGAGACAATATAGTTCAAGACAGTTTATACCAGCGACCTACGGGCTAGCTCAATGCGAGTTCCCATATGAAGGGGGAAGCTATAAGAAAAGGGTTAAAGAAGTTTCTAATGCCTGGAATCAGATTCACAGAATGAGGAGATTATCTGCAGGCCCGAGGATGACCCCGGAATACATTGAATGGAGGGCAAGGAGAGTCAACGATAACATTCTTGAGCCAAATTCGGAGGGCGCCCGATCGAGAGAAGAGTGCATGCGAGTGGTCCCGTCGGAATTGGAGATTGTGAAGCAAGATTTCGAGCGGATGAATTCAGAACTCGGAAAAAGGATAGAAAGGCTAGAAGAAGAAAAATGCTCCTCCGGTTAGAAGTGGACTACGAAATCGAGGCCGTAGAAACTCGTGAAAGAAAAATGGAAGGTAGAAGAAGACCGAGATAGCTTGAAAATCGAGTACAAAAGATGCGCTTGACAATAAAGAACGCAGGATTAGGGAAGACTTCGGAGCAGTGGCAACAAGAAGTCAGAGAGGAAAGAGCCAAAGTCTGCAGTTGGGAGAAAAAGTTTCATGAAATACGAGCGCAAAAGGAAGACTTAGAGAAGGGCAGGACAGAAGACCAGAAAGAGAAAAGGGGATTAAAAGCTAAGATAGCCGAGCTTGGGCGATCTCTACATCACTATCGAAGTCGAGACTCGGAAAGCCAATTAAAGTCGAGCCTGAACAAAATAGAGGAAATGAAAGGCAGGGTTGAAGAGTTAGAGTCGGCATTGCATAGTAGCGAGCTCCGGATCGAGCTTCTGAAAACAAGAGAAAGACGCTGGGAGGAGGAGCTTAGCCATTCTTGCGAGCAAGTTCGAAGTCGGGACTACCTCATGGGAGAAGCGATAACCCAGATTCGAGAAGTAGCCGATCACCTATAGACTTTGGGCGAGGAGGCTGACATAATGGGCAGGAGATATGGGTTCCTACCGGGTCATGATGAAGAGCTAATCTCCCTGAAAAATTAAAACCTTAGGTCTTAGGGCGAGAGCATATATGTAATCTACCTTATGTAAAGGATTTTGCCTTCTAATAAAGTTTTCTAAAATGAAGTTGATCAGAATCGATGTTTTCTTCTTGCATTCATGCATTTGCATTGCATCATATTACATGCATTAAAGTTTATAAAAAGAAGCCTAACTGGTTAAAATTATCGTAAAAAGGAAAAGAAAAGAGAAAATCGAACCGAACATCGCTACGAGACTCGTACTAAGACCAAAAAATGGATCAAAGATTTGAGCAATTTAGAAAGAAATGCAAACGGATGCAAGAGCAAATGATGAAGCTCCAAAGAAGATATGATGGAACGGATGCAAGAGTCCCAAAATAACATGATAAGTCACCGACGCAACTATTGGCCAATGAACGAGGAAAGGCGCGCCGCTAGCTCGTGGAATAATGAAGACCTCGCTACCCTCCCGGATTTACCCCGCCAAATACCCAAGCACCACCGAAATATTCCCCAAAGGACGCTGTTGTTATCAGCCACGATGCGAGTTGAGACCATGCCGCCAGCAGACTTCCCGATGGTTCAGCACCAATCCGGAGAATGTCCGCCAACCCTATAGTCCCCGATTTTGATGAAATGGCTGAAATGGATAAAGCAAAAGCAAACCTTCCCAAACAACTTGAGGATCGTTGCAAATGGTTGGAAGAAAAGTTTAGAGAAATAGAGACCGCTGACCATCGCTACGGGGTGGACGCTAAAGACTTGAGCCTAGTCCCAGATCTCGTGCTTCCTCCAAAATTCAAGACCCCAGACTTTGAAAAATACAACGGGACCAGTTGCCCCGAAACGCACATCACAATGTTCTGTCGACGGATGGCGGGGCATGTCAACAACGATCAATCGCGATTCACTGCTTTCAAGATACCTGGTGGTCCGCGCCAAATGGTACAATCACTCACCGTGCCAGATCAAGTCATGGAAGGACCTAGCACAGGCCTTCCTGAAACAATACGGGCACATAGTCGATATAGCGCCTGATCGAATCACGCTCCAAAACATGGAGAAGAAGCCAAACGAAAGTTTCAGGCAATATGCCCAGCGATGGAGGGAAGTGGCCACACAAGTTCAAATTAGCCGCCGCTTTTGGAAAAAGAGACTGCCATGCTTTTTATTAATACCCTGAAGGCCCCTTTCATAACCCATATGATAGGGAGTACAACTAAGAGCTTTGCTGATATAGTAATGGCAGGGAAATGATCGAGCATGCTATAAGGGTGGCAAAATCGAGACAGAGAAAGCACCAGAGAGTCGCTCCAAAAAGAAAGACAAAGAGGTAAATAATGTGAGTACATATAATAGAGGATACCCAAGGCGATCGCGATTAATCGACCAAAGCGATTCATACCGGGCAAACTGTACAAGAAGACAGAATCGGGAGCTAGACCAAATAATGAAAGGATCCAATTTACGCCAATTCGATAACTTACAAAGAGTTATACCGATTTTATTCAATGAGCACATCGTGTCCCTGTTTTACTTACAACCCTTGCAAATTTCCCATACCCTAAGTGGTACGACCTAAACGCCAATGCGATTACCACGCAGGATAGAGGGCATTCGATAGAGAATTGCCTCGCCTTCAAAAAGGTAGTCGAGAGGCTAATCAAAATGGGTGTTATAGCGCTTGATGACTTGGTAAGAAAGGGAACCCATTGCCTAATCATGAGGAAAAGGGTGAACGAATCGGTGAAGAGATTGTGAGAAAGATCAAGAGAGACGTCGTGAAGTGAAGACCCCTGCGAAATAGTCCTGAAGGAAATGGTGAAAAGAGGATTGATAGAGTCGATTCTCTGAGAAGCAAAATACATATGAAGAATTGTTGCGAATTCCATAAGACGAGGGGCACGAGATCCAAGAATGTGCCGATTTTAAAATTTTGGTGCAAGGCCTCATGAACAACAAAAGAGCTGGAGTTTTATGAAGAAGGAGTGGAGGAAGAGGAAATATGCGCGATCGAGGAAGAATTGACAAAGCCCGAGGTAATTACCCGAGAATCATCATTTCATGAACACGAGGGCGAGAATGTGGAAGACCGAAAATCACAATTCGAAACTCGCTTCCTTTCCCTACCAAGATAGTAAAAGGGTACCTTGGAATTATAATTGCAATGTGACAACACCAGAGCGCAAGGTTCCACTAGTATCTCAAAGGAAGTCAAGAACGAAGGTTCCTATACGCGAAGTGGAAAGCGTTATGATCCCGAAAAAGGAGAACGGAGCGCTAAATCAAGATCGTGTCGATTGAGCGGGAAAAAGAACCCAAGTCAAGTATCAATGAGCCCGTAAAAGAGGAAGAGGCTAAAGAGTTCTTAAAATTCTTGAAACACGTTGAATACAAGGTGGTGGAGCAACCGCACAAACAACCACCAATCTACGTGTTAGCACTACTCGAAGCTCAAGTGCATCGCTGAGCGTTAATGAAAGTCTCGAATGAGACCTATGTTACTAAAGATATGTCCGTCAACAAGTTGGATCGTCTCGTTAGTAACATAAGCCGATAATTTCATCTACTTCAATGATGATTTATCCACGGAGGTATGGGGTCAAGAAAGGCATTACACATAACTACCCGCTGTGCGGGATATACCTTGCCAAGTGTGCTAATAGATAATGGGTCAAGATTAAATGTCTTACCACTAGCCACACTCAAGAGGTTGCCGATAGATAGTTCTCATATGAAATCACCGCCAAAACATAGTGAGGCGCTCGATGGCACCGAAAGAAGAGTGATGGGGAGAATAGACATACCATTATTGATCGGGCCTAATACCTATGAAGTAGATTTTCCGGTCATGGATATCAAGCCTTCTTACAACCGCTACTAGGAGGCCCCGGATTCATTCAATGAGTACATGCCTTCATCATTGCACCGTAAATTGAAATTGGTAACGTAAAATCTACCGGTAACTATAAACGTCAAGATGATATCATAGCAATCGTTACCAATGAAGCGCCATACCTAGAGACGAATGAGGAAGCCATTGAATGTTCATTTCGGTCCTTAGAGTTCGTGAATGCGACTTTCATTTCAGAAGGAAATAAAGTCCCGTCACCTAAACTATCCAAGACTACCAGGATGGGATTGCAAATGACAGTGGGAAAAGGAGCCCTACCCGAAAAGGATTGGGTAAATATCTCCGTGGGAAAGTCCAGTTCTCCGCGTTTGAGAGAAAAAGGGATCGTTTTGGTTTAGGTTTCAAACCGGATGCTAAACAGATAAAGAAGGAGATAGAGAAGAGACAAGAAAGGAGAAATGCCAGGCTGAATGGAGAAGACGTTAAGTGGGAACCGATGACATTTCCCACATATCTCGCACCTTCAGACGGGAGGAATGATTTACCCGAAAAGAGTCTCCTAGAGGGAATGTCCTCACATCAATGCCATACACGAGGAAGAGATCGATCAAAGAAGATTGTCGGCATCCGCCCATATGAACTCGAAGCACATTAGACAATTGAATTTGCGGAGAATTTCTGTAGTGTTTAGAGATTTTGCGAGAGTAATGTTCTAACACTCTTGTTGTTTTCAAGCCTAGAAACAATGAGATTTCTTTTGTGAAATAGGCTTATGTTCTGGACATTTCGCTTTTAATAAAATGCATCTTCAATTCTACTAAATATTCTCTTATTTTACATTTTACCATTTATTCTTTGTTCTCATTCATATCATGTGAATAATTGTCCTCAAATTCATTTATTCTTTATACACCCTTCGATACCCATTATGTGTCTCTAGACATCAATGATATGAGTAATGATACTACTGATTCAGAGGTCTCTGCTTTGAGCAAGACATGTGTTCGAGAGGAATCACAGGACTTTGGAAATGACACGAGAATGCGACTTGCCTCCAGATTTGTTGAGGATGGTAGAGCAAGGAGAAAATAGATCCTACCCCATAAAGAGTCGATAGAAACGGTGAGCCTAGGAGAGGGGCAAGAGGTGAATATTGGAACTTGTATTATCGCAGAAACCAAAGGGACCTCATCGAACTACTCCATGAATTCAAGGATGTGTTCGCATGGTCGTATCAAGATATGCCCGACTAAGATCGATATTGCAAAGACAAGATCGCCCATAAGAGAAGAATGCAAGCCGGTCCAACGAAGCTCGGAAGAATGCGACTGCACGCCTTGTTAAAGATAAAAGAAGAAGTCGAGAAACAATTTAATGCCGGGTTCTTACAAGTGGTCAAGTACTCGGATTGGTGGCTAACGTAGTCCTGCTCCCAAGAAAGACGGAAGGTACGAATGCGTGGATTACGAGAGACTGAACAAGGCCACCAAGGACAATTTTCCACCGCCTCACATCGACACTTTAGTAGACAATACAAACAGGTATTCGTTATTCTCCTTTATGGATGGCTTCTGGTACAACCGAGATAAAATGCATCCCGAGGACATGGACAAGACAACGTTTATAACCATGTGGGGAACATTTTGCTACAAGGTAATGCCATTTGGGCTAAAAAATGCAAAAGGACATATCGTAGAGCCATGGTAACCTTATTCCATGACATGATGCACCGAGAAATTGAGGTTTACGTCGACAATATGATCGCCAAATCCGAATCAAGAAGAGCATGTGCGTGTCTTGAGAAAATTGCTCTTGAGGTCGAGAAAATTTCGGTTGAAGCTTAACTCCAAAAGTGTACCTTCTGAGCTCGGTCCTAAAGTTCTTTGGGTTCATAGTCGATGAAAAGGGGATTGAGGTTGACCAGATAAAGTCGAGCTATACAAGAATTACCTCCACCACGCACTCAAAAAGAAGTTAGAGGTTTCTTAGGAAGGTCAATTACATCGCCTGGTTCATTTCACAACCCAATCGAGATGTGACCCCATATTTCGCCTCCTCAAGAAACACAACCTCGCACGTGGGATGAAGAGTGCCAAAAGACCTTCAAAAGGTGAAACAATACTGCCTCATGCCCCGTATAATGCCGCCTCAACCAAACAAGCCCTCATCCTTTATCTAACAAAGATTGATAACTCGATGGGATGCGTGCTAGGTCAACATGATGAATCGGGAAGAAAGAAAAGCGATATACTACCTTAGTAAGAAATTCACAGTATGTGAAATGAGGTACCCGCCAATCGAGAAATTATGTTGTGCCTTGATTTGGACAACTCGAAGGTTGAGGCAATACATGTTTGATCACACGACATGGCTCATCTCAAAGCTAGATCCCTTAAGTATATGATGGAATCCACCGCTTGAATGGAAGGATGGCGGTGGCGATCCCGCTTCCGAATTTGACATCGCTTATGTAAACCAAAAGGCGGTAAAAGGAGTGCGATAGCGAGCGCACTTTTTAGCCAAGAGAGCCCTTGAGGACTATGAGCCCTTAGATTTTGATTTCCCTAATGAAGACTTGATGTCGTGGCGGACATTGAAGAAGGTATCTCAAAGACCATCCTTGAAATTAAATTTTGACGGGCATCGAATGCTGTGGGTAATGGAATTAGGGCGATCTGATATCCCCAAAAGGAGACCATTATCCATTCACTTGCAAACCGGATTTCGATTGCACTAATAATATGGTGAATATGAAGCTTGCATCATGGGGCTCCGCTACCGCTATCGAATACAAAATCGTGGTATTAGAAGTCTATGGAGATTCATACCGTAATCTATCAACTCAAAGGAGAATGGGAAACCGTGGATCCAAAATTGGTTATCTATAAAAGATTGGCCCAAGAACTTATCAAAGAGTTCGATAACATCACTTTCAATTATCTGCCTGGGCGAGAATCGATGGCCGATGCCACAGCTACCCGGCTTCCATGGTCCTAATAAACGAAAGCGAAGATATGAAGCCAATACAAATGAGCATTCATCAAGACCCACCCATTGCTACAATGTCGAGGAAGAAGGAAAATCGCCCACCATGGTACCATGATATATTGCGGTATTTAAAGAATCGTGAGTACCTCGATCAAGCTCATCGAGAATGAAAAAAAATGCCGAGGAGATTAGCTCTGCGATTCGTCTTGGATGGAGAAGTCTTATACAAGAAAAGGAAAGATCAAGTGCTGCTGAGATGTGTGGACGCCACCGAAGCTAAGCTAATTCTAGAAGAAGTCCATGAAGGTGTTTGTGGGACTCACGCTAACGGTTTCACAATGGCTAGACAGATAATGAGGTTCGGATATTATTGGTCCACCATGGAAGGAGACTGTATCAACTATGCCAAAAAATGTCATAAGTGCCAGATTTATGGAGACAAAATTCATGTACCCCCGTCACCTTTACATGTTATGACTTCTCCATGGCCATTTTCCATGTGGGGCATGGACGTCATTGGGCCAATATCTCCGAAGGCATCGAATGGGCATCGATTCATCTTTGTGGTCATCGACTACTTCACGAAATGGGTAGAGGCTGCCTCATATGCTAACGTCACTAAATCGGCGGTTAGCCGGTTCTTGAAGAAGGAAATCATTTGTCGATATGGAATGCCCGAAAGGATCATATCAGACAACGCGCTGAACTTAAACAATAGCACGATAGCAGGGGTTTGTAGCCAATTCAACATCAAACACCACAATTCATCACCGTATCGCCCAGAAAATGAATGGGGCATGGGAAGCGCCCAACAAAAACATCAAAAGATAGTGGGAAAGATGACTGAGACTTATAGAGACTGGCATGAGAAGTTGCCGTTCGCACTCTATGCTTATCGAACGTCCGTCCGAACCTCTACTGGGGCAACGCCTTTCTCATTAGTCTATGGGATGGAGGCAGTCCTACCTATTGAAGTGGAAATACCTTCTCTCCGAGTATTGTCGGTGAAACTAAATGAAGTGAATGGATCCGAGCTCGATATGATCGGTTGAACTTAATTGAAGAAAAGAGATTGAGGGCTATCCGTCACGGTCGAGATGTACCAAAAGCGAATGATGCGAGTTTACAACAAAAGGTTCGCCAGGAATTCCACGAAGGGACCTCGTCTTTGAAAAAGATCCTTCCCATACAAAAGGACCACAGAGGAAATGGATGCCGAATCGGGAGGGACCGTATGTGGTGAAGAAAGCTTTCTCGGGAGGTGCAGATTCAGCAGAGATGGACGGAAAAGCTTGCCCAACCCCGTGAACTCGATTCGCTTAAAAATACTTTGCTTAAGATAGAAGAAGCCAAGGTGAAAACCCGCAGGGCACTTTGAGACTTCAAAAAAAAAAAGCGGAGAGGCCAAGGTGAAAACCCGCAAAGGGCACTTTGAGACCAAAGGGCATTTTGAGTTGAAAACCGAAAAGGCGGCTCAAATTTTGAACGGACACGTCGCGATCTCGCAGCGCCATAATCAATGTAAGAGGAAGTACGTTGCATATCGAGGCATCGACAAAATACTTGAGTCTTCTAAACACATGACGGCCTCGAGCGGTTTTCTTGAGCTTGTATATAGAAGCCCAATTGGTGATGTCTAGGCGTCGATCCATGTTGTTATTTTACCATTTTTGGGACCTTTTCCCCAAAAAGGAGGAATATGTCCCCAATCAATTTTCTTTGTTTCATAGATAAATTCATTTTGATTCTCTTTGAAATCGATCTCATCGTTATCCATCATTAACATGATGCATTAAAAACAAATTGATGAACTAATGATTTTACAAAAGAAAGTTCCACGTATCACTTTGGAAATCTCTAGATAAAACAGAAGCCAAAATGCAACATTTGTTTAGAACTTCCACGAACACAAGATAAAGACATTGGAAAAAGGGTCTCGGTGAAGACCATTTCTTCAAAGACCTCTTTGATTCAAAGAATTGTGGCGGGGTGAATAATGTTGCTTGGTCATTTAGAAAAGTATAACGGGCCAATTTTCAATAAGGAAAGATTCAAAAACCCTAAATTGTTGAGGAACGAATCTAAAAAACCAAGTCGAGTATTCTTCAAGAAGGAGTTGTAACTCCCGGGGAAGACAGCTAGAAGTCAAGGCAGACCTTTGTTCTAAGGCCTAAAATAGGCTTCGAAATTTCCATAGGGGCAAGCCATTCATGCGAAAACAGTCACTGAGAGGAAAACGAAGATAAAACATTGACAGACAAATGAGTGATAACACCTTAAATAGGAATCATACTCATAACATTCTGACTCATCATACTCATGGCATCCTAATCATTAGGCATAAGTATGTATTCATTCTATGTGTTACGTCCTCAAGAAGGACAAGATAGCTTGAGCGATCTCGCCTCCACGAGTATGCGATGGGCGGATCAAAAAAGCGAGATCAAAGATTCATCTGGTGATCCTTGAGTTTGCAAGGATCAGTTGAAAGAAGCGATTTGACGTTCACGAAGTTGCGGAAGCGGATCAAAGACTCACCTGGTGATCCTTAAGTTTGCAAGGATCAGATTGAAAGAAGCGATTTGGCGTTCACGAAGTTGCGAGGCGGATCAAAGATTGATCTGGTGACTCTTGAAGTTGCAAAGCGGATCTAAGCGCAGATCAAAAATATCGGTCCGGTGATCCCGAGTTTCTTTGGGATCGATTGAAGAAAGCAGATTTGACATTCCGAAGTTGCGAAGCGGATCAAAGATTGATCTGGTGATCCTTGAGTTTGCAAGGATCGATTGAAGAAAGCAGATTTGACCTTCCTGAAGTTGCAGGAAGCAGATCGAAAATATCAGTCTGGTGATCCCCGAGTTTGCTGGGATCAGATTGAAGAAAGCAGATTTGACTTTCCTGAAGTTGCAGGGAGCAGATCGAAGATATCAGTCCGGTGGTCTTTGAGTTTGCAAGGATCAGATTGAAGAAAGCAGATTCGACCTTCCTAAAGTTGCAGGAAGCAGATCGAAGACATCAGTCTGGTGATCCTTGAGTTTGCAAGGATCAGATTGAAGACAATGATTTGACTTTCTGAAGTTGCAAGAAATGATCGAAGATATCGGTTTGGTGATCCTTGAGTTTGCAAGGATCGAGATTGAAGACAATAGCTTTAGACATTCCTAAATTTGCACGAGTAGATCGAAAATAAACAAGTCGCATCCCATTGAAGTCGCAGCAAGAGTAGATTGAAGCCACATATCGATGGGTGGATCAAAACAACAAGATGCGATGGACGAAATAAGGCTACAAGAGAAGTCGGGGCTTAGCGGGCCCGCAAATGGGCCTTTGAAAATCTTTGCTCCATTCTCGTTACGATAATGAGCAAAGAGAAGCATACAGATGAGCCCATTTGCCCTACCCAATTACAAGAAAAATTGCAAACACAACCCAAAATAAAATTACAAAAAAAACCAAATAACAGACCCAAAATAAACCTAAAAGATCCCTCAAATTTAATATACCCGGTGGCCCAATGGCTAAAACCAAATTAGGGTTCTGAGAACCCTAACCCTAAGCGCCGCAACCCTAGCACCAACCCTTCACCGCCCGACTCTTCATCTTGACACCTCTGCGATCACCTCACAGAGGCCACCTGCCACCATCCCATCAGCGCCTCGCCCATGCCACCGCAAAAAGAAGATAAACACGCCAAGAAACAGAGGCAACAGATAGCAAAAAAGTAATAAGCGATGTATTTTTCTTTCCCATACTCGGTTATAAAACCGGAGGAAAGATCAGAAAAGGGTCTTTTTTATCTTTGAAAATCAAAAAAGAAATAGTGAAGATTGAAGCAAACAAGTTTTTTTTTCTTCTTCGAGAAACAGAAAGAAATAGAGATTCGAGGTTTTTTTCTTTGAAAATCAAAAAGAAACGAGAGAAGGTTCAAGCAAACAAAAGTTTTTAAGACAGATAAAAAAAAGCAGAGAGTCAAGCAAAGGTGCCTCTTTTATTTTTTCAAATACACACAAAAAACTAAACCTCAAGTCGAAGCGAGATTCAAATACAAAACGCAAAACGCAAAGATTCGTGAAATCAAAAAGGATGAAACCAAGGTATTTTTTTCTTTTCAAAAGTTTTTTTGGCAAACTCATACATAACTTCACAAAGTAAAATATAAAAAGAAAAAAAAAAAAATCTGATTTTATTTTTCCACCATCATGGCGGTGGCGAGCTCAACAGCCAAGACGACGAGGCGGCCCTCACGGATCCCCTAGGTCTGCAGAGAGGGGAGTTGAGAGAAAAAAAAGGATTTTTTTTTTTAAAAGCCTGGGAAATGATTTTTTTTTAGGGTTTTCCAGCTTATATAGGCCCCCCAAAACGACGTCGTTTTGGGGCTGGCCTTAAACGCCCAAAACGACGTCGTTTTGACATATCCGACCGAATCCACCCCACTTGAGCCTAGGATCCACAGTTTTTAAACGGAAGGGCTAATTGCACTTTTAGCCCTTCCGCCTTTTTTATTATTTTTAATTAAGTTTTATTATTTTAAAATTTAGCCCGAATATTTAGTTCAGTCTTCAATTTGGTCCCTTCTCAAAGTGCCGCGCTTAATTTTCTGGAAAATTGCTCACTCGGCCCCTCATCTTTTACGCGCGATTTCAATTTAATCATCAAACCCCCATTTATTTACAATTTGACCCGAAACTCATGTTTTCAGTGCAATTTAATCCTTCTTTTAATTATTTTGTAATATTTTTCTTGTTTTTACTTTTATTTTCATTTTTATTTTTATTATTATTATTATTATCATTATTATTACTTTATTACATATTATATTAGTATTGTTATTATTATTCTTTGTTGTTATATATTATTGATCGTTTTATTTTTTATCGTTTTACTATTTCACTATATTACTATATTTGTATTATTATTATCATAATATTACTATTATATATTATATTAGTATTATTATTATTATTATTAGTATTACTATTATTATTATGACTATTATTATATTATTAATCGTTTTATTATTTTTTATTAATCGTTTTATTATCATCACTATATTACCATATTAGTATTATTATTATCATATTACTATTATGTATCATATATATTATTCCTATAGTTATTAGTATGACTATCATTATATTATTTTTTTATATATATATATATATTTTTTAATTACGTTATTGTTACTATTATTATTATTGTCGTTTTATACCAATATCATTATTATTATGTCATTCTCATTTTTTTTTTACATTTCATATCACTATTTTATTATTAGCATTTTATTATTAGTATTGTCATTTTATTATTTCTTTATTATTACTCTCATTACTTTAAATGTATCGTCGTCATTTTTACGATTATTATTGCATTATTATTATCATCGTTTTATTATTAAGCAAATTAATTACACACCTCACTCTTATTTTATTACGCAACCTAGTTCTGTAATTTATCTTTTTACCAAACCGTGTTGCTTTCACCTTTACCCGATTTGTCAAGTTTTCAAACAATCAATATTCTGTATTAACACTCCGAGGGAATCGAGCCCTAACTTACTGGGTTCTGATTTTTCTCGCTTAAGTTAAACAACGGAATATCCCTTTTAAAGTCACAAATTCCAGTTTTAAATTGACATTTCGTGCTAGCCATTCGAGTGAATCGAGCCCTAACTTACTGGGTTCCGGTTTTTCTCGATTAAAGCTAAACAACGAGATGTCTCTTTTGAAATTGTAATTTAAATTTTGGTACAAAATACTTGATCTCGGAAATTCGAAATGTCGCGCCCTAACTTCTTCGGACTCGACATCTAGATACTCCGAGATGAGCTTTTTTCTAAAAAATAGAGGCAATCTTAGTATTTGAAATCTCGAAATCGAGCCCTAACTTCTCGGGTTCCAATTTCTCATTTGACTTAATAACGGAATATTCTTTTCAAAAGCAAAATCGAGTTTTAAAAAGACGAGCTTAGTTTCGGAGTCTAAAGTATTACGCCTAACTTCTCGGACATGATGCTTTATCTCTTCGATAATAAGAGAGTCTTAATATCCTTTCCTTCCAATTTTGAAAATAAAAGCATTGTATTTTCGAACCCCTCTAAAGTTTTCAACAAATAGGGCATCAATCAATCAATTTGGTACCAATTTTGGGCGTGTCGAGGGTGCTAATCCTTCCTCGCACGTAATCGACCTCCGAACCCATTTTCTCAAAGTTCGTGGACCAAAAAAAAACATTGTTTTAGTAAATTAAATATTTTATTAAAACAAAGGTGATCCGATCACACCAAATAAAGATCGGTGGCGACTCCCTTCATTTTCTTTTTAAAAAAAAATCGAGTCGACCGCGTCGTTTACTGTTTCCCAAAAAAATGGTTACGACACACGTGATTCTGTCAGAATATCTAGTGATCAAAATGATACAAGTCCTGTTAATGTAAATGAACTTAATGTTCAATCTTCTTTGCAGGAAATTCCTCGGAAAAAGATGACAGAGCCATGGTCTAGCTCTCATATTGAGAACAGAATTATTCATGAGGAACGAAGACTCTAGATCGAGGAACTAGATGAATGGGGAACACAGTTTAAGGAGAAATTAAAAGTACACGATGAATCAAAGAAGAGCCATGACGAGCCATGACGAGTCAAATTAAGGTTAGAGACCGAGTTCTAATGGATAATGCAGACCCCCGTGTTGCCACTTCTGAACCTAATGGAACAACCCCTTTCACGGTACTTAATATTTTCCCATACGATACAGTCGAGGTAACTCATTCCAAATTTGGCACATTCAAGGTAAATGGTACTCGTCTAAAACCTTATTTTAACAAAATTGATAGCAGGAATGAGGAGTTTCAATGCCTCGAACCACCATGATTATGAAAATAAAGGTGAGTCGAGCTTAGACTCTAAATAAGCGCTTCTCGAGAGGCAACACGAGCACTAACCTCATTAATGTCCATATTTTTTATTTTTAGCACCTAACTAAAAACTAACCAAATTAATAGGCACAGGTTTCCCTACCCATACGGCCTTGCACACAGGCATGGCCGTGGTCATGTGGACACCACGAGTAGGACATCAGTGTGGCAGAGACCGTGGGGAAACATGTAGCAGCCCGATTTAGAGGCTAGTCAGAATAGTGATCTCAGAATCACTAATTTGAGGTTAGAGAAAATTATTTTTATGTTATTTTATGTGTTATAACATGTTTATAAAGAGGCATGAGAATTTAGGTATTTTAATTTTAGCAATTGAGGGTTTAATTGCGAAAAAGACTAAATTGAATAAAGTGCGAAAGTTCTATTTTAATTGCTAGAGGTGTCAATTAACTAAGGAATATAATTGGAGGTCCCAAATGTGTAATTTGGCCTTGTTAAGTGAGTTGGCCGGCCATAGGATGCATAGGGGACAAGGCATTAAATGTTGATTAAAAGTTGGTGATATCAGTTGGAGAAAATGAATAAAAAATAAGATGATATAAGCAATCATCTTTTTTATTTCTTCTTCTTCTCCAACCGAAAATATCAACCATGGGAGGGATATGAAAGCTTGAAATTTCAGCAGCTCATTTTCTCTACAAGTAAGTCATTTTGATGGTTTTTTTTTATGATTTTTGTATTTTTGGAGTCCTCAAAGCTTAAGCTAGCTAATGAGAGGACTAGTTTGCAATATGGTTGAAAGTCTAGGGACTTAACGTGATAGATTTTATGTTGTTTGATGAGTTTTTATGGAAGAAAATGAATGATAGGATGTTGATAAACAACTTTTGTGAAAGGTGTTGTTGTGAAAACACCTAATTGGGACTAAAATGCAAAAGTTATAATTTGTTCATTAAGGCATGAAATAGTTGGAATTGTGGATAGTTGTAAGAGAATTAAATGTTCAACTAGGCTTGTGTAATAAGAAAATGTGATGAAAATTTATTTACGAGCCTAGGGGCAAAATCATAATTTTGCTAAAGTATAAAGGCAAATTAGTCATTTTTGCCTAGTGTAGATTATGGTGTATTATGATTTATAAGTGATTAAATGAGTAAATTCCATTGTTCTAGATCAAAGAAAATAAGATTCGGACCTAAAACGGGTGAAAAGAGAAATATGGGCAAGTAGGCCACTTTTTACCCTCTTCGGTATTGAGGTAAGTTCATATGCTAAATTATGAAATTTTAAGTGAAGTGTTTAATATTCCAATGTCGTATGGAATGCATATTTACTTTATGAATGTATTAAATATGTTTTGACGAGATGTCAAGAGAATTGAATCTAAGAATAATAGGAAAATGCATAATGGCATGATATGAAGTTAGTTAAGGTCCAGTGTAAGACCATATTGGAATATGGCCTCGGTGTGAGATATTGAATAAGACCATGCCAGGGACATGGCATCAATATGATATTTCAAATAAGACCCTATTGGGGTATGATGTCAATGTGACATTATGTGTATGAGACTTAAGAGTGTTATTTAACAATTTGAGTGATTCAACGGGTATGTTGAAAGAGAGAAAGTATGTGGTTGTACCATGAGAAGCACAAGTCTGTGTTTGAACTTAATTAAGGTAAATTCGGTATATGATGAACCACTGGTGGGTTATGTGTAATTAATGCACCTCAGTTGCATAAGTTATGTTTATAATGCATTGTGTGAATGCGAACGAGTATCGTAGAAAGTTAAGTAAGAATGATAGTGTATGAGGATGTTCACGGATGAATATTTGAAATAGAGAAATGCATGTGGATTAATATTTATGATTGTATAATAACGATGAGCTATGTGCGATATCACCTTATTCATGGTTAGTGATGGGTTGTGTACATATTAATATCGGTGGGCTGTGTGCGTTACCACCTGATTAACTATTAATCGATGGGCTGTGTGCGATACCATCACTTATAAAGTCATTTGGTGGGCTAAGTGCGATACCACCATAAGTATAAATGATTGGTGAGCTATGTGCGATACCACCCTATTAGAGATCGATGGTGGGCTAAGTGCAAAACCATCGAGAGATTAGTGGTATGAGAGGTTTATTGAAAATGCTTGATTTGTTGTTGTATGTGATCATGTGGTGATCAGTGCAGGAATATATACTAACTAAAACGAGCATTTGGCTTGTGGCATGCTTAGAATATGGTAAGAGATAGAATAAGTAAGTTTCAAGAATGGTTGAGTAAGTAACTATGAGTTAAGAGTAAAACTCATTACAATACTTTGTGGGTTGTGTATATTCAATGAATATCAGTATTTGTCAGTTATATGCAGATGAACTTACTAAGCATTATTACTTACTCCTATCTTTTCCCATCTCTTATAGGTAAATTAAACTAGCTCAAGTTGGAGGCCGCCGGAGATGTTTTCACAATATCGAGTAGACGCTTGGTATGATGTTTCAAGTTTTTATGAGTCATGGTATGTATAGGGACTTATTTTAAAGTTGACTAAGTCATAGTTAATATAGCCAAATGTGTTGGCTTAACTGAGTTATGATTTGGTTGTGAATAGCCTTAGATGATGGCTTAAGTCGTTTGTAATCGTGGTAGAAATAGTTCTCCGTTGTGTTGGGATGGAGATTTCATTGTATGGGTTAAATGTCTTTAATTCAAGAGTTATAATGATGCTATGTGAAGTTATGTGATGATGTATGAATGTATGCAAATTAGAGTGGCAAAGGGCTTGGTAGATACCCTGCTAATTATCCACATAGGTAGAGACACGGGCGTGTGTCTAGACCGTGTAGGAAGCACAGTTAGTACATGGGCGTATGCCTCAAGCCGTGTGAATAAGTCAGATTGTCAAGGTTTGGCACACAGGCCAGGGCCACGGACGTGTGCCTAGGCCGTGTGACACAAACAAAATACTCATGATTTTACACACGGGTGGAAGACACGGGCATGTCTTAGGGGTACACGGGCGTGTCCCTAATTCAACACGGGTGTGTGGCCCATGTTTTGATGAAAAGTTGTCTAAGTTTATAAAATCCTCGGTTGAATCCCAAAACCTCACGGAGGTATGTTTAGGGCTACGTAGGTCATGAATGAGCAAGAAATGAGTCTTGAATAAAATTTTGTAAACCGTTCTATCAAGTTTAAGTAAGATTAAGCATGGTAATGCCTCGTATCCGGTCTTGGTGTCGGACTCGGGTAAGGGGTGTTACAAATCAGGACAAAAATTTTTCCCAAAACACGGGCTACGATAAAAATGTCATGGCCGTGCAATGCGGTCGTGATCGACACTAACTAAAGAACACAGGATGCGAGAAATCCACACGGACGTGCCGTAAGACCGTGGGCGACACTGAGTAAATGACACAGTGTGCGACACGCCCATGGCCAAAAGTCGTGCTTGAACTTGAGTAAGTCACACGGGCGTGCGACACACTCGTACCTATAGGCCGGGGTCGATACTGACTAATTAACACGGGCATATGAACCTCTACACGGGCGTGGGAGTAACGAAAGAAACATCACACGGCCGTTCAATTCAGCCGTATGACCCAACACACCCAAGGAACACGGGCGTGGGCCAAGACTCAGCACGCCCTAAACCAACATTTACGAAACACACGAGATAAACACATGATACACGGGCATATGCTGCGACCGTGTGCCCCAATCCCTATTTAAACCCTCTTTTCCTGTTCACTTTCTTCCCCAAAACTCTCCCTCCAAACCCTAGCCATTGCTCCCTATTTTCGCCACCGTCCTCCTCGTCCACTTTCCTCCTTTCTCCCTCCTTCCCCAACCCGTAACGCTCTCTCCCTTTTTTTTTTCTCTTCTTTTCTTTTCCACTTCCCTCTTTCTTTCCCACATGCACCAGCCTCCAAAGTGCACGCCCGTGCGCGACCACCATGTCCGTGCCCCACCTTAACGCCTCCTGTCGGTTCACCCTTCTTCCCCATTTTTACTTATTTCTTTTATTTTTATTTATTTATTTGATCTTATTCTTTACTCTTATTATTATTTTCATTTAGATTTCTATTTCTAATTAGATTAGTCCTTTTGATTATTTATTTAGTTTGATTTTATTACTAAGTTTAATTATTATTTTGATACTACTTCTTAGTAATCTAATTTCTATATCTGATTTTAGCATTCCTTGATAATCTAATTCACTTTTATAGGATTATACTATTATTTAGGACTACTAGGATAGTACATTTTTGGCTGGCAATGTTACTTGATCTTTGGCATTTTTAGGTACGTAATGACCCCCCACGTGGGAAAAAATCTGTTGTCCCGCTTGAAAAGCGGAAGGGACCCAGAGCCTCTCATGAGTGCATCTAATGAAGTCGCCACCACTTTTTCTGACCCCACAGGACCCTAGGAGGAACTTTTTTAGATCCTTCGTGCACGACTCCTCAGTGTGGGGAGATGTATTGATTGGGCCGCCTTAGAACATGTCCAACTAGTTGACGCATTTCAGGCCCCTTGACTACTGACCCATGGGGGCACTTTTTGGAGATTATCGATCCGACCTATTTAGAGCTTACTTTAGAGCTCTATTCCACCTTTCACCTTCAGACGGTCATGACAAATTTTGACGACCCAGGCAAAGTCTAGTTCCGCTTTGGAAGCCTAGTACGAGAGTTGAGTATCCCAGAGTTTGGGGTCACTTTGGGACTTTATACCGAGGACTTCAAAGAGGACGACGACTTCGAAAAATTTCATTGCCACATCCACTACTCCCCTTCATCCTACTGAAGAGACTTAGTCCCTGCCGGCTACCTACGATCCCAGTCTTTCCATGGCTTTAGCTCTTGCCCCATCCTTGAGGTACTTACATGTCATTCTGGCTCATACTTTGACAGGTAGCTGAGAGAGCACTAGCATCGTCAACACTTACGACGCCTACTTTTTATGGTGCATGACACATGGGCATGTGTTTGATTTAGCTTACTTCATCGCCCTCACCATTCGGCATCAGACAGAGCGACGTGGGAAGGGGGTCCTCTCTATTGGCCCATATGTGACACGTCTGGCTCGATACTTTGGCCTCCTCAACATCGCAGCTCAGTCCTTCTCACTCATGCTTATTGGGCAGATGTCCCCACAAGGCATCTTGACGATGCTTCATATGAGGATGATTGAGCGTCGATGTGGGTTTGATCCTCCTCAGTACCGTCTATCACAAGCCACTGATCAGGATGACCTAGTGGACATTACTGATGATGTCCCTTTACATCATGCGGAGTAACTTTCGGCTCCACCTCCACCTCACCGACCAGTTCATGCAGCTGCTTCATTGACTGACATCTCTGAGCACCTCACTCGTTTCGAGTAGTACTGCACTCAACAATTTAATGACAATGCTCAACAATTCAATAGCATTGAGGCGACTCTACAAAAAATTTGTTAGCACTTCCACATATCACCACCACCCCCACCTCGCGATCCATCTGTTGATGAGGACCTTTGAGTCTATTTATTTTTTCTTTTTCTTTTATTTTAATTTTTGAAATCTTTCTCTTTATCTTTCTTGTCTTTGATTTATATTAGTATATTTTGATTTTTTTTATATCTCTGGCTATTTATTATCGAGTAACCATAATGAAGTCCATTAATAAAACTTCCTAAAACTTTACTGATGACTCCGCAACTTCAAAAGGTTCAAGGTGCTACTATGGAACGAACAAACTACTGGAGTATTCTCCCCCACCTTAACCTCTGCCTAGTTCATCATGCTTCTCGTTGGACCTATTTCTACAATTTTCACTTTCTAAGGATTTCATCCATAATTCAGGAAGTTTCACCTCATTCCACTTCTTATGATTTTCTGCTTACATTTCTATTCTTTATCTTTGTCCTTTTGGATGATTTATCCCTTTAATTGTGGAATTCGATGCTCCTAATCATTTAATTTCATGTTTTATACTTAGGTGAGCATAGGAGGATGAAAAGAACGAGAAATGAGCTAAAAACGGAGAAATTGGGCCAAAGTGAGAAATCAACACGGCCTGGAGTTCACGACACGGCCGTGCCACTATAGAAAACTTGAACACGGCCAGGGCTCGATTCACATGGGCGTGCCACACGGGCGTGTCCCTACCGTGACCCATTTTAATTCCACTCAGAATAGGATACTTGTGGGCCAAGTAAGGCATTCCGAAAGCCTATATAAACACCCTAGAGGTCAACCTAAAAGGGGAGTTCGACAGAACGCTTCTGTCAGAGCCAAATGAGGCAAAGCCAGAGAGGGCTGAATATAGGAAATTATTCGAAGAAAGCCAGTTGATCCATCTCAAGAAGCCAGAACCACGCTCAAGACTGAGGATCTTCCATTTAATTCTTTCATGGGTTTTAGGGTTTTCTTTTGTTTTGCTATTTACTTTCTTCTAAGATGTATTCTTTTATGAACATGAACTAAATCCCTCAAATACCTGAGAGGGATGAAACCTAAGACGGATCTTGTTATTGTTTTTTGAACTGTATGATAAATACTTGATTTGTTCTTAATTATGTGTTCTTAATTCTTATTTTAATATTTCAGGATATTGATTCAAGTATTGATATGCTTATTCAGAGGAGCAAAAGTCTATGGTTAAGAGTAGATCTAGCATAATTAAGCGGAGTTGATCGCACTCCTCGAAATAGGACGACAAAAATCTGCCAGAATAGGGTCAAACCTAATATGGGAGTCCATAGATCGAGTTAATGCAACACTAGAGGTTTTAATTAAAAAGAAATTTCAATTAATCAATCTAGGGTTAGACGTTAGTAGCTTCGAAAGAGATATTAATATAAATTAGGGAATCCTACGGATCAGGTCAAGTGAATAAATCATCTGGTTCAGAGTTAAATAACAAGTGAAGTCAAAGGTGGATTCTTCCTCGGGTATTGTCTTGATCAATTGATTTTTCTAAAAGTAATTTTCCAATTTGTTCTTTGTGTCTTAGCATCCTTGGCTTAGTAATTAGTTAGATAAAATCCCCTTTATTTTAGGCTAGATAATAAAAAGAAAGTCAGTACTAGTACTTTTGGTTCCTTTGGGTTCGACATTCTAGTCTTGCCAATAAGCTATTCTACTGTTCGATAGGTGTGCTTGCCTCATTCATGGTGATAGTTAGTTTATAGGCTCGATCATTCATTATATAAATATTAAAACTCTCATAACACGATCAATAACCCTTTTTAAGACCTTTTGATTTGTGTATCATCTCATTTTATAGTGGTGGAGATTTGATTTTCATGCAAGCCTATAGTAATAACTTTTCATGTTTGACTTTTGAGTGTTTAATTTGAACCTTAAATGTGTTGAGTGATTTGAGTGAATCTTTAGTGAGGATATCAATTATTGTCGGTTTTGAAATAAAGGTGGTTATTTAGGTAAGGGGAAACACCTATGTTTTTGTGCTATAAAAAATTGTGACTTAAATTGTTTGAATCTTTAGGACTCTTTTAGTTAAAATTATCAATGTATGAATTATTTGTGAATTACGATAAGACATTATTGATGAGAATTATGAATTGAGGAAGTTAATTTTAATTGTGAGTTGAGGATTTTGCTTGAGGACAAGCAAAGGCTTAAGTGTGGGGATATTTGATAAACCATAATTTATACATATTTTGACCCCATGCTTGGCTTATTTTTGGATGAATTTTCATTAGATTTGATGAATTCGATGCTCCTAATCTGTTAATTTCATGTTTCACACTCAGGAGGGCTTAGGGAGTAGAAAAAAACGAGAAACGGACCAAAAAGGGACAAAATGGGCCTACCTCAGAAATTAACACGGCTTGGACTTTCGCCCACGGGAAGACCACACGGCCATTTGTGACGAGCAGAATCAAACATGGCTTGGACTATAGCACACAGGCAGATCACACGGCCGTGTGTTACAAGCAGAATTGAACACGGCCTAAGCTATCGTACACGGGCGTGTCACACGAGCGTGTCCTGCCGAACCCAAGTCTAATTCTATTCGAAAAATACCACTTATGGGCCAAGAAAGGTGTTCCAAAGCCTATATAAACACCCTAGGGGAGGACCTAAAAGAGGACACAGAGTAGATCAAAGAAATTACTCGAAGGAAGCCGTCGGAATCATCTCGAAAGCAGGATCTCATTCAAGATTGAAGATCTCCATCAAGTTCTTTAGAAGTTTTTGGGTTCTTTATGTCTTGTTGTTTTCTTAATTCTATGATGTTTTCCTTTTACGTTATAAACTAAACTCCCTAAATACCTAGGAAGGATGAAACCTAGATGAATCTTATTGTTTAATAAATTTGAATTACATGATAAATACTTGATCTTATTCTTAATTATGTGTTCTTAATCATTGTGTTGATGTTTTTAGGAATATCAATTGAAGTTTAATGTGCTTATTCAGTGGAACAAAAGTCCCTGTTTAAGAGAAGATTTAACATAATTAAGCGGAGTTGATTACAATCCTAGAAATAGCACGACATAAATCTGCCGGATTAGAGTCAAATCTAATAAGGGAATACATAAATCGAATTAATGCGACGATAGGGGTTTTAATTAGAAAGAGATTTCAATTAATCAGCTTAGAGTCAGTTGTTCTTAGTCTTGAAAGAGATATTAACATAATTTAGGGATTTCTACGGATCTAGTCAAGTGAATAAATCATTTAATTCAGAGTCAGAATAATAAGTGAAGTATAGGTGGATTCTTCTTTGGGTATTGTCTTTATTCATTCGATTACTCTCTTCACTCTCTGTCGCGTTCATAGTCATTTAGTTAGTCAATTAGTTAGTTAATTTTAGATTAAAAACAAAACCCCTTAATTATTAGGCTAGATAATAAAAAGATAGTTATTACTAGTAATTTTAGTCCTTTAGGATACGATATTCTGGACTTACCACAACTATACTACTGTTCGATAAGTGCGCTTGTTTTTGTCGAAATATTAGTTAGTTTCGAGTGCATCACCCATCTATTCCCCTTAAAAAAATTCTCAAAGAACTTCACTCCCAAGGCTGAAGATCCTGCGAATACATCTTGAAGAAACTCAAATTAAATCCATCAAGCCAAGAGGCACGATTCCCATCAGATGAGTTAATAGCCAACAATATTTCATCTTCAGTAAACCTTCTTTCAATATAGGAGACATCATCACTTTTAATTGTTTTGAAATTGACCTCCAACCTACGTGATTTCAACGAAGTCTTCCTATTATATGCCTGTGTGCCCGAACAGCAATACAAATTAATCTCCGATGGTAGATATAAAGTGGACTTTTTGACTTTGAGATTGATGATTAGATTTGATCTCTTTCTAGCAGATGCTACGAAATGGAAAACTTTGCTATTCTTGTCACCCTCAACATACCATCTAATTCTTGACTTTTTCCACCATGATCATTCTTCCTTCCTATAAAGATCCCAAAGCTTTATCTTTTTGCATCTCAGCTCATTAGAAATATCCTGATTCACCTAACCATTTTGCAATTGCATCTCTGATCAGTGAACATCAAATTTAGTAGAAGCAATATCATCTTTGAAGTTAAAATTCTTATCCTAACTCCAACAGTTGATAAAATCCTTGACTCTTTTAAGCGTAGAGCAAATACCACTATTTTCTCTAGCTGGTAAAGCAGACTTGATTACCTCACCAAAATCAGCTTCTTCGAACCAAAAATGAAATATCCTAAAGGGCTTAGGACCCCAGTCGACCAAATGTTCAGATAAAAGAATGTCACTATGGTTCGAAAGTGACTTAGAAAGAAGCATCTGCACAACATTAGGAAATGATAATTGGATACTTAAAGAAAGTAAAAAATGATCTAGTCTAACACATGCTGGAATTTCCCTATTACTTAAAGTAAACGAGCCACCCGATAGAAGGAGATCAATAAGATTCGCTTCCTGAACAAAATTATTGAAAAATTCGATAGCACAAGGACATAGAGATGACCCTGTTTTCTCCTCAGGTTTTAGAATGCAATTAAAATTGCCACCCAATAACCACAGGGTATCATGAGAGCCCATGAAACCCTATCAAATAAGGATTTTCTATTAGTATTATTGCAGGGAACATAAACATTAATAATACCACAACAAAATTTACTAACCTTGAATATAACAATATTGCAGATGAACCAGTCTTTGAAGATTTGAACGTCCACTTGCAAAGAGTTAGGATCCCATATCGAAATAGGACCCCCAGCAGCACCGTCTGAAGGAGAGGCAGCAAGCAAACCTTCACTCGATCCCCTTAATTGCCTCAAAAGGTTAGCTTTGATCTTGTTAAGTTTGCTTTATTGGATAAGAACCATTAATGGCTTCCATTTATTTATCAAATTATGAACGGCCCTCTTATTCTCATTCCTTCCGGGCCCTCTTACATTCTAAGAAATCACAGACAAAGCCATTAAGAATAACAAACCCCCAAAAAAGCACTCACCAGGTCACTGCTATACTGTTGAATTATGAACTCCATGCAACACAACCTTTGATGCTATTAGTTTATGCAAACCAAGTTCTTTAACTTGCCATTTTGAATCCAATGTCAATGTAACTTAGTTTGGTTTATTTTGAACAATGTTAGGTAGATATTTCATGTCATTTTGATGGTGACTAGGTGATCATATCAAGTAAGATTAAGCTTGCAAGTTTTGTATTTCAAGTTTCCATAAGTTTAGGTGGATTAGGTATGATTAGGTATGTTTAGGTAATGACTTGTTGTAATTCACATTGACCATGACTTATATATATAATGGCAATGTATCTTTGGTATTTTGTAGTAGTGAAAAGTTGGATGCAATTTATTTTCACACTTAAGCTCCATTTTTCCTTAGCTTTCTTTTCTAAAGAAAATTCTCATCAACTTTCTTTCCTTCTTCAACCTTTTGTCATTTTGTTTTTCGCCTCAAGCCACACTTCTTTGTTATTGCTAGAAACTCCAACAATTGGTATCGAGCTTCATTCTTTGAGGACCTGTTCTTTGTTAAGATCAATTTGGAATGGCTTCATCAAGCTTCTCACTGCTGTGCCTTCGATCTTCAATGGAGAAGGTTTTCATATATGGCAAGTTAAAATGAAGACCTATCTTCAAGCTCTTAATCTATGGGAGGTAGTGAACACCGACGTTGAACGGAACCTCTTGAGCCAACCCAACCGTGGCTCAAATTGACAAAGATCTTGAGGAGAAGACCAAGAAACATAAAGCCTTGTCATGCATCCAAAATTGTGTCTCGGATGTCATTTTACAAGAATTATGGCTGTGAGACTCCAAAACAGGCATGGGACAAACTTAAGGAGGAGTTTCAAGGTACAGAAAGGACCAGCAAAGCAGCAGCTTCGAATTTGAGGAGAGACTTGAAAACTTGAAGATGAAAGAAGAAGAGATCGTAAAAAAGATTTTCAGACAGATTATGGTCTTGTAAACAACATAAGACTCCTTAGTGAGCGATTTAGTGAAGCAAGGATTGTGGAGAAGGTGCTTTCAACCTTACCGAAAGGTATGAAGCAAAAATATCTTCCTCGAGGACTCCAAGGACCTCTCAAGTATCACCTTGACCGAATTAATCAATGCCTTTTATGCTCAAGAGCAAAGAAGGGCAAGCAGGAACGAGGAACACCAAGAAGGAGCTTTCCAAGCTAAAGCTAGGACTTCTTCAAGCAATGCTGCCTACAAAGGCAAGAAAACCTGGAAAAACAGGCCTAAGCCTGATGCTGCAAGGACCAATGATCGCCTTTGCAGATTTTACAAGAAGCCAGGCCATCCAGAAGTCAAATGTTGGTTTCGGCCTGATGCAGTATGTCAACACTGCAAGAAGAAGGGACATGTCGAGAGAGTTTGCAAGGCAAAAGGGAATCAAGCTAGCTCAACAACAATCTAAGACCGAGGCTCGAGTGGCTGAAGGTGGAAGCGATCAAGAAGAAGAAGTCTTTGCTGTGTCATGCTCAAGTGACCAGAAGACAGACTCCAAAGCTTGGCTCTTGGACAGTGGATGTACAAACCACATGTCTCCTAATGCGACCATTTTCAAAACCTTGGACAGAGTGTACAAACCAAGGTTAAAGTGGCAAATGGTCGATTCATCAATCTTGTGGGCAAAGGTGATGTTTTGATATCAACTCCAAAGGGTAACAAGGTAATTTCAATGTGTTACTTGTGCCCGATATTGACAAAAACTTGTTGAGTATATCTCAACTCCTTGACAAGGATACTCTCTTGTGTTCAAAGACAAGGTATGTCGAATAACAGATCCATGTGGATCATGTTTCATGACAAATCACTCGGACCGATAAATCCTTTGAGATTAATTGGTCGAAGCCCTAAAGCGACTTATATACGCCTCTCACAATGACTCAAAAATATGGCACAAAAGACTTGGTCATGCAAACTTTAAAGCAATGGCGGGATGATCCATGAAGATCCGGTAGAAAACTTTACAAACTCAAAGATGCAACAATGAAGTGTGTGAAGTGTGTCAACTTGGAAAGCAAGCTAGGCAGCCCTTTCCTTCAAATCAAGCTTGGAGAGCAGCTGAGAAGCTTCAACTTGTTCATACAGATGTCTGTGGTCCCATGAAGACAGAATCAGTTAGTGGAAACAGGTATTTTATTCTCTTCATTGATGATTATTCAAGATTCTGTTGGATTTATTTTCTAAAACACAAGTCTGAAGTTCCACAAGTGTTCATGAAGTTCAAAGCTCTTGTAGAAACTGAGACAGGTTGCAAGTTGAAGACCATCAGGTCAGACAATGGGGCTGAATATATTTCAGCTCAATTCCAGGCGATTTGTGAAGAAGCTGGCATTAAACACCAGCTAACCAATGTGTACACACCTCAAGAAAATGGTGTGTGTGAAAGAAAAATCGAAGCATCATGGACATGGCAAGATGTCTGCATTGCTCAAAAGAAAATGCCAAAGTTCATGTGGGCGAAGTCATCAACACAATAGATCTATCTTCAAAATAGACTACCAACAAAGGCCCCGACTGAATGACACCTTTTGAAGCTTGGTATGGCTTCAAACCCTCTCTTGCTCATCTAAAACTCTTTGGATGTCTATGTTATATGCGATTCCATCTCAGAAAGAGGATAAACTTTCAAGGAGAGCTACTCCGGTGTTCTAGTAGGATATAGCTCGGTTAAAAGGGCTATAGGATCATTGATCCAACAACAAAGAAGGTTCAAGTCAGTAGGGATGTTGTCTTTGATGAAAATGCCTCTTTGGGCTGGGACAACAATCAACCAATGGAGACTTCAAGAACTTGAAGTGGGGCAAATAGAACCGAGCAAACCGGTCAAGAAATGGATGTTGATGATGTTCTGTTAGAGGACGAAAGCCATTAATGATGTTTACGAAAGAGCTGATGTTGCCATGATGGAACCTACAAGTTTCGAAGAAGCTGAAGCTCACAAAGGTTGGAAGGCTGCAATGATAGAAGAAATGAAGATGATTGAGAAAACCAAACCTGGGATTTGGTTGATAGGCCACAAGACAGGAAGGTCATAGGTGTTAAATGGGTTTATCGTGCTAAGAAGAATGCAGATGGGAGCTTAAATAAGTTGAAAGCCAGGTTGGTTGTCAAAGGCTTTAGCCAGAAATATGGTCTGAACTATTTGGAAACCTTTGCTCCAGTAGCCAGGCTCGACACCATCAGAATGTTGATTGCTTTAGCAGCACAAAGGCAATGGACCATTCATCAACTCGATGTCAAGTCTGCTTTTTTAAATGGCCACCTTGAAGAGGAAATATACATCGACCAACCTCAAGGCTTTGAAGTACCAGGCAAAGAACATATGGTCTACAAGTTAAAGAAGGCGCTATACGGTCTGAAGCAAGCTCCCCGAGCTTGGTATGCTCGAATCGATAGCTATCTCATCGGTTTGGGATTTCAAAGGAGCATCGGTGAGCCCACATCGTATGTTAAGAAGAATGAAGTTGAAACTCGACTTATTGTGTCTCTATGTCGATGACTTGCTGGTTACGGAGGAGACAACATTGTCTTGAAGGACTTCAAGAGCAAAATGAAGAAGATGTTCAAATGTCGGACCTCGGGCATATGACTTACTTCCTTGGAATCAAGTGATACAAGCTAAAGGAGAAATTTTCCTAAGCCAACAAGCATTTGCCAAGAAAATTTTGAACAAGTTTTCCATGGAAAACAAAGAAACCAATGAATACACCTATGGTCGCAGAGTTAAAGTTGACAAGCCAAGGTAATTTTGATGCAATGATCGAGTCCATCTACGTAAGCTTAGTGGGATGCCTTCTTTATTTAACAGCTACAAGACCGGATATAATGTTTCTTTGTGAGCATGCTATCCGATTCATGCATTGTTGCAACATGCAGACTTTCAAGCAACAAAAGGGTGCTTAGGTACATTAAAGGTACCTTAAGCTTTGGATTGAAGTTCAAAGAAGGTCCATGAGTTAAAAATGATAGGTATACTTGATAGTGATTGGGTGATCTAGGGATGATTTGAAAAGCACTTGAGCTATTGTTTCTCTCTTGGTTCAAGAATGTTCTCACTGGTGTTTGAAAAAGCAAAACTGGTGGCCCAATCAACAATGAGGTTTAATATGTAGCTACTGCAATGCTGTGAATAAAGCTATATGGCTTAGGAAACCGCTATTTGACCTAAACTTACAAACAAGAGGGAGCAACAGAGATACTTTGTGACAACAAATCGGCTGTTGCAATTGCAAAAAACCCTGTGTCATGTGGTGAGAGAGATGGAACAGGCTGGTGAAATTAAACTGGTTTATTGCAATTCAGAAAATCAACTTGCTGATATTTTTACTAAAGCCCTCAAAACAACAAGGTTCATGGAATTAAGAAAGAAACTAGGTGTATGCTGCAAAGAGTTCAAGGAGGAGTGTTGAATTATGAACTCCATGCAACACAACCTTTGATGCTATTAGTTTATGCAAACCAAGTTCTTTAACTTGCCATTTTGAATCCAATGTCAATGTAACTTAGTTTGGTTTATTTTGAACAATGTTAGGTAGATATTTCATGTCATTTTGATGGTGACTAGGCTGATCATATCAAGTAAGATTAAGCTTGCAAGTTTTGTATTTCGAGTTTCCATAAGTTTAGGTGGATTAGGTATGATTAGGTATGTTTAGGTAATGACTTGTTGTAATTCACATTGACCATGACTTATATATATAATGGCAATGTATCTTTGGTATTTTGTAGTAGTGAAAAGTTGGATGCAATTTATTTTCACACTTAAGCTCCATTTTCCTTAGCTTTCTTTTCTAAAGAAAATTCATCAACTTTCTTTCCTTCTTCAACCTTTTGTCATTTTTTTTTCTGCCTCAAGCCACACTTGCTGTTATTGCTAGAAACTCCAACATATACACCAGCGTCCGCCTCCTCCAACTCAACAATTTCCTTAATTTCCTTCCTCGCTTAAAACTCCAAACCCAACACTTTACTGATACGAGCCAAATTGAATACCAAGCAAAATGATGCATTTTGCTTTAGTGATATGGTACGCAAAAGACTCAATGATACAAAGCATTTCATCCAACTATTTTCTTTTTTCTATTATATTTTGCTATTATCTTCCCTTATATATGTTATTCTGCTTTTGGTTGAGGTCATTAAGTGGTTAATGAAAATTGTTTAGGAATTATTCACTTTCTCTCTCTATTTTATGTCTATTCTTCTTCCTTCTTCTCAAACTCTTCCTCTCCTCTTTGAAATTTCTCTCTTCCTTCTTTTCTTTCTTTGCCATTTTTGGTTTCTCGGTTTCTGTTCGTAAAAAAGGTATCAGAGCTTCAATCGATCCTCCATGGTGATAAATTAAATTGAACTCTCCTGGTCACAATCTATCATATGATTTATCCTATCGTCGAGGAAACGCTCCACCAAGTTTTCTCGCCTTATGGATCTGTGGAGAAAATCGTCACATTTCAAATTAACGTCGACTGACTTTCAATCCTTGATCCAATTTGAAGGACGTTTGAATGCTATCTTAGCTAGAATTTCTTTGCAGGGCCGTGATATTTATGATGATCGTTGCCAGTATGATATACAGTTTTATGATGCTGGTGCGGCAATCCAGAGGTCATGTGCGGGCGAAAATGTCATTGTTACGTCTTTAGTGATACCTCAAATGTTGGTTTCCAACTCTAAAAATGGTGATGCAGATGTTGGTGTGGTGGAGGTAAAAAGGTCTAATAATTGTAGTTATCCACCGTTTGATTCGACACCTACGATACCGAGTGACACGAATGAGTACCACCCGATCCTTAAGAACAAGATCCATTAAGTCTGCATGGCTATTGCTCTTTCTCATGCATCGATTATGAAGGTAGAAGGTTTATCTGCGCAAGTCAAAATTCAAGCGCTTCAATCAAATTCGATGTTCAAGGTTCCTCCGATACAGGAACAAGGTGAACCTGATAATGGTATTTCGACTGTTTCAACTACACAAAAAATGTCCGGGACACGAATGAGGCAAGCCATAACTGGGACAAATGATAGGTGTGCAGTGATGGGTAAGGTTCCTCCAAATGAATATTCCTTCAGTAGAATGCCAGTAGCAAACGATCTATTTGATGATTTCAACGGGATTTCAGGTGATTCTGTTGTTGGGAATTTAATGGCTTCTACTCTATATTCTGCTCATTGGTATTTTGTTAGATTTGATAACCCTTGCAAAACCCCAGCTTTGTATTACTTAGGCAGTGAGCTATTCAAGAATTCCTCAATTGTCTGTGTTTGTTGTAGTCCATACATACCTGAAGAAAGTGTGGTTTTGTCAGAAAGTGGTGCACTATTCTTGTTTGACTTAGTTTCTTATGTTAATTGTCAGAAACTCAATGACTATGTTAAAGGGAGTGAACTTAAAGTTTTATGGGATGATTCGAATGGTGCAGAGAATCATAAATGGTGACCGGAATCCGATAGAAGGAAATCAGTAAAGTATTGCTCAGTACGATGGGTTCCCTCTAAGATCTCCCTAATATGCTTCCTTATCTTTTTCCTTTTGATTACTCTGGGGTTGTCTAAGATGTTTGAGAATTTTTGAACAACCTCTTTAGGGCTGAGTGGCTCAGAGACTATCAGCAAACACCCTTCGGTCCCCAGAATGACGCGATTCAGGTTGACAGAGAGAGGTCAGATGCTTTGCCTCAAGCCCTGTAGTTTCCTCAAATCCATAAACCTTCTTGCAGCTAGGCCCCAGGTCCAAAGCAACATAACTTTTATACCCAATAGCATTACCTAAATTCATTACAGACCTAGTTTTAGAATGACCTGTGTGGTCTCCACTACATTCTTAATCAAAGACCTTCAGCAGACTTTTCCCCACAAATGATGACTTTAGAACATTTCCCAAGCAAAAAGGCGGCGTAGTAAATTTGCCCCAACCCTATGCTAATCATAATCTATTTCCCTACTCTCAGCTAGATTACCGCGAGGATTCCTCTTCTTCCTTATTGCAGACCCTGGACTAGAATCTAGAGCTTCATTCCCATGCCAATCATCGGCGAAAACTTTAGGAGCCTCCTCATCAATTCAATAGGGATCAAGGTCCTCGTTAGAGATGTTAATCCTGATTTTAAAAATCTTGCCTTCATGAGAAACAAGAAGCTGAGATGGGATATTGGTTGTACTGGAGACTTTAATAACTATATTTGCTATATCAAAGCGAACCAGATCCCTGGTTTCAGGTAAAAAATTAATGAAAGAGCCCCACAAGTTCCCCACCGTCTCAAAGAATTTTACATGTCAACACTAAATAGGAACATCCAATAGAGATACACGAATAACCAATTCAGGATCCCTCTCTTTAGGCTTCAACGTAGAAATATTGTCAACCCAAGTGAGCAATCTCTCTCTCTTTTGATTCCATGCAACGTCAAAATCCTCTTTCGTCTCAAATTTAACAATGTGATAAATACCCTTCCACTTGCATACGGAGCAGCATAATCCGTCACTACGTAATGCCTCTTGGACAAGCTCTATATTGTACATATTCTTAATGCACCCAACAAGGCAATATTGAAGCCAAATAATATCCTTGTCAGGGACATCCACCTCAACCACTAGCCAACGATCATCAAACTTCTTGCTTCCATAGTTCAAATCTGATGGATCGGGTTTCCCGAAGTTCTTCACCGGACCACCCATCAGAGCTTCCTTATAAGTTCTCGTCTCTCCTGGTATTCCACGCTCTAGTCTTACCTTTTCTTGACTGATAGTGGATATTTGTTATTGAGCCACTGTTGTCTCATTTGGATCCTGTAAAGGTCACTCTTGCCTTCTAATACCTCGCCTTGAAAACTCGGATAGTTCGTCCATCCGTCAATCACACGATTATCGCCTTTATCTATCGCAATTTTCATGTCCTTTTCGTTTGAAAATCTGACAAAAGCAAATGTCGAAAAAGGATAATTCTTCCTTTTGTTCTTGTACGCAATGTATAGGTCAGTAACCTTCCCATAATAGTTGAACACTTCTCGCAATGCTGATCTTGACACTCTCTTGCTAAGATTGTAAACTCTTGACTTCTTTCTAGTGCACGTCGCTTCCCCTTACATCCCATTGTTGCTTCCTCCCCGGAGATATATATATATATATATATATTAGATAAGGTTTATTATGGTGCAATGATGTTTACTAAACTAACTAATAAATTAATTAATACAACTGTACATATCTATTAATATAATAGCTATAGTGAGCACAGATATCGTTTCTTCAAGAACTAAAATTACTAGTAATTATCATATTTTATTATTTAACTTAATAATTTAATAAGCTTAATTAAATTTAAATTAAACTATCTAAATTAACTAATGAATACACCAAAATAAAAACAAAAACAATCAAACATCAACCAAGTGACAAAATAATACTTAGATAAGAATTCACCTAGATTTCATCTATAATTCTCAATTTTTATGCAATTTTTCTTAGCTCTTTGATCCATAGAAATACCTAATTTATATTAATATCTTTTTTAGCATAAGAGCAATTAACTCTAAGTTAATTAATTGAAATTTCTTTCTAATTAAAACTTTTATTATCGCATTAATTCGCTCTATGGATCCCCTATTAGATTTTACTCTAATTTGGTGGATTTATATCATCTTATGTTTTGGATTGCATGCAACTCCATTTAATTATGGAAGATCTAATCACAAAAGGGTCTATTCAACCTCAATCTTATGCACATTAAACATGAATTAACACTCTAGAATTATCAACCCAATAATTATTAAGCATTCATAATTAAAAATAAAGAAACCAGAATTTTATTGTTTAAACCAGAAATCAAACAATAGAATTATCCTAGGGTTCATTTCCTTAAGTAATAAGAAAATTAGTTCATAATTGCAAGAATAAACACCAAAAATACAATATAACCACCAAAATAAAAGAAATTCATGATAACCCCTTGAAAATCAATTTGAATTCTTGAATCTTGATGGAAAATTGCTTGGAAATCGGCTTCAATTATGTTTTTTGGGTAATTTTCATGCTATCTCTTTACGACTGCTTCTCAATTTCTTTATTTCCTTATTTAAGCCTTCTTAAAATGTCAAAAAAAAAACTTAAAAATCGAAACTTCCAACTATTTGCGCACATGATTCTCAAAATCGATACGCCCTGTACACACGCTCGTGATTCATAACTTTCCATTTTACCTTTATTGTTGTTGGAAAAAAGCTGTCCATTTATAGGAACGAATCACCCTACTTGAAGCGGAAGTGGTTACTCGGTAGATCATTGGAATATACTTATAATCCTCCCCCGAATGATTATCATCCAAATATTGTTACCGAGGAAGGCTTGTTAGCTAACTGGGTAGCTGGCTTTGTTAGTGCTCATAATATGGATGTATACCTGCATGGGATTGCGGGGGTACAAAAGGGAACGTCTAGATTTCATTTGGAATTTGATCTTGATCTCGCACTGGTGAATAAGTATTTAGACCGCCTGAAAGATGAATACGAAATTCCTGACCATTGATGGGAAGGTGAGAATCGCAAAAGAATGGCTCAAGAGAATAATGGCCAATAGAAGGTTAGAGGTTAACATCTTAATACATAAACTTGATGTATGTTTAAAACAAAGATATAAATAAAGTACTGGCTAATCATTATCTTTGATTGGACTAAACAATATTAATCATATTTCCTATTTTACTAGTGTTTCATCGTGTTTGGATTATTTGTCATGAATGTTTATCTTATAATTTATGTAATAGATTCAAATCATGGTAGCATAGTAGTGATTTTCTCCTGTACTATACATAAAGCTATAGATTTAGTCCATGTTTTCAATTTGATCAGTCTCGTCCTATACTTCTTAAATTTAAAATTTTGTCTTAATAAAAATAACAATCGTTAAATTTATTAATCAGATTTTTGAGTAATATGTGAAAATAGCTAGTTGACATGACATTACACATATAATAATATGTTTATCGTATAAGATTTTGAAAATATCATAACTTAATATGTGAATCTAATGGTTATAAGATTTTAAAAAGTTTAACCCTACTTTTTATTGGGTCGATATTGTTATTTTTTAATAAACACTCTAAAGTTTTAAATTTTTATGAATTTTGTTTATTTTAATGTGTTACTAAAGCCTTTTGACCCTTTAGCCTTATTAGTTTCAAAATTTTCTATTTTACTTCCAATTAAAGAGTAGGGAATAAATTGACTAAATGTGTAAAGGTTGAGGGTTAAATTTGTTATTATACCTTATATATAAACACTAAAATTTAATGGAGGGGTTGTTTTGCTCACTCATCTAACATACAGGGGCTAATTTGCCCATTTTCTCAGTAAAGGGGCTAAACTGCAATCCAAAATATAGTACAAGGGGTTTTGTGATACTTTTACCTATTTATGTTATTTATATCGTCAAGTATCATATTTCTTTTATAAAATTTTTAAAACATTATGTATTTATTTTTTAATATTTTTAAGATTTTTAAAGTTAAGAATAAATCGATAGAACACATAAAATTGAGGACTGTTTTTTTTAAATTAAAATTAAATTGATAGAATTGTACACATTAACATTTCTTTAATGGTAGAAAATAAAAATGACAAAAAAGATAAATGAAAAGAATTTAGTTGAAATTAGAGGTGCTCATGGCCCGGGGTGGGCTCATACAATGTATCTAGATCAATTTTCCAAGCCCAGCCCGGTCTGCTCCAAAAAATGAACTTACTTTTTTTGCCCAAGTCCGATGCAAATTAAGAAAGGTAAACCCAGGCCCAAGCCGGCCCACCCATATTTGAGTTTTTTAGATTAATTTTTAATGTTTTTAATACACTAAATGCACTAAAAAAACTAAAATAAAAGTTTTTTAACCCAAATAAAATACATTAAAAATATTTATATTAAAACATTAAATCTAATAAATGTTTTATTATATTAAAACACAAATAAATATAATAAATATTTTATTATATTAAATATATTTTTAAATTTTTATATTTTAGGTTGCATTATTTAGTTAGGTAAGGTCTTTTTAAGTTTTTGGGAATGAATTTAGTTGTTATTAAGTTAGTGATTTAATATAAATATAATATATATAATTATTACTTGAAATTAATAAATATCGTTATAAAATGTAAAAAAAAACTTGCAAGAGTAATTAAAATTGTTAAAATTATTTAAAATTTTAAAAAATTAAAATATAAAGATATTTAAATTTTTGAAAATCATTAAAAATTTAAAATTATGAAAATTAGAAAACAAATTTAAAAAATTCAAAATTATCAACCAACTCACCTCAATAAATGTTGTAATTCAATGATAGCTACAACTTACCTATCTCTCAGGATTTTCTCCATGGTGATTGATAAACTTATTTGTGGGTAGAGTTACATTTCCATACTCAAAGACTCGACCGAAAAATGAGAGAGTTTGGACAAAAAAATGAAGGTCGAAAAATGAATTTGAGTAAAATTTAAGCTCGTTTTCTATATGGGTTGGGCCTTGGGCAAGTTTTTTTGGCCCGAGCTTGATCCGATTCAGCCTGAATATATTATGTTATAAAAATAATTATATTGATTATATATGAGAAATAATAATTGTATATATTTATATTTATATTAAACCACTAACCCAATAATAATTAAACCTCTTACTCAAAAAAAAAAAAAAAAAAAAACTTGCTCAACTGATTAACCCAACTCAAAATATAAAATTTTAAAATCATATTTAATACAATAAAATATTTTATTATATTTATTTTTGTGTTTTTAATATAATAAAACATTTATTATATTTATGATAGTGTTTTTAATATATTTTAATGTGTTAGAAAACTTTTATTTTAGTTGTTTTTAGTGCATTTAGTGTATTATATTTTTAAAAAATATTTTTAAATAAAAACTAATCTAAAAAAGTCAAATATGGGTGGGTTGGGCTCGAGTTTACCTTTTTTAAACCAGGTTAAACTTTGAAAAAAAATAAGCCCATTTTTTTAGTCAAACTAAACCCGAGTTTAAAAATTTGATCTAGATAAATTGCGTATGCCCAACTCGGCCACCTCTAATCATTGATAGCTATGTCAATTTCATCAAACAAGGAATGTAGCTCTACTGAACTTATCACATTGCATACCCAATAAAGGAGTATGAGTCAAATTTTTAAAAATATTATAACCATTAGATTTTAATGGATCAATATTGTTATTTTTAATAAAAATTTACAATTTAAAAAATTATAATTTTTATGATTTTTTAATAATTTTAAACTTTGAAAGAGGTTAATTGATTTTTTCAAAGTTATTACTAAGGTTTTTTGACATTTTAGTTTTATTAGTTTTAGAAATTTCTAATTTACTTCCAATAAAAGAGTAGAGATCAAATTGAATAAATTTGTAAAGGTTAAGAGTTAAATTTATTATTACACCTTATATATATAAACACCAAATTTTCACAGGATTTGTTTTGTTCACTAATATAATGTGAGAAAACTGAAATTGAGGTATTAGCTCAATATAAACATGAGAGTTAAATTTATTATTATACCTTATATATAAAAATACATATACTTATCCCATAAACATGAGAAAACAAAAATGAGGTATTAGCTCAATATAAGCATCGATCCTAAGATATAACTATTTTTTAAATTAGATTCTATAAATGATTTTTTTAACGATCTCATTATAGGTTCTGACCTTATTTGTTTTTTTTTTTTTTTGCACAATGCCTAAAAATATCCATAGCCCCTCTTCAATTCATAAATAAGAGGATAATGCATTTCAACGCACTCGAATTTACATCTTCCTATACTGACAATAATACTCATATGAATCGATTTAAAACTCAATCAACTAATAAATAAATCTTAAAGTTATTATTTATCTGGAAATTAAAACTCAAATTTGAGACGTGAATGAACCAAAGTTTCATTGGCATTGAAGCTACGGCTTTATAAACGTATTTTCATTATTTACTTTCAAACAAAACAATTAAATTTAAGAATTGAGTCTTAACTTAATTAGTGTGGATATTATTATCAATACAAAAGCACGTGAATTTAAGAACATTAAAATGCATCATTCTCCTATTTGTGAATTTGTGAAAAATGGTAGTATCACATTTCACACTATAGATTTGGACCCAACTTTTGGTCTTCTCCTATTTGTCATTTTGACAAAAATGGTTGCATCCACATTTCACACTATAGATTTGGACCCAACTTTTTTTTGGTCATTATTATTCCCACATAAACAAAATCATTTAAACTTAAAATGACAAAAATGTCCTTTTGGAAATATTCAATGATTTTTTTTTTTGAAAGATAGCTGATACTTTATTGATAAATAAAAGAGTGTTACAGGCCTTAAAAGAATTCAAGAGCTGTCTACCGATAATTGGTTACCTAAACGGTGCTTGGAAAATATCAAAACCTAATTAAAGCTGTTCAACATTAAAAGCAAGAAATGAAACGGCAAAAATTAAAACTCAGCCATTGTAACACCCTTTCTTCTTCGTTTAGAATCTCAATCTCCTTGTATCAACCATTGAAAAGACCGATTTTCCCCTAAAATCAACTATTTCTATATCCTCAGTCTCTGTCAGAAATCACGAGTTCGCCGGGCACCCAAACACAACACTCGGACTCTATTTCTTCCTTTAACTACCATGAATCCCGTTTCTTTTCTCTTGATTCTCTAAAACCTCCACTGCGTATGACGCCTCCTCAATCCAGTATTTGGGTTGTTCATACCTGGCTTCTTCTTGTGCCATCGCATGAGCTACTTTTTTGGCTTCTCTTGGGATGTACTTGAAACTCACGCTTCTGAAATTAACAACTTTCCCCTTTATTTCTTTAATCAGATTACTAATACATGATCTATCTTCTTCTGCACCTTGACTTTTCAGATGATGATAAGCGCATCTCTTTCAATACAAACATCCTGGAAACCCATCTCTTCTGCCATTATAATGGCTTGCAGACACGCTCTAGCTTCGGCCATGACTGGGTTTGGGATATTTTCCCATGGAAAGGTACATGCAGCCATTGTCAGACCCTCTTTGTTCCTTGCAATGATTCTCGAATTAGAACATCTCGTGAGTCTGTTAAAAGAGGCATCAAAATTAATTTTTATGATATCATTGGCTGGCGGCTTCCAAATTGGAGCTGTAGATTCATTTGTAGTCCTCAACCTCTCCCCAATACTAGAAATTTCTGAATAGTATGCCTTGATAACTCAATAACATCATTCGCATGCTCTCGCACTCCTTCATGATATAGTTTGTTGCGATTATACCAGATAGCCCAGTAGGCGATAGATCTGATTTTGCATGCTTCAATATTCTACTTTTCAAAATCTCCTGCTAACCAATTTTTCCAACTGGTTTCATTGTTATGTGTTGATAATGGCGTTCCTAATTTACGCAAGACCTGGTGTGTGAAGGGATAGTCCCTAAACAGATGTTCCACCGACTCTTCCTCAGATTGACATACCGGGCATAAAGGATTGACTGCCAGTCGACGTATATTAAGATTATGTAATGTGGGTAAATAATTATGAGCAATTTTCCACATGAGAATGCGAATTTTGCTAGGCACTGTAGCTCCATAATTTTGTAAAGAAATTAGTAGAGTCTCATTATGTATTCTAGTATCCCCTCCGTAATAAGCCATCATGGCAGCTCTTTCTTTGTATATACCTGTATTATCCCCTCGCCGTACCAGTTCATCTCGTGGTCTACTGCTTGCTGATGGGATTGTGAGAATGCTTTCCAACTGCTCCTTTCCAAGCAACGATCGAATGGTCTCTTGCTTCCAGGTATTTATTTCCCTGTCAATTAAATTTGAAACCTAAATGAACCTAATATTCATATTCTCACATGTCACTCTGCCACTGCCAAGTCCCGAAGCCACCTGTCATTCCAAATATTTACTGACTCGCCATTACCAATTCTCCATCCCACCCCCTCTTCAAGAAGTTGTCTGGCTCCCCAGATACTTCGCCAGGTATATGAAGGGTAAGAACCTAAATTACCACTCATAAAATCCCCTGTTGGAAAGTATTTAGCTTTCATAACGCACGCAAACAAACAATCGCACTACTGACAAATGACTTTTAAGCGGCGTTTTAGTGGCGTTTAAAGAAAAACGCCGCATATTATACATTAGCGGCGTTTGAAGGAAAACGCCGCCAAAAATGAACAATAAGCGTTTATTTACAAAACGCCGCTAAAAGGACTTTAGCGGTTTTATTCAAAAAACCGCTAAAAGTCTAAGCGATTAGCGCTAAAAACGTCTAATCTGAAAGATTAGCGGCGCTTTTGGAAAACGCCGCTAAAATCTGAGCATTAGCGGCGCTTTTGAAAAACACCGCTAAAGTTCGAGCATTAGCGGCGCTTTTCAAAAGCACCGCTAAAAGTCTGAGAATTAGCGATGCTTTTGGAAAAATGCCGCTAAAAGTCTGAGCATTAGCGGCGCTTTTGGAAAAACGCTAAAAGTCTGAAACATTAGCGGCTTTTGAAAAAAACCCAAAAGTAATTTTAAAGTTTTTTTGGATATATATGACTGATTGTTTTTAAATTTATATATTAAATAATTTCTTATATAATCGTAAAAGAGATATATTAATTTTAAAATATTAAATTAATTATCATTATAGTTTTGGGTTTATGGTGTAGCATATATAGTTTAGGGTGTAAGGTTTAGGAGTTACTATTTTAATGTTTAGGGATTATGGTTTATGATTTACGGTTTAAGGTTTAAGGGGGATGTGTTAGGGTTTCATGGGTTAAAAGTTAGGGTTAATGGATTTCAAGGTGAATGGTTAAGAGTTTGTGGTTAATAGGTTAAGGGTTAGGGGCTAGAGTTTTATGGTTTATGATTTAGGGTTTGTGGGATAGATGATAGGGGTTTAGGGTTTAGATTAATTAGTGTCTTTATTATTTTCCCTTTCTCATGTTGATTCTTAGATGGTGAGAAATGAAATGGGTAACCCTAAAAGCTTGATTTCTAATTTGGGGACTCTAATAATTTCTTCAGATCGTAAGATCAAAAAGAAAATGAAAATTTTATTTGTTAATTGTTTATTTAGATCCGGTCATTCTAGCAGCGATCTCGTCCAAGATAAGCGGTTCAAAGAAGGCAAAATTGGAGACAAAATTTAAAATATTAACACAATTATTGATATAATTAACATCGTTTTTTATTTATATATTGCATACATAAAAATTTATATTTATTCAATATAAAAATATATTGATGTATTTATATTTTAAAATAATGTGTATGATTAAATCAAAATTAGAGTTTCAACTATATATTTAAACCACAATTAGAATTTCACATCTAGAATTACACATTAAACCAAAATTCATATATAATTACGAGATGTATCTATATCAAAATTTAGGTGTATACATATAATTAAATGCGACCATACTTAAAAGAATAATGTTGATGTAAAAAGAAAAAAAAAGGAATTAAGTAAAAGAGTTGATAATGGTAATTAAATTTTTAAAATTTAAATAAAAAATTTAAAATTTAAAACTTAAAAACTTAAAATTTTAATATTTAATGTTTTAATTAAAAATTCAATACTCAAAATATAATAAAATAAATATTCAAAAAAATAATCTCAAGACACAAATTTTAGAAGAAAAACATATAAAAAATAGAAAATTATGTAATAGCGGCGTTTTTAGTAAAAATGCCGCAAAATATAGAGCTATAGTGGCGTTTATAAAAAAAACGCCCCAAAAAATAAACTATACTGGCGTTTGTTTAATAAAATGCCACAAAATTTCTAACTTTAGTATCCCTCTTATCGTTTCCCCGAAATTTTTTCCCCAAAACCTAAATTTCTTAAGTCCCCAAAATTTCCCTCTCAAAATCCCCAAACCAAAATCCCCAAATTTCTTCGTCCATCTGTTCTAAAATTTACATATTTCAACTCTCCAGTTCATTTCTCTTTCCGTACTTCGGCATCTTCCCCTTTTCCTCCAACTTTAAATCTACAACAACTTTAACGACGCCATGGTTCACGTCAGTTTCTACCGCAACTGTAAGTTAACCCATTCTGTATTCTAGTGTTTTGTTTTGCCTAATTTGTATTTTCATCTAAGTTTGTATTGTATTTTACTATGATGGTTTTTTTTCTTCTGATTTTAGCTATTTTTTGGGTTCTCACAAATGGGTAATCGGACATCTCTATGCGTCTCCTATAATACCTTTTATGATTTTTTTTAAATTTAATTTAGTTTAGGATCTTAGAAATTATATTTAATTTCGAATATTTCTGTATTTGTAAGAACGATTAGATGCTGAGTTGAGGCTTGTAGGAGAGTATGGACTCCGATGTAAGAGGGAGTTGTGGAGGGTCCAGTATGCTTTGAGCCGTATCCGTAATGCTGCTAGGGACCTTCTCACCCTTGATGAGAAGAACCATCGTCGTATTTTTGAAGATGAAGCTCTTCTTCGTAGGATGAACAGGTATGGACTTTTGGATGAGAGACAGAACAAGCTTGATTATGTCTTGGCTTTAACTGTTGAGAACTTCCTTGAACGCCGCTTGCAAACACTTGTGTTCAAGAATGGTATGGCCAAGTCTATTCACCATGCCCGCGTCTTGATTAGGCAAAGGCATATAAAATTCAACTAGGGTTTTCTTTCTTTAATCTTCCTTATTTGGCCTGTTCTAAGTTAGTTTTTAACTCTTTTTCTCTCTTTTTTAGTCAAAAAGAAAAACTAGTTAGAGTAAAATTTAGTCAAATTTAATAGGGTTTTTGTTGGTTCATTTGGTACTGATTCATAGAAACGTTGTAATTTCGTTATGGCTAATTGTCAATTGAAGGCAAATATTGTTTGTGGTTATCAACCAGAAAAATGATGTGTTGGGTTGAAAGTTACCCATGATGTGGTGATTTGAATTTGGCATCCTTTATAATGGAGGTCCAATTTGATGGTCTTGACCAATGAAATTCAGTACTCAACAGCAAGTGCAAAGTCTCTGGTAAGAGATTGCTACAATTGCAATAAAAAAAAGACTTTATCTTCCCTTTTCTTATGGTAAGAAAAAATGTTGAGAAACAGACAATATTAGGGAATAGGTTATATTTGACCACACCAATGTGGGGACCGTCCATGCTTGATACTTGTCTTTCTCCTTTTAAGAAGGTCTACTGTTCATTTTTATCATCACCTAACGAAATGAATAATAGAATTTACATTACAAAATTTTCAATACTTGAAATGTTGTTTCTTCATCATGTTGAATATCCTCAGAGTTTACCTATAATTTTGTAGTATGTGGGAGAGCTTGGATGTCATTTTGAGGTTTATCGAAATGATGAGTTGACAGTAGAAGAGTTAGAAATGTAAGAACTAAGCTTCTTACTGCTGTAATGTGTTTTTATATGATAGATTCCTAAACTAATCTAATTTCATTGCAGGAGTCAAACTACCAAGGGTATTTGGATTGCACATTGCATTGGTATAGAGCCTTTCACAATTGCTATGGATTTGGAAGGTACTGATGGAAGAGAAAGAGGCGAGGTAACTAGCTTTTTATAAAAATATTTGATGTTAAAGATAAAAGCATTTGCATCGACAAAGCAATTTATAAGTTGGTTCATTTGGAGAGGAAGGGCTCTTATTTAGTGACAGGCTTTTCAGATTAAATGGATGGGGTGGAATACTACAATTTCCTTGATTTTGCTTTTATCATGCTTTTAGAGTTTGAAGGTTATGCAGTATAGACAATAATACATGCAAATAACTTAAATATAATAACTATAGATATAATATTTTAAATTATTTTTATATAAAAATATAAAAAATCAAAATAAAAACATCATTATAATAATATTTCGTAAACTTTTTACATTGTGTAGAGTAAAGAGCTAAACCACAAGTGTAATGTAGTACTTTGATGTTTGTCTAGTCTTATGTATTTGAATAATACTTACTTTGGTGTTTACATACACTGTTTTAGGTGAGGTTAAGTTACATTTTTTTAAGCATTCCCGCATCATAAACCTTAAGTCTTGTTGGTGCATGTAGTCCTGGGGCATAGTATGCTACCTTGGAAGTATACTTATCATTTCTAATGGTTGCTATCGGATGTTGCTAAGGCTTACTTTATAACCCCATGTGCTAACTTTCTCTTCTTTAGAAGAAACGCCAAATGTTATTTGGATGTCGGAAGAAAAGTTAAATGTGCTTTTCTTCCGAACTTCTCTTATTTGTTCGTTGTTTGTGTCTTAATTTTTGAAGTGGTTGGGTGGCTTAGAGTTTTGGTGTTTATGTTGTTTCTAAAGTTTAAATCTCAATCAAAGAAAGATTGCATCAACGGTCCAATAATTTATACATTCTTGCCAATAGCTAGAACTTTAATTGGGTTCGCATTTATGTCCTTTAATAACCGGTTTACGTTTATGTCCTTTATTTTGAACTTTTACATGATCTTGGCATCATCAATACTTTCACTTGTTATGCTACCGTTCGGTGTTGCTTTTTGTTTCTTGCCAAAGCTCTTGCTCCAAGTGCGATGTCGGTTTTTTATGCGTTCAGTGGTGATCAACTACTCAGATTTGAGTTGGTGAAATTTTTTTAACTATTGTACATTCCTTTAATATGAAAATTTAAATCATTTACAATCATACAGGTTCTGCTATTGGATTTAAGTTGGAAAGTCTTCTAAAGCTCACAGATACGCGTGCTTCAACAAGCAAGATGACGCTGATGCATTATCTTTGCAAGGTTTGTTTACTTATTTTATTTTACTTTGTGTTGTTATTAAGGTCAATCCGGTTCTTGTAATATTTGCCTGAATTATGTTTTACACCTAGTTTATATGTTACATTACTACTTGTTTACGATGCAACCTGCAACTGCTCGGTTTGAATTGAGTCTCAACTCGATTTATTGTGGCTCAGTCCTAGCCGCCAAGGCACCAAAGACTTTTAGATTTTCACCTGAAATTTGTTAGCTTTGAGGCTGCAACTAAGGTTTCCTTCAGTCTTTTTAGTATTTGAGGTTCGTGGTTGGTAACTCTGGCTAGTTATTTGTATACTATATCGACTACCTGTATTTATCAATGCAATGCGATCTTATGACGACTTCTGGTCAATTAATTGTGTCTTGTTCATGAATTTCCATTTTAATACGTATTGTTCATGAATTTTCATTTTAATATGTGTTCAAATTAAATTATACATTTTAAATTAGATTTTGGTGTTTTCATAATATAATAATTTTTTTATTTTTCATGACCTTTAGCGGCATTTTTGGGAAAAACGCTAAAAGTATAATATTTTAATTTTTTTTATTTTTATGACTTAGTGGCGTTTGTCGGAAAGGCACCGCTAAAAATCATGCTTTTAGCGGCGTTTGTATGTAAAGTGCCGCTAAAAGTCATGCTTTTGACTTTTGTATTAAAGAGCCACTAAAAGTCATGCTTTAGCGGCGTTTGTGCCGCTAAAATCATGGCTTTAGCGGCTAAAAATCATGGCTTTAGCGAATTTGTGTGAAAAGTGCCGCTAAAAGTCATGGCTTTTAGAGGCGTTTGTTGGAAAAGCGCCGCTAAAAGTCATGGCTTTTAGCAGCGTTTGTTGGAAAAGCGCCGCTAAAAGTCATGGCTTTTAGCGGCGTTTGTGGGAAAAGCGTCGCTAAAAGTCATGGCTTTTAGACGTTTGTGGGAAAAGCGCCGCTAAAAGTCATGGCTTTTAGTGGCATTTTTTTCTCATAAATGCCGCTAAATTTTGCGGCGCTTGTTTTAGCGGCAATTTTTGTGGCGCTTCTAAAAGCGCCGCAAAGACTATTAGTGGCACTTAAAAACGCCGCTAAAGGCCTAAAAAAACACCACTAAAAGTCTAAATTGCTGCAGTGCTGGTTGCATGATCAATTTCCATCCCTGCTTCGCTAGTAGGGCTAAGTTAAATTTTGACAAATCTTTAAATCCTAACCCTCCATTTGCTTTAGGGACACATTTCACCCATTTGCACCAATGAATACCCTTATTTTTTTAGAGTTTCGCCACCAAAATTTGCTCATAAGTCTCTCAAGTTCTTGACAAAACGAAATCGGTAGCTTAAAACATTGCATTGCATAGATTGGGATTGCTTGTAAAACAGATTTTAAAAATACCTCCTTACCCCCTGATGACAAAAATCGCATGCTCCAACTACTTAGAAGTTTAACACAGTGTTCTTTAATCTCCACAAATGCATGCTTTTTTCGATGACCAACCATAGTAGGCAACCCCAAATACTTTTCTGGGTTATTTGATATTCTCACTCCCAATATTCTTCCCACTTGTGTTTTTGTTTCCAAATCAACATTGCCACTGAAGTAGATAAGTGATTTATCGAAGTTAACCAACTAACCCGAAATCTTTTCATACTCTTGAATCACACATTTCATGTTATTAGCCCCTTCCTCTGAGGCCTCACCAAATAACACACTGTCATCCACAAAGAATAGATGTGATACCGAAACATTACCTCTCCCCATTCTTATCCCTAAGAGCCTCTTTTCTTTCTTAGCCAGCTCAATTAATCTTGAGAAACCTTCCGCACAGATAAGAAACAAATACGGACCTAATGGGTCACCTTGTCGTAATCCTCGCTGAGGCTTGAATTCTTCACCATGCTTTCCATTTATCACCACTGTGTAGGTTACACTAGTGATGCATCTCATAATAAGTAAAATCCAGCCTTTGCAAAAACCCATACCACTCAACATTTTTTCTAATAAACTCCATTCAATTCTGTCATAAACTTTGCTCATGTCAAGTTATGTTCGCCTTGTGTGTTGTTCATTATTTACTTTGAAACAAAATAATTGAAATATAATGAGACAGAAATGTCAAATTGTAAAAATTGCTGCATCCACACTTTCACGCGGTGGTTTTGGATTCATCGTTTATTTTCAAAATAATTTTAATTTAAAATGTCAAAAATGTTACCCACTTTATCACCATGTCCCCATAGTCTCAACTTCTTCTTTTTTCCCTTTTCTTTTCCTTGGTTTTTAATAGATTTCAGGTTTTTTTTTAATAAAATTAACCCCAAAAAAATTAATTAATTACTTAAATAACTTATTTTTTTTATAAAAGATGAAAATAACCTAAAATTTACGATAAAAATTGGTGGAACCAAAGTGTTTGGCGTCACCAACATGCCACATCAATAATCGGAATAAAAAATTTATTTTTTGGTGGAACAATGTAAAATGACGCCACTTATATAAATACTAAGGAAATACTGCAATTTTTAAAAAAAAATAAGAGCTTTAGCAAATTTACCTTTTCTGGTGGAGCCAAATTATTTGGTACCACCAAATTCCAACACTCAATTATGCTGCCTATTTTGTTGCCTATTCCAACACCCTATTCCTTATTTTTTTTATTTGTTTTTAATTTTTTCCTTTTTTTGATTTTTTATTTGTTTGTCATTTTTGTTTTTATTTATTTTTCTTTATTTACTTTTTCAGTTTTTTATTTATTTGTTTTTTATTTTTATTATTGTTTTATAATATTTTAAATGTATATTTTAAATGTTTTATAATATTTTTAAAAAATTAAATATATTTTTAAAATTTAAATATTATTTTTAAATATTATAAAACATTTAAAATATATTATTTTAAAGATATGACCTTGCAAGTTTATTATTTGTTTTATAATATTTTTAATGTATATTTTAAATATTTTAAATATTATGTTTTAAAATTTTAAATATTATTTTTAAATTATTTTAAAAGATATTCAAAAATTTTTAATTATATTTAAAATTTTTAAAATAATATTTTATTTGGTGGAGCCATTTAGAATGGCTCAACCACTTTATTACAAGTGTAGTTTTTTTTAAATGTTTTTTAAAATATAAAAATTTAAAAATTGATATTTTATTTCGGTGGAGCCATCACTTGGTTCTCTAACATATATAGAATGGTGAAATTGTTCTGTTTAGTAGGAGAGTTTAAAATTTCTGTTGAAGATGAATAACAAGGTGTTTTTGGTGTACGTTCTTTTTTATGGTGAAATTGTAAAAGGTGATATTGGTTGTGTATTTTAAGGTCGGCAAAGAGTAGGGTTGCGATTCAAAAAAAAATGTGAAGCTGACAAAAATGAAAAGGAAGATCAATGTGAAAATAGCTATCCGTTGTGGAAGGGTGATGTCCAAATTATTTACAAGTTTCCAATCTCTACAGATCCGTTGAAATTTTATGAGATGCAACTGTTAGATGATGATGACTTTGGGCACTATGTTGGAAATATGGTGGTCGACTGGGAGTGAGAACCCCCAACCAGTTGAGTTATTTGCTGAGTTACCGGACTTAGAGCCTGTTGAGAATGTTAGTCCAATAAGTCAACATCGCGTATTTGACTTTGATCTTAATGTCGGATGGATAGACAAGTTAGAATGCGGAGGGACATCGCAGATACCCAAAATTAAAATTATGGTGGGAGTTCGTATAACAACCCTACCCTCAGTCCCCGTTTACAAATACATTCGGATGTGATAATAAGCACAGAGGCATACGTTGGAGAAAGGACCAATAATAGTGAAGATTTTGATCAGGATGTTGAAGATTTTAGTGACCCCGATGTTGATGAGGTTCTGGACAATATCGATGATGAAGGCCCGGAGGAGGTTGCAGATGTTCACGACCTTTCATTTAGTAAACCGAGTTATGGCATTGCTTTACGAAATGAACCTAGGGGCGAAATGATCCAGATGTAGCGCATGCATCCGAGTTTCCTAAGTATGCAGATATAGTACCTGCTCATAGATTGGCATCAAATTTGCAGTTTAAGGAGTTGTTCATTGGGCAACGGTTCGAGAACAAGGCAGACTGTGTGTTTTTCATCAAACAGTACAACATAAAGTTGTTGATTGATTACAAGGTTGCCAAGTCTACACCGACATTTTATGTTGGGGAATGTTGGAGAGCCGGCGATGGGTGTGGTTGGCAGGTTCGGGCTGTATTTATACAGAGGACTCAACAGTGGCAAATACAAAATTAGAAGGGCATCATACATGCACTGTTGCACGTATGTCTCAATACCACAGGAAATTGGATGCTAAAAGTATTTACAACTGCATCATGCCACTAGTGAAAGATAGCCCAATCATTCCTATGTCAACATTGATTGCGGACATGCAAGCCCGATTCCAGTACAGAGTGTCATACAGAAAAGCATGGTGGGCGAAACAAATGGCCATACAATAATTTTGCGACGACTGGGATGAGTCATACAATGAACTTCATGGTTGGATTTCAGCTAAGGTAGAATATGGCTTAGGAACTGTCGTGGACTTGTAAACATTGACTTATAAAGACCCGAATGAAGAATTTGAACTAAGGAGAAGAGTTTTTCGTCGATTTTTTGGACTTTAGATCCATGTGTTAGGGCATTTTCCTCACTGCAAACTACTAGTGCAGGTTGATGGAACGTGGCTTTTTGGAAAATACACGCAGATACTTCTGATTATGGTTGCACAAGACGGTAATGAAAATGTACTACCGATTACTTTCACCATCGTGGAGTCGGAGAACTTTGAATCGTGGGCATATTTCATTTGGAATATGCAGAGGCATGTTTTCAAGCAAGACAACATTTGTATTATCTCCTACAGATCAAAGGGTCTTATTATTGCAATTCGGCAATCTAAAGTTCCTTGGAGGTCCGCCTACTGTATTCGCCACATAGCTATCAACTTCTAAATGAGTACAAGAACAAAGACTAATGCAAACGAATCATTAACATAGGTAAAAATATTGTATTTAAATTCGTATTTGTAAATATTTTGATCCCATTTCCTAATTGGGATGGTAACGTGTTTTATCAGAATACATACGTAGGATACGAGATGGAAGCACACCAATTTAAACATAAGTTGGCAAGGTTAAAGACTAATATAGCGGGGTCCGTACCTTCTCTCAGACAGTGGTTGGGTTGTATTGAGCCATGGTAATGGGCTCAATATTTTGATGAGGGATATCAATACGATCATATGACGACCAACCTCGTTGAGGCCGTTAACTCCGTATTGAGGCGTACGCATCACTTGCCAATTTCAACGATTTTTTAGCCACATTTTATAGGCTAGCAATCTTAATGCCAAAAATGGGGTTAAAACAAGTAAAACAATTAGAGGCAGGACACGTGCACGTCGAAAGTATCATAGATACCATGACAAATAATGCTCAAAAGGCTAGGTTGATGAATGTAGAACTATATTCCCAAAACTTGAAAACTTTTTAAGTGACAGAGTACATCGGTCATCGGTCGAGAATCCCGCCACGGCCCTACAGAGTTGATCTCCGAAATAGGCAGTGTAAGTGCGGGATGTTCCAAACACTATGGTACTCATGTGCAAATGTGGTTGCAGCGTGTGATACCTACAGTTTGAGTGTCGAACAATATATCAATGATGTGTGCACACTTGAATGTATATTGATTATTTGGGGTAACGAGTTCCCCGTATTAAGGGATGTATCGACATGGGAAGTGCAACAGCCTGCATTCAAGATATTGCCAAATCAGTCATAACGTAAGAAAGTCAAAGGTCATCCAAAATAACGAGGATTCAGAATGACATGAATATCAGAGAACAGGTCGATCCAAAGCGTTACACCATATGTAGAACAGTTGGCCACAATCGGAGCAAGTGTCCCCATTGGAACGTCTATACTTGTAACACCCCAAAAATCTCTTATACTTATTTTCGTATGTTTGTGACACAATTGTATGTCTGCTTCAGTGGTTGAGTGTTCTGGGAAGTGTCTGAGAGGTCCCAAGTTCAAGCATTAGCTTGGGAAAATTTTTGTTTTTAAATGAATAAACTCCTATCTCTAATCAATAGGCTTATAGATAAATGTTGGTAAAAAAGATGTAAGAATGGGCATGCTGGTCTGGTGGATAAATGGAGTGTCATTATGCTAGAGGTCTTGGGTTCAAGTTGTGGCTGGAGTGTTATTTTTGCTAAGTGGTGCCGTATAGTGTTTGAACTCAACTGAAATGCCGAAGAGGTAGAAGTGTAGTGGGAAGTGTGGAGAGAAAATTAAAGGATTTGGATAGTGGGAGTGGTTGCATGGTTTTAAGAGAAATTTGAGGATGGGTGATCAGTTTTTTTTCAAATTTTCTCAAAGTTCTGATGTTTTGCTCTTTCCCTCCCTGGTTTCATCTTTTCTTTTACATTTTCGTTCTTCATCTTTACCCACTGTTGAAACTCTACCTTTCCTTATCCTCTCTTCTCTTTTTTCTTCTTTAGTTTCCCTTATTTCTCCCATTTTGCTCCTGAGTGCGGTTCGTTCTTCTCTTTTGTGCAAATGTTAGCCACTCGTGTGGTAAGTTGTTGACATTTTTTGATTGAGTAATTTTTGGTAAACTAACTATGGGGTTCTGGCAGCAGCATATCGTGTGGATTAAGGCTCCCTTCGTACTATTTCGTGGCAAGTCGATTGGAAACCTTGCAGTAAGTGTTCATTGCTTTTTAGAGGAGTCCGTTGGTTTTGGGATTTGTTGTTTTATTGTCAAGAAAGATTGATTGTGGTGTTGGATTGGTTAATTGTAGGTATTGAAGTGCTCATGAGGGTTTAGGTATCAAAACACTACAAGTGTGAACCCGAAACACTAAAAACGTGACTCGATGAAAAGCCAAAAAAATATATTATCGATGCCACACAGGCGTGTGGTAGCTCGTGTGGAAGGCCGTGTGAGGGGACATAGTCGTGTGATCGACAAACCAGGCTGTGCGCGCATGACACGGTCGTGTGATGGCCGGCGAGACCGTGTACGGGACACGGAATCGACCACTTGGGCTGTGTGGGTCCACATGGGTGAACCACACGGGCGTGTGGGATGTTGGACCAGGTCGTGTGGATAAGGCCAAATTAGGCTGTGGGGGCCACATAGGTGTGTGGGTCCACACAGGCAGACAACATGGGCATGTGAGCCCATTTTCACTGATTTATTGCTAAGGTTGCACGGGTCGCTTGAGACAACTATGAACATACTGTAGGGTCGGTAAGATTACTTAGACCCCTAACGGAATGACTGTTATATCCATACTTGATATGTTTATATATATATTTATGAATGTATATTGAGCATGCTGGTTGTACTGTATTGTATATGTGTGATCTACCATGATTGGGCATGACATAACTGTATGATGCATTGCTTAGGGATAGGTTGATATTGATTGGAGGAAGTGTACTGAAAGGCTTCGAGCCTAATTTACTAGCAACACTGCTACAAATTACTGTCTAGTGCCACATTCTGTACTATTTGGAGTGTAGGGATGGATGGGTTGATTATATCCCCACATAGAGTGTAAGGTTGGACGGAGATGGAGTGTAGAGGCTGGTTGGGTAGAATTTTTGATTGCATATCTGTTACTATTACTATACTGTGATGGGCTAAGGCCCTATTCATACTATTACTGAAATGGGTTAAGGCCCAAAATGGACTGATACTGATACTAAAAATGGCTTAGTCCCAGATTGTGATTATTTATATATTTACTATTTGTTTGGATGGGGTTACACACTGAGTTTATGAAAACTCACCCTTCTATTTAATCTGTACAGGTGATCCACAGGCATAGGCGGATCAATGCGGCGGAGGACTCATCGGTGGGCACACAACTCCTTTTTTCTATTTGATACTTATTTACGATTTTAAGTTTATGTGGGTATTTTTCCATAATAATGGCCTCTAGGGATTTTTGGTTTAAATTTAGATTTTATACTGCTTTATGTTTTATAACTGCTAGTGGTAGGAGGAACTCAAGTTTTCAAAATAGATGAATATTTTATCAAAATACTACGCACACACAAACTATTTTAAAAGCTTCAGCAAAGTATAACGTTTTGGGAAATGAATGACGATTTGTAAATAAATAACGTTTTGAAAATGGATAACGTTTTGAAAACAAATGACACGATTTGGAGTTAACATAAAATAATGAAGAGTGGTTTGAACGGAGAAAAGGTCTTAGCGTCGTCGCGATTTCAAAAGCACTATCATGTGACATCATCAGATTCGGCCATAATGTCTAGGCTGAGTTTGGGGTGTTACAATACTGGTTAACCTTTTCGGTCTGAAGGAAATTAAATGTTGTACTTGATGTTTGCATTTTATGGTCTTTTGGAAAAAAAGTTTGTATTGTTTAGTGTTAAGCTTTTATTTAAAATTAACTTTTACAGATTTTAATACTTTAAAAAATATTATAAATTATACAAAAATAGACTAATACTTAGGTTGTGGAATTATAAACCAATACAACAAATATTACATAACACTTGAAATTTACATTTATCAAAATTGGAATGAACTGGGAGTAGTATCGTAGTTCGGGGTATAGCGGTTTATAGGTCTCCATTGACGGGGTGGACGTTGAGGTGTACTGTACACATCAAAAGGATTGGTAGCTGGATTAAACGTGACCTGAGGTGGGGTGGAGTACATGCTATTACCAAACATACCAAATGATATCGGTGGTTGCTCTGAGTGATATGAACTTGAACCGCCCATGTCCGGGTGATATGAACTGCTCTGTGACCCATCACAAAAAGCACTAACCCATCGATTCGATATGTTCAAAAGTTGGTCCACCGAGTCAGGCTTCGCCATATGTTGATCCTCTAGCTCTCTCATAGGTTGAATTCCATGTCTGCACTGTAGTAATTCGGTACTATCATAAGTTACCCACCATATAAATAAACGCATCATCGAGTCATGTACCACTACATGTATTCAGCCGAGGGACTGAAGTCAAACATGCAGTAGTGCATCTCAGGCCGCCTATCATACCGGACATTCTGTAGTGCTACATAACATTGATGCTCCGCGCTCCAATCTACTGTATGTTTCCCAATCATGGTCTTACTGTGAACATCAGTAAATTGTTGTGGCTCGATCGGCACAAATTGTCTACACCTAAATTGTCACATAACTCGATTGGCATTGTACCACTCAATGGTTGAGAAGTTGAGCACCGGTGTGTTAATGCACCACACATGGGCTTCGGCATGAACCCACTGAGGAATAAGAGTTGTAATGTTCGGTGCAGAATACGACATCCACAAGAACTGCACAATATAACATAATGAGTCAAGTCACATCACATACTGTAAGTGGATAAGTTACCATATTTATATATATTACTTTCTCTCTAGCGGTCACATGTATCATTTGGAGGTAAATGATTAATGTTTGGCTTGCACCAATTCTCAAAAACATAGCCTATCTAAAATCGAAACATACATGTTGGCAGTTAAACTTAGGAAAATATTATCCACACTTATGAGTCATTTAATTTTAAGTATAATTTTATTTTTACCAATTTACAAGTGGCCACGAATATGGTTGGGGCCTAATAGCCACTAGAAACAACTTCCTGTACAGAGCCCTATGTTTTAGTGCTTGACAAAGCTCACGCTACAATATGGCCAACACTGCTGATCCCCAGCTATAAATATTGGCGTAAGAGAAATCCTCCAATAGAGGCAAGTTAAGTGGACCTTATTAGACGTGTTGTCTAACATAAGTAACCCCCGATCAGCAGCATAATATAGGCTCGAGCAGCACACATCACCTAGTGCTCAATGGCGGTGCTCGATAACTCCTTAAAATTTGCTCTCAACCATACCAATGTCAAGCATGTGAAATTATGTTCCCTATCATTAAGGGACCATCCAAGCAATCTATGGCATAGTACTGAAGGTTCCAACACTTTGCTTCGGCTCGTGACCACAACACCATCAACTCATAACCTAAGTTGCATAGCGATGACTTTCAATATGATAGTACACTCCCCGCACGATATAATGAAGGTGTGGGTCTCCGTATACCAACGCTCAACCAACGCGAATATTAAGTTTGCCCTCAGGTCAAACCTTCAGATCAATGCGATGTCCCCAAGTCCCGCCAACTGTAAGTATGGCATGATTCGCTCGTCCGGATCGTACTTGGGAAAATAAAACCGTGACCTCAAAACACGATACCCATCCTGTTTGGTAAATTTTTTATAAAAATATGATAAATCAATTATCTATATAATTTTAACATAAAATTATATATTGAAGAGTAAAAGCGCCAACATAGCCATTCTAAGTATTTTTTATTTAAGTTAAATTAAATGAGTAATAAAATATTAATAATAGAAGGAATATTTGTCATAAAATATTAATAATAACGTAGAGATCAAATGTGATTTCCAAATCTCTTTGAAGCTTAAGTACCATTAATTCTCTTTTATTATTATGTCCTAATCATAGTTAAGCATTAAAACAAAAGGCAACCATATAACTATAAAAAGTACATCAAACAAAAAAACAATAATGTCCTTAAAAAACATAGGTGGTATGGGTAAATATAAAATAAAAAAGACTTATTTTATTGAATCAATATCTATAATAATACATAGAGTTTTATATATAATATAAACCGGACATATTTAAACTCGAAAATTTATCTTACATACGATAACTTTTATAAAAAAATATATATAGTCTGTAACACCCCAAACCCAGCCCAAACACTACAACCGGATCTGGTATGTCACTAAGGAAATTTTGTAAAACATGTCGCATTTTCAAAAAAACATTTTTGGTAAAGTTTAACCTTTTATTCGGGAAAAAATTATAATTTATAGTTTTAAATAAAATATGTCTTTATGAATTAAAAACCCAAATTTAAATACATGCCTTAGTTCAATTAAAAAACAAAATTTAAATAACTAAAAGTAAAAAAGCCCGTAATAAAACAAAATATAAACTGGTGGCCCATGGCCTTATTACAACGAGATTTAAAATCCATTAAATAAGAATATAAAATAATAACTAGAGTCTTTTTGCTGGATCCAAATGTTCTTTTGCATGGCCACCTTGCGGTCCTCTCCACCCGATCCGATGCACTAAATGCTACCGAAATATTAATTAATTGGTTGAGTCATGAGACTCGGTGTAAACCCTCATGCACCATTAGATTTGGGCCTTAGCCCCATAAAACTAAAATAATCGAATTAATATACATAATAAAAACAATATGCAAGCCCAACCCAAATCCTAGGTTTTCATCCGCTACACGCCCGTACCGACCATTCACACCATTGGGGATTTCTACAATCAACCCACATCTACATCGCCTTGATGGCGGTCGTCTTGCTCATCATCAAATCATGGTAGCCCTACTACAACAGATCACGGCAAAAGCCGCCACAACCGATCACGGCAAAAGCGCTACAACAGATCACGGTAAAAATCGCTACAACAGATCACGGTGAAAATCGCTACAACATATAACTTCCTCCTTTCATCAAACCCAACCCATGCAATCACATAAAATCAATATACTTATATCGTTTAATCAAAACATTCACTAACCTGATGATTTATTTTTACCCTCTTTGGGTTTTCTCTATTATGCCCGGATTTCGGCATTTAACAGAATGTAAGCAGATTTATTAACACATATTAACAGACAATCTAATGGTGTGAAAAGTTACACACAATCACGCTAATCAACCCCAAAGGGTATAACGGTAAGTTTACCTATCGAAGGTATTTCAGTAATTTACCTACCAATGGTAATTCGGTAATTCTACTCATAACTAATTCATGTATGCATTGCATCTCGAACATAATCAATCATACAATTAACACAAACAACATTAGTACTACCACGAGGGTACAACGGTCATTTGTCGCTTAGGGGTAAAACTGCAATTACACACTAAGGGTATTTCAGTAATTTTGTAATCCGGGGTATTTCAGTAATTTTGTAATTCAAGGGTATTTCGGTAATTTTGTAAACTAGGGTATTTTGGTAATTTTGCAAATTGGGGGTATTTTGGTAATATCACAAGTCAGGGGTACTTCGATAATTTTACAAACCGGGGTATTTCGGTAATTTTACAAATTGGGGGTATTTTAGTAATTTCACAAATCGGGGGTATTTCAATAATTTTACAAATCGGGGGTATTTTAGTAATTTTACAAATCAAAGGTATTTCGATAATTTTACAAATTAAGGGTATTTTGGTAATTTCGTAAATTGAGGGTATTTTGGTAATTTCACAAATTAAGGGTATTTTGATAATTTCGTAAATCGGGGGTATTTTGGTAATATTACAAATTAGGGGTATTTTGGTAATTTTACAAACCAAGGGTATTAGATAATTTAAATAAATCGGGGTATTTTGGTAATTTTGCAAATCGAGGTACTTGGTCCCTTTCGGGTTTTAGCTATGTACTTTGGCCCATCAACAAGTCCTCGCTGCTAAAGTGAAGCAGACACTTCGCACTGTAGGATTCGAAAAAGAGGAGGTGGGCCACTAGTACGCTTAAATACCAAGCTCTCCTAGATCCAATCCTGAGACATGCGTATGCCGTTGCCACACTCCAACCCAATGACTTGTTTACGGACATGTTTAATTATTAGAAAGTCTTTTGGAATTTAAGAGTTGTTCAAACTAGGCCTAAGGTCCATAAACCCTAGCAAACTTGTCTACGTCCCCATAAAGCCCATCAAACCCAATTTACATCATTACTACCCTCGTGCCCAAGTCTCATCATATGGCCAAATAGGCCCGAACAAATTCAGATCATGTATCATGCATGTCTAATTCAATTAAGATAACCAACCAAACCATTTCATCAAACTTAGCCTCAGGGCCCACCGGGCCCATTTAGCCACTTTCGGCTTTTGAACATTGCCGATATCGTGTGTGTAGTGTTTGTACACACCTGGTAACCACGCGCGCTGCAAACCCCTTAGTCACGAACCTACAATCGACATCACCTAACGATTAATCATAACTTAATATACACTTATCGGAAACCAAAACCTCACCGTAACCTTACCGTGCACCTCACGTTATAGTAGCCCTTCCTTCGTTACTATTGGCGATTATCCTCTAGAATGCTCTATATGTAGCTAGTTTCTCACCTTCCTTCTTTGTATCTTTTCGATGTGGGATCCTTCCACTAGCATAGTTTAAATCCAACTCAAACTCTTGCCGCCCCATCTTAGCAAAATAAATACTCCATTGCTTCTCATGAGATTCGAACCCAGGCTCCCCTATAACATAATCCACGCTGCTAGCCACTTTACCAACTAGCTCCTTGTTTCTAAAATCATGCTAACTAAATATAAGTCCTATGGCCTAATTCAAAATCCATTTAAAAGAAAACCAAAATGCAAGAGCCAAGACTTGAACCTTGGACCTCCTTCCTTCCTTTACGTCACCCTTGCCTCTTATGTGGCGTCACTTTGCTACTACACCACACTCTCCACTTGTGTCATTTTTCTCCACATTTTATTCTTAAAGCCTACCTACTAACTCCCAGGGTTTTATTCACCTAAAACCAAAATTTCCCTAAAGCCAAAGTTTGATCCCGGGACTTCATAGAAGCCCCCTAACCTTCCAAAATCACTCACCTACTAGATCCAACTTCCATTAAAGCCGTTCTCTTATTCTCAAAAATTTTAAACGCTCCTATGCCTAAAGCCCAATGGGCCCAATCATACTAGGCCCAACTTTGGGATGTTACATAGTCACTTGTTAAAGATAAATTTAATCGTGACTCTAATAATTTCGAGCTTAATTCAATTTGATTTGAACACTTATAATATGATATATAGATTAGTTGAAGCCAAATTAATATAAATTCCTAGTTTCTTCATGTGAATGCGATTTTTAGATTTTATTTAGGTGGTGTCAAATTAGTGGAAGGCAAATGTAACTTTTTTGTACCCCACAAATGGAACCGAGCATAACAACAATACAAAATTAAGCAAAAAGGTTGTCATATTAAAAAAATTAATATAAAAATTTATGAATGTGTCATAAATTAAAAATATTATTATTAACACGTAGAGATTAGTTTCATGCAAAAAGGAATTAAAAAGGGTTACTAACAATCAAATAGAGATTAGTTTCATACAATTAAAACACGTTGAGCAAAGTAGTGCCTAGCAAGAAAAAACAAGAAACTAAAACGAATTTTTTAATTTAATTTATAATTAATTTTACTATTTCGTTGATCCTCGATGAAGTGTGATCTGTATTTGCTCCAGAAGACATTTTGATATCTGCATAATTTAAAAAAATTTACATAAATTAAATATAATTAATTATTATATTACAATAACTATAAAATATAAATACAAAATACAAACTATAAATACCTTACTTGTTTTTTTCTCTTTCTTCCTTCTCTTCTTCTACAAAATATTTGAAGGGGGGACCAAAACCCCACCTTCTTAAATAGGGACGTTCTTCCTCTCGTCTTCTTTTTTAAAAAAAAAAACCAACAATTATTAGGCATTATAAACCTAATGACTAGTTACATCGCTGACAATACTAACACGATGTGATCAATCATAAAATATATTTTTAATTTTTAATATTTTTAAAAAATCCATAGATTTTTAACAAATAATTTATTTTTATTTTTTCCAATCAATTCAACTTTTACTTTTTTTCTCTTTTTTTCAATTTCTTTTTGTCCTCTGTTTTTTATTTCTATTAAAATATCCCTTTAATTTTCTTAATTTCAAATTACATAAATTATTTATAGTTTGTTTTATAAAACTAACCAAAAATTTTATTAATTACATAAATGACCTATTTTTTGATAAAATATATAAATAACCTAAAATCTACAGTAAATATACAAATATACATAAAATATTAAAAAATTAAAAAACAAAAATAAAAATATAAAATAAAAACTGAAAATGTAAACAAATAAAAACGAAAAAGGACAAACAAATAAAAAATCAGAAAAAGGAAAAAATAAAAAACAAATCAAAAAAATCAAAAAAGGGTGTTGAAACAGGCAGCAGAATAGGGTGTTGGAATCTGGTGGAGCCAAATTATTTGGCTCCACTAGAAAAAAGATAAATTTGCTTAAATCCCCCCATTTTTTTAAAAATCGTAATATTTCCCTAGTAATTATACAGGTGGTGCTATTAGACATGGCTCAACCAAAAAATTGAATTTTTTTTACCCCGATTGCTAACGTGGATTGTTGGTGGCACCAAACGCTTTGGCTCCACCAACTTTTACTGTAGATTTTAGGTTATTTTCGTATTTTATCAAAAAATAGGTTATTTAAATAGTTAATTAATTTTTGGGGGTTAATTTTATAAAAAAGCCATAGATTTCGCAATAATTAGGCTTCATTTGTTTCACTGAAAATGCTTTCCAAAAAATGATTTCAAGAAAATGATATATTTTTCTAAAAAAGCTAATATTTTCTGGTGTTTGGATATATTTTCTATTATTTGGCAGATTTCCTAAAAATATTTTATAAAAGTCGTTTTTCAATGAAACAAGCATACATTTGATATTTATGATAAATAGTTTAAATGAAGTAGTGAATTGATTACAAAGTGATGTTAATGTGACGTTATAGTAAATAATGACTCCCAGAAGATAGAGATATAGATGTGACTAACTGGACTGATAGTGTAATGCCCCAAAAATATGAATTTATGATTGTTAAATTATGTCATTGATCAATATTTGTTTTTGTGGTTAAGGGCTTATGATATGACGTGTGTTTGATGTCATGTGTTCAAACCTCAGTCTTTTGATTTAAATTTTATTTTCAATCATCCAATGTCAAAATAAGTCTATTAGTTCAATGGCAAGGTGTTAACTTACCTTTTGGTCTTGTGTTTGAATCATTGTATGAGTGAATTGATAATATTTTTTCTATTTCTATTTGAGCCAACGATGTAGAGGTTGTGGTTTAATCGAACTCTGTCTCCAGGGAAAATCTGATAAGTTATCAGAATATTGTGTTGGTTTGAAATTGGTTTTTGTTAAAAAAAATATATTCTTTTTATTCTTTTTTATTTTAAATTATTTTCTTTTCCCAAATCCACCTTTTCCCACTTTTCCTATTTGTTCTTTTTCTTTCTCATTTTCTTTTTGATTTTGATGTAAAAGAGAGAAAAGATGAGAATAAATAGAAAGGTGAAAGAAATTCTATTTGGTTTTTAAGAGAAAACATAATCTTAATTTAATTAGGATAAGTTGGATAAAAATTCCAGGGTTTGGGAACCTCTACATTAACAACTTAACCATATTTCATCTAACCCCATATATTTTGAGGTGTTACAAACTAAATCTGTATTCTCTTGCATCCCATGTTAACATATATTGAGCATGCCTTTGAACCCAATCTTCATGCCGACTTTAAAGTTAGACTCCCAAGTTGCCTACTTCAACTAGGTTGCTAAAAAAATTAGCAACTCGATTATTTGACTAATTTTTTTTCAAACTCACTCATATATATATATATATATATATATAAAAAGTCGATTCATATTTGATGAATTTTTATAGGTGACAATTGCATAAATTATCTGTCAACAAAACTCTACTTTAATAGAATAATTTTTAAAAGGTTTTTGATGTATTTCAAAAAATCAATTAAACTCACCAACTTTTTACATCCTATTTAGTTATTTAATTAAAAATTTGAGCATATAAATCTTTTGATTAAAGTAGACAGTTTAATTTATCAACATGATAGTGTCAAAATCAGTTGGATGTGTGTTTACACATTCCACACCAATTGTTGATACAAAGAGAAGGTTGCAGTGCCTTATGATCGTTCACCTAGAGGGTTCTCTCTAACAATTCCTAAGGTACCACATATTAGTTACTCGTTGGTTCCAAACTCCCTACAAGCTAGTCAATGTACTAATGACTTGACATCATAGGTTGCCCTAGGCAAGTCTGAATGTCTATGCCATCAAATTTGGGAATGAATATATGTGACGCATGAATGTCAGACATTCTATCCATGTCAAGTATGTGATTCCAAGAATTCAAACATATCAAATCTTGAACTAAAAAATGTTTGGACTTGTAAAATGATCCTTCTTGATAATAAAAAAATATTGACTTGTGTGGCCACAAATACATAAAGTGAACTACTGGTAAGCTCTTTCTTTTCTTCTTTTTTTTTTTCAGTTAATTTCTTTAACATACCTAAAAAATATCTGTCATCCTACGAGCCTCTCTACTCTGAAACTTTGAATTTTCACTAATATTGATCTCTAGCTAGATTAATTCAGCAAATCAAAACCCTTTGTTTTATAAGGTTTTTCTATTACTAGGTAAATTTTTTTAAAAGATGAAGTTTGGTTAAAGATTGTTTTTCAGTTTAGAAAAATGACAATGGATATATAAAGCTACCTTGATGTGGTCATGTGATCAATGTAAACGATGTTACATCAAAGGTCTTTTTAAACGTTTGTGGCTTAAGCACAACTTTATGTTATGTCTTAATTGGGGGATCAGTTGTCTTAATCAAAGCAAACCATGACAATGGTTCATTAAAAAAAGTGAATTATATCATTAATTTTAGGTTGTGACTTGTGACTTGTGAAATTTCTTTGATAAACAAAGCGGAGGCAAGGAATAGAACATAAGCATCATCAAACTTAGCACTCAAAAGCTTTGATCAATTAAAGTTGCTTTTTGATAGATCCTCAATTACCTAATTATCTATCATTAATAAATTGGCTTACAAAAGCTAGATTTGGACCCACTCGGTTGAAATAAACTTAACAATTTAATATAACACTTATAAATAAATAGAATAATAATAATAATAAATTAATGTGATTACTATTGTTCAAAATGGAGCATGGAATCTTGTAGTTCTATCAAACAACTTCGGACCACTAAAATGAAAAGATGTAGAATGTTAGGGGTAAGTGTTGAAAGAAATTGAATGAAAAATTTTGAGTTAATCGAACTGATGAATCATATTTTAATATCTTAACTTAATTTAAAATTTTCTCGAATCAAGTCGAGTGAGATAAAATTTGAATCGAATATATTTATTCGAGTTAATTTAAAAAAATGACCATCACTCACCATAATCAAATTTGTTATTAACTTTCATCTCTTCATAATTTATTTATTAATCTTTTATATCTGAGTTAGCTTCTTTGCTTGCTTAGTTACTTCAACTATCTTCCGATTTTGTTACTATGTATTTTGAAATTAAAAAATATATTAAATATAAAAAATGTGATTTTTTAAATAAAAGTTATCTTAAAGATAAAATGTAAAATTGATACCAACATAAAATTTTACACAAATATTTTATGACATTATTAATAATTCAATTTCTAAAAAAATTATAAATATTTAATACAATTAAACAATTCAATAATATAAATAGTACAAAATGTGAAATTTAATTGAATGATATAAATAAAATTATTACTATTTAGGTTTATGGATTTTTTGGATGATTTTTATTTAGGGGTAAAGGGTGAAAAGTAAAACTTTAGGAGGAAAATAAAAAGTTTTGAGAGTTGAGGGAGTAAAATTTTGGGATGAAAGTAAATGAGAGAAAATATTCAAAAAAAAAAATTGGGGAGAAAATGGGTTCGGAGTAGATGGAAGGATGGGAGGGAAGTAAAAGTTTTGAGTAGAAAGTGAGAGTGAGTAAAAGTATTGGGGGAAAGTAAAAAAATTTGGGGGTTTGGAGTAAAAATATAAAAAAATTATAGTTTGGTATTCAGTTTATTCAATTATATGAATTATTTGAATTCAAAAATTAAATTAGATTCGAACTTGAAATTCAAGAAAAAAATCGAGGTGACTCGAATAACTTAATTCATTTAACTCGAAATTAAAAAAAAATTGAATTAAATCGAATTTTACTTACCCTATATAAAGCTTTAAGAAATACCAACTACTGGAAGGGGAATTTTATATGTATGTGGAAGGGCCTTATTTAGCTGGAAAAAATAGCTCTACCAAAAAATGCATAGTAATTTAAACAACTATTATTACTCCTCAACCTGATTTTCAGGCTCTTAAATTCCTAGAAATGTTGTCCCTACTATTCGATTGAGCCATCCACAACCGCAATTATTCTTTCTTTTCATTCTTTTTATCAAAAGCTTTAATTTTGTTTTTGGTTATACGAAAAACTATTATTTCAAGTCTTTTTTTTTTTTGAAAAATTTGCCTAATAATTTTTGTTCTTAATCCAACCCATAAGTCTGCTGGTGACTAAATATTAAAGAATATTTTTTATATTAATATGTATATATTTTAAAATTTTGCCCTAAAAACAAGACACATGTCCTGTAGAAAAACTTACTTTTTATATGTAGCTTATAGATTTGTATGGTTTTCCACTAAATTTGGTGTCTGATGCATTTGTGGCTCATTTCTCTTCTTTGTTAAAGGGTTTGTATTAAATATATTAATATTTCATCAATAAATAAATAATTTTAAAATAATTAATATTTAATACAATGATAATATATAATTTTATGTATTATAAGATCATAACACTTCATTAAAAATTTTAATGCGCCATGATTTAATTTAGACGTGGCAAGATATAAAATTGTATGCAACCAGTGTATCAAATATTAACTTCTTTTAGAAAGGCTTAATGGTATAAAAACCCTTAAACTATTTTGAAAAATCAATTAATCTACTTTGAACCTTCCAATTGAGAAAATTGATCAGATAAACTCTTAAACTAATGTTATTGTTAAATCTGTTGAAGTGACTATTACCGGACAATGACTCAAGAACATTTGCACACTTGGTAATCTAAATGGCTGATTTTGTTAATGTGGTATTATTTTGTTTTATATGTTACATCAACAAATAATTTAAACATTATAGAATAAATTTTACAAATTTTAAAAAATATATAATAACTTTTAATCATTTAAAAATTATTTTAAATTTTATAATTTTTTAAAATTTAAAACAAAAATTAAAACTTTAAAACAAAATATTTTTAAAAATTGCGAAAAATAAAAAATTTATAATTCTTTTTTGAAAAATCTCTACAAATATTCCTTAAAGTTTTTAAAATTTGAAAAAAAAGAAGATAATAAAATTATATAAATTTAAAATTATAAAAAACCTAAAAATCATTCAATAAAGGATTAAATTGTAAACTTTGTGATATTTATAATTAAACAAGAGAAGTGATATGTATGAAAATTTGTTATGTGAAATAAGATATTATAATGAATTGTTTGATTAAAGTGCTTATATGGTGAAAAAAAATTACATGGCAATGCAAACTAAATTGAAAAATGTACAAAAGTTTAAGTGTGAAACAATTTAATATGCGAATAAGGAAATTGTGATAAAAGTTTAATGAATATGTTATGAGATGATGAAATATGCATAAAGTATTGTAAAAGTCAAATTTGGAGAAATATGGAATTTTATGATGACAAGGACTAAATTGTTAAACTTAAGAAAATATGTGGATGAAATGATAGAAATGAAATACATAGAAATTTGATATGTGAAACGAGATATTGAGAAAATTTATGTGATCAAAGTGTAACAAGAAAGAAAATTGATTTAATATGATTAGTTAGTGAATATTGAACTTTTATGACAAAAAAGGGAACTAAATTGAAAAATTATGAAAGTTTATAAGAAAATATTTGATAAGTGAAGAATGTAGTAAATAATGTAACATCCTAGTGCTTTGACCCGATGTTCGAGTCGAGTACGGGGTGTTACAATGAAAAAAATTGGTAAGACATTTTACAGAAATAATGGGGTGATTTTACGTTGACAGGAAAATCTTTTATGTTGACCATCATATTTTACATGAAACAAGCATCGGAAAAAGTTGAAAATATTTTTCGTAAAAACTTTTACATTGAACAAACGGAACCTTAGTGAATGAGTTCCACTAGATGTTAGAGAAAACATGTGCATAAATAATTTCCTTTTACTTACTTTGAAGTGGTAATAGTAATTCTATTTTCTTTAAAAGCGATAGATTTTAGTGTTAGAAGTTTTTAGTGTTTTTATTTTTGAAAATTTCGTTTTCAAGCAGCTTTGGTGGAAGTTAAGCCAACATTGTGCGTCACCATTGTTGCATATTCTTTTGGGAACCTATGGCATTGTTATTCACAAGAGTTCATTGTCAGCGTAGTCTGATGGTAACAAGGCTAGGATATTATTACTAGCAGTTGATTACGATGGTATATCTCTTCTCCACTAGGATTTTATTACAGTCACTCCATGCAACTTTAGAATAATGAGAAAATCTTATTCTAAATGGGTGTCTTTTCTTGTTTGTCTCTTTAATTGTTATTTGTTTAGTGAGTTGTGTTGCCATTTTAATTTGTCACTTCACTAATTGTTATATCGTATTGCTCTTTTGAATGAAAGAAATTACTTTTTATTTAAAAAGGAAAAAATGTCAATTTGTAAATATTGGTTCTCAGATAATTTGATTAATTGTTTTTATAATAAGTTAAAATATCACTTTGTATATAACAATTAGTTTTTTAGTGGTACCAAAATGATGGTTTTAAAATCACGTTTTTTATGATCAAGTTAGTAAATATTATTATTTAGTATTTATGAGTCTATTTTAGTATTATATTGAATTTGGTATAGTAATTTTATTGAATAGATAGTTAGTTAAGGTACAAGGACTAAATCGTAAAAGTGGTAGAAGTTTAATCGCTATGAATTTTTAAATTGAGTAATTGGACCTATTTTTATGGATGATTAGTGGACAATGAGGTAGGATTCCATTTATATTTGCTTAATGAAGGTTAAGTTAAATAATTAGAATTAATTAAGTTATATTAGGATTAATTAATATTTAACTAAAATATATAAGGAAAAATTAAAAGAAATGAAAGCCATTTCATCTTTTCTTCTTCTTCCTCAATGATCCAAACAAGGGGAAACAGCTTTTATCCCTCAATTTGGTAAGTTATTCAAGTCATTTTCTTGTAATTGTTATGTTTTTGAGATATTGGGAGCTTGATTTAGCTAGGCCGAAGACTATTTTGCAAAACTGTTTAAGTTTATAAAAGTTTTCATTGTTGAATCTTGAAGCTTTTAATACTAAATTGATAGTTTTAAGCTTAAATATGAAAAATGACTAAATTGTAATATGAAAGTTGTTAGTTTTGAACATAGGGACTAAAGTATAAATATTTCAAAATTGAGGTTAAATTTTATAATTTTAGATACTAGAGGGCTGTATAAGGATGAAATTGAGATCATTTTGAAATAGAAACTCAAATTTGAAAGTTATGGCAAATTCGATTATTAGAACTAAATTGAATCAAATGCAAAATTTGAAGGAATATCGATAAATAAAATTGAATTGATATATAGTTATAATATGTTGTTAAATAATGTTTGGAATTGATAACTGAATTAAATTATGATTTAGATTGGGATTTAAAATAGTCGGAGGATATTCACGAAAAAAGGAAAAATTACGAATTAATCCTTGACACCTTATCAGTTGCTATTTTTGTCAAGTAAGTTCATATGGTGTAATTATGTTTAAATCCATGTGAATATTACATTATGGACCTATGTATGTTTCGTTAAACTTTGAATTAATAGTAATTTAGTATTAAATGGTGAGATTTGGACAAATTTGTAAAAAGTGTTAAATATGAACTTACATGATGGAATTACCTTGATGAAACTTTGTAAATGTATCATACACATGGTTATAGGTTGATTTTTGATGATTCCATTATCCAACATTTGTTGCGGACTCGAAGATACATGTGACATAAGTTTAGCTTGGACAAGTAACCTGATGTTGTTTTATAGGTTTAGCCTGGACGAGTAATCTTACATGTATATACAGATTTGACCAACTCTCTAATGTGTCGATAAAGGTTTATCCCGGATGGGTAATCTGACACTAATATATGTTCTGCTCGAATGAGCAACCCGAGATCGTTTAAAGGTTTAGCTTGAACGGGTAACTTAACCTATGCATTACAACTTTGGCCAAGCTACTTAATGTGTTAATAAAAGGTTTAGCCTAGACAAGTAACTTGATGTTGGAAAATCGGGTTTGGCAACGTAGTGGAAAATAATTTTAAAGAAAAAAATGAAAATTTTAATTTAAAAAAAAACTAGAACTTATTTGTGATATCTAAAGTAATAAATACTTAATTAAAATTGTACATTTTCAATTTGTTTAGGATAAACGCTTCGAGTACTCTTCTCCACTATCCTCAAACTCACGTCTGCTGAGTGTGGGCTCATTTTGAATAAGAAAAATTTTCACAATATTACCAATAGGGTAATTTCGTAATTTCTCTAAACTTTGAGGTCAAGTTGTAAATATGAAAAATATTTCTAAAATTTTCTAAAATAATTTTTCAAATAATTTTCTCTACAACTTTTTCTTCAATTCAAGTGTGTGAAAAATAATGGCTCATGACTCTTTTTATATAAAGAGAGTTTAGAGAGTTCAATTATGATTAAACTTAATCATTTTAATATTAAATTAAATTAAATTAAATCATTTTAATAATGGCTCATGACTCATTTTATATAAAGATGAATATTTAATTAAATTTACTATTAAAATTATTAAAATAATATTATTTTTAGAATAGTTAATTTGGAATCAAATTATACGATAGTCGGTAGAGCCCCAGTAGGAGTATAATTCCGTAGGAGTGTAATTCTTCCACTGCTTAACCATCGCCGCCAACCATCTACCAGCCACTAGAATGTTGCCATTACAGCATCCGACACTGCAACGCTCGGTGGTACAGACACGGTACCCTTACGGTACCCTGAGCCAGTTTGGTTTGGGCTAGTGACGACCTGGCTGATCTAGTCTAGCCACTGATTGGACCGTCGGCCCTATTTCAGATACCAGGCCTGGTTTGACTAGTTATTGGGTCTTGATCTTGGTTTTGGGTTCTCGGTCCCAATTTTTTATCTCAAGTCCAATTTTTATGTTCAATTACCCATTGGGCCAATTGTCTGACTTGCAAATTAACTTCCAAAAATATCATATTAATTTTAATTGATTTGATTAATTTAATTTTACTCAACCAAAATTAATTTTTCCAAAAATCGCTTAGACTTTTCAAATTAATTTTTCAAAAAAATTTTGTAATCAAATTCTCTAGTTGAAAAATTCTCATGACCACCTAATTTAATTCCACATTGAATAAATCGACTCAATTAAATTATTCCCAAAGTCGTAGAATTTTCTTCTGATTCAAATGCAATTCGATCAAGCTTTTGTTGAGTTAGTGGAGGGACCAATTGGACATATACAATTAGGCTCTAGTGATTGCAATTATGTCCAGAAGCATCGTTCTAATAATTCGCAATTACTTTATCATAAAGTTAGTCCATAATAAATATCATGATTGAAAACTCATTATTGTGTACTCTTTAAGAAAGCAATTCATCCAACTGATTTGTCCAATGGCCTCGTCATATGTGTGTTACCCTCATATGATATCCTTGATTCTTTTAAGTTAAATCTGTTCACTCAATACAATCATATTTTATCTCATTGTCAGCATTGTGTCTTCTTAATGATTAATATGATCATTGTCAACAAATGACAGTGATAAATTGCTCGTTCAAGAATTAGTAACCCGTGGCCACATTCTATATTTATCAATCCACACAATGCCAATTAGAGGATACCATTAACTATTTAATTGAGTTATGAATTCCACTGTTGCTAGTAAAGTCAAGCGAAAGACAAGTCATGTACCTAACATACCGGCTATGGGCTCAATCATCTTTAGAGCATAAGCCTTCACTTATATCAAAGCACATGAGTTGCACACGCATGATCAGTTACTAACTCAGAATTTAGGTAAATCACACCATAAATGTCACAAGTGAATTAATTCACAAACGGATTCAAAATTAATTCATCTTGGGTCCAGTCCATTGTATCATTCTACCAATGAATACATCTATGTCGCTACCTGTTGAGTCAACTACTCCGATGGCCAAGACTATTCATCTCCCCTGTAACGCCCAAAATTCCTATTTTTGTTTCTGTTAAAATATGACACAATTATGTATCTACTTCGTGGATTAAGTGTTCTGGGTGTGTGTGTGAGGTCCCAAGTTCAAGCCTTGCATTTGGAAAATTTTGGTATTTTTCTGAATTTACCCTTATACTTGTTTTGTAGGCTTAAGCTTATTTGTTACTATTTGATATCAGAATGGGCCTGCTGGTCTGGTGGTTAAGTGGAGTGTTAATTGCTGAAGGTCCTGTGTTCGATTCCCTGTGTAAGCAAGGGAATTATTTTTGCTACTAGCATCGGGTATGAGTTTGAAGTAACTGGGATTTTGAGTAGTTGTGTGTAGAGGGGATATTGGGAGAAATTTGAGGGATATGAGAGTTATCGGTTATCAGGTGGGGGAGATTCTTTTCCAAAATTTCTCTTCCTCCTCCTAAGAAAAATAACTGACGTTAGCCCTGCTTCTCTGTCGATTTCTTTCTTCCATTTTCTCTTTGTTTACATTTCTTTTATTGACTATCACCTTCGCCTTCGTTAGTTCGATTGTTGTCATACGTTCTGGTAAGTGAATTCTTGATACTTTGTAAGTTGTGATGCTAAAATTCTTGACTGAGGTTATATTGACATTATTGACAGCATCATATTGCAATGATCAAGGCTCTCTTGGTGCTGTTTCTAGTCAATTGACTCGTGGTGTTGAGGTAAGTGTTGAGCACCTTAAAAGCGTTACTGTCGATTTCTCGATTTCTATTCAATCGTGAATTAGGATTTATTTTAAGGTTTCTTGTTATGGTTTTTAGGTTCTGGTGATCTTAGAAGAGTTCGATATAAAAACGAACCAAGTGTGTACCCAAAACGCAGAAAATAGGGTTCTGGTGCCGAAAACCCAACTGACGATGCCACACGGGCGTATGGTAGACCGTGTGCCTTAACACGGGTGTGTGATGGCTAGGTAGGCCGCGTATGACACACGGGCTAGACTGATTTGGGTTGTGTGGGCCCACATGGGTAGTCCATATGGGCATGTGGGAACTTGGGTCGGGCCGTGTGATCCACACGGGCCAAGGCCAATCTAGGCGTATGGGCCATATGGGCGTGTGAGCCCATTTAACTGAAATGTGTTCTAAGGTTGCACGGGTCGCCCAAGTCAGCTGCGAACCTACTGTAGGGTCGGTAAGCACTACTTAGACCCTTAAATGTGTGAACTGATAATCATGTATTAGCATGTCATATACTGTATGTTGCATTCCATTGGGTTGGGATGTTGATATTTGGAGGAAGTGTATTGAAAAGCTCTTAAGCATATTATCTGGCAGCTCAGCTGCAATTTACTAATTATGTGCCGCATTTAGTACTACTTGTAGTGTAGGGATGGACGGAGATGGTGAGTAGAGGTTGGTTGGGTAGGATTTTGTTACTGATAAATGTATATTTGATACTGTTACTGTGACAAGCTTAGGCCGTAATGCATATCTGTTACTAAAACTGAAATGGGCTAAGGCCCGAACTGCTACTGAAACTGATATGGGCTTAGACCCAGACTGCATTTGACTGTTTGTTGTGACTGACTGTATGGATGTGATTTGTGAGGATTACACACTGAGTTTACGTAAACTCACCCCTTCCTGTTTTAACCGTACAGGTAATCCCCAAAATTAGACGGATCACTGATATGGGCTTAGGCCCTGATTGCATTTGATTGTTTGTTGTGACTGATTGTTTGCATTTGATTTGTGGGGATTACACACTGAGTTTTCGTAAACTCACCCCTTACTGTTTTAACTGTACAGGTAATCCCCAGAATTAGATGGATCGGTGCGGTGGAGGACTCTATGGTGACCACAGGGTTAATGGACTAATTTAATTATTATTATTTTGGGAGTATTTTGTTGTAAATTGGACTTTTGGACTATTTGCTTTCGTTTTGGTTTATTTTAACGTTTTTTTAAACTTTTGAACTGCAACAAAAACTCAATTTTATTAAACACAATGCTTTATTAAACTCGAACAATTTTCTCTAAATAACACGTTTTAAAAAGCTTCTGCTACAGAATATGTTTTTAAATGAATCAAAGTTAACGAGGAATTTATTTTTGAAATTGAAGAGAGGTAAATAGATGCTAATAAACGGAAACGACTTTAACTGGGTATATTCAATTTCAAATCCCATTCCATATGACATCGTCAGATTCGGTCAAACGTCTAGGCCAGGTTTGGGGTGTTACATCCCCAATTGGAATTGTATACGACATAATAATCTTTCTAAGTATTTGAATCAAACTCTCATTTTGATTCTTTTACGAGATTACAGACTCGTTTAGATTATCTACTGAAGTAAGTTGTCCTTCTCGCAATGTAAACATTCTTACAGTGCCACTTATCATCAATTTGAACTTAGACAATCAATGAGCTAATATTTTTTTGTCACGATTCTACTATGCATGCAAAACATGAAAGATAAAAACACAAAAAAACATAATAGTAAAATGTGAAATTAACTTTATTTATTTATTCATTGTTTAAATAAATAGAAAACAATTACATATTTCTTACAATATGGGCACATTTCCCAACAGTTTGAGCAGGTTCAAATGATGTCAAAAGCATTCCTTAGCCTGTTTGATTGTTTGGTTTGAAGCAAGTACCAAATGGTCAAATTTGGCCAAAAACAAGTTTCTCATCCCGATGTTGATCTTTTCCCTTATCACAACATTGACCAATAGATTGTGACATCCCAACATCGAGTGGTTTGATGTTATGATGTGACATTATGTTTGACGACATCAAGATGTGGAGAAAATCTTATACTGTAGCATTCTGTAACTATTCTATTTTGTACTGTAGCATTCTTTAACTCAGTCCCTAGGATTGGGACAGGCTAGGAGTGTTACATGGTACTTGAGTTTGAATTTAGTATTTAATGTAGTACCAAAATTTTTTTATTCAATGTAGTACTAAGTTTAGCTTCTATTACACAAAATGTACCATAGGAGAAGATGTTAACTTTTTTTATTATTTTTCAATGAATATTTGACATGTGATAAATCCAATATTTGACATGTAGCGATGATACGTCATCATTCAAAAATCTATAATAATAAAAAGAAAAAAAAAAAAGAAACATACATATTAAAACTTATTTCTATAGGTTTCATTATGTTTTATGAAAAGAAAAACAAAAAATATATAATTTCTTTAATAATTATATAAAAATTAAACAAGAACCATGAAAATAGTCATCAATCACGTATTTTATTTACATTTTATAAAAATAAAATATAAATTTTACATAAAATAAAATTTTAAAATAATTTTAATTAATTTCCATCACGTTTTAAATATTCATTATGCCACATAAAAAAATTAACATTGTTTGTCCTAAATACTATTTTATATAATAATATCCATACTTAAAAGTATCAATCTGAACCAATGAACATTTGGGTGCCACATTAACCCAAACTTAATTAAGGCACCCGTTACACTCATTTTATTGTCGATAAAGCTTAATTTTTTAAAATTTGTGGCTGCCTCGTCTCAAAAATATTATTTCCAATCGATTAGTTAGGTATGACCACGTATAGCCACATGTATATACCTATATATAATAGGAGGGTCTAAAGGATCAGCATTGGTTGACATGTGTATCACTCTATCTTTTTTTTTATTTTTCTTAGGAAAATGGTCAAATTTCAACTTCAGTCTCTATGTTATACTCAAATTTAAGATTATATAACAATAGTTAAATATTGATTTGGGTCTCTATATTACACTCAAATTTTAAAATTATTTGTTAAATTTAAGTCTATTGCAAATGTCATTTTTGTTACATAACTATTAAGTGAGTATTTTTTAATTTCAAAAAATCACATCAATGAATATCAAATGCATTAATAAAACTTTAAATTTACCACTTAACAAAAACTTCATTTTAAAATATTTTATACATTTATGTTTGTCGAGTTGTACGAGTTAGGGTTTCTTTAGTCTGCCTTATAGCACAAAACTCTCTTAAGGTTTTAGTAGGGTTTTATTGTGTTTGAAGGGAGCTCTTGGATCAAAAATTTGAAGGAGAGACATAGGCGACATCAATACAATGGATTAAAATCTATCCAATCTCAACATTATGGATGAAGAGGAAGACCCCATAATGGTATTAGCGACAATATTTCTAATTTTCAGTTATACGAATTATGTCTAGTGGGAAGAGTTCTTACGGATAGTGTGGTAAATTTTCCATACTTAAAAAATACTTTGGTCGATTTATGGCATCCCCTGAGAGGGGTTACTATCACGGAGATGGAGGACATGCAGATCTTGTTCAAATTTTACAGCAAGATCGATCTGAAACGAGTTATGGATGGTATGTCGTGGTTCTTTAACCGACACCTAATTATTTTCTCTAGGTTAACAGGGAATGAGGACCAATTATAGTTCCTCTATGGGATACGACTTTTTGGGTGACAATTCACAATCTCCCAATTGGTTTTATTACGAAGGAACGACAACTAGGGATTTTCTTGGGAAATTTTTGGAATATGATGCCTCAATGGTCACCAAAGGAATTAGTAAGTTTATGCGAGTTCGAGTTCTAATTGATACTCGTCACCCAGTGACAGGAAGAAGCGAATATCTATTGGTCCAGACAGATTTATATATGCCTTATTTCAATATGAACGATTATCACTATTTTGTTTCCTTTGTAGTCGACATGGACATGGTGAAAGTTTCTGCCAAGTCAGATTGACATTAGGTAATCAGCAAGTAGAGTTTGGTTGGGATTTATCGCTGTAGGCTGCACTAAGAAGAGGTGGTCATTTGACGAGTAGATGGCTACGTGAGGAACCTGAATTTGAAAGGTGGTTAAATATGGAAATTGATGGGGAAAGAAGAGAAAAAATTTGGTATGGATGTAACAAACAATAGAGTTCTTAGAGGGGAGATAGGATCTTTGGGGTGATTCTTAAGACAGACACGGAAAAATATGGAAATAAGGGCCAATGAAAAGTTGGAGTTGGAGAAAAGTGGGAACGGAGTTGAAATGGAAGAAATATCGATGAAATTTGTTGATGGAAAAAAGAGGCAGAGGTTTAATCCAAAAGTGGGAAATTCCAGAGATAACAAAGGTATATTGGAATTAGGATTAGAAAACGAGATATCAGGTAGCCATTGTCAAGTTGGCTGGCCGGATGCAATGAAAATTGAGACATATTTAGCCCCAAATTTTGTTTATGATGGAGACAAAAGTTACAAGCAAGCGAATGGAGCCAATAAGAAGACAATGTGGTTTTACGAACGATAATGATGTTGATGCGATAGGTACGATGGGGGATTATCATTAGGATGGAGAAGGATTGAAACTAACTTTGAAAAGTTATTCAAAGCCGCATATTGATGTAGAGGTTGAAGAAGAGAATGAGGGGGTATCATGGAGATTTACGAGTTTTTATGGGGCACTACTGGAGTATGATAGAAGGGAGTCATGAAAGTTGTTAAGAGTATTGAAGCGAGGGAATAACAAACCGGAGATTTTAATAAAATTCTATCCTCTTCTAAAAAACAAGGGGGAAGAATTAGAGAGAAAAGACAAATGGCAGCATTTAGAGAAGCATTGGAAGATTGTGAACTGACACATTTGGGATTCTTCGAACAATGGTATACCTGGGAAAGGGGTAGGCTTGTTAGCAACAATATTAAAGAGAAGTTGGATAGAAGACTAGCAACACCAGAGTGGTGGGATCTGTTTCCAGGCTTTACAGTAAGCCACTTACAGCATAGTTTCTCAGATCACTGCCCAATATTTGTGAATACAAATGGGGATGGAGGTAGGCAAGTTGTGGGGCGAACAATGGCGATTACGATTTTATGTTGATTGGATTCTGAACACAGGATGCGAGGAGTGGATCAAACATGAATGACCTTCAAAAGATCAGGATGTCTTTGTGAAATTGAAGGAACTCGGGATGAGTTTAAATGGATGGGCAAAAAAGGAAAAAACTTAAAGGAAAGACTAACAGAAAAGCTTAACGCCAGATTGCTTGGATTAGGAGCTAGAGAAATTAGTGAAAACAAATTGGCTTCGAATGGGAGATAAAAATACGGCATTCTTTCACATATGTGCATCATACATTAGAAGAAAAATATGATTAAGGGATTGGAGGATGAGACCGGGAATTTGATTACGAATAATGAAGAGAAGTTTTCTTTAAAGATCTATTTTCATCCAAGGAATTAGTGATTGTGAAAGATTGCTGGAGTCCTTTTCACTGTATAACGAAGGAACACGATAGGGATTTGATGGCAAAGTTCACAGTAGAAGAAGTCGTTATCGAGGTAGGCATAGACTTTCCTGCAAATTTTTATCAAAAATACTGGAATATCGTCGAAAAGGAAGTTACCAGGTTTTGCTTGGATGTTTTAAGAGGCAAGAGAAATATGGAAGAGCTTAACAATACAAGTATCGTCCTTAACCCCAAGGTTAATTCACCGAAGTTAACGAGCCAATTTAGACCTATAAGTCTTTGCAACGTGATTTACAAAATTATTTCAAAAATACTTGTTGACCGGTTTCAAAATGTACTTGGTTACAGCATCGAAGACAATCAAGGGGCGTTTATCTCAAGTAGGCAAATCACGGATAATATTTTTGTGGCATACAAAATCATTCATTCATTGAAGAAAAGAAGAGGGGCATCGAAGAAAAGGTTCGCCTTAAAACATGATATGAGCAAAGCATACGACAAAATAGAATAGAGTTTCTTAGAAAAATTATGTGCAGGCGAGGATTTTGTGTAGAATGTATTTCATTTATTATGAGATGCATTAATAGTGTGACATATAGTTGTGCTTAATGGAAGAAATGGGGAAGAATTTCGACCTCAAAGAGGTTTGAGACAAGGAGATCCACTTAGCCCATATTTATTTCTTATTTGTGCTTAAGGTTTCTCACTGTTAATCGCAATGGGTAGCTAGAAGGGAAGGGAGATTGGTCGGGACTAAGGTGGGAAGAGGTAATGTTTTAGTGTCACATCTACTTTTTGCGGACAATAGTGCGCTTTTTGGGAAGGCATCAATTGAGGAGCAAATAATATGAAGAATGTGATCAAAGACTATGAAAAGGTTTCTGGGCAGTTGGTTAACGTTGAGAAATCGATGATCTATTTTAGTAAGAATGTAAACTCAGAAACACAAGAACAAGTGGGTGGAATTTTGGGAGTAAGGATTACTAATAATCCTGCAAAATATTTGGGGTTGTCAACTATGATAGAACGACGAAAAAAGCACCCTTTGTGGACATAAAAGAACTGCTTGTTTAAACTGTTAAACAATTGGAATTTGATGCTACTGTCAACTGGAGGCAAAGAAGTACTCTTAAAATCCATTTACAAGCGATACCGATTTATGCTATGCAGTGTTTTAAGTTGCCAATTTCTTTTTGCCGAGAACTAGAAAATTTAATGTGTAAATTCTGGTGGCGTAATTCCAAAACAAATAAAGGTATACACCGGTGCAAATGGAGTGATATGTGTATCCCCAAAGCGAATGGAGGGTTAGGTTTTAAAGACTTAAAAAATTTTAATTTGGCCCTGTTAGCAAAGCAGGGATGGAAAATTATTATGCAGCCTCATTGTTTATTTGCACGAGTCATTAAAGCAAAATATTTTCTAATAGGGGATTTTTTATGTGCTAAGTTCTTACCCTTCGTTTACCTGGCGAGTTGGGAACGGTGATGCAACCAACATATGGAGCGATGTCTGGTTACCGGGGCCTGAAAATGGAAGAATACAATGTCAGGATATAGACATCAGATTTACCATTGTTTCTGATTTAATTGATAAGGAAACTACTACCTGGAAGCAGGACACTATCCATTCACTTTTCCGAGAAGAGCAACTGAAGTGTATTCTTTCAATCCCATTGGTAAGTAGCAGACCACATGATGAACTTATATGGAGAGGAGACAATACAAGGATTTACACAGTTAAAAGTGGTTACAAATGGGTTAATACATCGGGGAATCCTAGATTACACAATGAAGATAATTTTATTTTCTTTACAAAACTGTAAGGACTCAAAAACCTAGTAAAATCCGTATATTCATGTGGAGAATAACAAATGACTCACTTTACATAATCTTAAAACCTGTAAACTGGTTGCAAATACACTATGTCCAGTGTGTCAAGCTGACGAGGAGGCAATAAGCCATCTATTCCGATGTTACACTTTCACACAGCAGGTTTTGCAAGGGATGGGAGCGACAGATACAACGTGCAATAGAGAACACATATGGAAAAATTGGTTAGAGAAGGAGTTCAACAACCAGAATACAGAAATATGCAAAATTACATCCATTATCTACTGGGCTATCTGGTACAATCGCAATAAGATTTATCATGAAGAAACAAGAACTCAAGTAAATGAAATAGTGGCTTTTATCAAGGCTTATTATGCAGAAATAACAGTTATGGGGGAGTTTTCGAAATATGCAAATGGAGTTAACGAAAATATATGGAAACCACCGGATGATGACATTATAAAAATTAATTTTGACGCATCCTTTAATCAACATATGAAGAGATCAGTTTCAGGTATTGTAGCGCGGAATAAAGAAGGGCTAGTGATGGCTGCATGTACCTTTCCATGGGAAAATATTCCAGATCCTGTTACGGCAGAAGCAAGGGCGTGTCTTCAAGCTTTCGTCATGGCGGATGAAATGAGTTTCCGAGATATTTGTGTGGAAGGAGATGCGTTATCCATAATACGCAAAGTTAATTCCTTTGAGGAAGATAAATCAAACATCAGCAGCCTGGTTAAAGAAATAAAGGGGAGAACCCCCAAATTCAGAAGGTTGAGGTTTAGGCACGTACCTGGAGAAGCCAACAGAGCAGCTCACGAAATGGCAATAGAAGGAAGAAGATATGAAGATCCCCAATATTGGATTGAGGAGGTTCCGCAGGCGATGGAAAGGCTGGTAAATCATGATAGAGGAAGCAGCGATGGAGGTGGTTAAGGAAGAATAGAGTCCGGACTGTGTGACTTGGAGTCTGTCCAAAGAACTTGTTACCTTGCTACAGACTGAGGTGTTAAAAAAGATTGATTTGGAAGAAAAATGGGTCTCTCAGAAGGCTGATACAGGATAATTTTTGAATAACAGGGAGAAGGAAGGGTGTCCAGACCAGAGGTTTTCTTTTGCAGTCGTTTCATTTTTCCATTTTGTTAAGTTATTTGCTTTTGTTTTTTATTTTGAGTTTTTTAATGCACCGTTTTGGTGCCCAGTAGTTATTGAGCAGCTGTTTTTTTCTTTTCCAAGGCCGGTAACCGAATTATGATTTCTTCCGTTCATTAAAGGTATTAGTCAGTTTTCAAAAAAATAAAATCACATCAATGATTTTCGTAGATACATTTAACGGTGTTAACAAATAAATTTGAATTTTTTAATTTAAAAAATAAAAAAATTAGATTTTTAAAATTAAAAATATTAAAATTAAATTTTAAATGTATAAAAAATATAAATATTTAAAATATATTTTAATATTCAATTATTTACTTTATATTTAATTCAAAAATAACTAATAATTAACCCCACGTGAACCATAGTAAAATCCTTGGTAAGATGGAAAGGACCTTCCTCCTAATGATAGGAGGATACCCACCCATGCACTTTTTTTTTTTTTTCACTTACAAAAATGGTTTAATTTCAACTTTAATCTTTCTATTATACTTAAATTTAAAATTTAATTATTATATTTTAATTTTTAATATACTTTAGTTTTACATTTTCATAATATTATTAATTAGTCTAAATGATTAATACAGTTAAATTTTCGATTAAAATGTAACGTAATTATATATAATTTGAATACTTTAAGGGCCTTAGAGTCAAACACATCTTTTAGATCTGCCTCGCTTTTTTTGACAGTATCAGGCAATGGTCAAATTTCAATTTTAGACACTATATTATGCTAAAAGTTGGCTTAAATCTATATACTTTAATTTTTGACATAATTTGGTCCTTCTACTTCTATAATATCGTTAATTAGTCTAAATAGTTAATATTATTAACTAGTAATTACAATTTCGTAGTGATTTTCTTAAGATCATTATTCCAATAGAAAATTATTCTCAACGAGTTCGAACGCATGTTTTAAGAAAAAATCATATTAGTATTTTCAACATAATGTTTATTACATCACTATTAACTTAATTTTTTAGTTTTAAAATATCACGCTATTGAATTTAATTGAAAATTTTTAACTGTGGTAACAATAAAACCTGAATTTTTAATTTTGAAAAGTAAAGGAACTAAATTATAATATTTGATTGAAAAAAATTTTAATAGTTTTCAATAGTTTTTACATAAAAGTATATTTTTATAAAAATAAATTTCTTTATAAAAACAATTTTAATAATTTTATAAAAATAAATAAAAATCATGAACATATTCATTAGGTAATATTTTTTTACATTTTATAAACTAAAATATATATTTTTACATAAAATAAATATTTAATAACTTTTATTTTTAGATTTTTAATATATTCTTTAATTATCACAATTCAATATTCGTTGGACCACATAAAAGGTTAACATTATTTATTCGAAATACTAATTTGTGTGACAGAAATTAAATTTAGGTATCAATTTGAACCAATAAAAATCTAGGTAGATATAAAATGGTATAGCAATCTTTTTATAATTAAGATGTTTTAATGTCGACTAATCTTTTCTAGTAGTTAGCTCTTTTAAAAATATTATTTTCGAGATTGGGGTTCATTATTGAATAGGTAGGTATGAACTTGTCGATTCACATTAGTTTTTTATTTTTCTGTGATATTAATGTTCGGATCGATTACAACTGTTTTTATCTATGGGTGAGTGGTCTATATAAATGAACCCAACATAGCCTACTAAATCACATCTTCACTCATAAGCCACTGAAACCAAAAAGAAAAGAAAAGAAAAGAAAATGGTTAAGTCCGACATGGCATCTCAATGGAGAGTACTGAGTGGCGAGAACATAACTGGGATGGTTTACTCCAACCACTGAATCTCGATCTCCGCCGCTACATTATTCACTACGGTCAAAGGGCTGGTTCTGTTGGTGATCTTTACAATCAGAACAAACATGGTGAATTCCCCAAAGATAAGTTTTTTGCAGAGGCCGGCCTTGAAAAAGGAAATGATCCAAGTACAGCGTCACCCACTACATTCATGCAGGGTCAGTTATTGTTGAGCCCTCATGTTTTGGATTTGTGGCAGTAACAACAGATGAAGGCAAGGCTGTTCTTGGAAGGAGGGACATTTTGATTGCTTGGAGAGGAACCATACATTACATTTAATGATTTAATCCCTGATCCGAGATCTGCTTCAGAATTGTTCGGGACTGGCACTGAAGCGAAGGTGCACTCCGGTTTCTAGTCTCTTTATACTAGAACAAGGTCAAATTCTGTTGTTGACAACCTCAGTGCTAGACTAATAATACAGTAATATATAAGTATGATTTTATATATATATATATATATATATAAAATTCTCTCTTATTATTTTTTTGCTAATTTTAATTATTAATCTTTTAATACATTTATTTTTAACAATGTTGATGTGATAACTCCCATGATAATCATATGTATTTCATGCATATCTTAAAATTTATAAAATAATATTTAAAAATAAAATAAATTCAAAAAATTAAATAGTTAATATATTCTTTAAAAAGTATTAAGTATAAGCGCCACAAAAGTATTTATGCGCTTTCAAGCGCCAAAAAACGCCGCTAATACTATCACGAAAAATTTTACTACGCGTTTATAAAAAATCGTTAAAGATCTCGACTTTTAGCGGCGTTTGTAATAAAAGCGCCGCTAAAACCATGATCTTTAGCGGCTTTTCTAAAAACGCTTAAAACCATGGCCTTTTTAGCTCGCGCTTATAAAAACGCTAAAAGTCAGACCTTTAGCGGGCGCTTTTGCCAAAAAACGCTAAAAGTAGAGCCTTTAATGCTTTACCAAAAAACGCCGCTAAAAGTAGGGCCTTTAGCGCTTTCCCAAAAAATGCAAAATTTATTGAGATTTAGCGGTAGCTTTTGTACAAATGCAGCTAATTTGTACTGATTTAAAAAATAAAATTTTTCAATATTATGCCCTCCCGCACTAAAAACCAACCAATAATGATATAATTCCAACGCAAAATAGCAAATTTAGCATAAAATCACAATCAATACATTAATTCTAAATGATACTTAAAATTTAATAAATTAAATGAATGATAACCGAAAATATTGTAACAAAAATGTTAAATGTAATAATGTCAAAACTTCTTACAACGAAAAACCAAATGTCTAAGATGGCGGTTTCGCATCATCAAACATCCGCATCATATCTTTGAAGTTTTTGGAGCTCTTCAGATTTTCTTGCTCGCTGCTAGCATCGATGTCGATCTGCCTCCTCGCATGCTGCTTTGCCTCTCTCTCGCCTTCTTGCCTCCACTTGTGCTTGCTCAGATCCGCTTTAAGTCGTTTGGAGTTCTTCATATTTTCTTTGAACATCACAATTTGTCGCTTTTGCTCAACCGTGCTCTTGCATCTCGAGCTATCTGGTTTTGTAGCCTCGAACTTGAAAGACGAGATTGACCTCTAAGGCATGTATCTTGGAGGCGGATCCAAAATATTGGGTCGGGTAACACGGATCCTTTAAATCGAACCCACCATACCTTTCAAGACGAAAAATATCAATGATAATTCTAGTAAAATATACTAAAGATTAGCGTAACTATCATCAAGCAACAGCACCTTCGGGACTCAAAACATCTCGTAATAATTACATTATCAATCTCCTCAAGATTAATGAACTATCAATCAAGCGTACCGCTTATACTAAGCCTTCTTCTCCTTTAGTTTATCCTAATAAATCAACGAAAGAGTTAGAAACGAAATATATAAATAAGAAAGAATGCAACATAATTGAACATTATAAATTTAAAACTATAAACGATGAATTAAACTATTATAATTAAACGGTAGAAATATTTATAAAAATAAAATTTTATTAAGTAGATATACCAAAATTTCGCAGCTTGGATGTCATCGGAGATCCATCCTTCTTTCTATAGTAATGTCAAAAAGTCAACGCGTCCAACTTTTGACCATCAAGTTTCCTACATTTTAGCGTAAAATATAATTTAATAGTATAAAGTAATTAATATTTGATGAAATTAATAAATTATAATACCTCGGCCATCACTACACAAGCAAAACTTCTAGAACTCCGCCGTAATGCGTGAATTTTTGTTTCGTCTTACGCTTATTCCAACTCGCTCACGGTCCTACATAATGCAATTTGAATTATATATATAGTAAATACTATAAACCAAATAATTTATAACGATTTTAGATGTATGTAATACCTCTCCTTTTTTGAATTCCAAAATCTAACTTGATCTTCCCATTGGTACCTCAACATTCCGGTGGAACATTTCTTAATTTTTCAATCGAGGCTTATGTCTTTCTTAAAATATTGTTTTTGAGCGTGCTTTTATTGTCTCTCCATTTTTACCCAATGTCTTATTAACATAGTCATGAGACCTCTAAATTAAATCTAGCTTTGAAGAAAAAAGTATAAAAGTTAATATAAATGAAAATTAAATTGAAGTATTATAAATTACATTCACATTTTATTACCTTAATATTTTAGAGAGCACTTTTTGTTGGCATCGGGCATGTGATGCCATGATTCTTAGATAATGGGCAACATATTGGAATTTCGTGCTAAATGCCCAAATAGCCTCCTAACAATGAGCTTGATCCAACAAAGCTAACCATCATTGTTTCTCCTTACTTTAACACGATCGTGAGGCTCTAAGTCGTATAAATCTTTAAGTAAGGTCTTTAAGAAAATGATATATTATTATATTAAAATTGAAAATGAATCAATAATAAAATTCAACATGCATGTAAAATAAACTTAACATTACTTTCAAATTCTCGGGCTCGTCATCTATGTCCCAGAGTAGAAGATCCAACAACCTGCTTGATGTTCACTACTATTAGCTTCTTCCGAATTTGGAGTTTACGGACAATATTTAAATCTCGAATCCTCTTCTAGGCATTTTTTTGCAATACACATAAAATTATATAACATGAAACATGAAAATTATAATATTACATATAAATAATAAATCCTTAAATCTTACTACATCAAATTTCGTATATCTTCGTCCACATCATTGAAATTGTTGACTAGTACTAGGGATATTTTCGGTTAAGTCTTATTCGAAACAAAGTTTCGATCTTTCGACTATGTCATCTCTTTCAAATGTCTCTCTAGGGGTGTTTGAAGTACGTCCAACCCTCATCATTGGATCTTCCGAGTAAAAACTTGTTTAACTTGAGAAGAAAAAACATAGAATCGATCTCAATTAATCGAGAGAAATTCACCATTGTAAAGCCATATTGATTGTTTTTAATTCACTATTCACATATCACCTCGAAATAGGACAACTTTGCATTTGCCGTAATAATCCAACTCAATGATGTCGTAATAAGTCCGTAATATTCCAAATTCCCTCGACGGATTCATGTCCCTAGCACTAGCATAACTTGTAATCAAGAATTAACAACAATTCAATTTTGGGTTCTCCTCAATCTCTCGCGATACCTTGTATGAAATCAGATCCGTTTATGAGGAAGCCACTATATCTTTTAACTATTATGTTTGGACCTTGTGAAAGCCATTTAACGTCGTCATTTACTTCATTCCGACTCTAAACCTATTGAGTTGAAAGTAAATGGAGTAATTATGAATGTTATGAGAAAATATTATTACTTGTCAATGAAAATTTAAATTGCATACCATTTGGCTTAACCATTCATGGAATGATTCGAACAACTTATTAATTTCTCGTCGATTTAATCTTCGGGATCGTGATCGAGCTCTCAATATTTGTTTGTACTCACTACGGTAAAAAAGGTTTTACTTTGTTAGAAGACAAACAAATTATAATAGATAAGTATTTATCAAATTCTAGAACTTACTTCCGAAATGGTTCCATTGAATCGTGATGAGAAAGAACGTATCGATGTGCTTGGAGCCACGATCTATCGTCCAATTACGTAATTTCGACTTTCTTGATCGATTCTCAAAACTTTGAAATAAATAAGTTTCGCCAAATTATGATCTGTGAGCCCAGATTTCTACTTGGTGCTGCTTCATTCTTGTTTCAACATCTTCCAAATACCTCGAGCAGAAGTCATACATTCCTCTTAAGTAGCCTTGCAATTGATCCTTCCGGATAACGCTTTATTAAGGCGATATGGCTTCAATTTGGAAAGGAACCTAAACACGGTATACAACATTATCAAAAGTTGCAACTAAAGGCATTGAGTGAATGAATGAATATTTTGCAAATAAAGTAACACCTTTCAATGGGATACATCCATCGATAAAAAGCAGGTCCACCAAGAAGTGCTTCACGGAGATGAATTAGCAAGTGCACCATGATAGTGAAGGAAGGCGGAATATCTTCTCCAGATTGCATAAAGTTAATGCGGCTCGATCTAGTAGTCTCTCAAGTTCTTGAACATTCAAAACTTTACCACAAATGCCTTTCATTTTATTTGATTCAATTCTGGAGCCGTCACCTTTTTCGACATACAACACCGCATAGCAATCGCGATAAGTCTTGCATCAATATGTGATAGTCATGCGATTTTAAGCCATATAATCTTGATCCTTAAGACTCACACATCATCGATATATTTGATGCATACGCATCCGGGACCTTTATACCCTTCAACACCGTACAGAACACTTCTTTCTCCGTCTTCGACATTGAAAAAATAGCAGGCGGCAATCGATATTTCATATTCAGAAGTGCTTGGGGATGAAGCTCACGTCGAATTCCCATGTGGACTAAATCAAGCCGACTCAAGATTATCTTCGATTTTCCATCGACATTCAAAATAGTCCCAATGATGTTCTCGCACATTTTTCTCTGTGCATGACATCAAGGTTATGGCGTAAAATCGATGCTCCCAATAAGGCAACTCGAAAAAAATACTTCTTTTTTTCCACAAGTCTGCCTCATTAGGATCATCCTCTTCATCAGATTCATTATCAAATTCATCCCTAGATCTTCTATTTCTATGCGGGTTTGCCGGTTGATTCATCTTCCCATAAATGAAATTCATATCTTTCAACATTAACAATATTTCAGATCCACCGCGGTTTTGGAGTGATCCGAACTCTTCATTACCATTAAACCGAGCACTCTAAAATCTAAATATATGATCTTCGGTAACCACCGACGATGCCCCATGTAAAAAACTTTTTCCCATTATATAACCATTGCGAACATGTCTACGCAAAGACAACACGGACAAGCATAACGTCCCTTAGTACTCCAACCGGATAAATTAGCATAAGCGGAAAGTCGTTAATAGTCCACATTAATGCGGCGCGTAAATTAAAGTTCTCTTTTCTCATTGCATCAAATGTCCGAACACCAGCCCATAGTTGTTTTAACTCGTCAACAAGTGGTACGCAAATAGACGTCAATATCATTCCCTACCATTTCTCTCCGGTATAATCATAGACAAGATAAAGAAGATTGTTTCATGCAAACCCATGAAGGCAAATTGTAGGAACAAGCACCACAGCAAGCATGTCGTTGTGCTCATAAGTTTGTAAGGTTGAATCCATCGGATGCTAGCCCAAGCCTCACACTCAGGATCGCTTGCAAAGCTTGGAAATTTAGAGTCAAAACATTTCCAAGCTAAAAAATCTGCAGGATGCCTTAACAACCCATCATCGGTTCGTCCATCACGGTGCCACGTCATTGATTCGGCTATCTTCGACGACATGAAAAGCCGTTGAAGCCTCGGTATAAGGGGAAAATACCGCAAAATCTTTACTGGCTACTTCTTTGACTGTGTACCGTGTTCATCCTCGTTACCGTCCTCTGTATTTCTATTAATCCAACGAGATTAGCCGCATACATGACAAAGACTGTTGGTTTATCGCGGTAGCCTCAATACAACATCACGATCATTTGGGCAATCTGTGAATTTTGTTGTATCCAAGGCCCAAATCCTTTATCAATTTCTTCATGTCTTTGGAAGATCGAGGATTTTTGCAAACGGAACATTTCTTGCGAAACTCTAACAAATTGTCAACGAAGTTTCGGTCCACCCAGGCACATTTCAAGTGAAAAGACGAATCTGAGAATGACAATTTGGAAAATTTTGATCCTTCATACGCTTCTTCATTCATTTCACCAAGTAACGTGTAGAACCTCGCCGCTTCTTCATTTGGTCGTTCATCCGGTACACTTCTTTCCCTTCGGTGAAAGTATTTCCTCCAAAATTATGCTCATCGGTTGTACCCAATTCGTGGAAATGACCGAAACCATCACTCAGCATATTAAAAGCATCCATGACATGTTTTCCATATTATCGTCACTAACATTCGATTGAAAGAACTATGAGGATACCGGATTCATCGATGAAGATGCTCCAATAGATGTAGACTCGCCATGAAAAACCATATTTTGTACCCCGGACAAAGCCATCAACAACTAGATGTTCAGTGACCACTTCACGATAATGCCGCTTAATATTGCAACACTTCTTACAGGCAAAGAATCATATTCTCTTGGCTTGCATTTTGAAATGCAAAATTCAGAAAAGTTTCTACTCCATTTCGATAGCCGTTGCTTACCCTTGACAATTTCATCCATCTCCTATCCATTTCGTAGTTGTTGAAGTCTAAAGTTGACAATAAATTATACGGCTAACTTGTTAATTAATAATTTATGTAAATAATGCTATGGAATTTGATCTTAAAATTAGGTAAGTTATGTATTCTATAAGATCCATCATACGTGGCATTGTTACACCTAGGGAGGATCCATTATATCTGACAGTGAGATATAAGGCAACCCGTCAGGTTTCCAGCCTATATACTTTGAATCTTTTTCTTTAAATTATACAATTTTATGTAAATTATGAAGTTTGATCTTAAGGAAACGTGGCATTGTTACACCTAGGGAGGATCCATTATATCGGCAGGTGAGATATAAGGCAACCCGTCAGGTTTCCAGCCTATATACTTTGAATCTTTTTCTTTAAATTATACAATTTTTATGTAAATTATGAAGTTTGATCTTAAGGAAAAATTATGTAAGTTATGAAATTTAATCGTCAACTTATGTAATTTATGAAATTTGATATTAAAATTAGGTAAGTTATGTATTCTTTAAGATCCATCATACGTGGCATTGTTACACCTAGGAGGATCCATTATATCCGGATGAGATATAAGGCAACCCGCCGCTTTCCAACCTATATACTTTGAATCTTTTCTTAAAATTATACAATTTTATGTAAGTTATGAAGTTTGATCTTAAGGAAAAATTATGTAAGTTATGAAATTTAATCGTCAACTTATGTAATTTATGAAATTTGATATTAAAATTAGGTAAGTTATGTATTCTTTAAGATCCATCATACGTGGCATTGTTACACCTAGGAGGATCCATTATATCGGCGGTGAGATATAAGGCAACCCGTCGAGTTTGAGCCTATATACTTTGAATCTTTTCTTTAAATTATACAATTTTATGTATGTAAATTATGAAGTTTGATCTTTCAAGGAAATGAATATACAATAGTTGCTATATCCGAGTATAAACATATATAACCTAAGTATACTTCTCAACCAAGCAAAGGCTTCAATGCTTTCTTATGAGTATAAATGGCTATGCAATTTTCATCTTAAAATTATTGGAGGGATAATCCAAATAACATCTCAATGAAGATACACTTCACTTTCAATTCAAGAACTAATCAATAGATAGCAACCTCTTAAGGAAAAACTAGGTTCCTCGATCAACAAGAAAACATGAAAAAACTAACTAATGGCATGCATTAAGCTCATATCCAGTCAATTTTTGTAACCCTAAAACGCACACCAAAGACATGAAATCAACGTGGATTTGCCTTAAAAACATCCAATCTCCTTTCTTCCGATTATTTAAATAATTAAAACACACCATCCTCTCAACCAAGCAAAGGCTTCAATGCTTTCTTATGACAAATAAGAAACTTATGGATGGAATTAAGTCTTAGACTATGCAATTTTCATCTTAAAATTATTGGAGAGGGATAATCCAAATCCGATTCTTAAAATTCTTAAACTAACTCAATGAAGATACCACTTCACTTTCAATTCAAGAACTAAACTCTAATTCATAAAAAATTTTCGAATCAAGAATATACCTCTTAAGGATGAAACACTAGGTTCCTCGATCAACAAGAAAACTCGATTCCTTTTCCCAAGTCGCAAAGGGAAAGCGTTGACTAAAATTAACCCCTAATAAATATTTGAGCAAACAAAATAAATATAAACTATTAAATACTCAATGAGAATTTGTGCCTCAAATTGACCATTCATTGTTGAAAACTAATCTTCTCAACACTAAAAGGATGATAACATGAGAAACAATTCATTGTTGAAAATTGCCTAACCTTTGCTATTAGGTAAGTAAACGTCATTTCAACCCATTGGTTTTAAGATTAACTTTGACGCCAAGTGCGGGGAGTTTACTTGCAAGATTTGCGTGAAGCTTAATGAAAATCCATGCCGATTACTCACTCTTTAATAGTTTACACCTAATTCACATCCCCACACATTTCTAGCATTGAAAGCTTAATTCATTTAGTTTTGATGTGTTGTTCCACCTAATCCGACTAATCCTTCATTAAATCATAACTCGGTTTTGAAAACTCTTCATCTACATGGAGTAGGTAAAAGTGTCCTCATAACCCATAATTATAAAGGAAAGCACCTCATTGGCAATAGCACCTCATTGGCAATGGCTACCCATCAATGCTAGTTGTTTGACTTGCTTGATTATCCGGTTCTGAGATTGATCTAGGATTTGAATTAGAAGAAAGCGATTTCAAGGATTTTGGTTTGAATTGAGGTCATATATGTCTTAAAACCTACACCCTAAAAGCCTAAGACCCTAAACCCTAGAATCCCAAACCTTAAACCCTAAATTCCAAACCATAGACCTTAAACCCTAAACCATAAACCTTTAACTTTAAACCCTAAACCCTAAACCTTAAACCTTAAACCCTTAACCCTAAACCCTAAACCTTAACCCTAACCCCTAACCCTTAACCATTAACCCTTAACTATTAACCCTTAAACACATAAAACCCTAAACTTTAAACCACAAACTATACACCATAATCCCTAAACATTTAAAAGCAAGAATACTTAATTAACCTTACACCTTAAATTGTATATGCTAAACCATAAACCCTAAACTATAATGATAATTAATTTGATATAATAAAATTAATATACCTATTTTACAATTATGTAAGAAATATATTATTTAATATATAAATTAATGAGACTAATTACTCTAAACCCTAAACCTCTATCCTATATATCTCATAAACCCTAAATCACACAACATAAACCCCTAATCCCTAACCCTTAACTCTTAGCCATTAACCCATAAAACCCTAAACTTAATTTAAACCACAAACTACACGCCATAATCCCTAAACATTTAAAATTGTAACTACTAAACCTTACATCGTAAATTATATATGCTAAATCATAAATCTTAAACTATAATGATAATTAATTTAATATATTACAATTAATATATCTATTTTACAATTATGTAATAACCCCAACCCTTAACCCATGAAACCCTTAATATCAATCATATATACCCAATAAAACTTTAACATTATTTGCGGCGTTTTCCCAAAGCGCCGCTAATGTCAGACTTTTAACCGCGTTTTCCCAAAAGCCGCTAATTCTCAGATTTTTTTAGCGTTTTCCAAAAGCGCTAATGTTCAGATTTTAGCGGCGTTTACAAATAAACGCCATATCTCATTTTTTGCGCGTTTATTACCAAAACGCCGCTATTGATCTTTTTTGCGGCGTTTCTTTTCAAACGCGCTAATGTATAATATTTATGGCGTTTTTGTTTAAAACGCCATTATGTGAAAAGTATATTTTGGTGTAAATATGTGAATTTAAAATAAATTTCTTTTATTACAAAAAATCAATTCTTTTAAAGCTTGATGATAAATTTAGACTATTTTAAAAGTTGAAGCCAAAATTAACACACAAAGAAAAAGGACAATAGCATAATTTATCATTATGCTTGATATATATGGTTTCATCTATGTGTTAATTATATGTGACTGATCTCATACGCAGTGTATGCACATGTAGGTTCGAGATGCCTTAAGAGAACTGATGGACAAATACAAAAATGAGGAAATAATAAGCATAACTGTTACAGGATTCAGCTTGGGTGGAGCATTAGCGACCCTAAATGCAATGGACATCGTTGCCAATGGATATAACAAGCCCAGCAGCACCCACTGGGTGCAAACAACCCGTGCATGGTGACAACTTTCACATTCGGCAGCCCTCAGGTTGGAGACTCTGGTTTCAAACAACTATTTAACAAACTCGTTGATCATCATCATCTTCGTCTTCTAAGAATTAGAAATTCCAATGACCCGGTTCATAAATGGCCATTTTGTACCCTTAACCACGTGGGGATCGAAAAAGTTGACCGTTTATAGCAATGAATCACCCTACTTGAAGCAGAAGTGGTTCTTCGGTAGAACATTGGAATGCACTTATAATCCTCCCCCGAATGATTATCATCCAAATATTGTTACCGAGGAAGAAATAATAGCCAGCAGAAGCTTGTTGATTAACTGGGTAGCTGACTCTGTTAGAGCCCATAATATGGATGTATACCTGCATGGGATTGCGGGGGTACAAAAGGGAACGTCTGGGTTTCATTTGGAAGTTGATCTTGATATTGCACTGGTGAATAAGTATTTAGATCGCCTGCAAGATGAGTACGGAATTCCTGACCATTGGTGGAAGGTGAGAATCGCAAAAGAATGGTTCAAGAGGATAATGGCCATCGGAAGGTTAGAGGTTAACATCTTAATACATAAGCTTTATGTATGTTTAAACCAAAGAAATAATAAAGTGGCTAATCATTATCTTTGATTGGCCTAAACAATATTAATCATATTTCCTATTTGACTTGTATTTTCTCGTGTTTGGTTTATTGGTCATGAATATTTATCTCATAATTGATGTAATAGGTTCATCATCATGATAGCATAGCAGTGATTTTCTCCTATTAAGAATGTGTGAGTTGTATCGATAATGATTTTTATATATGTTATGTAATAATAATGATGTAATAAGAGTTATATATTGGGTAAACTTTTCAGGTGTTTTCATGACCAAACAAAGCATTATACATCTCTTTATATACATACACACACCATGATAATGCAGTGAAATTATACTACTAGTCTTTGTATTATATGTGTATATGGATTTAGTCCCTATATATTTTAATTTGATCAATTTAATTTGGTTAAATTATGCCATTAGGTCTATACTAAATGTAAAATTATAGACTTAGCCCATGTTATTCAATTTGATCATTCTTAGTCCCTGTATTTTTCAATTTTTAAAATTTGTCTTGACACAAGCAACAATAGTTAATTTTATCAACTGAATCTTTTTGAAAAATATATGAAAATAACAAGTTGATATGACATTATACATATGATAATATGTTTATCTCATAAGATTTTGATCATAGCATAACTTAATATATGAATCTATTGGTTATAAGATTTAAATAAAAAAATTGGCCCTCTTTTATTGGGTCTCTTGTTATTGGGTTAAAATTTTAAAATTTTATAACTTCTTTTTATGGTCTTGTTTTTATTTTTCAATTAAAATTTTAAAATTGTTATAACTTCTTTTTATGAATTTTGTTTATAACTCGTTATTATGCCTTATATATGAGCACCAAAATTTAACATAGGGGCTGCTTTGCTTATTCTTGAGACTAATTTGCCCATCTTTTCAATGAAGGGGCTAAACTGCGATCCAAGATATAATATAGGGAGTTTGTGATATTTTTACCTATTTATGCTACTTAAATTGCCAAGTACAGTAATATCTCTTTTATAATTATACATTTATTTTAATATTTTTCTATTTTATTTAAAAAATTGTTTATAGTTAAGAATAAGTGAAAGCTAAATTTATAAAAATTTTAAAATTAAGATAAAATTGATAGTACACATATCATTTATAATGATTTGATTGAATAATCATCAAAATAATTAAATATTGATGGAATTACATATCGTATGGTTTGTTGTAATTGTGAATTTATTGGCATATGGTTTTTATTGATATTAAAATAATAATATAAATAATATATAATATTTTATAATTTTTAAAAATATTTTATAATTAGTTGGGTTTTAAATAAATTTTCTATTATTAGTTATATTCAATTTTAAATAAAATTTTAAAATATTAATATGTGTATTAAATAATACTTCAAAAATTTTTTTGTTAAAAGGTATTTTTATTATTTGAGCATTTATTCTTGTGCCATTATATCACTTATAGCTCTATTTCTTTCTCATTCCATTACAGTAAAAGGGAAAATCAAATTTTTAACATTAAGGGCTGCAAATTGAAATTTTCCATTTGATCTTTCCCGCGCAAAACTACTCAACTGACCAAAGTCCCACAGAAATGCACTTCATCTCTGAACCCTAATTCAAAAATTCCCTATTTTCTCTCCCTATCACCTTACGGTTTCCCCGCACTCTCTCCTTCGCTAGAATGGCTTCCAAATTCCCCGACGAACCACCCTCAAACACGCAGGAAACGGACGAAGAAACCATCGCATTCAGGAAGAAGCTGTCGCGGCGAGTTAGTTTCGCTGAGTGCGAGATCACCTCGGTCCACATCTTCAACCGCGACGATGACTACGAGTCCCCGCAGCATTCCACTCCCACGCCAGCCTCTGAAAGGGGAAATGAAGTGCTGGGTCTCTTTAAGGATTTGATTGACAGTGATGACGATGATAATGATGATGACGTTTTGAGTGTGGAGAAGTCGTTCTTGAGGCCGACGGAGTCTCCTTCTCCCGGTGGAAGTAGCACAGTTGGATCTGCTATTTCTAATGACGGTCGGTTTAGCTTGCATTCTCCATTCTTAGTAAGCATTTGTTTTTGTTTTGACGAAGTTTAGGGTTTATAATTGTTTAGGCGTGATTTGGTTGTTATTTCCGCTTATGATTTTTGTTTTAGGAAGCGAAATGCAAAAATTGCGACTTTTATATCAGTTCTTCAAAATGGAAAAATAAGCAAGTGGCGAAAGCATCAACCAAATGAAGCCTAAGTAATAAGCCATTGCTTAAAGTTTTGTGAGATGAAAAAGTTTTTATGTTAAAAGGAGAATTCTAATGATTTCAGCTAATGAAAAGAATGGTTAATACTAATAAATGCCGTGTTTTGAAGTTTCTGTTGAAATATCTTGTTCCAGAAGACAACTTTTTCGGACCAGTGTCTGCAAACTTCATTCAACCTGGAAGATTATCTGATTCTGCTGCTTCAGATGACAACCACGATATCACTATGGATTCAATCACATTTTCTATGCACTTCCGTAGCATTGCAGGTTCAGAGTCAGGAGAGCTCAATACTTTAACTACCACAGGAGTTTGTCTTCCATCTGAAGAGAAGACGCCTTGCCAAGCTACCATGCCGTCTGATCCAAAAAGTTTTATGGTGTTAACAAAGGCGAAGAAGGTAAAGTCACCGTCACCTGTGCCTATCAGTAAATTTTGTGGTGGTGAAGAATCTAATGGCATGAGCCTTGTTGGAGAAATCATGCGTAGGTATGATTATGGAAAGCTCTCTCCCACATTGGAAGCTCTTCTTGCTGAAGGCAGTAAGGAGTTTAATGCCATTCCTGCTTTTGAATCTACCACTCCAAAGTCATCAAGCGAAGTTGCCTTATCTTATGGTCATAAGAATGACTGCATGGAACTGTCAAATTATTGCAATCAAGAGCTCTGCAACATGAATAATCATGATATGTCTGGTAAGGGCATTTCTTTTGCTCGGGACAAAATGATTGAGTCAACAGGTGATTCAGCAACCACTCTTACTGATCAAACTATGTGTGACTGCTCGTCGAACACTAAGGATGGTTCAGTTGCTGAAAATTTTGTTGATCACCAAATCCAAACTCCTAATCAGCTGAATAAAGTACGTTATCTTATGAATCTGATGTTATCCAGATCACTTTTCTCAATAGTTTGGTTATTTTCCAATCATTTAAATTGGTAAATTCAGTGAACAAAGTATATTCTCCTATCAATTGAATGTTAAGTAAGATTTTATTTTTCTCAATGTTTTTGTTTTTTTCTTTTGAATAATTTAATTTTGGCACTTTCAGTAAGTCGATTTGCTTGGGGTGTAGCTACTTGCTAAACGATGGGATTCATGGAGATTTCATTTATACTATGGCGTTTACTATCCTCCTTTTCTTTTTGAGATTTGGGCTATTTAACTCTATTCTATTTAGGAATTTATGGTTCGAACTTTCAATACAATGACATGCCATACATGGAACTACTGCCATTATCAACTCATGAAGGGTTACTTCAGTAGTTTTAGCCATGCAGTTTCATATATTTATTCCATACACTTCTAGGTGCAGGAGTTGAATGAAAATTATATGCTTGTTCACTGTTCAGCTATTGTTTCTTTTTTTTTTTCAGGAAGAAATGCATAGGTCTCCATTAGCAGGTTCCATACACTCATTATCTGCTAAAAGACAACAATTACTTCTGGATACTACAAATTCACCAAGACATGCACTGTTTGTTACTCTGTCCCCTAAACAATCAGGTTCTTTTTTGAGTCAGGGAAGCATAAAACAGGGTGGGAGTGTGCCTTCTGTCCTGAAAAGTAACATCAAATTAAAAATTCTGGAGTGTACTCCCCTTGCTTCTGCTTTCAATGATGGAATTTTGAAGTCAAAAATTAGATTATTAGATTCCCTTTCTTCTAGAGCTTCAGCTTGTTCATTCAGTAAAATTGTGGAACCGAGTGAAGATTTCCAGTGCCAACAGGTAACTGCACCTGCTATTAATCTGGAGGAGCAGTTATCTGGTGTTGGTCTGAAGCAGGGGGAAATTGATGGTCCTGTAACTCCAAAAAAACATCAGCTACTTGAGCCAAGATGGAGGGACCACAGAGCTTTTAGAAGATAAAGAACATTACGAAAAATATGCTGAAAGAATGGGCATAACTACTTCACCATCTAAGTGCACTCACTCAGGAAAGAAAATGATCCATCATTCAATGACATCAGTATATCCTTTAGATGGAACACAAGTAGCTTCTGCATTTAATTCCTTACCCATGGGGATCACACTTGAAATTGGCAAAGATAAGAGAGATCTTGATACAGCCTATAAGCTTGTTTCTCCACTGGTGAATAGGTCAAAAGAGAAGTTATGCTCATCAACAGAGCATCATGGCAGTCCGTCTGGCAATTTAAAGCCGCATGATCAGGATAACAGCATCATTATTGTTTCTAGAGAGGAGCCCAACTCACTAGAAACAGTTTCTAGTAGTAATTATTTAACTGCAACAGCTGAAAACAGAACACAGTCCAGCTTACCACTTATTAAGGCCAACCAATTAACTGGGACTTCTATAGTAAAAAAGTTGAATGAAGGAGAAAGTAATGGACTTGATATGCTGAATGCTTCTGAGAACTCTAGGAACTTTCCTGACGGATTTGCCTTGAAATTACAATCAAGAAGCCCAGAGAAAAACATTGAGACTGCAATTGAAATAACCCAGTTCAGTAGAAGTTTCATTCAGGAACAGATGAAAGTTTCTTCTTCTTATGCTTCTCCAGATGCACCTAGAAGCAAAAATGACCAGTTGCCTTTACAGGTATATATCTTCTCTGTAGCTTCCCTTGATTGCCTGAATGTTTCCTAGCTCAGAATTCAAATTATGCTTGACATTTAAAGTCTGGTGCAATGATTGCTCAGAGCCCCTTCAGAAAGAAGCAAACTCAGAGTCCAACTTCAAAAGAGCCAAGTTGCAGCCCGTACAGGAAAGAAATGCATAGGGGACTATGTGGTGATAATATGCAACTACCTGTTGCAAAGGATGTATTATCTCTTAGCTGCCATTCAACCATACAAACGATTGATAACCATCTTCAAAGATCTGTGCAGGACCCAAGTCCTGACCAAGACACTCAGAACTCTTCAAAAAGAAAAAGAATAAGTGAAGTATTTCTTGCATATATGCACCCCGCAGATAAACCCTGCAGATAAAAATAAGTGTATCCAGCAGAATCCAAATTTTCGTGAAATTGGAGAAAAAAATATGGAGCATATGTTGGAATATTCGAATGGAAGTAACATAGGAAATAAAGGAATTGAAGGTGGCAAAACATTGATGAATATGACTGATGTATGTGCACAATGCCACTTATTTGTGGCACATTCAGGTTTGCTGATATAGAATGCAAGATTTTTCCTGTTAGTCTTCCTGTTGAATTGATTTGTACAACTTATATTGCAGATTTCCAGCAAACTTTCGGCAGATACAAAACAGCTACTGTCTCCTAGTTTTGATAAACTAAATATAAAAGTGGTAGATATCTTGTTTCTGTAATTACAGCATTTTTTTACAACATTTTTCTAATGCAGGTATAATTACTGATAACATCTTTCCATAACCTAATCCCTGTGTAATAGTTTCCTTTTCTTTTTTCTTTTCCTTGAAAATTGGAATATCCAGATAAACATTTTGGAAGATATATTACTTCATCAGCAGAAGGTCAATAAGTTAGAGATGCTCTGTTCTGAAATCCAATCCAAACTAGGTTCAGTAAGTAAAATTGCCCACTTTTATTTTATTTTGCTGGGATACTCATTGCTTCCCCTACTAACCAAACTAGACTATGTTCTTGCTTTTGCTGCCCTCATATATTGCTGTTGGCAGACATATGGTCAATCCTGCAATATTCAGTATAAGAGGTGCTCCCAGTTCACTCCCACAGCTTGATTATGAATGCGACTGATATTGGTTTCTGAAATTATTAAGGAAACTTGTTTAATGTTACAAGTTGAAAAGTTGTTGAATTAATGTCCTTGCAGTGTAGCTGAAACAAGACTATTGCTCTATAGATTAGTTTATGAAAAGGCTAAATTGCAGATGATGCAAGTGAAGCGTGAAAGATTGCTGGTATTTGCTTTTCTTTATCTCTTTTTTTTTTTTTTGGGGGGGTTTGCTTAAATGTGTATTCTTTATCATCTTCCTATATCCCTCAATTAGAATCAGGTACAGTTACTGAGAACTGGAGTTCAGGAGTCTCAAATGTTGAAGTTAAATTATGTCAAGCATCCATCTGTGTCAGCTGGAAGAGACACTCGACAATAATACATGTTCAGTTAGATCTGGAGTGAGCCTTGAGGTATGCTCATCAGTTCTGCTTTTGTTGTTATGGATTTCGTCTTTCTAATTTGTATACTCAAATGATTAGAAAGGAAAAAAGGTACTCCTCCAGAGATAACATTACTGCATGCAAATATGAACCTGTGTTTTATTTTAACTGAAACCCACATTTGGGTTGACTCCCAAATTTTATTGTCAGAAAGTGCTTTGATATCTAACAAAGCCATTTAGAGGCTAAAAATTTTCTCTACTTTTTGTTGTTGCTGCTGGTATAAGCTATTTATTGGCTTGTACAAATATCAATTTCAATTCGGTGTAGAATATAGTTATTTTCTCTTAACCTTTTAACATATCTCAATGGTGAAGAAATTTGAATTAATTAATACAAGACTCAGGCTCAGTTTTCTTTGAAGTTTTGTTGACTTGATTTGGAGTGTAATATCATAGTTTTTTGGATGATTACAAAAGCTTTATGTCTTCAACTTTCCTAACAGTATTTGCATATTAGACATTTCTTGTACAGGGATTTATCTTCTATATTTTGAGAATTACTACTAACATTCAGCACAGTGCATACCAGAGGCAATATGTGGAGAGCTCTTACATTTGTTGTTTTGAATGATGTATTAGCATTCTCTCAGCTATAAATAAAATAATATTCTAAACTTAATGTGTTTTACTGTCTCTTATGTTGTTTTAAAAGATATGGGCAATTGATATTTGGTTAATGCTTAATTCTATGCTAAAGATTTCTTTGTGGCATGACAGGGAACCAATGATAAAGTTACGACAATGAAGCATGAGGCTGATGCTCTGGAGAAGAAGATAAACAATTTAACCAAGTCTCTTTGCCCTCACTTCAAGATAAAAGGAGAACTGAGTTGTGCGGATACTATTGATTTGCTTAATGATCATCTAAAGAAGAGAACTTGTTGGGGATATATACGCCAGGATATGCTGGTCTTATTAACTCTTAACTATAATTCTTCTCAAAACATATTGAAAATTATTTTATGTAACTGAGGCCTAACCAGTCTGTTATTTTGTTAGTTGTGGAAGGTTGATGTTTTGCAGAATAGGAATGGCTATCATAATGTTATTCTCAACTACCATGAGTTCTTATCTCAAAGGTTTTCTTTTTTAATATAGTTCTCTTTAACCCAGACTTGTTTATGCTAAAATGTTTACATTTGTCCTTATGTTTGATTTCAGTCTTACATTAGACACCAGTCCAAATTCAAGCATTTTTGTTGGAAACAAATTGAACGATATAAACATCAGTAAGGTAACAAAGTCAACAATTTACATGAAGTCATTCCCTGTTTTATTTGCCATGCTTATCTCTAAAATTTTATCTTGTTCATTAGAACTTCCCAAACATGGATGCTTGTTCTGCATTTGCTTTTAACCGTGAATACACTAAGAAATATGTTGGACCCAAAAGTCTGGCGCAAGAAACACAAGTAAGTATTTCTGTCTCATAATTTCTTGCATCTCCTGTTTTTCTTTTCGTAAGCAAAACAAATTATTTCAATTTAATTTGGCATAATGACTTTTTTGGCCCTCTAACTTTACAAAAAAATCATTTTAGCCTTTCATTTAAATTTTCATCTTTTTTAACCCTTGAACTTGCATTTTTTGTCAAATTACCCCAAAATGGATGGGAAAGTTAACAATTGTTAATTTTGCTGACGTGACATACATGTGGATTGTCTCGTGGATGACATGTCAACATTTAATTAACTTTTTAAAATTTAAAAATATATTTTTATAATTTTAATACTTTTTAAATAATTTTAATGATTTTTAATTTTTTATAGCTTTTTGAAATTTTTACCAGAAAAGTATGCCACACTTATTCTTTGACAAAAATTGCAAGTTTAAGGGTTAAAAAATAAATGGAGTGCTAAAATGACTCTTTTTTGTAAAGTTAGAGGGTCAAAAAAGTCTTTAAGCCATTTTTTACCAGAAAAGTATGCCACACTTGTTCTTTGGATTTTGATTGTACTAGAATGAAGCTATATTATGTATTTTAAGTTGAGTTATTCTATAGTATCTTGTAGCCGTTTGTTTAACTTTGCTCTACATTTATTCTGGTTTGATCTGATTATGCAGAGGACCAGTTCACTTTTACGACATCTGCTTGATGTTATTGAGGAAGTACAGATAGCACGGTTAGAAATTAGGGGTCCGATTCTTACTAGCTTTCATTCTCCATCTGGTAAACTTTTATCTCCTCTTTATTATGTTTCTTAAATTTGTGGTTGTGATGTCGTGGGCTGAAATTCTTGCTTTGAGAATTTGACTTTTGATTCTTTTCTTCGGGAAAACAAAGTAGAGATGATGGATGACTAGATCATATTTCTTGTTTGATATAATGCCATTTGAAGCCTATGCATGCTTATCCTGCTACGGAACTGTTTTACTTATTATTTTGTTTTTATTTATTGGAATGGAGCTTAGCATTTTGGGCGTTCTTGTTTTTATTTATGAGTGGTAGGATATAAGTCATAAAACTACGGAAGGAAAAGTTTTTCTATTTCCAGGACTCTTTCTTCAGTTAGTTTAACATATTCAAGGTAAAGGCTTTTAATGATAGCTGGTGCAAGACCATTCAAAGTTTTAGTGTTCCTCTCTTTGCCGATTTGTTTAAGTGTGGTTGTAAAACGGTTTGGCATAGCCCACACATGGCTTGGTGAAGTTAAATCTATGTGTTTTTTTTAAATAAAAAAGCTAAATCTTTGTTAAATTTTTGCACTTACGTCGCCAAAGAAACAATGGTAACTTCGTTATCTTGGCTTTATAGTTGTCATCTGCCTCTTGATTTCTAGAACTATTACGATATATGACTTATTATGCAGGTTTTTTGTCTGCTGACTGTATAAATTGCTTGATTTCTTTGCTGTCCCAAATCCTAAATCATTGTAATGTCAAATTGCCAAATAGCATGTTCTACATTGGAATGCTCATTTGGCTTAGTTACCATTTCTGCATTTACCAAAGATATGCACAAAATCAACCCTCCGCTTTCTCTAGTCTGTCCAATTTTGAGTGATATATGTCTTCTGAAAGAACATATTTTGCCAGATTAAAACTTGATAGCACCTCTTTTGTTTGCAGCTAAACAGCTGGATTTGCAGCTTGCTTTCATTGATTATGAGAGTGGTGTAAAGCTGATAATGTCTCTCGACATGACATGTTTGAACTGGTAAAGTCTTGTCTAAATTGTTTTTTCTACTTAACTAATAAGCGTTTTGCAAATCTGATGCTATGTCTTATAGTTGAGTCATCTGAGATTGGATGTATGACCTTTTTATATGGTTGAAAATGTATTCTCTGAGGAGAATCTATTAATTTGTAACATTAATCCAATATTTCCAGAGCATTGATCCTTGGCAAAGAGTTTGTGATTGCTACGTAAATTATGTTGATTTTTATATAGTTTCTACGGATTGGTTTGGTTCATTATTTTTTCTGGACTTCTAATTAATGATTTTCTTTTCCTTCAATATTTAGTGTCTGAGTTCAGCTGGGCAACTTTTGGACTAACTGTTCTCTGTAAACTTTTGCTTAACTCTTGCCATAGAAGTGCAACCAGTTGTCAGCTCTTGTTACACCCACATTTCATATGGCTCAGATTGTAACATAATCTAGACAACTGTTGCTTTCGAGTTCAAGTAAATTCTGTAATTCTCTAAATGTAGAAATATTAATTCTGGACAATTTGGGATTACTTTGTTGTATGTGCTGTCATCATTGTAAAATATAACATTATGCATCAACGGAGTTCTGCAATCAGTAAATCTTAGAGCTGGGTACTCAAGGATAATAAGAGGCTCTGTAGGTGTGTGACCCAGGTGCTGCAATCTTCAGGCAGGTGATTGGGGTTTTTTTACTTAACATCTTAAAGAAGAGAGAAAAGTCACCTACAATTTGTCGTTCTCTCATCGTTGCTTGATTGAGCATTATATCCTTTTTTTTTGCAAGCTGCACTACAAGGTGACAGACTTGCTCCAAATCTTCAGAAACGGTAGATGCATTTCTTTCTCATATTTGTTGACCACTTTTTTTGTGGTTCCGTAAATGTTTATTGCAGTACGTTAAAGTAGCCAATTTACACGAACGCTGCGACTTTGAACCGAGATTGCACTCTATGTAGTAACACTTAACAGCCGTCTTTTTCCTTTTTTGCCGCTCACCTATACTGTTTGTTTGATTGTTTGTTCATTCTAACTCATTAATGGTTGAGGACTAATACTATCATGACCCAACCCAGCTCGCAAGGCATGAGCTGTGCTGTGAAAACATAGGTTGAAATTGTCTTTTTTGGGCCTCATAGGTCCCACAATTTTTTCATCTTCAGATGCGTTTTCAAAAATTCGAACCTATCTCACAATACACGCAAAAATGATACAATTGTTCTATATCAATTGGAATTCATTTTACTAAGTGCACTGATTTGTGGTGTAAATGTAATATGGGAGTCGAAAAAGAACAATTTCGGATTATGTTCTAACAAGATAAACTTGTGTCCCACGTTAAGTCATGCTGTGAGGTAAAAAAACATTGGACCTATGGGGCTCAAAGAGGATAATTTTGATTTATGCTTTCAAAGCATAGCCCATGCCTTGTTAGTTGGATTGGGTCATGAGATAAAAAGCCGCTTTTGTATCTTACGATTTAATTTAACTTACAAGACATAGGTCATGTTATAATAACATAGTTCAAAATTGTTTTTAAGTGTGCTTTGAGAGATTCAAACCTAAATTGCAACATACAAATGAGTGTATTTTGTAAAATGTGTTGTGACATGGGCTCGAAACTCTAAAGACACATTAAACCTAGTGAAGAGACCAGCTTATTTATGTTTCGAAAACCAATGGTCATGTTCATTCGCGGAGTCTTGGATTGAAGTGCAGAATTTCGAACTGTTTGGACAACGAGAAGGTTGTCCTGCCATCCCCTGCTAAATGAGGTCAGCTATTCTCCATCTTTTGAAAGAAAAGGAAAAGGGTTCCCCATTCAGTTGTTGAATTGCTTACATCATTCCTGTTTGAAATCGTAAATAAGTAGAACCACCCATTTAATTTATATGTGCTGATGAGCTCTTTTAGCCAGTGTAGGACGTTGTACGTGTTCTATTAGAAATGAATTAGAATTTGATTATCTATCGAGAATTCGATTTTTGTTTAATTTGTCCGAAATTAGTGTTTAGGTCATAGTTTCATTGTAAACTTTGTTCGGCCAAGTAAGAAAAGTGTCTAGCTAGTTATAGACGTGGATTATATGTCCAACCATCCAGTACAGCTGTTCCATTTATTTTGTCGCCCATGTCTCCGGGTCCCAAAATATTAATAATTAGTATTTTACCTACACATGTCCGTACGGACAGATTGAGCTTGAAAAGTGAGGGAGTTTAGTTAAAATTATAGTTCTGAAAAATAAGTTTAAACAAAAAAAAGCCCATTTAAAAAATGAATTGGGCCTTGATTAAGGCTTTTTGGGCCCAATTTTGGCTGGCCCGAATATAGTTTTTTTTTATTACTATTTTCTTGTTTTTTTAATTATTTTGCTACAATTTTACTATTTTGTTATTATTATTTGGATATTATATAATTCTTATTTTATTGTTAATTTTTTTACTATTTTAGAGGTATTTGCTCATTAAGTTGCATTTATCTTAGTGTTATTAAAGTATGCATATTTTTTTAAAATTTATTTCAATTTGTTGGGAAACATTTATGTTAATATTTTTAGTATTTTTGATGTATTATATTTTTAAAAAAAATTATATAAAAATAATTAATATGGGTCGAGCCGGGCCGGTCTTAGGTTTTAGCATTTTTATTCGAGTTGGGCTTTGGCAAAATTTTAGGCTCATTGTCCCGACCTAGCAAACGAGCCTAAAGTTTTGGTTAGTTCCGGGCCGAACCGTACTCGACCTATGGATACCTCTACCTACACTGTGTGGTCGTATTGTGGGGGGAAATTAATTAATCCAAAAAGTGAAACATAGAAGAAAAAACAAGTGTGTGAGAACGATTTTTTGAGCTATTTTAGGTCGGAGGAGGAGGAGGAGGAGGAGGAGGAAAAGATGTTTGCTTTGTACAAATGACTCATTTGTTTCATCATTATCGACAACAAGGTGTAGATGGAGATCTGCCTTTTTGCTTTTGCTCTTAAAGAAATTGGCTATGAAATTCACGAATGTCACTTCTCGTAAATGAAAACAGACATGAAAATTCAACACCAAAATTTGGAAAGATCTACTTCAACTAGAGGTGTACATGGGCCGGGCGGCCCGGCCTGGCCCGAAGGCCCGCTCGAAATGTGGGAGGGTTTGGACAAAAATATAGGCTGAAAAATGGGCTTAGATAAAAAATAAGGCCGTTTAAAAAATGGGCCGGGCTCGGTAAGATATTTTTGGCCGTGCCCTACCAATTCATTAAAGGAAAAAAACTATTTTTTAATATTATTTTCTTATTATTTTTCTCCTTATTTTGCTACTATTTTACTATTATGTTTCTATTATTTTGTTGTTATTGTTTAGATATTATATAAAACTTATTTTATTGTTAATTTTGTTATTATTTTAAAGACATTTGTTAATTTTTTATTATTTTAGATGCATTTGCTTGTTAAGTTGCATTTATTTTAGTGTTATTTAAGTCTACATATTTTTAAAATTTATTTTCAATTTGTTGAAAAATATTTATTTTGATTTTTTTAGTATTTTTGATGTATTATATATATTTAAAAATTATATAAAATAATATAAAAAATTAATACGGGGGCCGAGATCGAGTTTTAGCATTTTTATATGGGCCGAGCTTGGGCAAAATTTTAGGCCCATTTTTGGGCCCGACCCCGAGCCCAATGAACTGGCCTAAATTTTTAGTTGGGCTTGGCCCGGCCCGGCCCGGCCCATGTACACCTCTAACTTCAACCCTGACTAATGTATCATTAAAACTAAATCTAACATAAACAAATAGATAGCTTTACACAATATTTTTAGAATCAGGTTAGTGGTTGAAATGGTTAAGTTATCAGTTTGATTGGTTCAATTGGTTGTCGATTCAATCAATTTTTTAGTTAGTTCAATCAATTTGTATCGATTCAATTGGTCTAATGCCATTCTTCAAAATGATACCTTCGTTTGATTAGTTGGTTCAGTTCAGTTCAAACATTACTAATATTAGGCCAAGATTTATTATCATAGTTGTTACGGTTTGATATCCATATGACATAGGTTCAAATTCAATATATTTAAAATAATGAAGTATTGAAGTAATGATTTTTCAGAGAAAGTACTAGTTGAGACATATTCGAATGACAATGATATCGAGAAGAGATAAAATATTATTTTAATTAATAATGAGATACTAATATTATACTTATATTTTAAATTTATTTTTATTCAAATTAATTTTTAAATTTGAGGAAACTAACGTTCAAATTGAAATCTTTAGTGATGGTTGTGTCAAATGTCAAAGAATTTTTCACAAAGAGAAGACTTATATTGTCGTAAATGGAGTGGAGAAAAATATTTGGTAAGTTTATTAATATTTATAATAAACTTGAATTACCATTGAATGATTTTATTCTATTGTATGATTTTATTTCTTTAATTTGACAAAAATATATTTTTATTATTTATTATATTAATACATTGATATTAGAAGAATATTTTATGAAAGTTTAGGTTATTTTTATATTCATGATAAATAATACTTTATTGTGATTTAAATTATTTAAATTTGATTTTTTATTGGTATTATTTGATGCATTATTGTTCAATATTTAAGTAGTTTCATTCATTTTTTTGTCAAGAAACATATTCATAAAATGATCGGAAAAACATAAAGCATCATCAGACGTTAGAATAGAACACTACAGAAATAGTAGAGAAATAAAAACTTAATAAAGATAAATGACTAGATATAAAATTAACTCTATCAAAATGAGGCCTAACCCAAAACTATTCATTTAGTAGCTAAAAAATCATTGATAATTGTCGAAACCATTTTTTTGTTTGAAAAACGGACCGAATTTAAAAAGGAAAACGGAGTCACTACCAATCTTTTTTGAAGTGCGATTGGGCCACTTTTGAAAACGTTTAGGTCTATGAATTTTAAGAAAACGGGCTCGGGAGTCGATTACGTACGAGGAAGGATTAGCACCCTCGCAACGCCCAAAATTAGTACCGTATTGATTGATTAATGTCCTTAATATCAAAAATTAGAAAATATTTTAAAATATGAATCCTTAAAAATGTTTGGATAACTCACATTGGATATCAAAACTCTCTTGTTCCGAAAAGTTGAAATACCACATCCAGCGCGATAGGACATGGTGTTTCAAACTATCGATATTAAGATCATTTCATGATTTCCAAAATTCATGTCTTGCAATTTAAAAGGGTATTTCACTATTTGGCCAAACTAAAAATCGAAACCCAAAGACGATTGGGCACGATTCTTCGAATTTCCAATCATGAAATATTGCCTTTATTTAAGAAACCCCGGTCAAAACCTCCGAAGAATATTTGGTCATTTGGACAAACAGAAAATCGAGACCCAGCACGATTGGGCACGAATCTCTCGAACTTTCAAACACGAAACATTGCCTTATTTTCAAAAAAACACGATCAAGATTCTTAAAGGATATTTAGTCATCTAGACGAACAAAAAATCGAAACCCAGCATGATTGGGCACGATCTCTCAAACCTCCAAACACAAAATATTACCTTATTTTTAAAACGAAAAAAAATTTATGAGTTTAGGTAAAAATGGTAAAAGAAAAAGTCGATGTACCTTTTAAAATAAAAAAATCAGTTAAAACGAGAAAGAGTTCTAATAAACATCCAATGGTAATGTAAACACAATAATAATAAGTACAAAAAAGGAAAAACAATAATATTATAATTATAAAATGATATGTAACAAATAAAATAAATAGTAATAATAATGAAATATAAAACTAATAATTAATAATGAATATACAAAAACAATAATAATGATATTAGCAAATATAAAAAGTAGTAAAAAAATAAAGGTATCTCGATAATAATAAAATAATAAATGTAAAAGTAATAATATATAATAAAACAATTAAAGTAAACCATAATATATATAATAATAGTTATAATAGTATGTAATGAAATATAAAAATAATAAAAGTAGTAAAGGAAAACGTTAGTAATAGAATAATATAATGATAAATATAATAATAAGTAAGTATAGTAGTAATAATATATATGCGAATAATAGTGAGGGAAAAAAAAAACAGAATAAAGTGGTAAAGAACAAATGTTAATAGTAGATGAAAGTAAAAATAAAAGTAATGGTAATAAATATATATATATATATAGTATTGGAAAAAAGGAACAATAGAATAATAAATAATAATAAAACGTTAATGCAAACATACAAGGAATATATAAAAAAATAACGTAACAATAATATTATATATAGAAAAACGGTACCAAAAATTAAAATAATTAATTTGAAAATAAAGCAAAATAGGTGAAAAGAGGATCCAAAATGAATTTAAAATAGGATTTGGGGGCCAGAATAAAAATAAAAGGAGAATGAGGACCAGATTGTAATACGCGCACGACCTGCGGGACCCAAAAATGAAATTATCCCAAGTTTCCGAACACTGTGCCTGGACACGAACCAAATCGAAACGGCGCATAAAATTTAGGGGCAAATTTAAAAATTGAAAGGGGATGCAATTAAAATAGGGGCGCAACAGGGGGACTTATCGCGCAATTTTCCCATTTAAAGTTGCGCAGATCCAATTGCAGGATCAGGTGTGCGCGTGGACTCCCCCCCTTTTATCCATGTTTTAAAGGCTAATAAAAATAAATGAATTTCCCTTCATTTCCCCTCTGTTTCAAAACAAAAAACCAGAACACCCCCTTTTCTTATTTCATTTGGGTTTGAGTTCCCCGGTTCTCCTTCGTCATAGCATCAATCACACCGGTCCGGTGACCGATCCACAGATGCAAGACCGATGGCCTGGTAAGCCTCTTCCCCTTTCCTTTTCGAAATTTTTAAGAAAGAAAAAAAAAAGAAAAAGAAAACTATGTAGCATAAAACTCTACGCAAATCGCCTTTGAAGACTATTTCCTATTCAAATATTCACCTATTTCCGCCAAAGGTTTGCTCGACTCTACTGATATTGTGTATTGATCTTTTTGAAAACTGTGGGTGTATTCTTTTTGTATTCCAATAAAAAAAATCCCCTCTTTTCAATATTTATTTCGGCTTTTATAGCCCATTTTACAACCGATTTCTTTCTGATTTGCAGGTACGTGGGTGACTACGACGCTGACGTGGCGTGATGGAGCCGCGTATACCGTGGGGTGGGGCGTCTGGCGCGCGAGAGGAGCCATGCGGCTTGGGGCATGGCCTCGCTGGAGAAACGTGCAGCGCATGGGCTCTCCTCTGCTTTCTTGGGCTAGGGTTTCGTTTGGGCTTTGATTTTGGGCCTCCAGTTCTGTTTTGGGGTTGTTTTATTGGGTTTTAAAGTTGGGCTTCTTGGAGTGAAAAATTGAGTCATACAATAATTAATTTGATTGTTATCTTTATTTAAAGTTTAATTATGATTTAGAGTTCTTTTATTGTTGTAACCATAAAATAGTTAATAAATCTTAATTATATTCAATCATTTGAACAATATTATTTTACATTAATTACATGAAATACAAATATATTATTTAATAAAATAAAAAATATTTGGTATTTAAATTTAGTGGGTGTGGGTTGTCTGTTAGTGTGAGTATTAACATTTAATTGCACAATACCAAAAGTAAAATATATAAATAAATATATACAATCACATGTAACCAACATTAAAAATTATTAGTAATACACAAAGACATGCATTTAAAACTTTAAAATTTGTCATGTAACACCTTCATACCTGACCCATTTGTCGGGTTCGGGCACTAGAATGTTACATTCGTTGCCAAAGCAACTTCAGAGAAATTTAGTTCAAATACTCTTTCTAATCAAATTAACATAACAATTTTGAGTTAATATAAAGTTCACGATTTCATTCCAAGTTTTGTTTGAGCTTTCGTTAGCTCTTTCAATAGTTTATAGGCCATTTAGGATCTATTTGCAAACTCTTTATGTAACAGCCCGATTTTCAGTGGTGACGGAATAGTAGTTTTGGGATCACAAATTTTTGTCGTGTTGACTTATAAATGTTATTTATAGAATACTTAAGGAGTCATTAGAGTCATATTAAAATTTGGTCCAGAAATATTAATGCTTAGATAGCTAATTAAAAAAATGACTAAATTGTAAAAGGTGAAAATATTGTAATTATAGCATTTAGGTGATCAAATAGATTAATTACTAATTTAGGAGGGACGTATGTTGTAATTAGCCCCTAATCATTAACATTGAGGCATTATGGATGAAAATTATTAAATATTACATGTTTTAATGGCAAAATGGTAAATATTATGAAATCAAAACAAAATTAAATGAAGTAAAAAACATTTCTTTTCATTCTCTCTTCTTCATAGCCGAAAACACCATGGAAACTTAGCTTGAAGGTTCGGCCATTTTTTGTCTCTTGCATGTAAGTCCATTTTGAGTCTATTTCTCTAGTTTTTATGTTTTTGAGATCATTGCAACTAGGTCCAGCTAGCTTGTACTTTCGTTTTTGAATATGTTAAAAGTTTTAGAAGTTTCCATCGATGAATCTTGAATTTATTTTTATGATAATTATGTATTTGAAGCTTTGATTGTGTTATTTGGTGATTTTGTGAAGTGATTTTTGTTAGATTTTGATTTAGGGATTAAATTGTAAAAATGTCAAAATTTTAGGGTTTGATAGTGAAATTTAATATTTAGTATGGATTTTTTAAGGGCCTAGTATATTTGGATATCATTTTGACTTGAGAAAAATGGTTAATTTAATGATTCTCGGGTTAAGGGACTAAATTGCCAAACTTGTAAAAGTTAGAGGTAATTGTGTAAATTCAAAAAGGGTATAAAATGTGAAATGAATTAGAATGTGAAATGTTAGCTAATAATTAAGGAATTTTACATTTTAGATCAAGATCCAGATGATACTCATGGAAAAGGAAAATTTGCAGAGTAGTCCCTAAACTTTTACAACTACTATAATTCAATCTAGGTAAGTTCGTACAGTTTATAATTTAACTTCTATATGAAATGATTTATGATATAATGTGATTTCATAGATATGTTTGATTATAATGGTATAAAGTTATTTGAGAAAAATTGTTGAAATTCAATACTTGGATCGAATTGAACGTAGAATAGAGTACAATCGACAAATAGTGTGTTATGGGGGATTGGAATGGAGATTTTTGTGGATTGATATATATATTTTTCCCGAGTAGACCGAGGTTCATCATTTGTTGTGAACTCTCGTGTTATACTCCCTATTTTGGTGTGTTTCGTTTGAACTAGCTCTTCGGAGCCATTAGTGTGTTTTCAAATGGATTAGCTCTTATGAGCATTCGTGTGTTTTCGGATGAATTAGCTCTTATGAGCATTGGTGTGTTTTTGGATGGATTAGTTCTTATGAATATCTAGTGTGTTTCGATTGGAATAACGATGTACTTTTATCCGTAAGTCATTCATAAGATTGTAAATCTCAGTAAGTAACTTGTTTAGTGATTTTGATATTTTTGTCATGTATTTGAGTTTTAAATTGAATTTTACAATTCATTGGTTGAGATTGTGGATGACAGGGAACACATATGGTTATATTATTATTTGATTTGTTGTACTTTGATAAGATTTATGATTTTAGTACGTCAAACTTACTAAGCTTCAATGAGCTTACTTGTGTTATTTTTGTTCTTGTAGATACATTGAAGGTTGGACGGTTGGACCGGCACTCAAGTCACACTATCCACTAATTTTCGGTAGTTTTTGGAACATTCTTTTCGGATTATATGGCATGTAATAGACTTGTATGTCTTTGGCATGTAATAGGCTTGTATATATTTACTATTGTTTTGGATATGTAAAATGTTATGTATGATCTTAAGTGCAAATAGTCAACTTATATAATATATGTGAACGAGGTAAGATGTTTTACTACAAATATATGGTATGTGTTAATGGAATGTTGTGTTTGAGGTGCCTAGGATAGGCACATTGGTTAGATGTTAAATTTTGTGAATTGATAAGTTGTGAATGATGATTCATTTTGATGTATAATTGTATATACTTGTGGTATCAATGAGGATACATTGATTAGGCACTTAGGATGGTTGATTTAACATATTTTTAGCTTGTTTAATGTCACTTTGAATAGGTCTTTTGGCTGGTAAATGGATTACTTAGAGTCCAAGTAAGCTTGAATTGGTAAACTTGTTGTTTAAATTTCATTTTAGGTCAACACGACCTGAGACACGGTGTGTGACTCAGCCGTGTGAGACACACGGCCTTGCTGCAAGGCCGTGTGTCATCAAATGGGTTGTTTAGGGTGCAAGTCAATGAGTTACACAACCTGGCACATGGGCGTGTGACCCTACTCAGAGAGTTACATGGGTGAGGACACATGCTGGGACACAACCATGTGTCCCTAGCTTGATAGTTACATGGCCTAAGACACGGTGTGTGTCTCAACCGTGTGAGGCACACGACCTGGCCACACGGCCGTGTAACCCCTGTTTTGCGAAATTTGCATCTTTTTCCTAAACTTTCCAAACTGTTTCAAATTGGTCCCAAATTGTTTTTAAGTTATTTTTAGGGCCTCGAGGGCTTGATTCAAGGATAGTATGCATGCGTATGAATATTTTATGATGTGATTGTAATATTTAATGACATAATGTTCAAATGTTTCTAATTGTTTAGTAATACTTGTAACCATAATCCGACGACAGAGACGGGTTAGGGGTGTTGCACTTCAAACTTCGGGGCGACATCGAGATCTACATGTCTCGATGTGATCATCTAACTTGGGTCGTCATGACATGCACTCTGTTTTATCAATTTCTACATGTTTTCAATTTTTTTACAATCTAGTACCAACTTCCTATTTCACTTTTTACTCCGTTCACCAAATCATTCTTTCATATAACCTATTCTCAACTCTTAGCATCATACAATTCTACTAAAATGCTATAGTTACACCCTTTTACAATTTAATCACTATACCATATAATTCACTATTACTCATATGCATGTACTCCCAATTTCAACACCATATGATTCTCAATCAAATTATAAGATTACACAACTATTAAAGTTTTACAAATAAGTCCATTCATACATTATATAACAATTATTTATTTAATGCTTTAACAAATCATTTAAACTACTATTGTATATATTAGCAAATCTTTCACTTATAACAATTTCTTAGCATTTCACAACCTTTATATATATATATATATATATATATGAACCTTTGATTTTGAGCATAGCAAGCTTGTAGGTAACGTTAATTATGATTTCACTAATAACATGTATAATTTTAGAAAGGCTATCTACTTGGATAGCAGTCACTAAATTAGTTATATCTTGGTCTACAATATTCCAAATTAAGATTCACTTAATGAAAAAAATTTTACCATAAAAATTTCAGAATTTTTACTTAAGTCAATTAATACAATAAATTCTTTAATTTTTCCTTGTTCTACTGCTAGATAGCTTTGACCCTTCTCCACTAAAAATTAATTATCTTTCAGTACAAGACTCACATTATGTTTCCATTTATTTCCCTTAAAAATAGACTTGTCAATATTTTAAGCATATAAATTTCATCTCCTAAACATTTTTGTACAATTTGTAACGATTTTCCAAAATCAGAACAAGGGAATCTGAATTCATTCTAACCTTGTCTCATAAGAATTAAAATATCTCATACTCTACAATTCTATTGCTTGCACCGTTTATTTTATGGAAAACTAGACTTAATAAGATTTAATTTCATATTTAATTCAACCTCTAAATAGATCTCTACAATTTTTTGGTGAATTTTTCAAAGTTGAACCACTTTTACTGTCTAGAAACTGTTTTAGTGATGATATTTACTTTTTTCATGGTTCTTTGCATTAGCTTACATTTAAACATACATAATCATTATACTTTTGATTATTATTCAATTTAGTCATTTATATTTACATATTGATGTCATATTCATTCTCTCTTTCACTTGAAACTTGATGATTCTACATATCATACTTTATCAATTACTTTCTATCTCTATTATTTTAATTAAAATTCACATGTTATGTATTTTATTTATAACGCTTTCAGCTCAACTCATAGGGATACAAGTAAAGTTAATATGAAAACTTACCTCTTTTGACAAGAATTCCTTCTCTTTTGCTTCTCTTCCATTTCTTTCTCAACTTCATCACTATCCTTCTCTTCTCTTCTAATTTTATTTTAATGTAATCCATGAATTTGTTTTATTAACCAATATATTTGGGTAAATATCCCATATATACCAAAAATAAAGAAAAATTACGAAATGTGCCGCTTTGAAAAATAATTACGGAAAGTACTGCTTCCCCAAAAACGCGCGTCCCACGTCAACAAGATTTTTGGGGATGTAGAAAAAGCACGCCTTAGACTCGCTTTTGTCCACCTCAAAGAAAAGCGTCCACGTAAGTGCACTTTTGATGAGGTGGATAAAAGTGCGTCCTAAGGGGCGCGCTTTAGCAAAAATGCGCTGACGTGGACGCATTTTTTCCCTCCATTCCCCTATGAAAAATTAATTGAATTTTTGGGCCAGTAGTCTCCGGCAAAATAATTTTGAGGAGACGTTTCTGAACAAATAGTGGCCAAAAACGCTTCTAGCAGGGTGCACTGTCAGCAGGAGTACCGAAAAGAGCTCCCACGTGGACGCTCTTTTGTACAGTGGTCTCTGGTAAAATAATTTTGAGGAGACGTTTTTGAACAAACAGTGGCAAAAAACGCTTCCAGCAGGGTGCACTATCGCCAGAGTCTGAAAAGAGCTCCCACATGGACGCTTTTTGCTACATGGTCTCCGTAAAATAATTTTGAGGAGACGTTTCAAAAAAACAGTGGCCAAAAATGCTTTCAGCGAGGTGCCTTGTCGTGGAGTACCGAAAAGAGCTCCCACGTGAACGCTCTTTTGCTATAGTGGTCTCCAGCAAACTTAGACTATAAATCAGCCAAATTTTATTCTCAGTTGGCAGAAGGCAAATTCAGGCAAAAGAAAAAAACTGAAAATGAGTGAACGTATTAATGCTGTTATTTACTACAATGGTAAAGTTCGTGATACCGAAAATGGTGTTATTTTCTTATCGGAGAACACATCGCGACTGAGTTTTAATCGGAACGTCGATTTGGTAGAACTTCGCAAAAGAATTAGGCATAAAATATTTGGAACAACACCAATGAAAGTTCAGTCTATTAAGTATAGATATTGCGCTTTGATTGATCCGGTGAGATATGACTCATTCGACATCAAAGGTCCTCGGAGCCTTGAGGCAATGGTGGAGACTCATCTTGCCAGTGGGTCGCCCTATCTCGAGTTATATGTAGAATTTTCATCTCCAAGTGATCTTTTTGCGACCTCAACATCTACTGCCATTCGAGAGGAATACACGACCCAAGCCGACACTCTGTAAGTGGGAGGCAAAACACAGAAGTGCCCGTGTGCGATGGTAGTATAGAAAACATAACCCTTGTACGACATTCGGTTAGTGGATGGGACATGCATATCCGTCCTTCGACATCCGATGATAAAAATACGTATTGGAGGACGTCAGCAACTTCTAGTGGTTGGCAATCCACATATGATTGGGATCTTTACGAAAGAGTTTAAGGAGGGATGATGTACTCCCGACGACATCCACCGGCGAGGGGACCTCGTTTGTTGCAGATTATAGAGGGTCGGACGATGAATCCGATGTGGATCCACCTCGGGAGCCAGGGCCCAACGGTGCAGAAGTTGGATTATTTTCTGAACCGGAGCCCGTTCCAATTGTACCTGAAGACGTTGAGGGTGGTTCAGACGAAGAAGATGAAGATCCGCTATTCAGGGAGTACTCACCTCCAGCCCACATGCATAATGTCGATCTATCTCAAGATGATACATTGGAGTTTCCTGAACTACCACACCGGACGCGTGACCGTACAAATTCTTCGTTGGATTCGGACCAATTAGAAGTTGGTAACCAGTTTTCCAACAAGAATACTTTTCTTGCTACATTGAAACAATACAACATCAGGAACGGGGTTAACTACAATGTGGTTAAATCCAGGCTCGATAAGTACGAGGTAAAATGTGCAATGCAAGACGGCACATGTTCATAGAAAATCATTGCGTCGTTGAGGAAAAGGACAGGGTTGTGGGAGGTCAAAAAGTACAAGGTCCACATACATGTCTTACCGGTACAATACCACTATGTGTTCAATGATTTCAAATAACACTAATATTATGTAATGTTGCATTATTTAACGATTTGATGATGGTGTAACACAAGATCATCCGAGGATGGATTCAGACATGTTGGCTGACTTAATAATCCCGACGGTGAAGGCCGATCCCAAGACTATGGTGCCGGCCTTAATTGGCAATATTCGTAGCCAATTGGGGTACACGCCCTCTTACAGAAAGGCTTGGATAGCCAAGCAGAAGGCGTTAGAAAAGTTGCATCGGTGGTGGGACACTTCATATAATGAAGTGTGGCGGTGGAGTCGATCTTTGAGATATGTCCCGTGTAGCACGACAGACCTTGAAAGCGGAACGGCGTACTACAACGATCGTCGCTTCCGTGGATACGCAATGTTCAGCGTCACATTACGGACATTTAAGCAATCTTGAGATGCTTTTACGAGAAAAGTTGTATTGTCGATGGGACACTTCATATAATGAAGTGTGGCGGTGGAGTCAGTCTTTGAGAGATATGTCCCAAGCAAGACGACGATGACCTTAAACGAACCGCAGCACTACAACGATCGCTCGCTTCGTGGATGTACACGGTTCAAGCGTCTGCTTCGGACATTTAAGCAATGCCGAGATACTTTTACATACCGCAAGCCATTGGTACAAATTGACGGTACCTTTATGTATGGTAGATATACGCATCGACTATTGCTAGCTGTGGCACAAGACTACTGTGGAAGAATCCTTTCGATTGCATTCGCAATAACATCGGGGGAGTCAGCTGATGGCTGGGACTTCTTCCTATCTAGGTTAAGAAGGCATGTCTATCCCCAACCTGACATATGCGTTATATCGGATCGGGGCCCTGGAATACTTGCGGCAATAGAACGCTAGGGAAGCATGTGGCATCGCACACACCATCGATATTGCCTAAGGCATGTTTCATCCAACTACTATGGGCAACATCTATCTAAAATACAGAAACAACAAGTGACCAATATGGGTATGAAATATCTATTAATATAATTTCGTTTGTAATATTCAATTTATTCTCAATTGAAGAGTGGTATGTAATATTCGCTATCAACGTATATTGGGTGGTACGAGATCAATAAAGATCGCTTTTAGAGATGCCGCCAATTTGCGCCAGATAACGCCAAGGCACAAACTACCTGTGCAATATTCCTTTCGAGCAGTGGATACAAGCATATGACGCTGCCTACGATATGGTCATATGACCACAAACCCGGCCGAATGCATAAATTTCGTTCTAAAAGGAACCCGTCATCCGCCCATTATATCGGTTGCGGAGACATATTTTCGCTTAGCGGCACTATTTTCGAAGAGAGCAGCGAGTTATAAAGGGCATATGCAAGGAGGCCATGTATGGAACCCGAAGGTCTTGCAAGAAATAAACCGTGGAAGGCACGGCGAACACCATGCACATTAAGTGTGTCACGACCGACAAATTTATGGTTTCGTGTCACGGAGTTTGACAGACCGAACCAAGGTATTGTTGGCGGGCATTATCGTGTACACTTGACAAATAGGACCGCGATCGGGGTATTTGATGCACTTCGTTACCCATGTGCTATGTCGACGAAGTGTACAGATTAGAAAACATGTACAACGTGTGGAGACATGTATTCCCACCATCCCAGATGAACGTAAGTGGCCATTGGTATCGCTTGCAATCAGATAAGTCGCTGTTGGATAGACAATTGAGGCAAGAAACCAAAAGGTCGACCTTGCTCGACAAGAATACGCAACAATTTGGATATCCAGAAACGAGCAACCAAAGTCTTGTCATGGATGGTGTAGGAACCCGAGCCATACATCTCGCTCATGTCCAAATCGGAATAGTTGACCGTGTTCTTAGCTTTTTGTCTCCGGTGGCTATGTAATTTCTATTTTTTGGAGGAAAACTGAACTTTTGTACAAGAACTTTTATTTTATTCAAGTTATTAAAATTAAATTACAAAATTACAAAAAAATTAAACCATTTCTATCTTATTAAAGATATTAAAATTAAAATAAAAAATTAAATTACAAAAAATAAAATTAAACTCAAATTTTATTAAATATAAAAAATTAAATTACAAAAAAAAATTAAACCATTTCTATCTTATCAAATATATTAAAATTAAAATAAAAAATTAAATTACAAAAGAAATAAAATTAAACTCAAATTTTATTAAATATAAAAAATTAAATTACAAAAAAATTAAACCATTTCTATCTTATCAAAGATATTAAAATTAAAATAAAAAATAAATTACAAAAGAAATAAAATTAAACTCAAATTTTATTAAATATAAAAAATTAAATTATAAAAAAAGAAATTAAAACATTTCTATCTTATCAAAGATATTAAAATTAAAATAAAAAATTAAATTACAAAAGAAATAAAATTAAACTCAAATTTTATTAAATATAAAAAATTAAATTACAAAAAATTAAACCATTTCTATCTTATCAAAGATATTAAAATTAAAATAAAAAATTAAATTACAAAAGAAATAAAATTAAACTCAAATTTTATTAAATATAAAAAATTAAATTACAAAAAAATTAAACCATTTCTATCTTATCAAAGATATTAAAATTAAATTAAAAAATTAAATTACAAAAGAAATAAAATTAAACTCAAATTTTATTAAATATAAAAAATTAAATTACAAAAAAAATTAAACCATTTCTATCTTATCAAAGATATTAAAATTAAATTAAAAATTTAAATTACAGAAAATAAAAAATTAAACTCAAATTTTATTAAATATATTAAAACTAAATTACAAAAAAATAAAATTACAAAACTAAATTAGGGTTTAGGTCGATGCCGATGGGAACCAAGTACACACGGGCAAGGCGTTACGATACTGTGATTCCTCCTTCTAGCTTCCTATGGGTCGTTGAACCTCTGGCCGAATCGGGTTCTCCCAGATGGGTTTGGTTCGGGTGTTGCGATGATGACCCACCTTGATAAAATAATGACCCAGAGGTGTTTGCATAAACCACTACGGGTGATCAGATCCGCATTTACGAAGGAGCTGGTAGAAAGAATAGCCTCGACGCCCTCCCTAATCCCACATGTGACGTCACCACGATCGGCTAGCTAGCGAGAGTAGTCGAACGGACTCGAACCCAACCATGCATTCCAACCTGGGTGGACCGAGAAAAGGAAACATATACGGTTTGGAGGATACATATAAGGGGTAGGTACGAACTCGCATAAACGGTGGAGGCTCGTGATGTCGTTGTTGTCACCGAATCGATGGGCCCGATGATCGTGTAGGCGCTGTTGTCGGGCCCAATGATCGTGTAGGCGCTGTTGATGGCCCCGTCTCTTCACCCATTCTCCTTGGATTTAAAGGGGCCCGACGTTCCCTTCGCTCGCGAATTTGGCATCGCCTCTCTTCTTCCGACAACAGATACGGCTTGCCATAGATCTTAAACCATGGCATATACTCCGGCACGCACGCATGGATCCTAAACCATGGCATGTACTCCGGCACGCACGCTAACTCAGAACGATGATCGGTTCTGATAGGTAAAAAGTCATACCTGCTTCTCCCACGCCTCGATATGACCGACTAAAATCTTGGCCAATCCGCGCGCGGTGTCAGAAGTCTACTTTGTGCTCATCATCGAGCACCTCCGGTGGCACGGGATCGCTTGTTGGAATCCAAATTGCCGCAGAACCCGATCCGACCGGTGCATCTCCACGGTCACAGAGGTGATCAATGGGACCTTCACGTACAACTGCTCGGATTTTAGAAGAACTCCTCCTAATTATTGCCCAATTTTTGGATCCTCGTGCGGTGTCCATTGAAACTATATTAACATTATCAAAATATTAGTTATATACATAATATTGAGACTACATATGAAATACTAAATTATAATAATGAAATTCAAACTTACTTGTGATTCCGACTGCTGGTCAAATAGAGTCAGATATCCTCAAGCGAGTTAGGTATTCCAATATGACTCACGAATGGTTCCACCTAATTAAATAAACTTTTAGCATGCACTTATACTATAAATCTATGAAATAATTGTAAAATATAATATTAAATTTACCTCGTTATCGCGGGAATGAATATGGTCGGTCGAGTCGATGACGTAAAATGGAAATCGAAACCATGCCCATGATCGCAGAGTGATAGGCAACCTACGATTTTGGCTTTACTCGGCGCCGCCCACACATCTCCCAGACAACCTCGATAGACGGCAGACCCCAACTCAATTCACCGCTTGTTCAAATCACCAAGTTTCGGAGCCATCTTAGGTGGACGAGGTTTCTAGAGAGGTCCCAGATCGATAGCCTTCAATTATCTCAAGAATGTATGCCGAGCATACCGTATTCTTTCTACTTGTCGAACCTCGTTCGGCTCTACGAATGCGTCTCATAACTAGGCCATATCGATCCGAGCTCCTTGAATTCTATCCGGAATGGCACCCAGAAGCTCGTACATACGACCATCCAATCAAGAGATGTTATGGACCCGGTGACTCACCGACCCGGCCCACCCAGAATTCCAACTACAATCGCACATCTTCTAGAGTGATGGTACACTCTCCGCATGACGATGGAAAGTGTGCGTCCTCGGGTCTCCACCTCTATCAACGCTACCGATCAAAGGCGGCTCCAACTTGAACCCCTACTATCGTGGCCACGTGCAAAAACCCTTTCCCGCAGTAAGTCTCGATCAACGGCGATGGAGGACCATGCATGTTGCGAATATAACATTCCAACACCGATCTACGATCGCTTAAAAATTATATAATTAAAAATTAATTAAAATTGCATAATTGAAAAAATTAAATAATATTGAACAATTAAAATTAAAACTTACCATTTGCATTTGCTCGACGGAGATGTGCTTGTTGTCTAGGCGACGTAATTCCCTACCAATGTAATCCGATAAAAATTTTAAAATTTTCCAAAAAATATATTAAAAAATTATAAATGGCTTTTTTCAAAATAGTAAAGGACTATTTAGAAATTTGAGCGTAAATTTCAAGGACTTTGAGAGAAAATTGAGAGAATATTGAGAAAGGATTGAAGTGTGAAAAAATAAAGGATTGGGGATTTTATATTTTTTTGACCGCTGATTTGATAGTTAGAGGCTAAGCGCGTCCAGAGACGCTTTTGTCCACCTCAAAGAAAGCGTGCTTACGTGGACGCCGCTTTTGTTGAGGTGGACAAAAGCGACAATTAAGGGCGCGCTTTAGTTTCAGATCCCCAAAACGCTACCGACGTGACGCTTTTTGGGAAAAAAAGATTTCTCGTAATTATTTTTCAAACTGGCACATTTCCGTAATTTTTCTTTATTTTTGGTATATATGGGATATTTACCCAATATATTTGGAAAAATTACAAGTTTACAAAAAAAAAACCACACTCAAGGCATCAAATCCAACAGTATATGCTTATGAATGAAAGATGATATGACAAGTTCATGTGTACATAGTATGAATTGAATGTTTAGATACTTATGTAAAGAATTGAAGTGCAAAACGGATATCTGCAAGTTATGTGATCATGAAAGTTTTGATATGAATATGTATGTGATTTGGCTTGAATTGGATTAGAGTAGAATGTTTGTATTGATATATATATATATACTTGTACTATATTGATTTGAATTATGAAAATATCATTGAGCTTTATCGTTTAGTGTGCGGTTTATTTTCTTCGTACGCAAGTATAAGTAAATCTCGAATAAAAGACCATAGAAAAAAAGGAATCATATGATTTTAACAACACATTCCATTTGCTACTAACATTGAGGGAGAATCATGGACTCTTCACGATGGTTTCTTTTTAGCCATTCATCATAACATCAAGAAAGGTGAAGCCAAAATGGATGCAACTACCATGATAAATTTATTACATAATACTTCTAAGTTTAATCCTTCTTTTATTTATATACTTAATATCTATTGATGTTAGGAGTCTGACACATGTCTTCTGAAAGAGGAACCTGTATATCAATGCTCTTGCTAGAAGCAACTTTCACACTTAATCTTCCTTGAATATGTTATATTTTAATGACTCTAGTTTGTATGTGAAACCTCGATTGCCACCATTGCACAATGATGCTAATGGTATGGTTGTACTTCTCCCTCTTTTCCTACTTTTATATACTATCAACTCCTCCTTTCTACTTTTTAACATAAATATTTTATAGAATATAATTTTTTTAATTATAGGAGGGACCAAGTAAAAGGCAGGGCCTGAGTTACCCTTTTCATGATTGAAAAGGACAAGGCCCCACTTTTCTTTTCCCATTTTACCCTTTACATTTATTTTCATACCATTTTTTATTTTCTCTCTCTGCACTTTTTATCAGCTTATGTCATCACATTTCCCCTAAACGCCCACCAAGTTCTATCTCTTTACACTTTTCGTTAACTCAAAACAGAGAAAAAGCGAGAGAGAGACAGATTCTGGAAAGCTCTTTGTTCAAGGGTTTCTCGTTGGTAATTCTTTTTTTTTTTCCTATAAATTTTCAAATTTGTTATTACTGCTACGGACCGATCTAGTGTCACCATCTTCTTTGGTTTTTTCACGGTAAATTTCTTCTTCTTTTTCTATTTTAGTTTTTAATCTGATTTTCCTTTCTGGGTCTTTTATTTTTATTTTTGTCTTCACTTGATCTTGATTTTATTTCTGGGTTTTAGATTTAGTTTTATTTTTGGGTTTAGTATTTCTGGGTCTCTTGGTTTGAATAAGATCCTTTTATTTTCAAAACTTAATCTGTTTTGTGTTGTGTAATTTTGTTTTGATTATGGAGTTTAATTATGTGGATTAAACTTAAAAGTTCTATTTTCCATTTGATTTATGATAAAATTTACTCAATTTTTTTTGGATATTTTATTTGATTTCTGGTACTTTTTTTAAAAATTCTTTAAAATGTAATTAATTTTTCTTATAATTCTGTTCTAGGAATGCTTGCTCCTCTGCTTTTTGCTTTTCATTAAGTGTTGAAATGGATATTCCTTTTCTTTTTCTTTTCATTTTTTCCCTTTTATTTTCTTATTTTATCTCGACTGTTGTAGTCGTCATGGATGACTCTCTAAAATTTGGTGTTTGTACGTTTACACATTCAATAAATTATCGTTTATCTGCTTCTGAGTGCTTCAAACTGTTTACTTTTTTGGCTGACATATAGAAAAATGGAAATGTTTACCCTTAATCAGTGCTGTTTCATGTGATCATTTCCATGTTACTGACCCTGTTGCTATCATCAATTTATGTGCAAATTTGAAGTAAATGGAACTATCCATTTTGATATTCCATTTTTCTTGTTGGTTTCGCTTGCTTTTTAAATCAAAAGTAAACTGAGTTCCCTTGTAACAGCAACCTTTCTTTTCCCTATATGTGACAGGTATTGAAGTGCATGAAGAAATAGCAGAGTCGGGGATCATGGAGAAGCTACTTGCCATGGTTTATATATATTCTGCTTATAGTCCGTAAATTTATGGAGAAAAGTTATAGGTTTTGTTGTGGTGGAGTGCTGTGATTGCAAACATGGGTTACAATTGCGATTTCTGTGGGCATCAAAGGCCTGTGGTATATTGCCGGTCTGATGCAGCGTGTTTATGTTTATCATGTGATCGAAATGTCCATTCTGCTAATGCGCTGTCGAGACGCCATTCAAGAACATTATTATGTGAGAGATGCAATTCACAGCCTGCTTTGGTTAGATGTACAGAGGAAAGGGTTTCCCTATGCGAAAACTGTGATTGGATAGGTCATGGTACATCTACCTCGAATTTGACACATAAGAGGCAAACAATTAATTGTTACTCTGGTTGTCCGTCATCTGCGGAACTTTCTTCCTTATGGCCATTTTTTTGGCAGTCCCCTTCACCGGGTGAATCTACTTGTGAGAAGGAATTAGGTCTAATGAGCATCACTGAGAATATTGAAACGACTTCCTGGGGCCCCATAGGGAACAACGTTAGCCAGAATAAGAATAGTGCTGGTGTTGCAGAAGTTAATAATGACAATAATGCGGATCTGGGAAGTGGCTGGGATGGGTCTTCTTCAATTCTGGAACTAAGATCTCCACCACAAGCACTAGATCAGCCAGCTGGAGTAACTGATACGTCATTGCCCAAGGTAAATGACGAATTAGGAATATTTATCATTAGAGAATCAAGATAACTGTTATTGAGGTACTTTCGAGCCCTTGTTATTTGAGTTTCATGGGGCAGTATCAAAGAAATATGATAAGCATTTCGAGATCAATTTATTCTTCTGTTGTGCTTTATGTTGAAAAATATAACAGCAGATGCTCAGTGATAACTGTTCTTTCTGCTTAGGGAACAAGCTTGAGGTTAAAGTGACATCATTTTTTCGAGATTAGTTCCTTCTGCAGAAGAACTTATGCTGGTTTTGTTCCTTGCTTTCTTGATTATGTTTTATAGTGGAAATCAAAGGTCCATCTAAAGTATCTTTTAGATCAACTTAAGTTTTAGGGTGATATTGCAGAAAACAACTAGTGAGGCATATGATCTTTAAATCAATAACCTCATCCTTTATTATATTTGTCATCTTTGCCTATATGTGCCATGTGTTTCTAAATTTGGACTCCAGACACTTATTTTACACACTCAAATGACTTTCTGGATTGTATGCTAATGCCACCTGTCTGGGCCGAGGTTACCTTGGAAGTTATCAAGATTTCATTTTATTCATAAAAAGAGTGATTAGAATAATTTATTCCATTTTGGGAACATTTGCTAATTTCTACTTTATTAACTTGTAGGTATCTTGCCCTCATACAAAACGTCCATCGCTTTGTGAAGATGATCTCTACGATGACTTCAACATGGATGAAGTTGATTTGAACCTTGATAATTATGAAGAACTCTTTGGAGTAGCTCTCAATCATTCAGAAGAACTTTTTGAGAATGGTGGAATTGACAGCTTATTCAGGTCGAATGACTTGTCTGCTGCTGATTCCGACTGTCGTGGTGCTGTGGCTGCTGAGGTTCTCTCTTCTCTTTTGATCTTTCTTTGTGGTGTCTGAATTGTCTTTTTCTGATGATAATATTGTCATTTTTCTAGAATATTTTTTGTCTTGTTATGATGTAGAGCAATTACCATATTTTCGGTTATCATTTTTTTTCTCAATTTGAAAATGGAAGTATTCCTTGCCAAATTTAAAATGGAGAAAGGTTTTCTGATATGGTACCGAGAATCTTCAATTTTGACGTGAGAAATTTACCACACCAAAGCTTGTCATCTTTCTACATCTTCATTTTGCAGTTTGCATGGTGATCAAAGATGCATATCCCTTTTCTACTCGGGTCTGTAGTATTTATAGGAAAACAACAAGTTCAGACATGATTTATGTACCAAAACAAAATTTATTGGCCTATTTGCAGAGTCTTCATTGCAAATTGTGATTACTCTTTTGACAGGGTTGATCAATAGCCATAATTGATGATGAGATTATTGATTCCTCGATTTTACAAATAGATTAGCATTTGATCTTTCAGAGTCATCTTGGTAATTAATGAATTTTCTTCTAGTAAATTATGTATGTGACAACAGTTTGCTTAACAGCATTGACAATTTAATGTTCTTGGATGTTACATGCTTGTTTTGTCTTCCTTACGAATCACACTTTCAATAATGCCTGCCCCTGAGAATACCAAGTTCTTGGTAAATGTTCTTATGGTCAGTAACTGAATGTTTTTGTGCAGGGCTCATCTGTTGGACTTGTCAACGTAATCCAGCCAGCATGCAGCAATGGGGCATCTGCTGATTCTGTGATGAGCAATAAAACCGATTCAGTGCTTTGTTTCACTGGAAGGCAGGCTCATTCAAGCCTCTCATTTTCTGGCCTTACTGGAGAGAGTAGCGGAGCAGATTACCAAGATTGTGGGGCTTCATCAATGCTTCTCATGGGAGAGCCTCCTTGGTGCCCTCCATGTACTGAGAGCTCCTTCCAATCATCAACTCGAAGCAATGCTGTAATGCGTTACAAGGAAAAGAAAAAGACACGGAAGTAAGCATATGCCAATAACCCATATAAGGAAACGTGTCACCTGACATGTCTATTAGGTTGATGGCTTTACAAATTTCTGGAACTTACTGGTCTTCCTTTTAATTCCTCCCTGCTTCTAAATTTATAGTTCCGTGGATGTCAATTTAGTACAAACTAAGTACATAATCATGTCTTCATTCTTGTTGCTCTATTGCTCTTTCTAACTTCTTTCATGAGGACTTTTTGTATTTGCCTTGTAGTTTCAATTTATTGTGTGCTTTTTTATACAAGACAGAACAACACAACTCTGACATGCCGGCTCCAGATAAATATATTTAAATTGTTTTAACATTTTTTTTTTCTTAGTAGTATAATTGTTTCTCGGTGTCCTAATGTGTATACTGTGCAGTTTAGTTACTATTCATGCCATTGAAGGATTTCATGTCACTGTGGTGCTCTCTAGTAAGGAATGTGGATTTGCATTCCAGAGTCTTCAAATGTGTATATTTATCAAAAAGTCATTTAGAAAGTTGATTGATATAAATTCTAAGCTCTTGGTCTTAATGTTTAATTTACCGCTAGTCTTGTTTGCAAGTTGCAACCCTCATTCTTTTAGTATATAATTATTCCATCTGCTCAAGGAGTTTATATGTTTTAACTTCGTCCTTGTTGCATGACAGGTTTGAGAAGCGAGTGAGATATGCATCTCGCAAAGCAAGGGCTGATGTGAGAAAGCGTGTGAAGGGACGCTTTGTCAAAGCCGGTGATGCCTATGATTATGATCCATTGAACCAAACTCAAAGCTTCTGAGAGTAAGGTTTTCCAACCATGCTCTATTAGATTGAAAAAATTGGTCTATTTATAATTAGTAGTTAAAATGACAGATTGGGTGGTTGTATCACAGTGCTCTAGGTTTATACAGGAGAAGATGGATACACAAAAAAACACCATGAATAAATCGCCGAGACCTGGTTCTCCATTACCATAAAAAAAAAGACTGATGGATGGCGAGATAGGTCAGCCACATCTGCCTGCCATTGCAATCGAGCAAGTTCGCCTGCTCAGTGTTGGTTATGTTGACAATTATATATTCCTTCAGCTGGTTGTCAGCACTTTTATAAAAGCTGCAGATGCTGTTGCCGCCGCCACTGACATGCTAAGCTGGACTTACAATGTCAAGTCACAGGCAACAGCATGCAGCTATAATTTTGCCCTTCGATTTCTGTTTTCTTTTGTGGGTTTTATTATTATTATTATTGAAATGTATAGCTTAAGATCTTTGTATGCACAGTTGAGAATTTTAATGGCTGCTTTCCCATTGCCCGAGTAATAGGTGGTAGGCCTTACATGCACTTGTAATTTTCCCATCCTTCTCTTATTCTGGTATTATTTATATGTTAATACAAATTAAATCTGTTGTCAAAATTTTTTTGAAGACCATCAAAATTTTGACTCTAACGAGATTTGGAGATGTTGTCGTTATGTTACTCAAAGCTCAGTTTTGATCATCAAGATTCTATTTTATCTTATAAAATACGAAGGCAAAACCAGTTGCATGGTTTTATGGTGATTGAGATTGATCATATAGTGTGTTAAAAGTATTTCATGAAATAACATTGTTTTATCAATGAAGGCAATTCTATTATGATTATCAAATAAACTGTATAATAATGATGTCTTGAATTGTCACTAGCCAAGCAACAATTGTATGTCAAGACCAGGTGATACGAGAGTTAAATGTATGAGTATATATTAGAGAACAAGAATGTTCTTATTCTATTATATAAAAGTCACATCAATTCTCATAGTGATAATTGTGTATGTTATAACTTAAGTCTTTTTGTTGGATATACCATTAATTATATAGTGAGATTTGAGTGACGAAACCATTGTTCTTTCTACGTTTGATATCTTGGGCCATTGATAGAATTAAATTAAAAATATATGACTATGTTCAAATTAATCGATATAAGATATTATACTTATTTGTATATCGTAAAATATTTTTATATTTAAGAAAGTATGTTACATTCATGATTGATGTTCAATCTAAATATTACATGTAAAGAGATGGACTATATAATAACATTATCACAAAAGTTTTATCAAACTATAATTTTTAACAACTTAAATAACAGCGATACATTGCTATTGCTAGATATAACTCATTTTGTAATATTAAAAGTGTTTTAATATTGCCGATAATATTACAAGATCCTACGTAGGTGCACCTTATAATCGAAATGGTGGATAATAATAAGTCGGTCCGTTATAACATTAAATCTTTCGATCTCAACAAATTTTTTGGGGTTTTGATTTTGCGAAAACCAGCAAAGGATGAGGTTATTTCTGATTTTTGTTTGCAAAATCAGTGAAATTAGCTATTTTCAAATCAAATTTTGGAAAGGAAGAAAAAAAAAAAAGAAGAGCCTAAAACAACGAAAATGGAAGGAGATTTTTGAGTTTTCCTTTTTCAATTAGTTAAGGGTTATTATCAGATAATTAATATCGTTGTGTATTTTTTACGCTTTCAAGATTACTGTGAGGGAAGGCTTTTTATTTTGAATAATAATAAATATTGGGTAAATTACCTTTTAGTCCTTATAGGTGGGAAAATTGATTGAGAACAAATTAAATGATGTGGCAAAAATTTGCACGTGTCATCTCTTTATTAGTTTGACGCCATCTCATTAACAGTGTTAAAGGCAAGTATCATTTTAATAAACAAAATTAAAATTTAGATATCAAAATGAATAACTTGAAAATATAGATATCAAATTGATAAATTTATTAAAGTAAAGAAGTAAATCTTAGAACACTGTTCAACCACAATCAATGATAAGTTAACATAAATAGACGATCAATCAATTAATGAAGTCAACTGTTAACGACCACATTATCAATCATATAGGTAAAGACAAATATATGAAAAAAAAAAAAAAAAGAAAGATATTTGATCTAAAGGTGTTAATGAACTTGCTTTAGGTGGAGCTTAAGTTTAATATTTTCAGGCTCAATTTGACTTGTGTTATTATTAAAAAATATTTATATTTATATTTTTTAAACAATAAGTCAATTTGAGTGATTAAGTCCGAAACCATATCTATAACTTTTTTGAAATCAAACTTAAATCAATCTCGATCTCAATCAGAAAATTACAAAATGGTACCTAAAACTTTTATATTCCATTTTTGGTATATAAAAAAAACCCTAAGTAAAAAAATGGACTGAATTACATATAAATTTTGTTTAATAAATAATTACTGGATTAGGTCGATTTTTTGTAAAATTACGGCATTGAGTCGAAATAATGAAAAAAGCTTCTAGCTGGAAGCGTTTTTAGCTGATTTCCTGAAAATCGCTTCCAACTAGAAGCATATTCCCCAACGGTCACTCCCAACGACTATTTAATTAGTCATTGAAACCAACAACTCTCCCTCCCAAAAGGCCATATATATTTTTCTATATAAACCCCTCCCTTTCATTTTATTTTTCAATTCACTCTCAACATTCTCTCTCTCACGTTCTCAAATCTCTCTAAATTCCCTCTCAATTTCTCACTCAAATTTTATTTCTCTCTCAACTCTTTTTTATTAAAATTGTATTAAGATTTTCGTAAATTAATTTTTCTACTACAATTTATTTCGTGTTTTTTGATATTAGCAATGACAAAATCTCTAATCCGTTTCGATGACAAGCACATTTCGATCGATCAATTGCAAATTGTAATAAATTTTTTTATTATATTGAATCTAATTTAATTTAAATATTTTTTTGTTATATTAGATTTTAATATTTTGTATTTTTTTTATATATAGGTAGAAGATCAAGTTTTGGAGACATATATTCGTAATCTACCCGCTCCTCCATCACCCTTAATCGAACCCTATTTGAGAGATTTGAGATTTTTGCACGTGGCCCTTATGGGTAAGGGGTGTCAATTGGACCCCACACTTGTAAGTGCGTTGGTGGAAAGGTGGAGACCCGAGATGCACACATTCTATCTTCCATGCGGCAAGTGTATTATCATTCTGGAGGATGTGCAGTTACAGTTATGGTTATCGGTGGATAGGTCAGCAGTGACTGGGTCAATTTACACAGTCGATTGGAGAGACGTATGCGAGCAACTTTTGGGGAGGGTTTTGGAAATGATTTATGGAGCCTGGATAGATATGAATTGGTTAAGAAGAAATTCCGGTGGGCTCATTGAGGATTCAAGTGAAGTCCAAAGAGAACAACACGTTCGGGTGTACATCCTTATGATCATCGGGGGTCTCCTAATACCCGATAAGTCACAAAATTTTGTCCATCTAAGGTGGATACTAAAACTCGTCGACTTTAGAGAAGCATGTAAACTCAGTTGGAGGTCAATCGTGTTGACAACGTTGTACTAGGAGATGTGTTAGGTAACAGAACCACAAAAAATTAAAATCGGTGGTTGTATGCTTCTACTGCAATCATAGGCGTGGTATTGGCTGCCATTTTTACGTCATTGAGAGGACTACCTTATACATTCTCACTCGTAACAAGGTAAAATCCATTAGATAATATATTTACTATAATAAAATTATTTAAAATTTAAATTATTATGTTAACATATTATTTCAATAGGTGGAACCATGAGTCGAGTAATGTGGGACTACCTGATAAGCTTCAATATATACGGCTTTTATTACACCAACGATCGGAAGTAGAGGTATGTATTTTTTAAATTTGAATTATATAATAATAACGTAGTTGATTAAAAAAATTAATAGTATATATATAACTAATTTTTTTATTTTAATATAATTTGAATGAACGTCATACTCTGATCCGACAATTCAAGAATACATCCCATTCGAATTCTTGGTGAATCCCAACATCTGGCACGTGAAGGTGCAATTGGTAGTGTACGCTATGGTGGAGATGTATGAGTCGGATAGAGTGTTGCGGCAATTTGGGTTTAGGCAATCGATTCCACTGACACCCTAAGACATCGAAGATCTACATCATATCAATTTGTGGAGGAAAACGAATAAGCATTGGCCTACATTTCATGCGCAATATATCAATATTTAGAATAATAGGTACGAGTTTTTACCTACTCTCGAGGCCATTATCGTTCAGGAGTTAACTTGCGATCTAAAGTACATGTCACAGTTTAGGGTTCACGGCAAGCCATATCTACTAGCGGAAGAGGTGAAGGATAGGCAATCGCATACGAGAAGGCCATGACGATCGCCTATTTAACAGCCTGATTTTTAGTGGTGTTGGAAACAGTAATTTGAGATCACTAAATCCAAGAGTGAGTTTGAAAATTTTTTATTAACCATTATTTATGAGTTAATTGTGATTTTAGAAATATTTTTGAATTAGTGAATTTTGTGTTTTAAAAGAATTATTGGGTTAATTAGTTTCGAAAACGAGGTATCGAGACCTCGATTTCATAAACCGAGCCGTAAATATTTTTATAAATATTTACGGAGTGTCATTGAGTTAGTATTAAAGTTTCATTAGGAAATTTTAATATTTGGATAGTTAATTTAGTAAAAAGAACTAAATTGAAAAAAGTGCAAAACTTGTTAATTAAAGGAGTAGTGATTAAATAACATAAGTGATAAATAAGGGAGGATCAAAAAGGGAATTATACCTTCATTATAGAACTTGGATGGCATGAGTGCATAAGAAAACAACAAAACTAGTGTGAACAAGGGGTAAAATTGGAAATGACATAAAATTTAATAGTTAAAAAAGGGGATGTAATTGAATATCTAGAGATTTCTTCCAAATTCTCAGCTGAAAACATCATGGAAGAACTCTTAAGAAGCTGGTTTTCATATTTCACTACATGTAAGTTCAATTTTTGTTTATTTCTTAATTTTTTTTATTTTAAGACTTTTACAATTAGGTTTAACTATCTAATTCATTAGTTTTTGATTTCATGGGTAATTTTGAAAGTTACCATTGATGAGTACCGTATATTTATGATGAATTAACATGGAATTGAAGCTCTAATTTTGTTATGTGATGGTTTTATTTAGTAATTTTGATAGATATTGATTTTAAGACCAAATTGTGAAAGGTTAAGAATTAGGGTTTGGTATTAAAATTCTGAATATTAATGGCTGTATGGTAGCCTAAAATAAATAGGTAAATCGTCAATTGAGAAAAATTAGCTCAATTGATAGGATAATTGATAAGGAACTAAATTATAAAAATTGTAAAATTTGGGATAAATGTGTAATTTTGAAAATTGAATATAAATTGTAAAGTGAATCAAAATTGAATTGGATGCTAATGAATGAATAATTTTATATTATAGATCAAGAATCTGAAGACAAACGTGAAAAAGAGAAATTAGCCGAATAGTCTCTGAATTACTACAACTTCCACAATTTACCCCAGGTAAGTTTGTATGGTTAAACCTTAATATTTATGTGTTAAATTGATGAATGGTAATATGTATTTATTTATATTTATTGTTAAAAATAAATTATTGTTGAAACTATGAAATTGAATTGAAATGATCGAAAAGAATGGAACGCCAGATTTAGTATAGTCGTTCAGTGCAAAGGATGAATTGACGGATAAGACCTTGGTTGGACCATGGCAATGTTTAAATGTAAGACCATAGCTGGAATATGGCATTTTAATGAAAAGACCATAACTGTGTTATGACACTACAAATGTAAGAACATGACAGGGCCATGGCAATGTATGTGTAAGACTATAGTTGAACTATGACACAAAGAAAATGATGTACTCATATCTGTAAGTCGTTCTCCGATTTGGAAATTCTTGGTTAGAGATATGGAAAAATTATGTATATGAACTTCCCTGATAATTATGTATATTTATGATTATGAATTGTTACAGAAATAAATATACACAAAATTTATAAAAATGATGGTACATGAAATATTAATTGTTGTAATTATTATTTAATGTGTATGATAAGTGGAATAAGATAAGTATTTGATATTATGATATTGAGTTGAATTCTTGAGGATTTGTGATTATTGAATTAAAATGAATATTGGTTGAAATTGAAAAGTGATTTTAAACCTTATTAATTGTATTGGGCTAAGTCGGATATAGTTGGCATGCCATAGGATTGGAAGTATTCAAAGATTACTTCGACTTCAAGTCGATGAGACACTAGGTGTCAAATTGTTACTTCGAATAAATTCAATGAGGTACTGGGTACCAAATTACTTCGGCATAGCCGATGGGACACTGGGTGTCAAACTATTACTTCGAATTATTCGATGAGGCACTGGGTGCCAAACTGGTGTGTTTTGGTTAGATACGTGTATATGTTCGAGTCCGAGTCGTGTTAATAGGGGTAAATGAATAATAAAATTTTATAATTTATATTGAAATGGTGTGGTATGAGAAATGGAAGTGAAATAGTGAAGTGAAAATAGAATGTAAAATATATTGCAAATATATGGAATATATGAGTTATATACTCAAGAAATGACTATGGAAAGGATATTGCAATTGTGTAATGAAATGTGAAACAAATTATGAAAAGCCATTTAAGATAACAAATTAATGAGAATTGGATTTACCATGAGTGATCTGTAAATATTTATGAATTAATATTGAAAAACTTATGATTATTACCGGTATATACTTGAAATACTTGGAAATGATATTTACATGATATATTGAAACGTGACATGGAAATGGTATTTACTTAATATATTAAAAGTGACATGTAAATATGTGATTATCTTTGATTATGTTGAAACAAGGAAAGCATGTATATGGTAACATGTCGAGAAAATAAGATTATCAATATTAAATTTATATGTAAGATGTGCAAGTACGCTAACTATTGTTGTTGCTTGATGTTTAGGCAAGTGCCAAGCTATTAGCTAAATAGTAATTTGTTTATTTATTTGATGCATTGAAATGGTAAGTATTTAAATGAAAATAAGTTAGTGTTCATGAAGGAATGGTAAGGTTTAGATTATGCAATGTCTTATGGAATGATTTATTATGTGTCTAATTAGAATAAGGCTTGGTTAAATGCATTAATTTGTAACCGTGCCTGAATGATATGCATATGACTTGTATGATATGCATATGGAATAAGTGTGGAAGAATTAAAGTTATATAAAATTTTACTAAGCTTGAGGATATAAGTCTATGTGTGATGCTATGGATTAGTTCACCTTGTGAATTAGTGAGAATAGTTTATGAGTATTACGGTAACAATATTGGATTATTTTTTATATGTAAAGTTTTATAATTGAAATAAATTAGTATGACTAAAGACTATACGAGCTTACTAAGCAATCATTGCTTATGTATTTGTTTAATTTATTTAACTTATAGATTATCTGAAGCTCGAATGGGTTGGAAGCTTATCGGAGCTATATCACACTATCCATTGGTTTTATTAGCAATTATTGATGACTTGATTCTAGTTATAATGGCATGTATAGGTTATTTTGACTAAAGGTTAGTTTATAGGTGTTTTGTTAAAATTAGTCATGTATTTGGCTTGTGTTTGGTATTATGGTGTTTGCATGATTGCCTTAAAATGTTGATATGGTTGAATGATGAGAGGTAAAGTAGTAGTCGAATAAACATAAAAGGTGCATAAAATCATATTGGTTATGTGTGAACATTTAGGTATAATGATAATTGGTTTCAAGAAGATTATTTAGTAAAAATTTGCACATACGTGTTTGAATAAATTAGGTAGAGTACCTATGAAGGTACATTGGTTAGGCACTTAGAATGTCTATTTTGACATGTTTAGAGTGTGTTTAGCTGAGTTCTAAATTGGTTGAATAAATGGTTTTGAGTTGCTTGATGTGTAAGATTGCAGGGAATCGTAACCTTAATGTTTAATGCTCATATTGGGTCCACAAGGCCAGACACACAGGCGTGTGAGACACACGGCTACCACATGGGTGTGTGAATTGGCCGTATGTCCCCTACTACTTAAAAATTTCAAAACAAAATGCCCAGGAATTCACACACGGGCAGAGACACGGGCGTGTGTCTCAGCCTAGTACACAGGCGTATGGTCGACCGTGTGACCCAAGTCAAAGAGTTACACGGGGTAAGACACGATTTGAGACATGGGTGTGTCCCAAGACCACACGGGCGTGTCCCAGATTCACACGGGCGTGTCTATCCTGTTTCTAGGAAAAATTTTGAAAATTTCCTTGAGTGTTTGAATTAGTCCCGATTTGTTTCTAATAAGTATTTTGAGCCTCGAAGGCTCATGAAAGGGACAATGTGGTTATTTGTGATGTGCATGTTAGTTGGTTGTGTAATGTATATATTTGATTTGAAATGTCCGGTAATGCTCCATAACCCTATTCTAGTGGCGGATAAGGGTTAGGGGGTGTTACAGCCTAGGCATCTAAGGTTTGGCGTAGCTGTCGAGATGGGTCCATCGTCTACACGTATGCAAGAATCGAAAACGATGGTCACACCACCCCGGTCAGTATGACTCGACTTATTTTGGTAATTATACTAACCCTGTCAATTTTTACACAAGCACCACATATTGCACCACATTTTACTATTTCTACATTAGTGTCGTTTTTTATTTTTGGACCTCTGTCAGCGACATATTACATGCTTATGCCATCGACGTTTCAGATGATGACGATGTCGACGACGACATATAGGCTATTTATGTTTGGAGCATCGACCATAAGTTTGATCATTATGCCATCGATCTATGGGACACAATATAGTTATACTCCTACGTCGATGGTGTCGCAAACACCTCCGAGATCATTGTTCTACCAAGGTGGACCATTTTCACAACCACCTATTCCTAGAACAGAGGATACACGATGGCAACCGAGGAGCAACTAATCAAAATCAACTACAAATGAAGGTGAAAAAGATGAGACGCCAAGACTATAACTTGTACCGGAGGTTAAACCAAGAAGGAATCCAGCTCGCAACCGTTGACCACCCCGATGTGGCACACATTCTGACCGAGGATTGGATTGATTCTTTTTTGTACTTCTCATGTAAAATTTTAAATAAATATGAAATGTTTTTATTGTATTTATGTTGGTTATGAAATGTTTTTAAACAAATATCGTTTTAGCATCAAAATTGGTTGTCATGGACATTTCATATTATTAAATCAAGTCTGCATGGGAACAATGGAATAAAGTTGTATATTTTATTGATTTGTATGGTATAATAAAAATGCTTGTTTACAAATTACAACAAAATTTGAGTGTGAATGAAAAAAATTAACAAATAGATTGCAGTTAAAAAATTAATAAATCGGTTAAAAATTAATAAATCGATCAATGAGGTATTATCCTTATATCATCCCGTCGATGTGGACATGACGACATTGTATGTCCTGGGTTCCTACACCACTCGGATAACCTCAGTTGGTTTGTCTTCTCCCGAATGTCCATGCTGTTACGTATCTGAATCGATTGGTTTGCGACGCAATGATCTATCGGGTAAGAATTTAAATGGAGCGCTCAATACTGCGACCACATATGTTCATCTGAGACCGGTGGGAATACGTTTCTCCACACGTTGTTCATGTGTTTTACTCTATACACTTTGTTCACAAAGCTCATGTGATTCAAACATTGATTGCTACATGTTGCAATTGCATAGGCGCATGGAAAACAAAGTGCATCAAATCTCTCACTGTCCCAGGTCCGTTGTCTCAGGTGTACACGGTATGCTCCCCCAACAATACCTTGATCCAGTCTGTCGAACTTCGTAACCTGAAACAATAGGTCTTTGTGTGAGTGACACATCGGATGCATTGAAAAAAATAACACACTGAAAAATTTGATTGGCCTCAATTGTCCATGAAAAAAATGATTAAAACTCAGTTGCATTAAAAAAAAAAAAGAAAAAAAATTACAAACTAAGATTTTATCAAATCCAGTAGTTCAAGTTTCGATTATAAATCAAATTGAATTTTACAATTCGAATAATATGAAGATACGACTAGTGTAAATATGATGCTTCTAAATATCAAATTAAATAATTATTAACTTTACATCTCAAAAAATAATAAAGAAACTAAAGAATATAAAAAAAACTCAAAAACCCTAAACCCTAAATCCTAAAATCCACTAAATCCTAACCCTACTTTAAAAAAACAAAACACTAAACCTAAAATCCACTTGTTTAGTTTTTAGTTCTTAAGGAGCACAAAAGAAAGGATAAAAGGGGAGGGGCCAGTTGAGAAAAGAAAAGTAGAGAAAATTTACAAGATATGATCTATCTATATCTAACGTATCAACTCTAAATATTGAAAATAAAAAGCGAAAGTCTTTATTTCGAAATACTTTGATATATGAGATGAATCCAATATTTCGATTTCTTGCATATTTTGTTATTGAATTAAGCTAAGCGATTTTACGTTTACAGACGCATAAAAAACTATTTTCATGGAAAAAAAACAAATTTTTTATGTTATGACTCTTTTGTATACGCCTGGTTTGGTTTGAATGAGCATTCTGAAAAAATTTCAATTTAGTTCTGTTATAGAAAAAAGAGGATTCTTAGATTGATCTTTTTCCTCCTAGTGAGAAAGTTTTTATTCTGCAATTCATTTCAAAAGACTTCAATCGGTACACGCAAAAAAATAGGCCAATCAGTAGCTCTTTGTTCAATTTTGCGAGGAGTCAAATTCTCATCAGTACGAGTCAAGGGAACGACCCCCTGGTCTCGATTTCCATATAAAGGACACAACGAGCATAAATACCCTCTTTAACTTCTATTCTTATGGACTTAATATCTTTAATAAGGAATCGTAGAAAGATGCGACGATAGTTTCCAGAAAAATTCCAACGAAAATAACATACTATTCCCTCCTTTCTATCGAATCAATCATAACCATTGCCTACATTCCAAAAAATCGTGCACCACAAATAGAAACTAATATAGAGATATGCAATTCCATAAAAAGACATCACAATTCCTTGTGAAAAAAACTATTTGTTGAGACGAAATAAATATATTAAATTCCTACTAAGATAACCAGAAGTTCCAACTAATAAAAACCCTAATAAACAAAAAAAAAAAAGAGAGGATAAAGGCCCAACAAAATTGCTTGTTTTTTGATATCCCACTATAAATTCTATCCATATAGATATGATCGTCAACTCATACATACTAGATCCAATTGCATTTTATTCAAATTGAAAGAATAACCAAAAAATTCGACTTTACTTTTTTTATTTCTGAAATACATCTCATCAACTAGTACTATTTTGATAAGGAATTCATCAAATTGTTTCGATCTAAAATCATCCCCTTTATATAATTGTCTATATGAATCTACTAAATATATAAACTTTAATTTCATATATTCGTTCGATACCGATTCACTTACTATAATTCATTTAACCCTATATCATGTTTTTTTGACAGAAACCCTATATCATATCTACCTATGCATAAGAGGAGCTTTTTCATTTATGGAAACGTTTTTTCTACAAATCAGCTACATTTTCATTATTTTGACCCAATCTTGTAATTTAAAAAAAAAAACCTAATCCAGTAAATATTAAAAAAAAAAAAAAGGGGATTTTAAAGAAATTTCTAAAAAACAGAGAGGTATAATTTAGTTACTTTAATACACACCAAATAACGATGTAAACCAAAACAATTTGATTTTCCATTTGTGGTTCGCCTTTCTCCTTCCTATTTCATAACCCTACCTTCTAGTTCTGCCAATCAGTAAAACCCTAGCCCCACTTTTCATTTCTCTCTTTATCCTCCATAGATCTCAGTACCCTAACTTCCATGGCTACCAGAAGAAGCAACGACAACGATGGTGCTAGCCCTGGGTACTATAAATTTATACCCTTGTGCTCTTTGTTTTATCTTTCCAAACCTTTCTGGATATTTAATAGTCCCCCCTTCTTTCATGTGCAGGAAAATATTCATTGGAGGCTTAGCGAGGGATACAACTTCAGGTGATCCGAGCTTTCTTTCTTTTACTCTCTTTGAGGTTTCTATTTGTTTTCCTTTGATGGGTGTTCTTCAATTATTGAATTTTCTATTTTTTTGGGGGCGTGGTTTCAGAGACATTTATAAAGTACTTTGAAAAGTATGGGGATATTACAGATTTTGTTATAATGAAAGATCGGCATACGGGTCGCCCCCGTGGTTTCGGGTTCATTACCTTTGCGGATCCTTCTGTTGTTGACACTGTTATGCAAAAAGATCATGTCATTAATGGCAAGCAAGTAAGCTAAAACCTCAAACTTTTTTTTAAATATTATTATTTTTTGTATCTGAAAGTTCTGCGTTGGCTCTGATAAGTTTAGCTATTTTCCTCAGACTTGGGTATGAGTGTTGGATACAAGTATATTTAGTATTCCTAAGTGTTTTCACGTTTTGGAACTTACCTTTTGAAGATAATATCCCTATACCTTTTCTAGATATGTATTGGACCCGTATTAAACACGGATAGGTACTTAAGAAAATTGACGAGTGGAAGTAAGTTAAAAAGTTTAGAACTAGGTTTTTGGTATTCCTAGGGTTTAGCTACTTCTTTGGCATTTTAGTTGTGTAGAGCTAAGCTTCTTGGTGCTAAGGTTGCGGAAATTGGAAGAACAAGAAAATGTTAGTCCTTTGTCATGCAATGCTTAACAAGTGAGCTCCATATTGTTAGGTCGGTTAGCTGTAATGTCATATTTGTATTTTGGTGGAAAGGTTGGATATTTCGACTTGAGCTTGTTAGACTTTTGAATTGCAATATTGTATGAAGGCTTAATTATTTGGTACAGGTTGAGATTAAGAGAACTATCCCGAAAGGTTCTTCTCAGTCAAATGACATCAAGACAAAGAAATTATTTGTTGGCGGGATTGTGACATCTGTTACCGAAGGTCTAATATTTGATTTTATACATCTTCTTTTTGTAACATCAAGTGTTACAGTTTATTTTTCTAATTGTTATTGTTAATAGTTTTAACTGGAGAATATTGTTTGTTTAATATTTTCCTTTTCTTTTCTGTTTGAACCTTAGATGAGTTCAAGAATTTCTTCTCAAAGTATGGAGAGGTGGTGGAACATGAGATTATACGAGACCACACAACAAAGCGATCTCGGGGTTTCGGTTTTATTGTGTTTGACAGAGAAGAAGTGGTTGACAATATGCTGGCCAATGGAAACTTGATAGATATGGAGGGTACTCAGGTGAGTACTCAATCTGATGTAAACAGATATGTATGTATTCTTTGTGGAGAAACAGTGCGAAGTGGCATGTCAAACTCTTCCGTTGATGGAAGTAACAATTATTGTTATTCTCAAGTTAAATATCATTGTGTACTTCTGTTGGTTTTAAGAGATTTAGTGTTTCAACTTTCAATTCAGCTGTGTTCGGGGCAGGTTTATTGTTGTTATTAAGTCTTTCCTTCTCAAGGCAGAAAAGATAATTTACCAGTTAAGGAAACCTAGATTGACTTACTTCTTTATTGTAGGTTGAAATCAAGAAGGCTGAACCAAAGAGAGCCTCAAACCCAGCACCTGGTCCTGGATATGGTAGGGAATCTAATATACGCTCATACAATGATGGTTTTGGTGGATTTGGTGATTATGGTGGTGATGGTGGTTATGGTCCTGCTCCTTATAGGTCTTTTGGAGGTTTTGGCAGTAGATTTGGAGATTATGGTGGTTATGCTGGTAGTGGTGCTGATTTTGGTGGTAGTTATGGGGGGTTTGGTGCTGGTGGTTTTTATGGTTATCATGGAGATCCATCATTTGGTTATTCTAGCAGCTTTGGTTCCTATGCTGGTGGGCTTAGTGGGGGTGGTATAGGTGCATATGGACGTGCAGGTGGCGGCTATGGAAGTTATGGTGGTTCAGGCTCAAGTGGTAATTATGATTCAGGCCCTGGTGCTGGTTTTGGTGGTCCTGTATATGGTAGTAGAACAGGATACGGATGCAGTAGTCGCTATCATCCTTACTCAAGGTAGAGCATGATTAAGATCTTCCATAGAAGTTGCCTCAGGTTTTCAAAATCTTCAGCATTTCTCGTCGCACAGTTTGGTAGGCACTGTGCACTTTTGCAAGTTAGCACTACCTAAAAAGATCCGAGGAACAATTAGATTCGCTTGTCTTTGGTCCATTGCATAGAGAACCCAAGTTAGATCATCATCAGCCTAGAGCCTCTCATCAAATGGCAAACTTGAATTTTAGTGGAGCTGCTATATTTTGCTTTAAGTTTCTTTTTCCCTTTTCATTGTAGTCGAAGACTTCTATCTTGTTTTGAGCTTTAGTTAGAATTACTTTTGAGGTTTGGCTGTAACTTTTAGGCAATTAGTAATCATACGCTAGATTGTCGATCACCTAGAGAGGTGGTTGCGTCTTTTAACATTCTAGTTTTTCTTGGCATGTGAATCTCAAGTCGTAGGTAACTTTCAGGGGAAGCCAATGCATCAGAGGTAATTGAACTACTCAGTTTAAGCTTCTGGTATGGCAGCATACCTTTGAACTAAACTGCATTTAAGCTTAGATGGCTTCAAATGCTCGTAGCTATAGATAGCTTTTGTGTGTGTGCACATTTTGGGGGAATGTACAGAAAGTACAGATCAAAAGGGTTTGTAAATGTTTGTTGAGAAGGTCCTATATACTAACCCTGAGGAAGTAGTCAATGAAACATATTGGTTTTGGCTGGATAAAATGTTGCTTGTGATAATAATATACGCTCCGGTGGTGGATGTAAATGTTGGGGCATGTATTTAGACAGCTTTCCGATATTTATGTTGGAGTATTTTTCAAGCAAAATAGAGTTTGGGAAATAGAGGGGGTGATAGGTACACTTGTTCTTGCAGATTTGATGGTCTAGTTGTCTGCCCTAGATTTTATTTCTTTTTATTTTTTAATTTTTATTTGTTCTTAATCCAACAGAGTGCTGTATTAATGGTTTTGGAAAAAAGAAATTGTTTATCCATTTACATATTTTCATTGAGAATGCATCAGATAAAGAACTAAAGCTTTCAGATCTTTTAACCCATATTAGAACAAAATAATTATGACATAAAAATTGTATGATCAATATCATAAACTTATCAATATGACATGTAGTCTAAGAGATTATGCGAATATGAAATGAATGCATGATTTATTGTGGTTAAAAGAAGAGGGTAATTTATTAAAATATATCAAAATTAAAAAAATTTACGGAAATGGGCTGAAAATTTGATTATTTACGGGAAATGGTTATTTCCTTTTAAAATGTGTTCACGTCAGCGCGTTTTAGGGGAATGCAATAGGAAAGCGTTCTCTCAAGAGAGCGCTTTGTGCCACATAAGCAAAAAACGCACCCTTAAGTATGCGCTTTGTTAATATGACACAAAGCCCTCCCTTAAGGGAGCGTTTTTGTCCTCCTTTCTTGATAGACTTTTCAGTTGTTTTTAGTATTAGATTATGAGTTTTAAGGTTTTAGGGTTACGATTTAGGGATTTTTAGGGTCGTAGGGTTTAGAATTTTTAGGGAAAAATTAATGGACTAGATTATAGGGTTAATTAATTAGAATAATTTTAAGTTGAGGGTTTTAGGAACAATATATAAGTAAAATAAGAATTATTTGAATTTTTTTTACAGTTGTATTTGGCAAGATAATTTTGAGAAGACGTTTCTGAACAAATAGTGACTAAAACGCTTTAAGCAGGATGCTCACGTCGAGTAATCGAGAAAAGCTCCTACGTGGACGCTCTTTTGCTCTGATAGTCTCGGCAAAGTAATTTTGAGAAGACGTTTTTGAACAAATAGTGGTCAAAATGCTTTAAGTAGGATGCACTGTCAGCAAGAATACTGGAAAAATCTCCTACGTGGACGCTCTTTTGCTACAGTTGTATTTGGTAAAATAATTTTGAGAATACGTTTCTAAACAAATAGTGACCAAAATGCTTCAAGCAAGATGCACTGTCAGCAAGATTACTGAAAAAAGCTCCCACGTGGACGCTCTTTTGCTGCAGTTGTATCTAGTAAAATAAATTTGAGAAAACGTTTCTAAACAAATAGTGACCAAAACGCTTCAAGCAGGATGCACTGTCAGCAAAAGTACTGAAAAAAGCTCCCACGTGTATGCTCTTTTGCTACAGTAGTCTTTGGCAATCCTTAGACAATAAATCAGTCAAATTTCATTCTCAAGTTGTATATCAGAAATTGAGGCAAAAGAAAAATAAAAACTGAAAATGAATGAACGTATTAATGTTGTTATTTACTACAATAGTGAGGTTTGTGATACCGAAAATGGTGTTTTTTATCGGAGAACACAGTGCGACTGGGTTTTAATCGGAACATAGATTTGACAAAACTTCGCAAAAGAATTAGGCGTAAAATCTTCGGAACAACGCTAATGAAAGTTCAGTCTATTAAGTATAGATTTTGTGCTACGGTTGATCCGGTGAGATATGACTCATTCGACATCAAAGGTCCTTGAAGCTTTGAGGTAATGATGGAGACTCATCTTGCCAGTGGACCACCCTATCTTGAGGTATATGTGTAATTTTCATCTTCAAGTGACCTTTCTTCGACTTCAACATTTACTACTGTTCGAGGAGAATACACAACCTCAAGCCGACACTTTGTTAGTGGGAGGCAGAATACGGAAGTGCCCGTATTTGGTGGTAGTATGGGAAACATAACCCCTGCACGACACTCGATTGGTAGATAGGACATGCATATCCTTCCTTCGATGTTCGATGCTAGAAATACATATTGGGGAATGTTATCAACTTCTAGTTGTTGGCAATCCACATATGATTGGGAATGTTACGAAAGTTGTTTAAGAAGGGATAATGTACTCCCTACGACATCTACCGGCGAGGGGCTCTCGTTTGTTGCGGATGATAGTGGGTCGGATGATGAGTCCGATGTTGATCCACCTCGAGAGTTCGAGTTCGATGGTGCAGAAGTTACATTATTTTTTGAACCGAAGCCTGTTCTAACCGTACCTGAAGATGTTGAAGGAGGTTCAGATGAAGAAAAAGAACTGCTATTCAGGGCACACTCGCCTCCAGCCTACATGCATAATGTTGATCTATCTTAAGACGATGCATTGGAGTTTCCTAAACTACCATACAGAACGCGTGACCGTACAAGTTCATCTTTGGATTCGGGATAATTAGAAGTTGGTAAAGAGTTTTTCAAAAAGGATATTTTTCTCGGTGCATTGAAATAATATAGCATCAAGAACGGGGTTAACTGCAACGTGGTTAAATCCAAGCTCGATAAGTACGAGACGAAGTGTGTAGTGTAAGACGTTACATGTTCATAGAAAATCATGGCCTCGTTGAGGAAAAGGATAGGCATGTGGGAGATAAAAAAGTACAAAGGTCCACATACATGTCTTACCGGTACAGTATCACTAGGTATTCAAGGTTTTTGAATAATACTAATATTACGTAATGTATTATTTAACGTACTTCGTTGACAGGTGTTTCCCAAGATCATCCGAAGATGGATTCAGAGATGTTGGCTGACTTAATATTACCGACGGTGAAGGCCGATCCCAAGACTATAGTGTCGGCCTTAATTGGCAATATTCGTAGCCAATTAGGGTACATGCCCTCTTAGAGAAAGGCTTGGATAGCCAAGTAGAAGGCATTGAAAAAGTTGCATGGTCGGTGAGACGCTTCATATAATGAAATGTGGCAGTGGTGTCAGGTGCTGGAGAGATATGTCCCAGGCAGCATAACAAACCTTGAAATGGAACCGGCGTACTACAACGATCGATTGTTCCGTGGATGCCAAGTGTTCAAGCGTTTGTTTTGGACATTTAAGCAATACCGATACGCATTTATATACTGCAAGTCATTGGTACAAATTAATGGTACCTTTATGTATGGTAGATATACGCATCGGCTATTATTAGCTGTGGCACAAGATGGCAGTGGGAGAATCCTTCCAATTGCGTTTAAAATAACACTGGGGGAGTCAGCTGATGACTGAGATTTCTTCCTATCTAGGTTAAGGAGGCATGTCTGCCCCCAACCTGATATATGCGTTATATCGGATCGGGACCCTAGAATACTAGCCGCAATAGAGCGACATAGAAGCCTGTAGCATCGCACAAATCGATATTGCCTAAGGCATGTTGCGTCCAACTACCACGGGCAACATCGATCTACAAGTCAACGATGGCAAGTGACCAATATGGGTATGTAATATTTATTAATATAATTTCGTTTGTAATATTCAATTTATTCTTAATTGAAGAGTAGTATGTAATATTCGCTATCAACTTATATTGGTAGGGTATGAGATCAACAAGGACCGTTTTCACGAGATGTTGGCGAGTTTGCGATCAGTTAATGAAGAAGGCGTAAACTTCCTATGCAATATTCCTTTCGAACAGTGGACACAAGCATACGACGGCGGCCTACGATATGGTCATATGACCTCAAATCTGGCCGAATGCATAAATTCTTTTCTCAAAGGAACGCGCCATTTACCGATAACATCGGTTGTGCGAGAGACATTTTAGTTTAGCGGCACTATTTTGAATCGAGCAGCAAGTTATAAAGGCCAAATGTAAGGAGACCATGTATGGTGCGCGAAGGTCTTGTGAGAAATTAACACGGGGAAGGCACGAGCTAACACCATGTATATAGTATGTAACAATCGCGACAACCTATGGTTTCGTGTGACGAGTTTGACAGACCGAACCAATGTATTGTTGGCGGGCAATATAGTGTACACTTGAGAAATAGGACCTGCGACTGTGGGATATTTGATGCACTTCGTTACCCATGTGCTCATGTACTTGCGGTTTGTCAGAATCTCCGTCTAGATCCCATGAGCTATGTCGACGAAGTGTATAAAATAGAAAACATGTACAACGTTTGGAGACACGTATTCCCACAATTTTCAGATGAGTGTAAGTGGTCATTCAGACGCTTGCATCGTATAAGTCATTAATGGATAGACAATCAAGGCGAAAACCAAAAGGTCGACCTTGCTCGACTAGAATACGCAACAATATGGATATCTGAGAAACGACCAACCAACGGAGGTTATGCGGATAGTGTAGGAACCTATGCCATACATCTCGCTCGTGTCCAAATCGGAATAGTTGATAGTCTTCTTAGGAATTTTTGTCTCTTGGTGGCTATGTAAATTCTATTTATTTCTTGATGAAAATGGTGAACTTTTGTAGAAGGACTAAGTTGCAAAAAAATTACAATAAAAAACTTACTTTATTTTATTAAATATATAAAAATTAAATTACAAAAAAAAATACAAAATAACTTTTACTTTATTAAAAATAAAAAAAGATTAAAAAATAAAACCAACTTTTACTTTATAAAAATAAAAATAGATTAAAAATAAAACAACTTTTACTTTATTAAAAATAAAAATAGATTAAAAAATAAAACAAATTTTACTTTATTAAAAATAAAAAATAGATTAAAAATAAAACTTTTACTTTATTAATTAAAAAATAAAAATAACTTTTACTTTATTAAAATAAAAAATAGATTAAAAATAAAAATAACTTTTACTTTATTAAAAATAAAAAAATATTAAAAATAAAATAACTTTTACTTTATTAAAAATAAAAATAGATTAAAAATAAAAACAACTTTTACTTTATTAAAATAAAAAATAAATTACAATAAAAATAAAAATAACTTTTACTTTATTAAATATACAAAATTAAATTACAATAAAATAATAAATAATTTTGATTTTATTAATTATATAAAAATTAAATTATATAAAAAATAAAAAATAACTTTTATTTTATTAAATATATAAAAAATAAATTACAATAAAAAATAAAAAATGACGGTCGGGATTAATGTTGGTGTCGTTCAGAATCAGTGCCACATGGGGGTGGTTGACGATTACTCGTTGGATTCCTCCTTCTTCTAGCTTCCGGCGGGGGTACTAGAACCTCAGGTGGGAATTCTGGTTCCTCCGGCAGGGGGTCTGGTTGTGGGTGTTAGGAGGAAGACCCACCTTGATAAAATAAAGTCTGGGGAGATGTTTGCATAAACCATGGCGGGGTGTCTGAATCCCATACGGCGAAGGAGACTAGTAAAAAGAAGAGCTCCCCGACAGCGCCTCTTGCGATCCCTCGTGCGACGGCAGCCTCAATATTTGCTAGCCAGTCGAGTATTCGGGTACGGACTCGAATCGGGCCATGCATTCCAACCTGCTGTTGGACTGAGAAAGGGAAACATATAAGGGTTAGGATACATATAAGGGTTAGGGTATGCACCTGGCATAATCTAAAAAGGCTATGATGTAGGTGTCGTCGGCTGAAGTGTTGGGCCCAGTGACTGTGTGGGCGTTGTTGATGGGCCCGGTGATTGTGTCGGCGCTGTTGATGGTCCTGTCTCATCACCCATGCTCCTTGGATTTAAAGGGCCCCGTCGTTCCTTTTTTCACAGAGTTGCCGTCTCCTCTCCTCTTCCGACAATAAATACGGCTTGCCATGGATCCTAAACCATGGCATGTATTACAACACGACGCTAACTCAGGAACGATGATCGGCTCCTGAATAGGTATATAATCATACCGGTTCTCTCACATTTCGATATGTGCTGACCAAAATCTTGGCCAATCCGTGTGCAATTGCCATAAGTCGACTTTATGCTTATCATTGAACACCTCAAGTGCCACAAGAATCGGTTGCTAGAATCTAAATTGACGCATAACCCGATCTGATTGGTGCATCTCCACGGTGGCATAGTTGATCAATGGGACCTTCACATGCCAAATGTTTGAATTTTGAAAGAACTCCTCCGGAATTACTGCCTGAATTGCCAGATCCTCGTATGATGTCCATTAAAACTATATTAAAATGATAAAAATATTAGTTATATACATAATACTAAATACGAATTACTAAATTCTAAATACGAAATACAAAATACAAAACGACTATTTTATTATGAAAATATATTTTATTTAATACTTACTTGTGATTCCAACCGTTGGTCTAATAGAAGTCGTATATCTTCAAGTGAGGTAGGTATTTCAACATAACTCGCCGAATGGTACCACCTAATTAAATAAAATTTTAGCATACAATTATATTTTAAATCTACGTAATAATTGTAAAATCTAATATTAAATTTACCTCGTTGTAAATGTGAATGTATATGGGTGGTCGACTCGCAAACGTAAAAATGGAAATCGAAACCGTGCCCATGATTGCAGTAGTGATAGGCAACCTCCGATTTTTGCTTTATTCGACCGCGTCGCCCCACACATCTCCTGATACAATTTTGATAGCACGGCAGACCCCCAACTCAATTCACCGGCTGCTCTAAAATCGACGAGTTTCAACAGCAATTTTAGGTGTACGAGGTTTCGTGACAGGTCTGGCATTAAATAGCCTCCAATCATCTCAAGAATGTATGCCCGAGCATACCGTATTCTTTCTATTTCGGTCGAACCATTATTCGGCTCCGGGAATGTGTCTCATAACCAGCCCATCTCGATTCGACCTCCGTAAATGTTATCCGGCATAGCACCCAAAAGTTCGTAGCATATGGCGGTCCAATCGTAGAAGTTGCGGACTTGGTGACTACGTACCCATCCATCGGCAAACCTAATTGCAAATGCACGTCTTCCAGAGTGGTAGTACACTCTCCGCATGGAAGATGAAAAGTGTGCGTCTCGGGTCTCCACCTCTCTATCAACACACTGATTAACTTCGGTTCCAACTTGCACCCCCGACCTATCGTGGTCCACGTGCCAAAAATTCACTTCCCGCAGGTAATTCTCGATCAACGGCAATGGCGGACCAGACATATTGCAAATATAGCATTGCAACACCCGATCTAATGACTGTTTAAAAAATTATAAAATAAATTTTAAATAAAATTGCATAAACTTAAAAAATATTAAATAGTATTGAAAAATTAAAATTAAAATTAAATTAAAATTAAAATTTACCATTGTCATTTGATCGATGGAAATGTGTTTATTGTCGAGACAAATTTAATTCCCCGGCCATTACTAATACGATCGAATATTTTAAAATTTATCAAAAAATATATTTCAAAAAATTAAAAAAAAGGGCTTTTTGTAAATATTAAAGGATTATTGTGAAATTTGAGAGAAAGTTTCAAGGAATTTAAGAGAAATTCAAGAAGAATTTGAGAGAAAGTTGAGAGAAAAATGAATAAGGACTTTGTTGTGAAAAAAAAAAGGGTGGGGGTATTTATAAGTTTTTTTTTCTGACTGGTGGAGGCCCAACGGTCAAAAAAATTTGATCAGTAGCGAAAGCACTCCTCGAGGGAGCGCTTTGTGCCACATCAAGGGAGCGCGTTTTTCTTGATCGGCACATCCCCCAAAACGCGTTAGCGTGGATGCGTTTTGGGGAAAATAACCATTTCCGTAAATAATCAAATATTCACCCATTTCGATAATTTTTTTTAAATTTTGGTATATTTTAGTAAATTGGCCAAAAGAAGAAGATGATTATAATAGAAAAAATGATATTTGAAGATAAATAAAATTTTATAATAATAAACTACATGTAGAAACTATTTCACATTGTAATTAAACAATTTTAATCATGTTTATAGGCATTAATTTATGGCATAATCACCTATTTGGACTTTTAATTTTATAAAAAATTTATTTTAGTATTCTATTTAATTTTTCATATTTTTAGCTTTTAAACTTGCATAGTATGTCAAATCATCATAAAATGGAAGAAAGATATTAACGTGTTAACATGTTGGCAATTAATTGATTTTTTAATTTAAAATTTTATATTTATTAAATAAATTAAATATTTTTATTTTTAAAACATTTTTATATATTTTAAAATTTTAAATTTTAAAAATTAATTAATTGCCAATGTGTTATCCACATTGTAATGCCAATGAGTTAAAGTTGTCATTATTTTTGTGATTTGACCAATAATACAAATTTAAGGGAAAAAATTTTTTTAAGTAAAGGGTTAAAATGATTTTTGATAAAATTAAAAATTCATTATAGGGTAAAATACTTAAAAATACCAAAAAAATAACTTATTTATGGAAAAGGGCCAGTTTCAAAAATATTTACGGAAAAAGGCCGTTTCATTCCAAAAGCGCGTCACGTCGGTAGCGTTTTGGGGATATCTGATAAGCGCGCCTATGGACGCGCTTTGCTGATGAATCACTAGGAAAATGTGCTGACGCAGACGCCTTTTTGTCCTCTCTTCCCGTCCAATTACAGTATGATATTCTAAGGTTTCTGGGCTAGGGTAAAAATATATATAGGGTTTTGGGCAAAATATATTAGCCCAAAAAATTAATTAAATTTTTTTGACATTTGTATGTGGCAAAATAATTTTGAGAAGACGTTTCTAAACAAACAGTGGCCAAAAATGCTTTAAGAAGGATGCACTGTCAAGAAAATATCAAAAGAGCTCCCACGTGGGCGCTTCTTTTTACTACATGAGTCTCCGGAAAATTATTTTGAGAAGACGTTTGAACAACAAACAAGCCAAAACGCTTCCGGTGAGGTGCACTTATAACATGAGTACTAAAAAGAGCTCCCACGTGATGTTCTTTTGCTCTGATGAGTCTCCGGAAAATTATTTTGAGAAGACGTTTCGAACAAACAATGCACAAAACGCTTCGGCAGGTGCATTGTCGGAAGAGTATCGAAAAGAGCTCCCACGTGGATGCTCTTTTGCTACTGATAATCTCCGAAAAAATTATTTTGAGAGGATGTTTCGAACAAACATGGCCAAAACGCTTCGAAAGAAGGTGCACCGTCAAGATGAGTCTTGAAAAGAGCTCCTACATGGACGCTCTTTTGCTCAAGAGTCTCGGGAAAATTAGACTATAAATCACCCAAATTTCATTCTTAGGTTGCATAAGGAAATTGAGGCAAAAGAAAAAAACTAAAATGAGTGAACGATTAATCTTTGTTATTTACTACGATGGTGAGGTTTGTGACACGAAAATGGTGTTGTTTTCTTATCGGAGAACACAAATATGACCGAAGTTTTAATCGAACGTCGATTTGGTAGAACTTCGCAAAAGAATTAAGCGTAAAATATTTGGAACAACGCCAATGAAAGTTCAGTCTATTAAGTATAGATTTTGCACTTCGGTTGATCCGGTGAGATATGACTCATTCGACATCAAAGGTCCTCGAGGTTTGAGGCAATGGTGGAGACTCATCTTGCCAGTGGATTACTCTATCTCGAGGTATATGTATAATTTTCATCTCCAAGTGATCTTTCTGCGACCTTAGCATCTACTGCTGTTCGAGGAGAATACACGACCCTAAGCCGACACTCTGTTAGTGGGAGGCAAAACACGGAAGTGCCCGTGTTCGGTGGTAGTATGGAAAACATAACCCCTACACGACACTCGGTTGGTGGATGGGACATGCATATCCATCCTTCGATGTTCGATGATAGAAATACGTATTGGGGGACATCATCAGCTTTTAGTTGTTGGCAATCCACATATGATTGGGAACGTTACGAAAGATGTTTAAGGAGGGATAATGTACTCCCACGACATCCACCGGCAAGGGGTCCTCATTTGTTGCAGATTATGGAGGGTCGGACGATGAATCCAATGTGGATCCACCTCGGGAGCCCAGGCCCGATGGTGCAGAAGTTGGATTATTTTCTGAACTGGAGCCTGTTCCAATTGTACCTAAAGATGTTGAGGGCGGTTCAGACGAAGAAGAAAAAGATCCGCTATTCAGGGCTTACTCGCCTCCAGCCCACATGCATAATGTTAATCTATCTCAAGATGATGCATTGGTGTTTCCTGAGCTACCACACCGGATGCGTGACTGTACAACTTTTTCGTTGGATTCGGACCAATTAGAAGTTGGTGACCAGTTTTCCAACAAGAATACTTTCTTACTGCATTGAAACAATACAGCATCAGGAACGGGGTTAACTACAACGTGGTTAAATTCAAGCTCGATAAGTACGAGGCGAAGTGTGTAGTGTAAGACAGTACATGTTCATAGAAAATCATGGCCTCGTTGAGGAAAAGGACAGGCTTGTGGGAGATTAAAAAGTACAAAGGTCCACATACATGTTTTGCCGGTATAGTACCACTATGTGTTCAATGTTTTTGAATAATACTAATATTATGTAATGTTGCATTATTTAACGTACTTCGTTGGTAGATGTTACACAAGATCATCCGAAGATGGATTCAGACATGTTGGCTGACTTAATAATCCTGACGGTGAAGGCCGATCCTAAGACTACAGTGTCGGCCTTAATTGGCAATATTCGTAGCCAATTGGGGTATACGCCCTCTTACAGAAAGGCTTGGATAGCCAAGTAGAAGGCGTTAGAAAAGTTGCATAGTCGGTGGGACGTTTCATATAATGAAGTGTGGCAGTGGTGTCAGGTGCTGGAGAGATATGTCCCAGGCAGCATAACAAACCTTGAAACGGAACCGGCGTACTACAACGATCGTTTCCTCTGTGGATGCGCAGTGTTCAAGTGTCTGTTCTGGTCATTTAAGCAATGTCGAGATGCCTTTATATCCTGCAAGCCATTGGTACAAATTGACGGTACCTTTATGTATGGTAGATATATGCATCGGCTATTGCTAGCTGTGGCACAAGACGGCTGTGGGAGAATCCTTCCGATTGCGTTTGTAATAACACCAAGGGAGTCAGCTGATGACTAGGACTTCTTCCTATCTAGGTTAAGGAGGCATGTCTACCCCCATCCTGATATATGCGTTATATTGGATCGGGGCCCTGGAATACTAGCCACAATTGAGCGCCAAGGAAGCCTGTAGCATCACACATACCATCGATATTGCCTAAGGCATGTTGCATCCAACTACTACGGGCAACATCGATCTAAAAGTCAGTGACGGCAAGTGACCGATATGGGTATGTAATATCTATTAATATAATTTCATTTGTAATATTCAATTTATTCTCAATTGAAGAGTGGTATGTAATATTCGCTATCAACGTATATTGGTAGGGTACGAGATCAATAAGAATCATTTTTAGGAGATGTTTGCGAGTTTGTGCTCAGATAACGACGAAGGCGCAAACTACCTGTGCAATATTCCTTTCGAACAGTGGACACAAGCATACGATGGCAGCCTATGATATGGTCATATGACCACAAACCTGACCGAATGTATAAATTCTCTTCTAAAAGGAACCATCATCTGCCGATTACATCGGTTGTGTGAGAGACATATTTTCGTTTAGCGGCACTATTTTCGAAGCGAGCAGCGAGTTATAGAGGGCAGATGCAAGGAGGCCATGTATGGAGCACAAAGGTCTTGCAAGAAATAATCAGGGGGAAGGCACGGGCCAACACTATGCACACAGTGTATTACGATCGCGACGACTGTGGTTTCGTGTCACGGAGTTTGATGACCAACCAAGGTATTGTTGGCGGGTAGTATCGTGTACACTTGACAAATAGGACTGCGAATCGTGGATATTTGATGCACCGTTACCCATGCTCATGTACTTGTGGCTTGTCAAAATCTCCGCCTTGATCCCATGAGCTATGTCGATGAAGTGTATAAATTAGAAAACATGTACAACGTGTGGAGACACGTATTCCCACCATCCCAGATGAACGTAAGTGGTCACAAGATGTCGCTTGCACCATATAAGTTGTTGCGGATAGACAATTGAGGCGAAACCAAAAGGTTGACCTTTCTCGAGTAGAATACGCAACAATATGGATATTCGAGAAACGAGCAACCAAAGTAGGTCATATGGATGGTGTAGGAACCCGAGGCATACATCTCGCTTGTGTCCAAATCGGAATAGTCGATAGTGTTCTTAGCTTTTTGTCTCTCGGTGGCTATGTAATTTCTATTTTTTTGATGAAAACGGTGAACTTTTGTACAAGAACTTTTATTTTATTCAAGTTTTAATTTATTAAAAGAAAAATCAAATTACAATAAAAAATAAAAAACATTATTTTGTTAAATATATAAAAACTAAATGACAATAAAAATTAAACAATTTCTATTTTATTAAAGATATTAAAATTAAATTACATTAAAAAATAAAAATCAAATTACAATAAAAAAAAAAAGCATTATTTTATTAAATATATAAAACTAAAGTACAATAAAAAATTAAACCATTTCTATTTTATTAAAGATACTAAAATTAAATTACATTAAAAATTAAATTACATTAAAAATAAAAATCAAATTACAATAAAAATAAAAATCATTATTTTATTAAATATATAAAACTAAAGTACAATAAAAAAATTAAACCATTTCTATTTTATTAAAGATATTAAAATTAAATTACATTAAAAAAGTAAATTACAATAAAAAATAAAAAACTGTTATTTTATTAAATATATAAAACTAAAGTACAATAAAAAATTAAACTATTTTTATTTAATTAAAGATATTAAAATTAAATTACATTAAAAAATTAAATTACATTAAAAAATAAAATCAAATTACAATAAAAAATAAAAATTGTTATTTTATTAAATATATAAAACTAAAGTACAATAAAAAATTAAACCATTTTATTTTATTAAAATATTAAAATTAAATTACATTAAAAAATTAAATTACATTAAAAATAAAAACAAATTACAATAAAAATAAAAATTGTTATTTTATTAAATAAATAAAACTAAATTACAATAAAAATTAAAATTAAAAAATTATATGACAATTATAAAATAAAAAGTCGGTTCAATCGGTGTTGATGCTTATTTAATCATGTGACACACGGGCGGGCCATCGTGATTCTGTGTGGATTCCTCCTTCGCTCTAGCTTCCTGAGGTCGTGGAACCTCGAGTGGGATTTCGATTCTCCCAAGACTGGTCAGTTGTAGGTGTTGCGAGGATGACCCACCTTAATGGAGGTGTTTGCATAAATCACGGCGGGGGTGTCTGAATCCCATATGGCGAAGGAAGGTGGTAGAAAGAAGTGCTCCCCGATGGTGCCTCTTGTGATCCCGCAGCGACGACGGCCTAAAGATCGGCTGGGCAGCAGGAGTAGTCGGGAACAGACTCAAACTCGGCCATGCATTTCAACCTGAGGTGGGACTGGAAAAGGAAACATATATGGATTAGGAGGATACATATAAGGGGTAGGGTACGCACCTGGCATAAAAGGGTAAAGGCTGTGATGTTGGTGTCGTCAATTTGAATCGATGGGTCCGGTGACTATGTTTGCCATTGTTGATGGCCTCGTCTCATCACCCTTTCTTCTTGGATTTAAAGGGCCCCGACGTTCCTTTCGTTCATGAAGTTGTCATCGCCTCTCTTCTTCCGACAATAGATACGGCTTACCATGGATCCTAAACCATGGCATGTATTCCGACGCACGCACGCTAACTCAAGAACGATGATCGGTTCCCAGATAGGTAAATAGTCATACCGGTTCTCCTACGTCTCGATATGTGCTGACCAAAATCTTGGCCAATCCGTGTGCAGCTGCCGTAAGTCCACTTTGTGCTCATCATTGAACACCTCAGGTGGCACGGGAATTAGTTACCGGAATCCAAATTGTTGCAGAACCCGATCTGACTGGTGCATCTCTACGGTCGTATAGGTGATCAATAGGACCTTTATGTGCCAACTGTTCGGATTTTGGAAGAACTCTTCCGGAATTACTGCCCGAATTTTTGGATCCTCATACGGTGTACATTAAAACTATATTAACATTACCAAAATATTAGTTATATACATAATACTAGACACTAAATACGAAATATTAAATTATAAATACGAAACTTACTTGTGATTCTGATTGTTGGTCCAATAGAAGCCGTGTATCTTCAAGCGAGGGAGGTATTCCAACATGACTCGCGAATGGTTCCACCTAATTAAATAAATTTTAGCATACAATTATACTATAAATCTACGAAATAATTGTAAAATATAATATTAAATTTACCTCGTTATCGGGGAATGAATATGGGTGGTCGAGTCGAGATCGTAAAAATGGAAATAGAAACCATGCCCATGAATCCGCCCACCTCGCCAAGGAGATAGGATTCACTATCTTTAGCCCGCTCACCCCGCCAAGAAGATAAGGTCGAATTCGATCCGCTTACTCCTCGCCAAGAGAGATTAGATCTATGGTTCAATCCGCCCACCCCGCCGCAGGAGATAGGATCTACTATTTTAGCCGCTTACCTCGCCGTTGAAGATAAGGTCGAATCTTCGATCCGCTTACTCGCCAGAGAGATAAGATCTATGGTTCAATCCGCTCCACCTCGCCAGCCGAGATAGGATCTACTATTTTAGCCCGCTTACCCCGCCAAAGAAGATAAGGTCGAATCTTCCCGCTTCTACCCCGCCAGAGATAAGATCTATGGTCTTCAATCCGCCCACTCCCGCCAGGGAGATAGGATTCATTATCTTTAGCCTACTTACCCCGCCAGCGAAGATAGGTCGAATCTTCGATCCGCTTACTCCCGCCGAGAGATAAGATCTATGGTCTTCAATCCGCCCACTCCTACTCAAAGAGATAGATCTACTATCTTTAGCCCGCTCACCCGCCGGTGAAGATAAGGTCGAATTCTCGATCCGCTTACTCTCCGCCAAAGAGATAAGATCTCAGCTGCTCAATCCACTCCACCCTCGCCAATGAGATAGGATCTACTATCTTTAGCTCGCCCACTCCCCGATCAAGGAGATAAGGCTTTTCGATCCGCTTTACCCTCGCCAGAGAGATAAGATCTCGTCGCTTCAATCCACTCCACTCCCCGCAAAGGAGATAGGATCTACTATCTTTAGCCTCGCTTACTCCCGATCAATGAGATAAGGCTTTTTCGATCCGCTTACTCTCGCCAAGAGAGATAAGAGATCTGCCGCTTCAATCCACTCCACTCGCCAATGGAGATAGGATCTACTATCTTTAGCCTCCTCCACCCCATGGAGATAAGGCCGATCCGCTTACCTCGCTCGAGAGATAAGATCATTGCTTCAATCCACTCCACTCCCCGCCGTGGAGATAGATCTACTATTTAGCCCGCTTACCCCCGCCAAAGAAGATAAGGTGAATCCGATCCGCTTACCCGCCGCAGAGAGATAAGATCTATGGTTCAATCCGCCTACCTCGCCAGCCGAGATAGGATCTACTATTTTTAGCTCGCTCACTCCCGCCAGGAAGATAAGGTCGAATTCGATCCGCTTACTCCTCGCCAAGAGATTAGATCTATGGTCTTCAACCGCCCACTCTCGCCAGGAGATAGGATCTACTATTTTAGCCTGCCTACCTCACCAAGATAAGGTCGAATTTTCGACCGCTTACTTTCGAGAGATAAGATCTATGGTTCAATCCGCCCACCTTCGCAGCCGAGATAGGATCTACTATTTAGCCCGCTTACCTCGCCGCGAAGATAAGGTCGGAATTTTCGATCCGCTTCTACCCCGCCAAGAGAGATAAGATCTATGGTCTTCAATCCGCCCACTCCCGCCAGGGAGATAGGATTCATTATCTTTAGCCTACGCTTACCCCGCCGGTGAAGATAAGGCCGAATCTTCGATCCGCTTACTCCCCGCAGAGAGATAAGATCTATCTTCAATCCGCCCACCCTACCAAAGAGAGGATCTCTATTTTAGCCCCGCTTACCTCGCTGGTGAAGATAAGGCTCGAATCTTCGATCTGCTTTCACTCTCCGCTCAAGAGATAAGATCTGCTGCTTAATCCACTCCACCTGCGCAGAATGAGATAGATTCATACTATTCTTAGCCTGCCTACTCCCCGATCAATGGAGATAAGGCTTCTTCGATCTGCTTTACCCTCGCCAGAGATAAGATCATTGCTTCAATCCACTCCACTCCCCGCCGGAGATAGATCTACTATTTAGCTCGCTTACTCCCGATCAATGAGATAAGGCTTCTTCGATCCGCTTACCTCGCCGAGAGATAAGATTCGCCGCTTCAATCCACTCCACTCGCCAAAGGAGATAGATCTACTATCTTTAGCCCGCCCACTCGATCGGTGGAGATAAGGCTTTTCGATCCGCTCTACTCTCGCCAAGAGAGATAGATCTGCTGCTTCAATCCACTCCACCTTCGCCGGTGGAGATAGGATCTACTATCTTAGCTCGCCCACTCCTCGATCGCTGGAGATAAGGCTTCTTCGATCCGCTTACTCTCGCCATAGAGATAAGATTCATTGCCAATCCACTCCACTCGCCAGTGGAGATAGATCTACTATCTTTAGCCCGCTTCCACTCTCGATCGGTGAGATAAGGCTTCTTCGACCGCTTACCTCGCCAAGAGAGATAAGATCTCGCCTCTTCAGAATTCCCATTAACCTTGCTACATTGCCCTCGAGGAACCTACCAGTAAGTGATTTCATGGGGTCTATGCATATGTCAAATGATTAGGATGTCGTGAAAGATGCTCCTAACCATATGTATCATGAATGTTATGAATGGATGCAAAATGTCATGAGAATGATCCATTTTTAACATTTGACCAAGTTATTGCTTGTCGCTTTTTTAAGGTGACTCTCGACGATGTCTTCTCTGCTCACCGATACTTTTAGCAACTAATCAAGATGTCGCCACCGCTTAAACCCTTATCTCAAGTCTCGAGCCCTTTTAAGCTCGTTAGTTCTAAACAATTGTCCTGCTTTCGATTCTTGTATTTTTCTTAAACTTTTAGAGAGTGCATAAAACTTCTTTTGTGAAAGTATTATTAGTTCAATAATCATTATTTCAAAGGAAGAATGCTTGAAACAAGACTGTAGAAATGAATAAAATTAAAATTTATTCGATAAAACCCGTGAAGAATAGGTTGAACAAGGAAAACAAATTCTATTAAGGTACAATATGAGTAAGAATGGTATTGATGCCCAGATATCCCAAATCGAGCTTTTTCAGACGCATTTTCGAAGACCACTGAGTTCAACATGTGTCTAAGATCCATGGTATTTTGTAGATGCCCCAAGACGTAATATATCTCCTCATTGTTAATTCAAGTATAGCTAAACCATCAGATGCCCCTCACGAGCTGATCATACTTTGAGCCACTTTTTTTGGGTTTTCAACTCAAAGCCCTTTAGTCTCAAAGTCACTTTGCGGGTTTCGCTTTGGCCTCTCCGTTTTTTTTTTTTGAACTCAAGATGCCCTCTGGGTTTTCATCTTGGTCCACTTTCAAGCCAGTACTTCTCTTGACCGAGTCTCGTTAATTGATTTGGCGACTTTTGCCGTCCATCTCGACTAGTATCAAAGCTCCTCCAAAAGGCCTTCTTTACAACGTAGGTCCTTCCCAATTAGGCATCCACTTTCCCCAAGTCCTTTTGCATAGGAGAATTGCTTTCAACACCAAGTCTCCCTCATGGAATACTGGGCGGACTTTCTTATTGTAAGCTCGCATCATCTCGCTTCTAGTACAATTGACCATGGCGAATAGCTCTTAGCCTCTTTTCTTCAATTAGATTCACCGATCATATCGAGATTGAACCCATTCTCGCTTCATTCAACTTTAGCTCGATAAAACGCGGAGTGAAGGGATCTCCACTTCAATAGGCAAAACCGCTTCCATCCCATAAACCAACGAGAAAGGAGTTACCCCAAGAGAGGTTCTAACCGATGTTCGACAGCATGTAGAGGCAAGCGTAACTTCTCATGCCGCCCTTGTAGGTCTCAACCATTTTCCCCACAATTTTCTTGATATTTTTATTAGCCGCCTAATCGCTCCATTCATCTTGGGTGATATGGCACGAGTTATGGTGCTTAATGTTGAATCGATCGATGGCACTCTCGCTATCGCTTTATTGTTCAAGTTTAGTGCATTGTCGATTACCGATCCTTTCGGCATACCGTAATGACAAATGATCTCCTTCTTCAAAAACTTGCTAATCGCCTTCGTGATATTAGCATATGAAGTCGCTTCTACCCATTTGGTGAAGTAATCAATGACCACGAAGATGAAGCGATGTCCATTAGAAGCTTTCGGTGAGATTGGCCCAATAACATCCATGCCCCACATTGAGAAAGGCCATGGAGAAGTCATAACATGAAGAGGTGAATGAGGCACATGGATCTTGTCTCCATAAACCCGACACTTATGGCACTTCTGGCATAACGGATGCGCCTCCTTCCATTGTAGACCAAGAATACCCAAATCTCATGATTTGCCTAGCCATCGAACCCATTGGCATGTGTTCCATGACACCCTCATGGACTTCTTCCAGATTTTCCTAGCTTCCACAAAGATCCACACATCCGAGCAACACTTGATCCCTCCTCTTTATATTGTGATCTCTCCATCTAGACATAGTCACTGCAAGTCTTCTCAATGTCTTCTTATTATTTTCACCATTGATCGGGATATTCGTGGCTTTTCACATATTGCGTATATCATGGTACCAAGGATGATCATCTCTCTTCCTCTTCACAATATTGAAACAATGAGCCTGAGCCCCACAAATACTCATTTGATAGGCTTCATACCCTCCGCCATTCACTTTGATCATAGAAGCTAGAGTGGCCAAAGTATCGCCATCCGGTTTTCATCCCATGGGAGGTAAGAATGTAATATCATCAAACTCCTCAATTAGTTCCGGACTAACTTTCGATAGCGATCAATTTGGGATCTCTTGTTTCCCATTCTCCTTGAGTGATATATGACAAGAGCAGAATCTCCGTATACCTCTAGCACCCTAACTTTGTGGTCTATGGCTGCTCGGATCCCCATGATACACGCTTCGTATTCTGCCATGTTATTTGTGCAATCAAGTCCAACTTGCAAGTGAATGGATAGTGTTCTCCATTTGGGGATACCAAGACCGCCTAATTCCATTACCAACCGATTTGATGCTCCGCCAAAGTTCATCTTCCAGGACGATCTTCTAAGATATCCCTTCAACTCAGTAGCTACAAACATCGATCTTCATTAGGAAAATCGAAATTAAGGGCTCATAATCATCTAGTGCCCTCATCACTAAGAAATCTGCTATTGCACTTCCCTTCACCGCCTTCCGATTCACGTGAGACAATGTCGAACTCAGAGCAAAATTTGCCATCGGCCATTCTTCCATTCGTGGCCATCGACTCCATCATGTATTTCAGAGGTCCAATTTTGAGATTAACCAAGTCAGTGGTACAAATATGCATCGCCTCAACCTCCGAAAGTTGTCTGCATCTAATGCATAACACAATTTCTCAATTGGCGAGTATCTCATTTCACACTTGGTGAATTTCATCGAGGTAATATATCGCCTTTCTTTCCTCCCTGCCTCTCATCGTGTTGGCTAGCACACATCCCATTGAGTTATCGAACACCGCCGATACAAAATTAAGGGTCTATCAGATCGAGGCATTAACACCTGGGTGTTGGACAAATATTGTTTAATCTTATCAAACGCCTCCGCATTCATCATCCCAAATGCCCGGATTGTGCTTCTTAAGAAGACGGAATATTGGATCACATTTCAATCAATTGTGAAATAAACCGAGCGATGTAATTCAATCTCCATAGAAAACCCCTGACTTCCTTCCGAAAAGCGCGGCGGAGGTAATTTTGTACTACCTTGACTTTATCCGGATCTACTTCATTTTTCAGACCACCACGAAACCCAATAGCTTCCCCGATCGAGCCTCGCAAGGTACATTTATGGATTGAGCTTCAAATTGAAATTTTCTCAATCTCGTGAACAACTTCCTCAATACTTGCACATGCTCCCTTCCGCTCGAGATTTTGCGATCATGTCGTCGACGAGACCTCGATCTCCTTATGCATCATGTCATGAAACAAGGTTACCATAGCCCTTTGTATGTTGTTCTGCATTTTTAACCCAAATGGCATCACTTGGTAACAAAAGGTTCCCCATAAGGTTATGAAGGTAGTCTTTACCATGTCCTCGGGATGCATCTTTATTTGATTGTATCCCGAGAAACCGCCCATGAAGGAGAAAATGAAAATCCCGCCGTGTTATCCACCAAAGTGTCAATGTGAGGTAGCGGAAGTTATCTTTCTGGCTGGCCTTATTTAGTCCCTCAGATTCCACACACATCCGGACTTTTCCATCCTTTTGGGGACAGAACCACGTTGGCTACCCATTCTCGAGTAATTTACTACTCGAAGAACCCAAAGATCAAATTACTTGACTTCTTCCCTTATCTTTATGTGACATCTGTCTCATCCTTCGAAGCTTCGTTGGACCGGCTTGCATTCTCTTTTTACGGGATACTGGTACCGTAAATATCAGACTCAACCCCGCATGTCTTGATACAACCACGCCAAGACATCTTTGAACTCCAAGAGAAGTCTAATGAGGTCCTCGCTTGTTTCATGGGTGACGCAAACCGATTTTCACTTCTTTCCCATCCTCTAAGTATGCTTTCAATTGTCTCTTCGTGAGGTAGAATCCGCTTATCCTCCCGCTCTACCATCCTTAACAAATCCAGAGATAAATCATAATCTTCGCCATCCAAAGTCCCGAGATCCTCCGGCACGCGGTCTTGCTCATAAGGGAATTCGAAGTTCATAGCAATCACTATGACGCCGATATCCGGGGACCTATGGTAGGTATAAAAGAATATTCAATGAAAATGGATTTAAGGACTACTTATTTATGCTATGATTATGAATGGAGTAGAACAAAAGTAGAAGAATTATTACACTAAATGGAAATAAAATGCACTTCTTATTGAAAATAATGATGCGTGAACATGCCTATTTCACAAAAAATTTTATTGTTCCAGGTTTGAAACAATAAGTGTATTTTGAACATTACTGCTTTTATTCCTAAAACTACATGAATTTCTTCCGCAATTCACTTGTCCGTAACACTTCCAGGAATCCAAATTGTTGCGAACCCGATCGACCGGTGCATCTCTACTATCGATAGGTGATCAATAGGACCTTTATGTGCCAACTGCTCGGATTTTGGAAGAACTCCTCCTAATTATTGCCTCAAATTTTGGATCCTCATACGGTGTACATTAAAACTATATTAACATTACCAAAATATTAGTTATATACATAATACTAGACACTAAATCTGAAATATTAAATTATAAATCTGAAACTTACTTGTGATTCGATTGTTGGTCCAATAGAAGCCGTGTATCTTCAAGCGAGGAGGTATTCCAACATGACTCATACAATTATACTATAAATCTACTGAAATAATTGTAAAATATAATATTAAATTTACCTCGTTATCGGTGGGAATGAATATGGGTGGTCCAATGATGGTTCCACCTAATTAAATAAATTTTAGCATACAATTATACTATAAATCTACGAAATAATTGTAAAATATAATATTAAATTTACCTCGTTATCGGTGGGAATGAATATGGGTGGTCGAGTCGATATAGTAAAATGGAAATCAAAACCATGCCCATGATTTGTAGTAGTGATAGGCAACCTCCGATTTTCACTTTACTCGTTGCGTCCTCAAGCATCTCTCGATACAACCTCGATACGGCACCCCAACTCAATTCACCGTTTGCTCTAAAATCAACAAGTTTCAATGACCATCTCGGTGTCTGAGGTTTCTAGAAAGGTCCCAGATTAGATAGCCTCTAATTATTTGAAGAATGTATGCCCGAGCATACCGTATTCTTTCTATTTCGTCGAACCCTCATTCGGCCCGGAATGTGTCTCAGTAACGAGCCATCTCGATCCGAGCTCCTTGAATTTTATCCTAATGGCACCTGAAGCTCGTAGCACACGGCTCTCCAATCACGAAGTTATGGACCGGTGACTCACCGACCCGGCCCACCAGCAATCCCAATCAAGCATCGCACATCTTTCGAGTGATGGTACACTCTCGCATGGAAGATGGAAAGTGTGTCTCGGTCTCCACCTCTCTATCAACGACCGATCAAAGGCGGCTCCAACTTGAACCCCTACTATCGTGGCCACGTGCAAAAACCCGCTTCCGCATGTAATTCTCGATCAATCTACGATGGGGACCATGTATGTTATGAATATAACATTCCAACACTGATCTATGACTATTTAAAAACTTATAAAATAAAAATTAATTAAAATTGCATAGACCTAAAAAATATTAAATAATATTAAAAAATTAAAATTAAAACTTACCATTTGCAATTGCTTGACGGATATGTGCTTGTTGTCTAGATGAAGTAATTCCTCGGTCATTTGTAATACGACTGAAAGTTTTAAAAGTTTCAAAAAAATATATTAAAAAATTAAAAAAATAAAAAGAGCTTTTTTATAAATATTAAAGGACTATTTCAAAATTTTAGAGGAAATTTGAAGGACTTAAAGAGAATTTTGAGAGGAATTTGAGTGGAATTTGAGAGAAGAATGAGTAAGGATTAAAGTGTGAAAAAAATAAAAGGGTTGGGAGGTTTTTATAGGATTTTTTTTTACCGTTGGGCCCCCAACGGTCAAAAAAAATTTGGCCGTTGGGCCTCAACGGTCAAAAAAATTTGGCCTTTTTTTTTTACCGTTGCAGGGCTAAAACGCGCCCTTGGGGACGCGCTTTGCTGGCATATCCCCTCAAAACGCGCTGACGTGAACGCGTTTTGGGGTGAAACGGCTCTTTTCCGTAAATATTTTTGAAACTGAGCCTTTTTCGTAAATAATTTGTTTTTTTAGTATTTTTGAGTATTTTAACCTTCATTATACATAAGAAGCAAAGTTATAATAGAAAAATAATAATATTTTAAGTAATAAAACAAAATATGATTTTTAGATTAAAATTGATACTGTAGTTTAATTGGATGTAACTGTCAAAATCGACCAAAGCCCAATCACCATTCCCTTTTTACTCAGATAACGCGTAATCTCCTTCGAAGTTCCCAGCCATGGCCGAAGCTTCTAGAACCTTCCACGCTACCCTCTTCTCCCTTCCAACTTTCTCTCCACGACTCCACTTCAAGCTAAGCTACTCTCACAGTCACCCTTCACTTCATCTCAAGAGAGCATGCTCGGTTCAACGCTCAATTTCCGAAACCAAAACGATGTCGTCGAACACGACCCTGCCTTGGGGCTGCGACATTGATTCCTTGGAGAATGCTGAGGCTCTTCAAAAATGGTTGTCGGATTCGGGCTTGCCTCCTCAAAAGGTAAGGATAAACAAAGTGGAAATGGGAAAGAGAGGATTGGTTGCTTTGAAGAAAATTAACAGGGGCGAGAATCTTCTCTTTGTGCCTCCCTCGCTTCTCATCACTTCAGATTCAGTAAGTTATTAGAACTGATTTTGTTCATGACCAATTTTAGGAGTATTTTATATCTTGGTTTATTGGTTTTTAGTTAAAATTTTCAATCAGATTTAAACACTGGAGCAGTTTTAATTGGTTCTAACGTTATAATTGTTCTTTAATCTTAGGATTGGAGTTCACCTGAGGCTGGTCATGTATTAAAACAGCATAATGTTGCAGATTTGCCATTGTTAGCAACCTATCTTATTAGTGAAGCAAATCTCCAGAAATCTTCCAGATGGAGCAATTATATATCTTCCTTACCTCGACAACCCTATTCTCTTTTATACTGGTGAGTTTCATCTCTTTATTTTTCTTTAAATATTCGTGTCCAATACATACTTGAGCATGAATAGTGAATACGAGGACACAATCTTTCAGAGACCTTTCAACGCATGAAAATCTTGAAATTTTTTGAATAATACATGTCAGCCAAAGACCCATATCTGACACTTGAACTCGAACCCAAGTAGAAAAAAGATTCTTTTCTGGCCTTGACTACTTGGTGGCATGGTTGAACTCTCAAGAGTTTTACCTTGCTATGCATAAAGGGGTTACTCAGATTTTCCCTCTACAGTCTCTCTGTATTGTTTCAGGACACGATCAGAACTAGACAGGTATCTCAAAGCATCGCAGATAAGGCTTCGGGCTATTGAAAGAATTGCTGATATTACTGGAACGTATGGCTTTCAACCATTACTTGGTTCATATTAGGTTATTGGTTTATATTCCTAGAACTATATTGCTCCTAGTCTTCATTTTGTTTAAAGTATTCATGTCTGAAATCTCTATCCGATATATATTTGGATATGAGTATGGGTATGATTCTTATACAAAATTGAACATATCGTGTCGGACACAAACCTGAATCTGACTCTCATCCCTGAGTTAGAGTAACATAGTTAGTGAGTATAAAAATTTCTAATTTTCTTCCAATAAATTGTTCTCATGTTTCATGTAGATTCGACGATTTAAGACGTAGGATATTTTCCAAGCATCCTCATTTATTCCCTAAAGAGGTACTTACTCCATATTTATGTTACTCAGACTCAGATGTGAGTGTCAGACACGAGGAAGTTTAAATTTTTTTATGTTTTTCTATGGAGCATCCTTTGAGATCCATATCCTCATACGTTACCTAAATGCGTGTTGGAAACAAAAAGTCAAAGCAACATAGCTCTACAATGCAAAACGAGTTTTCTGCTATGTTAGTGTAATTTGAAGCGTTATTCTAATGATCTGCTTCTGATGCTACCACTTTATGAAGCTTCTGCGATAGGGCAAATGAAAACATCTTTACCCATATATATATGTGCGTGTGTAAGTTCAATCAGTAAGGAAATAGCATCTTGTTTTATCCAAGTATTTGTTCTCTTTAAGAAAAAAACTAGTAAAGGAAGTATATGTTCTTAGTAATTCAACTTTACTTGCATTTAGGTTGTGTTATCAACCCCTTTTTGCAAATATCCTGCTTTCTTTAAATTTAGATTTTAGATCAAAGTTGTTGGATATAGGTATATGTTTAGCACGTGTATCTTCAAATTTTTTTCAAGATATACATGTAGTTGGAGAGTGCTCTGAGGATCATATCCTCATACCTATTTCAAATATGCGTTGGAAATGAGTACTTAAAGAAAAATGAGGAGTCAGAACAACATATAGCTCTGAACAACATATAGCTCTCTACTTATTTTGCAGTATAAATTATTTGCAGGTATTCAATTTGGTGACTTTCAGATGGTCTTTTGGCATTCTCTTATCACGATTGGTAAGCAGGTCTACTTTGAAATGTTATAATGGGTGTTAACCTCAACTGTGTTTGTCAATTCAAACTAAATCCAACCAAAGAGGGATGCGGTACTTTCAAGTTCACTTTGATACCACTTATACATACATATACACACATATATACCCATCATATAAAATTCTTACATGTAAAACTTATGGTTTAAGACAATGTACAAAAGAAGAAAATTCAGAAGAATGGAAGCTTTAAAATCTTTATTTCTCTGTTAAACACAGATATACCTATCTTCAATGGATGGAAAGGTTGCCTTGGTTCCTTGGGCAGATATGCTCAATCATAGCTGTGAGGTATAGAGAGGTCTTTCTCTATTAAATATGCTTGTGAGATATATAACTGCCATAATTTGCAAAAATCAAATACTAACTTCGGGTTAAAAGAACCTAGATAAAATTGGGTGTCTATGCTAATCTGATTGCTCTTATCTGTTTTTACTGATTAAGGTGGAAACATATTTGAATTATGACAAATCATCTCAGGCAGTTGTCTTTACAACTGATCGGGCATATCAGCCAGGTGAGCAGGTAAATCAGATCCTGATAGTAAATATATATTATATTATGTTCTTTGATCTTTGGGACATTGAGATTATTGGAGCAATAATAAAATCAGTGGGACACAGTAAGTAAACTTATATTGTTACTTGGTTTTGTCAATGATATGCCTTAAAAGATTACAGACTTCCTGCAAGAGAGCTGGTTGGTATTCAGATATGGAAGCTTCATGAGAAGGGGAAAAAAACTTACTATAAATGCACATAGGTATATGCATGATATGAGAAGGGAAAAAACTTACTATAAATGCACATAGGTATATGCATGATATTTTCCTGCTGCATATAGAAAACATGAATGCATGTAGCCTATAGTGTGCATCAATCTCATATTGAAAGGAAAAGGAAGATAATGGGATATAATTGTGAGCCCTACAAACCAAAATAAGTTAGTTTTGCGGGGAGAAGGTAATGGCTGTATGTGATGCGCATATGCACACTTTGTGTATCCAAACTGATTTTGCTCGATATATACATTTTGGAACTAGGACCGATCCTTAAAAGTAACATTTTATAATGATCATAGACTTTCAGGCTAGCCTGTTGTACACATGAACTTCTTCAATGTTTAGATTTCCGGACCAGAAAGTTTAAAATGTCTTATAGATGATTGGTTACTTGCATTATTTTATGCAGGTTTTCATATCGTATGGCAAAAAATCTAATGCAGAGCTGCTATTATCTTATGGATTTGTTCCAAAAGAGGGCACAAATCTTAATGATTCAGTAGAGCTACCTCTATCCCTTAAAATATCTGACAAATGTTATAAGCAGAAATTGAAAGCTTTGAAGAAGCATGGATTGTCTGCGTAAGCTGGATACATATATATTTCCTCGAGTTTCGGGTTTGATTTGTTGATTTAAAATCAAATTTATTCCATTATTAATGATTCGTTTCATTCTCGCGAATCTTTTGTAGCAGTTCTCAGTGTTATCCTATACAAATCAGTGGTTGGCCATTGGAGTTAACGGCATATGCTTACCTAACAGTCAGCCCTCCAAGCATGAGCAAGCAGTTTGAGGAGGTTTGAAAACTCTCTACCTTCTAAATCCCAGGCTCAAAGTTTAAGCATTGAATTCTTAAAGATTGCTTCTTCAGATGGCTGCTATGGCATCCAATGAATCTATTATCAGGAAGGATTTAAGATACCCTGAAATTGAAGAAAAAGCACTGCAATTTATTCTTGACAATTGTGAATCAAGCATATCAAAGTATTCTAAATTCTTGAAGGTGAGGACCATATTGTCTGAATCTTCATTTCTCTTAAATTAACTGTTTCCGACACATTCAAATATGAGTATGGAATATTATCCTTTAGGCTCCCAGATACATGAAAAAAATCAGAAAAAAAAAAAAAAAAAATTAACATGTCTGTATCGGACACATTTTCATGTTTGATACTCACACCTGAGTCTGAGTAACATAGGGTAAGAGGGAATTTGGAAGCATCTTCTTTTACAATTTTTTTAGTTGAAATCTTTTTTTGAGAACTTGAAAAACTGTACATGTACATGGATTGAAATTACCATAACAACAGGAAACTCTTTATTTGACAAAACTGAATTAGGTCTGATATCTAAATACCTCAAGTTAATGTGCCACTCTTTAATTTAATTTAATTTTTTATATAGGAAAGTGGCTCCATGGATTTGGATATAACATCCCAAGAACAACAGAATCGAGGAGTGTTTCTGAAACAGCTAGCAGTAGATTTATGCACAAGTGAGCAGAAAATACTATATCGTGCTCAATATGTAAGACTACACTTTTGCCTAAGATTTATGTTTAAGGTGCTTGGTGCATCACCATTGACGCTTGTTTTACAACCAATAATTCATAATCTGTTTTTTCAACTCCTGTCGAGTGAATCCTGAGTTTTAAGTAAGTAATCTGGTTAGGCTCAGTCTTGTACCCTTGTTACCGAGTGAAAGTAGTAACACAGACTTTCTCTAAGCTTTTCCATATATCAACACTCATATATGTATATGTGTGTCGGGCATGAGTACTTATAAAGAAGAAATAAAGGGTATGAAACCATACAGGTGAAGTGCTCACCCACTTCCCTGTTGCTTGAGAATTGAAGAACTGTTTCATATTCTCTCTTATCAAATCCCACCAGTTAATTTCAGGGAATAAGGTCCGAGTACAACAAGGATTCATAAGTGCAAAAATATTATTAGATGCTGCATGTTCTAGAACCCAGAATATAATCATTTCATGAGATATAGGGAATTTAAACCATAACGCTAAGAGCATATGTACATACATGTGCATACATGTCATGCATATGCTGTTGTTAGATAAAATATATATAGGTTAGAATGATCCAGTTCATTCAATAAGCAAGCTTGGGTTAGAATCCCACTATCTGTATGTAACCTTTCTTCATTCCCAAATTGCGACCTTCGTTAAACAACTTATATATATATATATGTATGTATATATATATATGTTTCTTCCTGATTGGCCTAATGATTCAGCTTAATTGTGCCAATGTGAATGGTTCCAGATACTGAAGAGGAGATTGAGGGATATGAGAAGTGGTGAACTGAGAGCTTAATCTTTTGATGGCTACAACCTTTTCCCCCTCTACCTTCGCTAGTGACGAAACTTGAACTTAGAAATGCATTAGTGGACCATCTCTTTGGCGTCTTTGGAGGACTTGGTGTTCGCTGGTAAAGCCGTCTTCGTGATCCTGCTTACGTTTGCAATGTCTCCCGATTCATCTGCCATCGAAAGAGAACAAATCGTGGACAATTTTTCTGTTAATTAGCGTAGAATTTGTGGGTTTGATGAGGGTAGAAAGGGATTTAACAATGATGTGGTTACTGGTCAAATTCTGTGAGGGAAGGTCCATTGGATCGATCAGTATGTTTTAAAAATATAATCTCCAAAATTTAAATTTGTTTTCTCTTTTTACAAGTGCAATCTATCTTTATTATTTTACCCAATACTTATTATAAATAAAATTAAATCTACTTAAACTTTTTATTTATTTTTAAAATATTTGTGTTAAATGTTTTATTTTTATATAGTTCAAATACGTGTTTTGATTTATAGAAAAAATTATCATATCTATGTCGGAATCATTTTTTTGTTGGAAAACGGGCCGACTTTAAAAAGAAAAACGGAGTCGCCACCAACCTTTTTTGAAGTGTGATTGGGCCACTTTAGAAAACATTTTGGGTCTGCGAATTTTAAGAAAACGGGCTCGAGAGTCGGTTACGCACGAGGAAGGATTAGCACCCTCGCAACGCCCAAAATTGGTACCTTATTGATTGATTAGTGTCCTTAATGTCGAAAATTAGAAAAGATTTTAAAATATGAATATTTAAAAATGTTTGGATAACTTTGATCGATATCGAAACTCTCTTGTTCAAGAGATGAAATATCACATCCAAAGACGATAGGACCCGATGCTTCAAACTCTCGATACCAAGATCATTTCATGATGTCCAAATTCATATATTGCAATTTGAAAAGGGTATTTCACTATTTGGCCAAACCAAGAATCAAACCCAAAGACGATTGGGCACGATTTTTGAATTTCCAATCATGAAATATGACCTTATTTAAGAAAACACGATAAAGAATCTTCGAAGGATATTTAGTTGTTTGGATGAATAGAAAATCGGAACCCAGCGCGATTGGGCACGAATCTCTCGAACTTCCAAACACGAAACATTGCCTTATCTTAAAAAAACACGATCGAAATCTTTAAAGGATATTTAGTGATCTAGACGAACGAAAAATCGAAGCCCAGCACGATTGGGCACAATTTATCGAACTTCCCAGACACGAAATATTACCTTTGTGAAAGCCCTCTTTTTGTGAATTCTCAAAGACACATATAAAGATGTTGAAACACGATTTAAAATCATCGATCTATGAAATGAAGGGAACAAGGATAAATAAACCATAATATTAAAAACACTAATAAAAATAGCAAGGATGATGTTGATAGTAAAATATAAAAGTAATGAGAACCCTAATAATAAAAATGAAAATTATAGACATAATAAAAATAATAAGTAATAATAATATATATATATGAATACGTAAACATTGAAATGCTAAATATATAAAATAGTTAAAAGAGGTAAAATATCTATATATAAAAAAATAGGTAAATATATAGTTTAAAATGTAATAATAAATATATATGATAAATATAATGGTAAAATACTAGTAACCATATTGAAAAAAATAGAAACAACAATAAATATAGTAGTATGTAATAAGATATAAAATAGAAGTAAAAAATATATAACAATAAATATAATAATAAGTATAGTATAGTAATAATAACATATGTAACATAATAATAGTAAATATAATTATAGATAATAATATATAAAATCGGGATAATATAAAATATCAAAAAATAATAATTAATTCTTGGTACAATAATAGAAAACAAGAAAAAATTGAATTGAAGAAAATAGAAAGTCTAGGCCAATAGGGCGAAATTGCACTATCTTGCATAAAATTGGGGCCAAATTTTAAAACATAGAAAAAGCCAAGAGGACGAATTAAAACAACGACATAAAAAGGAGGGCTAATCGCGCAATTTACCCATTTAGGTGAAATTGTGCATATCCACCTTAGAAGCCAAGAAATGCTCGGGGCCCCTATTTTAAAGGCTAAAAAACTTTCATTTTACCTTTTAGCCTTCTGTTTCAAAAATCAAAACCAGGAGTCCCCCCCTAATTTCCTTTCGTTTTGCCCATTAGGGTTTGAGTTTCTCCTTCGCCGCAAGTCCCCCCATGCTCGCCATCAATGGCGGCCAGAGGAACAACGGTAAGCCCTCTCGATCTCTCTTCTTTTAGTTTTAAAAAACTTTTATATGTTTAAGATTTTGTATTTTTCTAAACAAAGGAAAAAATAAACGAAAAGACAAACAGACTTGAGGGAAAAAAAAGAATAAAAAACCTTTGTTTTGTTCTCTTTGATTCTCTGCTATATAAAAAAAAATGTATATTCTCTGTACCAAAATAATCCCCCCGTTTACATTCGTCCCCCCGTTTACATTCGATTCTTTCCCTTTTATATCCACAAAATCTCGAAAATAAAACCAATAAAATCAAAATACAATCTGCTTTACATTGTGTTGTTGCTTGGTCCTCCTTTTCCGCAGTGTGGCGGCGTGGAGAGGAGACGACGTGGTCGAGCACGCAAGTGAAGGGGTAGATTAACGGCGAGAGAGTGGCTAGTGTTTCGCTTGTAAAAGAATATTTGGGCTTAATGGGCCTTGAACGGTATTAGGCCGCTTATTGGCTTTTGTTTTTGTTTTTTTTTTTGTTTTGTTAATGGGCCCGGCTAAAATTAGGCCCTATATTGCCCTCTTGCTCATTGTCGAGTAACGAGAATAGAGCAAAGACTTTAAAAGGGCCAATTTTGCCCGGTTTGCTGTGTCTTGATTTCTTGATGTGTTATTTCTTCGTAGCTTTAACTCATTGCTTTCTTAGGGGTGTAGCAGTTTTGTTTCGATCTATTCCACTACTGCTCAGTGAAGATAAGATCCGCTATCTTTAGCCTGTGACCCTACCTGCTTAGGGGATTAAGGCTCGTCGTCTTCGATTTACTCCACTCCTGCCTAGTGGAGATAAGATCTGTAATCTTCAGCCTGTTACCCTACTGCTTAGGGAATTAAGGCTCATTGTCTTCGATCTGCTCCACTCCTGCTCAATGGAGATAAGATCTGTTCTTTCAGACTGCTCCGCTCCTGCTTAGTGGAGATAAGGCTATAATCTTCAATCTGCTCCACTCCTGCTCAGTGGAGATAAGATCTGCTGCTTTCAATCTGCTCTACTCCTGCTCAGTAGAGATAAGATCTTCTATTTTTTAGCCTGCTACCCAATTGCTTAGGGGATTAGGCTAGAGGTTTAAATCTGCTCCATTGCCGATATATGAAGATAAGATTCGTCATCCTCGATTCATTCCACTCTTGCTCAGTGGAGATAGGATCTGCTATTTTTGATCTGCTCTACTCCTGCTCAGTAGAGATAAGATCTGTTGTCTTTCAGCCTGCTCCACTCCTGCTCAATGGAGATAAGGCTATGCACTTCGATCTGCTCCACTCCTGCTCAGTGGAGATAAGATCTGCCGATTTCGATCTACTCTACTCCTGCTCAGTAGAGATAAGATCTATATCTTTGGCCTGCTCCACTCCTGCTCAGTGGAGATAAGATTTGCTCATTATCTTTAATCTGCCCCACTCCCCGCCAAAGGAGATAAGATCTGCTTCTTGATCTACTCCACTCGCCGGTGGAGATAAGATCTACTTCTTCGATCTGTCTCTCTCCTTTCAGAGAGATAAGATCTACTATCTTTAGCCCGCTTCACTCCTGCTCAGTGAAGATAAGGCTATAATCTTTGATCTGCTCCACTCCTGCTTAGTAGAGATAAGATCTGTTGTTTTCGACCTGCTCTACTCCTGCTCAGTAGAGATAAGATCTACTTCTTTTGATCTGCTCTACTCTTGCTCAGTAGAGATAAGATCTACTATTTTTAGCCTGCTCCACTCCTGCTCAATAGAGATAAGGCTTCAACCTTGATCTGCTCCTCTCTCGCTTTCGGTGGAGATAAGATCATTATCTTCAATCCGCTCCACTCCTACTCGGTGGAGATAGGATCTACTATCTTTAGCTTGCTCCTCACCTCGCCGGTGGAGATAAGGCTTCGATCTTCGATCCGCTCTACTCTCGCGGTAGAGATAAGATCATTATCTTTAATCCGCTCACTCTCGCCAGTGGAGATAGGATCTACTATCTTTAGCTGCTCCACTCCTACTCGGTGGAGATAGGGTTTCGATTTTCGATCTGCTCTACTCTTGCTCAGAGAGATAAGATCATTATCTTTAATCAACTTTACTCCCTTTCGGTGGAGATAGGATCTACTATCTTTAGCTGCTCCACTCCTGCCGCGGTGGAGATAAGGCTTGATCTTCGATCTGCTCTACTCCTCGCCGAGAGATAAGATCTGTTATCTTCAATCCGCTCCACTCCTCGCCGGTGGAGATAGGATCTACTATCTTTAGCTGCTCCTCACCTTTCGGTGGAGATAGGGCTTGATCTTTCGATCTGCTCTACTCCTTTCGGTAGAGATAAGATCATTATCTTCAATCCACTCCACTCCTGCCTTTCGGTGGAGATAGGATCTACTATCTTTAGCTTTGCTCCACTCCACTTTCCAAGAAAGATAAGGCTTCGGTCTTTCGCTCTGCTCTACTCCTGCTCAGTAGAGATAAGATCTGTATTCTTCTGTAACTCCCATCTACTTTGCTACATTGTCCTCTGGGGACCTACCTGTAGAAGTGATTTCATGGGGTCTATGCTTATGTCAAAATGATTAGGATGTCATGAAAGATGCTCCTAACCATATGTATCATGAATGTTATGAATAGATGCAAAATGTCATGAGAATGATCCATTTTTAACACTTGGGCTGTTATTGCTTGCTGCTTATTAAGGTGACATCCCTGACGTATGTCTTCTTTGTTTAGCTGATACCTCTAACAGAGAATCTGAAAATGTTGTCACTGCTTAATCCCTTTTCTCAAGTGCTCCGAGCCCATTAAGCTCAGGTTAGTTCTAAATAATTGTCCTGTTTTGATTCTTGTATTATTTAGAGACTTTCGAGTAATATGCAAAACTTCTTTTGTGAAAGCATTATTAGTTCAATAATCATTATTTCAATATGAAATACTTGGAAAAGATATAATAATTGACAAGAAAGAAATCAATTAGGAGCATAGCTCGAAACAAATAAGATAGCAAATGCAAATAAGAAGGAAATTTATTGGTAGTGTATTTTGAAACGAACAAATTAAAAATGGGTAAGATGGCAATTAGTTGCCCTAGATATCACCGATTGAGCTTCTCTGTTCAAACTTATTGAGGACCATTTAAGCTCAATTTGTGCTTGGGGATCCGGAGTACTTTGTCGATGCCCCAAGATGAAACATACTTCATCATTGTTAATTCAAGCGTAGCAAAACTACTGTATGCCCCATCACGATTTGATCATAATTTGAGCCGCCCTTTTTAGGTTTTCAACTCAAAGCCCCTTTGGTCTCAAAGCGCCTTTGTGGGTTTTCACCTTGGCCTCTCCGTTTTTTTTTTTTTTGGAAAAACCTCAAAGCGCCCTTTACGGGTTTTCGCCTTGGCCTATTTCCTCCTTAACACCGTGTTTCTTGACTGAGTCTGCATTAATTGAGTTTGACTGACTTTTACCGTCCATCTCGGCTAATATTCATGCTTCTCTAAAAAACCTTCTTTTCACCATAATGTTCTTCCCAATTAGGCATCCACTTTCCCCTGAAGCCCTTTTGCATAGGGAGGATCTTTTCAATACCAAGTCTCTTTCATGAACCTCTCTGGGGTGGACTTTTTGTTGTAAGCCTGCATCATTCGCTTCGGTACATTTGACTATGACGGATGGCTCTTAATCTTTTTTCGATCGATTCGATTGATCATACCGAGATTGAACCCATTCCGCTTTATCTAACTTCACTCGACAAACATCTCAAGAAAAAAATCACAACCGATAGGCGAGACGCATCCATCCCATAGATCAATGAGAAAGGCGTTGCCCGGTGGAGGTCCTAACCAATACTCGAGAAGCAAAGAGGGTAAATGGTAACTTCTCTATGCCAATATTTACAAGTCTCGAAAAAATCTTTTGGATGTTCCTTCTCTCTTTCTTTCTTCTTCTTTCTTTCTTTCTTCTTCTTTTTTTTTGCCTCGATATGGCGTCGACCTTTAAACAGATCATCAATTTTGACATTATATTTAGGCGTGTAACTTTTGGCATATGAAGTGACATTCACCCTCTTAATGAAGTAATTAACAACCAAAAATATGACGATGTCTCATTAGAAGCTTCGACTAGATCATCCCGTAACATCTATGCCCCACGATATGGAGGAAGTACATAAGTCTTGTCTTCCTCTATTTGGCATTTATGGCATAACTGACGCGATCTCCTTTTCATGGTAGACCAACAGTACTTGGAACTTATAATCGACCTGGATATCGAAAAACTCTTAACATGTGCCTTTTTGAACACTCCATAGTTTCCTTGTGTCTAGAAATATCTTGATGCGATCATGCAAAAACATCTTCGAATTCTTGGAATAACTCAATGACATCTCGCTTTGTTTCTATGGTAAGCAAGGCTTCGATCTTTACTTATTTCCCAAACTCACAATGTCTATTGACCCCTTTGTACAGTAAAGTCTATTTTCATTTTGTTCTACCATCTTTAACAAATCAAAAGATAAGTTACAATCTTGACATTTTCAAAATCCTCAGATCCCTTTAGCCCCATATTTCACTTAAAAGGGAGTCTGTAACAGTATTGCTCATGTCTTGATATCTGGGTACCTATCGTATGTACGAAGGTAAATTCTAAAGAATAAGCGATTCTTAGGATGATGAAGAATGGAAGACATCCCAAAAAAATAAAAGAATGTATAGTATGACATGGAACAAAAAAATGAAAAAATATTTGCTCGGCATGAAACACAAGAATGCATTTTTTATTGAAAATAAAGATGTTTGAACATGAGCCTATTTCACAAAAGATTCTTATTGTTTCTAGGCTTAAAACCACAAGTGTGTTTTGAACATTACTCTGTGTTAGCTCTAAAAACTACAGGAGTTTCCTTCACAGTCCAGTTATTCAAAACACTTTCAGGCTCGTAGGGGCTAATGCCTCCTAGGTTTCCTTCATTCGATCCCTCTTCGAATAAGGCGTTGATGCTCAAGGTTTTCATTATATCCTTAGCCGTTTCTACACTCGTGTGTAGTAATGATGTTCCAGGGTCACTATAATACAACTTCTAATTAAAAGGGTTGTCTTATGATATTTAATGCAAATGATGTGATGCAATGCAAATGCATGAAATGCAATGCAAATGAATGAATGCAAAAAATAAGAGGCATTGACTCTGAATTCAGTTACATTAGAAAAACTTTACTAGAAAATAAATTTCTTTACACAAAACGGATTGCATACACGGCCTTGTCCTCATAGTCCAAGTGAAAACATGAATCCCTTCTTCGCAAAAGTCAAGTCTTGTAAAATTCTAATAGATACTTCCTCTAACTCCTTTTGCTTGATCCGGACCGCTACTCCTGTTCACTTGTTAGCTTCTTCAAGAATCTTTGAGGCGTAGTAATCTTGAATAGTCTTGTCAACTTGAATCCACAGGGTGATAAGGTCTTGTATTCTTTCACGGACTATCGGTCTTCTCTCGTTGTATTCACTTGGACTATATTCGGATAACCGTATTATAATCCACTTTATCAAAAAATCCATTTTCTTATAACCAACTTTTTTTTAGTATTGAATTTGAAATCAACACCTCTTTTCTATGTTGTGAATACAATGCAATCAAAATGAATAAAATCAACAAGATAAGAAAAATAAATAACATAGAACCTATCGGGTGACCACTAGGGTTTGACATGGTTCTACCTAGGGTAGGCCTTAAGTTTTCTACATGTGGTTTAGTTCTAAAGGAAAGGTACACGAATCAACAGATTCCTCAATCCTCACCCATTATAGGCTCATATGGATCGAGTTCATTCGGGGATACATTTCCTATGGCCATGCGGAGATGAAAACCTCACGGAACCATAGGTACAGATGTATCCCTAAGCGATCCCCAGCCCATGCGGATGTGAAAACCTCACGAAGGCATAGATTTTGCTTCCACTTAAGGGTGTGACCACAACGTCATGCAATATGAATGCAAAATATTCTATGTGTCTCAAACCAAAGGACATATGACGACACACGACTCATGCAACTAAAAAACGAAAAAATTTTATTTTTGATAAAAAGGACATTAATCAACCAAGTTTACGACTTGACTCTCTTATTGATCCCCAGTGGAGTCGCCAAGCTGTCGGAACCATTTTTTTGTTGGAAAACGGGCCGACTTTAAAAAGAAAAATGGAGTCGCCACCAACCTTTTTTGAAGTGTGATTGGGCCACTTTAGAAAATATTTTAGGTCTGCGAATTTTAAGAAAATGGGCTCGGGAGTCGATTATGCACGAGGAAGGATTAGCACCCTCGCAACGCCCAAAATTGGTACCTTATTGATTGATTAGTGTCCTTAATGTCGAAAATTAGAAAAGATTTTAAAATATGAATCTTTAAAAAATGTTTGGATAACCCGAATCAGATATCGAAACTCTCTTGTTCCGAAGAGATGAAATATCACATCCAGCACGATAAGACCCGATGCTTCAAACTCTCGATACCAAGATCATTTCATGATGTTCGAAATTCATGTATTGCAATTTGAAAAGGGTATTTCACTATTTAGCCAAACCAAGAACCGAAACCCAGCACGATTAGGCACGATTCCTTGAATTTCCAATCATGAAATATGACCTTATTTAAGAAAATGCGATAAAGAATCTTCGAAGGATATTTAGTTGTTTGGATGAATAGAAAATCGGAACCCAGCGCGATTGGGCACGAATCTCTCGAACTTCCAAACATGAAACATTGCCTTATCTTAAAAAACACGATCGAAATCTTTAAAGGATATTTAGTGATCTAGACGAACGAAAAATCGAAGCCCAAAGACGATTGGGCACAATTTATCGAACTTCCTAGACACGAAATATTACCTTTGTGAAAGCCCTCTTTTTGTGAATTCTCAAAGACACATATAAAGATGTTGAAACACGATTTAAAATCATCGATCTATGAAATGAAGGAACAATGATAAATAAACCATAATATTAAAAACACTAATAAAAATAGCGGTGATGATGTTGATAGTAAAATATAAAAGTAATGAGAACCCTAATAATAAAAATGAAAATAATAGACATAATAAAAATAATAAGTAATAATAATATATATATGAATACGTAAACATTGAAATGCTAAATATATAAAATAGTTAAAAGAGGTAAAATATCTATATATAAAAAAATAGGTAAATATATAGTTTAAAATGTAATAATAAATATATATGATAAATATAATGGTAAAATACTAGTAACCATATTGAAAAAAAATAGAAACAACAATAAATATAGTAGTATGTAATAAGATATAAAATAGAAGTAATAAAATATATAACAATAAATATAATAATAAGTATAGTATAGTAATAATAACATATGTAACATAATAATAGTAAATATAATTATAGATAATAATATATAAAATCGGGATAATATAAAATATCAAAAAAATAATTAATTTATTGGTACAATAATAGAAAACAGTAAAAAAACTGAATTGAAGAAAAATAGAAAGTCTAGGCCAATAGGGCGAAATTGCACTGTGCGCGCAAAATTCGGGGCCAAATTTTAAAACATAGAAAAACTGAAGAGGACGCAATTAAAACAACAGCATAAAAAAGGAGGGCTAATCGCGCAATTTACCCATTTAGGGTGAAATTGTGCATATCCACCTTTAGAAGCCAGTAAATGCGCGGGGCCCCCTGTTTTAAAGGCTAAAAAAACTTTCATTTTTACCTTTTAGCCTTCTGTTTCAAAAATCAAAACCAGGAGTCCCCCAATTTCCTTTCGTTTTGCCCATTAGGGTTTGAGTTTCTCCTTCATTGAAGTCCCCATGCTCGCCATCAACGGCGGCCAGAGGAACAACGGTAAGCCCTCTCGATCTCTCTTCTTTTAGTGTTAAAAAACTTTTATATGTTTAAGATTTTGTATTTTTCTAAACAAATGAAAAAATAAACGAAAAGACAAACAGACTTGAGGGAAAAAAAAGAATAAAAAACCTTTGTTTTGTTCTCTTTGATTCTCTGCTATATAAAAAAAATGTATATTCTCTGTACCAAAATAATCCCCCCGTTTACATTCGATTCTTTCCCTTTTATATCCGCAAAATCTCGAAAATAAAACCAATAAAATCAAAATACAACTGCTTTACATTGTGTTGTTGCTTGGTCCTCCTTTTCCGCAGGTGTGGCGACGTGGAGAGGAGACGACGTGGTCGAGCACGCAAGCGAAGGGGTTGTTAACGGCGCGAGAGAGTGGCTAGTGTTTCTGTTTGTAAAAGAATATTTGGGCTTAATGGGCCTTGAACGGTATTGGGCCGCTTATTGGCTTTTGTTTTGTTTTTTTTTTGTTTTGGTTAATGGGCCCGGGCTAAAATTAGACCCTACAATCTATATATCCTAAATATATTACCATATGTATAATATTATATTAGTTTGCTACTTTCACATATTATTTAAAAAAAAATTCAGTTGAGGGATTTAACTTTTCTTGCGTCAAGATTAAAAATTAAAAATTTGAAAAATATAGATATTAAAAATAATTAAATTGAAAAAAATTGGTTAAATCTATAATTTTCTACATAGTACAAAATTAGTTTTAATCAAATGCATCTAACTGCAATTATTGAAAGTTTAAAATTAGAAAATTATAAGTAGTAACATTAACATATTCAAAGAATATAAAGATTACATTTAATCCAATCTATAATTTAAATATAGTATAAAAATTAATAATAGAATTTAATTTTTTTTAAATGTTGTTATTTCTCACAACCTTATAAAAACAAGTCTCATCTTCAACATAAATAGATAAGAGAAAACTCACTATATGGCTCAAATGCTTTAAGATTAAATCACCAACAATATACATGTTAAATCAAATAATAAGCAATTTCATACTTTACGAAAAGAATCTCAATTTCAAAATTTGATAAATTAAAAATTATCATAGAATAACTGATTCGGTCTTAGTTCGAATAATATATTATTATTAGACTTGTTCTTAATGTTTTGGGCTCTAAGCAAAACAATAAAATTAGATTTTAGGTTCTTTCAAAGTTGGAGAAAAATTGTTTTAAGTCCCTTAAAAGTTGGTAAAAATTTTTGAGGCCCTTAAAACTAAAATTTTGTTTGAACCCTTAAAAGTTGGTAATTTTTTAATTTTAAAAGTAAAAAAATAATTTTTAAATATTAAAACTAAAAAATAATATTTTGAATCTATTCAGGAAGCTCTATTCAGATAACTCTCAAAACTGGACCGAATTATTATCTATATGAAATCGAGAGCGTTGAATGAATGATTATGATATAATTAAAAAGAATCCATCCACATAAATGTTGAATAAGCCCAGCGTGAAACTTTCATGCATGCATGACGACAATCCAAATCTCTTCTTACCAAATATATTCCGTTTACAGTTTTTTACTGCAAAATAAGAAACCTTAAGAAAATTTGTAAACCAAATCCTTAAAATATAAAAATATTTAGAAATACGGCTTCTTCTACAGGCTCTCTCTCCATGTAAATTCTTTCTCAAATAGTGATTAGTATATGTATATTCTTTTTCTCTAAAACAAAGCTTCCATTTTTATTTTTTTTCTTAGATCGATGCATTAATGGAACATAAATTTAATAAATATTCGTGTTAACTGAATCTGAATTTCGGGGTGTCAATTTTCTTTTTTTGTAAAAAAAATTAAAAAAGTTGTGATTTTTATAATACAGGAATACACAATAAAGTGAAGGAAATGTTATATGAAGGGGCCAAAAGAGGATGGAATTAGCCTCTTCTATTCTTCTTACTCTGCCTCCTCTCAGATCTTAGTGTGTATTTTTTTCTTTTTGCTAGATTTGGCACTTGGCTTTCTTTTGATCGGTGGGTTTTTCTTCTCTGTTGAATCTGGATTTGGGTTTTCGACATTTTGCTTAAATTTTCTATATCGGTTTCCTGATTAATCATCAATCTGGGTATTCTTTTTTTTTTCTTCTTATTTTTCTTTTTCATTTCTGAATTGCAGGTTAAGTTAAATTCTTTCTTGACCAGTTGATTGTCTGTGGAAGGATCTGTTCTTTTTTTTTTTTTCCAAATTTCGAATCGGATTACAATTTTATTGTTAAAATAATAAGATATGAATTGTATCTGCATTATTGTATTTGGATTAATATAATCGATAAAAGACACAATTTTGATGTGATATTTTTAATTTGAGTCACTGAGAAGCAGTGCTTTGGTATTGGTTTTTTGATTGGCCTATTGATGTTTTAGTTTGATTTGCATTACTGGATATTGTTTCGAGTTTTTATTGATGGAACTAGCTTTTTGTGCAATGTAGAAAAAGATGTCGGAGAGTGGTAGTAAGCTTTTTATTGGTGGGATATCTTGGGGCACCGATGAAGACCGTCTCAAGGAGTATTTCAGTAGTTTTGGTGAAGTAGTAGAGGCAGTGATCATGAAGGACCGGACCACAGGGCGTGCTCGTGGTTTCGGTTTCGTTGTTTTTGCTGACCCCGCTGTTGCTGAGAGAGTTATCAAGGGGAAACACAATATTGATGGCAGGATGGTAAGTAAGGTCATTAAGCATACCTGCCTAGATTAGTGTTGCTCAGTGTACCATTCATTGCAGGAATTCACATAATGTTTGTAATTCTGTTGGTTTAGTATAATTACTTATCAGCTGAAAGAAAGAGTAAGTGATGTTTAAGTTTGATTTTTCATCTCTGAGTTACTTATGCTCTCAGGTCGAGGCAAAAAAGGCAGTTCCTAGGGATGACCAGAATATTATGAGTAGAAGCACTAGTAGCATCCATGGTTCACCTAGTCCAGGTCCCACAAGAAAGATTTTTGTAGGAGGCTTAACCTCGACAGTCACGGAGAGTGACTTTAAGAAGTATTTTGATCAGTTTGGGAATATCATAGACGTTGTGGTAATGTATGATCACAACACCCAAAGACCGAGGGGTTTCGGATTCATCACTTATGATTCAGAAGAGGCGGTTGACAAAGTGTTACTAAAAAATTTCCATGAACTGAATGGTAAAATGGTTGAGGTTAAAAGAGCAGTTCCCCGAGAATTATCACCTGGTCCTAGTCGCAGCCCCTTAGGTGGATATAACTATGGTCTGAATAGGGTCAACAACTTTCTTAATGGCTACACTCTGGGATATGCTCCAAGCAGTGTTGGTGGCTATGGACTTGGGATGGATGGTAAATTCAGCGCAGTTGCTGGTGGTCGAAGTGGGTTTTCTCCTTTTGGTGCTGGTTATGGAATAAGCATGAACTTTGAGCCAGGGTTGAACCTGAATTTTGGAAATGGTGCAAATTTTAGTGGTAACATGAGCTATGGACAGGGATTGAACCCGTACTATATTGGTAATACAAATAGACTTGATAGTCCTATTGGGCATGATAGAAGTAGTGGAGGTAGTACTTCTTTTTTCAGCTCAGCGACTCGGAATCTTTGGGGAAATGGGGGACTTAATTACAACACAAATGCTGCTAGTTCCGGTGCATACATGGGATTTGGAAGTGGGAGTTTAAGAGGAAATGCCTTGGGAAACAGTGGAACTAATTGGGGTTCTTCTGCCATTTCCGGTCAAGGTGGAAGGGATAACATTTCTGGCAATAGTGTGAATTTTGGCAATGTAAATGGTGATAACAACTTTGGGTTAGGAACGGCAGGGTATGAGAGAAACATTGGGACCAATGTGGTACCAGCATCATCATATACAGCATTGAATGGTGGTTATGATGCATCCTTTGCAAACCTTTCTGCAAGTGCTTCCATTTATGGGGATACCACTTGGCAATCATCAACATCTGTGCAAGACGGTTCTGGTACTTTCGGCTATGGACTTGATAGTGCCACTTCTGATGTTATGCGTAAAAGTTCTCCTGGTTTTATTGGTGGTTATAATGTTAATAAGAGACAAGCAAATAGAGGTGAGACTTTTTCCTTAACATCCTTGATCTCGCTGTCAATGATTTTCAGCTTGAGGAAATTTTTCGTTAAATGTTATAAAGAAATATTTTTGATGTTCATAGGAGTTTGGTTTACTAAGTGTTGTAGAAGCATAACTAAATGGTACCTCTAAGACTTTTGTTTGCGGACTCTGCTACCTATCTTTCTTTGGGTCTAACTCTTAAATTTGACAGCACATTCGTCTTAATAATATGATCTTTCATTTCTTAACAGCTGGATGACATGCTTGCTAGTTTTTTGATAAACCATGCCAGTCTAGATTGATCGACAACTTTTGAACATAATGACCATATGGTTGTGTCTGGTTTTCTTTATATATATTTATATATAATGATGTGTATATCATTTACTTTTGACAAATTTTGTAACATTTTGGTAGCTTTTAATGAAGTTCTGAATCTTCAAAGAAGGGACAAGAGAAATAGAGATAAATGAAGTTTTTACTGAATTATTAAGGCTACTAAACTTTTAAGCTATGATAAATTAATGTTGAAAATGGTGTATGAAGATAGTAGCTCTCTTATACAAAGATACTTACCATAGAGAGTAAAAATTGCACATTTAGCTTTTCTCTTTGTCATTTTGTAGAATGCACTCATTGGTTTATAGACACTTATACATTTCGAATTTGTCTTGGTTCAGGAATTGCAACCTAGAAGATTCTTTTGGTTTATCACAATAGTGTAGGTGAAGATAATCTTGTGAAGCAGGTAATCTGTGAATTCTGTGCATTTCCCTCATCGAATATAAAAGAAAGTCGGTTATCTGAGCTAACTGGGTTGCCTGTTTGAGGGAATTAAGATTTAGATATAGAAATCACAAGGCATTTTGTGTTAAGGCTTGAGTTTCAAGTTACCCTTTTTGTTTTGTTCGGATTTTTCATTATGTAAAATCAGATTGCGGGATATAATCAGAAAATGTATCATACATCTCATGTGAGACGGCGATGCATAACATGAAATGGACTAATGTTCAGTGATGGCTGTGGCGATCTTTGGGGTCGTGTTTCAGCCAGATTGTACTTGAGGTTCTTGTTGATATACTTAGTGTGAAACATTAGGAAGGGATTAAAAAGGGCTAAACCCATCTAGGGTCCCCTCTTGAATAATTTACAACATATATATGCAGGTTCTTTTTCCATTGAATCTTTCTTTATGAAATGAACTATTTGAATTGATTTTTTTATTTAGTTCCTTCTTTTATTACCTCTCAATATTCTGAAACTATATATATGCAAGCCATGTTCATAACTCAATCAGTTTGGTAAGCAATTGCATTGCTTTTAACTTATATATGGGGCATATTTAAATGCAATGCTATGTTGCATTTAGGGTACAGATTTAGAGTTATAACTTCCAAGAACAAAAAGAAAAACTGGGAAAAAGTTCAACATACTGGGTTGGATGTATACCTGTATTCGAGATACATATCCGAGTCTGAGTAACATAGTGTAAATGTTGTGTATAAATAGTAGCCATTCATTAGAATCAGGGGCTTCAAGTCACTGCCATAAAGATTTGTCAGATGTATCCATGTTTAATTTTTTATTATGTTAAGTTTGGTATGTGTTTAAAGGATCTTGGAGGGTTATATTTCCATACATATGTTGTAATGCAACACCGATATTCAATATAAGTGCTTAAAAAAATTGATGGGGCATTAAGCTTTGAAGAAAGTCAAAATGCATAAGAAAAACACTGATGACCTTTCATTCTCGTTTTCATCCAATCCGACTCTAAAACCATTACGCCTACTACTATTGGAAACGTATTGATAAGGTAGTTTCCGTAGTAAATGGAGAATAGATGGTCGTCCTCTAACAATAACTATAATACAAAGATGAAACAGTCAACGAGTCAAGATGGCCGAGTTGGTCTAAGACGCCAGTTTCAGGTATTGGTCCGAAAGGGCATGGGTTCGAATTCCATTCTTGACAAATTAAGTCCAGACTTTTTTTTATCATATTGCATTTGACGTCCTTATATAATTTAATCATTTCTAATCCCTTTACTTTTCTAAAGTTTTGCTGGCAGCCAGGTCCCTGGCTTTGATTGTTTTTTAATCTTATTTTTCAGGCCAAATTGCATTTAACGTCCTTATATTACTTGTTTCTAACAGATTAAGTCCATATGTATAATTTAATTATTTCTAATCCCTTTATTTTTTGAAATGTGTATTTCTAGTTACATGCTTTTGATAGATTTATTAGCCCATTAAATAATTCAATCATATATAATCCCTTTACTTTTGAAAAATTAAGTTTAATTACATGACTATCAAGTGAACATTTTTTTATTTCAATGGCTACCAAGTAAGTATTTTTATTTATTTCAAAATGTCACACAAATAAATCTTACAAAAAAATTAATTGTGTTAATAGTTGGACTTAAATTTTGAAATATGAAAAGTAGAGAGACTGAATTTTTGGAAATAAAAGTACAAGAGTTAAATTCTAAATTTTTAAAAGAATAGGGACTTATGATGATATATTTAAACTTTCTTTTCCTTTTATCAGTAAAATACTTTAAAATCAATAAAAAAGAATTTCATGATAATAATTTTACAATTACCAAAATAACATCCGCAATTACAATAAAAAGAAACTATGCAGCTGTAAAATAATTTTGAAACTTCCTAAATATGAAACTGTAATGTAAACAACATGCATGAATTAAGTATAGTACAATTAATAGTTTAGCTAAAATAAATAAATAAATAAATAAAAGAATACATGAAAATTTAACATGGAACATTAGAAAGAATCTAAATCTTGGCATGGACGATCCGTGGGTTGCAAGGTAGCAATCTCTTTGATGATCTGAGATTTATCGGCTTCAAACTGTTCATCCTCTGCAACATATACAGATATATATTTATATAATATATATATATTTACCATTTATTTACAATATTTAATACTTAAAATAAAAAAAATAATTTCAGTTTATATATATATATATATATATATTACCTTTATCAATGTTGAATTCGCGAAAGAATCGAAGAAGTTTGCTTCTATTTGTGACAAGGACACTGATGATCTCTGGAGGCTTATTATGATTTGCAACAAATAACTACGAGATAGTGAAAATAAATAAATAAATAAATAATAAAAGGGCTAAATCTGCAATTGCAAATAGGATTCAAGCTATGTGATGATTAAGCTTTATTCCAAAACTATGTTGTCTATGTTCTAATAGAGATTTCTTCAATACAAATTAAGATTTTTTTTTTTTTTTTTGATGAGGTTAAAAGTTATTCGAGTCAAATATTAGATGCTCGAATTCGACTTGTTTAATTATAAAATGACCAAGCGAAATTTAAGCTTTATTTTTTAAAAGAAAAGAAATATATGAAGCAAAATCATCATTCACCTTGAACACATGAAATGTATCCAGTTTTATTGTCTTGTTTGAGTCCTGCACATTGATGAACCAAAATGATCACATCGAAACATATATTAGATATATACATACAGTATAAGCAGAGGCAATTCAACATGGTAAAGAAAAAGGTGTTAGTGGTTAAAGGAGAAAAGAGTACCCTAAGAAGATTCATCATGATCCTCATGTGATCTAAGGAAGTCACATAACGAACCATCACAGCGGAATTCGAGCGATCTAACAACATATCTCCAAGGAGCTGCAACATCAAAAGCAACAACTATGAAGTTGGTAAACTTAGTTTTATTTGAAAACCCAGAGTTCTTAATACATTTCACCAACAACAATCATCTGATATACCTTCACAGCATGTCGTCTGGTTATGTAGCTTTCGGATTGCAGCAATTGTGAATTGTATTCCTGGAAAAACTGTAAGAAAGGGAAGAAAGTAATGTATTTAGCATGTAATTTATAAAACCAGAATAAATTTGATCTTAGCTGTTGCAATATGATGTTATGATTGTTATTTTGCGTTTCGGCTTTTTTCACTATCGATATTTACTGCAGTTGATGTGTGATTGATTAGCAGTACTTTGTAATGATTAACTCACAACCATGTTTTACATGTATATATACATATATAATCATAGTATGATGTTTTACTGTTAAGTACTACCATGATCACAACGACCGCGGTTCGTCTATGTCTCAACCAAAATGAACATGATATGATTCAAAACACATGGATCATGAATTCATACCTCTGAAAAGTACATGTTTTACCCACTACTATCATACATGGAAAAAATTATAGATACTAATATATATGTGTGCGCGTGTGTGGGTGTGTGGAATACAATACTTTACCCAGTCATAATTTGCAGAAAGAAATTCAGCCACAGTGGATTTATGCCTTGTCAAAAGCTCCTGCAGAAATGTGTTTGTGTCAGTCAGATCAGTTCATTTGTATGTTCTTTGGCACAAATAAAGCACACATACGCAAGAACAATGAAGGACAAAAAAAGAAAAGCAAAGAAAAGACAAAATGATACTCAACTTTAAAAGTGGCTTGAACATCTGAAGCAATGTCGAAATTCGGATTTTGCAGATATCCGAAAAACTTCTTCATATGATCTGATTCCAAGACATACCTGTAAAATCAACCACAAAAGTATCATTTAAGCCCTTTTTTCCCCTTAGTTTTATAATAAGTCATATTAGAAGGTTTTAAACTCAACCTGAATCTATTAACAGATCAGTTGTGTGTATGCAAATCAGCAGCTATAGATTATGATAAAATATTATACCTATATTCCTTTTAATTCTTAGCATATGATGGATTATGAAAGAATTTGCAGCAAATCAGAGTTGAAGAGCTTAATACCCTTTTTTTATCCACAACATTAAGCTAAGCGTATTAATTGATATATTTGATCTTCATCTATCATCGGCCAGAAATTTTATTCAAGTTTCAGATAAAAAGTTGTAGCATTATTAGCAAGAATAACATTTCTAAGAAGCTTTTTATTTAACAATTTGGAAACAAAATCAGAAATTAACCTTCTTTTTTTCTTACCTAGCAACATTCTGATGGCGGATGCACTCCCTTAAGATTGCACCATATGTCCAAGCAATATCACTGTCTTCATAACTGATTACCACATCAACGCAATACAATCATCGTTCAAATATAGTACCCGAGTATGGATTCGAATACCAATATCCTATATTACTCGGATTCAAGAAAAAATATAATAAAATCTTACCCTGGTACCAAAATATCCATGATTTCCAAGTTATTTTCCAGATACTCAGAAGCAATTACTTTTGAATTCACCCTTTGTCTTTGTAAATTTGCAATCACATGGGTAGCATTTTGACGTGCCTGCAAATCAATTTCAAGGCGCGAAACTCAATAATGACGAAAGAAAAAAGAAAAAAGAAAAAAGGTTCACCTATTGATACTTACCCCAGAATCCAAACTTGGAAGACAATTGATTAGAAGCCGAAATGTATCCTTTTGAAAGAATTCTTTGGTTACTTGTGCACATGCTTCTGCATTTGGCTCTATCTGTCCATCCCCAAAAAGAACAGTTCTTATATCCAATAGCAGTTTATCCAGTTCACCAATCTGCACAATTCATATAATATAAATCCATTATTCAATGCTCAATTTGCTACAATAATTAACAATCTTATTCAAAACACCAACCTGCTTTTTTCATATAATTGAAACATACTTAGAGCAAAAAGAGGAATCAAAAAACGAAAACCGACCTTCTCTGCTCGTTTCTTTTCCCGGGTCTCGGTGTTGCCGAGAACGAAAGCAAGAAGCTCATGCAGATGCTGCACCATCTCCACCGGGGTCCGAGGTTTCGACTTGAACAACCCCTTCATTTTTCTTGATCCTTGATCCCTAAATCCTTCAAATCTTTTTTCTTCTAACACCTAAAATATTCTTCCGTTTCACAATGTAGATTGCATGATTCTTAGGGTTTTAGAAGAGGAGGATTGATTTGATACCAAATCGAAAATTGCATGGTTAGTTAGTTATTTATATAATTGTAGTACGTGAAACCAAAGGCTTGCATGCGTTGGATGTTAAAACACCTCAAATTCATTAATGGGGAAATTGATAAATTTTGTTCATCTTTATTTAGTTAACATTTTTATTCCTAATTAAAAAAGAGAGTAAAATACAATATTCTCAATTTCGGATTAAATTAATATATTTTTTATTTTTGATTTTCAATTTTTTATACGATATTAGTGGCGTGATAACACAATTTGAATAGACAAGAACTTTAATCATCGCCTCATTCAAGTTAAGATCCGTACTCATACACAATTTTGATACAATATCATATCGTTTTTTTAAAGTAATCCACCAGGTTAAAATATAGTTTTGATACAATTTTTTGACCAATACCCAAGACTAACAAAAATTATGGATTTGTGACCGATTGAGTCTTAACTTGATTGGTATTGACATTGTTATCAATATAAAAAGACGTAAGCTCAAGCCCTATTATCCTCGTATTTAAGGGTGGGGAGGGGTTATGGATAATTTTAGTTATTATATCAAAAAAAATTATGAATTTGTAAAACTATAATTAAGAATATTAATGAATCTATTGATTTGAGCTTTAATTAATCGACAATGTTACTATTGCAATAATCGAGGGGGATTGGAGTTTGAGTATGTATAAACATGTATTATCTCCCATCTTAAGGGTTTTGAGAATTTACGGGTAGTATAAAAATCGTACTTAAAAAAAGAATATTGATGAATCCGAATCAACCAGTTTTACCCTTAAGAGATCCATTTAAGGATGATACGCTTTAATCATCATTTTTTTAAATTTTTCATACTTTCCATCATAATTTGATTCAATTTTCAGTTTTTCATATTAATTATTGGTTTTAGAATTTTAATTTTTTTAACAAGATGAGATTTATTTTAATTCTTTTTTTTTCTGGAAAATTTTATTTTTGTCTCTTGAATATTATTTGACAAAGTTTCAAAATTTTGTCAAAAATATTAAAAAAATAAATTTTCAAGTCAATAATAAATAATCAATAACATTTATATGATATTTTTTTATATAGAACTGATAAGTTTTTCTTTCACTATTTTAAATATAAAATATTTATTTTATATCGAAAATATTAAAATTAATTATAAATTAAATAAAAAGCAAAATTCAATTCAATTTCGAGATAAGTACTGCGATTTTTAACTTGCATTATATAAACTGTCCACGCACCTTGGTTTGAGTTGATTTTCAATTTTTTTTCTTGTTAAACCCTAAAGTCATTTACAATTTTGAAGTGTGAACTATAAAACCAATATATATATATAAAATTGATATATATATATATATATATATATCTTATTATCTTTTACTTATATAAGAATTTATTTTCTTAACAAATTAACTTTTATCATGAATAAAAGGTGTTACAGTGAGCAATTGCCTGAATCAGCTTAAGAAACTGACCATGATCATAGCCAAGAGACAAACTAACATATGTACAATGCCTACACCATTTTGAAGCACCCCTAAGCTTTAATCCATCTCAACTAAATTCAAACCAAGCAAAAAATACACCTCAAGACTTATGTGTATGAAGAAGTGTAAATGGTGGCCTTTTCTAGAATGCAATCCTTCATCAAGTTGAGTGCATTATAATATTTAGAAGCAAAATAGAACCATATCATAATTCATCTACTTGGAACAACCCATGTTTTTTACTATAAAAAACTATCTCTTGACATCATCATTAAACACCAGCACCTAATGAACCAAGCTCAAAGCTTTCTTCCCAATGCAACTATAGTTCTCACATGATAAACTCACATATGAGCAGGATCTGGTATGTCCCTAAAGTGAACCGATTTCAAAATTCTTTTGTTACTTAGAGAAAAACTTGTGTGATTTTGAAAAAAGATTGGTTTGGGTTGGGCTTGTGCTGGAAACCAATTTATCTAACATTAAAATCCATTTATTTAAAGTGACAAAACATTTAGGTTTTATTTTAAAATGTATTTGCTTGATCTTTACTTAATAAAAATTCGTAAACATAATAATTAAAAGTAAAAAGAAATAAAGAAATCCAACTTGGGCCTTGTGGGTATTTTGCATCAAATAAAACCCAAAAGAAATATAATTAAGGGTACCAAATAGAAATAAAGTCCAAATGAAATAAAATCTCCAAATGTAGCATGGCCACCTCAAGGTCCACCGCCCGTCCGTCACCGCTCATCACACGAAAATAATTCCCACAATGGGGTGAGTCAACAGACTCAATGTGCACAAATACTAACATTCAACAATTCAGCATTCATGTTCAAATCATCGATCCATATAAAATGAAATTATGATGCAACCCAAACCCAATCCTAATGGTCCATCCGCTACACACCACCGTACACGCCATTTACACCGTGGGGACTACTAAGTCAACCCTCTATCCGCTACACACCATCGAAGGCATTCGCCCATATACGTTGTGTCATAAGACACTATAGTCAAATTTATACGTTGTGTCATTAGACACTATATTCAAATATTGTAGCCGGTTACCAAAATTCCATGAATGTGACCAGTAGTCAACATATTTAGTTGGTGAGACCGAAGTCAACACCTTCGTTGGTGAGACCAAGTCAACACCTATTCTCCCCTTTCACATAAATCCGAATGCCCCAAAAATATATATATTGTGCATAACTTAATTCCATGTTCATATACTTATATTCGCATGTTATAAAATAACATATTTCACAATCCTATCGAAGTAGGAAACGTGCTGGTACTTTTTGCCACATTTGTGGTACATAGCCACATTCACATTCTTATTCATATTCATATATCCATAAAATATCGTTAGTAAGGGTTTAATTTGGGTTCCTAGATCTCGAAAATCCCGATCTAACTTTAGATCTATTAATTCCTATATTCGCCCACCAACTAAAACACATTAATAAACCCTTTTGGCTTAAAACAAAACCAAATCCTAGTAGGATTTGTAGAGACTCACCTTTGCCGATTTGGTGTTTACACAATTCAAAACTTCATTTTTCCTTTACGATATTCGCCAACCTTGAATCTCAATATGGGTTAGTTTCCGCTTTTTAATAATTAGAGAACTGATCTAGATACTCACATAAGCCTTGGGCGAATACTTTTAGGGCTTACCTTATGGACTTCAAATCCAAAGTTTCCTTTGTCTTGAATATCATCTAAAATCCTAATATTTATAAGTTAGATCTGATCTAACTTTAATAAGTAGTAATTGGCCTTTGGCCGAATGTGTCTCACTTACCTTGGATCCTTGACCCCTTCTATTTGATGATGGTAGAAACCTAAGAGATCATGGTAGGTTCGACCATGAACAAAGTTAGGGATTAGTACTGAATTTTTGGTAAAAGGAAAGAATAGAAGTTGATTGACCACAGATCTTACCCTTTTTATGTTGTAATTGATTGCTCCTTTACTTAGAATCAATAAAGATTCGCTTTGACAAGAGAAACAGAGAAGAAAATAGAAGAAGAAAAGATGGATTTTCTTAAAGAAAATTGGCAGAGAGGGGAGAGAGCTAGGAAAATTCAGAGAGAGAAGAGGAGCAAAATGAATGAGTAGCCCTCCGCCCTCCTTTTATAGCCAAAGTTATCAGCCTAGGAGTCCCTTACTTGTCCACCACTCCTCTTTTTGATAATATTATCTCTTTTATTTAAAAGATAAAAGCCTTTAATCCATCCATTATCTCCTCAATTATCTCCTTAGAAAATAATCCTTTATTTATCTCTTATTATTCACATATTTATGTGAATAAAACTCCTTTATTTATCTCTTTTATTCACATATTTATGTGAATAAAACTCCTTTATTTATCTCTTATTATTCACATATTTATGTGAATAAAACTCCTTTATTTATCTCTTATTATTAACATATTTATGTGAATAAAACTCCTTTATTTATCTCTTATTATTCACATATTTATGTGAATAAAACTCCTTATTTCTCTCTTATTATTCACATATTTATGTGAATAAAAATCCTTATTTATCTCTTATTATTCACATATTTATGCAAATAAAACTCTTCCTTTTCTAGAAACCCATGCAGTCCACCTCAAATATACGGAAGCAAAATTAAACTTATTTACTTGCTTCCCAAGTGACTCGAACCAGCCCAACAGTTCTTGCTCATGGCGCCATTTCCATAGGCCTAAGTGATACCTTGGACCACTTTTCCAAGCGGATTGTATGTCAAACTTCTCCAACTTTTTCTTTTAAGGCCCTTTAGCCCTTATTTCCTATTTTGAACTTTAAAATTTGACATTTCGGCATCATTTCTAAGTTTCCTAAAATTTTCGATCGGCTCTTACATACTTGCCATTTTTCTTACATATCCAAGTTTCCTAAAATGTTCAAGTTTCCATTTTGGATCATTTCCAAAAATGTTTAGCCAATCATCACCCCAACAAATCCCTTAGAGACCCCGGCCAGGTCTCTGTTAGGTGTGGGTCCCACTATGTGGGGACCCTTACACTAGTCAACCCAACTTTAAAAAGGGTTGTTTATTTTCTTTTGTTTGGTTACAAAAAGGAAAGCTTCTGCCACATATTTATTATCCTTTTTGGATTTGACAAAAGCCTTTCTTTTTGGCTTTTACGTGTGGATGTGGGCAGCCATTTATTGTGAGCCAAAATCAAATTTTAAAAATAGAGAGAGATTGAAGCTAGAAAATTAGTTTTTTTTTTTAAGTTTGGTGCAGCAGTGATCAACTCTTCGATCGAAGTCCATCCGTGGTTCGATTGAGCTGATTTTTGGACAGCAGCTAGGCGATAAGGTGTTCTTGAGTTTGGACGGTCGGATTTTTCATCCGAGTTTTGTAGCATCAGAAATACTTATTTTTCAGCAGCTGCAATTTGGTGATGTTCTCCCATTTTTCTCTCTTTTACTAAAGATTACATATTGTTAGCCTTGTTGGAGTTGAATATTTGTTGTAGGCTTGATATTGTGATCTTGTAGTTGAACATTTGATGATAGCGGAGCTTTTGATCGGACTCTAAAGTCCCGTGGTTTTTACCCTTGATTTAGAGGGTTTTCCACGTAAAAATAACTGTGTCTCTATTTATTTATTTTTGTTGTGGCTGCATTGGTTGATTAAGGTTGCTAGAGAACATATTTTTGTGCTATTGTGCTTGCCATAATTTTTGACAGGAGTTATAAGGAGAGAAATGACACCGGTTGTGCTTCGCTTTGTTTCTGTTGTTCGGTTTCTTCCCAATAAACTGGTATCAGAGCTTGGTTATTGTGTCAAGTAATTATGGAAATCAATACGAGCAAGGTGATTATGTTGAATGGCACAAATTATCAACTTTGACGGAATAAAATGAAGGACTTGTTGTTTGTGAAGGCTTTGCATCTTCCGGTCTTTGCTACTCAAAAACCTGATTCGAAAAGTGATGAAGAATGGGAATTTGAGCATCAACAAGTGTGTGGCTTTATTCGGTAATTTGTTGAAGAAAATGTTTACAACCACATTGATCAGGAGACACATGCTCGAACATTGTGGGAGAAGCTTGAAAGCTTGTATGCTTTGAGGTCGGGCAATAACAAGTTGTTTTTGCTGAAGAAAATGATGGCGTTGAAATACAAAGAAGGAACGTCTATAGCTGACCATGTTAGTGAATTTCAGAGTGTGATGAATTAGTTGCTTGGTATGGGTGTCAAATTTGATGACGAGATTTTAGGGCTTTGGTTGCTTGTTATTCTACCAGACTCTTGGGAGACCTTTCGGGTCTCGCTCATTAATTTTGCCTCACAGGGTATTATTACTTTAGATTTGGCTAAGAGTGGTGTGTTGAATGAAGAGGTTAGAAAAGATCTCAAGGTCTTACATCACAATCTGAGGTGTTGGTTATCGAGAACAGGGGGAGGAATAGAGACAAAGATGGAAAGGGTAGAGATAAAAGCCGAAGCAAGTCAAGATCGAGATACAAGAATCTTGAGTGCCATCATTGTGGTAAGAAAGGCCATATCAAGAAATATTACTTCAAGTGGAAGAAAGAGAGCAAAGGTGGTGGTGATAAACACGATCGGAATGTTGATGAAAAATCCGAGCGTGTTGCTACTGTTACTCGTGAAGATCTGTTGGTCATTTGTGATGAGAATTTGGTCAACCTAGCATGTGACGAGACTAGTTGGGTGATTGATACTGGTGCATTACTTCATGTTACGTCGAGGAAGGATTTCTTTACATCTTATACTCATGGTGATTTTGGGTATTGATGATGGGTAATGACGGTTTGGTTTTGATTATTAGTATGGGAGATGTTAGTTTGGTGAGTAACAATGGAACAAAGTTAACTCTCAAGGATGTCAGACATGCATCGGATATCTATTTGAATTTTATTTCTGCAGGAAAGCTTGATGATGAGGGATTCTGTAACACCTTCAGTGAGGGACAGTGGAAGCTGACTAAAGGCTCTTTGGTTGTGGCTTGAGGAAAGAAGAGCTCAAATTTATACTTGATGCAAGCTTCAACTTCTCGAGAGACGGTGAATGTGACAGTGAATGACAGCTCAACTGAGTTGTGGCATAAACGACTCAGTCACATGAGTGAGAAAGGGCTTAACTGTTTAGCGAGGAAGAATCAACTTTCGGGTTTGGAGAATGCTACACTGAAGAGTTTCATTTAGAAGCTGTCCTCCTCATAGAAGATTAGGGTTGCTAGAGTTGGTCCATTCAGATGTTTGTGGTACGATAAAAGTAAGGTCGCATGGCGGTGCACTTTATTTTGTGACTTTCATTGATGACTGTTCAAGAAAGCTATGGGTTTACACTTTGAAGTATAAAAATCAAGTCTTTGAGGTGTTTAAACAGTTTCAAGCATCAGTTGAAAGGGAAACAGCGAAGAAGTTGAAGTGCATTCGTACTGATAATGGTGGCGAGTACACAGGGTCGTTTCATAAGTATTGTCTACGATAGGGAATCAAACATCAGAGAACACCACCAAAGACTCCACAGTTAAATGGGTTAGCTGAAAGAATGAACCGAACATTGATTGAGAGAGTCAGATATTTATTGTCAGATGCAAAGTTGCCAAGATCATTTTGGGCTGAAGCTTTGAATACAATGACACATGTGATAAATTTATCTTCTAGTGTTCCTTTGCGAGGTGATGTGCCAGATAGAGTTTGGTTTGGTAAAGACGTGTCATATGATCATCTACGTGTGTTCGGTTGTAAAGCATTTGTTCATGTTCCAAAGGATGAAAGATCCAAGTTGGATGCCAATACTCAATAATGCATTTTTATTGGTTATGGTCTAGATGGTGAGTTTGGTTATAGACTCTATGATCCAGTTTAGAAGAAGCTCGTGAGAAGCAATGACGTTGTTTTCATTGAGGATCAGACCATTGATGACATTGATAAGACGGAGAAAGTGAATTCACAAGATAGTGGTGATTTGATTGATGTGAATCCGGTTCCCCTAAACTCTTCACTAGGTCCTATCAGGATGATGAGCATGGTGATGTTAGTGATGACCATCAGGATATAGGTGACTTTTATACTCCCATGGATGATGTTGTTAATGATCAACAACAAGCACCTATAGCTCTACCAGCAGTTCCACTTCGAAGGTCTTCTAGAGATCGACGATCTTCTGTTAGGTATTCTTCTGATGAATATGTTCTTTTGACTGAGGGGGAGAACCTAAATGTTATGAAGAGGCTATGGAGAGTGAACGCAAAGATCAGTGGGTTGAAGCGATGAAAGATGAACTTCAATCCTTGCATGAGAACTATACCTTTGAGTTGGTGAAACTGCCCAAGGGCAAAAGAGCTTTGAAGAATCAATGGGTTTACAGGTTGAAGTAAGAAGAGAAGTCTTCATCTCCACGATACAAGGCTAGATTGGTCGTCAAGGGTTATACTCGAAAAAAAGGGGTTGATTTTGAAGAAATATTTTATCCGGTTGTGAAGATGTCCTCTATCAGAACTATACTGAGTTTGGCAGATTGTTATGACTTAGAGGTTGAACAAATGGATGTGAAAATAGCTTTTCTTCATGGTGACTTGGAAGAAGTGCTTTACATGGAGCAGCCAGAGGGCTTTGTTGCATAAGGGAAAGAGGACTATGTGTGCAGATTAAATAAGAGCTTGCATGGATTGAAACAAGCTCCAAGGCAATGGTACAAGAAGTTTGAGTCTGTTATGAGGGAGTAAGGCTACAAGAATACTACTTCTGATCATTGTGTGTTTGTTAAGAGATTCTCTGGTGATGATTTTATAATTCTTTTGCTCTATGTTAATGATATGCTTATTGTTGGTCAGAATGCTTCTAAAATTGAGAAGTTGAAGCAAGAGTTGAGTAAATTCTTTGCAATGAATGATTTGGGGCCAACAAAGCAAATTCTTGGCATAAGATTGACACGTGATAGAAGGGCTAAGAAATTATGGTTATCACAAGAGAGGAACATCGAGAAAGTACTTCAAAGGTTTAGCATAGAAAAAGCTAAAGCGGTGAACACTCCCTTTACTACGCACTTCAGATTGAGTGTTAAGCATAGTCCTTCCACAGAAAATGAGAAGGAAGAGATGCAGAAAATTCCTTACTCTTCAGCCGTGGTAAGTTTGATGTATGCAATGGTTTGCACGAGACCATACTTGGTTTATGCCGTTGGTATAGTTTGTCGTTTTCTTTCTAATCCAGGCAGAGAGCATTGGAATGCAGTGAAGTGGATTATGAAATATCTTCGTGGCACTTCCAACATGAAACTTTGTTTCGACAATGAGAAACCTGTTCTTGTTGGGTATACAGATTTAGACATGGTCGGAGACATTGACTCGAGGAGATCTACTTCAGGTTACTTGATCATTTATGCAGAGGGAGCTGTGGCATGGCAATCGAGATTACAAAATTGTGTTGCATTGTCCACACCGAATCAGAGTTCATTGCAGCAACTGAAGCATGCAAGGAAATGATTTGGATGAAGAAGTTTGTGCATGAGCTTGGTTTTACTCAAGAGAAGTATGTCCTGTATTGTGATAGCCAGAGTGCTATTCATCTTGGTAAGAACCCAACTTTTCATGCTAGATCTAAGCATATTGATGTGAGGTACCATTGGATACGAGATGTTCTTGAAGCTAAGCTGTTAGAGCTTAAGAAGATACACACTAATGATAATGGTGCTGATATGTTGACGAAGGCCTTAACAAGAGGAAAGTTTGAAGCATGTTGTTTGACCTCCGACATAGAGACATTCCCCACATAGTCGGACGGGAGATTTGTTGGGTATGGGTCCCACTATGTGGGGAACCCTTACACTGGTCAACCCAACTTTAAAAAGGGTTGTTTATTTTCTTTTGTTTGGTTAAAAAAAGGAAAACTTCTACCACATATTTATTACCCTTTTTGGATTTGACAAAAAGCCATTCTTTTTGGCTTTTACGTGTGGATGTGGGCAGTTATTTATTGTGAGCCAAAATCAAAATTTAAAAATAGAGAGAGATTGAAGCTAGAAAATCAGTTTTTTTTTTTTTAAGTTTGGTGCAGCAGTGATCAACTCTTCGATCGAAGGTCCATCCGTGGTTCGATTGAGCTGATTTTTGGACAGCAGCTAGGCGATAAGGTGTTCTTGACTTTGTACGGTCGGATTTTTCATCTGAGTCATGTAGCGTCAGAAATACTCATTTTTCAGCAGCTGCAATTTGGTGATGTTCTCCCATTTTTATCTCTTTTACTAAAGATTACATATTGTTAGCCTTGTTGGAGTTGAATGCTTGTTGTAGGCTTGATATTATGATCTTGTAGTTGAACATTTGATGATAGTGGAGCTTTTGATCGGACTCTAAAGTCCCGTGGTTTTTACCCTTGATTTAGAGGGTTTTCCACGTAAAAATACTGGTGTCTCTATTTATTTATTTTTGTTGTGGTTGCATTGGTTGATTAAGGTTGCTAGAGAACATATTTTTGTGCTATTGTGCTTGCCATAATTTTTGACAGGAGTTATAGGGAGAGAAAGGACACTGGTTGTGCTTCGCTTTGTTTCGGCTGTTCGGTTTCTTCCCAATAGTCTCAAGGCTCAATGCTTTTTCTATTTCGTTTGCATTTCAACTAGCTTGCTCAGCAACACGTTTTCAATGTCACCTAAAGCTATCAAGTCCAACTCCTTTCCAAGAGTCGAGGTTGATTTTGCTTCGGCTAGTAGAGCTACTTCCTCTTGTTGCCGTAAATCTTGTTTCAATTAACAATATAAGTATACATAAGTGCTATACTGGAAATAAAGAACCTATAAAGCCAAATGTTGAGAGGGTTTGAAGATTGGAATGGGTCAAGCTTCAGAAGAGAAAGGTGTCTTATATGTAGGACAATGTTATCTTTCTCAAACTCCAACAATGTGTTATCGTTTCAACAAGATTTTTGTTTGGAAAATTTTAAATGCATAGGAATTGCAGATGTGATGGTCAGAGAAAATATTTTTTGGGTAAACAACCATTAATTTAATTTGATCAGGAAGAAATGAAGTCCTGATGCTTACAATGGTAATGGGAATGGTTATAATTTTGGCAAAGTACTACAACTTGAAGAATCGATGGTGTTCCACTACAATAACCTCATCTTTGTGAATATTGTTGTCGACAGGGGCGTTGTGTTGAAAATTGAAGATGAACATCTAGAGGGCCAATATTTTTCTCGGAAAAATCAACAGGATTATTATTTTGTCATGTGGTGATGATATTATTTATTCTTTTATGCTCTTGTATGTGTCTAACTTAGGTTTGATTATTATTATTATCGAAAATATTTTGGATTGCACTTGTTTCAAGTTATGTTTTATTTGTTGTTGGAATAAGAGTTGAGACGAAAAAAAATACAACAACACAGTTTATGTGAGAATTTACATGGAGAGAAAGAAAATCAATTCATGTTAACTCAATTTGAATTCATTAAGTTTGCGTCTATGAATCCTAAAGGCGAAGCCAAAAATTATTTTGGAGGAGGCAGAATTAAATTGTATATTTTTATGATAACTTATATTTATATTTTTATAATTTTGGGGACAATGCGTAATTTTATTATTACTAATTTAAAATTTTACATCTTAAGAAGGCCAAGGCCTTTGCCTCCTAGCTTCACTATGGACAGAGTCTCGCTCAAAGAATGACTTTATTAACAGTTAACATAATAGAACTCTTGAATTAAGTCCAATTTACCCTCAGACCAGTGAATAATTGCAGCCTCAAAGTTGCACCCAATTATTACAATTATTCTCCTAAAACCTCGTAATACAATCAATTAAACTCTTCAAAAAATGTCTAAGAAAAGAGTGTCAAAATACTGAGTACATGATCAACTCCATGGCAAATAAATCTCCTAAAGTAAATCTGATCAACAACTTATCCTTCAAGATATCAAGAAGTTTTGATCGAAGTAAAACTTTTAATTCAAGTCAAAATCGTCACCTCAATTGGATAACTTTAAACTCTTCCAAATGTAGTTTTTCTTTGTTCACAAAAACATGTCCAATGTATCCTCTATTTGCTGCTTAATTGGAAATGTTTATATATTATCTTTATACAAGTCAAAATTGCCAACAAAATAAGATATATTTTATATGTATAAAATAAAATATTTTATTAAAGAGTCAATGAATAGTTGGCTTGGAGGGGGCGTAGCTAGGGGCTAGCAGGAGTTTTGACCCTCCTAAAATGAATTTTTTTTATTTAGGCGATTTAAAATTTTTAAAATTTTAAATTAGTAAAGGTAAAATTACATTCTACCACTCTAAAAATGATAAAAATTGATTTAATCTTTTAAAAACTATAATTTCTATTCAAATAGTGAAATTACATTTTTCTTACAATATAATTTCGCCCTAAAAATTTTCTGACTTCGCTTTTACTTGGATAATTGAATTTCTTATTTTAATTGGATAGAAGAATATATATCAATTTTATTTTTAATAAAATGTGGGATTTTGAGATTATGCACTTGATTTTTTTATATTATAAATATTGTTTTAAACCTAAAATAAAATTAAATGAGGCCATTGTGATAATATCGTATAATCAGATCGCTAGCAAATGGGAACACCCATAATTTGAGGCAATATTGTGAGATAGAAACGATCTCTCCCTACACTCAAGCTCTTCCTTCCATGGCTAATAACTGAAGCTTTCCATTTGTGACATGGGACACTACTATTATATCGGATCACCAGATGACCATTTCTTAACCCTTTCCGTGTTCCAACAACCAAGGACCACGACCACCTCAAAAACCTACCCGCCCCCTTACACTCTCTTTTAGCCTTTGCCTCCTTCCTTCATTTTTGAGTTTTTTTTTTCCCAACAAAATCAAAAACCAAAAGTGGACCAATAGTTGCAGACACATCATGTCTTTCCCATGGCGTCCTTTGGTTTCATGACTCTTTTCTTCTGTCTTCTTATCCACAGACATTGATCATCATTATTATTATTCTCGTTAGCTGTCTCTCCTCGACAACGCTTTGATGTTTGGTACTGCATTTTGATGTTGTGTTGGATGAGCAGTTGATGTCTTTGGCCGTTGGAGCTGGTCCAAGTTCCACTAATATGGATGACAAAGCGGGCTCTGCTGAAAAAACGACCACCAACCACCGTCCAGAAAGCGATGATGATAACGAAGAGGAGAATCGCAATTTGCATTTGGGTCCTCAGTACACTCTCAAAGAACAGCTTGAAAAAGATAAGGTTAAATCTTCTTCTTTTTTGGTATACACATACACATATCCATTACATTTTACATGCATGCATGAGTGCCTACAATTTTACTATCATTATTCTATGTTGGTGATCGTTGCGTGAGTGTAGGATGATGAGAGCTTAAGGAAATGGAAAGAACAGCTTCTTGGAGGTGTGGATATTAACAACATTGGAGGTACTTATTATGTTTAGTTAGATTGTGTGTATATATATAAAAGCTAATTTTAAAGAATTTGCAGAATTTGACATGGAAATAATGGTCTCCATTTTATTACAGAAACACTTGAACCGGAAGTGAAGTTCCTTAGTGTGGCAATCGTGTCACCAGATAGGGAAGACATAGTTCTTTCAATCCCTGCAGATGGAAAGCCCGAGGGTTTATGGTTTACACTGAAAGAAGCTAGCCATTATCGCTTGAAGTTCTCTTTCCAAGTTAGCAACAACATTGTATCTGGTCTCAGGTACACCAACACTGTCTGGAAAACTGGTGTCAAAGGTAAACATTAATTCTAAACCCTCTCAATATGTAATAATAATTCATCCCACAAAACTGTTTCCAACATAATAAAATTCAATCCTTTTGTTTTGGGGTTTCAGTTGACAGCACAAAAGATATGATTGGAACTTTTAGTCCTCAGTTAGAGCCTTACACACATGAAATGCCCGAAGAGACAGCCCCTTCTGGTTTTTTGGCTAGAGGATCATACACTGCAAAATCAAAGGTTTGTATTATAACATACTTGTATCCGACATTGATTATGTCTAAATTCGAGTAACATAGTATGTTGTATTTGTTTCAGTTCCTTGATGATGATAACAAGTGCTACTTGGAGATCAACTATACATTCGATATCCGAAAAGATTGGGCTGGTACTGAATAATAGCTCAGCTCCAAGAACCCTTCATTCAGTGCTTCATGTTCTTATTATGCTTATATATATATATATATATTCACTTTCAGACAATTTTCAAGCAGCTAGTTTTTCCCAAAATAAACGCAAGTGATGAGAGATGACAAGATTTTCACTTGATTAGCATTTTTTGGTAGGGACATTTTGATAATTAATGATGTCTAGAACTCTGGATGTTGTTCATGTTCTGTTCTTGCATTCCATCTATGTGCATATATAAGAAATGAGTGATCAGTCATTGATTTTTTCTTTTTGTCTTGTTTTATATCATCAAACTGCTCTCTCTTTTTTTGTTACTCATCAACATGATATACTTCATCCCAAACAAAATCCCAATTAAAATTTGATTCAATTAAAAGTTTTAAAATAAAAAGAGAGAAATACTTAGAATCACAGTTTCATAAAATATATTCTTTCAACCTCATTTATGCCATCAAGTCAAATAAATATTGTAATTTAAATAAATACAATAATTAATATCTATTTTACATTAAATTTATGTTTCAATTAAATAATTCAATTAAAAGAAATCCATAAATCACACCCATCTTATCAATTTTTGTGTTAGTAATATTTTAAAACAAAATCTTTAAAGCGTGAATCTTATTGATATTGCAGAAGTATGATAACTCATATGAATAATGATCCATTTGAAATAACATATCTTAAAAATTAGATTAGATCGAATCAAACAATCTAATCCTTTGAAATAAAGAATTTAGATCGGGACTGCATTGAAGACTTATATCGAACAATTCTATTTTATATTGTACTTTATTAATATATTGGGTATGTTATTTTAGCTGCAATTTTTTAGAGAGAATTTATTGTAATTGATCTACTATGTTAACAAATCTCAAAGTCTTATATATTTGAAGAAATTTATATAGGTTTTGTATTGAGAGTTTAAAACACTTATTTGTTCATTGAGAAACTTGTATGGTGGGTGCATTGAGAATATAAACAAGTTTAATGTTTGGCTCACAGTTTAAGATTTTACGAGAAAATCTTAGAAGTGAGTGATCTAAATTTAGATACAAAAGTGAAGTTAATATATCAACTTACATCCATGGTGGTTGGTTTCGTCCGGTACCAGTTGTACCAGTCGATACACTCTGTTTCGAACATAAACTGGAGCAATATAATATAGGTTTCATTATGTCTCAAATTTTGGCCTATTTCACCTGTACTGACATATTCCGACCTGTTTCGTCTGTTTTGGACCGAAAAAGACGAACTGGCCAAGCTACGGTAAGAGAAAAGAAAAAGAAGGAAGAAGAGAGAAAAGAGAATAAAAAAACAAAAGTAAAATATCTATGGAAAAACAAAACATCACGGCAGATAAGTTTTGGGATTTTACAAGCTCAAAAATAATATTAATTTAATCTACAAATTTAATTTAAATAAGAATTATATTATATTTTAATATATATATATATTGATAATAACTAAAATTGTTAATAAATGAATAAATAAATTTTTTTATAAAAATATTATTTTATTTATTATTAGTAATAAATAATAGTATGATACCTTTCAAAAAATAGTACTATGATATATTTACTATTACATATAAAATTAAATTAATAATTATACAAAAAATAAATGTAAGTACAAAACAATACATCGAAACATACTGGTATCGATATGTACCAAGCATCAATAGAAAAACGGTACATCTTTTATACGGTACTGACTATCTTATTTAAATCACTTGTTATATTAAGATTAAAGATAATAAATTATCTCTCTGAATTAAGCTCTGCAAATATAAAAAAATCAAATCGTGTAAACAATTCAATTATGTTTTCCTTATTTCAAATACATATTCATATATAATCTTTTATGTTAAAACTTATAGTAAATAATTACAAATAAAATAAGTTGTACAAATTAAAGTGCTAGCTCTAGTGGTCACTGAAAGTGAAACGAGAACAAAGAAAAACTTTAATTACTACATGTAAATAACTCGTGCCTTAGTAAAGAAAAACTTTGCTAACTATGAGGTATGGCATTGTGGCTGCTTACCTCATCTTTTAATTAGTGGTGAGCAAAATTTAATTTGATTTGAAAAACTCGATACAAAATTTAAATTTTGAATTAAATTGATTGAGTTATTCAAATTATTCGGATCAACTCGAATAAAAAAAAATCAAATTGTTCAGTTTAACTCGAATATAAATTATACAATTCGAGTGTTCGAAAATCCGAATAAGAAGAGGCAAAACTACGTCGTATTGATAAATGTTTACCCATTAAGTTAAAAGGTAAAATCATTATATTGTTTATATAGTTAAATAATCTTGTACTTCATCTACTAGTTAAATAATCGGTCCATATAAATGCAACATTAAGTATAAATAATAGGATTCGTTAACTCGACTCAATTTTTTTCATTCTATTCGATTCGAAAAAAATTCAAATTAAGTTCAGTTGCTAAAATATGATTCGTCAACTCGACTAACTCGAAACTTTTTAACTTGATTTGACTCGACTTGATTGAATACTCACCCTTACTCTTAACCATGTCATTTGAGGTTTGATTCTCGCTTATAAGAATGAAACATATTTCATGATCAACCATTTATCTCTTTAAAAAACACTCGCAACAAATAAATTAATCATTATTGTCGAAACCATTTTAAAATTGACTTAGAAAAATGAGGATCGACTTTTTAAAAACGAAAGTGGGAGTCGCCACCAATCCTTTTTACTTAGGTGTGATTGGATCACATTGTAAAGCGTTTTATTGTAAAAACATATTTGGTCCACAAAAACAAGAAAACGAGTTCGGGAGTCGGGTACGTATGAGGAAGGGTTAGCACCCTCATAACGCCCAAAAATTGGTACCAAATTGATAAGATCATGTCCGAATGTTGAAAATAAAGAAAATTACAAAATATGATTCTTTTATTAGAAAGAAAACCAAGACTTACCTATCTCAAAGAAATAAAGTACTTTACCCAATAAGTTAAGGTATAGCACCTCATGACTTTGAAATTAAGCTCGTCTTTATTTTAGGAAATCCCTATCTCGAAACGCAAAATGTCGAACCCAATAAGTTAAGGCACAACACCTTAATTCCCAAGAATAAGGTTTTTATTTAAAACTTGAGATTTATTTTTATTCCGAAGGAATATAAACATCACATCCAGTACGTTAGGACACGACATTTTTTAAACCCTCGTAATTAAAGTCATCTTATGATTTATAAAACTTATTAAAAGGGTATTTAGTTATTTAGCTAAACAGAAAATCGCAACCCAGTACGTTAGGGCACTATTTTTCGAATTTTTAAATACCAAAACATTGCCTTATTTCAAAAACCTTTAAATTAAATATCAATTTTGCAAAAATGTTTTTTATATTTTAAATAATAACCATATAATAATATTACATTTATACACTATCGAACATAAATGTTAAAAGTAATTAAGGCATACTAACATTTCATATTTACAATAATGTAGAAAATGATTAATAAAATAATTACATAATGGTAATCATAAATAAATAAATAAGAGAGTATAGGCGATAAAATATATATATAAAATCATAAATATCAAAATAGAAATTACTAAATAAATATGAAAATTTTCATGCAAGATTAATAATAGATAAATAAATAAGAATAAATAAAATTACATACTTAAGTGATATAAACAAGATAAACAATGCATAAAAAAAAATATGTAATGATTTTAAATATAATATAAACAATATGAATAAAACATGTTTTTCAATATAATTTATAATAATAAAATATGATATAATATTATACTATACAATGTATATAAAAAAGATAATATATTAATAATACATAATAAAATAATAATATTAAATCATATAAAATAATAAATAATAATTAGATTAGTATATATAAATATATATATATATATATATATATATATAAAACTTATACTATTAATAAATTAATATACAAATAATAAAATATTTAATATGACAAAACATTTAATATAATAAAAATAATTTAAAATAAAAAAATTTAGGATTAAATAAATATAAGGGGTTAAACAACAATTAAACAGATGAAGAGAATTAAATAAAAAATGCGCGTTAAATAACAGGGATCAAAACGGAAATTAATCCTTTTTTCAAAACGGCGTCGTTCCAATCTTTCCTTTAAACAGCTCGAGGATTAAAATAAAACAGGATATAAATTTTAGGGTCAGATTAAAAATAAAAAATGGATTAAATAAACTGAAAATGCGAAAGGGCTTAAATGGCAATTATACCATTTAATGAAAACGCGCGGATCCTCGCCGGGTCGCATCAATGCGGGAATCCTGGCCTTCTAAAACGGCGCCGTTCTCAGTTTATTATATAAATAAAATAACAGTTTTAAAAAAATCACTTTACACCTATTTAAAAAAAAAAAATCCATCCCTCAAACTCTCTCCACTTTAGCTCTCTACCGATTCCAATGGGCACCTCCACACATGTCGGGCACATGCACCGTCGTCTGTGATTTACCGTGTATATTTTTTAGCTTTTATATATATGTAAAAAAGATAAATCAAGAAAAAAATGAACAAAAAGAAATAACAAATCACGTCTGTTATTGCGAAATAATTGTTTTTTTTTATTCCTATATTTTTTCTTTGTGTAACAGTGTGTATGTCTCTTTCTCTCCCCAAAAATTTCCTCCCTTTTTACAAATCACTGTGGGTTTATATAACCCTGTAAGAAAAAGAAAAAAATAGAAAGAAATCTGTCTGTTTATTTTATCGTTTCTTTTGCTGTGTTTTCTTTTTCTATGCAGGTCAGGAGCGACGATCTTACGGTGACAATGGCGTGACTCAGGCATGGATCGTGGCGCAAGCGAAGGCCTGATTGCTGCGCGAGGCTGGGGCGATGCTTGCGGTGTGAGGGTTTCCTGGAAACCTAAGCTGCTGAGATTTGTTTTAAGTTTGGGCCCTTTTGGCCTGGTTTAGGTTCTGGGTATGTTTAGGGTTGGTCTGTTTGGGTGTAATGGGTTTCAGGGTAATCTATTTAGCTAATTGGGTAGTGGTGGGCCATTGCTTGTAAATGGACTGTAAAGATTTTGAACATTTGAGTTATTTTTGGTTTATTCAAATGGGCCCGGGCAAAAATGGGTCATTACAGCTGCCCCTCTTTGCTCATTGTCGTGTAACGAGAATAGAGCAAAGATAATAAAAGGACCAATTTTGCCTAGTCTTGGCCGAGCCCTGTCTTCTTGATCATCTTTTTCTTCAAATGACTTCCAATCCAAACTGCAACTTCAACAGTATTGGAGCTTCATCTTCATTTCAATGAGTTTGATAGCTTCAACTTCATGAAGGCTGTATCCACTATCCTTTGATCTGCTCCACTGCAAACTCAGAGAGACCAAATCTGATATTTTCAATCTGATCCCTGCAAACTTAGGGATGATCAGACTGATGTCCTCGATCTGTTTCTTACAAACTCTGGAAACGTCAGATCTGTCATTTTCAATCTATTTCCTGCAAAGCTCAGGAATGCCAGATTGGTATCTTCGATCTGTTCCGCTGCAAACTCAGGGATGCCAGACTGGTGGTTAAATATGTTCCACTACTGCTTAGGGAGACAAGATTTGCCGTTCGATCTTGGTTCCCTATTACTTAGGGTGACAAGATCTACAATCATTGACCTATTCCACTCCTGGTTAAGGAGATAGGGTAGTTAAATCTTCGATCCGCTTCCGTAAACTCGATCTACAATCTTTGAATTGTCAGATCTGCTATTTTCAATCTGATCCCTACAAAGCTCAGGGGTCACTAGATTGATGTGATCGGCTTCCTGCAAGCTCAGGAATTGCCAAATCTACTGTCTTCGATCGGTTTCTTGCAAGCTCAAGAATTGCCAGATCTGCTATCTTCAGTCTGCTTCACTGCAAACTTAGGGATGTCAGACTGGTAGTTAAATCTGTTCCACTACTGCTTAGGGAGACAAGATTTGTCTTTCGATCTTGGTTCCTTACTGCTTAGGGTGACAAAATATACAATTTTTGACCTATTCCACTACTGGTTAGGGAGATAGGACTGGTGTCTTTCGATCTGGACTGGTGTCTTTTGATCTGCTTCCTGCAAACTCGAGAATTGTCAGATCTGCTATTTTCAATCTGATCCCTGTAGGCTCAGGGATTTCCAGGTTGATGTCTTCGATCGGCTTTCTGCAAGCTCTGGAATTGCCAGATCTGCTATCTCCAATATGCTCCACTGCAAACTTAGGGATGTCAGACTGGAATCTTCAATCTTACTACATTGTGCTTTAGAGGACATAACTTGTAGAATGGATATATGCTTTTGTCTAATACATCAAATGCTCCTAATTAGACATGCTATGATATGTAAAAATAATATGAGTATGGTTCCCACTCAAGTTGTTATCATCATTTATCCGTAAAGGTTTCATCTTCGTCCCCTTGAAATATCATGTTTGCTCAATTATTTTGCCCCGTGGTAATTCTGAGTCCACTCCACTCGAACTTTGGGACATGAAGTTTGTGCCTCCTACTTGTAATAACATTTGGCTTCTTCCATCCAATCTATTACCACTCAGAGGTATAGAACTTGTATCATTTTCCACCATTCCCATGAATGCAGGGTCTCTCGACAATGTTCCCCTTTTATACTTGGCTTGACCTTGTTCGTCATTTGCCAATATGGTATCACCCACAGAACTGTCTTATCCAATGAGAACTTGAAGAGATAATCATTTTCCAATGTTTTCAGCTCTTAGGCTTGGTGAGTTCTGAACAATAGTCATGTTTCAGATTCCTCATATTATTTAAAAGCTCTTAGAGTAATATACGAAACTCCTTTTTATGAAAGTTATTAGTCAATAGATCGTTATTTCAATAAATGCTTGAAAAAGAACATAAAAATGGACGAGAAAAAAATTAGTCAGGAGCATAGCTCAAAAAAAAAATAATCAAAGATAAGCCAAGCAATAAAAGAAAATTGATTTAAGTGTATCTCAAAAAGAATAAAGCAATCAAAGAATAGAAATTCAAAAATGGGTAAGATAGATGTTAGGTGCCCCAGATATCGCGACCTGGGCTTTTTTGTTCCAACTTCTTGAGGACCATTTTAAACTCAATATGTGTTTAGGGGATCCGGAGAACTTTGTCGATGCCCCAAGGTGTAACATACTTCCTCATTGCTAATTCAGATGTAGCAAGACTACTGTATGCCCCACTTTTATTCAAAATTTGAGCCGCCCTTTTCGGGTTTTCAACTCAAAGCCCCTTTGGTCTCAAAGCCCCTTTGGTCTTAAAGTGCCCTTTGCGGGTTTTCGCCTTGGCCTCTCCTTTTCTTTTTTTTTTATTTTTCTTTTCATTTTTTTTTGAATTTGGACTCAAGGCGCCCTTTACGGGTTTTCACCTTGACCCTTTTCCCTTTCAGGTAAAATCCTTCCTGACTAAACCTGAATTCACTAGATTGGGCAAGTCTTCGCCATTCATCTCGGTCAATATCAATGCTACTCCATAACAGGTCTTCTTTGGCATCTGCTTTCTTCTAAAATCGTTTTATAGAAGAAAGGTCCTTTTCAACATCAGGTTGCTTCGTGGAATTCCCTAAGATGACTTCTTTAATGTAAGCTCGTATCATCTAACTGTGACGAATATCTTTTAATCTTTTTTTCAATTAGATTCAATTGGCAAAACTGTTTCTATTCCGCTGAGAAATGTGTTGCCCCAACAAAGGTCCTAGCCAACGTTTGATAATCATAGAGAGTAGTGATAGCTTCTTATGCCAATATTTACAAGTCTTAGCCACCTTTCATTTCTTCTTCTTCGTTTTTTTTGGCAACTTTTGTTGCACTGTGATATGCTGCCTGATCTTTGGACAAACTATAGACTTTGACTTTGTACAGTTATTTAAACACGATCCTTTATAGCATTTGATCTTTTTCATTTATATATTTTTTTGTTTTGGTTTGTTTTGATGAATTTGATGACTTCGACCTTGTAGCATTGACATATGAAGCTACTTCCACTCTCTTAGTGAAGTAAATGATAACTATGCCGATGAGTCAATATTAACTAAAAGTTTTTGACGAGATTGGCCCTATCACATCCATACCCCACATATGGAAAATTTGTGAAGGACTGGAGTAGGCATATGAATTTTGTCTCCTTTAATTCTGTATTTGCGGTATGACTGATGCAATCCCCTTCCATGGTGAATCAACAGTGCTCGATCCTCTTTGTTTAGCCTGCTTCTTATTAGCCAAGGCATGTCCTGATATAATTGTGTGAAAACATCTTTGTATTGTTGAAAACAACTCAATGATGTCTTGCCTTATTTTTGTGGTGAGCTAGGCTTTAGTTTTCCCCTTTTCCCTAGGCTCATAATATCCATTGACCTTTTGTAGAGTAAGGTCTATTTTTTTCATCTTGCTCTACCATCTTTAACAAATCAGAAGGTAGGTTACAATCTCTGTCATCTTCAAAATCCTGAGATCCCCTAGACCCATATCTTGTTCAAAAAGAGAGTCAGTAACAATGTCGCTCATGACGTTGATATCTGGATACCTAGGTACGAAGGCAAATGAATCCAAAGAATAAATGATTCTAAGGATGATTATTGGTATGGTCATGAATAAAGAATGAAAGAATATTTATAACAAAAGAATGTACAATATGAAATAAAAATATGTGCTCAAACAAATGCATTTTATTGAAATAAAATTTTGAACATAAGCCTATTTCACAAAAGAGTTCTTGTTGCCTCTAGGCTCAAGACAACAAGCATGTTTTGAACATTACTCTAGGTTAGCCCTAAATATAGGGATTTCTTCCACAGTCTCATTATTCAAAACACTTCCAAGTGTACAAGAGTTTGGAAACTTCGTTCTCTAATTCCCTCTTTGATTTCTTCAAGGAGTCACAACTCTTTTGCCCCCTCCTTCAATTATCACTGCTCTGTTCGACTCATCGAACTTTACAACCCCTATTTTGATAAGCATTTCGACCAATTTCTTAAATGCCATGCAGTTATCGATTGAGTGACCCGTTATTCTCGCGTGATACTCACATTGAGCATTCAAATCATACCATTTGGGGTATGGGGGTTGTATTGGTTCTATGTAATGAGGAACCACCACATGTTCATCAAATAGACTTTGATACAACTCTCTATATGTCATTGGGATAGATGTAAACTGGAGTTGCTCATTGCTTTGCCTTGTGCCAGATTCTTTCCTTGATGAACCTTGATACCCAGTAGTCACTATTTTTGGCTACTTAACAGTAATCGACTTTGAGCACCCCATGCTTGTATTATCCACTTCATTTTCTCTCTTCCTTATGGCCATTCTTTTGTTACTTTCTCCCGCCTCGATCTTTCCACTTTTTATGGCATTCTCGATCATTTCTCCTACATAACTATATCCGCAAAGCTCTTAGTGGTGCTTCCTATCATATGGGTGATAAATGGCATTTTTAGAGTGTTGATGAACAACATAGTGGTTTCCTTCTCTAGAAGAGGTGGTTGAACTTGCATGGCTGTTTCCCTCCATCTCTGCGCGTACTGCCTGAAACTCTCATTTGATTTTTTTCCATATTTTGCAACATGATTCGGTCAGACGTCATATCCGTGACATGATTGTACTGCCTCATGAAGGCTTAGGCCAAGTCCCTCCAAGAGCTAATGTTAGCGCAGCTGAGTTGGTTATACCACCTAGAAGCTGCCCCCGTCAAACTATCTTGAAAACAATGAATCAAAAGTTGATCATTGTTCACATAACCAGTTATGCGCCTACAGAACATAGTGATGTGAGCTTCAGGGGAAGTAGTTCTATTGTACTTCTTAAATTCAGGTGTCTTGAATTTATGAGGAAGCACCAATTCTGGGACCAAGCTCAAGTCCTTTGCTTCAATTCCCTGGTGATGATCGGGGTTTTCCAAAGCCTTAAACTTTTCTTCCAACCATCTGCAGTGATCCTCCAATTTCCCTGAAGAGTCAATTTTTTTCCCTCTTTTTCTACTATGTCCAAATCAAGAATAACAGGATTGGAAGGTTATCTCCTGTTTTAGATTCTGAACCCATTTGGAAGTTTATAGGCGGTCTATTATCAACTTGCCCCTGTTGAGGCCTAATCATGATAGGTGGCCTTTGGGGATATTCCTCAGGCTGTGTTTGCACATGTGGTGGAGTGAATCCCCTAGGAAAATCCTTATTGTCTTCAGCATTGACTATGGGATCTTTTGCTTTGTCCATTATCCCACTCATCATCTAGGCCATTTGAGCCATCATGGTCTTTTGGGCCTCAAACATTTGGTCCCTCATTTCTTGTTGGAGCTTTGTCATTTGCTCCTGCATCTAGTCTTACATATCCCTCTGGAACTGTTCAAGTCTTTGATCCATTTTCCTTGTATTTGCCCGTGTACCGTAGTGGTGTTCAGCTTTCAGATTTCCCTTCTCTCTCTCTCTGTTATATTTTCAACTAATTAGACTCTTTTTATAAACTTAAATGCGTATGATGTGATGTAATGCAAATGCATGAATGCAAAGAAAGAGAGGCGTTAACTCTGAATTCAGTTACATTAGAAAAACTTTACTAGAAAATAAATTTCTTTACACAAAACGGATCACATACACGGCCTTGTCCTCATAGTCCAAGTGAAAATATGAATCCCTTCTTCGCAAAAGTCAAGTCTTGCAAACTTCTAATAGATGCCTCCTCTAGCTCCTTTTGCTTGATCTAGACTGCGACTCCTGTTCACTTGTTATCTTTTTCAAGAATGTCGAGCCGTGGTAATCTTCGAATAGTCTTGTCAACTTAAATCCTTGGGTGATAAGGTCTTGTATTCCTTCACGGACTATCGGTCTTCTCTCATTGTATTCACTTGGACTATATTCGATTTAATCGTATTATAATCCACTTTATCAAAAAATCCATTTTCTTATGACCAACTTTTCTATTTAGTAATCGAACTTAAAATTAACACCTCTTTTCTATGATGTGAATGCAATGCAATCAAAACAAAAGAAAACCCGTTAGCACAGGAAAAAATAACATAGAACCTATCAGGGTGACCACTAGGGTTTGACATTGTTCTACCTAGGGTAGGCCCTTAGGGTTCACTATATACGGTTAGCTATAAAGTTGAGGTACCCAAACCAGCAGATTCCTCGATCCTCACCCATTATAGGCTCATATAGACCGTGTTCGGTTCAGGGGAATACCCCTATGGCTGCACGGAGGTGAAAACCTCACGAAGACATAGTACGGATGTATCCCAAAAGTGATTCACTATCCTGCACGGAGGTGAAAACCTCACGAAGGAGTAGCTTCTTACTCCCACTTAAGGGTGTGACCACGACGGCCATGCAGTGCAATGCAGAGCAATATATTTAAAACCACATGTAATAAAATGATCATATTTTTTAAAATCAAAATTTTAAATTCGAACAAAAGGACATGAAATTATCAATTTTATGGCCCGACTCTCTTTGTCCCCAGTGGAGTCGCCAAGCTGTCGAAACCATTTTAAAATCGATTTAGAAAAATGAGGATCGACTTTTTAAAAATGAAAGTGGGAGTCGCCACCAATCCTTTTTACTTAGGTGTGATTGGATCACCTTGTAAAGCGTTTTATTTTAAAAACATATTTGGTCCACAAAAACAAGAAAAACGAATTCGGGAGTCAGTTACGTTGAGGAAGGGTTAGCACCATCATAACGCCCAAAATTGGTACCAAATTGATAAGATCATGTCTGAATGTTGAAAATAAAGAAAATTACAAAATATGATTTTTTTATTAGAAAGAAAACCAAGACTTACCTATCTCAAAGAAATAAAGTACTTTACCCAATAAGTTAAGGTATAGCACCTCATGACTTTGAAATTAAGCTCGTCTTTATTTTAGGAAATCCCTATCTCGAAACGCAAAATGTCGAACCCAATAAGTTAAGGCACAACACCTTAATTCCCAAGAATAGGTTTTTTATTTAAAACTTGAGATTTATTTTTATTCCGAAGAAATATAAACATCACATCCAGTACGTTAGGACACGACATTTTTTAAACCATCGTAATTAAAGTCATCTTATGATTTATAAAACTTGTTAAAAGGGTATTTAGTTATTTAGCTAAATAGAAAATCGCAACCCAGTATGTTAGGGCACTATTTTCTGAATTTTTAAATACCAAAACATTGCATTATTTCAAAAACCTTTAAATTAAATATCAATTTTACAAAAATGTTTTTTGTATTTTAAATAATAACCATATAATAATATTACATTTATACACTATCAAACATAAATATTAAAAGTAATTAAGACATACTAACATTTCATATTTACAATAATGTAGAAAATGATTAATAAAAATAATTACATAATGGTAATCATAAATAAATAAATAAGAGAGTATAGGCGATAAAATATATACATAATAGGAGTGAGTATTCAATCGAGTCGAGTCGAATCGAGTCAAAAATTTTCAAGTTAGTCGAGTTAACAAATCCTATTTTAGCAACCGAACTCAATTTGAATTTTTTTTTAATCGAATCGAATCAAGTCAAAAAATTTCGAGTCAAATCGAGTTGAGATAACGAATCCTATTATTTATACTTAATGTTGCGATTAGATGGACCGATTATTTAACTAGTAGACGGAGTACAAGATTATTTAACTACATGAACAATATAATGATTTTGCCTCTTAACTTAATGGGTAAACATTTATTAAAACGACCTAGTTTTGCCTTTTAACTTAATTATTTTGAATTTTAACTTTTAAAAAGTAAACATTTATCAAAACGAGCGTAGTTTTGTCTTTTCTTATTCGGATTTTCGGATAACTCAATTGTGTAATTCATATTCGAGTTAAACCAAAAATTTAATTTTTATTCGAGTTTATCCGAATAACTTGATTAACTCAAATAACTCGAATCTGCTTAATTCAAAATTTGAAATTTTATCGAGTTTTTCAATTGAATCAATTTTGCTCACCCCTAATACATAAAACCATAAATATCAAAATAGAAATTACTAAATAAATATGAAAATTTTCATGCAAGATTAATAATAGATAAATAAATAAGAATAAATAAAATTACATACTTAAGTGATATAAACAAGATAAACAATGCATAAAAAATATATATGTAATGATTTTAAATATAATATAAACAATATGAATAAAACATGTTTTTGAATATATTTTATAATAATAAAAATATGATATAATATTATACTATACAATGTATATAAAAAAAGATAATATATTAATAATACTGTATGATCCAATTTCTTGCCCGAGGCCCACATTAACACCAAAAAAAGAATAATAACAGATTTGAATAAATGGCTCAACATCGGAGCCCATTAAACCAAGATCAAACCAAATAAAAGTCCCAAAATTTAATCAGTCTAATACAAATGACCTATGACCCCAATTACAAAACCCAAATAGCTAGGCCCAAGTTAATAACCCATTACAACCTAAACGGAAATCAGGGTTTTGGAAACCCTAGCCACAATAGCCTCGCGCCGTCAAACAGCCCATCTAGCCACGTCACCATGCCTTCCGAATCGTGCGCATCCACTCCTCCGGTAGTCGAACCTACAAAGCAGGAAGTAATACAACACGGAAGGGGGGATTGTAGTTTAGATTTTATTCTATTTTTAGGGGGTTTTTCTTAGGATAAAAGGGGAATAAACGATTGTAACAAGGAAAAGGAGATTTTTTTTCATTTTTTACGATTTTACATAATAGAATCAGAGGCTATAGAGCACATTTTGACAAAAGCAGAATCAAAAAACAAAGAAAAGGTTTCTTTTATTTTGTTTTATTTTCAATCTTTGGGTTTTCTTTATTTATTTCTTGTATTTTTCGTTTGTGTTTGAGCATTCAAAAGTTTTAATTGTTCAAAAAAAGAGAGGAAGAAACTTACTGACATCGTCGGTCTTGTATGCTGCGTGGTCGGTCACCAAACCGGTGGTGATCTGTTGCAAGATGGAAGAAGGGCTCAAACCCTAGAAACCAAGCAAGGAAAAGGGTTCGGTTTTGTTTGTGAAATAGAGGGAAAATGAAGGAAACATGTCTTTTGGGATTTTTTTTTTTAATTTTGGTAGCTTTTAGGGGTAAAGGCCCCACGTGGTCACCGCTTTTGCAGTGAATTAATGCAATTCCACACTTAATGGGTAAATTGCGCCTTTGGTCCTCCTTCCTGCCGAGTTTTAATTTCATCCTGTTTCAGCTTTTAATTTCTTTTGAATTTCCCAGAATCTTGCTCTCCACTATAATTAGGTCCTTATTCAAACGCACCGTTTCCAAAACGGGATTAATTGCCGCTTTGATCCCGCTAAGTTGCGTGTGTCTGGCAATTTAGTCCTTTATTCTTCTTTTATTTTGAATTTGGCCCCAAATCTTTGATTTTGATCCGATTTAGCCCCTTTTTATTATTTTACCATTAAATAAATTGTTTTAAATTTTTTTTTACTATTTGTTTAAATGTATATTATTATTACAATTATATTCTTTCTATTATATTTAATATTATTATTATCTTCATTTTTGATATTATTATTTTCTTTATTTTAAACTTATTGTTAATATTTTTTTATCGATATTTTTAAACCTACTATTACTATCCTTTTTTTCCTCATCGTATATATTATATCTAATATTTCTATTTTCATTATTATTTTATTTTTGTTATTATTATTTTTAAATATTATTTTTAGTATTTCTGTTATTATAACTCTTCTTTTAGTTTTACCATTACTATTTTAATTTTATTATGCTTTATTAATACTTATTTGCATATATATTAATCTATTTCTATTATTTTATTTCATTATTATTTTTAATATGGTTACCGTTACTTTATTATTGATATCGTTGTTTTACCTTTTTTTCATTTTCATTATTCTTTAAAATATTACTACTACTATTTTGTTGTTTTGGTTAGGTATTTTATTTATAATTTATTTTGTTATTACTATTACATTTGTTTTTCTCATCATATTTTATCATCAATATTGTTTTTTACTATTATTCGCTTATTGGTCTATGTTGTTTTGTTTAATTGTTGTTATTATTCTACTATCATATTTTTATTTTAGTTTTATACTACCTTTTTACTATATTTTAGTTTCATTAGTAGTATTATTATTACCAATTGTTTTATTTGTCATATATTTTTTTTACTGTAATATTATTGTTTTTCCTTTTTTTTTGAATCTATTACTCTCCCTTACTATTATCGTGTTCCTATTTCAATATTAGTATCTTGCTTCTTTTTTTTTTTTCATAAAAAGGGTTTTACAAAGGTAATATTTCGTGTTTGGAAGTTCGAGAAATCGTGCTCAATCGTGCTGGGCTTCGATTTTATCGTTCGTCTAGATCACTAAATATCCTTTAAAGATTTCAATCGTATTTTTTGAAAATAAGGCAATGTTTCGTGTTTGAAAGTTCAAGAAATTCGTGCCCAATCGTCTTTGGGTTTCGATTTTACATTCATCTAAACAACTAGATATCCTTCATGATTTTTTTTATTATTGTATTTCTTAAATAAATTAAAGGCAATATTTCATGATTGGAAATCCAAGGAATCGTACCCAATCATCTTTGGGTTTCGTTTTAGTTTAGCCAAATAGTGAAATACCCTTTTCAAATTGCAAAACATGTATTTTGGAAATCATGAAATGATCTTGGTATCGAGGGTTTGAAACATCGTGTCCTATCGTCTTTGGATGCGGTATGTCACCTTTTCGACAAGAAAATTTCGATATCCAATTCGAGTTATCCAAACATTTTTTAAAGATTCATATTTTAAATTTTTTTTTTGATATTAAGGACATTAATCAATCAATACGGTACCAATTTTGGGCGTTGCGAGGGTGTTAATCCTTCCTCGTATGTGTAATCGACTCTCGAGCCTGCTTTTCTTAAAATTCAGAGACCAAAATGTTTTCAAAAGTGGCCCAATCACACTTCAAAAAGGATTGGTGGCGACTCGTTTTTTTTTAAAAGTCGGCCCGTTTTCCAAACAAAAAAAATGGTTTCGACGACTTGGCGACTCAATGGGGACCAATAAGAGAGTCAAGCCAGTAAAATTGGTTGATTAATGTTCTTTTATCGAAAATATTTTTTTCCGTTTTCCCATTTGCATGAGTCGTGTCGCGTTGTATATTTGTTTTGGTTTGAGACACATGGGATATCTCTGCATTCATGTTACATGACCGTTGTGGTCACACCCTTTAAGTGGGAGCGAGAAGCTATGCCTTCGTGCGGTGTTCACCTCCGCATGGGCTAGGGGGCTGCTCCCGGGATACATCCGTACCTATGGTTCCGTGAGGTTTTCACCTCGCATGGCCATAGGGAAATGTATTCCCCTGAACTGAACTCAATCAGTATGAGCCTATAATGGGTGAGGATTGAGGAATCTACTACTTCGGGTACCCTTCCTTGAGAACTAGACCACATATAGTGAACCTTAAGAGCCCACCCTAGGTAGAGCCATGCTAAACCCTAGTGGCTACCTATGTAGTGGTTTGACATTTTTTACTTGCTTTGGTTACTTTTATGCGATACTAACTTGTTTTATTTTGGTCATGTTTGCATGTCATTTCATACTTAAAAGGCATCGATTCCTGTTTTAATTACTAAGTTAGAAGGCTTGTTATGGAGAACGGATTCCTTGATAAAGTAGAAGATAATGCAGCCGTGCGTATATGGTCAGAGAAGACACAGCTTGAGAAGGGGGATAGTTTAACCAAAGGGTACACATCAGAATTATTGGACTTCACTCGCATCAGTGTGACACAGAATGAGCTCCAAGAACTAAAAGATATATGGGCTTGTTGGGATGAAGCAACTAGGCAACTTTTCTACCTTAATTATGGTGATCTACCCTACTTACTCGACATCAGAGTGGACAAACACTTGTTTCGGGCTATGACTCAATATTGGAATCCTACTTATAGCTGTTTTACGTTTGGGGAAGTGGACTTGGTGCTTACTGTGGAAGAATATACGGCCTTACTTCGCAGTCAAAGGGCTCGAGTCGACAAGATTTACTTTAGGGCCACTAATGCACCGATTTTTGTAAAGAAACTGATGAGTATCACTGGGATGAGCGAACAGTGGGTCATCGCACGAATTCAGCAGAAGGGTGAAGGGAAATGCATTCCTTAGGTGAGCTTGAGGGACCTGATGGTGGCACACCCAGATATTAAGAGGAAAGTTGACATTTTCGCCTTAAGTATCTATGGCTTGGTAGTTTTTCCCAAGGCTTTGAGACATGTAGATGAAGCAGTTATTGACTTGTTCGATCGTCTTGACAAAGGGGTTACGCCAGTACCAACGATTCTTGCTGAAACTTTTAGATCTTTGAACTCGTGTCGAAGAGCAGGTGAGGGTAGATTCATGGGCTGTGCGCAACTTTTGTTGGTGTGGTTCCATAGCCATTTCTGGAAAGTAGATAGAACTTCTTGTCAGTTTTTTTGGAGAACTACTCCCCAATAAAGGAATTGGCGGCAGTACCCAGAAGGGATGATATATCGGAAGAAAATTGGATTGTGCTACTCGAAACCTCCAGGAAAAGGATGTTAAATGGAGAGCTCCTTGGTTCGTTCCCGATGAAATCTTCTACCGGTGTGGGAATTATGATTGGGTTCCTCTGTTAGGGATTTGAGGAGCCGTTGGATATGCTCCTTTGCTCGTGCTAAGGCAATACCAATCGAGATAGTTTATACCAGTAATGCATGGGTTAGCTCAGTTTGAATCTCGTATAGTGGGAATAATTATAAGAAAAGAGTTCGAGAAGTTTCTGATGCGTGGAAGCAGATTCACCGAATGAAAAGAGTTGCTATGGGTCCATTGGCAACCCTCGAATATAATACATGGCGAAGCAGGAGAGTGAACGATAATATCCCCGGGCCGACACAGGATGCTGCTCGATCGATAGAGGAATACTTGCAAGTAGTCCCTTCTGAGTTGGAGATCATGAAGCAGGACTTTGAAAGTAAAAATTTAGAGTTAAGGAAAAAGATAGAACAGCTGAAAGAGGAAAAAATGAATTTGAGGTTAGATATTGATATCCAAAAATCAGAGGCTGAGAAGTTGAGGAAAGGAAAAAGGAATACCGAAGAAGATTTGGATAGCTTGAAGACCGATTACAAGAAGTTGCATCTATCGATGAGGACTGCTGAGCTGGGTAAAACCTCAGAACAATGGCGTCAAGAAGTTCAGGAGGAGAAGACCAAGGTCGACCAGTGGAAGAAGAGATTCCATGGGGTTCAAGCACAAAAAGATGCCCTGAAAAAGACTGTGGGGGAGAGCCGAAGTGAAAATACGATGCTAAGAGCTCGAGTAGCAGAATTAGAGAAGGCATTGTATCAAAGTCACAACTCGACGATAAAGTTGGAATCAAGCCTAAGCCAGATTGAAGAGTTGAAAGGAAAGGTGGTGGAGCTCGAAACGGTGCTGCAAAATAGTGAGCTCCGGATCCAACTATTGGAGGCAGACAACCAGCGAGGGAAAGAACAACTTCAACGATCTCAGAACCAAGTCAGAGAAAGAGACTACCTTATGGGCGAAGCTGTGACTCAGATACGAGAAGTGGCCGACCATTTACAAACTTTAGCGGTTCAGGCTAATGTGTTAAGTATAGTATACGAGTCAACGTCGGACCGGGGTCGAGAGTTAGCTTCGCTTCTTGAGAAAGTTAAAACTTTGGGCATAAGGGCTAGGTTGTATATGTGACTCTATTTTATGTAAAGGATTTTGTTTTTTTCAATAAGTATTCTAAAAGAAATTGAATCAGAATCGACTCCTTTTATTTTTGCATCCATTCATTTGCATTACATTTCATGCATTGGCATTGCATCACAACATTTGCATTAAATATCATAAGACAACCCTATTAACTAGAGGTCATACTATAGTTATCCTAGAACACCGCTATTACACTTGGAAAAAGATGAGAGCAATGGATCAAAGGATGGAAAGGTTAGAGAAGATGCAGAAAGAGATGCAAGACCAACTGCAGGCTCAGATGCAAGAGCAGTTAGCCAAGATCCAACAGGATATGAGGGATCAAATGCTGGAATCCTAGAGAAGCATGATGAGCCAGCTAACACAATTGTTGACTGGAGGGCCTGGAAACGGAAAAAGGCCTATGGTCGATACTGGAGAAGATAATGAAGATTTTGCTTGCCCTCCGGGCCTGGCCCCGACAAGTTCCCAAGTGCAACCACCAAGAGTGTCGATCAATATCAAACCTCAGCACCAATCCGGTGCTCCGGTACTGGTAAACTTCCCCGCAGGCTCGAGCTCCAACCCCGAAGTCAATTTGGTAAAACCAATGGTCCTAGACTTCAATGAGGTGGCAGAAGAGGAGAAAGTAAAAGCAGAGCTTCCAAAAGAGTTCGAAGATCGATGCAAATGGCTGGAAGAGAAGTTTCAAGCATTGGAAAGTGCCGATCACCAATACGAAGTGGATGCTAAGAAGCTGAGTCTAGTCCTAGATTTAGTACTTCCTCCAAAGTTCAAGATGCCAGAGTTTGAAAAGTACAACGGGACTAGCTGCCCTGAGGCCCATATTACGATGTTCTATCAGAGAATGACAGGATATGTCAACAATGACCGATTGTTGATCCACTACTTCGTGATAGTCCGATTGGTCTTTGCAAAAAATGGTATAATCAGTTGAGTTGTACCCAAATCAAATCGTGGAGAGATTTGGCGCAGGCTTTCATCAAGCATTACGACCATGTGACCGATATAGCACCTGACAGGATCACGTTGCAAAACATGGAGAAAAAGTCAAGCGAAAGTTTCAGGAAGTACGCCCAAAGATGGAGGGAGGTCACTACACAGGTCCAGCCACCGTTACTAGAAAAGGAAATGACCATGCTCTTCATCAATACCTTAAAAGCACCTTTCATTAACCACATGTTAGGGGGCACGACTAAGAGTTTTGCAGACATGGTGATGTCAGGCGAGATGATAGAGAACGCGATCAGGTGTGGGAAGATAGAGGCAGGAGAGAGCACAAGAAGAGCGGCGCCAAAGAAAAGGGAAGGTGAAGTAGGAAATATAAGCTCGGGTTATCCTAAACCCATTACTATTACCCAACCGAGAGCGGTAGCTGTGGGCCAGCAGGCCCGACCAAGACAAGAGCCCAACACGAGGCAGAAGACTGAGAAATTCTAATTTACTCCTATACCTGTGACGTATAAGGAGTTGTATAAGACTTTATTCGATGCGCACGTCGTGTTTCCGTTTTACTTGAAGCCGCTACAACCTCCATATCCTAAGTGGTATGACACAAACGCTCAGTGTGAGTACCATGCGGATGTAGTAGGTCACTCGATAGAGAACTGTACTTCATTCAAAAGACTAGTCGAGAGACTTATCAAGGCGGGGTGGTAGACTTCAATGACCCACCTGGTGGAGGAAATCCGTTACCTAGTCATGCTGATAATGGGGTAAACGCGATAGTGGAAAACAGGGGGAGGAGGTTCAAACAGGAGATTGCTGAGGTCAGAACCCCATTGAGAGAGGTTTGGAAAGAAATGCAAAAAATTGGGTTAGTTCTGCAAGAGAATGTGAACAGATCTCAAGATACAAGGGACTACTGTGAGTTTCATGACAAGGAAGGCCATGAAATCTAGCAATGTAGCAAATTCAGAGCCCTAGTACAAGGCTAATGGATAATAAAGAGCTGGAGTTCTTTGACTTGGTGGAAAGAGAAGACGTATGTTCCATAGAAGGAGGGTCAGCAGAAAGGATCCCTAAAATCAATCACCCACTGGTGATTATCACACGGCCAGGGGTCGACGAGGTCGGAGTGAAGGTGGCACCAAGGGTCAAAATTAAAACACCCATGACTGCTCCTTATAAGGGTACACCGACGGTTGTAATCAGAAGACCCGTAACTCCTCCTCCGAGGATTATAATTCAAAAACCCGTGACTTTTCCTTATAAAGATGATAAGAGGGTACCTTGAAATTACAATGGCACTGTGATAGTTTTCGGGGAAGAGAGTTCGGCCAGCACACTCAACCCAAAAGTTGGGTTCTCTATGATGAGAGGGAGAGATGAGAAGACAGGACCATTGGTTAATGAGCCAGTAGCAGAAAGTGATGCTAGAGAGTTTTTAAAGTTCCTGAAGCATAGTGAGTACAGTGTTGTGGAACAATTACACAAGCAGCCGACACGCACATCAGTACTGCTTTGATCCTAAACTCAGAGGTACATCGCAGCGCACTAATGAGAGTGTTGAATGAAATTTATGTTGCTGAAGACATTTCGGTAAACAAACTAGACCGCCTCGTTAGTAACATAAGCGCAGACAATTTTATTTCTTTTAGTGATGATGAAATTCTGCCAGGGGGCATAGGGTCCACCAAGGCTTTACACATTACTACCCGATGCAAAGGGTATACATTATCGAGGTATTAATCGACAACGGGTCAGCACTGAATGTCTTGCCCCTATCTACACTAAACAGGTTGCCAGTAGATAGCTCTCATATGAAAACATGCCAAAATATAGTGAGAGCATTCGATGGTACCGAGAGAAAAGTAATGGGGAAGATTGAGATACCCCTCCTAATCGGGCCAAACACATACGAGGTAGACTTCCTCGTAATGGACATCAAGCCTTCATTAGGGAGGCCCTGGATCCACTCAGCAGGGGCTATGCCATCGTCGTTACACCAAAAGGTAAAGTTGGTGATAGAGGGCCGGTTGATCACCATAAATGCGAAAGAGGATATTATCGCGTGCGTTACCAGTAATACACCGTTCATAGAGAATGATATGGAGACTATAGAGTGTTCCTTTAGGTCGTTGGAGTTTGTAAATGCAACTTTCATCAGTGAAAGAAGTAAGATCCAGGTGCCAAAACTCTCTGAAGAAACAAGGATGGGCCTACAGTTGACAATAGGAAGATGAGCACTGCCCGGGAGAGGACTTGAAAATATCTCCGTGGTCCAACAGAGTGCGAGATTGGTTGACAAGCATGATCGCTTGATGCGGGCCATATGCGGATGTTGGATAGAGAAAGGAAGAGTTGGAGAGGAAACGTGAAAGACGAAGGGCACGATTGAATGGTGCTGAGATTGAGTGGGGTTCAATGACCTTTCCCCATATATCTAATACATTCGTTTCAGGAGGAATTATTCATTCAGGACAGGAGGACATGAATAAGGAAACAGCTGTGGACATGATGAGAGCTTCGAAGATCAATGCAGTGACTGAAGAGAGTCCGAGGAAAAGGAACTTGAAAGGCATTCGCCCCTACGACCCTAGAAGTGTTCTGGACAACTTGACTGCGGAAGAAATTCCTGTCATTTTTAGGACTAAAATAGAGTAATGTTCAAAACGCACTTGTTGTTTCAAGCCTAGGGACAACAAGAATCTTTTGTTAAATAGGCTCATGTTCACACATCTTTACTTTCAATAAAAGTGCATTTTTCTTTCATACAGTGCAGTTATGCTTTTCCTTGTTTTCCATTCCATTCATAATCATAACGCATAAATAAGTCGTTCTTAAATTCATTTTCATTGAATATTCTTTTATACCTATCATAGGTCCTCATATATTGACTTCATGAGTGACACTGCTATGAACCCAGAATTCCCTTATGAGCAAGACACGTGCCTAGAGGGATCACGGGACTTTACAGATGACGAAGATTATAGTTTATCCCAGATTTGTTAAGGATGGTAGAGCGGGAAGAGAAGCTGATTCTACCTCACAAAGAGACAATTGAAAATGTGCTTCTAGAGGATGGGAAAGAAGTGAAAATCGGTACCTGCATAACCCATGAAACAAGGCAGGACCTCATTAGACTTCTGCTAGAGTTCAAAGATGTCTTCGCGTGGTCATATCAAGACATGCCAGGATTGAGTGCTGATATTGCAGTACACCGTATTCCCATAAAAGGAGAATGTAAGTCGGTCCAATAGAAGCTTCGAAGGATGAGACCCGATGTCACAGTAAAGATAAGGGAAGAAGTCAAGAAGCAATTTGATGCTGGGTTCTTACGAGTAGTAAATTACTCAGAATGGGTAGCCAACGTTGTTCCTGTCCCTAAGAAGGATGGAAAAGTCCGGATGTGTGTCGATTACAGGGACCTAAATAAGGCCAGCCCGAAAGACAACTTCCCACTACCTCACATTGACACTTTAGTGGATAACACGGCGGGGTTTTCATTTTTCTCCTTCATGGATGGTTTCTCGGGATACAATCAAATAAAGATGCATCCTGAAGACATGGTAAAGACCACCTTCATAACCTTATGGGGGACTTTTTGTTACCAAGTGATGCCATTTGGGTTAAAGAATGCGGGAGCAACATACCAAAGGGCTATGGTAACCTTGTTTCATGACATGATGCATAAGGAGATTGAGGTCTACGTCGATGACATGATCGCAAAGTCTCGAACGGAAGGGGAGCATGTGCAAGTTTTGAGAAAACTGTTCCTGAGATTGAGGAAATTTCAGCTGAAGCTCAATCCAGCCAAATGTACATTCGGGGCTCGATCAGGGAAGCTATTGGGTTTCTTGGTCAGTGGAAAAGGAATCGAAGTAGATCCGGATAAAGTCAAGGCCGTACAAAAATTACCTCCGTCGCGCACTCAGAAGGAAGTCCGAGGTTTTTTAGGGAGATTGAATTACATCGCTCGATTTATTTCGAAATTGACGGAGAAATGTGATCCAATATTCCGTCTTCTTAAGAAGCACAATCCAGGCATTTGGGATGATGAATGTCAGAGGGCATTTGACAAGATTAAACAATATTTGTCCAACACCCTAGTGTTAATGCCTCCCAGTCCTGATAGACCATTGATTTTGTATCTGACAGTGTTCGATAATTCAATGGGATGTGTGCTAGGCCAACACGATGAGACAGGGAAGAAAGAAAGAGCGATATACTACCTCAGCAAGAAATTCACCGAGTGTGAAATGAGATACTCGCCAATTGAGAAATTATGTTGTGTATTGGTCTGGACAACTAGGAGGTTGAGGCAGTACATGTTGTACCACACGACTTGGTTAATCTCAAAATTGGACCCTCTGAAATACATGATGGAGTCGATCGTCCTGAATGGAAGAATGGCCCGATGGCAAATTTTGCTCTCTGAGTTCGACATTGTCTATGTGAACCAGAAGGCGGTGAAGGGGAGTGCAATAGCAGATTTCTTAGCCAGCAGGGCGCTAGATGATTATGAGCCTCTTAATTTCAATTTTCCTAATGAAGAGTTGATGTTTGTAGCAGCGACTGAGGAAGGTATCCTAGAAGATCATCCTTGGAAGATGAACTTTGATGGAGCGTCAAATGCCGTTGGTAATGGAATTGGGGCGGTCCTGGTATCCCCAAAGGGAGAGCATTATCCATTCACTTGCAAGTTAGACTTCGATTGCACAAATAACATGGCAGAATACGAAGCATGTATCATGGGGATCCGAGCAGCCATAGACCACAAAGTTAAGGTGCTAGAGGTATACGGAGACTCTGCCCTTGTAATATATCAGCTCAAAGGAGAATGGGAAACAAGAGATCCCAAACTGATCAGCTATCGAAAGTTAGTTTTGGAACTAATTGAGGAGTTTGATGATATCACATTCTTTTACCTCCCGCGTGATGAAAACCAGATGGCTGACGCTTTGGCCACTCTAGCTTCTATGATCAAAGTGAATGAGCAGGAGGGTATGAAGCCCATCCAAATGAGTATTTGCGATGCCCTAGCTCATTGTTTCAATATTGACGAAGAGGAGGAGAGAGATGATCATCCTTGGTACTATGATATTCTACAATATGTGAAGAGCCGTGAATATCCCGATCAAGCTACTGAAAATGATAAGAGAACATTGAGAAGACTTGCCAGCGACTATGTCCTAGATGGAGAGATCCTGTATAAAAAGAGGAGGGATCAAGTGTTGCTCAGATGTGTGGATGCTGTTGAAGCTAGAAAAATCCTGGAAGAAGTCCATGAGGGTGTCTGTGGAACACACGCCAATTGGTTTACGATGGCCAGACAAATCATGAGATTCGGGTATTACTGGTCTACGATGGAAAGAGACAGCATCCGTTATGCCAAGAAGTGCCATAAGTGCCAGATTTATGGAGACAAGATCCATGTGCCTCATTCACCTCTTCATGTTATGGCTTCTCCATGGCCTTCCTCAATGTGGGGCATGGATGTCATTGGGTCGATCTCACCGAAAGCTTCTAATGGACATCGTTTCATTTTCGTGGTCATTGATTACTTCACCAAATGGGTAGAGGCAGCTTCATATGCCAATATCACGAAGACGGCAGTTAGCAAGTTTTTGAAGAAGGAGATCATATGTCGCTACGGTATGCCAGAAAGGATCGTGTCCGACAATGCACTAAACTTGAACAATAGAGCGATAGCGAAGTCTGCAATCGATTCAACATTAAGCACCATAACTCGTCGCCATATCGCCTAAAATGAATGGAGCAATGAGGCGGCTAATAAAAATATCAAGAGAATTGTGGGGAAAATGGTCGAGACCTACAAGGATTGGCATGAAAGTTACCGCTTGCCCTCTACGCCTATCGAACATCAGTTAGAACCTCTACCGGGGCAACTCCTTTCTCGTTGGTTTATGGGATGGAGGTAGTTTTGCCTATTGAAGTTGAAATCCCTTCACTCCGGGTTTTGTCAGAGCTGAAGTTAGACGAAGCAGAATGGGTTCAATCTCGATATGATCAACTGAATCTAATTGAGGAAAAGAGGCTAAGAGCCATTCGCCATGGTCAATTGTACCAGAGGCGGATGATGCGAGCTTACAATAAGAAAGGACCTTATGTCATATTGCCATGGTCAGACTTGGTGTTGAAATAGATCCTCCCTATGCAAAAGGACTTCAGGGGAAAATGGATGCCTAATTGGGAAGGACCTTACGTTGTAAAGAAGGCTTTTTTTGGAGGAGCTTTGATACTAGCCGAGATGGACGGTAAAAGTCTGCTAAATCCAATTAATGCAGACTCAGTCAAGAAGTACTTCGCTTGAAAGTGGGCCAAGATGAAAACCCAAAAGGGGGCATCTTCAGTTCAAAAAAAAATGGAGAGGCCAAAGCGAAAACCCGCAAAGGGCGCTTTGAGACCAAAGGGGCTTTGAGTTGAAAACCCAAAAAGGGCGGCTCAAATTATGATCAACTCGTGAGGGGCATACAGTAGTTTCGCTATACTTGAATTAACAATGAGGAGATATGTTACGTCTTGAGGCATCTACAAAGTACCATGGATCTTCTAGACACATGTTGAACTCAGTGGTCTTCAAGAAGTACATATAGAAGCTCAGATTGTGATATCCGGGCATCAATACCATTCTTACTCATATTGCACCTTAATGGAATTTGTTTTCCTTGTTCAACCCATTCTTTACGGGTTTTTATCCCGAATAAATTTTAGTTTTATTCATTTCTATAGTCTTTTTCCAAGCATTTCACATTGAAGTAATGATTACTGAACTAATAATACTTTCACAAAGGAAGTTTTAAGTATTACTCTGAAAGTCTCTAAATAATACAAGAATCTGAAACAGGACAATTACTTAGAACTAACCAAGCTTAAAGGGCTCGGAGACTTAAGATAAGGGTTTAAGCAGTGACGACATCTTCAGATTAGTTGTTAGAAGTATCAGCTGAACAAAGAAGACATACGTCAGGGGTCACCTTAATAAGCAGCAAGCAATGACAGCCCAAGTGTTAAAAATGGATCATTCTCATGACATTTTGCATCCATTCATAACATTCATGATACATATGGTTAGGAGCATCTTTCATGACATCCTAATCATTTGACATAAGCATAGACCCCATGAAGTCAATTCTACAGGTAGGTTCTCCAGAGGACAATGTAGCAAAGTTGATGGGAGTTACAGAAGAGTACAGATCTTATCTCTACTGAGCAGGAGTAGAGCAGATCGAAAGACCGAAGCCTTATCTCCACTGAGCAGGAGTGGAGCAGGCTAAAGATAGTAGATCCTATCTCCACCGAAAGCGAGTGGAGCGGATTGAAGATAATGATCTTATCTCTCTCGAAAGGAGTAGAGCAGATCGAAAGACTAAAGTCTTATCTCCACTGAGTAGGAGTGGAGCAGGCTAAAGATAGTAGATCCTATCTCCACTGAATAGGAGTGGAGCGGATTGAAAATCACAGATCTTATCCCCAATGAGCAGGAGTGAGGCAGATCAAAAATGACAAATCTTATCTCCATGTATCGGCAATGGAGTGGATTTAAACCATTAGCCTTATCTTCACTGAGCAGGAGTGGAGCAAGCTGAAAGTATAGATCTTATCTCTACTGAGCAGGAGTGGAGCAGATCATAGCGGATCCTATCTCCACTGAGCAAGAGTGGAGCGGATCAAAAATCACAGATCTTATCCCCACTGAGTAGGAGTGGGGCAGATCAAAAATGGCAAATCTTATCTCTATGTATCGGCAATGGAGTAGATTTAAACCATTAGCCTTATCTTCACTGAGCAGGAGTGGAGCAGGCTAAAAGTATAGATCTTATCTCTACTGAGCAGGAGTGGTGCAGATCATAGCGGATCCTATCTCCACCGAAAGGAGAGGAGCGAATCGAAAATCACATATCTTATCCCCACCGAAAGGTGAGGGGCAGATCCAAAATGGCAAATCTTATTTCCATGTATCGGCAATGATGTAGATTTAAACCATTAGCCTTATCTTCACCGGCGGAGGAGGAGCGGTGAAAGTATAGATCTTATCTCTTGGCGGGGAGTAGAGCGGATCGAAAGCAAGTGATCTTATCTCCACTAAGCAAGAGTGGAGCAGATTGAAGACAACAGATCTTATCTCTCTCGAAAGCAGAGTAGAGCGGATCAAGAAAATGAGCTTTATCTCCATTGAGCAAGAGTGGAGCAGTTGAAGATACAAATCTTATCTCCACTAAGCAAGAGGAAGCGATTGAAACAAAATTCCTATACCCCTAGAAATGCAATGTAGGCTAAAGTGGGGCTGCTTGAAGAAAGGAAGCATCAAGGAATCAGGGCTCAGCAAGACCGGGCAAAATTGGCTCTATTAGAATCTTTGCTTCGTTCCTGTTACACGACAACAAGCAAAGAGGGGCAGCTGTATGATCCAATTTCTTGCCCGAGGCCCACATTAACACCAAAAAAAAGAAGAATAATAACAGATTTGAATAAATGGCTCAACATCGGAGCCCATTAAACCAAGACCAAACCAAATAAAAGTCCCAAAATTTAATCAGTCTAATACAAATGGCCCATGACCCCAATTACAAAACCCAAATAGCTAGGCCCAAGTTAATAACCCATTACAACCTAAACGAAAATCAGGGTTTTGGAAACCCTAGCCACAGTAGCCTCGCGCCGTCAAACAGCCCATCGAGCCACGTCACCATGCCTTCCGAATCGTGCGCATCCACTCCTCCGATAGTCGAACCTACAAAGCAGGAAGCAATACAACACGGAAGGGGGGATTGTAGTTTAGATTTTATTCTATTTTTAGGGGGTTTTTCTTAGGATAAAAGGGGAATAAACGATTGTAACAAGGAAAAGGAGATTTTTTTTCGTTTTTTACGATTTTACGCAATAGAATCAGAGGCTATAGAGCACATTTTGACAAAAGCAGAATCAAAAAACAAAGAAAAGGTTTCTTTTATTTTTGTTTTATTTTCGAATCTTTGGGTTTTCTTTATTTATTTCTTGTATTTTTCGTTTGTGTTTGAGCATTCAAAAGTTTTAATTGTTCAAAAAAAAAAGAGAGGAAGAAACTTACCAGACCGTCGGTCTTGTGTGCGCGTGGTCGGTCACCAGACCAATGGTGATACGGCGACGCATGGAAGAAGGGGCTCAAACCCTAGAAACCAAGCAAGGGAAAAAGGGTTCTGGTTTTTGTTTGTGAAACAGAGGGGAAAATGAAGGGAAACATGTCTTTTGCATTTTTTTTTTAATTTTTGGTAGCTTTTAGGGGGTAAAGGCCCCACGTGGTCACCTGCTTTTGTAGGTGAATTAATGCAATTCCACCCTTAATGGGTAAATTTTGCCTTTGGTCCTCCTTCCTGCTTGAGTTTTAATTTCATCCTGCTTCAGCTTTTAATTTCTTTTGAATTTCCCCAATCTTGCTCTCCACCGTAATTAGGTCCTTATTCAAATGCACCGCTTCCAAAACGGGATTAATTGTCGCTTTGATCCCGCTTAGGTTGCGCGTGTCCGCAATTTAGTCCTTTATTCTTCCTTTATTTTGAATTATTTAAATCTTTGATTTTGATCCGATTTAGCCCTTTTATTATTTTACCATTAAATAAATTGTTTTAAATTTTTTTACTATTTGTTTAAATGTATATTATTATTACAATTATATTCTTTCTATTATATTTAATATTATTATTATCTTCATTTTTGATATTATTATTTTCTTTATTTTAAACTTATTGTTAATATTTTTTTATCGATATTTTTAAACCTACTATTACTATCCTTTTTTTTTCCTCATCGTATATATTATATCTAATATTTCTATTTTCATTATTATTTTATTTTTGTTATTATTATTATTTTTAAATATTATTTTTAGTATTTCATTATTATAACTCTTCTTTTAGTTTTACCATTACTATTTTAATTTTATTATGCTTTATTAATACTTATTTGCATATATATTAATCTATTTCTATTATTTTATTTCATTATTATTTTTAATATGGTTACCGTTACTTTATTATTGATATCGTTGTTTTACCTTTTTTCATTTTTCATTATTCTTTAAAATATTACTACTACTATTTTGTTGTTTTGGTTAGGTATTTTATTTATAATTTACTTTGTTATTACTATTACATTTGTTTTTCTCATCATATTTTATCATCAATATTGTTTTTTACTATTATTCGCTTATTGGTCTATGTTGTTTTGTTTAATTGTTGTTACTATTCTACTATCATATTTTTATTTTAGTTTTATACTAACTTTTTACTATATTTTAGTTTCATTAGTAGTATTATTATTACCAATTGTTTTATTTGTCATATATTTTTTTTTTGTAATATTATTGTTTTTCCTTTTTTTTTTTTTTGAATCTATTACTCTCCCTTACTATTATCGTGTTCCTATTTCAATATTAGTATCTTGCTTCTTCTTTTTTTTTTATAAAAGGGTTTTACAAAGGTAATATTTCGTGTTTGGAAGTTCGAGAAATCGTGCTCAATCGTGCTGGGCTTCGATTTTATTGTTCGTCTAGATCACTAAATATCCTTTAAAGATTTCAATCGTATTTTTTGAAAATAAGGCAATGTTTCGTGTTTGAAAGTTCAAGAAATTCGTGCCCAATCGTGCTGGGTTTCGATTTTCTGTTCATCTAAACAACTAGATATCCTTCACAGATTTTTTTTTATTATTGTATTTCTTAAATAAATTAAAGGCAATATTTCATGATTGGAAATCCAAGGAATCGTACCCAATCGTGCTGGGTTTCGGTTTTTAGTTTAGCCAAATAGTGAAATACCCTTTTCAAATTGCAATACATGTATTTTGGAAATCATGAAATGATCTTGGTATCGAGGGTTTGAAACATCGTGTCCTATCGTGCTGGATGCGGTATGTCACCTTTTCGGGACAAGAGAATTTCGATATCCAATTCGAGTTATCCAAACATTTTTTAAAGATTCATATTTTAAATTTTTTTTTTGATATTAAGGACATTAATCAATCAATACGGTACCAATTTTGGGCGTTGCGAGGGTGCTAATCCTTCCTCGTATGTGTAACCAACTCCGAGCCCATTTTCTTAAAATTGTGGACCAAAATGTTTTCAAAAGTGGCCCAATCACACTTCAAAAAAGGATTGGTGGCGACTCCGTTTTTCTTTTTAAAGTCGGCCCGTTTTCCAAACAAAAAAAATGGTTTCGACAAATACATAATAAAAAATAATATTAAATCATATAAAATAATAAATAATAATTAGATTAGTATATATATATATAAACTTATACTATTAATAAATTAATATACAAATAATAAAATATTTAATATGAAAAAACATTTAATATAATAAAAATAATTTAAAATAAAAAAATTTAGGATTAAATAAATATAAGAGGTTAAACAGCAATTAAACAGATTAAGAGAATTAAATAAAAAATGCGCGTTAAATAACAGGGATCAAAACGGAAATTAATCCTTTTTTCAAAACGGCGTCGTTCCGATTTTTCCTTTAAACAGCTCGAGGATTAAAATAAAACATGATATAAATTTTAGGGTCAGATTAAAAATAAAAAAACTGGATTAAATAAACTGAAAATGCGAAAGGGCTTAAATGGCAATTATACCATTTAAAGAAAACGAGCGGATCCTCGCCGGGTCGCGTCAACGCGCAGATCCTGGCCTTCTAAAACGACGCCGTTCTCAGTTTATTATATAAATAAAATAACAGTTTTAAAAAAATCACTTTACACCTATTTAAAAAAAAATAGAAATCCATCCCCTCAAACTCTCTCCAGCTTTCGTTCCTCGGCATGGGATTCCAATGGGGCACCTCCGCACGTGCCGGTGCACGCGCCGTCGTCCTTGACGGCCCTCAGGTAAAATCTTCACTCCTTTCTTTTATTTTTTTTTTAGCTTTTATATATATGTAAAACAAGATAAATCAAAGAAAAAAAATGAACAAAAAGAAATAACAAATCACCTCTGTTATTGCGAAATAATTATTTTTTTTTATTCCTATATTTTTTCTTTGTGTAACAGTGTGTATGTCTCTTTCTCTCCCCAAAAATTTCCTCCCTTTTTACAAATCATCGTGGTTTATATAACCTCAGTAAAAAAAGAAAAAATAGAAAGAAATCACATGCTTTATTTTGTCGTTTCTTTTGCTGTGTTTTCCTTTTCTGTGCAGGTCAAGAGCGACGACTTCACGGTGACAATAGCGTGACTCAGGCATGGATCATGGCGCAAGCGAAGGCCTGATTGCGGCGCGAGGCTGGGGCGATGCTTGCGGCGTGAGGGTTTCCTGGAAACCCTAAGCTGCTGAGATTTATTTTAAGTTTGGGCCCTTTTGGGCTAGTTTAGGTTCTGGGTATGTTTAGGGTTGGTCTGTTTGGGTGTAATGGGTTTCAGGGTAATCTATTTAGGCTAATTGGGTAGTGGTGGGCCATTGCTTGTAAATGGACTGTAAAGATTTTAAATACTTGGATTATTTTTGGTTTATTTAAATGGGTCGAGGTAAAAATGGGTCATTACAATTATTACAGAGGATGAATACCCTATTTATGAAAACAAACTCGAGCCTTGATAAAGAACTAAAGTGATTGAGTATACTGTGGTTCAAATGAAAGACAATTGCAGAAGCAAAGCCTTTGAGTTTGGGCTGCCTTAATTGTTTCTTAGGAAAGCAGAAATGTATATACATGTGTGTGACAGAGGGCATGTCATTGAAAAATATATATTATTGCACCCAAAGGCATCCCACGGTCTTCACAAGTATTGATGCATTGTAGAATGCACTAGTGTCGTTTTAGTTTTTATTCATCAATAAATTTACATGATATTATAAATATATTTATTTTAAAAGATTTTAAAATAATAATATTTAACTTAACGGATTTAATTATTATTATTTGAATAAAATTAAATTTTAAAATTTTTAAAAATATAATAATTAAAAATAACATATTTTCGAGTTAAATGAGACCGTTTGCGTTTCATAATTTTGTAAAAATAATTTAATTTAATTAATAAATTTATATAAGATTCGGTTTTTATTCAACACGTTGCATCCTTGAATTTAGATAAAAATAATAAAAAAAATTAGAATATAATTCAACTTGATTCGATCCATAAATACAATTACTTTATTGTATTATTTTTTAGGTATGGATAGAGGTGTGCATGGGTCGGGCGGCCCGGCCCGACCCGAAATGTGAGAGGGTTTGGACAAAAATATAGGCACGAAAAATGGGCTTGGGTAAAAAATGAGGCCCGTTTAGAAAGCGGGTCAGACCTCTCGTATGATTTTTTTTTTGGGCAGAAGTTCAAATATTTTTATTTGTTATATTTTAATTGTATTTGATTTATTTTTAAATGTTTTTTATTTGTATTTGATTTATTATATTTTTAAATGTATTTGATTTATTATATTTTTATTTATTTTTTGTTTTAATATTTATTTTTATTTTTAAAATGTATTGAATTTATTATATTTTATTTTTAATAAAATAAAAAATTATACTAGTCGGGCTGCTCAGCCTACCAATTTTAAAGTTGGTCGGGCTGGATAAATTTTCGTGCCCATATTTTGGGCAGTAGGGCTCTCGGGCCTACCAATCGGCCGAAATTTTTTGGGCTGGCTACCCATGCACACCTCTAGGTATGGATTAGTTGTGAAATATAACTGTAAGAGCCCGTTTTTGCTCGGGGTCCATTTAAACCAAAAAACAAAACAAATAAAAAATTAAAAAACCAAAATAAAACAATAACAACAGCCCAAAATTAACAGTCCATTACAAAAAAATTACAGTGGCCCAAATGCATAAACCCTAGCCCACTAAGCCCAGAACAAAACAGGAAAATTAGAAACCCTAGAGGTTTCTAGAGCTTTCTAGCGCCCAGACATCCCACATGCGCATGCAAATTTCATCGCCACCAAGCATTCGGGCCACCCCACGAATGACGGTTTTACCTGCAAACAGAAACAAAACAATAGCAAAACAAAGATGGCCAGCAAAATAACAGAAATGGAGAGGGTTTTTTTTTATGTTCTTTTTATTTTTATTCTTAAAATTTGGCTATAAAACAAAGGCCGAAGCAAATCTATAATTCCTCTACATTTTTTACGAATACAAATCAATACAAAAAGAAAATATCAAAGAGATCAACGCAAAGTTTTTTTTCTTTTCTTTATTTTTCTTTCTTTTTTCTCTTCGAAACTGCCCACATACATTTCGTTTTTATTTTTAAACTATACATTTATTTAAATATAGTATAAAAAAAGGAAAAAATTTACTTTTTTTGAACTCCTGCCACCGTTTAGAGAGAGCACTGTGTTTTTTTTTTTTTGAAATGAAAGGAGAAATGATTTTTTTTTAAAAAAACTGGCTTTTATAAGGTGTCGAAATGGTGTCGTTTTGCTCCAGGGCCATCAGCGTCAAAACGGCATCGTTTAGGCCATGCCCCGATCCGACCGACCCGACCCACCTAAGATTCGCGTGTTTTTTTTAACGAAAGGGTTATTTGCGCTTTTGGCCCTTCCGCTTTTTCGACCATTTTCAATTTAGTCCTTTTTGTTTTATTTCCCATAATTTTGCTATTATTTTGTTTGAATCCTTGAATAGAATAGCACCGTTTTGGAGGGCAAGGTTAGTCTCCCTGTTGGTCCTTCCATGTTATTCGAGCGTTCAAATAGGCCCTTTTCTTTTTATTTATTTTGGATTTGCCCCTAAAATTTATGTTTTAAATTCAAATTAGTCCATTTTGTTATTTTTGCTATTAAATTAATTATTTTAATATTATCATTATCATTATTATTAATATTAATATTATTATTACTATTATTTTATTGTTATTAGTATTATTATTTCTATTTTTTATTACTATTATTTTCAATAATATTATTGCTATTATTATATTTATTATTACTACTTTCTTTATTATTATTATTATTATTATTATTATTATTATTATTATTATTATTATTATTTTATTACTACCACTATTATTATATTATTATTAAATTGATATTTTAATGTTGAATATTTATTATTATTATTATTTGTTTATTAACGTATTTTCATTATAATTTATTATTATTGTATTTTTGTTTTATTATTATTATTTTATTATCTTTAAACTATTGTACATAATATTTTTTATTGATTTATTATTAGCTTTTACTATTATTTTTATTATTATTTTCTTTTATTTATTTGTTTATTTGTTTATTATTTTTTACTTTTACCTATGATTTCATGTAAATGTTTGTTTTAGCTTTTATTTTATTTTTGCCATTATTATTTATATTATTGCCCTTACTTTTATTCAATTGTGCATATCGGTACTATAATTTATTTTCCATTTTACTACGATCATATTACATTTTATTTGATGCGTTAAAATTTTGTTTTGAAATAAGCAAATACTCCGCGTTCTAAGATTCTAAAGAAATCGTACCCTAATTTACTGGGTCTCGATTTTTCTCATCGAGTCTAAAGAACCTATTATTTTCCTTCTAAAATCAAACCATAAAAGTTAAATAAAAGCTTATTCTCGGGAATTCAAAAATGTTGTGTTCTAACTCACTGAATATGACATTTTGTTATCTCGAGATAAGGATTTCAAAAAAAATAAATAAAGGCAATATTCTGTATTTGGAATTTTGAGGAATTGTGCTCTAACTTACTGGGTTCTGATTTTTCATTTGACCCAAATAACCGAATATCCTTCTTAAATTTAAATGTACGAGTTTTAAATGCCAAAAGACAAGCTTAGTTTCGAGAATTAGAAATGTCATATCTTAACTCACTGGGCATGACGTTTTACTTCTTCGAAATAAGCGGGTCTCAACATCCAATTTAATTCATTCAAGTTTCCTTTTAAAGAGGATCGTATTTTTAAAATCTTTTCAAATTTTCGACATTAAGACGTTAATTAATCAATTAGGTACCAATTTTGGGCGTTACGAGGGTGCTAATCCTTTCTCGTGCGTAACCGACTCCCGAACCCATTTTCTCGAATTTTGTAGGCCAAAATCATCGTTTTAATAAATCAAAATGTTTTAATGATCAATCTCAAGATAACCCGATCGCACCTCAAAAAAGATTAGTGGTGACTCCATTTTCGTTTTTAAAGTCGACCCCGTTTTCCCAACAAAAAAATGGTTTCGACGGTAACCATTTATAATTGTGTGGATAATCAAATTAATTAGTTAGATAACCTATGGGTGCTAATTAAATTATAACCCAAGGATTTTGATTATTTTGTGCAAAAATTAATTCAAATATTAAGACAACAAGTTTGATGTTAATATTGCACCTAATTTCTCTTTTCATTTCTTATTTTCCACTCCAATATTTTGCTTCTTTTTTCCATTAAGCTTTATTTTGAGTTTTCTTCTTTTAATTCATTTTTTAAAAAACTATGAAAGTTAAACTAAAACCAGATAATAATTTAAATATATTAATTTGTCATTCACATAGTGACAAATGACCGGTGCTTAAGACTTTATTAACACAAAGGAGTAAATAAAAAAATTCATTTATATCTATTTTATTTGAGTACAATACATTAAACACTCAAATATTTATTACATGCATTCAAATTCAACTAAACACTTTGTTTCTTTTGAATAATTTCATTTCTGATCATATTTGTTATTTTTGACACAATGCCTAAAACTACTCATAGCCCCTAATAGGAGGATAATACGCTTCTGTACACTCGAAACCACGTCCTTCTACATTGGCAACAATATTCATGCCAATCGAACTAAAATTCAACCAGTAATATAACCAATCACCTAAGAAGTTGCATATAAAATTTATTTATGTTTAATACATGGTATAAGTACCCAATTTTGCCCGGGCCCATCTGAATAAACCAGAAAATAAAAAAATAATGAAAATAATGTCTTTAAACAATCCATTAATACAACCCTTTTACAAAAACCCAACCGAGCTCAAACAAATGGCCCACTAACCAATTACCTGAACTAACTTAGACCCAAACTAAGCCAACCTCTTAAACAGACCTGGCCCAATACCTAAAACCTAAAATTACATGGCCCAACGGCCCAAATATTGTTTCAGAATTTGGAAACCCTTAAACTAGGGTTTCTACTTTGCACCGCAAGCCTCGATACTGGGGTTACCCTCGCGCCCCAGCAGAAGCCCAATCGTCACACCGCATGTCCAGCTTGAACCCAGCGCAGCCCCGACATCGACCTCTCCACACGCCGTGATTAGCGCAGATAGCGCTCTACTGCCGTTCTTCTCGCCACGCTCCTGCACAAGGAAGGAAAGGACGCAGCAAAACTAGAAAGAAACAATTATGAAAGTATATATTTCCTTTTTTATTTTTCTTATTCGGGTTATAAATAACCCCAAAGCAATATGTAAAAGGGGGGAGATACACAGAGAAACAGATATATCACGATTTTTATACAGAGAATATCAAATCAACCAGAGGTTTTTGTTTTATTTATTTTATATTTTTCGAGTATTGTTATTTTTATTTTTTATTTTTTTGAAACCATATATATAATATTAATAAAATACATTTATAAAAAATAATAAAAAACTTACATTTTTTTTTCCACCACACAACGATGACGATGACAGACGGCATCGTGAATCGCATCGAGGCTAGCCGAATCGCTAGAGGAGAGCACTCTAGAGCTCTCGTTTTTTTTGAAGGGATGATAAAATGAATTTTTTTGATTAATTTTCACTTTATATGGGCTTAAGAAACGACGCCGTTTTGGTGTGGTCAGATAATGACCAAAACGACGTCGTTTCACCTAGGATCCGCGCGCAAACGACCCGAACCGAAGAGGATCCACGTGTTTTTCAGTTAAATGGGATATTTCGCATTAAGTCCTTCCATATTTTCCTTTTTTTAATTCAGTTCTTTTGTATTTTAAATTTACCCCAAACTTTCATTTACAGATTCAATTTCGTCCTTTTTCTTTTCTTTTATAATTTTCATTATTTTACTATTAATTTTATTAATCATTATTGTTAATTTTGATTTTTATTATTATATTATTATTATTTTTACTATTATTATTTTATTATCACTATTATTTTATTACTAATATTTTATTTTACTATTATCAATATTATTATTATTATTATCATTGCTTTTAACATTATTATTCCTATTTATTATTATTATTTCATTACAAATTTTTGTTTTCTTACTATTATTTTTCGTAATATAATTATCATTATACGTACTATTATTATCATTATATTTATGATTTTTATTATGACTTTTAATCTTATTGTTATGCTTTCTAGTATTAGTATTATTACCATATTTATTACTTTCATTATTATTACTATTATTTTATCATTTCTATAATTTTTGTTATTAATACTACTTTTATCTTTACTATTATTAATATTTATTATTATTATTATCAATTTTAATATCCTTACATTATTTTATTATTAATACTATATTTATTTTTTGCCATTATTTGCATCACATATTATTTATATATATTATATGTTTTAAATTTTATATTATAAAGTATTATACTAAATCATATATTATTTTTTAAAAATTTTATTTTTGTATAAAATTCATTTATATTATGTAATATATTTTATTTATATTATTTATTATATGTACTCTTTATAATTATTGCATTAATATATTTTATGTATATTATTTATTTATAACCATTTTAATATTATTATTTATATGTATATATTTTATTTGCCCATATTCTCTCATTTATTTATTTATGATTGCCATTATGTAGTTATATATTTATTATTTTATATATACATTTTCTATAAAATTACTATATTTTATTTAAAGGTTTTTAAAATAAGGCAATGTTTTGGTATTTAGAAATTCGGGAAATAGTGCCCTAACGTACTGGGTTGCGATTTTCCGTCTGGCTAAATAACTAAATATCCTTTTAACAAGTTTTGTAAATCGTGAGATGATTTTGATTACGAAGGTTTTAAAATATCATGTCTTATCGTACTGGATGTGATGTTTATATTCTTTCGAAACAAAGAAATCTCAAGTTTTAACTTAATTTGCTCGAAGTTTTTTAAGAAATCGTATTTTTAAATACTTTTAAATTTCAAACATTTGGACATGATTTTATCGATTTGGTACCAATCTTTGGGCGTTATGAGGGTGCTAACCCTTCCTCATACGTAACCGACTCCCGAACCCGTTTTCTTGATTTTCGTGGACCAAAATCAAATGTTTTAAAATAAAACGTTTTACAAGGTGATCCAATCACACCTAAGTAAAAAGGGATTGGTGGCGACTCCCATTTTCGTTTTTAAAAAGTCGACCTCGTTTTTCAAAACTTTAAAAATGATTTCGACACATGGTGAATATGTATTAAAGAAATTTTTGAAAAGCTTAAAATTTCGATGTAAATGAGATATTTATGTTTATAAGTTATTTGAGTTTGATTAAAAACACTCAAATTTGATTGATAATTATTGAGACGAGTTCGAGCATGTCAACTCTCAAGCTATTGGTCGAATCGAATTTCAGCACTGTAATACTCGATTTGAACAACTTGCAAACTTAACCAAACTTTTCATTTGAATAGCTTTTATATTATAAAGTTACAGTCTTACCCTTAAGTATGAACAAGCTTAATTGAGCTTGAGTTCTAGAATGAGTATGGAAATTGATAAATGAGTTTATTCGAGCTTGATTATGTCTTAAACTGAGCTTGAATATAAAATTTGATATTCGGTCGAGCTCAAGTCGAGTATTGAGACCCAAATCTTTACTCGAGCTTGAGCTTGTCAATATTAAGGTTTAGCTCAACCCAATTACACCCTTAAGCGTAGCTAGATGGTAGGTAAAGACATTGGCTCCTCTTGATTAAATGATGTACTATTCTTTCTAGTCTCATTTAAAATTAATATTTCAATCTAATCCTTGTTAACCTTTGACTCAAATGGAAAAAAAAAAATATTAAGTCAATTTAAATAATTTTACCACAAAATTTAAAGTTTAACCCTTGAATTTTTAAAAATTTTCTCAATCTTCCAACATAAATTCCTAGGTTTGCCATTTCTCTTAACCCTAGATCGCTAACTAATTATACTCTTCATAAGACATTATACGTGTTAGTCCACATGAACATATAAGTTTTAAAAATATATAATAATATTGATGTCAATTGAACTCATAACCCGTAAACTCTATTAGTGACAATTACACTATTCATATACAACTCTAGTTGCAACTCAATTTACATTTGGCATATTCTATAATTTGCCATATTTGAACTGAGCCTTTTGATAAGAAAAACTTTGAATTTTTTAATGCGCATACTTGGAGGATTTCTAGCAATACTATATTGAGTTAAACTGTGAATAAAATCAAGCCAAGCAAAGATTCTATGAATACTTTTAATGGGGTCGAAGTTTACTTATTTGAAGAGATTTGATTCCTAAAAAAATATTATGAGAAAATATCCGCTAATTCTATTTCATATTGAAGACTTTATCGAGCCAAATTTAAAAGAGATATTTACGTTTGTCGAAACCATTTTTTTCGTGAAAAAAGGGGTCGAATTAAAAAAAAATGGAGTCGCCACCAATCCTTTTTTCGAGTTGTGATCGGATCACCTTGAGATTGATCATTAAAACATTTTGATTTATTAAAACCATGGGTTTGGGCTACAAAATTTGAGAAAATGGGTTTGGGAGTCGATTCGCATTTAGGAAGGATTAGCACCCTCGTAACGCCCAAAATTGGTACCTAATTGATTGATTACGTCTTAATGTCGAAGATTTGAAAAGATTTTAAAATACGATCATCTTTATTTAAAAGAAAACTTGAACAAGTTAAATTGGATGCTAAGACCCTCTTATTTCGAAAAAGTAAAATATCACGCCCAGTGAGTTAGGATACGACATATCAAATCCTCGAAACTTAAGCTTGTCTTTCGACTTTTAAAACTCATGCATTTAAGTTTAAGAAGGATGTTCGGTTATTTGGGTCAAATGAAAAATCGAAGCCTAGTAAGTTAGGGCACGATTTCTCAAAATTCCAAATACAGAATATTACCTTTATTTTTAGAAATCCTTACCTCGAGATAACAAAATGTCACATCTAGTGAGTTAGGACACAACATTTTTGAATTCCCAAGAATAAGCTCTTATTTAACTTATGCTTTGATTTAAAAGGATAATAACTTAAAGATAATAAATTAAATCCAACGATAAGCATGGTCGCCTCGAGTCCTCTCCGGCTCCATCTCCGCGATCTACTCATCCGCAAAAATGGTAATGGAAGGGGTGAGTCACCAAGACTCAGTGTAAATCCCCACCCTAAAAATACAACTCATACACAATTTATTAATAAACATGCACATGCAACCCAACCTAACCATCCATACTCCTTAACTACCCCGTGTGGTCAAAACCACCGGTGGTCAAAACCATCGTGACTAGTGTCACAAATTAAATGATGGGGCCAACCCATCGTGTGGTCAAAACCACCGATGACCATAGGTCACAATTTATCAAGTGTGGTCAAAACCATCGGTGGTACCAAACCACCGGGACTTAGTCGCAATTTATCAATCGGTGTGGTCAAAACCATCGATGACCATAGGTCACAAATAATCTGATGGGGCCAACCCATCTTGTGGTCAAAACCACCGCGACATCCATAAAATCATCCCTCCTCTCATCAATCCCACCATCATCATGCTTACATACAATATCATAATCCCATATATATATCATGCATTAAGTACAACATAGCATGTGATGGCAAGCTCAACCATATATCATAGATCACCGCTTAGGGGACTTACCCTAAACCATGATTATGCCACAAACTAATCACAACCAAAAAGATTAACAGCAAACAATAAAGTCATGTAAATTAATAAAGTGTGTAGTGAGTTTTTACACACCTGTTTCTACCACGAATCCTAGATCCCGAAGATCCAATCTACAATGCTAGATCTCTTAACCTATAATCGGCCCTCAACATGATTAGGGACATTAGGCCTATTCGGCCAAACCAAGTAATATCAAAGGCTCTTTTACGGACTTACCTTGAACGGATTTGATTTCCAAACAAATCCCGAAGCCTTAATTAGCCCCTAAATCCATGGCACACATTAGTTTCGGCATTTAAACAATAAACTTTTATCAAAAGACCCTTGGCCGAATGTGCTTACCAACTCACCTTTGGAAAACAATTCAAAAGCTTTCCTCAATCGCTCTATGGCTTCCCTACAATCGGTTTAATCATATTAGTAAGAGTCTTAGGCCATTCTTGCCATAACCTTAATCCTAAAAGAGAGTATGGCCCTTACCTTAATGATTATTTAGGCCCCTAAACACCACAAGTCAGCACCACTTGGTGTTTGTTAGGGGTTCACTACCTTCAATGAAGAGAAAAGAACCAAACAAACACCTTTCTTTAGGGGGGTTCGGCTAATCACAAGGTGGAAGAGGTTGGAAACTTTGATTAGAAGAGGGGTAGGTTCGGCTAAAAAGAAACAAGAGAAGAAGAAACTTTTGAAGAATTTGGCAAGATAGGCTATGGAGAATTCTAAGAAGAACTTGGAGAGAAAAAATGAAAAAAATTTGATGAATTTCGGACTCCCTTTAGGTGTTAAACCGAAAGTGGATGACCCAAGGAGTCCCTATTTGGGCCATCACCTTCCTTTTGGTGATAAATTTCACTTTATCAAATCACATTTATCCTTTATTTATCTCTTAATCTTCTCTTAAACAAATAAAATGAAAATAAACTACTAACAATGCTACTCTTATCAAAAAAAAAAAATAGCTCACCCTTATCAAAATAAGAGTCCATAATCTCACCTCCCTTCCCATGCAACAAAAAATAAAATAAAAATCAATTCTTGCTCCTTAGGTTCAAACATCATGCCCAAATTAACGCCTCTATCTTTCCCATTTGACTTTCATGTCAAATAACCTCACCATTTAATTATAAGGCCTTCACTTTCCTTTAACGCCAAAAGCCTAAAAAAAACACTCCTTCGTCCACCATGACTCGAACCCGAGTCCATACACCAAGGCCCTTGTTCTTTAGACTATTTAATTTTTAAGCCTTCTTAACCCTAACGCCCAAAAAGCCCAAAAGGAAAACATTTCGCCCTTGTAACTTCCACGGATCAAACCTCCTCCCTTGCAAACTCCCTTGACGCCCCAAGCCAATTGTGCCAAGCCCATTCTTTGTGTCATGCTTCTCCCTAAATTTTATTTAACCCCTATCTCACCTAGCTTCCTTTTTAAATACTTAAAAAGAAATTTTAAGCCCTAAGTCAGGCCTAACTCGGGTTTATTTTTAGACCTTAGAACATGCCAAATAAATCATAGTATTTATTTCTTCAAGCACACACACACACGCGTGGGAAACAAATAATTAAATTTTCAAACAACCCCTAATTCAGGATGTTATAGTTCTACCCCCCTTAAAAAGAATTTCGGCCTCGAAATTACCTGGATCAGAAGAGTTGGGGGTATTGCTGCCGCATCACATCTTCAGGTTCCCATGTGGCCTCCTCTGTACCATGATTCTGCCATAATACCTTTACCAAAGGCACTGACTTCCTACGTAGAACTTTGACATCTCGATCCAAGATTTGTATCGGCTCCTCCTCGAAAGACTAGTCTGAGTTCACTTCGATTTCCACAACTGGCACTACGTGTGAGGGGTCTGATCGATAGTGCCTCAGCATCGAAACGTGGAAGACATCATAGATCTGGCTCAATTCTGTCGGCAACTCAAGCTGGTAAGCTACCGGTCCCACACGTTTCAACACCGTATGCGGCCGATGAATCTAGGGCTTAGCTTGCCCTTCCTGCCAAACCTCAAGACCTTCTTCCAAGGTGATACCTTCAAGAAGACCTTATCACCATCGCATATTCAACCTCTCTGCGCTTAAGATCGGCGTAGGATTTACTCGTCCGACACCTCCTTAAGACGAGCCTCAATTACTTTAACCTTATCCTCTCGTCTCGCAACTAACTCCGGACCCAACATCCGACGCTCTCCTAGTTCATCCAATAGGTAGGAGTACGAATTTCGACCATACTGATACCTCATACGGTGCCATCAATGCTCGCTGATAACTATTGTTATAAGCGAACTACATAAAGGTAGGTACTCCTCCCAACTACCACGAAAGTCCAAAACACGCCCTCAAAGATATCTTCCAATACTTGGATAACCTCTCGATTGTCCATCGATTGTGGATGAAAAGCCGTCTTTGAAATTTAACCTCGTGCCTAACTCGATGTAAGGCCTTCCGAATCTTGACGTAAACCGAGGATCCCGATCCGAAATAATAGACACCGGTACCAGATCTATGTAACCGTACTATCTCTGCGATTACAACTTAGCTAGCCTTTGGAGTGAGTAGTCAACCCTTACCGGTATTAAATGAGCCGACTTAGTCAACCGGTCTACTACCACCCAAACTGTATCTTTCTTCTTGGGCGTAAGGGAAGCCCACTTACAAAATCCATAGTAATCTCCTCCCACTTCCACTTTGTGGAATCTTTATCGGTCAGAATACCGAGGGCAATTGATGCTCACCTTAACTTGCGGCATGTCGACACTTGCCTACCATTTCGGTCACTTCACCTTGCATCCGGCCACCAAATCGCTCCCTTAAATCTCGATACATATTGTCGCTTCCCGGTGCATAAGCGTACGACTTCTATGAGCTTCTTTAAGTATTCATTGCCTCAACTCATCATCCTTAGGCATGCATACTCTCTCCGAAAGTACAACACTCCATCATCGCTCAATTGAAACCTTCTACCACCATTCATATTTGCAACCTTCAAGTATTCAAAGCTTCATCACCATCCGCCTTTCTTTGACCTTATTGATCCAAGACGGCGTCACTTGCAATTCCGCCAAAAGGCTCCCATCCTTATAAAGACTTAGGTGAGCAAACATAGCTCGTAAATCCGCTACCACCTTTCGGCTCAATGCATCAGCTACCACATTAGCCTTCCCCGGATGGTATTCGATCGAGCAGTCGTAGTCCTTCAACAACTCAATCCACCTCCGCTGCCTCAGATTCAAATCTTTCTGAGTCAGGAGGTACTTCAGACTCTTAAGATCTGTGTACACCACCGACTTCTCCCCGTACAGGTAGTGCTTCCAAATCTTCAAGGCAAATACCACAGCAGCCAATTCCAAGTCATGTGTCGGGTAGTTAGCTTCGTGAGGCCTCAACTGCTGTGACGCGTAAGTGACCACATTCCCTTCTTGCATCAACACACACCCTAAACCAAGATGTGATGCATCGCAATATACTGATGAATTCCTTCCGCCTCAGTTTGAATTAAGACCTGCTTCACAGTAAATCCTCTTGACTTATCAAAACTCTCTTCTGCTTTTGCACCACACAAACAAAACTCCTTTCTCAACAAATAGTCAGCAGTATCACGATTAAGGAGAAGTTTTCCACAAATCTCCTATAATATCCTACCAACCCAAGAAAACTCTAAATTTTCAAATCAGACTTTGGTAGCTTCCACTCAATACCGCCTCAATCTTACGGGATCCACCCCGATTCCTCGATCAAAACAACATGTCCTAGAAAGGTTACCTCCTTAAGCCAAAACTCACACTTGTCAATTTGGCGATAACAAGCTTTCTCCTTAGAACTTGTAGAACCACACGAAGATGTGAGTCATGCTCCTCTTCTGACCTCGAGTACACCAAAATGTTGTCTATGAAGACCACGACGAACCGATCCAGATAGGGTTAGAAAACTCGGTTCATCATATCCATAAACGCGGCCAGTGCATTCGTCAAACCAAAGGGCATTACCAGAAACTCGTAGTGGCCATATCGAGTACGGAAGCCATCTTATGGACATCAGCCTCCTTCACCTTAAGCTGATGGTACCCTGACCTAAGGTCAATCTTAGAGAACACCGATGCCCCTTTGAGTTGATCGAACAAATCGTCAATCCTGGGCAAAAGATACCGATTCTTTATTGTCAACTTGTTCAGCTGCCGATAATCTATACACATCCTCATTGACCCATCCTTCTTCTTAACAAATAGCACTGGAGCTCCCCAAGGCGATACACTTGGTCGGATGAACCCTCTATCCAACAATTCTTGAATCTGCGCCTTCAACTCCACCAATTCTTTCGGCGCCATCCGATACGGAGCTATAGATACTGGCGTGGTTCCGGGTAATAGATCTATCCCAAATTTAACCTCACGGTCCAGAGGTAGACCTGGAAGCTCCCTGGAAACACATCGACATAGTCCCTTATAGTCCGGACATCACCCACAGCAATATCCTTAGCTTCCAAGGCACAGACATACACCACATAAGCTTCACAACCCTTCTTCACCATTCTTTCTGCTTTCAAAGTAGAAACCAAGTTAGATAGGTAATCCCTCCTTTTACCTATCATCACCACCTCTTCTCCTTCCATAGTCTTTAGCACCATGCGCTTAGCTGCGCAATCCAGGCTAGCCTGATACTTTACTAGCCAATCCATCCCGAGAATTAAGTCAAACTCTCGGAACGGTAGTTCCATCAAATCAGCCAAGAATACGACCCCTTGGAGTTCTAGGGGTACGTCCCTATAGAGTCTACTTACTTCTACAGAGTGACCTAGTGGGCTTAATACAGTCATCTTCCTAGAAGTAAGTTCAGAGTCTAGGTGCAAAGTTTCCACTACGCTACTAGCAATGTACGAGTGGGTTGAGCCAATGTCAATCAAAGTATTATAAGGCACACCAAAGATCATGAACATACCTATATGACGTCTGCGTCGCCCTCCTCTTGACGCCTCATGCATAGACCAAACCAGTTGTCTAGCCTCGATCACCACAGTATTTCCCCTCGGTGCCCCGACCTCTGCCGGCACCATTACCTCCTCTTCCCGCACTACGACCCCTCCGAGGTCATTGGTTATCCCTTCTATTCGGTTGCGATCCCGACCCTCGATCTCTGTCTAGCTTCTTTCTTCTGACAGCTTCTAACTCGATGCTCCATAGACCCACATTCGAAGTATCCCCGATTACCATTCTAACACTCCTCCTTGTGAGACTTGCCACACCGAGTACACCATGGCGGCCATTGAGGATTAGCAGCAGCAGCAGGCCTAGCAGCTTGATCTGACCCACCAAACCTTGTCCTCTTCTACTGATTACCCAAAAATTTTGAAGGTCGGGAGCTCATCTTATTCCAATTTCTATCTTGATTTCGTCTAACCGACTGTCTTACTCCTTCAGCAACCTTCGATTTCTCCACTAGGACAGCGAACTCCCATTCTTGTTGTGGAGCTATCATCATTCTCAACTCATCTCTCAGCCCGTCTTCAAATCTGACACAATGCTCATGCTCGGTACCCATAATACCACGAGCATACCTACTCAACCTAAGAATTCGCCTCATACTCCGCCACTGTCTTATTGCCTTGAACCGTGTTCAAGAAAGTTTCTACTGCATCCACGTAGCTAGTTCTCGATATACTTCTTTTGATAGGCATCTCGAAGAATTCCTGGTGAGATTTTACGCCACGCTCCATCCTCTTACGGTGAGCCACCACCGATAAGACTCATCCCGAAGCAAAGAAATTATACCCTTCAACTTCGCTCATTGAAAATTTAAAATTTTTTCATCAGTAGGTATTTTGGAAATTTTCAAAACAGGGGTCGAAACCTAGTAAGTTACTAGTAATATAACATAGGTACGACCTTTCAAATTTCTAGTGTCACAAATTAAATGATGGGGCAAATACAATTTATCAAGTGTGGTCAAAACCATCGGTGGTACCAAACCACCGGGACTTAGTCGCAAACAATGCTTTACTTTCGGCCCTCAACATGATTAGGGACATTAGGCCTATTCGGCCAAACCAAGTAATATCAAAGGCTCTTTTACGGACTTACCTTGAACGGATTTGATTTCCAAACAAATCCAAGAAATTCCATTTTTTCAGATTTAAACATGCGATTGTGCTTACGTGAAAATGAATATAACATTTGAAATGTCAAGGGTTTTATTCGACGGAACAAGAGAAGAAGAAACTGATAGAACAAAAATTTGAAACGATTCATCCCTATTTCGCCATCACCTTCCTTTTGGTGAATTGCAATAATAATAAAATGATGATGCATGATCCACCATGAAATAAATTTAAGTGGCGTCCCAAGCCACTCCACGAACCAACTTCCATGTCATAAACCCCTTCATTTAATTTTAAGCTTTCTTAACCCTAACGCCTAAAAAGCCCAAAAGGAAAACATTTCCTCTTGTAACTTCCACGGATAATAAAATAACAATATATCGCCTAACTCGGGTTTATGATTGACAATAAAATTAAATAATCAAGCCAAAAATAAGATAAAAAACAATAAGTATATAAATACAAAAAAATAAGAAAATATAATTATAATAGTAATGAAAATAATAGCAATAAAATAATAATAATAATAATAATAATAATAATAATAATAATAATAATAATAATAATAATACTTAGGCAAGTAAATATTAAAGAAATAATAGTAATAATAACAAAATGATAATAGTAATAATAGTATTAATGGCAATATTAAATTAATAATAAAATAGTAAAAATAACAGAAGAAATAAAAAATGGGGCTAAATTAAATCTTTAAAACAAAATTTCAGTGGAAAATCGGAAATAAAAAGAAAGGGGAAGATCGGATTGCAGTGCGCGCATGAAATGGTGGGACCAGAAAAGTAAATATCCCCGTCCTCCAAAACGCGTCACTTTGCGTGGGTCCGAATTGAAATAGAAGAAAATTTATAGGGTAAAATTGAAAATAAAAAAATAACTGTATTAAAAAATAGAAAAATCCGGAAGGACTTGCAGCGTAATTATCCCATCGAAGGGAAAACGCGTGGATCCTGCCTTCGGGTTGGGTCGGTCGCACGCGGATGGCCCAATACGGCGCCGTTTTGGGGCCATTGAAACAGGCCCTAAACGACGCCGTTTCATCCTTTTATAAAGGCCAAATTTTTTTTAAAATAACATTCTATCATTTCTTAAAAAAAAACCAAATGCTTTATTCCTCTCTCTCTTAACTCCCCTTTTAACCGACCCTAGGGTTGCATCGTCCTTCTGCCGCTCCGCCGTCGTGGTCAGTGGCTGGCGTTGTGCGAGCTGTGATTTTTAACCCCTGTCTTAGGGCGCATGTGAAGGCCAAGCCTTCCCAACCAAAAAAAAAAAAAAAACGAAAGAAGAGGGCCCTCGCCCTTTTCGGGTTCGATTTCGACGACGGAGAAGGGCCTCCGACGACACGACCACAGGGCCATTTTGGTAAGTCCCTCCTTTCTTTTTCGTGTTTATTTTTTAAAAAGAAAAAAAGAAAAAAAGAACATAAAAAAATAAAAGGAATGAAAGATCAAAGAACACCTTTTGTTAGAATCTGTTTCTTTTCGTGTGTCAACAAAAAGGAAGAACCCATACAACGGATTTTCCTTCGGTTTTTATAGCCGAAAAATGTAAAATATAGTCATATTTTCGTTATTTCTCTGCTGTCGTTTGTTGTTTGTCCTTTGCAGGTGAAACCACTGTACGGAGAAGCTGACGTGGTGGCGCGCGTGGAGTGCTCGGAGGTATGCAGCGTGCGTGTGAGGGGGGAGCGACGGTTGAAGCTTCCTGCCTAGGGTTTTTTTTCTGATTTTGTTTAGGTTGTTTTGTTGGGCTAGGGTTTAGGGTTAATTTGGACTAGGTTTAATGTGGGCTTATATTGGGCCTTGTAAAAAACTGTTAAGTTTAGACTGTTTTTATTGGACTTTATTTGTTTTTGTTTGATTTTTTATTTTATTGGTTTTGTCACTGGGCCCAGGTAAAATTGGGCTATTACAACATCAATTGTAATGGTTGTTATAGTTTTATGTACAAGATTGAGAGCGATTATTTTGTTCGTGTGAGGTGTTGAAACCATTTTTAAAATCGGTTTAGAAAAACAGAATCGACTTTAAAAACGAAAGTGAGAGTCGCCACCAATCCTTTATTACTTGGTGTGATTGGATCACCTTACAAAATGTTTTATTTAAAAAAAAATCAATTTTGGTCCACAAAAACAAGAAAACGGGTTCGGGAGTCGGTTACGTATGACTTTGAAATTAAGCTCGTCTTTATTTTAAAAAATTCCTACTTCGAGACGCAAAACGTTGAACCCAATAAGTTAAGGCACAATGTTTTGAATTCCCAAGAATAGGTTTTTTTTATTTAAAACTTGAGATTTCTTTATTCCGAAGGAATATAAACATTACATCCAATACGTTAGGACACGACGTTTTTTAAACCCTCTTAATTAAAGTCATCTCATGATTTATAAAACTTGTTAAAAGGATATTTAGTTATTTAGCCAAATGGAAAATCGCAACCCAATACGTTAGGGCACTATTTCCCGATTTTCTAAATACCGAAATATTGCCTTATTTTAAAAAACTTTTAAAAATATAATGGTTTTGCAAAAAAAAAATAGATTTTTATAATAAACAATAACCATGTGACAACATTGCATTAATTATCGAACATAAATATTAAAAGCAAATATACTAACGCTTAAGATACGCAACAAAGAAATAATAATACAAAAGATAAATAATAATTCCTACACTAAAGCAATTGTGAATACATGATGAAGTATAAACAAATACAATAAATGATAAAACAACTATGAACATATTTCATGCAAGATTAATAAATAAAATAAAAAACTATTACATACATATATGATATAAATAATGCAAACAATAAAAAGAATAGTATATAATGATTTTGAATAAATAAAATAAAATATAAATAATATAAATGAAATATAAATATATTTTGTATAAAATATGATATAATATAATACTATACAATGTATAAAATAATATAATAACTAATTTATGAAAATAATATATAATTAAAATAATATTAAGCAAAAATATATATAATACACTAATCATATATAAACAATATAAATAAAATAGATTAGGTAATATGAATAAATTTTATAAAGATAAAGTTTTAGAAATAATATATATAAATGTAACATAATAATACATACTATACAAAATATAATAACATATAAATTATTAAACAAGTAAAATAATATATATAGTAATAATTAAAATAAATAAATAATACATATATATATATATATATATTAAATTTATACTATTAATAGATTAAAATAAAAATAACAATATAATAAAAAAATAAAGAAATCATGATCAAATAACAATAATAATAAAAAAGGGTTAAAATAGCAATTAAAACAAATATAGAAGGGTTAAATTTAAAGGCGCGTTAAATTACAGGGACTAATGTGGAAATTAAACCTTTTTACGAAATGGCGTCGTTTTGATTTTTACCATTAAAACGAACCGAGGGACTAAATTGGAACCAAAACAAAACTTTAGGGCTAATTTTAAAATAAATAAAAATACGAATTGGGCTGAATTAAAATTAATTAAATTATGGAAGGACCGAAATGTGAAATATCCCATTTTCATAAAACGCGGATCCTGAGGGTCGGGTCAAGTCAACACGCGGATCCTTGACCTCCAAAACAGCGCCGTTTCAAAGTTATTATATAAATCAGTTTTAATTAAAAAAATCATTTTAACATCTATTTTTAAAAAAAAAACTTTAAAAAAAACCTAAAATCCTCTCTAGCTATCGGCCTGAGGTCCAGTCTCCAATCCTGGCGCCATCGATGCACCGCCATACGCGCCTCCTCAGACGGCGGCCTGGAAGCTTAAAAATTCTAATTTTCCCCGTTTTCGAAAGGTAAAACTCTTTCTCTTTACTATTTTTTTTTTGTAAATAAAAGATGCGCAAAACATAAAAAAAATAAGAAAATAACAAGAGAATAAAATATATATCACCTTAAAAAATTTGTATTCTGTTTCAATACTTTCTTTTTTTTTTGTATTTCTCTGTTTATTTCTCTATGTAATCGTCCTCCCCTTTTGTTTACATATTAATCGGCTTTTATAGCCTTTTGAAAAAAAAAAAAAGAAAATCATATTGTTGCCATTCTTACTGCGATCTTCTTTCCTTTCTTTTGCAAGTTTACAGTGAGGATCTCGGCGGTGGGGTGACATGCACGCTGATTTCGGCGCGAGAACAGGATAGACGAGGCTACGGTGTGAGGTTGCGGCGCGACTGATGGGTTCCAGCTTGCGGCGCCCACGATTTCCCAGAAACCCTAGGTTACTGACTTCTATTTAGGGTTTTGGGTCCTTTTGGGCCGTGTATTTTTTTAATCTTAGTTTGGGTTTTGTTGGGCCACGGGACATTTTGGGCTTGGTCTATTTATTGTAAAAGGACTGTAAAAAAAAACACTGGTTTTATTATTTATTTATTTTTAACAGGCCCGGTCAAAATTGGGCTCTTACAGCTGCCCCTCTTTGTTAATTGTCGTGTAACGAGAATAGAGCAAAGACTATAAAAGGACCAATTTTACCCGGCCTTGGCTGAGCTTCGACTTCTTTGATCCTCAATGACTTCCAATCCGAACTGCAACTTCTACGGCATCGTAGTTTCATCTTGATTTCAGTGAGTTTGATAGCTTCAACTTTATGAAGGTTGTATCCACTATCTTTTGATCTACTCCATTGCAAACTCAGGGAGACCAGATCTGATATTTTCAATCTGATTCCTGCAAACTCAGGGACCACCAGACTGATGTCTTCGATCTGCTTCCTACAAACTCGGGAATCGTCAGATCTATCATTTTCAATCTGTTTCCTGCAAAGCTCAGGAATACCAGATTGGTATATTCGGTCTGTTCCACTGCAAACTCAGGGATGCTAGACTGGTGGTTAAATTTGTTCCACTACTGCTTAGGGAGACAAGATTTGCTGTTCGATCCTGGTTCTCTCCTGCTTAGGGCAACAAGATCTACAATTTTTGACCTATTCCACTTTGGTCAGGGAGATAGGGCTGGTGGCTTAAATCTGTTCCACTACTGCTTAGGGAGATAAGATTTACCGTTCGATCTTGGTCCTCTACTACTTAGGGTGACAAGATCTACAATTTGTGACCTATTCCACTGCTGGTCAGGGAGATAGGGCTGGTGGCTTAAATCTGTTCCACTATTTCTTAGAGAGACAAGATTTACCATTCGATCTTGGTCCTCTACTGCTTAGGGCGACAAGATCTACAATTTGTGACCTATTCTACTGCTGGTCAGGGAGATAGGACTGGTGGCTTAAATCTGTTCCACTATTGCTTAGGGAGACAAGACTTGTCGTTCGATCTTGGTTCCCTACTGCTTAGGGTGACAAGATCTACAATCTTTGACCTATTCTACTGCTTGTTAGGGAGATAGGGCTGGTGGCTTAAATCTGTTCCAATACTGCTTAGGGAGACAAGATTCGCCGTTCAATCTTGGTTCCCTACTACTTAGGGTGATAAGATCTACAATCTTTGACCTATTCCACCGCTGGTCAGGGAGATAGGGCCGGTGTCTTCGATCTGTTTCCTGCAAACTCAGGAATTGTCAGATATGCTATTTTCAATCTGATCCCTGCAAAGCTTAGGAGTCGCCAGATTGATGTGATCGGCTTCCTGCAAGTTCAGGAATTGCCAGATCTGCTGTCTTCGATCTGCTTTCTGCAAGCTCAGGAATTGCCAGATCTACTATCTTCAGTCTACTCCACTGCAAACTCAAGGATGTCAAACTGGTGGTTAAATCTGTTCCACTACTGCTTAGAGAGACAAGATTTGTCATTCGATCTTGGTTCCCTCCTGCTTAGGGTGGCAAGATCTATAATTTTTGACCTATTCCACTGCTGGTCAGGGAGATAGGACTGATATCTTTGATCTGCTTCTCGCAAAATCAGGAATTGTCAGATCTCCTATTTTCAATCTGATCTCTATAGGCTCAGAGATTGCTTGATTGATGTCTTCGATCGGCTTCCTGCAAGCTCAGGAATTGCCAGATCTGCTGTCTCCAATCTGCTCCACTGCAAACTCAGGGATGTCAGACTGGAATCTTCAATCTTACTACATTGTCCTTTAGAGGAGATAACCTGTAGAATGGATATATGCTTTTTTCTAATGCATCAAATGCTCCTAATTAGACATGCTATGATATGTAAAAATGATATGAGTATGGTTCTCACTCAAGGTGTTATCATCATTTATCCGTCAAGGTTTCATCTTCGTCCTCTTGAAGTATCATTTTTGCTCAATTATTTTGCCTCGTGGTAATTCTGAGTCCACTCCACTCGAATTTTGGGACATGAAGTTTGTGCCTCCTACTTGTAATAACATTTGGCTTCTTCCATCCAATCTATTACCACTCAGAGGTATATAACTTGTATCGTTTTCCACCATTCCCATGAATGCAGGGTCTCTTGACAATGATCCCCTTTTATACTTAGCTTGACCTTGTTCGTCATTTGTCGATATGGTATCACCCACAAAATTGTCTCATCCAATAAGAATCTGAAGAGATAATCGATTTCCAATGTTTCCAGCCCTTGGGCTTGGTGAGTTCTGAACAATAGTCATGTTTCAGATTCCTCATATTATTTAGAAGCTTCTAGAGTAATATGCGAAACTCCTTTTATGAAAGTATTATTAGTCCATTAATTATTATTTCAATATAAATTCTTGAAAAAGAACACAAAAATAGACGAGAAAGAAAATAGTCAGGAGCATAGCTCGGAAAAATAATTTAATCAAAGATAACCCAGGCAATAAAAGAAAATTGATTTGGGTGTATCTCAAAAAGAATAAAGCAATCAAAGATAAGGAATTCAAAAATGGGCAGGATAGAAGCTAGGTGCCCCAGATATCGCAGCCTGAGTTTCTTTGTTCCAACTTCTTAAGGACCATTTTAAACTCAATATGTGTTTAGGGGATCCGGAGTACTTTGTTGATGCCCCAAGGCGTAACATACTTCCTCATTTCTAATTCAGACGTAGCAAGACTACTGTATGCCCCACTTTTATTCAAAATTTGAGCTGCCCTTTTCGGGTTTTCAACTCAAAGCCCCTTTGGTCTCAAAGCACCCTTTGCGGGTTTTCGCCTTGGCCTCTCCTTTTTCTTTTTTCTCTTTTTTTTTGTTATTTTTTTTGGACTCAAGGCGCCCTTTGCGGGTTTTCACCTTGACCCTTTTTCCCTTTCAGGTAAAATCCTTCTTGACTAAACCTAAATTCACCAGATTGGGCAAGTCTTCACCATTCATCTCGGTCAATATCAATGCTCCTCCAGAACAGGTCTTCTTTGGCATATGCTTTCTTCTAAAATCGTTTTATAGAAGAAAGGTCCTTTTCAACATCAGATTCGAATAGCTTTTAATCTTTTCTTCAATTAGATTCAATTGGCAAAACTGTTTCTATTCCACTGAGAAATGTGTTGCCCCAACAAAGGTCCTAGCCAACATTTGATAATCATAGAGAGTAGTGATAGCTTCTTATGCCAATCTTTACAAGTCTTAGCCACCTTTCATTTCTTCTTCTTCGTTTTTTTCTTTTTTTTTTGTCAACTTTTATTGCACTGTGATATGCTGCCTGATCTTTGGACAAACAGTAGACTTTGACTTTGTACAGTTATTTAGATGCGATCCTTTATGGCATTTGCTAGCATTTGATCTTTTCTTTCATCATTTTTTTGATGAATTTGATGACTTCGACTGTGACATCCTAGATTAGGGGTTATGCGTTCGTGCATAATTTATGAGTTAGAAGGCTTTAAGAGTAGTTTGGATGTGTTTTAAGGGTTTCGGGAACTTTAAATTATAAGGGAATGCTTTGGAAAAAAATTTGGATTTAAGTGTAAAAAGGGGAAACTGGGCAAGAAGGCCTTAAAAGAATTTTGTGGAGTTTAGGACACAAGAAATGAATTGGCAAAGTGGCTTGGGCACTATGTGCAAAGGGAGTGCCAAGGGGAAGGGGTTCGAATAACATGGGAAGCAGTTGGGTTTTTATTTTTTTTTTAGCGTCAGAAAGGGGGTTGGGCTAGGAAGGCTTTAGAGGAATTTTTGTGGGCATTCTTAGCATAAGGAAGGCATTGGTAAAGTGGCTCCATGCGCTGCTTAAAGGCTTGGTGGTGATGCTAATGAGGGCCTGGGTTCGAATCAAGGCGGCAGCAAGGGTGTTTTATTTTTTTTGGGTTTGGCGTTGAGACAAGGGAGCTAGGGAGTGAGGTGTTAAAAGAAGTTTTGGGTGGATTATATCACAAATAGCGCATTGATGATTATTGGGATGCTAATGAAGTTTATGGTTCTGGAGGTCGCAGTTCAAGCTTAATGGCGGATAAGGGTGTTTTATTTTTTATTCTTATTTTGCAACAGATTGGTAAGGTGTTGGACGGCATGGGACCTTCAATTGGGGTAAAGATTAAGTTAATTTTGTTTTAAATTAATTTGGAAGAGGAATAATTATTAGTTTATCTTTTTATTTTTATTTGAAGAAGTGATAAGGGATAAGGATTTATTTTAAATTTTTTATGGATGTTGATGAGGTAAATTAGGAGATTAACTTGGGGTTGGATAAGTAAAGACGTGGTGGCCAAGGATAGGACATTGGGTAGGCAATATTCGGCCAAGTGAAGGGGGAAAGAGTGCCAAATTGTTTTATGAGCATTCATCTTTTCTTTCTCTTTTGTTTGTTGACCGAAACTCCAAAAGCATTAAGGCCGTTTGTAATTTTTTTTCTTCTCCTATTTGCTAGCTTGGCCGAACCTTCATCCCTCTCCCAAGCTTTTTCTTTTAATTGGTGTTAGCCGAAACCTCTCCACCTTTGTTCTTCATTGCCGAATTCTCCTAACTTTCTTTTACACTTCTTTTCTTCTTCTCAACCTCGTATCTATACCTATCTTTGTGATAGCCGAACCTTGTAAGTACCATACTCTCTTTTATATGTTATTAAAGAGCCATAGTCAATTATTAAAAGTGCCTTTATTCTTTTCTTCTGTCACAAGTTTCAAAAGCCGAAGGTTGAAGATCTAGTTCTATTTCTTGGTTGTAGCCGCACCTAGGAGGGTGATTCGGGAAATTGATCGCTAGGAGTAAGCAACGTATAGTGCCGACATTAGGGGAGCCTTTCGGGAATTGAAGTCATCAAGGTAAGTGACTTGTGACATTCGGCCAAGGGCAATTATTTTTGGAATTATGTTTTAGCCGATTTTAACATATGGAATATGGGGTTTTCAACAGCTACATAGCGAAGTGGTGATTCGGGATTTTTGGTAAGTAAGGTAAGTGATTCATGGTATTTGGCCATAGGCCATATTTGGTAAATAAGTGATAACCGATTCTGACTGTGGCCATTTAGGAATTTCGACAAAGGTAATCAGAAGCTTCCAGGATTCGATTCGTTGGTAAGAATATTTTATGGTTAAATTTGGTATATTTAGATTACGATGTTATCGGTTAACCGGTTGGTTCTGATTAAAGATATCATTAAATGGACATGGATGCTTGGTCAAGAAGGTAAGGAAAGTCCTTATCCGAAGTTTAAGAAAAGTGTCTCGGCGATTGGATTGGCCACCGGGTGTGGGCAAGCAATGGAGAATACTATAGGCGATAGTCGTAGTCTCGCTTAGCGATAGCGTCGGGATCGAGGTCTAGAGCTTGTGTTATAAGGTGTGTAGCTAGCCCTCTTTTTTGGATTTATATTTGCATGTGTAATGTGTTTACTAACAAGTGCAGTGATAAGTGTGATATTGATACCCTTCAAGGGTATAGCGATGATCAGGTTAGTATCAAAGCTGTTGAAATATGATCATTGATTTATATATGTGAGTATGCTTATGGTTATGAGTAACATGTGCATGCATTATCATGGCACTACTTTATGTTGCATGTGCATGGGTGGGCTATGAAAGAAGGTACGGGTGCACTTCGAGTACGTGGTTGATGAGTAGCTATGTGCCTCATCGTGATTGATATCGGCTATGTGCCATATCGTGGATTGATGAGTGACTATGTGTCCTATCGTGGTTTTGGTGTTAGCTACGGCTACATCGTGGATTGGCGCTGACTGAGGTCGTTGTGGATTTTGTGCTTAATTGCACGTGGATGGCATTGAATGCCTTTGTGGAGTTAAAGGAGAGGGTGATTTAATAATCCCCGTGTGTGGTAGGTGGATAAGGGGGTGTGTAGAGGATGGACCTTAGGCTTGGGTCGGGATTCATTATTGCATAATTGTGGCATGTGAATACATGTGATTGTGGACTTGAATAAGAAATGGGCTAAGCCTAGTATGTGGAGGGTATGTCGCTAATTACCCTAAGCACTTGATAAGTGTTATGAGTATGGGCCAAGCCGAATGTGATATGATCCGAATATGATATATGATATCGATGCATGGGTTATTATCTGGTTAGCATGTAGGTGGAATTCAAAGGTTAATTACACACGAGTCTCATGTGACTCACCCAACTTCTTAAACATCGCAGTGATTCGTGATTAATGGACCGGGTTGGAGTGGATACAAAGGTGGCCATGCGAAGCGATTTTAAATGTAAGTTATTTTTCCTTATTTAATAGAATTTATCATTTTCAGATTTTAAGTATTTGAATAAGTGTTTATTGTAATAAGGCCCAATTAAATTATTCGAGCATTTTATTATGTTAAAGGAGAAATGACGATCAAATTAATATTTTGAAATCGGTTTATTTTGGTAAACTATATCTTAAAACATATAATAAAGTTTTAATTCGGATATTTTATATCAAGCTTATATTATTTAATAGATTTTAATTGGACATGGTTTCCAAAAGATCACAGATTCTAAAGTTTTATTTTAAGTCAAAACAAATTTTCAACCGTTTTTCCGTAGTGACATACCAGATCCGGTCAGGGCTTGTGGGCCGGGTTTGGGGTGTTACATCGACCTTGTAACATTGGTATATTAAGCTACTTCCACTCTTTTAGTGAAGTAAACGATGACTATGTTGATGAGTTTATATTGGCTAAAAACTTCTGACGTGATTGGCCCTATCATATCCATGCCCCTATATATGGAAAATTTGTGAAGAACTGGAATAGGCATATGAATCTTATCTCTTTAAATTCAATATCTGCGGTATAATTGAAGCAATCTCCCTTTTGTGGTAGACCAATAGTGCCCCATCCTCTTGTTTAGCCCGCGTCTTATCAGTGCAGGCATGTCCTGATATGATCGTGTGAAAATATCTTTGAATTATAGAAAATAACTCAATAATATCTCGCTTTATTTCTGTGGCGAGCTAGGCTTCGATCTTCATTCCTTTCCTAGGCTCGCAATATCTATTGACCCTATGTAAGGTAAGGTCTTTCTTTCATCTTGTTAAACCATTCTTAACAAGTCAAAAAATACATCACAAACTCTGTCATCTTCAAAATCTTGAGATCCCCTAGACCCATATCTTGTTCAAAAAGGGAGTCAGTAATAAGGTCGCTCATGACGTTGATATCTGGGCACCTAGATATGAAGGCGAACAAATCCTAAGAATAAATGATTCTAAGGATATTTGGATAGTATGGTCACAAATAAAGAATGAAGAAAAAAAATATGTACAGTATAAAAGAATATGTATTCAACAAAATGCATTTTATTGAAATAAAATTTTGAACATGAGCCTATTTCACAAAAGAGTTCTTGTTGCCTCTAGGCTGAAGACAACAAGCATGTTTTGAACATTACTCTAGATTAGCCCTAAATACGGGGATCTCTTCCACAGTCTCATTCTTCAAAACACTTCCAAGTGCACAAGGGTTTGGAAACTTTGTTCTCTGATTCCCTCTTTGCTTTCGATTTCTTCAAGGGATCACTTTTTGTCTCCATGATTGGGTGATGGGTGTCGTAACCATTTTTTTGATGAAACAGTAAATGACGCGGTCGACTCGATTTTTGGAAAAAGAAAAGGAAGGGAGTCGCCACCGATCTTTATGTGGTGTGATCGGATCACTTTTGTTTTAATAAAACATTTAATTTACTAAAACAGTGCTTTTTGGTCTACGAACTTTGAGAAAAGCGGGTTCGGAGGTTGATTACGTCTGAGGAAGGAGTAGCACCTCGACACGCCCAAAATTGGTACCAAACCGATTGATTGATGTCCTATTTGTTGAAAACTTTAAAGGGGTTCGAAAATACAATGCTTTTTATTTTTAAAATTGGAAGGACGTTAAGGCTCTCTTATTTTCGAGAGATAAAGCATCATGTCCATGAAGTTAGGGTATAATGCTTTAAACTCCGAAACTAAGCTCGCTTTGGAAGCTTGGTTTTATTTGAAGAGGATCTCCGTCATTTGTCAAACGAGAAATCAGAACCCAGTAAGTTAGGGCTTGTTTTCTCGAAAATCCAAATTAGGAATATTGCCTCTATTTTGGAAGAAAAAAAGAAGCTTATCTCGAAGTGTCTAGGTGTCGAGTCCAGTAAGTTAGGGCACGACATTTCGAATCTCCGAGATTAAGTGTTTTGTTTAGAATTTAAATTGTGATTTCGAAAAAGGATATCCCGTTGTTTAGCTTTAACGAGAAGAAATCGAACCCAGTGAGTTAGGGCTCGATTTTCTCGAATTGCTAACGCAGAACGTTGGTCATTATAAAAGTGAAGGTTTTGAGAAAAATTTACATAAAAATGTGAAAACACGATGTTATGCGTAAAAGAATGATGAAAGGACTCATATAGTAGAAGTAAAGACGATGTATAGTGCATCGGAAGGATTGCGAATAGTCACAGTGATGGAAAATAACGACAATGATGATGATAAAATGATAATGGCAATTTATGAATGAAATAGTAAAAATAAATAAATACAACTATACATATATATATATATATATATATAATAATATAGTAATAGTAATAGTGATGGTAAAAAAATAGATAATAATGATAATATCGGGATAGCAAATAATAACTTTAAAAGATAATAATATTAATAATAGTAAAAATGATAAAATAGTAGAAAAATAACGCATGCAATCGCAAATAATGGTAATAGCAAACAAACAATAAAAAAATGAAACTAACGAATAACAATAACAATAAACATAATAATAATAATAATAATAATAATAATAATAATAATAATAGATAATAATATTAATAAAATAGTGGTAATAGTAATAAAAATAAAATAATAACATACGAAAAAATAGTAATAAGCGAATAGTAGTGAAATATAATGAAAATAATAAAAATAATGATAATAATAATTAATAAAAATAAAAATAACAGTAAAAATTGCAAAATAATTAAAAAGGGGACTAAATTGCATTGAAAATTAAAGTTTCGGGTCGAATTATAAATAAACAAATGATAGGGGACTGAATTGCAAAGCGCGCGAAAAAGGTGGGGGCTGAATGGATAATTTTCCCAGCAAATTAAACGCAGCATTTTGAGGGAGGACCGAATCGCGAAGCCGTGCAAAATTTCAGGGTCAATGCGTAAATAATGAAAATTTAATTTGAAAAACTAAAAATGAGGAAGGGCCATTTGCGCAATTATACCCAAAAACAAAAACACGCGGATCCTCATGGCGGGTCAGTCAACGCTGGTCGGTGGCACGAACGACGCTGTTTGGGCATAGATGGCCAACCTCAAAACGACGTCGTTTTGAGGGGCTATATAAGGCCCTAAAAGCAGAAAAAAAATTCAGTTGAGCTGCTTCCCAAAAAAAAAAATTAATCTGTCTTTTTTTTTTCTTTGCAGGTCTGAATGGGGGTGGGGATTCCGGTGGCCGGACCACCGTCCTCCGTCGCCGTCATTGTTGTTCACCACCGTATACGATTGGTAGAAAAAAATAAAATTTTCCTTTTCTTTCCTTTTTTATATATTTTGATATTATATATAAACTACTTTTAAGAAAGAAAAAAAAATAAACTAGGTTTATATAATTTCGCAAAACAAGATAAAAGAAAAAAATAGAGTTAAACCTTAAAACTGTTTCTTTTTCACTTCGATTGCTTGTCGTGTACTTGAATCTGTGTTGTTTTTTTTTTTATGTTTTCTGATTTCCAAAAAAGAGAAAAAAAAGAAGAAGAAGCCCCCCCTTTTTCTTTGCTTGAATCTCCCTGTTTTTTTTATATTTATTTCCAAAGAAAAAAAACCTCTTCTACATCATTTGTTTTTCATGGCTTTATAGCCGAATGTGCTAATGTTTCTGTCTTTTCTCCCTTCTACTTTGCAGGTGCAAGTGGAGCAAGTGGGGGAGTTAGTGGTGCTCTTGCAGTGGCGGTGGGTGGTAAGGCGGTTGGTGGCGGTGGGCAGTGGGTCGGGTGGTCGCGAAGATGAATGGTCACTGGCCATTCAATGTTCTTGTATTGGCGGATTAGGGTTCCCAGAACCCTAATTTTAGACTTTGTAATGGGCTGTAGGTTTTTTGGGTTTCTGAATTGGTTTTGGGTTTGTAAATTTTTTTGTTTGTTTGCTGGGCCCGGGCAATTTGGGCCGTCTACAATGGGTTCTCCATACTAGGTGTATCATCAATCTTGACAACTCCCATCTTAAGAAGTCTCTCAACTACCTTTTTGAAGGCAGTGCAATTTTCTATTAAATGCCCCGTTACTCTTGCGTGGTATTCACATTGAGCGTTAGAATCATACCATTTAGGATATGGGGGTTGTAACAACTGAAGATAATATGGAGACAGCACATGTACGTCAAATAAACTTTGATATAGCTCCTTATACGTCGTCGGGATTGGCGTAAATTGGAGCTTTTCAAAGTTTTGCTTTGGAGAAACTTGGTCGTTGGTAGTTACCGTCCTTGGCTGGTTCATCGCAATTGGCTCCGAATGATTCATTTTCTTTTCCTTCTTCTTCAAGGCTTTTGAGGTCCCTTCTTCTCTTTCTTTCGTATCTACCAGAGCAATCGGTTTGGCTTGATCCTTGCTCGAGTTAATACCCATTGGAGAGTAAACGATGTCTTCCTCATCATCTTCACTATTGTCCACTAAGCCACTCCTTTTTCCAAGTCCTCCGGCTAATAACTGAGTTAGCTGGCCTATAATATTCCTTTAGAATTCCCGCATTTCTTGTTGAATCTCAATCAATTGCCTCTGCATATGTATTTGCATTTGCCCCATTCTTTCCAACCTTTGCTCCATGTTTTCCAAGTTAACTGAAACATTTTACCTAATTAGGGTCCTTTTGTAAAAATCTAATGCAAATGATGCAATGTAATGCAAATGCATGAATGCAAAGAAATAGAGGCGTTGACTCTGAATTCAGTTACATTAGAAAAACTTTACTAGAAAATAAATTTCTTTACATAAAACGAATCACATACACGACCTTGTCCTCATAGTCCAAGTGAAAACATGAATCCCTTCTTCGCAAGAGTTAAGTCTTGCAAACTTCTAATAGATGCCTCCTCTAGCTCATTTTGCTTAACCTGAACCACGACTCCTGTTCACTTGTTAGCTTCTTCAAGAATGCCGAGACGTAGTAATCTTCGAATAGTCTTGTCAACTTAAATCTTTGGGTGATAAGGTCTTGTATTCCTTCACGGACTATCAGCCTTCTCTCGTTGTATTCACTTGGACTATATTCGGACGACCGTATTATAATCCACTTTGTCAAAAAATTCATTTTCTTATGACCAACCTTTCTATTTAGTAATCGAATTTGAAATCAACACCTCTTTTCTATGATGGGAATGCAATGTAATCAAAACAAAAGAAAACCCGTTAGCACAAGAAAAATAAAAAACATAGAACCTATCACGGTGACCACTAGGGTTTGACATGGTTCTACCTAGGGTAAGAACTTAGGTTTTCTACATGTGGTTTAGCTCTAACGTTGAGGTACCCGAACTAGCAGATTCCTCGATCCTCACCCATTATAGGCTAATACGGACCGAGTTTAGTTCAGGGGAATACATTTCCCTATGGCTGCACGGAGATGAAAATCTCACGAAGACATAGGTACGGATATATTCCGAAAGCGGTTCACTATCCTGCACGGAGGTGAAAACCTCACGAAAGAGTAGATTCTCGCTCCCACTTAAGGGTGTGACACAACGGTCATGCAATGCAATGCAAAGATATTTTATACAAACAGAATCGTATGCAAATAAAAGGATCATAATTTTTAAACAAGATTTTTAAACTCAGACATAAGGACATGAAATTATTGATTTTACGGCCTGACTCTCTTATTGGTCCCCAGTGAGTCGCTAAGTCATCAAATCATTTTAAAATCAGTTTAGAAAAATGGGGTGATTGGATCACCTTACAAAACGTTCTATTTAAAAAAAACATTCAATTTTGGTCCACGAAAACAAGAAAACGGGTTCGGGAGTCGGTTACGTATGAGGAAGGGTTAGCACCCTCATAACGCCCAAAATTGGTACCTAATCGATAAAGTCATGTCCAAATGTTGAAAATTAAGAAAATTAGAAAATATGATCCTTTTATTAGAAAGAAAACCAGGACTTATTTATCACAAAGAAATAAAGTTCTTTACCCAAAAAGTTAAGGTATAGCACCTCATGACTTTGAAATTAAGCTCGTCTTTATTATAGAAAATTCCTACTTTGAGACGCAAAACATTGAACCCAATAAGTTAAGGCACAATATTTTGAATTCCCAAGAATAGGTTTTTTTATTTAAAACTTGAGATTTCTTTATTCCGAAGGAATATAAACAATACATCCAATACGTTAGGACACGATGTTTTTTAAACCCTCGTAATTAAAGTCATCTCATGATTTATAAAACTTGTTAAAAGGATATTTAGTTATTTAGCCAAACGAAAAATCGCAACCCAAATGCGTTAGGGCACTATTTCCGATTTTCTAAATATCAAACATTGCGTTATTTTAAAAACTTTTAAAAATATAATGGTTTTGCAAAAAAATGGATTTTATAATAAACAATAACCATGTGACAACATTGTATTAATTATCGGACATAAATATTAAAAGCAAATATACTAACGTTTAAGATACGCAACAAAGAAATAATAATACAAAAGATGACAAATAATAATTCCTACACTAAAGCAATTGTGAATACATGATGAAGTATAAACAAATACAATAAATGATAAAACAACTATGAACATATTTCGTGCAAGATTAATAAATAAAATAAAAAATATTACATACATATATGATATAAAAAATGCAAACAATAAAAAGAATAGTATATAATGATTTTGAATAAATAAAATAAAATATAAATAATATAAATGAAATATAAATATATTTTGTATAAAATATGATATAATATAATACTATACAATGTATAAAATAATATAATAACTAATTTATGAAAATAATATATAATTAAAATAATATTAAATAAAAATATATATAATACACTAATCATATATAAACAATATAAATAAAATAGATTAGGTAATATGAATAAATTTTATAAAGATAAAGTTTTAGAAATAATATATATAAATGTAACATAATAATACATACTATACAAAATATAATAACATATAAATTATTAAACAAGTAAAATAATATATATAGTAATAATTAAAATAAATAAATAATACATATATATATATAAATTTATACTATTAATAGATTAAAATAAAAATAACAATATAATAAAAATAAAGAAATCATGATCAAATAACAATAATAATAAAAAAGGGTTAAAAATAGCAATTAAAACAAATATAGAAGGGTTAAATTTAAATGCGCGTTAAATTACAGGGACTAATGTGGAAATTAAATATTTTTACGAAACGGCGTCGTTCTGATTTTTACCATTAAAACGAACCGAGGGACTAAATTGGAACCAAAACAAAACTTTAGGGCTAATTTTAAAATAAATAAAAATGCGAGTTGGGCTGAATTAAAATTAATTAAATTATGGAAGGACCGAAATGTGAAATATCCCATTTTTATAAAACGCGGATCCTGATAGCCTGGTCGGGTCAACACGCGGATCCTTAACCTCCAAAACGGTGCCGTTTCAAATTTATTATATAAATCAGTTTTAATTAAAAAATCATTTTAACATCTATTTTTTAAAAAACTTTAAAAAAAACCTAAAATCCTCTCTAGCTCTCGGCCTGAGGTCCAGGCTTCGATCCTGGCGCCATTGATGCGCCGCCGTACGCGCCTCCTCAGACGGCGGCCGGAAGCTTAAAAATTCTGATTTTCCCCGTTTTCGAAAGGTAAAACTCTTTCTCTTTACTATTTTTTTGTAAATAAAAGATGTGCAAAACATAAAAAAAAATAAGAAAATAACAAGAGAATAAAATATAGATCACCTTCAAAAATTTGTATTCTGTTTCAATACTTTCTTTTTTTTTTTTTAATTTCTCTGTTTATTTCTCTGTGTAATCGTCCTCCCCTTTTGTTTACATATTAATCGACTTTTATAGCCTTTTGAAAAATAAAAAAAAGAAAATCATATTGTTGCCATTTTTGCTGCGATCTTCTTTCCTTTCTTTTGCAAGTTTACAGCGAGGATTTCGGCGGTGGGGCGACATGCACGCTGATTTCGGCGCGAGAATAGGATCGAGGAGGCTACGGGGCGAGGTTGCAGCGCGACTGATGGGTTCCACTTGCAGGCGCCACAGCTTCCGAAACCCTAGGTTCTTGACTTACTTAGGGTTTTGGGGCCTTTTGGGCCATGTATTTTTTTAGGCTTAGTTTGGGTTTTGTTGGGCCACGGGACATTTTGGGCTTGGTCTATTTATTGTAAAAGGACAGTAAAAAAAAACACTAGTTTTATTATTTATTTATTTTTTAACAGCCCGGTCAAAATTGGGCTCTTACATGAGGAACTTACTTTAGAAATATTTTATTGTAAATCAACGGTTTTCTAACTTTTCCAGGGAGAAAGTATCGATGGATGAGTTGAAAATAAATCATATTCTATACAAATAAATTTATAATGAATTACTCTTTAATTTCCGCAACTATAATTTTTTTTTCCGAACTGTATAACCAAATTACGGTATCCGATTGAAAAGGATATGGAGAAGTGTCCTAGAAAACTTCTCAAGTAGAAAAGTGAATAAGAAAGGCTACCATATATGGTCCTTTTTCCTTTGAATGATTGTTAAGCAAATGCTTTCATTATTTTCATTGTTATTTTCACAAACATGTATCATCCCCATCTCATTCAATCCACAATAATAAAGACAATTAGCGCTGAGCATTTGATCGAATTGAGTGAAAAATTTTGAGTTAATCGAGTTGACGAGTCCAATTTTATCATCCAAGCTCAATTTAAAATTTTTTCGAATTGAGTCGAGTGAAATGTAATTCGAGTTAAGTCGAATCGAATGAAATGTTTGAGTTAAATTAAAAAATTAAACATGTCAAATTAAAATATTGTTACAATATAACTAATTCAATGTTGAAGCACATAAATTTGAAACCATGTATATTTGAAAACTTCTTCAAAGCAAAATAAAAATTACTTTAGTATGATAAACTTGAATAATTAATTAATTGACTTAAGTCTCCAAAATTATTGTTCTAGAATTTTTTAACCTTTTTTTATATATTTTAAGAATTTTTTTCTAAAATTTTTATAATTTTTAAAAAAATATATAAATTTTGGATTTTTTATAAATATTTTGAATTTTAAAAAATATTTTGAATTATTTTATAATTTTTGTTAAGAGAGAGACCAATATACTCATTTTCAAACTTGACAGGGACCAAAAGGCTGTATTTACGTCAATCTATTATTCAAATTATTCGAATTTTAAAATTCAACTCGATTCGAATAATTCGATTCAATTAACTTAAAATTTAAAAAAACATTAATTTGTTCGAATCCAATAGAATTTTACTCACCCCTAAAACACCCATATCTAATCCAATATCTGGTTTTCAAATATTTTCTTTTAATCATGGTTAGTTTTTTGTTAATTTTCTATACCTATTTTTACCTTAAAACTTCACATCCATTTAATCACCAACAACTGGTACAACCCAACACGTTGTTTTCTTTCTGTTTATATCTTACAACTTACAACCAAAACATCCACACTACACACACATATGTATATTCATTCCAATCTACTAAATTGGTATCCAAAACTACTCAACTTTCTCTCTGAATTCCTCCAAGTTAGGTTAGTGTTTTCCATTTGCATTTTTGTGTTAAAAGTTGCTTCTCTTGAGAGTTCAAAGGATTCATTTTTCTTTCAAGTTAAATGCATGTCTATGTTTTGAAATGGGGTTAATTTACTTTTTGTCTTTTGTTCATAATGTAAATTTATTGGATATTTTGCTGTTTATCTGCAATGTAATTGCCAATGATTTGATTCTTGTAGGAGTTTGGAGAGTGGTCACCACTGAAGCAAAGCCAAATTTCTTGGGGGAAAAGAAAATGGAGTTTTCCATGATTTTTATGATTAGCTTCGCTGTATTGATTTTGTGCTCCTCACTGGCATATGGTCAAGTTGCAATGAGCACAAGCCCGACACCGTCACCCTCACCAGCACCGGCACCGACATCGGCATACACAAATATCAAAGACTTACTCTCTGTGGCAGGTCCATAGCACAAGTTCCTGGGCTACCTCGAGTTGACTAAATTAATCGACACGTTCCAAATCCAAGCCAACAACACGGTTGAAGGCATTACGATTTTTGTACCGAAAGACAACGCATTCAAGGCTCTTAAGAAGCCTTCATTGTCAAATCTAACTGATGATCAGCTCAAATCAGTGCTTCTTTTCCATGCCTTGCCACGATACTATGCCCTTGCGGACTTCAATGACCTAAGTGAGAAAGGCCCTATTAGTACACTTGCTGGTGGCCAATACACTTTGCAATTCAACGACGATTCTGGTACCGTCCGCCTCAATTCTGGATGGAGCAAAACAAAAGTCACCAGCGCAGTACACACGTCCGAGCCAGTCACAGTCTATCAAATTGATATGGTCCTTCTTCCGGAGGCCATTTTCGGGACCGACATACCTCCGACACCTGCACCTGCCCCGGCTCTTGGTATTAGCCCATCAGCTGACACTCCATCAACAACAAAATCCGAAGAAACTGGTTCCTCATCAAAGCCTTCGTCTTGGGGTTCATCATCTCCTAGGATCACGAACTCGGGCATTTGGACTCAACTAGTTTTGGCATTCTTAGGTGGATGGCTGGTTCTATTTTTCTGAGATGTTATAAATTTATGTTGAAAGGGGGGCACATATGGGGTTCTCAATTTATTGTGATTTTTAGACCCCATTTTCTTTCATATATATGTTACTGTGTGTTATTATAAAAAGAATGTTATAGTGTGTTAAGATTATGGTTGTGTTATAATTACCATTTCAATTTTAATGGAGTTTTGCCTTAAATCTCTGTTTTTCACTTGTTCATACTTGTTTCTAAGTTTGGCCCCATCTAAACTTTTTGGTGAGTGAGAGCTTAGGAAAGAAAATCTCCTTGCAGGGGCCAAAGCAGAAAAAACTTTTAGGAAATTAAATTATCAATTCTTTTTGAAGGGTTAAAATATAACTGGGTAAACTACACCATTAGTCACTAAATTATGGTTAAGTTTTTGTTTTGGTCACTGAACTATTCAAAAGTTTTCGTTTAAGCCATTGGTTAAAACCGATGCTATATTGATTTCTCTGTTCGCACTACTTGCACCAATCGAAAGCTTTCTTTTTCCTTCTCTTCTATAGTTTATATTTTTTTCATGAAACAACTTTGGATATCACAAATTTCAGAACCAAAATTCAAACAACTATTTTCTCCGATCTTCGACATTGATTGTCAGATCGACTTGGATCTAAGGTATGTTCTTTTACTCATCAATGCAACTGATCCACCGTTCCAATCATCAAATCGACACTTGGAGCTCGCTGGTGGAACTTTTTTTTTTAAGAAAAAAAAAAACTTAATAACCCATTGACTTAAATAAAAACTTTCGAATAGTTCAGTGACCAAATTATAACTTTTTTTTGAATTAAGTGGCCAAAACAAAATTTTACCCATAATTTAGTGACTAATGGTATAGTTACCCAATGCAATTTTATCATTATATTAATTTAAAATTTTATAATTTTTTAGGAAACTATTGCTATTTTTCCATTTTTGGGAATCTAAGACCTTAATAATATTAGCAATGATAGAGATCTTGGGACTTTGATGCCCCAACTCTCACTGTGCATAAATCATCCATAGGTTGTCTTCATATTTATTCTAATTTAAATTTTATCATACATGAGTCCGCTTCATAACTATTCTAATTTAGCTTTAAACAAGAATTCAATTGTACCTTTGTGATGCTTGATTCTATTTATAATTAATTCAGATATATATTATTTATAATTGAAATTCTACTTATACACTAAAAATATACTTTATCATATATAACATCTCTTATTTGCTTTGCTTTCGATCATTGTCAACCATGGATGATGGAACTCAATGAAACAAATGTATACTTATTGAAAGCAAATAAGATGATAAGGTAACATATGCTCTTTTCATCCCTTGTTAATTTATTTTTTTTTTTGAAATATTTGCGTCTAATTTTCATTTGACAAGTTTTTGGAATGAGTACTGTAACACCTTTATACCTGTTCTAACCCTCGAAACTTGATATAAGAATATTATATTTAGTGTCAAAGTGATTCTGGCTAGTCATTAAGAAATTTGAAAATTTAACGATAAAATTTTGACTTACACAACTCGATATTATCATTACGAATATTTGGGTACATTATCGATTTTGACTTACACAACTCGATATTATCATTACGAATATTTGGGTACATTATCGATTAACTGATTACATTTGGAAACGTAACAAATATGATTTTCACTTAAAACAGAGGGAAAGTATCGTACTAAATCATAAGGTTTTGATACCTTAAACAAGGTATTTTATCCCTGACAAGAATCGATACTAAAACCGACTTTTGGAATTGAAATTTTTTTTAAATCAAAGTTCAGGTATCATTTCCAGGCCTTAGGTATTGATACCAAGGTGTGGTATCGGTACCAGGATGTGTTATCGATACCAAATTGACATTATATTTTCGAAAATCTTGAAATTAAGCTCTTGGTATTGATTCCTTAAGTTAATTTAGTCAAAATACCTTGAAAATTTTGCTTAAATCCCCTGCAAGATTATGAAATCAATCCAACAACTTAAAATCATTTTAAAATAGTTCAAAACACTCCAATATGACCCCATTTATCCATAATTCATAATGCATTCATTTCTATTAACATCAAACTTGTGGAATCAAACTTTAAACATACTATAATTTTATATAAATTCAACTTAAACAAAGTTCACACAATTAACGATTTAGTCCCTTCTACTAAAATCTACTTGTTAAGCCTATGTACAAGGCATACTATCATCAAATATAAAATCGTACTCTTAATCAAGCTTTAAGATGTGATGAGATGAGCAAGTCTCGGACCACTTCTAGCTTCCTTTTTGATTTCAACCTACGCATTAAAAGAAAACGCGTTAAGCTAAAATAGGTTAGTAATTACTACAAGAATTTAATCGTAAGCCTAAGGGTATATTTTGAAACATAGTATTAATAAATAATTATGTACATATCGAATGCCAATTTATTATATGAATACTTGTTTTCGAAACCATTTTTAAAGTTTTTAAAAAAAAATGGGGATCGACTTTAAAAAAACAGAAATGGAGTCGCCACCAATCCCTTTTTACTTAGGTGTGATTGGATCACCTTGTAAAACGTTTTATTTTAAAACATTTGATTTTGGTCTACGAAATACAAGAAAATGGGTTTGGGAGTCGGTTACGTATGAGGAAGGATTAGCACCCTCATAACGCCCAAAAATTGGTACCGAATCGATAAAATCATGTCCTAATGCTGAAAATTTGAAAGAATTTTAAATATGATTTTTTTAAAAAAACTTGAACAATTTGAGTTAAAATTTGAGATTTCTTTGTTCCGAAAGAATACAAACATCACATCCAGCACGTTAGGACATGATATTTTTAAATCCTCGTAACTAAAATCATCTCATGATTTACAAAATTTTATTAAAAAGGATATTTAGTTATTTAGTCAAACGGAAAATCGAAACCCAGCACGTTAGGGCACTATTTCTCGAATTTCTAAATACCAAACATTGCCTTATTTTAAAAAATAAAGTTTTGGATAAAAAGTGGCAATTAAAATAAATTTAAAATAATTAAAATAAATGAATAAATAATGATTAAGTAATTAAATGGATAAATAAAAAAGTTTAAAAAACGCATAAGTCAACCTAACTCCCGCAATATGAGGATTCGACGAAATTCCTCCACCAAAAACTAACTCGAATGAAAGTAACTCAAAAAGAAACGAAGATGAGCGAAGAACAAAATAAGAACAAGCCACAGAAAATAAGAACACAAAAGAGAGAGAAATTTGAGTGAATGCTCTCAAGAATTTTTATTACTCCAAAACTCCAATGTGTTTTACAATGAAGGGAGAGGCCTCTATTTATAGCCGAGCCTCCCCAAATCTAATAGTACAGATCAATTACATCAACGACTAAGATTAAAAGGTATATACAAATTAAATCTCTAAGATTACAAAATCATATCTTCTAAGATTACATACCATATCTTCTAAGATTGCACATCATATCTAAGATTTACATATCAAATCTAAGATTACATACGATATCTTCTAGGATTGCATATCATATTTAAGATTTGCATATCATATCTAAGATTGCATATCATATCTTCTAGGATTGCATATCATATCTAAGATTGCATATCTTTGAAGATTGTGTTCCCATATACGTCAAGCTTGTAGATGGACTTTCAATCTTTTCAAGTAATGGGCTCTTTCGATCGGGCCAAATGATATATTTTGGACTGGACTTGGACTTTATTTTATTATTTTGGGTTTATTATTTTTATATAGGCCCGGCTAAATTGACCAATTACAGCTGCCCTTCTTTGCTCATTGTCGTGTAACGAGAATGGAGCAAAAACTATAAAAGGACCAATTTTGCCCGGTCTTGCCAAATCTTGACCTCTTGGCCCTCGTCTTCTCCAAATGGCTTCCAACCTAACTACAACTTCAGGGGTATTGGAACATAAGTTTGCCGACTTCAATTTGCTTCACTGCAACTTCAGGAAGGCAATATCCGCTATCTTTTAATCTACTCCACTGCAAACTCAGGGATGCCAGACGAGTATCTTCGACCTGCTTCGTGCAATCTCAGGAAAGCAAAATTTGTTGTCTTTTAGCCTGCTCTACTGCAAACTTAAAGAGGCAAGGCTGATGTCTTTGATCTTCTTCCTGCAACTTCAGTGAGACAAGATCTGATGTCTTTGATCTGCTTCCTGCAATTTCAGGAATGTCATATCTGCTATCTTCAGTCTACTCCACTGCAAACTCAGGGAGACAAAATCTGAACTTTTTAATTTGCTTCCTTATTATCTCAGGAAGACTTCAATCTTCAGTCTGCTCCACTACCATCTCGAGGGAACAAAATCTAAACTTTTCAATTTGCTTCCTTATTATCTTAAGAAGACTTCAATTTTCAGTCTGATCCACTACCATCTCGGGGGAACAAAATCTGAACTTTCCAATTTGCTTCCTTACTATCTCAGGAAGACTTCAATCCTCAGTCTGTTCCACTACCATCTCGAGGGAACAAAATCTGAACCTTTCAATTTGCTTTCTTACTATCTCAGGAAGACTTCAATCTTTAGTCCGCTCCACTACCATCTCCAGGGAACAAAATCGAACTTTCCAATTTGCTTCCTTACTATCTCGGAAGACTTCAATCTTGACTTGCTCCACTACCATCTCGATGGAACAAAATCGAACTTTTCAATTTGCTTCCTTACTATCTCGGGAAGACTTTAATCTTCATCTGCTCCACTACCATCTCGAGGAACAAAATCAACTTTCCAATTTGCTTCCTTATTATCTCGGAAGACTTTAATCTTCATCTGCTCCACTACCATCTCGAGGGAACAAAATCTGAACTTTGCAATTTTCTTCCTTACTATCTCAGGAAGACTTCAATCTTCAGCCTGCTCTACTACCATCTCGAGGGAACAAAATTTGAACTTTTCAACTTGCTTCCTTACTATCTTAGGAAGACTTCAATCTTCAGTCTGCTCCACTACCATCTCGAGGGAACAAAATCTAAACTTTTCAGTTTTCTTCCTTACTATCTCAGGAAGACTTCAATCTTCAGTCTACTCCACTACCATCTCGAGGGAGATAAGACTGATGGCTTAAATCTACTCCACTGCTTCATGGAGATAAAATCCGTCATTCGATCTTGTTCTATTACTGCTTAGGGTGACAAGATCTACAATTTTTGACCTATTCCCCTGCTGGTCAGGGAGATAAGACTGGTGAATTCACCGATGTTGCTACACCGTCCTCTGGGGGGACATGTCCTGTAGACTCAAATGTAGTTATGGACGACATTTGCATGAATGCAGAATGTCATTAGAATGATCCCATTTTGTAATGTATAATAATTAGGATGCAATGATCGGAATTAATCTAATGCTCCCAACTAAATGATATTAAGGATGACATTTGCATGAATGTAGAATGTCATGAGAATGATCTCTTACTCTTTTTTTCCTTTTTTTTTTGTACAATGATTAGGACACAATGATTGAAATGAATCAAATGCTCCTAATTGGAAGTGTATGAATGATATTTACATAAATGCATGAGAATGATCCCTTTTTCTAATGTTTGGGGTTGTCATTGCTCATAGGTCATCAAGGTTCTATCCCTGATGCATTACCATGCTTTCTTGTTCAGCTGGTATCTTTGACAAAAAACCCAAAGAAACAATCATATTCTGCTCAGCAAGCTTGCCCCGCTGCAATTTCAGAGTCCCTTCCCTTGAACCTTAGGACATAAAATTTGTACCTCCCACTGCATCTTCAGGGGAATAACATTTGGCTTCTTCCGTCCATCCAGTTACCACTCAGATGTATGGAAATTGTATCAATTTGATCTATTACACCATTCCTTGGGTATAATGACCTGATGTATGTGCCTGAAATTTGCATGAATACAAGTTATCATTTTTCTTTTCCCAAAAATGATCCCTTTTTACACCTGGGTTATCTAATAAAAATCTGAAGTGATAATCATCTTTCAATATTTCCAACCCTTAAGCTTGGTGAGTTCTAAACAAAAGTCCTATTTCAGATTCTCATATTATTTAGAAGCTTCTAAAGTAATATGCGAAACTTCTTTTATGAAAGTATTATTAGTCCATTAATCGTTATTTCAATATAAATGCTTGAAAAATAATAATGGAAGTGAAAGAATTAATCAGGAGCATAGCTCGAAACAAATAAGTTAATCAAAGATAACCAAGGTAATAAAAAAATTTGAGTGGGGTGTATCTTAAAAAGAATAAAGTAATCAAAGATAGCCAAGGCCATAAAAGAAAATTGATTGGGGTGTATCTTTGAAAAGAATAAAGTAATCGAAGATAACAAATTCAAAATGGTTAAGATAGAAGCTAGGTGCCCCAGATATCGTAGCCTAAGCTTTTCTGTACAAATTTCTTGAGGACCATTTTGAGCTCAATACGTATTTAGAAGATTTGGAGTACTTTTTCAATGCTCCAAGACGTAGCATACTTCCTCACTGTTAATTCAGGCATAGCAAGACTACCATATGCCCTATCTTTGATCAAAATTTGAGCCGCCCTTTTCGGGTTTTCGGCTCAAAACTCATTTGGTGTCAAAGCGCCATTTACGGGTTTTCATTTGGTGTCAAAGCGCCATTTACGGGTTTTCGCCTTGGCCTCTCCTTTTTTTTTCTTTTTTATTTTTTTTTTGAATTTGAACTCAAGGCACCCTTTGCGTGTTTTCACATTGGCCCCTTTTTTTTTGAATGAATTTGAGCTCAAGGCACCCTTTGCGGGTTTTCACCTTAGCCCTTCTCTTTTTAGGTAAAATACTTCTTGAATAAACCTGAATTCACCGGATTGGGCAAGTCTTTGGAATCCATCTCGGTTAATATCAATGCTCCTCAAAACAGGCCTTCTCTACAACATAAGGTCATTCCAAGTTTGGCATCTGCTTTTCTCTGAAATCCTTTTGTAAAAGAAAGATCAGGTTCTCCCTGTGGAATTCTCTTGGATAAACATCTTTGTCGTAAGCTTGCATCATCTGACCATGATGAATAACTTTTAACCTTTTCTTCGATTCGGTTCAATTGGCAAAATTGCTTTCATTCCATAAACCAATGGATAAGATATTGCCTCGAAAAAAAAAATCCTGACCAATGCTCGATAATCATAGAAGATAAATAGTAACTTCTTTATGCCAATCTTTACAAGTCTCAATCATCTTTTCTACAATCCTTTTTTTTGGCTGTCTTTGTTGTTTTATGATATGGTGTCTGATGTTTGAACAGACTACGAACTTTTGACTTTGTCCTTTTTGGCATTCTTTGTCAGCGCCTGATTTTTTTTTTTTTTTGACTTCGACCTTGTAACATTGGCATATGAAGCTACTTCCCCCCAGCGCCTGAATTTTTTTTTTTTTTTTACTTCGACCTTGCAGCATTGACATATGAAGCTACTTCCACCCTCTTAGTGAAGTAAATGATGAACACGACGATGAATCGATATTGACTAGAAACATTTGATGAGATTAGCCCCATAATATTCATGCCCCACATATAGAAAAGTCTGTGAAGAAAATGGAAGACTCACATAAATCTCATATTCTTCAATTCAGTATTTGTGGTATAACTAATGCAATCTCTTTCCATGGTAGACCAACAGTGCCCGATCATCATGTTTAGCCCGTGTCTTATTAACCTAAGCATGTTCCCTTTCCTAGGCTCATAATGTCCAATGACCCTTTGTAGAGTAGGGTCTGTTTTTCATCTTGTTCTACCTTTCTTAACAAATCAGAAGATAGATTACAATCTCTATCATCTTCAAAGTCCTGAGATCTCTCTAGACACATATCTTACTCGAAAGGAGACTCTGAGTCAGTAGCAGCGTTGCTCACATCGTTGATATCTGGAGACCTATTGTAGGTTCGAAGGAAGATTCCAAAGAATAAATGTTTGAAAGAATAATCATTTGTATGGTCATAAATGGAGAATGAAAGAATACTTGAAAGAAACAAAAGAATGTACAATATGAAATGTAAAGAATGAAAAAATATTTGCTTAAAAAAATGCATTTTATTGAAATAAAAATTCTGGACACAAGCCTATTTCACAAAAGGGTTCTTATCGCCTCTAGGCTTAAGGCAAGAAGCGTGTTTTGAATATTACTCTAGATCAACTCTAAAAATACAGGAATCTCCTCCACAGTCCCATTATTCAAAACACTCTCAAGTATGCAAGGGTTTGGAAACTTTTATTCCCCGATTCCCTCTTCAAATATGTCATTAGGGATAATAGGTTTAGCAGGGTTATCTCTTGGGTTAGATCTTGAGCCAACTTGAACAATCATGGGTACCCCAATATCAGCTTGACCTTGTTGAAGCCTAATTGTAACAGATGACCTTCGAGGATGTACCTCAGGTTGTATCTGTACATATGGTGGGGTGAAACCTGGAGGATAGTCTTCATTATCCTCTCCAGCATTAGTCATGGGGCCTTTTCCTTTGTCCATTGCCCCATTCAGTAGCTGAGTCATTTGAACCACTGTATTCCTTGGACTTCCATTATTTGGTCCCTCATATCTTGTTGGATTTTTGCCAACTGCTCTTGCAGCTGGTCTTGCACGCCTCTCGGAACTATTCAGTCTTTGATCCATTTTTTTAGTGTGTGTACCGTAATTGTGTTTAGTTCCCAGATTAACCTCCTCTCTTTCTCTGATAATTTCAACTAATTACTCTCTCTATAGACTTAAATGCATATGATGTGATGTAATGCAAATGCATGAAATGCAATGCAAAGGAATGAAATGCAAAAAGAGAGGTGTTGATTTTGAATTCAATTCCATTAGAAAAACTTTACTAGAAAATAAATTTCTTTACAGCAAATGGATTACATATGCGGCTTTGTCCTCATAGTCCAAGTGAAAACATCAATCCCCTTCTTCGCAAAAGATGTTATGGTCATGTCTCATAAACTTTCCCAATAGATGCCTTTTCTAACTCCTTGTTACTTGATCCAGGCCGTGACTCTTCACTCACTTATTTCCATAAAGCTCGTTAGCCTTTTCAAGAAAGCCAAGACGTGGTGACTCTCGAATAGTGTTTGTCAGCTTAAATCCTTAGGAAATAAGGTCTTGTATTCCTTCACAGGCTATCAGTCTTCTCTTATTGTGTTTACTTGGACTATATTCGAACAACCGTATTATAATCCACTTCATCAAAAAATCCATTTTCTTATGACCAACTCTTCTATTTAGCAATCGAATTTGAATCAACACCTCTTTTTTATGATGAATGCAATGCAATTAAAACAAAAGAAAACACGTTAGTATAAGAGAAATAAATAACAAGATAGGGTATCTATCTAGGTGACCACTAGGGTTCAACATAACTTTATCTAGGGTTGGCTCTTAAGGATCACTAGATATGGCTTAGCTCTAAAGTTGAGGTACCCGAACCAGCAGATTCCTCAATCCTCACCTATTATAGGCTCATATAAACTGAGTTCAGTTCAGGGGGATACATTTCCCTACGGCCATACGGAAGTGAAAACTTCATGAAGACATAGGTACAAATGTATTCCAGAAGTAGTCCACTAGCCCATGCGGAGGTGAAAACTTCACGAAGGAATAGCTTCTCGCTCCCACTTAAGGGTATGACCACAACGGTCATGCAATGCAATGCAGAAATATATATTAAAAATTAGGACCATATGCAATAAAAGGATCATGTTTTTTTTTAAAAAATCAATTTTAAATTCAAACAAAAGGAAATGAATTATTGATTTTACGGCTTGACTCTCTTGGTGTCCCTAGTGGAGTCGCCAAGCTGTCGAAACCATTTTTAAGTTTTGAAAAAACGGGATCGACTTTTAAAAAACGGAAATAGAGTCGTCACCAATCTATTTTCACTTAGGTGTGATTGGATCACCTTGTAAAACGTTTTATTTTAAAACATTTGATTTTGTTCTACAAAATTCAAGAAAACGGGTTTGAGAGTCGGTTACGTACGAGGCTGCGGGGCGAGGTTGCGGCGCGACTGATGGGTTCTAGCTTGTGGCGCCCACGGTTTCCCAGAAACCATAGGTTACTGACTTCTGTTTAGGGTTTTGGGGCCTTTTCGACTGTGTATTTTTTTAGGCTTAGTTTGGGTTTTGTTGGGCCACGAGACATTTTGGGCTTGGTCTATTTATTGTAAAAGCACAGTTAAAAAAACACTGGTTTTATTATTTATTTATTTTTTAACAGGCCCGGTCAAAATTGGGCTCTTACATGAGGAACTTACTTTAGTAATATTTTATTGTAAATCAACGGTTTTCTAACTTTTCTAGGGAGAAAGTATCGATGGATGAGTTGAAAATAAATCATATTCTGTACAAATAAATTTATAATGAATTACTCTTTAATTTTCGCAACTATAATTTTTTTTCCGAACTGTATAACCAAATTACGATATCCGATTGAAAAGGATATGGAGAACTGTCCTAGAAAACTTCTCAAGTAGAAAAGTGAATAAGAAAGGCTACCATATATGGTCCTTTTTCCTTTGAATGATTGTTAAGCAAATGCTTTCATTATTTTTATTGTTATTTTCACAAACAAGTATCATCCCCATCTCATTCAATCCACAAAAATAAAGACAATTAGCGCTGACATTTGATCGAATTGAGTGAAAAATTTTGAGTTAATCGAGTTGACGAGTCCAATTTTATCATCCTAGCTCGATTTGAAATTTTTTCGAATTGAGTCGAGTGAAATGTAATTCGAGTTAAGTCGAATCGAATGAAATGTTCGAGTTAAATTAAAAAATTAAACATGTTAAATTAAAATATTGTTACAATATAACTAATTCAATGTTGAAGCACATAAATTTGAAACCATGTATATTTGAAAACTTCTTCAAAGCAAAATAAAAATTACTTTAGTATGATAAACTTGAATCATTAATTAATTGACTTAAGTCTCCAAAATTATTATTCTAGAATTTTTAACCTTTTTTTATATATTTTAAGAATTTTTTCTGAATTTTTATAATTTTTAAAAAATATATAAATTTTGAAATTTTATAAATATTTTGAATTTTAAAAATATTTTGAATTATTTTATAATTTTGTTAAGAGAGAGACAAATTTACTCATTTTCAAACTTGACAGGGACCAAAATGCCGTATTTACGCCAATCTATTATTCAAATTATTCGAATTTTAAAATTCAACTCGATTCGAATAACTCGATTCAATTAACTTGAAATTTAAAAAAAATTAATTTGTTCGAATCCAATAGAATTTTACTCACCCCTAAAACACCCATATCTAATCCAATATCTGGTTTTGAAATATTTTCTTTTAATCATGGTTAGTTTTTTGTTAATTTTCTATACCTATTTTTACCTTAAAACTTCACACCCATTTAAGCACCAACAACTGGTACAACCCAACACGTTGTTTTCTTTCTGTTTATATCTTACAACTTACAACCAAAACATCCACACTACACACACATATGTATATTCATTCCAATCTGCTAAATTGGTATCCAAAACTACTCAACTTTCTCTCTGAATTCCTCCAAGTAAGGTTAGTGTTTTCCATTTGCATTTTTGTGTTAAAAGTTGCTTCTCTTGAGAGTTCAAAGGATTCATTTTTCTTTCAAGTTAAATGCATGTCTATGTTTTGAAATGGCGTTAATTTACTTTTTGTCTTTTGTTCATAATGTAAATTTATTGGATATTTTGCTGTTTATCTACAATGTAATTGCCAATGATTTGATTCTTGTAGGAGTTTGGAGAGTGGTCACCACTGAAGCAAAGCCAAATTTCTTAGGGGAAAAGAAAATGGAGTTTTCCATGATTTTTATGATTAGCTTCTCTGTATTGATTTTGTGCTCCTCACTGGCATATGGTCAAGTTGTAATAAGCACAAGCCCGACACCGTCACCCTCACCAGCACCGGCACAGACAACGGCATACACAAATATCAAAGACTTACTCTCTGTGGCAGGTCCATATCACAAGTTCTTGGGCTACCTCGAGTCGACTAAATTAATCGACACGTTCCAAATCCAAGCCAACAACACGGTTGAAGGCATTACGATTTTCGTACCGAAAGACAACGCATTCAAGGCTCTTAAGAAGCCTTCATTGTCAAATCTAACTGATGATCAGCTCAAATCAGTGCTCCTTTTCCATGCCTTGCCACGATACTATGCCCTTGCGGACTTCAATGACCTAAGTGAGAAAGGCCCTATTAGTACACTTGCTGGTGGCCAATACACTTTGCAATTCAACGATGATTCTGGTACCGTCCGCCTCGATTCCAGATGGAGCAAAACAAAAGTCACCAGCGCAGTACACACGTCCAAGCCAGTCGCAGTCTATCAAATTGATAAGGTCCTTCTTCCGGAGGCCATTTTCGGGACCGACATACCTCTGACACCTGCACCTGCCCCAACTCTTAGTATTAGCCCATCAGCTGACACTCCATCAGTAGCAAAATCTGAAGAAACTGGTTCCTCATCAAAGCCTTCGTCTTGGGGTTCATCATCTCCTAGGATCACGAACTCGGGCATTTGGACTCAGCTGGTTTTGGCATTCTTAGGTGGATGGCTGGTTCTATTTTTCTGAGATGTTATAAATTTATGTTGAAAGGGGGGCACATATGGGGTTCTCAATTTACTGTGATTTTTAGACCCCATTTTTTTCATATATATGTTACTGTGTGTTATTATAAAAAGAATGATATAGTGTGTTAAGAATATGGTTGTGTTATAATTACCATTTCAATTTTAATGGAGTTTTGCTTTAAATCTCTGTTTTTCACTTGTTCATACTTGTTTCTAAGTTTGGCCCCATCTAAACTTTTTGGTGAGTGAGAGCTTAGGAAAGAAAATCTCCTTGTAGGGGCTAAAGCAGAAAAAACTTTTAGGAAATTAAATTATCAATTCTTTTTTGAAGGGTTAAAATATAACTAGGCAAACTACACCATTAGTCGGTTAAGTTTTTATTTTGGTCACTGAACTATTCAAAAGTTTTCGTTTAAGCCATTGGTTAAAACCGATGCTATATTGATTTCTCTGCTCGCACTACCTGCACCAATCGAAAGCTCTCTTTTTCCTTCTCTTCTATAGTTTAGATTTTTTTCATGAAACAACTTTGGATATCACAAATTTCAGAACCAAAATTCAAACAACTATTTTCCCGATCTTCGACATTGATTGTCAGATCAACTTGGATCTAAGGTATGTTCTTTTACTCATCAATGGCAGCTGATCCACCATTCCAATCATCAAATCGTCACTTGGAGCTCGTTGGTGGAACTTTTTTTTTAAGAAAAAAAAACTTAATAACCCATTGACTTAAATAAAAACTTTCGAATAGTTCAGTGACCAAATTATAACTTTTTTTTTTCAATTAAGTGGCCAAAACAAAATTTTACCCATAATTTAGTGACTAATGGTATAGTTACCCAATGCAATTTTATTATTATATTAATTTAAAATTTTATAATTTTTTAGGAAACTATTGCTATTTTTCCATTTTTGGGAATCTAAGACCTTAATAATATTAGCAATGATAGAGATCTTGGGACTTTGATGCCTCAACTCTCACTTTGCATAAATCATCCATAGGTTGTCTTCATATTTATTCTAATTTAAATTTTATCATACATGAGTCCGCTTCATAACTATTCTAATTTAGCTTTAAACAGTAATTCAATTGTACACTGTGATGCTTGATTCTATTTATAATTAATGCAGATATATATTATTTATAATTGAAATTCTACTTATACACTAAAATATACTTTATCATATATAACATCTCTTATTTGCTTTGCTTTCGATCATTGTCAACCATGGATGATGGAACTCAATGAAACACACGTATATTTATTGAAAGCAAATAAGATGATAAGGTAACATATGCTCTTTTCATCCCTTGTTAATTCAATTTTTTTTTTAAATATTTGCGTCTAATTTTCATTTGACAAGTTTTTGGAATGAGTACTGTAACACCTTTATACCTGTTCTAACCCTCAAACTTGATACAAGAATATTATATTTAGTGTCAAAGTGATTTTGGCTAGTCATTAAGAAGTTTGAACATTTAACGATAAAATTTTGGCTTACACAACTCGATATTATCATTACGAATATTTGGGTACATTATCGATTAACTGATTACATTTGGAAACGTAACAAATATGATTTTCACTTAAAACAGAGGGAAAGTATCGTACTAAATCATAAGGATTTGATACCTAAAACAAGGTATTTGTATCCCTAACAAGAATCGATACTAAAACCGACTTTTGGAATTGATATTTTTTTTAAATCAAAGTTCAGGTATCGTTTCCAGGCCTTAGGTATTGATACCAAGGTGTGGTATCCGTACCAGGATGTGGTACCGATACCAAATTGACATTATATTTTCGAAAATCTTGAAATTAAGCTCCAGGTATCAATACCTAACCTCCTGGTATTGATTCCTTAAGTTAATTTAGTCAAAATACCTTGAAAATTTTGCTCAAATCCCCTGCAAGATTATGAAATCAATCCAACAACTTAAAATCATTTTAAAATAGTTCAAAACACTCCAATATGACCCCATTTATCCATAATTCATAATGCATTCATTTCTATTAACATCAAACTTGTGGAATCAAACTTTAAACATACTATAATTTTATATAAATTCAACTTAAACAAAGTTCACACAATTAACGATTTAGTCCCTTCTACTAAAATCTACTTGTTAAGCCTATGTACAAGGCATACTATCATCAAATATAAAATCGTACTCTTAATCAAGTTTTAAGATGTGATGAGACGAGCAAGTCTCGGACCAATTCTAGCTTCCTTTTTGATTTCAACCTACGCATTAAAAGAAAACGCGTTAAGCTAAAATAGGTTAGTAATTACTACAAGAATTTAATCGTAAGCCTAAGGGTATATTTTGAAACATAGTATTAATAAAGAATTATGGACATGTCGAATGCCAATTTATTATATGAATACTTGTTGTCGAAACCATTTTTAAAGTTTTTAAAAAAAAATAGGGATCGACTTTAAAAAACAGAAATGGAGTCGCCACCAATCCCTTTTTACTTAGGTGTGATTGGATCACCTTGTAAAACGTTTTATTTTAAAACATTTTATTTTTGTCTACGAAATACAAGAAAATGGGTTCGGGACTCGGTTACATATGAGGAAGGATTAGCACCCTCATAATGCCCAAAAATTGGTACCGAATCGATAAAATCATGTCCTAATGCTGAAAATTTGAAAGAAATTTAAATATGATTTTTTTTAAAAAAAAACTTGAACAATTTGAGTTAAAATTTGAGATTTCTTTGTTCGAAGAATACAAACATCACATCCAGCACATTAGGACATGATATTTTAAATCCTCGTAACTAAAATCATCTCATGATTTACAAAATTTTATTAAAAGGATATTTAGTTATTTAGTCAAACGGAAAATCGAAACCCAAAGACGTTAGGGCACTATTTCCTAATTTCTAAATACCAAACATTGCCTTATTTTAAAAATAAAGTTTTGGATAAAAGTTACAATTAAAATAAATTTAAAATAATTAAAATAAATGGATAAATAATGATTAAGCAATTAAATGGATAAATAAAAAAGTTTAAAAAAACGCATAAGTCAACCTAACTCTCGCAATATGAGGATTCGTCGAAATTCTTCCACAAAAAACTAACTCGAACGGAAGTAACTAAAAAAGAAACAAAGATGAGCGAAGAACAAAATAAGAACAAGCCACAGAAAATAAGAACGCAAAAGAGAGAGAAATTTGAGTGAATGCTCTCAAGAATTTTTATTACTCCAAAACTCCAGTGTGTTTTACAATGAAGGGAGAGGCCTCTATTTATAGCCGAGCCTCCTCAAATCCAACGATACAGATCAATTACATCAACGACTAAGATTAAAAGGTATATATAAAATAAATCTCTAAGATTACAAAATCATATCTTCTAAGATTACATACCATATCTTCTAAGATTGCACATCATATCTAAGATTTGCATATCAAACCTAAGATTGCATACCATATCTTCTAGGTTTGCATATCATATCTAAGATTTGCATATCATATCTAAGATTGCATATCATATCTTCTAAGATTGCATATCCTTGAAGATTGTGTTCCCATATACGTAAAGCTTGTAGATGAACTTTCAATCTTTTCAAGTAATGGGCCCTTCCGATCGGGCCAAATGATATATTTTGGACTGGACTTGGACTTTATTTTATTATTTTGGGTTTATTATTTTTATATAGGCCCAGGCTAAATTGACATATTACAGCTGTCCCTCTTTGCTCATTGTCGTGTAACGAGAATCGAATAAAGACTATAAAAGGACCAATTTTGCCCGGTCTTGCCAAATCTTGACCTCTTGGCCCTCGTCTTCTCCAAATGGCTTCCAACCTAACTACAACTTCAGGGGTATTGGAACATAAGTTTACCGACTTCAATTTGCTTCACTGCAACTTCAAGAAGGCAATATCCGCTATCTTTTAATCTACTCCACTGCAAACTCAGGGATGCCAGACGAGTATCTTCGATCTGCTTCGTGCAATCTCAGGAAAGCAAAATCTGTTGTCTTTTAGCTTGCTCTACTGAAAACTCAAAGACGCAAGGCTGATGTCTTTGATCTTCTTCCTGTAACTTCAGTGAGACAAGATCTGATGTCTTCGATCTGCTTTCCAATTTGAGCAAAATCTAAACTTTCGAATTTGCTTCCTTACTATCTCAGGAAGACTACTATCTCAGGAAGACTTCAATCTTCAGTCTGTTCCACTACCATCTCGAGGGAACAAAATCTGAACCTTTCAATTTGCTTCCTTACTATCTCAAGAAGACTTCAATCTTTAGTCTGCTCCACTACCATCTCCAAGGAAAAAAATCTGAACTTTCCAATTTGCTTCCTTACTATCTCAGGAAGACTTCAATCTTCAGCCTGCTCCACTACCATCTCGATGGAACAAAATCTGAACTTTTCAATTTGCTTCCTTACTATCTCAGGAAGACTTTAACCTTGACCGCTCCACTACCATCTCGAGGGAACAAAATCTGAACTTTCCAATTTGCTTCCTTATTATCTCAGGAAGACTTTAATCTTCAGTCTGCTCCACTCCTATCTCGAGGGAACAAAATCTGAACTTTGCAATTTTCTTCCTTACTATATCAGGAAGACTTCAATATTCAGCCTGCTCCACTACCATCTCGAGGGAACAAAATTTAAACTTTTCAACTTGCTTCCTTACTTTCTTAGGAAGACTTCAATCTTCAGTCTGCTCCACTACCATCTCGAGGGAACAAAATCTGAACTTTTCAATTTTCTTCCTTACTATCTCAGGAAGACTTCAATCTTCAGTCTACTCCACTACCATCTCGAGGGAGATAAGACTGATGGCTTAAATCTACTCCACTGCTTCATGGAGATAAAATTCATCGTTCGGTCTTGTTCCATTACTGCTTAGGGTGACAAGATCTACAATTTTTGACCTATTCCCCTACTGGTCAGGGAGATAAGACTGGTGAATTCACCGATGTTGCTACATCGTTCTCTAGGGGGACATGTCCTGTAGACTCAAATGTATTATGGACGACATTTGCATGAATGCAGAATGTCATAAGAATGATCCCATTTTGTAATGTATAATGATTAGGATGCAATGATCGGAATGAATCTAATGCTCCTAACTAAATGATATTAAGGATGACATTTGCATGAATGTAGAATGTCATGAGAATGATCTCTTACTCTTTTTTTCTTTTTCTTTTTTTTGTACAACAATTAGGGCACAATGATTGAAATGAATCAAATGCTCCTAATTGGAAGTGTATGAATGATATTTACATAAATGCATGAGAATGATCCCTTTTTCTAATGTTTGGGGTTGTCACTGCTCATAGGTCATCAAGGTTCTATCACTGATGCATTACCATGCTTTCTCGTTCAGCTGGTATCTTTGACAGAAAACCCAAAAAAACAATCATATTCTGCTCAGCAAGCTTGCCCCGCTGCAATTTCAGAGTCCCTTCCCTTGAACCTTAGGATATAAAATTTGTACCTCCCACTACATCTTTAGGGGAATAACATTTGGCTTCTTCCATCCATCCAGTTACCACTAAGATGTATGGAAATTGTATCAATTTGATCCGTTACACCATTCCTTGGGTATAATGACCTGATGTATGTGCCTGAAATTTGCATGAATGCAAGGCTTTTCCCAAGAATGATCCCTTTTTACACCTGGGTTATCCAATAAAAATTTGAAGTGATAATCATCTTTCAATATTTCCAACCCTTAAGCTTGGTGAGTTCTAAACAAAAGTCCTGTTTCAGATTCTCATATTATTTAGAAGCTTCTAGAGTAATATGCAAAACTTCTTTTATGAAAGTATTATTAGTCCATTAATCGTTATTTCAATATAAATGCTTGAAAAATAATAATGGACGTGAAAGAATTAATCAGGAGCATAGCTTGAAACAAATAAGTTAATCAAAGATAACCAAGGCAATAAAAAAAATTATTGGGGTGTATCTTAAAAAGAATAAAGTAATCAAAGATAGCCAAGGCCATAAAAGAAAATTGATTGGGGTGTATCTTTGAAAAGAATAAAGTAATCGAAGATAACAAATTCAAAATGGTTAAGATAGAAGCTAGGTGCCCCAGATATCGTAGCCTAAGCTTCTCTGTACAAATTTCTTGAGGACTATTTTGAGCTTAATACGTATTTAGAAGATCTGGAGTACTTTTTCAATGCCCCAAGACGTAGCATACTTCCTCATTTATTAATCTGGGCATAGCAAGACTACCATATGCCCTATCTTTGATCAAAATTTGAGCCGCCCTTTTCGGGTTTTCGGCTCAAAACTCATTTGGTGTCAAAGCGCCATTTACGGGTTTTCGCCTTGGCCTCTCCTTTTTTTTTCTTTTTTCTTTTTTTTTTGAATTTGAACTCAAGGCGCCTTTTGCGTGTTTTCACATTGGCCCCTTTTTTTTTTTTTTAATGAATTTGAGCTCAAGGCACCCTTTGCGGGTTTTCACCTTAGCCCTTCTCTTTTAGGTAAAATACTTCTTGAACAAACCCGAATTCACGGATTGGGCAAGTCTTTGAATCCATCTCGGTTAATATCAATGCTCCTCAAAACAGCCTTCTCTACAACATAAGGTCCTTCCAAGTTTGGCATCCGCTTTTCTCAAATCCTTTTGTAAAAGAAAGATCGAGTTCTCCATGGAATTCTCTTGGATAAACATCTTTGTCGTAGCTTGCATCATCGACCATGATGAATAACTTTTAACCTTTTCTTCGATTAGGTTCAATTGGCAAAATTGCTTTCATTCCATAAACCAATGGATAAGATATTGCCTCGAAAAACAAAATCGACCAACGCCGATAATCATAGAAGATAAATAGTAACTTCTTTATGCCAATCTTTACAAGTCTCAATCATCTTTTCTACAATCCTTTTTTGGTGTCTTTGTTGTTTTATGATATGGTGTCGATGTTTGAAGGACTACAAACTTTTGACTTTGTCCTTTTGGCATTCTTTGTCTGCCGATATTTTTTTTTGACTTGACCTTGTAACATTGGCATATGCTACTTCCCCATACTTTGACCTTGCAGCATTGGCATATGAAGCTACTTCTACCCTCTTAGTGAAGTAAATGATGAACACGACGATGAATCGATATTGACTAGAAACATTTGATGAGATTAGCCCCATAATATTCATGCCCCACATATAGAAAAGTCTGTGAAGAAAATGGAAGAGTCACATAAATCTCATATTCTTCAATTCAGTATTTGTGGTATAACTAATGCAATCTCTTTCCATGGTAGACCAACAGTGCCCGATCATCATGTTTAGCCCGTGTCTTATTAACCTAAGCATGTTCCCTTTCCTAGGCTCATAATGTCCAATGACCCTTTGTAGAGTAGGGTCTGTTTTTCATCTTGTTCTACCTTTCTTAACAAATCAGAAGATAGGTTACAATATCTATCATCTTCAAAGTCTTGAGATCTCTCTAGACACATATCTTACTCGAAAGGAGACTCTGAGTCAGTAGCAGCGTTGCTCACATCGTTGATATCTGGAGACTTATTGTAGGTTCGAAGGAAGATTCCAAAGAATAAATGTTTGAAAGAATGATCATTTGTATGGTCATAAATGGAGAATGAAAGAATACTTGAAAGAAACAAAAGAATGTACAATATGAAATGTAAAGAATGAAAAAATCTTTGCTTAAAAAAATGCATTTTATTGAAATAAAAATTTTGGACACAAGCCTATCCTCTAGGCTTAAGACAAGAAGCGTGTTTTGAATATTACTCTAGATTAGCTCTAAAAATACAAGTATCTCCTCCACAGTCCCATTATTCAAAACACTCTCAAGTATGCAAGGGTTTGGAAACTTTTATTCCCCAATTCCCTCTTCAAATATGTCATTAGGGATAATAGGTTTAGCAGGGTTATCTCCTAGGTTAGATCTTGAGCCAACTTGAACAATCATGGGTACCCCAATATCAGCTTGACCTTGTTGAGGCCTAATTGTAACAGATGACCTTTGAGGATGCACCTCAGGTTGTATCTGTACATATGGTGGGGTGAAACCCGGAGGATAGTCTTCATTATCGTTTCCAGCATTAGTCATGGGGCCTTTTCCTTTGTCCATTGCCCCATTCAGTAGCTAAGTCATTTGAACCACCATATTCCTTTAGGCTTTTATTATTTGGTCCCTCATATCTTGTTGGATTTTTGACAACTACTCTTGCAGCTGGTCTTGCACGTCTCTTTGGATCTATTCGAGTCTTTGATTCATTTTTTTAGCGCGTGTACCGTAACGGTGTTTAGTTCCCAGATTAACCTATTCTCTTTCTCTGATAATTTCAACTAATTACTCTCTCTATACACTTAAATGCATATGATGTGATGTAATGCAAATGCATGAAATGCAATGCAAAGGAATGAAATGCAAAAAGAAAGGTGTTGATTCTGAATTCAATTCCATTAGAAAAACTTTACTAGAAAATAAATTTCTTTACAGAAAATGGATTACATATGCTACTTTGTCCTCATAGTCCAAATGAAAACATCAATCCCCTTCTTCGTAAAAGATGTTATGGTCGTGTCTCATGAACTTTCCCAGTAGATGCCTTTTCTAACTTCTTGTTACTTGATCTAGGTGTGACTTTTCACTCACTTATTTCCATAAAGCTCGTTAGCCTCTTCAAGAAAGCCAAGACGTGGTGACTCTCGAATAGTCTTTGTCAGCTTGAATCTTTAGGCAATAAGGTCTTGTATTCCTTCACAGGCTATCAGTCTTCTCTTATTGTGTTTACTTGGACTATATTCGAACGACCGTATTATAATCCACTTCATCAAAAAATCCATTTTCTTATGACCAACTCTTCTATTTAGCAATCAAATTTGAATCAACACCTCTTTTTTATGATGTGAATGCAACACAATCAAAACAAAAGAAAACACATTAGTATAAGAGAAATAAATAACAAGATAGGGTATCTATCTAGGTGACCACTAGGGTTCAACATAACTCTATCTAGGGTTGGCTCTTAAGGATCACTATATGTGGCTTAGCTCTAAAGTTGAGGTACCCGAACCAGCAGATTCCTCAATCCTCACCCATTATAGGCTCATATAAACCGAGTTCAGTTCAGGGGAATACATTTCCCTATGGCCATGTGGAAGTGAAAACTTCACGAAGACATAGGTACAGATGTATTTCGGAAGCAGTCCACTAGCCCATGCGGAGGTGAAAACTTCACGAAGGCATAGCTTCTCGCTCCCACTTAAGGGCATGACCACAATGGTCATGCAATGCCATGTAGAAATATATATTAAAAATTAGGATTATATGCAATAAAAGGATCATGTTTTTTTAAAAATATCAGAATTTTAAATTCGGACAAAAGGACATGAAATTATCGATTTTATGGCTTGACTCTCTTGCTGTCCCTAGTGGAGTCGTCAAGCTGTCGAAACCATTTTTAAAGTTTTTGAAAAAAATGGGGATCGACTTTAAAAAAATGGAAATAGAGTCGTCACCAATCCATTTTCACTTAGGTGTGATTGGATCACCTTGTAAAATGTTTTATTTTAAAATATTTGATTTTGGTCTACAAAATACAAGAAAACGGGTTCGGGAGTCGATTACGTATGAGGAAGGATTAGCACCCTCATAACACCCAAAAATTGGTACCGAATTGATAAAATCATGTCCTAATGCTGGAAATTTGAAAGAAATTTAATATGATTTTTTTTAAAAAAAATTGAACAATTTGAGTTAAAATTTGAGATTTCTTTGTTCGAAAGAATACAAACATCACATCCAAAGACGTTAGGACATGATATTTTAAATCCTCGTAACTAAAATCATCTCATGATTTACAAAATTTTATTAAAAGGATATTTAGTTATTTAGTCAAACGAAAAATCGAAACCCAAAGATGTTAGGGCATTATTTCCTAATTTCTAAATACCAAACATTGCCTTATTTTAAAAATAAAGTTTTGGATAAAAGTGGCAATTAAAATAAATTTAAAATAATTAAAATAAATGAATAAATAATGATTAAGCAATTAAATGGATAAATGAAAAAAGTTAAAAAAAGCGCATAAGTTAACCTAACTCCCGCAATATGAGGATTCAACGAAATTCCTCCACCAAAAACTAACTCGAATGGAAGTAACTAAAAAAGAAACTAAGATGAGCGAAGAACAAAATAAGAACAAGCCACAGAAAATAAGAACGCAAAAGAGAGAGAAATTTGAGTGAATGCTCTCAAGAATTTTTATTACTCCAAAACTCCAGTGTGTTTTACAATGAAGGGAGAGGCCTCTATTTATAGTTGAGCCTCTCCAAATCCAACGGTATAGATCAATTACATCAACGGCTAAGATTAAAAGGTATCTACAAATTAAATCTCTAAGATTACAAAATCATATCTTCTAAGATTACATATCATATCTAAGATTTGCATATCAAATCTAAGATTGTATACCATATCTTCTAGGATTGCATATCAAATCTAAGATTTGCATATCATATCTAAGATTGCATATCATATCTTCTAGGATTGCATATCATATCCTAAGATTTGCATATCATATCTAAAATTGCATATCCTTGAAGATTGTGTTCTCATATACGTCAAGCTTGTAGATGGACCTTCAATCTTTTCAAGTAATGGGCCCTTCCGATCGAGCCAAATGATATATTTTGGACTGGACTTGGACTTTGTTTTATTATTTTTTGTATGGGCCCGGGCTAAATTGGCCTATTACACTTGTAACAATAATCATGCTTGTTCAAATATACACTTATTGATTTGTATTTCATTCGCAAGGCACAAAGTAGACTTAATAGAACAATTAGGATATAAGAAACAGAATGGAACATCGTCGAAGCGAATAATAGAACACTGCCAAAGTGGATAACAGAACAACGCCAAAGCGAATAAACAAAGAGCGCTAAATATTCCTTTATGGCATGCCACTACTATCCTAATAGTTCTAATTTTGTCTACTTGGGTTTAACATCAAATATATTATCTTTGCATTCATTTTAATTTCATCCATATTTTATAAATTATGCATATAACTTGTAATTCACCATGCTAGTAGTATTCATAACATAGTCACTTTTACATAGACTTCACTATACCATTTTATTATTGACATTAACTCTCTTATAGCATATTTACTTTCATTACAATCTAATCCTCTTTAATATCACTACATATTTTTTAAAATTAAATCATCTAAATAACAATTTCTACTAATAATATCTAAAAAAAGAGAGGATTAAACCCTTGTAGCACTTACAACTAAGGGTTGATTGTAGTGTTTCCTCTTTCTTCACTCCTTGGCTACACATTTTCCTTTGTCTACAATTTAGCCCTCTTCTTTCTTCTCTTTTACTTCGTTTCATGACAAACATATAATATTTATTTGTTAATACCATGACCATATAACATATCTATGCACAACTAATGAAACTATCATGAATATCATGAAAAATCTTTATCTTCTTACCTTGATTTCTTGATGTTACAAACTAACCCTAACTTTCTCTCTTCCTGAACAACTATTGACTTTCTTTTCATGAAATTAAGGTATCTACTAGTCTCCTCTAATGATTTAATTAAGAAAACATGAAAAAAAAATGCGGAAACAAGCTTAGTGAGTTCAAAAATGGTAAAAATGACTTGAATGGAATTAAAACAAAAGTCTGATGGAGAGGGTGTAGATCAGGTGATGGTTTTGCTTCCCAAAGAAGGATTATGACTTTCATCTTCCCTTTTTTCCAACTTTTATACCTTTCTACTAAAATATCTATTGACTAAACAATTAATTTAAGAGTTTTGCTATTTAGTTCACCAATCACCAATTGTCACAATTTAATCATTTAACCATTAAGTTTCAATAATTATCTAATTTTTCTAATTACCTCCTTTAACTTTTTTTTTTTTTTTTTTACAATTCCTTTCATGAGTCATGGCTTATCTAGATAAAAATTGCACCTCTAGTCATTCTTCCGTTTTCATCAAATCTATTTAGACTTTTAATTTCACATTTTGGTCCCATTACTTCCCATTTTCCTACAATTTAGTCAATACTACAAGTTAACTCTTCTCGTTTCAAAAAAACTCTAAATCCTCTACTGGTTTCAAATAGATTCTGCACTCTCACATTGATATTTCTAATAAATTTATTTTAAACAATTCTCTAATATTATCGACCCAACATGCTACTATACCACCCACTGTACCTTGAAGATGTTACAAGTACGATCCAGTCCAATCCAAATACACAAATGAACTAAGAAAAATTGAATTCATATTTAATATTCATATTTGAATTTGTTTTATTTAAATCTATCAATTGTGTTTTGGGTTATATCAATTATTTTGGATTCAAGTCATATGAAGTTTAAAATATTTTGAATGTACGTTATTTTAAATTTGAAGTTTTCTGAATTAAATCTTTTTGATTTAAATTATTTTAACGATTAATTTCGAATTATGTGGTTAAATTGTTTTAGATTTTTGTTTTCCTGGTAACAAAATCCATATTTAGAATAGTGAATAATATATATGGCAACGTTTAACAAACGTCAAATGAAGAAAGAGAAGGAATCATAGGAAATGAAAATGAAGCATTGAAAGTCAAGAAATGAATGAAATACCTCGGGCGCAATGCATGCCCCCCGACACGCTCTACCCTTTTTTTTCTCCTCTCGAAAATCTTCACCTTAATTTTATTAGGTTAGCTTAACGTGTATTTGTAAATTGTAAATATTTATTAGGAATATTTTTTAAATAAATACACATGAAACTAATATATTTATTAAAAATAATGTAACAATCAAATAGAATCTCGTGTGTTTACCTAAATAGAATCTCGTGTATTTAAAAATAAATTAAAAAGTTTAAGGTGTTTACCGTCTTAAGTGTGATCTAAATTTAAATCGTGTTAGTCGCATTGTTGTTAGAGTTTTGCCATCCTCTTGTAGTTCACCAAAAATATATATATATATATAATAATCAAATAAAGTTTAATTGAGATTTTGAAACTAAAAGTTTAAAATTTATAATATTTTAAGTTGAAACATGATTGTGTGTAAATTTTATTTAATTTATATAAAAATTTAAAAATATTCCAATACAAATATGTTGGATATAATTAGATTGTTTGATAAAAGATAATATAATCTTAAATGAAATAAAATAAAATAACCATTGAATTTATTTTCTATTAAGTGATAAGTAAATCCTATTTACTTATCATTTTCTACACTTTTGTAGAAAAAAATCTATATAATAGTTTTTATTTTGGGTTACCAAACATGTTTAAAAATTAAGTTGTTAGAAATATTAATTGTCATTGATCGAATTTTTCAATGCTTTATCATATAGAACCTAAGTTAGTGATGAATTGACTTATGATATCTAGGGGTTTAAGTATAATATAAATTAAGAATATTTATATTATTTTATTAGGTTAATTTAACGAGTTGTTCTCAGGGTTAAATCACTTTTTTTTGGGACTTGAATCTGGTAACTTTTCTTACATTGTACCTAAACTTTTTTTAATTCAAGTTAGGTCATGAACTTGACAATTGTTCCCACATTGAGGCTTGAACTTTTTTTTATCCAAGTTAGACTCTGAACGTAGCAATTATTCCAACATTAGGGCTTGATTTTTTTTATTTATAAGATAGTCCTTGAAAATCTTAAAGACTAGGCCCTAATATGAGAACAATTGTTAAGTTCAAGCTCCAATATGAGAATAATTGCCAACCCTAATTTGGACGAAAAAAGTTCAAGCCCAATATGAAAATAGTTGCCAAGTTCAAGCCCCAAAGAGTGATTTAACCATTTTTTACTTATTACTTTATTTTTTCCTTGCATTTAATACATTATTTTTGTTTTATTTTAAAATTTGACAATAAATTATTTAAAAACAAAATTTTTACTTCGAACAAGTCCTAAATTTAAATTAAAAAAGTTTTAAAATATTTTATTTAAATTTAATAACATATATAAGTTAAAATAAAATTTACTTTTTATTACTTTCTAAACAGTAAAACATGTAATTTAGGAAATGGGTCAGGTTTGAATTTTTCTTTAGAATTAGACCATGGTCCGACTTCACCTGTAACGACTTTTACTTTCTCATTAGATTTGTTCAAGACTTAGATTATTCACTCAAGTCTAAGGTCCGCTTAAATTATCATAGGGCTTAGGTAAAAATATTAAACTTGAAAAATAAAATTTAGGTACAAAAATAGATTCTTTTAACATATGGGTTGGCTTGGACTTTATTATCAGAACTCGAGCTCAACTTGACCCATTTTTAAGTTTATAATAATATTTTTTTCTTTTTTTTATACATTATATAATTTATATCAAATAAAAATTAAGTCTACTATATTATAATGCAAATATTAAAAATATATTAAGTTTATGTCAAGGAATTTAATAAATATTAGCCTTTTAACACCCCTTTTGGCTATCACTTGGATACTTGTCCTATTTTTTATCAGCTTAGCCCTTAAATTGTATTCTTATTATCAGTTTGGCCCCAATATTTTAATTGATAATCCCTGTTATCTCAACCCAAATTTCTATTTAAAATTTAAACTAACCAATAGCATGCAATCACTTAAATTTTTTTTCAAATTCACTTAAAATTTTTTAAAAAACTAAAATCATTAAATTTATAAAAAATAATAAAATTTAAAAAATATCCCTAAAAATCTGAAAACAGAAAAAATTTAAAAAAAAGAAAAAATCTTAATATATTTGTGCAAATTATAAAAATTAAAATAATTAATATACAAAACTTAAAAAATTAAAATCATAAAATTAAAAAAAATGTTTCTTAGGAATTTTAGAGTTTTAGAAAAAATTAGAATTTTATGTCTTTTTTTACTTAAAACTAGAAATTGCTTTAAAATATAAAAAATTTCATAAAATGCAAAAGACAAAAAAAAAAAACTAAATTTTCCAAAAGAAAAAAAAACATCATAAAATTCTTTAAAACTTTATTAAAATTTTCCAAAACCTAAAATTCCAAAGAAACACATTTTTAAATTTTATGAAAATTTAAAAAATATAAATTTCAAAATTAGATTATAATTTTCTAAGTTTTAAAATTTTTCGGGATTTTTGTTTTCATGAATTTTAATTTTAAGTAAATTTTGCCACATGGCAATTTTCATTGGTTGGTTTAAATTTTTAACAAAAATTCAGGTTGGTATAACAATGCTATACATAATGAAAGTCTAGGGTCAAATCTTGATAAACAAAATACAAGTATAAAAGTGATAATTTAATTATAATACAGTGGCTAAAAGAGGCATTAAGCCAAAAATATATAATGATAGTAAAGAGATATATAACTACTAAATATTAAATAAAATAATTATTTGTATAAAAATAGGAATACCTAATTAAACTTAGGTTAGCCACTACTTAATAAAATTTAACGCTTATATTTCGGATTAAATTAGGCTTAGACAATTATACATAATATTGATACCTAGACTCGACATAATTCTCATACTATTTTATAAATTATTGAATTTCGTAAGATTTCTTCAAAAGAATACTATATTAATTGACAATGAATGATTTTATTTATCATTTTTAATATATATTTTTATACAATTGCTTGAACTGCCCATATCCTCTCCCTGATCTTTAGATAGGAAGATAAATACATTTCAGTACGCTTGATTTCACATCCTCGTATTCGACTAAAATACCAATATTAACTGAACTAAGACATCATTTTCAATATATTACTACTATTTATATATATAGTAAATTTAAATAGTGTCTATAGATCAATTATTAATAAGCTCTCTTATATTAAAAGACCACAATTGATAATTAATTTCATACATTTCAATAGAGTGAAATTTGTAAGTTAAAATAGTGTCGAATAAATTTTTTTGAAAAATCGAAAATCGATTCAAATCGATGATATTTGGATAAATTTTAGTTCATAAATTTAAAATGAAATTATTCAAATCAAATAATTTTTATTTTTATTTAATTTATAGTTAATTTTAATTTTTATGAAGTAAAAAAGTGAATAAATTAAATATAAAATAAAAAAGATTTTTCCAAAAAAGTATTATATAAAAGTTTGGGTTACTTTTTATTTACTTGAAAAATTAAACTTTTAAAGAAATATTTGTTAAAGAAAGGACTATGAAACTTTCTAAAAAGAATTATAAAACCATAAAACAAAATTATTTTGTTAAAATAAAATCTAAAATTCAGAACTCAAAATTAATATGAAAAATCAAGAATCAAATTAAATTATCATGAACAATTAAAAATCCAAAATACTTAAAAAACATCGAATTAAACTAATCTCAACCGCATTTGGTAAAAATAGAAAGTTATCATTTTCCTATGAATTTAATTGGTTGGAATGTGATTCCAATGTTTAGTATGCAAAAATTGATTTACTTTTCTTGGAATTTAACATTTTATTAGGAGTTACTTTCCCACTAGTAATGAAAAGTGATTAGAGTTACTTTCTCATGTAGATTGAAAGAAAAAAATATTATGACAAAAAGGAAAAACACGCATGTTATTTATTCTCTCGTTCTTTGGTCTCTAAACTTCAATTCATTCTTTTAAAGTAAATTTTATTTTTTTAGGATTTTATTCCCAATATATAAATTCTACTCTCTCTCTCTCTCTCTCTCTATATATATATATATATATTTTCCTTTTTTAACAAATTATGTATATGTGGTATCACTAGGTAAATATATATTAATTTACTATAAATATTTTTAAAAAATATTTTTATGGACATGAAATTTTAGTATTAAAATAATTTTAAGCTATATATTTAATATATGAATATACTTGAATTTATACCTACATTGTAATGTAAAAAATGCAATTTGTACATTTTCATAATCTTGAGTTAATACACAAGCTATTTTTCAACTGTATTTATGTTATAGATTCCATTTAAACCTGAGAAAATTATACTTTTGGATTAATTAAAATATTTTTAATAATAAAATAATTCAAAATATTAAAATATATTAATATTATCTTTCAATTTTGTAAAACAGCATTACATTCTCGTAAAAGTGTTGAATATAACAAATTTATTTAATGAATATTTTGACATGTATATCAAACATTATAATGTAACTTTTCAGTAATAACATTTCAATAAATCACAATCCATTGGAATCTAAGGAAAACAATAGATGGATAAATATCAAAATTATATATGAATTTTGATACAATTTTCAATGTTATACATCAACTTTAATTTGGTGCATTTGTATACTTCAAATTTTAATTTTGGTTCTATTTCCACATTTCACTGATTTGTTATTTATATGACACAATTTTTCATTAAGTCACGATAGATTGTTGGTATCACATTTTATTAGGTTAAAATATACATAAATTTAAATTATTTTCACTTAGATTATATAATAAAAAATTTTTTAGGGGGAAATAAGAACCCTTTTCTCAATTGCGTTTATTTTTTTAATCTAGATGAAAACAATTAAAATTATTGTATATTTTAAACCTAATAAAATGTTATTTCAGTCAGGGGCGAAGTCAGGACAATTTTTAGAGGGGCCGGATGAAATTTTAATTTTTTATACTTTATTTCTTTATAATTTGTAAAGGATTAAATCGAATTTTTATAATTTTAGGGGGCCAAAGTGTAATTTTACCTTTACTAATTTAAAATTTTTTAAAAATTTAAGGGCCTAAATAGTAATTTTACTTTTTAGGGGGGCCGGGGCCCATGCTAGCCCCCCAGCTACGCCCCTGATTTCAATAATTCATACATAACGAAAAATTATGTCATGTAAATAACGGTCAATGAAATATGAAAATTGAAACAAAATTAAAATTTGATGTATACAAATACACCAAATTAAAATTAACGTATAACATTACAAATTATATCAAAATTCATATATAAATTTAATATTTTTGAAAAATATATTAAAGCACTCACTAACTAATATATTAATAGTAAAATGAAGATTTGTTTATTTTAATCATGGAAACAACAAAATTAAAGCACATGTCCCCTCAATCTAAAGTTTAATTAATAGTGCTAAGTGTTCAAGATTAAGCACACCCAAAAGGAAAAAACAAATTAGGTAAATTGCATATTAATTTAAGAGTATTTAAGGATTTTATTTTATTTTAAGGTGTTTGGTTTCCAAACTAACCTATTATTTCTTTATGTATGCTTATGTTAGCATGACCTAATAATTATTTTGTTATAATTTATATTTTAGTATATTCAAATTGATTTTTTTATATTTTTTGTGTTTGGTTTATGTTTGAGATTCGTGGTTATTTTTCTCAATAATTTTATCTTTAGGATTTGAACCCGTTTCTTCCATTAAAAGTGTAATGTGTCTTAACACTACACTCAACACTTATTGGTGTAATTTTGGATTCAAAGTAAATGCAACATAAATTATTAAACATTTATCTTGTATAATCCTTTAATTTTAATTATATTGAGTGTGTTTAAAGTTAGGTTATCCCATTTAAATGAAAATTAAGGAAAAAGCATAGGCGAATCTAGGACTAGCATGGGCCTCGATCCCCTTAAAATAGAAAATTATTATTTAGGTCTTTTAAATTATTTTAAAATTTTAAATTAGTAGAGGTAAAATTATACTTTGGCCCCCTTAAAATTATAAAAATTTGATTTAATTATTTAAAATTAATATAAACTATAAAAATTAAAATTTCATTTAGTCCCCTGAAAAAGTGAAAAATTTGTAGATGACCATTTGACAAAGTAAAGGCCCTTTAATTATTGTTCATTAACAGGCCTAAAAAGTTAAATAGATATAAACCTACTTAATGACATTAAATTAAAGAGAAGGATTCATTTCTAAGAATTTAATAATATGATTAAATTCTATCAATAAAAATACTATATATTACGTCATTAAAGAGGAAAAATAAAAATTAGAGCATGTAAATATTGACCAAAATTATATACTATTTCATTGCTGTAAATATCATAAACCAAAAGGAAAAATTAATGAAAAAAAATCACCAGAAAAAGTAACAGCATGAACAAACAGAAGATGAAGAACATAACAGAGAAGAAATGCCTGGCTTTCCCATGTACGCCGCTCCATTTTTTTTTCTCGAAACGATTTATATATCGGCGGCCGGCCGACGTCGACGCCGGAAGTGCTTCAGTCAACCGCGCAAAGGGAAACTTGAGAAGATAGAAATTTGCCAGAAAGATGGTTGAAATTACTATAATCAATTTGTAAGCAAGCCATGACATCATATTTATTCTTCATCCTCTTCATAACTTTTGTTTTTTTTTTTTTTCTGGGATTATCTGAAACAAGAAGAAAACAGCAAAAGATTATGAAATGATAAGGGAAAACAAAAAATGAAGAGATTATACACGAGTTAACACAAAGAAGATGAGACCAGCGCATATATATATATATATATATATATATATATATATTATAAAAGAGGCAGGAAAAAAAGGGGGAGGGTGTTCCCAAGAAGATGAGACCAGCATTTCCCGTTTTAATGTTGCCTTCATATGTAAACACAACTATAAAATGCGAATGGGATAAATAAAACTTTGAAAATTATAAATATATAATACTTTTCTTTTGTTGACAAAAATACGTTTTTTTATATAAATACATAATACTTTAAATAGTTAATAAGTTGTTTTCAGATTTTGAGTATTTTAAGTTTAAATTTTATTATTTATATTTATGTGTTCAGTGTTCTCAATTTTGATTTTATTTTGATTTAAGTTTTATTATGTATGTGCTGTTTAAATTTATTTTAATTTAGGTTTTGGATATAATTTGATAATATGTCAATTTGGTTGTGCATGTTATTGTAATTTTATAGATATATTACTTGTAATTGGGAATTGTAATCTGTTCCTTAAAAATTCTTTTTAATGTTTATTTTAATTTAGATTCATATATATTTTGATTATCAAACTATCCATTTGTACAAGTAGTAATTTAATTCTAATCGTAGTTATATTTGTAAGGCATTTTTTTTGGCCTCAATTATATAGAAAAATTATTTTAACCTTCAATTTAATTTTTCATCTTTTTAGCCTTTAAACTTATATTTTTTTATCAAATTATCTTAAAATGGATGAAAAGTTTATCACACCCCAAAATATAGGGGTTAATTGAAATTATTAATCAAGTAGTGACCTAGGTTAAATGGTTATTAAGTAGTTAGTGTACTCTTTAGAGGTTTAGGTTCAAGCTATTGCTTATTCAATTGTTTCCTTTTTAGTTTTAGCAAATTAGGATAAAAATCACACTACAACAAATATTATTTGGAGTAAAAATTAAATAAGAAATGAGTAGCAGCACAATGATTAATACGCCCAAACTCCCTTTTGCTTACCCAAGTTTGAGTCACCCCTTACCCAATTCCATTTCCTTTTATTCGACAAAAGGGGTAAATTACTAAACATCCCCTCAAAGTTTGAAAACCCTAGGTATTTAGTCCTATCCCTAATAGCATTAGAAGCTTTGCTTTCTTTTTCAAATCCAAGCATAATTTTTGCTCATTTTCCCTATTTTTTCTCCCTTTTCTTTTCGTATTCTTCTTTGCATAATATTTTCTCCATTGCTGAAATTATTTTTGTTTCGAGAATCAAAATTTATTCTTGATTCAAGTCGTTTTTCAACCGAAATCGTAATCGCTATTACAAACATTCTTTAATTGTTGCCAAGAATCAATAAGTATGTCTCGATTCCGATGTTTGATCTCAAATCTTTATAGAATTTCTATCTAATGATAATCTTGCAATCGATTAAACATTCTTTAATGGTTCTTTCCAAAATCTTTCGATAATATCGTTGAATCTTGATACCCAATGTTAATACATGCAAAATATATTGTTGAAGGACCTGATTTAGGTGAACCAAACCATTCTTCGTCACGAGGAACGTCGTTCGGGCTCTCGATGAAAGGTGTGTGTTCTTTTACAAGTGAATCGGGGCAAATTATGTATAGGAATAAGGCTATATGGCCCCTCACATGGCTATGTACCCGTGAAACCCTAGGCTAGTTCGTGAACCACATGGCCACAATCCCCCCACATGGCTGTGCTCCCTCCTGTAGGTTAATTTGGCAATTACCACATGGTCACAATCTGTTACATGGCCTGGCCACATGGCCTTATAACCTTTCCACACGGCCTAGAGCCTCTTACACGGCCATATGACCCCTGATTTACAATTTTGCCTAAAATTTTGTGAATTGATCAGTTTAATCCATGAATAGTCCCAGAACTATTTTTAATGTTTTTATCTTATTCAATTGAGTCCCTGATATTATGAATTATGTTGGAATCCATGAACTGATTGACTAAATTGTTACTATACTTGCATGATATGTGATTGGTTCATGTTTATTGTCATTGGTTTACTGATAAACTGTTACTGTTACTTGTACCATTGCGTTTTTGATTGCATGATCAACATGACAACTATTACTAAAAAACCGAATACATGTCATACATAGCCACTGCTACTATTAATCTAAATACATGCTAAGCATGTCTACTGTTTCTATATTATACTATACTGTTACAAGCATGTCATATTGCATTGCATGGGGTGAGACGATTGAAAGGAGTAAGTACTAGCAGTTTATTTGCAAACACTGGTGGTTTATCCACAAATTTATTAGCAGCTTGTATTTGCAAACCGTTGTGCATTCACAACCTACTGGCAACGTATTAACAAGCAAACACTTGTGGCTTATCCACAACTTTTATTGACAGCTTTTATTTGCAAACTTGTTGTGTATTCACAACTACTAGCAACGTATTAACCTACAATAGTTATGGTTCATCCACAAATTAGAGTGTCCAGGACATAAGAGTTCTAGAGAACTCTTACTATGGTGTGTAGCAATGGGGTAGGACCTTTCTTTATTATTAAACTAAAATTGAGTTACATCGGCACTCATAAGCATAATCGAATCAACTATTAATTTTTGCTATGCTATATGATTGTTACTGTACTGAACACTGTTATTATATGCTTGGTTTATTACTTTGCACTGATTTTCTTGTGATGGAACTCACATTGAGCTTCATAGTTCACCCTCCCTTTAATTTTCATCCTTCTAGATAACCCACCAAGTTAGGACACGGACACGACATCCGGAAGGTCTCGGCTCGATTTTAGTTAATAATATATTTTAGATTTATTATTTGGTCTTTTAATTATTCAAAGACTGTATTATTTTATTTTGAATTGTAGCATAAGACATAGAATTTGGTTTTTATTTTATAGTTTGTATGACATTTAATTTGATTTTAGGACATCGAATTATGAATATTAATTAGTTATCATGAACCTTGGTTTTTATTAAAACGTAAATAGATATCACTTTTCCGCTACTAAGATATAGTTAAAATTTTGAGTAATACATAAACTGGTAGTTAATCAAGTTTCCAAAAAGGAGTCACCATTACATAGGTTAGATAATCTAATCTGGTTTTGATAACTCGTAATTTTTTCTAAAAATAGACTAAGTTTTCTTCTAAAACAAAAAAAAAAAGTTTTAATATGATTGTTTTAGAACTCCGATAGCTTACTAGGCCATTTCGGTAGCCAATGCAATCTTCTGAATTCGGGTTTAACGTTTAGGCTGGGTTGGGGAGGTTACAAACTTAACGTTGGTTAACTTTGCTGATGTGGCATACATATGAATTGCCACATGGATGATATGTCAACATTTAATTTAATTTTTTAAAATATTAAAAATATTTTTATACTTTGTATATAAATTTAATTAATTTTAATTTTAAAAATAATTTTTTAAATTTTATAAATTTTTAAAAATTTATTAAATGTTGACATGTCATCCACGTAACAATCCACTTGTATGTCACATCAATAAAGTGAAAAAATTAATTTTTTCAACCATTTTGAGTGATTTGAAAAAAACACAAGTTTAAGGGCTAAAAAGATGACAAGTTAAATGAAGAGTTAAAAAGACTTTTTTTTTTTATAAAGTTAGAGGATCACATAATTCATTATGCCTATTAATTACAAATTGTAGTTTGCACCTTAAAAAATAATTCAAATGTATTCATAATATATCAAATTTTGTAAATGTGAAATAAATGTATTAATTACAATTTTTACTACAATATAGCAAAAAAAAAAAAATTCCCATTATATGTATCTCCAAAATTTATTTCGAAAATACATTTTTAAGGAGTAACTTGATATTCATGGGTGTCAAGTTATGTTATTTATGTTGAATATAGACCTAATGACTTATTTAGCTCTCCAAATTTATATTAAAAAAAGGTCATTTTAGCCATTCATTTAAATTTTCGTTTCTTTTAACCTTTAAACTTATATTGTTTATCAAATCATTCTAAAATGGTTAGAAAAATTAATGTTTGTTAACTTTTTGATGTGGTAGTCCACATGTATGCCACATTAGCAATTAATTATTTTTAATTTAAAATATTTAATATTTTATACTTTTATACTTTTTAATCTTTTTAATTTTTAAAAATATTTTTGATTTTTTACTTTTTAATTTTTAAAAATATTTTTTGATTTTTTTTACTTTTTAAAATTTTAAAAATTAATTAATTGCTTATGCGGCATTCACATGGCGATCCACATGTATGCGACATCAACAAAGTTAATATATATTAACTTTTTCATCCATTTTGGGTGATTTGACAACAACATAAATTTAAAGGTTAAAAGAGGCAAAAAATTAAATGGATGGTTAAAATTATTTTTGTCCAATCATTTGGTAATGATGAAAACACATTATTACGAATAAGGAGTTATCGTGATGGACCAAGATTTCAACTAAAGGTATTTTTTTTTTTTTTTTTTACTTTTAACCGAAGAAGTTAACTTCAAGCAAACTTAATCTAACCTATCCCTTTTCCCTTTCTTAGAAGTTTTGCAGTTTAATTGAAAAAGAAAGGTAAAAAGTCATTAAAAAACAACTCTCTCAAAGCCTCTCATCCCAAACTCTTTCACAATCATTTCACTACTTGTAAAGTTTCTACAACTTAGGTAATTAGCTAAGTGTTCTTTTCATAATTCATGAAATAGTGATAGGATAGTTGTCATTAGTTTTTGTAGACGATATTATATTGTTATTATGTTTTAGCAAATGTTGAAAATAAAATTTTTAGTGTTTTGGGGAACTAATGTTATCATATTATTGTTTTTGGGAACTAAGGATTTTGTGTTATTATGCATGGTTTCATTGTAGTAAGTTATTGTTAATTTTGAAATTGTTGTTACATTTGTTGGAATTTTTTTTTAAAAGTTGTTGAAATCTAAGATTTAGTATGTTGTTATTATTATTGTTACACTTGTTAAATATGCTCTATTATGGTATAAAGAAGTTGTGTCATTGCGTATAGTTGTCATTATAGTAAGTTGGTGATAATTTGATTTAACTCTTTGTTATTAAGAATTGTTGAAATTGATGGATTTATTTTGCAATAATTGAAATTAATATTTGGCCACCTCAAGATGGCAAATTGAATCTTAGCACAAATCCATTTGAATAAAGATATGCATTTGACTGATGATAGAGTCATATTCCAATCAAACATGACCTTTAAGAGTAATGATGCCTTGCATAACATAAAAAAGAGGATTTTGAGGAAAATCCAAGTGTAGATCATCCCCAATCTATGTGACTCTTCAACTACATCCCTCGGGAGCATGGCCTAAATGTTCTCAACTCAATATGATGTCCATTGAAACTACAAATAACAACAAAAACTGATAATAACAATCAATTCATTAAATACTAAAATAGATTAACTGTAACACCCCATACCCGACCCCATCGTCGGGTTCAAGTTCTGCAGGATGCCACATTTGTTGTTGGAGCAAATATGGTCACAAGTTTATCGATTCAATACTTTATATGCACTAACATGTTCATTCGGGGTTTATCCGAGCTTACAAAAGCTCTTAGGATAACTCAAGACTATTTGAGGACTGAAATGCAAAGTCTCCAAACTTTACCGAACTGGTGTCGCGACTTTAACAGCTAAGCTCTTGAACTATATATTTATCAATGTCAACTCGGATCTATGTAAGCTCCTAATAATAAGTGGCGTGGTTCAAATTAACCCTAAATCTACAAAATATTAAATATTTATCAGAGACATTATAAAAAACTTATAACCTAAAATACATTTTAAATGTTAGGTATAAATATATTTTTACCTTCTTGCTAGTGGAAAAGATAAGGGATGAGAGTGGATCAACATTGTAAATACATTTGCACTTAAGCCTATACTTGTAGGAGGGTAAAACAACCATTCAATTCCTTTTGTTTTTTTATTGGTTGAATGTAGACCTGTCCAAGGACCGAGTAGTCCACCTACTTGACATGGGCTGAAATTGGACAAGGATTTTTGCACCTTGGGTCGGGTTAACTTGATTTCAATTTAAGTAGTAAATTTTTTTTAAATTTAAATTTAATTATAAAATATATAAAATATAAACTAAAAATGTATTTTTAATATTTAATTAATTTTTGAATAGTAAAATAGTTTTTTGGACGAGCCGAGCTAGTCGAAAATGAGCATTGGCTTGAAAATTTTTTGGAATTGAGCCTCAGTTAGACTCAGCCCATAAAACCTCTAGTTGCATGTTAAGGGCTTGATACAAGAATGCCAATATCGTGATCCCATAGTTGTATGTTTGGGCACAAGCAAGGTTCTTTAGCAATTGAGAATACACTGAATGATAGAGACTCCCAGACTTCAATTGTAACACCCCAAACCCGGCCTAGACATTATGGCTGTATCTGGCAATGTCACAAGATAGTGTTTTTGAAACCTCGTTCTTACGATGAAAATATTCCATGTTATTATCTTTAGTAAACCTTTGTTAGAACTTAGGAAGTTCGTCTTTATTCATTTAAAACATTTTTGCACACACGTGCCTTTCAACCGATATCGCATACACAGGTTTCTTTGTATAAGTTCGCACATAGTGCCACCAATCCCATGTTTCCTCACAAAGAAATACACATATGTACTAATCTTCATTCATATATACACATTTAATTAATCGGGATTCACAAATAACTCGTTTATTCATATATATATGTATATATATATATACCTCACATTCTACTCACACTTAACATACATTTAACACATATTCACCATCTTCAAAAGATCATCTCTAGTATCATCATTATCAATAACCATCTTGTATTGCATATACATATTCAACAACTCAATTAAATCAAGTTTACTTATTCATTTATCAAGTATAACATTCGGCAACATGATAATTAACTTCCTTAAAATCCTTTAACATATACACATAGTATAAAATAAAATTCAATTCAATCCAATTGCTTAAAACTTACCTCGAGAGTTGATGAATTTGAGGGTTCCGCTATTCGATTAATTTGGTATTTGTTTTGAAACATCCTCGTTGTGGAAGCTTTAATAAAAGCAGTCTAGGTGATCATGCGTTCACGAGAGTATTCCACCAAGAGTAGGCGTAATCCGTAATAAAGATATGGCGCACTTCAAGCACTCATCAAAGCGCAAGATAACTCATCAAAACATGGATGATTATCGAGCCAAAATTCAGCTCTTTCAAGATCGCCGCCATCTTCGCTCTAAATTCTTGAGTCTCGTGTTTTCTTATACGATCAATAGGAGGTTTAGATACTCTTTCAGATTGGCAACAGGAGGTACCATTAGTGTTACGGGAACATTCGATTCGTGGATGGTTGAACAATGAGTGGTTCGTAAGTAATGGCTAAACCAATCACTCATCATATTATGGAAGGCCTATTTACCCTCTCGTCGGGCCACTTAAAGAAGTCGAGATTCTTCTCGACGATACCCTTACGCGGAGCGTGCTCCACACTCGACATCATCGCCTATTGTTCGCTCGGATCCGGATCCATTACTATATATAAAGATCATGCCTAATTCTCCCCCGACTTGTCTCGTAAGTTCATACAAAGAAATTACTTTAAACTTTTGAAAACCTTATTTCCTACAACCAAAGGTATAAATTCATAAAGTAAAATAAATAAATAAAACCTAAATTTAAAACCAAAGTCCCAGAGGGTCCTTAAATTACAACCCAAATAATCAATAATAATAAAATAATAAATTGTAAATTGAAAACCATGAAGTCCAAAATTACTTACTACTCAATTTGATCCATAAACACACACTATATAAATTTTACGAATTTACCCCTAACTTTTATAATATCTACAATTTAGTCCCTAATACAATATATATGAATTATCCAAAAATTAGTCCAACCTCCTTAAGGCCGAATCTCTCTAAGGGTCCTATACATCCATACAAATTACTTATTTAGCATAAAATCCTTCAACCATCCATTTTCGGAATTTAAGACATCACACTCAAGTTCATATGAATTTTCTTACTTTAAACATGTAACATTCAAACATATATATATATTCTTCACAAACCGATCTGAGAATTGGACTAAGTTTGGGGATTACTCTCCTACTTAATACAAGCTACTTTTATTACTTTAACTATTTGGTCCTTTCTCTTAATTTAAGCACATTAAACAAAATTTTAGGTCAATCGTAAATATTTAACAAGAAAATAATATTAAATTATTATTTCGACTGAGTTTATGTAAACTCAACCCAAATAATCAATAATAATAAAATAATAAATTGTAAATTGAAAACCATGTAATCCATTACCCGAAACAAACAAACAATTAGTATTCATAGTGCATAGTTGAACAGTCTTGGGCCTAAGTCCTTTTCAGTATCAGTGACAGTTTGGGCCTTAGCCCATTTCAGTACGTGTCAAAAATGCAGTAGGGCCTTATCCCATCACAGTATCTGTAGTAGTAATAGTTATGCAGTAGCAAAATCCTACCCAACCAGCCTCTACACACCATCCCCGTCCAACCCTACACTCAATGTGGGGATATAATCAACCCACCAATCCCTACACTCCAAGTAGTACCGAATGCGGCACAATATAGTAGTTTGCAGCTGAGCTGCCAGTACATTAGGTTTAACGCCTTTCAGTACACTTCCTCCGAATAACAACCCCCAGTCCAATGCAATGCAACACACAATGGATGACATGCTATTATGCAATTTCAGTACATATATTCAGTTCAGATATTAACATGCATAATACAGATATCATTCAGTCAATTTCACACATTTAGGGGTCAAGTAGTGCTTACCGACCCTACAGTAGGTTCACAGTCGACTTGGCCGACACGTGCAACCTTAAAAACATTTCGGTCAAAATGGGCCCACACACCCATGTGATCTGCCTGTGGGCCCAAATACCCATATGGCCCACTCGGCCCAAATTGGCCTTGACCGTGTGATCCATTTTTAAAGTAACCCATGCTAGCTCAATACTCATATATGTTTTCACTATTTACTTATATGTTCATTTTCATTCAAAGCTATCTACTTGAGTCATTATATGTTTTCACTATTCACTTATATGTTCATTCAAAGCTATCTACTTGAGTCATTATCACTAAATTATTTATATCTTGAGCTACAGAATTCCAAATTAAGAGCCGCTTGATGTTTTTGAAACTAGACTCAAATACCTTTCTATCATAAAATTTTCAGAATTTATAGTTTATCGAATAAGTACAGTAAAATTTACCACGACTTCACACAATCATAGCGTCGATTCAAAACCACCAGCCCCTTGATTAACTCCTAAACACCAAAAAGGAATCCCCCTTTTAGAGATTAGCCAAGAACGATTAACAATAGACAAAACGTTACTTACCGAACATACGCAACCAATAATGAATAACCGAATCAATTGGAAAAAAAAGAAAGAAACGGAAGGGGAAAAAATAATGAAAATTTTAGCAGCAATTAGGGGAAAGAATTGGCAGAGGAGGGAGAAAAGAAGAAAAAACGTCAGAAAAAGTTTGGGGATTGGAGAGAAAACCGAAACTCTACTTTTTTTTTTGCAACAAAAAGATAATCAGATTATTTTCTGATAGCCTCTTCCCAATTATCTCCTAAAATCACTCCCTATTAACCCACTAAAACACAACTACTCAGAATTTTGCCCCAACACAACTCTTAGCCAAAATTGGAGTAAAAATACTGTCTCCACGCCATCACAAAGAATTGAACACAGGACCTCCAACACTCCACTTAACCACCAGACCAGCAGACCCATTCTAATATAAGCTTATCAACAATTAAACCTAAGCCATTTGCACAAGGTTAAGGCTTTACTTATAAAAAATACCAAAATTTGCCCAAGTAAGGCTTGAACTTGGGACATCTCACACACACCCAGAACACATAACCATTGAAGTAGATAGACATTGTGTGTCACACATACATGAAATCAAAAATTAAAATTTTGGGGCATTACATCAATCATAAGCAATCAACCAATGACATACAATATATACACTTTAACATATTAGTTGAACTCTTCACCGCTCTCATTGTAGGCTAGTGAATGGCCGACTAATGTATGTAGTCATCCCTTGAAATTATCCTTGCCAACTAGATAATGGCCAATTAACCTCCTCATTTCTAGCTCAATGTTAAATTTAGCCACACCAATGACAATGACTCATTCTATCGGAAAGCCTATAACTAGAGCTACAACTTTCAACGTGATTGTCATTTCAAAACAGAGGAAGTGGAAGGTAAGAGTCTCCAATCTCCACATTTCCATCAAGTCTATAAGTAATGGTGACCACATTGAAATACGAGATACTTTGGCCACATTAAAAAACCCCGCTACATCTAAACGATTCTATATTGAGCGTTCTCTTCATTTGATATCATAGACTATAAGTTTGGATGAATTTGAAGATTTTGTTCCTAATCAATATTTTAAATTCAATATAATAAAAATATAATACTAAAATTAAATATTAAGGAAAAATAAATACATAATTAATAAGTTAATAAAAAAACATTCATATCAAGTTATTATCGACTACTAGAGCTATATGATTTGTTTTCCTCAACAAAGTCATAATAGTATGATTTGTTTTCCTTAACAAAGTCATAATAGGATTTAAAAGATTGATTTTAAGTTGAATTGATTTTAAGGTGAAAAGAAAGGATTCAGAGAGATTTTTTGCTTAAGAACTTGACAACAATGGAGGCAACTTCAGTTTTAGTGGAAAAAAAATAAATGATGATAGAGGGCATTTATAGTTATGACAAAATTCTTTTTTCTTTAGGAGTCTTTGTTTATGATGGTTAGGTTAAAGAAAATAGTTAAAATTTAACATTAACTAAACTCGACACCTATGGGTGCCAGAGCTCCTATTAAGGCATTTATTGTTAGTACAAATCTCCAGTGAGGAAAATCTCGAACACAATAGTAAATGAAGAAATAGGACAAGGCTCCAAGGCGTGTATCAAACCACTATCTTTTAAGGTTATATTTTCCCCCACCTATCTTCGGTGTGCAAAAGAGTTTCAAGCAAATTAAACTTGAGGATACAATGAAGCCAATGACTATTTGAGTTTTGCACTGACGAGAATAGTCTACTAAGCACTTGATAAATGTATAACAAGAAACTCAATTTCTACAACAAATTTCTGCAGTAACTCTTTATAGAACAATCTAATAATATTAGAAAATGAAGAAGGATAGAAAGAACTTTTAGAACTTGTTGGTGTGTCTTCTAAATGAAATCTCATTCCTATTTATAGGAATTTTCGTGTCTCTTCATAGAGACATCTTTCAATAGGTGTTTTTATGAATAAATAAATAATAATATTTCATTTAATTTTATAACTATTCAAGTAATATTGTTTGACTAGTTATAATTCTTTTCAAAAATCAAATGATATAACTTTTGATAAATGACCAAAAGATTTATCTTTTGATTAATTACACCCATTCATTTATAGTTATTGGAACACTATAAATTTTTTGAAAATGTTCCAACAATCTCCCCTCATTTTCAAAATATTTTAGATTTTGATATTCTTGGAAATCAATTTGCATAAATGAAGGTGCCTTACGATTGAACCTTCACTTAGTAAAAATATGTTAAAGTTAATCAAAATTGCATGGTAGACTAAGCTTTGAACCAACTATTCCATTTGATTAACCGGACACATCTCATACAATGATTTCAACATCGGTCAATGCATAGTATCTAGGGACACTATAATGGCCATGTTTCTATGTCCTCTTTTCATGAGTGCTGTCAGAGCCAAGCCTTTGATCTCGTAGAAGCGACCATACTTCCACTCACATAGGTAGATCTTATCAAGAGTGTTCCCGTAGTTATAACACTCCAACATATTTATGTTATGGGTCCATCAAGAGTACATTACTCATCCTTGTCTTATTATTATGGGTACCTAGCACTTTAATCTTAGGATGGTTTATTTATAGTGCTAACAGTCACATACTAATGATGTAATTTGTCTCATTGAACTCAAAACTTGACATTATGCTAAGCGTTGAGTCCAGTTTCCATCATGGATGACTCTAATTAATGGGCTTGAGCCTTATCCCTTTTGAGGTTATTTTTACTGCATCTCTAACAAGACTTTTTATCAAAGGATCTGCCCAATTTTTACTTGACCTCACATAATTAATAGTGATCACTTCATCAGAGATTAATTGTTGGACATAGCTATGTCTTAATCTAATGAGTCTAGACTTTCCATTATATACTTGGTTATATGCCTTTGCTAGAGTAGCCTTACTATCACAACAGATAGAAATAGGTGAAATTGGCTTAGGCCATAAAGATACATCATAAAGAAAATTACTTAATCATTTTGCTTCTTTAGATGTAGCGGCTAATGCAATAATTTTTGCTGCCATGATGGAATCGGTAATACATGTTTGTTTCTTGAAACCCCAAGAAATGGCTCCTCTACCAAGAATGAAGATTCATACACTATTAGATGCATGATCTTCCAAACTTGTAATCCAACTAGCATCCGAATGCCCTTCTAAAACTGGAGGATATCCTTTATAACACAATCCATAGTTAATAGTTTTCTTTAAGTACCTAAGTACTCTATTCAAAGCTTGCCAATGCAAACTAATTGGATTATTTGTGTACCTACTCAATTTCCCAACAACATGTGCAATATCTGGTCTTGTACAAGTCATTATGTACATAAGACAACCAATTAGACTTGCATATTTCAATTGATCAATTTTCCTACCAGCATTAGATACTAATTTTATTTGAGGATCTATGGGTGTAGATACTAGTATACAGTTGAAAAGATCAAACTTTTTAAACACATTTTCAATGTAATGTGATTGTGATAAAGATATAATACTTTCATCTCGAGTTATTTTAATCCCAAGAATAACATCTGCTACACTTATATCCTTCATAGCAAAGTTATTTGACAAGAATTTCTTTGTGTTTTCTATTTTCTCCAAATCCGTGCCAAAAATGAGCATGTCATCTACATATAAGCAAACTGTAACACCTTTTCCATTTTCAAATTTGATATATATACACTTATCAGATTCATTTATTTTATAGTCATTAGCTAAGGCAACCTTGTCAAACTTTTGGAGCCTGTTTAAGTCCATATAAAGATTTAACAAGCTTATATACCTTATGCTCTTGTCCTGGAATACCAAATCCTTTCGGTTGTTCCATGTACACTTACTCTTCCAATTCATCATTTAAAAATGCAGTTTTAACATCCATTTGGTGAACAAACAAATTATATATAGAGAGGTAAGTGATATTAAAAGTCTACTTGTAGCAATTCTTGCTACTAGAGCATAGATATCAAAGTAATCAATACCTTGTTTTTGTGTAAAACCTTTGGCTACCAACATTGCTTTAAATTTATCAATGGTTCCATCGGCCTTCATTTTCTTTTTGAAGATCCATTTATAATCTATTAGTTTGGAACCCGGTGGAGGATCAATTAGGATCCAAGTTTGATTACCTATTATTGAATCCATCTCATCATTTATTGCTTCTTTCCAAAAAGTAGAGTCTTGAGATTTCATTGCCTCTTCAAATGTAATAAGATCAGATTTCGTATTATGACAATAAGGTATCTTATTGCATATACTTTCACTTTATCCTTCTACAAGAAACATAATGAAATCTGGTCCAAAATCTTTGACCTTTTTAATCCTCTTACTTCTTCTTAATTCTTGACAAGATTCATCATTATTATCAATTTGTTCCAATGGAATCTCATTCTCATTTGAAGAATGAATCAATTGTTGTGGCTGTAATTGTCTTGAAATAGAATTATATCTATTTCCATAAAAAATAACATCTCTTGATTCAATAACAGTATTAATTGAAATTGAATCATTTGGTTCAATTACCATGAACCTATATGCCTTGCTATTATGTGCATATCCTATAAATATGCATTAAATTCCTCTTTCACCTAACCTTTTACGTTTAGGTGTTGAAACTTTAATAATAGCTCTACAACCCCAAACCTTCAAATAATTAAGGTTTGGTTTCCTTTTCTTCTATTGTTCATAGGGGGTTATTTTAGTTTCCTTATTAGGAACAATATTCAATATATGATGAGCTGTTAGAACAACTTCTCCCCAAAAATCTTGTCCAAAACCGAATATGATAACATTGAATTTACTATTTCAGTCAAGACTATATTTTTCCTTTCAGCTACACTGTTTTGTTGTGGAGTGTAAGGGGATGAAACGTGATGGACAATTCCAGTGGATTCAAAATAACTTGGATTATAGTATTCTCCATCTCTATTTTATCTTAATCACATGATAAATGATTCACACTGAAGTTCAACTTCAGATTTATAAACTTTAAATTTATCAAGCGTTTCATCTTTTGAATGTAATAAATATACATAACAATATTTAGAACAATCATCAATAAAAGCAACAAAATATTTCTTTCCACCTAATGTAGGAGTATTATGCATGTCACATAAATCAATATGTATCAAATCAAGCAATTTTGTTTTCCTTTTAACCTTAGGGAAATGGCTTCTTGTAGTTTTAGTCAATATACATGTATTGCATTTTCAATATTATTATTAAAACATGAATTAAATCTAACTTATACATGTAATTCAATTTTCTATAATTCAAATGACCTAATCTATAATGCCATAAACAAAAGATTAAACTATATAAGCAGAAATAGTATTTTATTCTTATTAATAATATTGAGTTTGAACATACTCTCATACATATGCCCTTTCCTTACAAAATAAAATAAAATTCCTCCCTTAGACAAAATAAACTCATCTGCCTCAAAACAAGTTTGAAACCAAACTTATTCAACAAACTTCCAAACATTAAATTCTTCCTAGCTTTTGGTACATAATATACATTATTTAAGGTTAAAACCTTTCCAGAAGTGAATTGTAGTTAAACAGACCCTTTGCCTTTGATTACTGCGGTGGAAGAATTTCTCATGTACAAGACATTGTCATTTTCACATTGTGTGAACTTTGTGAACATGCTTTTGTTTATGTACACATGTTTGGTTGCTCCGATATCAATCCACCATGTATTATCATCTTGTGCCATATTAATTTCAGATATCATTGCAACGAACTTTTCGTTATTATCAGCCTTAGAAGATGATTTCTTCTTTAAAAATTGATATTCATTCTTGAAATGTCCTGTCTTACCACAATGATAGCATGGGCCTTTTGTTTCTTTTTGAACTTAGGTGCTCTATTAGTCTGTTTGAACTTTCTCTTGAATGTTTTAATAGTCTGCACTTCCTCCATAACATGCACTTTGGCATTTTTAGAATTTAGGTTATGATATTGCTTTTGATATTCTTCTTCAATATGAAGATGGTTTGCCAAAGCCTCAAGAGATATTTCCTATTTCTTATGTTTTAGACTTCTTTTAAAGTCTTTCCAAGATGGAAGAAGTTTGTCTATTATGGAGGATACAACAATCATTTCATCCATTTTCATATCATATTGCTTAAATTGATTCAACATTTTTCAATATCACGAAATTGTTCTATAACAGAACGACCATCAACCATTTGATAATTATTGAAAAGACTGACAAGAAATTTCTTACTTGTAGCATCTTTGGTAATGTATCTTGTCTCCAATATGTGGTCCATGCACATGTAATCAACATTGTCCCATTTTTGCCTTTCTCAAGTGGTAGTAACATATTCATTTTCATTCTCCTTATGTCTTGGAGTATCCAAAACGTATGCAATATTTAAAGTTGATAATAAGAAGTGCATCTTTTTCTTCCATTGTCGGAAATTGCCACCATCAAATCGATCAAGTTTGAAAAAGTTAGAAGCCAACTCCCTTAGTGTTCCACTTTCATGTGTTGTGGTAGTCATCATGAATTATAACCTTAAAATTGTTAATACAAATCTCTGGTTAGGAAAATCTCGAACACATGAACGAAACTCGAATAGAAAATGAAGAAATAGGACAAGGCTCCAAGACGTGTATCAAACCACTATCTTTAAGGTTATATTTGCCCCCACCTATGTTCGGTGTGCAAGAGAGTTTCAAGTAAATTAACCTCAAGGATACAATGAAGTCAATGACTATTTGTATTTTGCACTGACGAGAATAGTCCACTAAGCACTTGATAAATGTATAATAAGAAACTCAATTTCTACAATGAATTTCTGCAGTAACTCTTTATAGAACAATATTCTAATAATATTAGAAAATGAGGAAGGATAGAAAGAACTTTTAGAACTTGTTGGTATGTCTTCCAAATGAAATTTCATTCCTATTTATAGGAATTTTCATATCTCTTCATAGAACATCTTTCAATAGGTGTTTTTATGAATAAATAAAAATAATAGTAATTCATTTAATTTTATAACTATTCAAGTAATATTGTTTGAATAGTTATAATTCTTTTCAAAATCAAATGATATAACTTTTGACAAATGACCAAAAGATTTACCTTTTGATTAATTACACCCATTCATTGATAGTTATTAGAACACTATAATTTTTTGAAAATGTTCCAACATTTATTAAGGTTATGTTTATGGTGAATGGTGAAATTTTAAATACATATAAACTTGATGCTCATAGGTGTCAAGCTTAGTAGAATACATTTATGAAGGTTAGGTTTAGATAAATAGTTAAAATTCACCTATAACTAAACCCGATACTCACAAATATCAAGCTCTTATTAAGGCATTTATTAGGATTAGGTTTGCTATGAATGATGAAAATTTAAATATATACAAACTTGATAATTGTGGGTGTTAAAGCTCAATAAAATGCATCTATTAAGGTTAGATTTAGGAAATGGTAAAATATTAATTAATGAGGAAATTGACAATCATTAATGTTGAGATCCTTTTGAGCAGTAAAATTAATTTCATATAACTTAGATATTATAGGCAACTTGACACTAATAAGCGTTTATATTTTTATATGTTAATTATAATTAAAATTTTCAAAAATCATTATTAAATATAGATACATTAATTGATTTACACTCAACTCGAAACTTATGTGTGTGAATACTAATTAATCTTTACATAACTATTATATGTAAGATAAAAACTGTTGAACATTTTTTACAACGTAATTCGACAACTAAAGGGTGAAGATAATCCTAAAAAAATATTTTTTTTAAATTTTGAATACGACATTGTAAAAAATAATTAGACCATCAGATAGGCATGAAGTAAAAAAAGAAAAACCTTTGTTAATATAAAAAGAAACCTATAAATTAATATATTTTTTATTAAAAAGTGGAAGGCCTTTTTTGTTTCACATGTTGGGGTAGTTCCTCTTGTCAATGGATTTTTTAAGGGTTCCTTTTAATGACTTTAATTGCGTTAGGTTTGGCTTTCCTGTCTTCAATACTATTGCCTTGATTTAGGGACAATGTTGATCCAAGGTTTTGACAAAACCATTTCTTTTTACTAATAAATAAATGTCTCATTAAAATAATATTTAAAGAAATATTTATTATTTGTGTACTTTTTAATTCAATAAAAAATATATTAAATAATTTTCTACTATTTTAATAATCTTTAACTAAATCTATAAAAAAACCAATTAAAAGACATATTTAAATTATTTTAGGTTTAAATAATTAACATAGTTTAATTAGCGTAACTCAAACTCTGACCACACCTAGAGCAATGAACATTACTTGTAGAAAGTATATATTTATAAATAAAAATCACTTTATTATATTGCTATTAAGGGTTATCCCTACCTAATTTTATTCCAATGCAATAATTTACTATTAATTTGCTTGATAAGAAGATTGTGTTGCTTATTTGTTTATTGGATTGTATTATGTTGATGGATACATTGCACGACGGTCTTCCTTCATTTCTTCATCTATTCTTTTTCCTTGTATGATCAATAGTGAACAAATATATATACCATAGAGTAAAGCTAAAATAAAATTTTTGAGACGTGAGAAATATATTATAAAATTTTAAGAGAATTATAATATAATTTTATCATTATATTAATTTAAAATTTTATAATTTTAAAGAAGGTAAATTATAAATTTATTAGGATTAATATGTAGTTGACTTTTTAAACTTGTCTCAAAGTATTTAGTTGGTATCTAATTTTTTTACCAAGTTAGTACCTAAACTTATATTCCGTCACACAGACTTAAACTTGTTCAAAAAATTGTACATTTTAAGTTAATTTATATATTTTAAAATATTTTTTAATTTATGTTCGTCACCTGTCACTATATGATTAGCCATCAATGTCACGTCAACACAAACTAATAGTGTTAGTACAAAAGAACCAACCTAAGTAATGAAGTAAAAGTTTAAATACTAACTAGGTACAAAAAATTCGAGTACTAATTAAATAATTTTGAACAAGTTCAAGGACAAACTATATATTAACCCAATTTATTGTTTTGAGGTTATGCCCTCTCCGCCTGCACAGCCCTTAAGTAAGAATATAAAAAGTTAAAATGAAAAAAATGTATTACTTTATTGGCTTAATATATCATTTGGTATTTGAGTTTGATATTTTTTTCTAATATAGTGCATGTGTTATTTTTATTCTAATCTGGACTCAGATTTGACAATATATATATATATATATATATTGGTACGTAAAGATAATAATGTTATCTTTTTAGTATTTAATTCAAGTTTTATGGTTGATTCAATGAAAGATATTTGTTAATATTATGATTTTTGAATTTTCATGATTTTATTAATAGAATAAATTTAATGTTAATTATTAATTTATTTAATTTTATTTAAGTTGTCTAATTTAATTCTATGGATGTGATTTAATTTAATTTTATATATATATATATATTTAGAAAAAACCTGATAAAATGAAGTAAATAATTAAAATATTGTTCGCACATTTATTCTCCTAATTTGACCATTTGTTTGTTGGTTAGCCTGATTTGACCATCTTTTTTCCCCAATATTCTTCGTGCTTGGGAATCTACCCTTTGAAATAAGAAGTTAAGACCACAAACAAAATCTAAAACCCTAGAAAAATGGGGGGTTGTTAAAAGGAATCTTGCCATCGTCTAAGGCATATATGGGGGCACATGGGACGGATATGGGTATGTTTTCTTAAGGACAACTTTTTTGAAAAATTAGATAAAAGTATTATAGAGTTATTTGTTTTAAAAGTTAGATCGTATTTTATTTTATTTATTTAAAAAATAGGTTAATTTATCTTTGTATGTTATACCAAAGATTAAATTAGTCGTTTCTATTAAAAAAATTATCCATTTGCACTGTTAAAAATTGGTATGGTTGATGGAATAACTAAATAGTAAGACATGTCGTGTCATGTTTACTTCATACTGACGCATAGAGACTAGTTTTTAACAATACGAATTGATGAAATTTTTAAAGAAGGACCAATTTGCTCTTTGATGTAATATATAGGGACTAATTTGCCCATTTTTTGAGTAGAAGGGCCAAAATACAATTTGACTTTTAATATAAGAGCCTCTATGATACTTTTATCGAAAATTCCTTTGAAAATTAACATGTTAACTTTTTTTATTAGTCCCTGTATTTTGTGTAAGTTGTGGATTTAATCCTTATAATTTAATTTGGTAACTTTTAGTCCCTATGCTTTTCGATTTTTGAAATTTTAGTCATGACCAAAAAGTGTAGTTAAATTAGTTTGATTAAATCTAGCTATCAGTCTTGTACAATGTGTAAAGTTGTAGGTTTAGCACATGTTCTCCAATTTGATCATACTTAGTCCTTATACTTTTCAAATTTTGTGATTTCAGTATTGATGTAATTGATAGTCATTAAACCCATTAACGAGCCCCTTTTATAAGTAATATGTAAAATAGCAAGCTAACAAGACATTATACATGATATATGTTTGTAATATTAGATTTTGGAACATAATGAATTTAATAGCTACCATTTGATCATGACAAAATTTTAAAATTCAAAAAGTAAACCAACTAAAATATCAAATTAAAGTATAGGATTAAGCCCACAACTTATGCAATGACTAATTGTAAAATTTGACTAAATTAAAGCATTTGAAAATATTATTTTCTGACTTTTGATGACAAATACTTAAAATAATTTCAGACTTTTTATAAAAAAAAAGGAAAAACGTTTTTTAGAATTAAATTTGAAAAGAGTTGGAAAATATTAAAAATGGCTACTTTCTTCTTATGGCATTATTTATCCTTTAAATAACAAATCGGTTCAATTTAATTTAATTTAATTAAAACTTTTATTATAAGTTTGAATATTATTAAAATTATTAAAAAAATAAAGAGAAATGGAGAGAATAAAGAATAAAGAAAATATGAAAGCAATAGAGAATGCACTTTATTGACCAAAAAGGGTGATTACAATGCTTCATCAGAGTCTCTATTTCTAAGCATAAGAAGTATAAAAAAATAGAAATCTAATTCTAATAACTATTAGAATTTAAAGTACATTAAAATTTTATTTTGATCATGATGGACATCCACTTAATAAGATATTCATAACACTCCCCCTTGGATGTCCATTGATATATAATGTGCCTAGTTAAAACCTTATTAGGAAAAACTCTATGGGATAAAAACCTAATGAAGGAAAAAGAGTACATATACGCATAATATGTTGCCTCATTAAAAACCTTAACAGGAAAACCCAAAGGGACAAAACCTCAGTTAAGGGAAAAAGAGTATAGCGCGTATTTACTCCCCCTCATTAAAACATCACATACTTTCTCATATTCTACATTTTCAATCTTGAATACTAGTTTTTCAAATGACTATTTGAATGTATTTCTAGATATTTATATTACCATTCTTTTAAAAGTCATGAGTGAGGGAAATTTGGGAGAAATATATTTTGATCTCTTCAAGAAATTCAACAATAATCATAACAAACTTTAATCATGATTCTTTTATAGAAACACAAATAGGTATTTTGGATCATTTTATAATCATCTTTCAACTACTATTGACTAAGTCAAATTTACCACATATGTTCAATTATTTCAATTCATATAAATGAATAATTTCCAAGAATTTCAATATGCTTCTAGCATTCTAAATTGATGTGGTCTCAAACTAACTACGATCACAATAAATGCAAGCGCACCTATCGTTCAACAGTATAGTTATGGTAAGACCAGTAATATCGTATCCACAAGGACCAAGAGTACTAGTAATTACTATCTTTTTATTATCTAGCCTAAGAATTCAAGTGATTTCTTTTAAACTAAAAACTTAATTAAAAACGACAACGAAAGAATTAGGAAAATACTTTTAGACAACTTATATGAGATAGGCAATACCTAAGGAAGAATCCACCTAGACTTCACTTATTACTTTTGATTCATATGATTTATTCACTTGACTTAATCCGTAGAAATCCCTGATTTATGTTAATATCTCTTTCAAGACTAAAACCAACTAACTCTAGGTTGATTAATTGAAATTTCTTTCTAATTAAAACACTATTGTCGCATTAACTCGATCTATGGATTCCCTTATTAGATTTGACTCTAATCCGGCAAATTTTCATCGCCCTATTTCTAGGGTTGCAATCAACTCCTCTTAATTGTGTTGATCTACTCTTAAACAGAGACTTTTGCTCCTCTGAATAAGCATATTCGACTTGAATCAATAACCTGAATTATCAAAACAAGAATAAAACAAGTATTTATCTTATAAATCAAATAGTAATAAGATTCATTATAGTTTTCATCGCCTTAGGTATCTAAGGGTTTAGTTCATACTAATGGGGAAAACATCTTAAAATAAGGAAAACAACAAAACATAAGAAAACCCAAAAAATTCTAAAGAACTTGATGGGAGATCTTTAGTCTTGATGGAGATCTTTCTTTCGAGCTGCTCCCGACAACTGTCTTCGAGTATTTTCTGCCTTCTATTCTACCTCTCCCTTCAAGTTGCCCCTAGGGTGTTTATATAGGCTTTGGAACACCTCTCTTGGCCCACAAATGGTCTATTCCGAATAGAATTAAACTTTGATACGGCGGGGACATGCCCGTGTGACACATCCGTGCTCGATTCCTTAGACCGTGCTCGCTTCTGCTCGCCACACACGGCTGTATGGTCTGCCCGTGTACGTTGATCCAGGCCGTGTTGATTTCCTAGGTAGGCCCATTTCGTCCCGTTTTGGCCCGTTTCTTGTTCTTTTTGACTCCCTAAGCTCTCCTGAGTATAAAACATGAAATTAAGGGATTAGGAGCATCGAATTCATCAAATCTAATGAAAATTCATCCAAAAATAAGCTAGGCATGGGGTTAAAATATGTATAAATTATGGTTTATCAAACATCCCCACACTTAAGCATTTTCTTGTCCTCAAGCAAAATCCTCAACTCACAATTAAAATTAACTTCATCAAATCATAATTCTCATCAATAATGTCTCATCATAATTCATAAATAATTTATAAATAATTCATACATGGATAATTTAACTTAAAGAGTCTTAAAGATTCAAACAATCTAAGTCACAAATTTTTGTAGCATGAAAACATAGGTGTTCCCCCTTATCTAAATAATTACCTTTGATACAAAATCGACAAGAATTGACATCCTCACAAAAGATTCAATCAAATCACTCAAAGTGTTTACAGTTCAAGATAAAGCACTCAAAAGTCAATCATGAAGAGTTATTACCATAGGCTTGCATGAAAATCAAATCTCCACCACTATAAAATGAGATGATACACAAATCAAAAGGTCTTTTGAAAGGGTTGTAATGGGGCTTGGGTTAAAGGTGTGGACACAAGTTGAATTAGACGGATAGAATCGAGATTGAATTGACCATTTACCTAACTAGAAAAATAACTAATACTGAATAATTACATCAATTGAAAACTTATCATAATAACACGAGCTTCTTTAAAAGATGTGAATTTAACCGTTTTAAGCTCAAATAACATAGAACTAATAATGAATGAATTTTCAACTTTTTTTTTTTATGAATAAGAACATACAATAATAAGAAAGAACTTAACAACTGAAATAGAGAACATAGTTAGGCAACTGCTCAAATCAATTCTCGAAAAAAGAAGGCTAATTCAAATAGGGAAAATTCTTAATGAATAAAAAAAAGTGAGTTTTAGGTTAATATTAAGGGTAAATCAAAATGGTTTATTAGGATTCAAAGGTTCACTAGGGGTTAATTATGAAGGTAGCCTTTTTGTGGAATGAGTGGGATAAATCCTAGGTGCCTTTATCATCTCAGTATATCAAATCAAAAGTGTGGTCTCGACATGCATAATTGAAGCAAGTTCTAGAATAACAAATCAATGTTGACAAACTCATAATCAATAAAGTGAGCAAGAAAAGTATATGCTCTAAAGGCTCAAAATCTCACAAAAATTATGGTTTTTGATGTCAATCTTGCAAATTTCAACTTTAAAGTAATATTTAAATTTAGGGAAACAACCTAATCAAATTTTTAATTCTGAAAATAGACTTATCATGCTTGATTCTCTAATGTCTTAAAGTTTAGACCATCAATGCACAATTATCTATGACTTACTTCAAAACATATCAACAAAAATCATAAATCAATAGAAGTTTCATTCTAATAGTAATATGAGAAAGTTACTTAAGAATAAGGCATAATTCAATATTGTTGACACCTCCTCACACTTAAGATATGCATTGTCCTCAATGTATAAAGATAGACAATGATAATATAATATGAAAATCATAAGATAGGGAGAGAAGTGAAACTTCCTGAATTTTGGATGGAGTCAAAGAAAAGAAATTTGGTAAATTTAGACAGGGGTGGTGGATATTCCGGTGGTGGTGTGGTCGTTCCTTAATAGGCCCTTGAACCTAAATTAAAGAAATAAAAATATACTAATATAAATTAAGGACAGGAAAGATAAAGGGAAAGAATTTAAAATGAAAATAAAAGAAAAAGAAAAAATAAATGGGCTCAAAGGTCCTCGTCTTGTCGAGGGAATGATGAGGCTAACATGAACTTATGTAGAGTGGTCACGCACGGGGAAATGGTGCTAAGATCCTTTTGCCTTTTCGAAATAGGGATGGTGGTCTTGGTCTTGCCTTTAGTGTTATTCATTGTGTACAGTGGCAAGGATGGTGGTTGGTGTGGTGGTGGTGTAAAGAAAGAATGAAGGAAATGAGGAAAGGAAAATGAATGGAGAAAGATAATGGAAAAAGAAAGGGGTGTAGTAGGTAGGGTTTGGGAGAAGAATTGCGGAAAAAGGTAAGAAGAAGGGGTTTAAATAGAAATCAGGGCACCTGGTTGCTGCCCACGCCCGTGTACCCTAGGCGTGTTAGGTCACACGGCCATATCGCACGGCCGTATGGTGCCTCGATCGTTTCTCCCATGCCTGTGTAGAGGTTTCCACGCCCATGTTGCATAATGAGTGTTGGCCACGGCCTAAAAGCACGAGTGTGTCTCACTCCTGTGTTACTTTCTTAGTGTCGACCATGATCGTATCGCATGGCTGTGGCTTTTTTCGCAGCCCGTGTATTGGGGAAAATTTTTGTCCTTGGTTTGCACGATTTTTGTAACACCCCAAACCCGGCCCATGCGTCAGGATCGGATCTGGTATGCTACGGGTTGAATCTTGAAAACTTTACTCCGATGGGTTTTGAAAAACTTAATTTGTTATAGCCGAATAATCTATTAAAAGTGAAAATTTGAAAATAACTTTAAACCTTTGCGTGGGTCATATTTGAAAAGACCATTAGTCATTTTACTTTATAATTAAGACTTTGGAAAAAAACATAAGTTTATTAAAACCTAACAAGGAGAAATAATATAAAACCCTAAATGATGGAGGCCTTATTACAAGAAAATATCCCAAAAATTAAACCTTAAAAAAACAACTAAAAGTAGTCTATGAAGATAACAGACTTGATGGCCCTTCGAGTCCACCTTGGCTCCCATGTCCACGAATCACTGCTCATCTAAAAAGTGGGAAAACAAAAGGGTGAGTCACAAAGACTTAGTGTGCAAATCCCGAAATCACATAAAAGCCTTGGGCCTACAAACACATTATGGGCCTTGGCCAATACACAAAGGCAACAGAATATTTCATGCAATATGGCCCATCCCAAAACCTAAGAGTCCATCCTCTATATGCCAACCCTTACCAACCATCACACCTTGGGGATTTCTACAATCGACCCACCAACCTTTACACCCCAATTTGACAGTCATGCTGTCCATTATAATATTCAGGAATTAGGATATCAGGATAAGGTGGCATAGCCAACGATCACTATTGTGACCTAAATACATGCTCTTCCCCTTCATCAAATCAAACCCATATCCCATGCATACACACATGTCAAATCAAAAGCACTAAATCATTTACTGGATAACAGGATAACACGTACATCGATACACATAGAGATAATACTATGTTTACGTACCTAGCATTCCTAGCCTAACCCCTATGGGTTATTCGACTGTCACACAGCCTTTTTCAGCTTTTCAATCCATAATAGGTATTATACAGGAAACTTAAATGATAAAGATCTACACACCTGATTACTAACAAGATAATATTGTCAAATTCGGCACTATCGGAATCCGCTACGGTTGCTAATAGCCTAAGATTCTACTCTGACGCTGATCCACAACCCAGTGGCCAATCACAAACAGTAGACACTGCGCGTTTCTTGAACTTTGGGGCTACAACTACAGATCCAACCCCTTCCTTTGATTTGCGTGAAATCCCAAATCAAAGACTAACGATTTTTGGCTTTTAGATCTAATTGATCTACTTCACCTACTAGAGAGAATTCGGCTACTCCCAGGAATTTTGGCTTTTGAGATGATCAATGAGAAGAGATGATCTCAAGAGATCTATGAAGATTCGGCTTAATGAAGAAATCAAATGGGGTCTATGATTTTGGCTTAATGGAGAAATCGACACAAGAGGAAAAAGAATAAAGAAGAGAATGAAATAAGAGGTTTCGACTTCTGAAGGAATCAAAAGAGAAGAACTTGCAGAGAAAGACTAAGAGTTTCGGCACAGGGAATGAGGGAAAGAATAGGGTTCAAATGTCGAAATTGAAGAGATCCCACCCCTATTTATAGAGAATTTCGGCACCCATATATATTCTAAAATAAATAAATAAATAAATAAATAAAATAAACCTACACTCCCTAGTTGACTCAAACTTATCACCAATTAAATTCCTTTATTATCTCCAAAATTTATCCTCATTCTCATCCCAAAAATTCCTTTTATTTAGCCAAAAAATTCAATTTGAATTACATTCAAATAGCTTCCCCGAACAGTAGCCATCTTTTGGCATTTTGGTCCACTTCAAATACCTTCCCCGCTAGCAGCAAAATAACATATTATTGTGTACAAGGCAACTCGAAACCAAGACCTCCAAGCAACCCTACACACTTCTTGCCACTGCACCACAATCGTTCTTGTGATATATTCCATTCTCAACTTGTTTTAAAGCATATTTTCCAGTGACCAAATCATCCAAAGAAATCTAAAAATATTAGCCAACACCCAGATTTGAACCTCTAGCCTCTTCCCTATGATACACACCCCTTGCCATTGTGCCGCCTACTTTATTTGAGTCATATTTCCTCCCTAATTAATTATAACCCTTTCTGCCAACCTCCGTGTTTACTAAAAAACCCAACATTTACGCTCATGACTAGAACCTAGCTCCCCCCCGCTCCTAACGCCTTTGCCACTGGGCCAGCCATTTCTTTGTGTTGTAAATCAGCAACAACTAACTATAAGGCCTAAACTCTAGCCTTCATACTATCTTATGCACAATAAAAATTATTGCCAAGTCCAAGACTTGAACCTTTGACCACCAGCTTATAAGAACGCCCAAGGCCACTAGACCACTTACTTCATTGTGCCATCTTTTAACCCAAAAATATTTTAAAAGCCTTTTTACCAACACTAACCTCACTTAAGGGTAAAACAATTTTTTCTAAAGCCTTAGATCAAGCCTAGGACTTTTCCAACACTACCAACCCTTCCTAAATCACCTAAAAACTAAACATGAAATCATAATTTTTTTTAATCACACTTAATTCATTATTCCCTTTCTTTTTTTCTTTTTTTTCTTTTAAAGACAAATTCCATTCTCTCAACACACGAACCCATTTATTCTAGGCCCAAATTTAGGGTGTTACAATTCTACCCTCCTTAAAGAAATTTCATCCTCGAAATTTCCAACTAACTAATAATCATACTACCTAAGTTCCACCACTATACTTTCGCTGCGCACTCTAATTCTAAAGCCAAAATAAACACTTAGTATACTATGATAAGGTACGCACCATTATTCGCATTTGGAGCGTCTCCGTCCCCTTGGCGATGTACTGCATAGACCAAAGCTGGCTGCCTCGCCTCAGCATAACCTACACCTTGGCCTGGTGCTCCACGGCCCCGACCGAAACTATTACCACCTCTGGCTGAACCTCGACCTCTTTGTGGCTGCTGACCTCCTCTACTAGTCTGAGTATTCCCTTGGCCTGACGGGCCCTTCACTATTCTATTGCTGCGGATAGTTTCTAATCTGATGGTTCGTAGATCCACACCTAAAACACTTCTCGCTACTCGTCCAACACTCACCCCAATAAGGTTTACCACACCGAGCACACTTCTACGTCTGGCTAGCTATAGTAGGTCTCTCAACCTGACTCAGTCCATCCGACCTAGGCTTTTTCTGAGTACGTCCAGCTGACTCTGATGGTCCAAAATTCCTCTTATTCCCACTTCTATCCCGATTTAGCTTCTCTGTCCGCTTTACCTCCTCAGCTATCTTAGCTTTTTCCACTAGGACAGCGAACTCCCTCTCTCGCTATGGGGTATCAAAACACGCAGATCATCTCTCAGACCATCTTCAATTCGAACACAACGTTCATGGTCTGTGGCCACCATTCCTCGAGCATAACGGCTAAGGCGTAAGAATTTCGCCTTATACACAGTCACCGACCTACTACCCTGAACCAAATTCAGAAATGCTCTGCGCTGCGCATCTACATAACTTGTCCCGATGTACTTACTTTGGAATGTCGTTTTGAAGAAATCCCAGGTGATACGGTCAGCCACTGCACCATCCTTAACTGTCAGCCACCACTGGTATGTTTCGTCCCGCAGGAGAGATACGACTCCTTTTAGCTTTTCCTCCTCTGTGAGATCCAGGTCATCCATTATACGTTCCACCGCCTCCAACCAGTACTCAGCTGTACTCGGGGCTATTCCGAAAATTCCTCTGAACATCTCTGCCCCATTGGCTCTCAGTCGTTCCGACATAGATTTTCGAGCTCCTGGGCCCATGCCTGCCCAGCAACCCTTTCTAACACCCTTAACATCGCCTGAGATACCACATCATCTCCGGTCGTCTGGTCCTGAAATTTTCCCTCCATAGCTGGCAGACTCGGTATCTCGCTTCTTGGCCCATGGCCAGACCTTACTGGTTTTGACACGGTCGTCCTACCCATACCACGACCACGTGGCGGGCGTCCTCGACCCCTTGTACTCATTCTTTCAATCGACGTTTATCTGATTAAGAATTTTATGAATAATTAATTCTTCCCATTTATTAACCGCGAACAATCTTATGTAAAATCATTTCAATAGTAGTTCTTTCGAATTCGAATTCTATCTACGGGTTTAGTTCTCAAGTCGATACTTCCTAGTCCTAAAGTTCACCTTCAGTCAACATTCAGCACACATCAATCATAAAAATAACCTTATAAACTTACATTCACCACCTTAGGGTATTTTCGTTGTTTCACTACCTAGGGGTATTTTCGTAATTTTACCTATAAGGGTATTTTTGTAATTTTTTCAAAATAGTGTATCTTGGTGATGTTTCAAAATAAGGGTATTTTGGTAATTTTGTGAAGTAGAGGTATTTTGGTAATTTTACAATCTAGGGGTATTTCGATAATTTTATAATCCAGGGGTATTTTGGTAATTTTACAATCCAGGGGTATTTTGGTAATTTTACAATCTAGGGGTATTTTGGTCATTTTACAAATTAGGGGTAATTCGGTAATTTTCCAAACCAGGGATATTTTAGTAATTTTAGAAAATAAGGTGGCTGGTCCCTTTTGGGTTTTAGTTATAAATTGTTGGCCTGTCAACAAGTCCTCGTAGCTAAGGTGAATAGTCACTACGCACCAGGTAGGATTCCAGAAAAGAGGAGGTGAGTCACTAGGACTGCTTAAATACCAAGCTCTCCCTGAATCCAATCCTAGACATGCGTGTGCCTGTTGCCACACCCTAATCTCGCGACTTGTTTATAGGTTTGTTTGGTTGGTTTAAATCTTATGAATTTAGAGAGGGATTTAAACTAAGCCTAAAGTCCATCAATATCTAATATACTAGCCTATGTCCATCAAGCCCATTAATCCCACATGTATATCACAACAAGAGTTTGGAATACTTACCTGTGTGGATCGGGTGCCGGTAGACTCGAAGGCCATATTCTAACCAAACTTTTATAAACCACTACTGGACCCATTTCACAGCCCGAGTTTTGAACTGGGCTTTGATACAAAAAAATGTAATACCCCAAACCCGGCCATGCATCAAGACTGGATCTGGTATGCTACGGGTTGAATCTTGAAAACTTTAATCCGATGGGTTTTGGAAAAACTTAATTTGTTATAGCCGAATAATCTATTAAAAGTGAAATTTTGAAAATAACTTTAAACCTTTGCGTGGGTCATGTTTGAAAAGCCCATTTGTCATTTTACTTTATAATTAAGACTTTGGAAAAAAAAAAACATAAGTTTATTAAAACTTAACAAGGAGAAATAATATAAAACCCTAAATGATGGAGGCCTTATTACAAGAAAATATCCCAAAAATTAAACCTTAAAAAAATAATTGAAAGTAGTCTATGAAGATAAAAGACTTGATGGCCCCTCGAGTCCGCCTCGACTCCCATGTCCACGAATCACTGCTCATCTGAAAAGTGGGAAAAACAAAAGGGTGAGTCACAAAGACTCAGTGTGCAAATCTCGAAATCATATAAAAGCCTTGGACCCACAAACACATATGGGCCTTAGCCCATACACAAAGGCAACAAAATATTTCATGCAATATGGCCCATCCTAAAACCTAAGAGTCCATCCTCTACATGCCAACCCTTACCAACCATCACACCTCGGAGATTTCTACAATCGACCCACCAACCTTTACACGCCAATTTGACAGTCATGCTGTCGATTATAATATTCAAGAATTAGGATATCAGGATAAGGTGGCATAGCCAACGATCACTATTGTGACCTAAATACATGCTCTTCCCCTTCATCAAATCAAACCAATATCCCATGCATACACACATGTCATATCAAAAGCACTAAATCATTTACTGGATAACAGGATAACACGTACATCGATACAAATAGAGATAATACTATGTTTACGTACCTGGCATTCCTAGCCCAACCCCTATGGGTTATTCGACTGTCACACAGCCTTTTTGGCTTTTCAGTCCATAATAGATATTATATAGGAAACTTAAGTGATAAAGATCTACACACCTGATTACTGACAAGATAATATTGTCAAAGTCGGCACTATCGGAATCCGCTACGGTTGCTAATAGCCTAAGATTCTACTCTGATGCTGGTCCACAACCCGGTGCCAATCACAATCAGCGGACATTGCGTGTTTCTTGAACTTTGGGGCTACAACTACAGATCCAACCCCTTCCTTTGATTTGTGTGAAATCCCAAAATCAAAGACTAATGATTTTCACTTTTAGATCTACTTGATCTACTTCACCTACTAAAGAGAATTCAGCTACTCCATGGGAATTCGGCTTTTAAGATGATCAACGAGAAGAGATGATCTCAAGAGATCTATGAAGATTTGGCTTAATGAAGAAATCAAATGGGGTCTATGATTTTGGCTTAATGGAGAAATCGACACAAGAGGAAAAAAATGAAGAAGAGAATGAAATAAGAGGTTTCAGCTTCTGAAGGAATCAAAAGAGAAGAACTTGTAGAGAAAGACTAAGAGTTTCGGCACAGAGAATGAGGGAGAGAATAGGGTTCAAATGCCGGAATTGAAGAGATCCCACCCCTATTTATAGAGAATTTTGGCACCCATATATATTCTAAAATAAATAAATAAATAAATAAATAAATAAAATAAACCTACACTCCCTAATTGACTCAAACTTATCAGCAATTAAATTCCTTTATTATCTCCAAAATTTATCCTCATTCTCCTCCCAAAAATTCCTTTTATTTAGCCAAAAAATTCAATTTGAATTACATTCAAATAGCTTCCTAAACAATGCCATCTTTTGGCATTTTGGTCCACTTCAAATACCTTTCCGTCAAAGAGTAAAATAACATATTATTGTGCACAAGGCAACTCAAACCAAGACCTCCAAGCAACCCTACACGCTTCTCGCCACTGCACCACAATCGTTCTTGTGATATATTCCATTCTCAACTTGTTTTAAAGCATATTTTCCAATGACCAAATCATCCAAAGAAATCTAAAAATATTAGCCAACACCCATTCGAACCTCCGCCTCTTCCCTATAATACACGCCTTGCCATCTTTGCCGCCTACTTTATTTGAGTCATATTTCCTCCCTAATTAATTATAACCCTTTCGCCACGCCCGTGTTTACTAAAAAAATCCAACATTTACGCCACCGCGACTAGAACCTTGCTCCCTCTCCTGCTCCTAACGCATTTGCCATCGGGCGATAGTTTCTTTGTGTTGTAAATCAGTAATAACTAACTACAAGGCCTAAACTCTAGCCTTCATACTAGCTTATGCAATAAAATTAAAGTCCAAGATTATTGCCAAGTCCAAGACTTGAACCTTTTACTAACACCAACCTCACTTAAGGGTAAAAACAATTTTTTTCTAAAGCCACTAGACCACTTACTTCCTTGTGCCATCTTTTAACCCAAAAATATTTTAAAAGCCTTTTTACTAACACCAACCTCACTTAAGGGTAAAAACAATTTTTTTCTAAAGCCTTAGATTGAGCCTAGGACTTTTCTAACACTACCAACCCTTCCTAAATCACATAAAAACTAAACATGAAATCATAATTTTTTTTAATCACACTTAATTCATTATCCCTTTCTTTTTTTTTTTTTTTCTTTTAACGACAAAATCCATTCTCTCGACACACGAACCCATTTATTCTAGGCCCAAATTTAGGGTGTTACAGTCTTTGCCACGCCGATGTGCCTATTCGTGGTGTCCACACGGCCACGGCCACGTTCGTGTGCAAGGCCATGTGGTAGGGAAACCTGCACTTTATTGGTTTGGTTAGTTTTTGGTTAGGTGCTAAAAATAAAAAATATGAAAATTAATGGGGTTAGTACTCGGGTTGCCTCCCGAGAAATGCTCGTTTAAAGTCTTAAGCTAGACTTACCTTTCATTCGCATAATCATGGTGGTTTGAGGAGTTGAAACTCCTCATTTTTGCTATTGATTGTATTAAAATAAGGTTTTAGACGAGTACGATTTACCTTGAAGGTGCCAAATTGAGAATGAGTTATCTCGACTGTACCGTATGGGAAAATATTAAGTACCGTGAAAGGAGTTATTCCATTAGGTTTAGAAGTGGCAACACGAAGATTTGTATTATCCATTTGAACTAGGTCTCCAACCTTGAAGTAATTTGCTTCATCTTTTAGTCCGTTATAGAGTTGTCTCGGTTTTGCTTCGTGTGTTCTTGGTTTCTCCTTGACATGTGTCTTCCACTCGTCTAGTTCATCGATCTGAAGCCTTCGCTCCTCATGAGTTATTTCTTTGTTGGCACGAGGTCTAAGATATGGCTCAGTTGTGTAATTTCGTGGTGTCTCTTGAAAAGAAGGTTGAACCAAATGGTCATTAATAGAATTTATGTTCTCACCTTTATTACTATATGTCCTAGCCGCATCTTGAGCCTGAAAAGTGATCGTTTCATCACCTACACGAAGTGTGAGTTCACCTGTACCAACATCAATTCTAGTTTTAGTAGTTGCTAAAAAGGTCTCTTAAAATTAAAGGAACATTATTGTCCTCATTCATGTCTAAAACAACAAAGTCTACTGGGAATATGAATTTATCAATTTTCACTAGTACATCCTCAATTATACCCCTAGGAGCTCTGATAGTTTTATCATCCAATTGAATGCTCATCCTAGTTTATTTGGGTTTCCCGAGACCTAGCTTTTTAAATATTTTTTAAGGCATAACATTGATGCTTGCCCCTAAATCTGCTAAAGCATTATCAACAGATAAACTACCAATTAAGAAATGAATCGTAAAACTCCCTAGATCTTTTAACTTTTGTGGTAGTCTATTTTGTAAGATATTTGAGCACACTACACTTAGTTCCACATACGACACCTCGTCTAACTTCCGTTTGTTTGTCAAAAGCTCTTTTAAAACCTTTTTTGAATTGGGCATCTACAAAGGAGCTTCAATAAATGGTAAGTTAATATGTAATTTTTTTAAGAGTTTAAGAAATTTACCAAACTATTCATCTGTACGGTCTTTCTTTGTTGCATTGGGATATGGCACACGAGGTTGGTATTCTATACTTACTAGTTTTGGTTTATCATGGCTTATCTCAACCTTACCTTCCTCTACCACATTCTTTTACCTCAATTTTGGTTCATTTAACCCTTCACTATCGTGAGCAGTAATGGCATGAAGTTGCTCCTTTAGGTTAGTTTCAGTGTTGCTTGGCAAGCTACCTTGTGGTCGTTCAGATATGAGCTTAGCAAGCTGTCCTAATTGGTTCTCAAGCCCTTGAATCGATCCTTGCTGATTTTTGAATGCTGTTTTGGTGTTTTGGAAATGGGTTTCTGACACCGCGATAAATTTTGTTAGCATTTCCTCAAGGTTCGGCTTTTTCTCTTATGGGTAGGGTTGCTGTTGAAAGCCTGGAGAGGGTTGTTGTCTCTGATTTCCTTGGCCACCCCATGAAAAGTTTGGGTGGTTCCTCCAACCTGAATTGTAAGTATTACTATAAGGGTTATTTTGAGGTCTAGAATTGTTACCCTTATAATTCATCTGTTCGTTTTCTATGCCAGGGTTGTAGGGTGGGTATTCTGTATTGTTCGTCCCTCCTCCATTTGTATCGCACTGCATCACTGGATGTACCTACGAAGAAACACACAAACCATTAATCTTTTTATTTAACAGTTCTACCTGGTTTACTAGCATGGTCACTGCGTCGAGGTTGAAAACACTGGCAACTTTTGTTGGCTTTGTCCTCATAACTTGCCACTGATAGTTATTTAGTGCCAACTCCTCTATGAACTCATAAGTCACTTCAGGGTCTTGTTATTTAGGGTTCCACCGGTGGCTAAATCAATCAACTGCCTAGTTGAGTGGTTCACACCATTGTAAAAGGTTTGAACTTGTAGCCACAAAGGTAACCCATGGTGAGGGCACCTTCTTAGTAAATCCTTGTATCTCTCCCATGCATCGTAAAGTGTCTCTAAATCCATCTACACAAAAGAAGAGATATCATTCCTCAACTTAGCCATTTTAGCCGGTGAAAAATATTTAAGTAAAAATTTATCGGTAATTTGTTCCCATGTAGTGATTGATCCTCGTGGTAACGAGTTCAACCACTGTTTGGCTTTATTCCTCAATAAGAAGGGAAATAGCCAAAGGCAAATCACATCGTCAGAAACACCATTTATTTTGAAAGTTTCACAGAATTCCAGAAAATTTGCCAAGTGATTGTTTGGATCCTCATCCTGCAAACCATCAAACTGAACAAATTGCTAAATCATCTTAATAGTGTTAGGTTCTAGTTCAAAATTATTTGCAGCAACAACAGGTTTAACAATAATTGATTCAGTTCCTGTTAAATTAGGTTTAGCATAATCATACATAGTATGAGGAATAGGATTTTGATTCACCGGGTTTGCGGCAACCACATGAGGTAGCGGATTATTGTCGGCCATCTCTTCGGTAGTATTGGTTTCATTTTCTTTCTCTTCTTCTATGTATTGTAGACTATGCCTTATTTCTCTTCGGTTTCTCTGAACTGTACCTTTTATATCACTGTCAAAAAGTAATGGTCCTGACGAGTTCCTTCTAGTCATAAACTAAAAGTTCCTGTCAGAAGCAAAGAAAGAAAAATTAGAGAAGTAAAAATAAATAAAATGAAAAATTAAATTGCAATAAAATAAGAATGGCTAAAGTAATAAAAATTTAGTGTTCCTAATATCTTAGCCCCAAAACGGTGCCAAAACTTGATATGGTCTCAAACTAACTACGATCACAATAAAGGCAAGCGCACCTATCGTTCAACAGTATAGTTATGGTAAGACCGGTAATATCGTATCCATAAGGACCAAAAGTACTAGTAATTACTATCTTTTTATTATCTAGCCTAAGAATTGGAGTGATTTCTTTTAAACTAAAAACTTAATTAAAAACGACAACGAAAGAATTAGGAAAATACTTTTAGACAACTTATATGAGATAGGCAATACCTAAGGAAGAATCCACCTAGACTTCACTTATTACTTTTGATTCATATTATTTATTCACTTGACTTATTCCGTAGAAATCCCTGATTTATTTTAATATCTCTTTCAAGACTAAAAATAACTAACTCTAGGTTGATTAATTGAAATTTCTTTCTAATTAAAACACTATTGTCGCATTAACTCGATCTATGGATTCCCTTATTAGATTTGACTCTAATCCGACAGATTTTCGTCGTCCTATTTCTAGGCTTTCAATCAATTCCGCTTAATTGTGTTGATGTAATGGCCTAAATTCAAGGTTATCGGAATAATAGTTTCGCAACCATAAATCCGATTTAAAGAGAAATTTATTTCAATATATTTGCAAGAATATTTATATGATAGGAAATATTTTTATAAATATTTATAAAATGTTAGAATGTGGTATTAAAATTTCAGTTAGAAAATTTTAACGTATGAGTAGGTAATTAAATGAAAAGGACTAAATTGAAATGAAAGTAAAAGTTGAATTGTAGATTAAAAAATTATAAAGGACCAAAATGGCAATTATGCCATTTTGTAAAGTTGAGATGTGTATTGTATAAAATATGAGATTTTTATAAAGATAATTATTATTATAAATTAACAATAATATATATTATAAAAAGAAAGGAGAAAAGAAACAAAAGCATAAAACAAAAAGAACAGAGAGCAAACGTGAAGGGAAGAAAGAAAAAGAGAAAAGAAAGAAGAAAAGGGAAAATTGAAAGTTTGAAGCTTGGATATTTAATAGGTAAGTTAATTTAACCATTTTTTTTAAATTTTGATGCTTTATAAGTTTTAGAACAAAGTTTTGATGAATTTAAGTTGAAGTTTTGAAGTTTTAAAGTTTTTGAATATAGCATATGATGAATAAAATGATGAATTAGTGGTTTAATTGAAAGAATTTGAAGTTAGAATTGGATAAAGGACTTAATTGCAAAACAAGCTATAAGAAAACAGTTTTGGGACAGCAGCAGTAGAGTAAGTTTGAAAATTCACCAAAAATCGTAGAAGTGGAATTAGAAGTTGAGTGAGATATGAAATTAAATCTTATTGAGTCTATTTTCATATGAAAGAAACAGGTAAATAAAAGAAATTTTCATTTTGAGATATTTAGATTTTTGTAAGATTGGTTCAGAATGAATTCGAGTTCCTCTGTTTTGACTTTAGAAAATCATCAAAAATTGAAGAAAAATAATTAGGGGCTTAATTCTATATATTTGGAATCCTGAATGAATCTATTTTCAATAAAAATAGAGTAATTGTTGTTGCAGGGGATTTAGACTAGACTGGTAATCCCGACAATGCTCTATGAGTTTACATTACAGGGGATTTAGCCTGGACTGGTAATCCCGCTGTAAAGATGAGGTTCGCGGGAGTGTGCTCTCTGAAATGGAAATGTGCGCACATGAACATGAATTGACAAACCTGGATTGTACACTAAAAGTGTACTTCTGAAAATCCATCGAAATTCCAAGTAATTCAACGGGACAAATATGGAAATATAACAAAGAAACGAAAATCATGGTATTGATGAGCTCATCAATCATGGTATATATTATTGGTATATGGAAATTATTGGATTAACTTGAATGTTGAGTTTGTATATGTTAGGGCAATAGTGCATTGAATGGATATATGAATGTTTATTGCTTTGTATTGAAAATATTAGGTAAGTATAATTCTTGTTACATGAGCTTACTAAGCACAAAGTGCTTACCACTGCTTCCTTTTTCCCTGCTTTTGTAGTGTTAGGAGCTCGGAGGTCGGATTCGGTAGGAGACACATCACACTATCAACCCCAAGATTTTGGTATATAAAGAAACTTTATTTTGGAAATCAATGGCATGTATAAGCTAATAAAGTAGATGTTAATATGAAATGAATGTAAGGTCAGCCATTGGTATGGCTAACAAATTTTAGTTTAGTATGTAATGAGGTTATCTTATAAATATGCATGGATTTATTTTGAAAATATGTTGAATTAGATTGGTTGATGTGAATTGGTCTCGGTTAAAAAAAAAATTTTGCAGGGAAGGCTAGATAATTATAAAGAGGTTATATTGAGTAAAAAAAAATCGTAAACTCCTGTAATGCCTCGTACCCTATTCCGACAACGAATACGGGTAAGGGGTGTTACATTGATCTAATCTTAAATAGGGACTTTTGATCCTCTGAATAAGCACATTCAACTTGAATCAATAACCTGAATGATCAAAACAAGAATAAGAACTCACAATTAAGAATAAGAACAAGTATTTATCTTATAAATCAAATAATAATAAGATTCGTCATAGGTTTCATCCTCTTAGGTATCTAAGGGATTTAGTTCATACTAATGGGGGAAAACATCTTAAAACAAGGAAAACAACAAAACATAAGAAAACCAAAAACTTCTAAAGAACTTGATGGGAGATCTTCAGTCTTGATGGAGATCCTTCTTCCGAGCTGCTCCCGACGACTGTCTTCGAGTATTTTTTGCCTTTTATTTGGCCTTTCCCTTTAGGTTGCCGCCTAGGGTTTTTATATAGGCTTTGGAACACCTCTCTTGGCCCACAAGTGGTCTATTCCTAATAGAATTAAACTTTGATATGGTAGGGACACGCTTGTGCTTGATTCCTTAGACCGTGCTTGCTTCTGCTCGCCACACACGGCCGTGTGGTCTGCCCATGTACGTTGATCCAGGCCGTGTTTGATCCTGCTCGTAATACACGGCCGTGTTCATTGGTCCAGGTCGTGTTGATTTCCTAAGTAGGCCCATTTCGTCTCGTTTTGGACCGTTTCTTATTCTTTTCGACCCCCTAAGCTCACCTGAGTATAAAACATGAAATTAAGGGATTAGGAGCATCGAATTCATCAAATCCAATGAAAATTCATCCAAAAATAAGCCAGGCATGGGGTTAAAATATGTATAAATTATGGTTTATCATAAATCCTTTAAGGATTTTAATATAAACTTTACTATATAGTGATTCATAAAAGGTTGTAACAATAACCATTAGACGCAAGTTAAATTTTTTATGAATTGTCAATTTAATAATATATCTAAAGGTTATCACATCCACCACAAAAGAATATTATATCTTTTCATAATCAACTCCAGGACTTAACGAAAAAATTCATTTTTTTTATTTCGCTTTTGCAAAACTACTTCAATTGCACCCTCACTGGCTTTATACCTTTAGATATTTGGACTACTGGTCCAAAAACTCCACAAATTTAATTGTACTTGAGTTGCGTCTTTCTATTTTGATCAATTTATTCCATATCTATATTTCTCAATATTTTTATTCAAGACCCTCCTTTTATTTCATTATTTCAATAATAATATCGCATGCAAAATTATTGTCAACCAATTTTATTATTCGGTTTCACATTTTCTCGAATTGACATAACTTATCGAGATCTCCTATTTTCACTATTTTAATTTTTAGTTTCAGGTACCTGAACCTCTTCTGGAGTTTTACTTATTAGTTATATCTTGGGTCTTTTCTGGAGCACCCACCTCCACTATATGACCATCTAGAAGAATTTTCATCTTTGGAACCGATCAATCTATTATTTATTCTAACTGATTGTCCTACTGGGACTTTAATTTCAAATTAAAATATTAGATGGTATATAACACTTGGTTATTCTCATTAAGTTTGTAAATACATCTAACAGTTAACTTATAATGAGTTACCCTTATTGAACTTCTGGTTCAAATTACTCTCCCCTTAACTCATTACAAGTTATTATTTCTCTCCCCCTAATGTCGAGAAAACTATCAAATCAAAATTGTAATCACAAATCATGTCATAATTGAATCTCGAATACATTCAAAACATTTAATAATATAAAGAAACTTGTAATAAATATATATTCTCAACTTTCTTTGAGGATTTAGTCATCTTTGTGCGTTGTGGTGGAGTAATTGGAACATATACGCACATCCAAAAATTTTAAGATGAGAAATATTTGGTTCTTGACAAAAAATCAATTGTAATGGGGAGTATTTATAATTTATTGGCTTGATGCTTACAATACGTAAATCGACATAATCTCATGTTAAAATAGGAAGTTTATTTCTCATAAGTAATGGTCTAGAAATTAATCAAAGGTGTTCAATCAATAATTTCTTTAAACCGTTATGCGCATAAATAATAAACTTTTACAAAACTTTTTCAAACTCAATCAATAAAAGACTGGGATATAAACTCATCAGTATTAGCAAGATGAATTGTCTTAATTACATTATCTGAAATTAATTATTTAAACAAGCAATCTTGCAAACAACAAGTTGCAAATTGATAACACATATGTGATTATTTTGTAGATGCATGTACTAAAATCATATAATATCAAAATCATCCACATGGTGGATAAATGGGCCCATATTCGTTTCAGAAATGCAAGACATTAAATCTACTTTAGCTAGTGAGTTTCTAATAATCAAATTTTCATTGAGAACAAGCAACATATGAGAATTCTTTTAAATTAAAGAATCTTCTGGTTCTCTAATGAATGTCCATATGAATTCTTAATTAATTTTCGCATAATAGATGATACAAGATGGTCTAACTGGTCACGCCAAGTAATAAATGCATTTGTATAAGTAAACTTCTGGTTTACTTTAACATGCATTTCAATTGTACTAAATTGTAACAAATTGATAATTTTACTATCATTCTTTTTACTTTGTATCCACATATAAGTGCTATTATGACATTTACTACTAGAAATGTCTAAATCAATGTGAATATTATAATGACACTAAGTCAACAAAATAAATATAATTTTCAAATAATTATATGCAATATTCGCCTGTGAATATGCCAAAATCTTCAAATATCGAAAAAAATTTTCAACTTCAGTGCATCCAACCATAACAAGATTTAGATAGAATTATCATATTTTATTGCTCATAAATAGATCTTTCACAGTCAAATATTTTGTTCCCAACCCCTAATGAGGATGATGACAAAGAAGATCACAAAGATTATAAAATAAATATTTATTAATAACCTAATCCTCTTTTTTATCCTTTCAAAATAAATATTTATAACAATAGTGATTCATAACAAATATAATATTTTCCTCATTCACAATCTCAATATAAGATCCATTATAAATACCTTTTAAAACCAATGGATTAACCATCACAAAATATTAATATATTAGCTTTTCTAAAGCTTTCGACTACTTTTGTACTATCAAATATTGAAATAATATTTGTTTGTTTTAGTACCAAATAAGATAAATACTTTCTATCTATAATGATAGAATTTATTACAACATTCTCATATCCTTCCTCAAAGAATATTAATGAAACAAAATATTTAGGCATATGCCATATATGTGCTAATAATCTTTCATATCACATTGATAACATAAGTTATCTTTACCCTTTGAAGAGTTATCTTGAGAACTCTAGGAGGCCTTATTACAACCGAATAAATAAAACCGAAATAAAATAAAACAATTCAAAATCCATTTAATCCATATTTTCTCTGCATGGCCACCTCGAGTCCATCCGGCGCATCATCCATGCGATCTACGAGTTACACGAAAAATATTAAAGGAAAAGGTGAGTCACCAAGACTCGAGTGTAACCCTTTCTCGGTTTAATGCAACATCATGCACACAAATTACAATCAAGTTTAACATGCACCCAACCCGACCATCCATAACACCTTTTTCTACCCCGTGGTACCAAACCACTGGTGGTGCCAAACCAGTGACTTAAAGTCACAAAATCCATCAATATTGTGGTGCCAAACCACTTTGGTGACTTGAAGTCACAAATAACAAGTTATGGGGCCAACCCACGTGATACCAAATCATGGCGTCAATCCCATAATATCATCGTGGGGCCAACCCAACGTGGTGCTAAGCCACGGGCGAGACGCTATGAGGTGCCAAACCTCCGGTGACAAAAGTCGAAATGTGGTACCAAACCACTGGTGTCCGTAAACACGAATATCACTTCCCCTCCACTCATTTTACCCACATATGCACTTAACAAAGATCATGCCAAACATGTTTACTTAATAACATATACTGAATTTATCATTGGCCACATATTTATATGCCACATACACCAAATATGTCATGCTTCCCAAAAGCATCATAAAGTAAACTCATAACAACAAGGACTTAACTGTTTCCTTGCTTATACCACGATGGTATTAAATCCAAATCTACATCAATTCAAATTAGCATACACAATGCATTTAACACAGTTACGAGTTATGAAGTGTGTATGTACACACCTGTTACTATCGGTAGTCCTAAATCCTGAAGAGTCAATCGGCCACACTAGATTTCTTGCTCCTATATTCCGCCAAACCTGAAAGTTAGTGACATGGCTTATTCGGCTAAACCACATGAATCCAAAGGGTTACACTTGAACCCGAAACCTTACCTAAAACGTCCTTTGATTATCAGCCACCACACTCTATGTGTTTCTGCTTCCCTACAATCGACAGTCATCCACATTAAAAGCCTTGACACAATATTAAAAAGATTAGACTACTAACAAATCCTTACCACCACTTACCAACCAATTAAAAGATGACGGCTTCACTAGATTGTTTCCAACACATCGAAGGCCCTTCCTCTAAAACCGATTGGAGAAAAAAGATAGAAGAGAGCACCCTTGGCTTTGATGTTTGACCAAAACTACACCAAATAGGGAGGAGGGGATTCAGCTCAAAAGAAGAAAAGAGATTATGGGGTTGACCTTACAAGAAAGAAAAGAGATTAATGGAGGGTCCCGGAGTGTTTGGTTTTGTAAAGAAGAAAAAAAATATTGGATGGAAGATTGAGGAGTTTGACCAACAACTAAGTGAAAGAAAAGAGGATATTTTTGAATGATTTGGCACTCCTTGTTTAATCACTAAACCGAAAATAGATGGCCCTAGAGAGTCCCTATTTCGCCATAACCTCTCCCTTTTGTGATAATTCAGCCTTCAATTATCAAAGATTAAACAAGGTTTATCATACAATTATCTCCTATACACCTCAACAATTTAAAAGTAAATAAACTACTAATAATCCCCCTTCCAAATTAATATATGCAAAACATAAAGCTCATCCACATCACTTCAAGAGTCCACAAACATGCTATCACTTACTCTCCTTCACGCCAAAGAAGAAAGAAAAAATAAAATCCATGTCTTTGCTTCTTAGATTCAACCAACACCTCATGCTCCAGCCCTCTCTTCCAACGCCCCTAGCCACTTCTCCCATTAGACTTTCATGTCAAATAACCCCTTCATTTATTTATAAGACCTTCTTCTTGGCCCTCTTCCTTTTAATGCAAAAAGCCCAAAATAAAATGCTCCTTGCGTCCCTTGTGTCTCGAACCCGAGACCTGCCACTTCCAAACTCTTAAGTGGCACCCCAAGCCACTCCAACCACCTGAACTTTCATGCTCAAACCTTGCCCGAAATTTCTTTAAGGCCCTCTTCACTTTAACGCCCCAAAAATCAAAAAGAAAAAAAATATTTCCCCCTTGTAACTCCTAAGAATCGAACCTAAGATCCCCTTTGCAAACCTTTAGACGCACCAAGCCAATTGTGCCAAGCCCATTCTTTGTGTCATGCATCTTCTTACATTTTATTTAAGCCCAATCTCACCTAGCTTCCCTCCTTTAAGCACTTAAAAAGAAATTTTTAACCCTAAGTCAGGCCTAGCTCGGGTTTATTTCTAGACCTTAGAACATGCCAAATAAATCATAGTATTTATTTCTTCAAGCACACACACACATGGGAACAAATAATTAAATTTTCAAACAACCCCTAATTCAGGATGTTACGCTTCTACCCCTTAAAAGAATTTCGACCTCGAAATTACAGATTAGAAGAGTTGGGGTATTATTCCGATCACATCCTCGGGTTCCCATGGCCTCCTCAGTACCATGATTCCGCCATAACACTTTTACCAAAAGCATCGACTTCCCTCGTAGAACTTTGACATCACGATCCAAGATTTGTACCGGTTCCTCCTCGAAAGACATGTCCGGGTTTACTTCAATTTCCTCTACCGGCACAACGTGTAAGGGATCTGGTCGATAGCACCTCAGCATCGAGACATGGAAGACATCATGGATCTGGCTCAACTCTGCCAGCAACTCAAGCTGGTAAGCTACCGGACCCACTCGCTTTAACATTGTATATGGCCCAATGAACCTAGGGCTTAGCTTCCCTTTTCGCCCAAACCTTAATACCTTCTTCCAAGGCGACACTTTCAGAAAAACTTTATCTCCTACTACATATTCCATTTCCTTACGCTTAAGATCAGCATAAGATTTCTGCCTGTCTGACACTTCTTTGAGACGAGCCTGAATCACCTTAACTTTATTTTCAGTTTCTGTTACCAATTCTGGACCCAAAACTTGTCGTTCACCCAACTCCGTCCAACACGTTGGAGTACGGCATTTCCGTCCATCTGATTCTTCATATGGTGCCATCTGGATACTCGCTGATAACTATTGTTATAAGCGAATTACGCTAGCGGTAGGTACTCTTCCTAACTACCACTGAAATCCGAGCACAACCTCTTAGCATATCTTCTAAAATCAGATGACCTTTCCGACGCTGTCGATGTGGATGGAAAGTCATCTCAAATCCAATCGTGTACCCAAAGCCCGATGCAACGCTTCGAACCTTGGCGTAAATCTGGGATCCCTATACGAGATGATCGATCGGCACTCCATGCAACCTCACTATTTTCGACACATACGACTTAGCTAGCTTCTAAAGTGAGTAATCCACCCTTACCGATATGAAGTGGTGATTTAGTCGGATGGTCCACAATCACCCAAATCGCATCCTTCTTCTTTGGGCGTGAGGGTAGCCCAACGACAAAATCCATAGTGATCCTCTCCCATTTCCACCGAGGGATCTTCACCGGTTGAAGTAACCCCGATGGGCAACTCGGTGTTCACCTTAACACTCGCGACACGTCGACACCTTCCCACAAACTCAGTTACCTCATGTTTCAATCTCGCCACCAAAATTTCAGAAATCTCCATACATCTTGCTACCTCCGGGATGCATAGCGTATGGGCTGCTATGTGCATCTTGAAGAATCCTTTGCCTCAATTCCACATCTTTCGGCATACAAGCTCGCCCTTGAAAGCATAATGCTCCATCACCAGACAAACTATACCCTTCTAAACCACCATCTTGAACTTGCAATCTCCACGCATTCAAACTTTCGTCTACCAACTATTTTTCCTTAATCTCCTCGATCCAAGTCGGCTTAACTTGTAGTTCTGCCAAAAGACTTCCATCGTCGTATAGACTCAAATGAGCAAACATCGCCCTTAAGTCTGCCACGACCTTACGACTTAATCGTCGACCACCACGTTAGCTCTGCGGATGGTACTCAATTAAGCAGTCGTAATCCTTCAGCAGTTCAATCCACCGATGACATCTCAAGTTCAAATCCTACGAATTAAAAGATACCTCAAACTTTTGTGATCCGTGTAGACTATCGACTTTTCCCCATACAAGTAATGCCTCTATATTTTCAAAGCGAAGACTCCTGCCGCTAATTCCAAGTCGTGAGTCAGATAGTTAACCTCGTGCGGTCTTAGGCGACGGGATGCATAGGCCACTACCTTCCTTCTGCATCAATACACATCCCAACCCGTATGGGACGCATCACGATAAATCGTAAACAACTTCCACGCCTCGGTATGTGCAGGCTGGGGCTTCGTCGAATCTTCCTTAGCTTATCAAAACTTTCCTGCATTTCTCCGACCATACAAATGGAACTCCTTTTCTTAATAACTTAGTTAGTGGTGTTGCGATTAAAGAGAACCTTCCACAAATCTTGATAGTACCTGCGGACCAGAAAACTTTGAATTTCTACTATCGACCTAGGCGGTTTCCACTCCAACACCGCTTCAACCTTGCGAGGTCCACTCTAATCCCTTGGCGACACCACGTGACCTAAGAAAGCCACCTCCTAAGCCAAAATTCACATTTCTTGAATTTGGCATATAACTGCTTCTCCCTTAGTACTTGTAGAACTATTCGCAAATGCATCTCATGCTCCTCCTCCGTCTTTGAATAAACCAATATGTCGTCTATAAAGATCCAAGTACTGCTGAAACACCCTATTCATTAAGTCCATGAACGCTGCAGGTGCGTTGGTCAACCCAAATGGCATCACTAGAAACTCATAATGCCCATACCGAGTACGGAACATCGTCTTGTGAACATCACTCTCTTTCACCTTAAGTTGATGATAACCCAACCTAAGGTCTATCTTTGAGAAAATTGATGCACCCTTCAGTTGGTCAAACAAGTCATCAATCCGGGGCAACGGATACTTGTTTTTGATCGTTAACTTGTTTAGCTGATGGTAGTCGATACACATCCGCATTGACCCGTCTTTCTTCTTGACAAACAGCACAGGTGCTCCCCACGGAGATATACTTGATCGGATAAACCCTCGGTCCAAGAGCTCCTGAATTTGAGCCTTCAGCTCCACCAATTCCTTTGGTGCCATTCGATAGGGTGCTATAGACACAGGCGCCGTTCCGGGTAATAAGTCTATATCGAATTTAACTTCCCGATCTGGAGGCAGACCCGAAAGTTCTTCTGGAAACACATCAGCGAATTCCCCTACCGTTCGAACCTTCTCAACTGCTGCCTCCTTAGCCTCCAAGGCACATATTCAGACCAAAAACGCCTCACACCCTTTCTTGACCATCTTCTCTGCCTTCAACGCAGACGCCATGTTGGATAGGTAATCTCTTCTATTACCTATCATGACCACTTCATCACCCTCAGCCATCTTTAGAACCATGCACTTAGCAGCGCAATCCACTTTGCACGACACTTAACCAACCAGTCCATTTCAAGAATCAGGTCGAACTCCCAAATGGCGCTTCTATCAGTTAGCCACAAACACTACCCTTGGAGTTCTGGGGTACATCCCTATATAGCTTGTTTACAACTACAGAGTGACCTAGAGGGCTAATTCATCATCTCCCTAGAAGCGGTCTCAAAGTCTAGATTCATAGTCTCTACCACGCTATTAGCTACGTATGAATGCTTCGAACCCATATCAATTAATGCAACATATGGAAGACCAAAAATTAGGAGCGTCTGGTTATGACGTCCGGGTCGTCACCCTCCTCTCGGCGCCTTTTGCATAGACTAAACCAGTGCCTTGCCTGCGTGTTGCTTGCACCTCTGCCGGAGTTTATGACCTCGACTAGAACCATTGCCTCCTCTACCATTACCACGACCCTCCTGTGGTGGTCCTAAGTTTCTAACCTAAGCACGGTTCTGACCCTCTGGCTGGTTCTTAGCTAACTTCAGAGGACAATCCCTTACACGGTGATCCAAAGATCCACATTCAAAGCATCCCCTTTTACCGGTCCAACATCCTCCCCAATGTGATTTCCCACAGCGATTGCATTGAGCTGGTCTCTGATTAGTAGCCATGGGCCTTCCCACCGATTCTAGCCCACTGCCTAGCCCTCTTCATGCATTACTACCCGATCCAGACGACCCAAATCCTCTTTTCTGCTTATTCCTATCGTAATTCTGTCTCACGGACTCCTTGACCCCTTCGGCTACTTTAGCCTTTTCTACCAAAACAACAAACTCACGCTCCTGCTGTGGAGCAATCAGCAGCCTCAACTCATCCCTAAGTCCATCTTCAAAGCGGACACACCGTTCATACTCTGTTGGCACAATTCCCCGAGCATAGCGGCTCAGCCTCAAAAATTTCGATTCATATTCTGACACAGTTTTATTTCCTTGTACCAACCCCAGAAAGGCTTTCCTCTGCGCATCAGTGTAGCTGGTGCCTACATACTTCTTCTGATAAGCAGCTTTGAAGTACTCTCAAGTAAGATCATCTGCTGTGGCACCATCCCAAACCGTGAGCCACCACTGATATGACTCATCCTTTAGAAGCGACACCGCTCCTTTCAGCTTCTCCTCACTAGTCAGATCGAGATCATTTATGATCCTCTCAGTCGATTCTAACCAATATTCTGCCACACTAGGTGCTACTCTCGATACACCCCGGAAGACCTCAGCCCCGTTGGATCGGAGTCGCTCGGGTACAGATTTTCGAGCTCCCATACCTCTACTTGCTCCAGCCACCATCTCAAGGACTCATAACCACGACTGCGATCATGCCTCCCTCCCGTCCGATCCTGTTCCTCAGCTCCAAAAGTTGGGGGTGGTGGTGGCGGTGGTGCCTCATTCTCAGATCCCTGACCCTACCTCACGGGTTCTAACACTGTCATCCTACCCCTACCGCATCCACGACGGCCACGTCCTCTAGAGCTCATTCTAACTATTGCGCTTTAATCTGATTAAGAAATTTTATGGATTAGTAACTGTTTCACTTGGTTACCCGCAAAGAAATTTTATGAAGAGAATTTAATAGAGATTCTTTCGGTCAATCAAAGTTTTAAGTCCTCTATCCTACTTTCACACGTAAAAGCACATCCATTCCTAATACCTTTCATACACACTCACTCTTTCGGGCATTTACATCTGTTTCTATCCTGGGGTATTTTTGTCATTTTCCTCTGAGGTTTTTCGTAATAAACCGTAAAATTTTAAAACTTTAATAAATCAGGACATTTTGAAATTTGAAATTCCCAAAAGCTGGAGGTATTTCTAAAAATTTGTCAAATTAAAGGTACAGTAAAATGTTGGAATCCAGGGGTATTTTGGTAATTTTGTCAATCAGGGGTAATTTTGTAAATTTCCAAAGTCAGGGTATTATTTTGAAATACAGAATTTTGGATACTTTTGCAAAGTAAGAGAATTTTATTGAAATCGGGGTAGTACGGTAATTTTAGAAACCAAGGGCATTTTCGTAATTTTGCCACTAGGGGCATTTTGGTATTTTTGGTAAATTGAAAATATTTTGAAATTTTCCAGAAATAAATTTTTGTTACTATTTAAGGGGTATTGTAACGATTTTTAAAACTTAGAGTTTTCATAAAACATGGCTAATCCCTTTCCGGTTTTATTTATGGGGTTTAGCCTATGATCGAGTCCTCTTGGTTAGGGTGAACCGAAGCTACGCACCAGGTAGGATTCCTGCGAAGAGAAGGTGAGTCACGTGGACTGCTTAAGTACCAAGCTCTTCCGGATCCAATCCTAGACATGCGCACTAGGGTTACCACACCCTAACTCGGCGACTTGGTCGTAGGTTTGTTTAATTAAGCCATTAAAGTCTTATGTCTTTTGTTGGGGTAAACTAGTCCTAATGTTCACAACACCTATCATACTAGCTACGTTCCATACCTACCCTTCTACGAGATAATAATTCACAAAGAGGTCAAGTACTTACAGGCGGATTGGTGCTTAGAACTTCGGTGCCATCTTTGTTGAGAACCAAAACGTTTTCACAAAGGCCTACCAAAACATTTTGGGCCTTGGGCCCCACAAAATGAGCTTTGAACTGGTATTTGGTACCAATTTTGTAACACCCCAAACCCAGCCCAAACATTACAACCGAATTTGGTATGTTCTGAGAGAAAACATTTTGAAAACCCTTGTTTAGCCGATTTAATTTAAGGTAAGAGATATTATCTTGTTTAAAAAAAAGCAGTTGAGATGTATAAAGAAAACAATACTTAGTTTGTTTAAAGAATATATTAGGTCGATTATTCTGGATTTGAGATGTACCCGATGGCACAGAGAAAACATTTTACGTTTGATTTTAAGAAAATTTGTGTAATCATTTTAAAGTCATTAAGTGGTTTCAACAAATTATAATACAAAAAATTATAATAATAATCAATTCCCTACCGCTCGAACCTTCTCAACTGCCGCCTCCTTAGCCTCCAAGGCACATATTCGCACTCAAAACGCCTCACCCCTTTCTTGACCATCTTCTCGCTTTCAACGCAGACGCCATGTTGATAGGTAATCTCTTCTATTACCTATCATGACCACTTCATCACCTCACCATCTTTAGAACCATGCACTTAGCAGAATAATCCACCTTTGCCGACACTTAACCAACCACCATTTCAAGAATCGTCGAACTCCCAAATGGCGCTTCTATCGATTAGCCACAAACACTACCCCTTGAGTTCTAGGGGTACATCCCTATATAGCTTGTTTACAACTACAGAGTGACCTGAGGCTAATTCATCATCTCCCTAAAGCAGCCTCAAAGTCTAGATTCATAGTCTCTACCACGCTATTAGCTACGATGAATGCTTCAACCCATATCAATTAATGCAACATATGGAAGACCAAAATTAGAACGATCTATTATGACGTCCGGCAAGGCCACCTCCTCTCGACGCCTTGTCAGATAGACTAAACCAGTCGCCTTGCCTCGTGTTGCTTGCACCTCCGCCTGGAGTTTCGCGACCTCGACTAGAACCATTGCCTCCTCTACCATTACCACGACCCTCCGTGGTCCTAAGTTTCTAACCTAAGCACTGTTCGACCTCCGGCTGGTTCTTAGCTAACTTCGGAGGACAATCCTTACACGGTGATCCAAAGATCCACATTCAAAGCATCCCTTTACCGGTCCAACATCCTCCCAATGTGATTTCACAACGATTGCATTGAGTGGTCTCGATTAGTAGCCATGGGCCTTCCCCGCTGATTCTACCCACTCGCCTAGCCCTCTTCGCATTACTACCCGATCCAGACGACCCAAATCCTCTTTTCTCGCTTATTCCTATCGTAATTTCGCCTCACGGACTCCTTGACCCTTCGCTACTTTAGCCTTTTCTACCAAAACAACAAACTCACGCTCTCTGCCGTGGAGCAATCAGCAATTTCAACTCATCCCTAAGTCCATCTTCAAAGCGGACACACTGCTCATACTCTGTTGGCACAATTCCGAGCATAGCGGCTCAACCTCAAAATTTCGATTCATATTCGACACGCTTTATTTCCTTGTACCAACCCCTGAAAAGGCTTTCCTCTCACAGATCGCAGTAGCTGGTGCCTACATACTTCTTCGATAAGCGACTTTGAAGTACTCTCAAGTAAGATCATCTGCTGTGGCACCATCCCAAACCGTGAGCCACCAATCGATATGACTCATCCTTTAGAAGCGACACCGCTCTTTCACTTCTCCTCACTAGTCGATCGAGATCATTTATGATCCTCTCAACGATTCTAACCAATATTCGCCACACTAGGTGCTACTCTCGATACACCCCTAAGACCTCAATTCCGTTGGATCGGAGTCGCTGCACAGATTTCGAGCTCCCATACCTCTACTTGCTCCACCACCATCTCAAGGACTCGCAACACACCATGAGCATCGCCTCCCTCCCGCTCCGATCCTGCTCCTCACCTCCAAAAGTTGGGGGTGGTGGCGGTGGTGCCTCATTCTCGATCCTCGACCCTACCTCACGGGTTCTAACACTCATCATCCTACCCCTACAGATCCACGACGGCCACGCCCTCTAGAGCTCATTCTAACTATTGCGCTTTAATCGATTAAGAAATTTTATGGATTAGTAATCTTTCACTTGGTTACCCGCAAAGAAATTTTATGAAGAGAATTTAATAGAGATTCTTTCGGTCAATCAAAGTTTTAAGTCCTCTATCCTACTTTCACACGTAAAAGCACATCCATTCCCTAATACCTTTCATACACACTCACTCTTTCGGGCATTTCTGTCCGTTTCTATCCTAGGGGTATTTTTGTCATTTTCCTACAGGGGTTTTTTCGTAATAAACCAGAAAATTTTTAAAACTTTAATAAATCAGGACATTTTGAAATTTGAAATTCCAAAACCTGGAGGGTATTTCTAAAATTTGTCAAATTAAAGGTACAAGAAATGTTGGAATCCAGGTATTTTGGTAATTTTGTCAATCGGGGTAATTTTGTAAATTTCCAAAGTCGTGGTATTATTTTGAAATAGAATTTTGGATACTTTTGCAAAGTAAGAGAATTTTATTGAAATCGGGTAGTACGGTAATTTTAGAAACCAAGGGCATTTTCGTAATTTTGCCATTGTGGCATTTTGGTATTTTGGTAAATTGAAAATATTTTGAAATTTTCCGAAATAAATTTTGTTACTATTTAAGGGTATTGTAACGATTTTTAAAACTTAGAGTTTTCATAAAACATGGCTAATCCTTTCCTATTTTATTTATGGGTTTAGCTTTATGATCGAGTCCTCTTGGTTGTGGTGAACCGGCTACGCACTGGTAGGATTCTCCAAGAGAAGGTGAGTCACGTGGATGCTAAGTACCAAGCTCTTCCGGATCCAATCCTAGACATGCGCACTAGGGTTACCACACCCTAACCTCTCGCGACTTGGTCGTAGGTTTGTTTAATTGCCATTAAAGTCTTATGTCTTTTGTCGGGTAAACTAGTCCTAATGTTCACAACACCTATCATACTAGCTACGCTCCATACCTACCCTTCTACGATAATAATTCACAAAGAGGTCAAGTACTTACAGGCGGATTGGTGCTTGAGACTTCGGTGCCATGTCGTTTCGTAACTAAAAACGCTTTTCACAAAGGCCTACCAAAACATTTTGGGCCTTGGGCCCCACAAATGAGCTTTGAATCAAGGCCTGGTACCAATTTTGTAACACCCCAAACCCAGCCCAAACATTACAACCGAATTTGGTATGTTACAGAGAAAACATTTTGAAAACCCTTGTTTAGCCGATTTAATTTAAGGTAAGAGATATTATCTTGTTTAAAAAAAAACAGTTGAGATGTATAAAGAAAACAATACTTAGTTTGTTTAAAGAATATATTAGGTCAGATTGTTACCGATTTCAGATGTACCCGATGGCACAGAAAACATTTTTACGTTTGATTTTAAGAAAATTTGTGTAATCATTTTAAAGTCATTAAGTGGTTTCAACAAATTATAATACAAAAAAATTATAATAATAATCTTAGGAGGCCTTATTACAACTGAACAAATAAAACTGAAATAAAATAAAACAATTCAAAATCCATTTAATCCATATTTTCTCTGTATGGCCACCTCGAGTCCATCCGGCGCCTCATCCACGATCTACGAGTTACCTAAAAAATATTAAAGGAAAAGGTGAGTCACCAAGACTCAGTGTGTAACCCTTTTCCCGGTTTAATGCAACATCATACACACAAATTACAATCAAGTTTAACATGCACCCACACTCTATGTGTTTCTGCTTCCCTACAATCGACAGTCATCCACACTAAAAGCCTTCGGCTTACAATACTAAAAAGATTAGACTACTAACAAATCCTTACCGCCACTTACCAACCAATTAAAAGATGACGGCTTCACTAGATTGTTTCCAACACCTCAAGGCCCTTCCTCTAAAACCGATTGGAGAAAAAGGAGGAAGAGAGCACCTTTGGCTTTGATGTTCTACCAAAACTACACCAAATAGGGAGGAGGGGATTCGGCTCAAAAGAAGAAAAGAGATTATAGGGTTGACCTTACAAGAAAGAAAAGAGATTAATGGAGGGTCTTGGAGTGTTTCGGTTTTGTAAAAGAAGAAAAAAAATATTGGATGGAAGATTGAGGTAGTTTTGGCCAGCAACTAAGTGGAAGAAAAGAGGATATTTACTGAATGATTTCGGCACTCCCTTGTTTAATCACTAAACCAAAAATAGATGGCCCTAGAGAGTCCCTATTTCGGCCATAACCTCTCCCCTTTTTGTGATAATTCAGCCTTCAATTATCAAAGATTAAACAAGGTTTATCATACAATTATCTCCTATACACCTCAACAATTTAAAAGTAAATAAACTACTAATAATCCCCCTTCCAAATTAATATATGCAAAAAATAAAGCTCATCCACATCACTTCAAGTGTCCACAAACATGCCATCACTTACTCTCCTTCACGCCAAAGAAGAAAGAAAAAATAAAATCCATATGTCGCTTCTTAGATTCGAACCAGCGACCTCATGCTCTAGCCTCTCTTCCAACGCCCTAGCCACTTCTCCCATTAGACTTTCATGTCAAATAACCCTTCATTTATTTATAAGACCTTCTTCTTGGCCTCTTCCTTTAACGCAAAAGCCCAAAATAAAATGCTCCTTGCATCCCTTGTGTCTCAACCCGAGACCCGCCACTTCCAAACTCTTAAGTGGTGCCCAAGCCACTCCAACCACCTGAACTTTCATGCTCAAACCTTGCTCAAATTTCTTTAAGGCCCTCTTCACTTTAACGCCCTAAAGATCCAAAAGAAAAAACATTTCCCTTGTAACTCTCATTGTTATCTTATTTATTACTTGTTCCCACTTTTAGTGGTCCATGATAATATCTTTTATTTTTTTATGTTTCCATTCACTTCGGGGAATGCAACAAATCTAATAGGACGAACTTATAAACATCCCAATAGATTCTTTATTTCATAATCACCATCACAAACATTTCAAAATCTAAAGATTTTTAACATCATCGTCATCATTAGAAGGTATGAGATCGTTTGAAAATATTCTTGATTTCATATAGATAACAATATCAAATCTTTCACCATCCTTAAGAACAAAAAGAAAAATAAGTCAATCAAAACAATGATAACATATAATGAAAGAAGAATTAAAAATAATAATCAGATATGAAACATTAAATAAAAGAAACTTCCTGTAAAAACTTTGCATCTTGCTGTCAAAGTACAAATCATGGAGGATAAATTTAATCGTCAATAAAAGGAGCTATCACTTTGAGCAAGATCGTGCTAATAACGTGTTATGAAATAAAGAGAGATGGAGAGAATAAAGAACAAAGAAAATATGAAAGCAATAGAGAATGTACTTTATTGATCAAAAAGGGTGATTACAATGCTTCATCAGAGTCTCTATTTATAAGCATAAGAAGTATAAAAAATAGGATCTAATTCTAATAACTATTAGAATTTAAAGTACATTAAAACTTTATCTTGATCATGATGGAATCCACTTAATAAGATATTCATAACACAAATTACTTTTTGTATGATTTTTATATAATACTTTTTAAAAAAATTATAATCAAATTAAAATATATAATTTATTACAAATAACATAAAATTCAATAGAATTAAGTGTATTTACCTTTATAAAACAATACATTCAATCTCAACGCTTAATATTCATAAGATAACAATAAATTTTTATAATTTGGGAAACTAAAAGGATTAACTTCAAAAATAGTCATTTATGTATGTTTTGATTTTAAAAATGATACTTTGAGATGAAAGTAAAGCTAAGCAAACTCTAAGAATAGAAGACTATGTTGGTGTAACACTCCCTTACCCGTATTCGACGCCAGAACAAGGTACAAGGCATTACCGGACATAAACACAAGCAAACATACATTTCCGAGTCATAAATTTCCATCCAAATTAAAACTTTTTACACACATTCGTATCATCCCTAAAACGAGCCTACGAGGCCCAAAACATGCATTGGAAGTGGTTCAGGACTAAATTGAGAACTTTAGAAAATTTTACAAACTTAGAAAATTTTTCATGTTGCAGCGGTCACACGCCCGTGTGGATTTGGGACACGCTCGTGCTATAGGCCATGTTCAAATTAGGGAGTTCTCTTACTTGTGCCACATGGCCGAGCCACACGCCCATGTGCTAGGGCGTATGGTTGATTTATTTTCATAATTTTTCATAAAATAGGTGTAGACTTCACATGGCCGAGACACACGCCCGTGTCTCTACCCGTGTGCTATATTCTGGGAATTCTGTTTCTCAAAGTTTAGATGCAGGGGAGACACGACCTGAACACATACACGTGGGGCAAGTCGTGTTTCGAAACCTTTTTTTTTAGAATGGGGTCGACTTTGATTTTGAAAATGAAAAAAGGAGTCGCCACCAATCTTTTTTGATGAGGTGTGATCGGTTCACCTCGTAATTCGATCATTTTAATAATAGATTTGATTTATTACAAAAATAGTTTTGGTCTACGAAATTCAGAAAGACAAGTTCGAAGTCGGTTACGCACAAGGAAGGATTAGCACCCTCGTAACGCCCAAAATTGGTACCTAGTTGATTAATTAGTGTCTTAGTATTGAAAATAAAAAATTTGAAAAGATTTTAAAAATACGATCCTTTGTTAAAATATTGCTAAATTGAAAATTTTTGCGGAAAAGGGCATATTTCACGTTAATCGAGAAAAAGAATTGCGTCCCGTAAGGTAGGACACCATGTCTTAAATCCCCGAAACGAGAATAAATGCCAAAAAATTTATTTATTTTGAAAGATGTTTGATTATCTCGGTTTTAGAAAGAAATTATATTTCGTAAGTTAGAACACAATCTTTTCGTAATTCCCGAGATTATTGAAAATGTTTTAAAAACGTTCGTTGTTTGGATTTATCGAGGAAAATCGAAACCCCGTAAGTTAGGATACGACTTTCCGAATCTCAAAATACGAAAAAAGCTTATTTTAGAGAATATAATTTTGTACGTCGAGTAAAGATTAATGCAATACGATTTATAGTAAAATGTGAAAGCAAATCACGGTGTTAATACGAGTAACAACATAATAGATGCGATAATATGAACGACAATAATAAAAGCGAAAATAAATGACAATAAGATAAATAAATAAATGAAAAACAAGCTAATTGTAAAATAAAACAATAAGAAAATAAACAAGTAAAACTAAAAGTTTAAATAGAATATTTTAAAAATAAGCAAATAAATAAAAGAATAAAAATATTAAAAAAACAAATTCAAAATAATAATAATAATATTGATAATAATAATAATAATATTATTATAAAATAAAATAATAAATAAGTAAATAAAACACATGTACATAATATTAAATTTGAGGATTATAAAAGTAAAAGAAAAAATAAAATAAAAAAAAAGAAAAAATAAAAATTAGCAAAGAACAAATATAAAATTTAAGTATTTAAAAGGAAAGAATAATAAATAATAGATATAAAATAAATAAAAACATATTAACTTAGGTTTTTTTTTAAAAACAAAAGAATATTGGACAAATTAATGAGTAAATAGCAAAATGAATTAATTAAAGGACTATCTTGAAATCGAAATAAAATTAGGGGGGCTAAAATCGTAATAAATTAAAATAAAAAAGGTGAACAGGGACTAAAATGACAAGCGCGAAAACATGCGAGGACTGAATAAAAAATATCCCCATCTTTGGGACACGTGTCCTTCCAGCAAAGCTGAGGACTAAACTAAAAACGATGTAAAATTAAAGGCAAAATTTATTAAATAAAAGAAATATGAAATTAGGATTAAATTGAAAAAATATGAAAAAGCTAAAGGGCCAAAAGTGCAAATAACCCTTCTACTTAAAAAATGCGAATCTTGAGGCGAGTAAGGTCGGATCGGTCGTTTAAGGGCAAAATGACGCCGTTTTGGTGCCTGAGAGGTCTGCCCAAAACGACGTCATTTTGGAGGCCTATTTAAGGCAAAAAATTTCCAAAAACCTTCATTTTCACCTTTTTAAAAAACCCTCCCTCTCCTTTTTTTCTCTGCAGGGCCTGAAAATCTGGTGAGCTCCGGTTGGTGTCCGAAAAATCAGAAAAGGCTATTTTTGGGGCTTTTCAACTTCCCAAATTACCCGAAATGAATCACTACATAATTAAAAAATTACATAATTTTAGTGCTCGGTCTCAAGTCTTGACTTCTTTTGGTGCTTCTCTTTTCAAGTAGCTTCATTCCAGTCCACTGTATCTTGTTGCTTTGATCCACTCCACCACAACTTCAAAGCTATAAGACTTGTAGCTTCAATCTACTCCGATGCAACTTTAGGGATAAGATTTGTGGTTTTAGTCTGCTCCGCTATAACTTTAGGGAGATAAGACTTGCTATGGTAGATTTAATCCTACCTACTGCAACTTCAGAAGTATAGGATTTATCGTTTTAATCCGCTCCATTGCCATTTCAGGGAGATAGGATTGGTAGCTTCAATTTTCTCTCCTACAACTTCAGGGAGATGAGATTGGTATCTTCAATCTGCTCTACTGCAACTTTAGGGAGATAAGATTTGCTATCTTAAATCTGCTTCACTGTAACTTTAGGGAGATAAGGATTGGTAATTTCAACGTGCTCCACTGCAACTTTAGGGAGATAAGGTTTGCAACTTGTAGCTTCAATCTGTTTTGCTGCAACTTTAGGGAAATAAGATTCACTATCTTCAGTTTGCTCTACTGCAACTTTAGGGAGATAAGGCTAGTGGCTTCAATCTGTTTCATTGTAACTTTAAGAAGAAAAGATCTGTCATCTTCGATCTACTCCATTGCAACTTCAATGAGATAAGATCTACGACTTCAATCTGCTCCACTGCTACTTCAGGGAGATGAGATTTGTGGATTCACCGATGTTGCTACACCATCCTCTGGGGGACATGACCTGTAGAATCGATTCTATGGGCCTATGCTTATGCCAAATTATTAGGATTCAATAATCAAAATGAATCAAATGCTCCTAACTAGATGTGTTATGAATGATATTTGTATGAATGCAAAATGTCATGAGAATGATCTCTTTTTAATGTCTGGGTTGTCATTGTTCATTGTTTGTTAAGGTAGTATTACTAACATAATATCCTGTCTTCTTGTTCAGCCGATATTTTTAACAGAAAATTAGAAGAAATAGTCACAATTTAGACTCTTCTTTCTCAAATATTTCCAACCCTTAGGCTTGGTGAGTTTTAAATAATAGTCCTATTTTAGGCTCTTGTACTATTTAGAATCTTCCAGAGTACTAAATATAGCTCCTTTTGTGAAAGTATTATTAGTCCATTAATCATTATTTCAATGCAAAATGCTTGAAAAGGATCATAATGATGGAAAAAACTAAAATTTATCAGGAACAAAATCTGAAAAGAATGGATTAATTAAAGAAAGCAAACATTGCTGGAATACAAAATAGGTGAGGGGAAAAATAGGTGCCCTAGATATCGCAACCTAAACTTCTATGTACGAACTTCCTGAAGACCATTTTGAGCTCAACATGTGTTTAGAAGATCTAGAGTACTTTGTTGATGCCCCAAGATGTAGCGTACCTACTCTTCGTTAATTCAGGCATAGCAAGACTACCGCATGCCCTACCTTCGATCAAAATTTGAATTGCCCTTTCACGGGTTTTCAATTCAAAACCCCTTTGGTCTTAAGGTGCCATTTGTGGTTTTTGCCTTGGCCTCTCCTTTTTTAAAGAGAAGTACTTCTTGTTCACTGGATTAGGCAAAGTCTTGCCATCCATTTCAGTTAATATCAACGCTCCTCTAGAAAAGGCTTTCTTTACCACGTAAGGTCCTTCCAAGTTTGGCATCCATTGTCCTCTGAATTCCTTTTGTAGGGGTAGGAACTTCTTCAATACCAAGTCCCCCTCATGGAATTCTCTAGGGCGAACCTTTTTGTTGTAAGCTCGCATCATTCGTTTCTAGTACATTTGACCATGACAGATAGCTTTCAGCCTTTTCTCTTCGATCAAATTTAGCTAATCATATCGGGATTAGATCTATTCTGCTTCATCCAACTTCAGCTTTGACAAGACTCAAAGGGAAGGAATCTCAACTTCGATGGGTAACACTACCTCCATTCCATAGACCAATGAGAAAGGAATTGCCCCGGTAGAGGTCCTGACTAACTTTGATAAGCATAAAGAGCAAATGTTAACTTCTCATGCCAATCTTTATAAGTCTCAGTCATCTTTCCCACAATCTTCTTGATATTATTATTAGCCGCCTCAACTGCACCAATCATTTTTGGGCGATATGGTGATGAGTTGTGGTGTTTAATTTTGAACTGACTGCATACCTTTGCTATCGTACTGTTGTTCAAGTTCAATTCATTGCCGATATGATCCTTTCTGGCATTCCTTACCAGCATATGATCTCCCTCTTTAAGAACTTGTTGACTGTCGACTTGGTGAAATTGGCATATGAAGCAGCCTCTATCCACTTGGTAAAGTAATCGATGACCACAAAGTTGAATTGGTGCCCGTTAGAGGCTTTTGGCAAGATTGGCCCAATAACGTCCATGCCTTATATAGAGAAAGGCCATGGAGAAGTCATAACATGAAGAGGTGAAGGAGGCACATGAATCTTGTCCACATAAATTTGGCACTTATGGCACTTCTTGGCATAATTGATGCAATCCCCTTCCATAGTAGACCAATAATCCTCGAATCTCATGATTTTCCTGGCCATTATGAAACCATTAGCATGTGTTCCGCAGACACCCTCATGGACTTCTTCTAGGATTTTCTTGGCCTCAACAACATCCACACATCTTAATAACACCTGATCCTTTCTTTTTTTGTATAGGATTTCTCCATCTAAGACGTAATCATTGGTCAGTCTTCTCAACGTTCTTTTATCATTCTCAGTTGTTTGATCAAGGTATTCATGATTCTTCACATATTGCAGTATATCGTGGTACCAAGGATGATCATCTTTTTCTTCCTCTTCAAGATGTTGTAGCAATGAGCCAAAGCCTCGTAAATACTCATTTGGATAGGCTTCACATCTCGTGAGAGGTAACAGAAAGTGATATCATCGAACTCCTCAATTAATTCAAGAACTAGCTTTTGATAATTGATCAATTTGGTGTCTTTTGTCTCCCATTCACCTTTGAGCTGATAGATCATTAGTGCATAATCCCCATACACCTCTAACACTTTGATTTTGCGTTCTATGGCCGCACGAATTCGTATGATACATGCTTCATACTCTGCCATATTATTTGTACAATCAAAATCCAATTTGCAAGTAAATGGATAATGATATCTATTTAGGGATATTAGGACTGCCCCGATTCCGTTACCAACAGCGTTTGATGCTTCGTCAATGTTCAATTTCCAAGGACGATCTTCTAGAGCGTCTTCTTTGGTAGTTGCCACATACATTAGATCTTCATTAGGGAAATCTAAGTTCAAAGGCTCGTAATCTTCCAGAGCTCTATTGGCTAGAAAATCTGCTATTGCGCTCCATTTCACAGCCTTCTGGTTTGATAAATCGTAATATATACATATTTTAAACCTACATTTAGCATAATGTTGGATGATTTATCCTTTTAATTGTGGAATTTGATGCTCCTAATCCTTTAATTTCATGTTTTATAATTAGGAGATCAATGGAGGATGAAAATAACGAGAATCGGGTCAAAAATGGAGAAAATAGGCCAAAGTATGAAACTCACATGGCCGTGCCTCTTAAGCAGACCCGAACACGACCTGGACTTAAATTACAAGGCCGTGCGACACGGGCGTGTCCCTTCCGTGACCTATTTTAATTCCATTCGGATTAGGACACTTAGAGGCAAAGAAAGAAATTCCAAAAGCCTATATAAACACCCTAGAGGCCAACCTTCAAAGGGCGGTTCAGGTAGGTCGAGGAGCCAAGCCAGAGAGGTCGAATTGTAGGATTTACTCGAAGAAAGCCAGTTGATTCATCTCAAGAAGCCGGAGTCATAATCAAGACTGAGATCTTCCCTTCAATTTCCTTCAGGGGGTTTTATGGTTTTCTTATGTTTTGTTTTATATTTTCTTCTGAGATGTATTCTTTTATGATTATAAACTAAACCCTTCAAATACCTAAGAGGGATGAAACCTAAGACGGATCTTGTTATTGTTTTCTGAACTATATAATAAATACTTGATTTGTTCTTAATTATATGTTCTTAATTATTGTTATGATATTTCAGGATATTGATTCAAGTATTGATGTGCTTAAGAAGTGGAGGAATATTCCCTGTTTAAGAGTAGATCTAGCATAGTTAAGCGAGTTGATCGCAACACTAGAGATAGGATAATGAAAATCAGCCGGATTAGGGTCAAACCTAATATGGGAGTCCATAAATTGAGTTAATGTAATTCTAGGGTTTTAATTAGAAAGATATTTAAATTAATCAACCTAGGGTTAGACGTTAATAGCCTCGAGAGAGGTATTAATATAAATTAGGGAATCCTACGGATCAAGTCAAGTGAATAAATCATTTGGTTCAGAGTTAAATAACAAGTGAAGTCTAGGTGGATTCTTCCTCGGGTATTGTCTTAATCAATTGGTTTTCCCACAAGTATTTCCCCAATTCCTTCTCTATGTCTTAGCATCTTCAGCTTAGTAGTTAGTTAATTTTAGATTAAATAACAATTCCATTAATTCTTAGGTTAAATAATAAAAAGAAAGTTAGTATTAGTACTTTTGGTTCCCATGGGTTCGAAAATCCGGTCTTGCCACTAAACTATACTACTGTTCGATATGTGCACTTGCCTCAATCATGGTGATAGTTAGTTTCTAGGCTCGATCATTCATTATATAAATTTTAAGACTCACATATCACGATCAAGTTTTTTGCACCGTTGCCGGGGAACTGAAATATTAAGAATGCTCAATTTTTATTACTTTAGCCATATTTTATTTTTGCAATTAAATTATATTTTTACTTTTCTAAATTTCTTTTTCTTTTTATCTGTTCCTAGCAGGTACCTCTAGTTTATGACTAGAAGGAACCCGACAGGACCCTTAGTTTACAACAGTGTTATTAAAGGTACTATTCGCAGAAATCATAGAGAAATAAGGCGAAGCTTAAATTACATAGAGGAAGAGCAAGAAGACGAAACCAATACTATCGAGGAAATGGCTGATAACAATCTGATACCTCAGGAGGTGGCCAAAATCATGCTCCTCGAACTATGTATGATTATGCTAAACCTAATTTAACAAGAACTGAGTCAAGTATTGTTAGACTTGCTATTGCTGCAAATAATTTTGAACTGAAACCTAACACAATTCGGATGATACAACAATTTGTTCAGTTTGATGGTTTGCAGGATGAAGATCCAAATATTCACTTGGTGAATTTCCTAGAATTTTACGATAATTTCAAAATAAATGGCATTTTTGATGATGCCATCTGTCTTCGGTTATTTCCCTTTTCTTTGAGGAATAAAGCTAAACAGTGGTTGAATTCTCTTCAACGAGGATCAATCACTACATGGGATCAAATAACCGAAAATTTTTTGTTAAAATATTTTTCGTCGGCCAAAATGACCAAATTAAGGAATGATATCTCTTCTTTTGTGTAGATGGATTTAGAAACACTTTACGATGCATGGGAGAGATACAAAGATCTATTGAGAAGGTGCCCACACCATGGATTACCCTTGTGGCTATAGGTCCAAACTTTTTACAATGGAGTGAACCCCTCAACCAGGCAGTTGATTGATTTAGCCGCCAGCGGAACCTTGAATAAAAAAACTCCTGAAGTGGCTTATGAGTTTATAGAGGAGATGTCACTAAACAACTATCAGTGACAAGTTACAAGGACAAGGCCAACAAAAGCAGCCGGAGTTTTCAATCTCGACGTAGTAACCATGCTATCAAATCAGGTAGAACTTTTAACTAAGAAAATTGATGGTTTATGTGGTTCTTCGCAGGCACATCGAGTTATGCAGTGTGATATGAATAGAGGAGGGATGAGCAATACATAATATCCACCTAACAACCCGAGCGCTGAAAACGAGCAAGTTCACTATATGGGCAACAATTTTAAACCTTAAAATAACCCTTATAGTAATACTTATAATCTAGGTTGGAGGAACCACCCCAATTTCTCATGGGGTGGTCAAGGAAATCAGAGACAAAAACCCCCTCCAAACTTCCAACAACAGCTCTACCCACAGGAAAAGAAGCCGATCCTTGAGGAGATGCTGACAAAATTCATAGCGGTCTCAGAAACACGTTTCCAAAACACCGAAACAACACTAAAAAATCAACAAGCATCGATCCAAGAGATCAAGAACCAATTGGGACAACTTTCTAAACTCATCTTTGAATAACCGCAAGGTAGCTTGCCAAGCAACACTGAAACTAACCCAAAAGAGCAACTTCAAGCCATTATCACTGACGATAGTGAAGGGTTAGACAAACCAAACCCGAGGCAAGAACCTGTGGTAAGTGAAGGTAAGGTTGAGATAAGCCAAGAAAAACCAAAATCGGTAATTAAAAAGTACCAGCCTCGAATACGATACCCCAATGCGATGAAGAAAGACAACACAAATGAACAATTCAGTAAGTTCCTTAAACTTCTGAAGAAATTACATATTAATTTACCGTTTCTTGAAGCTCTTTCACAGATGCCAGATTCAAGGAAATTTTTAAAAGAGCTTTTGATAAATAAGTGAAAGTTAGACGAGGAGTCGCATGTGGAATTAAATGCAGTGTGCTCATCAATGTTGCAAAATAAACTACCACGAAAATTAAAAGATCTAGGGAGTTTTACAATTTCATGCCTAATTGGCAGTTTATCTATTGATAATGCTTTAGCTGATTTATTGAAAAGCATCAATGTTATGCCTTATAAAATGTTTAAACAGCGAGGTCTAGGGAAACCCAAACAAACTAGGATGAGTATTCAATTAGCTGATAAGACTATTCGAATTCCTAGGGGTATAATTGAAGATGTACTAGTTAAAATTGACAGATTCATATTCCCAGTAGACTTTGTTGTTTTAGACATGGATGAAGACAATAGTATCCCCTTAATTTTAGGAAGACCCTTTTTAGCAACTTCTAGAACTAAAATTGATGTTGGTACAGGAGAACTGATACTCCGTGTAGGTGACGAATCAATCAGTCTTCAGGCTCTTGACTCTGCTAGGACATCAAGTAATCAAGGTGAGAAAATTAATTTTATTCATGACCATTCGGTTAAACCTTTTTTTCAGGAAGCACCATAGAACCACACAATTGAGCCAGATCCTGTACTTCATGACAACAAAGAAATAAATCACGAGGAACGATGGCTTCAGATCGATGAACTAGACAAGTGGAAGACACATTTCAAGGAGAAACTTGAAATGCAAGAAGAAAAACCAACTCCATTCCGTGGGACAAACGAATTTAAGATCGAAGATCAAGTATTGTTAGATAAAACAGACCCTCGAATATCTCCTTCCAATCTTAATACAAATGAAGAAATCCCTTTTAAGGTAATCAATGTTTTACCATACGGAACAATCGAGGTAAGTAATCCTATATTAGGCACTTTTAAAGTAAACGCTACTCGACTTGAATTATATACTGATACTAGAATTGATAGCATGAGAAAGGACTTTCAACTCTTCAAACTACCATGATTATGCGAATGAGAGGTAAGTCTAGCTTAAGACTTTAAACGAGCGCTTCTCGGGAGGCAACCTAAGCACTAACCCCATTAATTTTCATATTTTTATTTTCTTTCTTTTATAACCTAACTACAAACTAACCAAGTTAATGAAGCGTAGGTTTCCATACCCACACGGCCTTACACACGGCCGTGTCTGTGTCCGTGTGGGCACCACAGGTAGGAAAAAAGGCGTGGCCGTAGATGTGTAGCAACAGGATAAAGTTTTTCCAACACACTGGTGATCGCTGAAATCAGAGCTTTAAAATTTATAAAGAATATGATCAAACCTGGAAACTAACTCTGACAACGATTATAGGCAAGTGTACCTATCGAACAGTAGTATAGCTTAGGCAAGACCGGATTGTCAAACCCAAAGGAATTAAAAGAACTAATACTTACGTTCTTTTTATTATTTATCCTAAAATATGGAGTGATTGGTTGATTTAATTTAATTTATCGACTACTAAGCTAAAGACACAAAGACAAAAAGAACGAATTGGGAAATAACTTGAAGAAAACTTAATTGATCACGACGATACCCTCATGAAGAATCCACCTAGACTTCACTTGTTATTTAACACCGAACCATATGATTTATTCATTTAGTTTGATCCGTAAGACTCCCTAACGTATATTAAACCCTCTCTCAAGGCGAATAACGTCTAAACCTAGGTTAATTAGTGGAACTCTTGTTCTCTTATAATAACCCCCTAGAATAGCAGTAAATCGATCTATGGACTCCCATATTAGGTTTCACCCTAATCCGATAAAATCTCGTCACCCTATCTCTAGGCGTGCAATCAACTCCGCTTAATTACGCTAGATCTACTCTTAAGCTGGGTCTATTCCTCCTCCACCTAAGCACATCAGATTTGGATTAAGTATGCATAATTAAGAACAAACTAAGTATTTATCATATAATTCAGAAATCAATAACAAGATTCATCTAGGTTTCATCCCCTTCAGGAATCTGAAGGGTTTAGTTCATAACAAAGAAAGAAAACATCTCAAGAGAAAAGATAAAAAAAACATAAGAAATGCCTAAAACCCCCGGAGGAATTGAAGGAGAAATCCGCCATCTTGAGTAGAATTCTAGCTTCTTGGGATGGATCAACTAGCTATCTTCGAGTAATTCCATGAATTGAACTGCTCTGGCTTCGGTTCTTTGGCCTAGCTCACCCGCCTAATGCCGCCTTTCAGGTTATACTTAGGGTGTTTATATAGACTTTTAGAATGCTTTACTTGGCCTCTAATTATCCCAATTCAATTATACTTCCTACTCGGTGTTTGAATAGGCTTTGTAATGTGTTTCTTTGCCTCAAAGTATCCAAATCCGAGTGAAATTGCTCTCTCTTGCGGTAGGGGCACGACCATGGTACATGCCCGTGTAAATCATTTTTAGGCCGTGTCTCGATTCTGTTGATTGGGGCATGACCGTGTGAATTGTGGCATGCCCGTGTCTTAGTTAATTGTCGAGGCACGACCGTGTGGCTTAAAGTTCAGGACGTGTCGATTTCCTCTTTGGCCCAAATTGGCCCGTTTTAAGCCCGTTTCTTATTATTTTTGTCCTCGGGTGCTTTCTTGAGTAAAAACATGAAAAGAAAGGATTAAGAGCACCTTTTTACATAAAACAAGGGCTAAATCATCCAAAAGCATACTAAATGTGGGCCTAAAATATGTTGCTTTTACGGTTTATCAAATACCCCCACACTTAAGCTTTTGCTTGTCTTCAAGCAAAATTCTCAACTTATAATTAAAAAAACTTTCCATAATTCACAATTCCTATCAACAATGCCTCATCATAATTCACAGATAATTCATACATGGATAATTTAGCTCAAAGACTCCTAAAGATTCAAACAATTCTAAGACATATATTTTGTAGCTAGAAAACATAGGTGTCTCCCCTTATCTAAATAATTACCTTTAATTTAAAACCGACAAGGATTGATGTCCTCACTAAAGACTCACTCAAATCACTCAAAGTGTTTAAGTCTCAAGAAAAGCACTCATAAGTCGAACTTGAAAAGTTAATCCCATAGGCTTGCCTGAAAATCAAATTTCCACCACTGTAATATGAGATGATACACAAATCAAAAGGTCTTTTGACAGGGTTGTAACGGGGCTTAGGTTAAAGGTGTGGATAAAGGCTGAATTAAAAAATTTTGAAATCGAGATTGCCTTGACCAATTACCTAACAAGAATAATGAACTAGAAGATAAATGATTGCTTTGAAACTAGTAATTCTACTGTTGATAATACTTTTAATACGAGATTTTCTTCAACAATTGGAATTTAAATGCATAAGCTCCTTTAATCTACTACTTGAATATACTTTTGGTTTTTTTAAGAACAAACTAAGTAAATACATAATAAAGAAAGAACTTTATCAACTGAAATAAACTAATTGATGGCGATCAATTCAATTCTCAATAGAAGGGTAGTAAAAAAGAATGGTGATAACAAATACAAAGGGTTTTGGGTTAATATTAAGCGGGTAATTCAATAAAAAGGGTTGTTAAGATCAACGGGGTTCACTAGGGGTTAATTATGTAGGTAAGCTTTTTAGTGGAGTGAATGGGTTAAAACCTAGATGCCTTTATCATCTCAATATATCAAATCATTAATGTGGTCTCGGCATGTATATTCAAGGCAAGTTCTAGAATAACAATTTATTGTTGACACACTCATAATCAATAAAGTGAGCATGAAAAAGAATATATGCTCTATAAGGCTCAAGTCTTACAAAAATTATGGGTTTTTGACATCAATCCTGTAAATTTCAAACTTCAAGGTAATATTCAAATTTAGTTCAACAATCTAGAAAATTTTTTATTCTTGAAAAATAGACTTATCATGCTTGATTCTCTAGTATTCTTCAAGTATAAATCATCAATGCACAATTATAAATGACTTACTCAAAAACATATCAATAAAAATCATAAATTATCAGAAATTTCACTCTAATTGATAATATGAGAAAATTACTTAGGAACAAGACTAAAATTCAGGATTTTGGAATAATGCAAAAAGTTAGGTACTTTTACCCCTACACTTAAGATGTACATTGCCCTCAATGTACAAAGATAGATAAACAATTATGTAATAATAAAATCAAAAGAGAAGGGGAGAAGTAACACTTCCTGAATTTTTTGGATGAAGTCAATGAAAAGAAATCGGATAAGTTTGGAGGTGAACGTGGGGAAGCGTCTCGAACCATTTGAAATTGAATCCTCGAAGTAGTCGGCTTGGTTTTATTTATCCTAAGCTAAATCTAAATGCCATTCAGAAAAAGGAGAAAATAATAAAGAAATTAAAAATAAAAATAAAAATATGAATAAAAGTAAATAATTAAATAGAGATAAGGTCCACGCCCATGTGCCTAGTCAGTGGTGTCCACACGCCACGAACACGACCGTGGTCCTGAAATTTGCACTTTTGGTTTATTTGAATGCTTAAAAAGGGAAAATAAAAATAAAAATAAAAATAAAAATAAAATAAAAATAAAAATAAAAATAAAAATGGGGTTAGTGCTCAGCTTACCTCCCGAGAAGCACTCGTTTATAGTCTTAAGCTAGACTTACCTGTTATTTGCGTAATCATGGTGGTTTAAGGAGGTGGAAATCCTTTCTCATGCGATCAACTCGGTTATGGATATAAAGTTTAAGTCGAGTAGTGTTTACCTCAAAAGTGTTGAATTTGGGATTGCTTACCTCGACTGTGTCGTATAGGAAGACATTAAGTACCTCAAAAGTGATTTCTTTATTTGTCTTGAGGTCTGAATTGGTTATTCGAGGGTCTTCCTTATTCAACAGTATCTGATGCTCTATTTTGATGTGATTTATTATTCCTATCAGTTCGTTTGGGGTTTCCTTTGGGTTGACTTCGTGTGGTTCTGGTTCCTCATGTAATTCTTCTTTATTGGCACGAGGTCTATGATCCGGCTCAAGTTTGTAGCTTTGTGATGTTTCCTACAATGAAGGTTGAACAAGTTGGTTATCAACTGAATTTACTTTCTCACCTTTATCACTTGATGTTCTGGCCGAGTCAAGAGCTTGAAGAGTGACTATCTCGTCGCCTACATGAAGTATGAGTTCTCCTGCATAGATATCAAATTTAGCTCTGGCAGTTGCTAAAAAGGGTGTTCCTAAAATTAAGGGGATCGTGTTGACCTCATCCATGTCTAAAATGACAAAGTCTACTGGGAATATGAATTTATCAATTTTGATTAGAACATTTTCTATTATACCACTAGGAATTCTTATAGTTTTATCAGTTAATTGAATGCTCATCCTAGTTTGTCTAGGTTTCCCTAGACTTAGTTGTTTAAACATTTTGTAAGGCATAGCATTGATTTCCCTAAATTCTCTAATGCAATATCAATAGATAAACTACCAATTAAAAATGGAATTGTAAAACTCCCTGAATCTTTTAATTTCTATGGCAATTTGTTTTGTAGAATTGTTGAGCATATTGCGTTTAGCTCCACGTGGTGCTCTTAGTCTAATTTGCATTTGTTAGTCAAGAGCTGTCTTAAAAATTTTCTCGAGTCTGGTATCTAAAAAGAGCTTCAAGAAGAGGTAAGTTAATATGTAATTTCTTTAAAAGTTTAAGAAACTTATCGAATTGTTCCTCTGGATTGTCTCTTTTCATTGCTTCGAGATAATGTATGCGAGGTTGGTACTCCTTGATTACCGATTTCAACTTTTCTTGTGTTACCTCTACCTTACCTTCGTCTACCTTGGATTTTTGTATTGGATTAGTTCATCTAACCCCTTACTGGCATGGGCTAAGATGGCTTGAATTTTGCTCCTTCGGTTTAATCTTGGTGTTACTTGGTAGACGTCTTTGCGGTCGTTCTGACATTAGCTTTGCGAGTTGTTCGACTACATTAGTGGCTACCTTGACTGACTTAGTAAGTTCCCCGAATTGGTTCTCATTGCTTTTAAGTGTTTTCTCAGTTTCTTGGAAATGATTTTCTGTGTTTGCCATGAATTTTGTCAGCATCTCTTCAAGATTTGGCTCCTCTTCTTATTGGTGAGGTGGTTGTTGAAAATCTGGAGGAAGTTCCGATCTTTGGCTATTTTGATCATCCCACGAGAAATTGGGATGGTACTTCCAACCTGCATTATAAGTGTCACTATAAAAATTATTTTGATATCTAGAATAGTTACCTGTATAGTGAGCTTGCTCGTTTTCCATGCCATATCCGTAGGGTGGGTACTCGTGATTCGCTAGATTCAAATCATATTGTATTTACGGATGTACCGCGAGGACTATACCAATCATCAATCTTTTATTCATCATCTCTAACCGATTAGATAACCCGTGACCACGTCGAGGTTGAAGACACCGGTCGCTTTTAGTAGGAATTGTCCTCATGTCTTGCCACTGATAATTATTCAGTGCCATCTTTTCCATAGACTAAAATTTTCTGCCAAAAGAAAATTAGAGGAAAAAATTAACAAAGGAAAAAAAAAAAAAAAAAATTGTAATAAAAAAATTGGCTAAAGTAATAAAAATTAAGCTTTATTAATATTTTAGTTCTCCGGCAACGGCGCCAAAAACTTGATCACTAAAATCAGAGCTTTAAAATTTATAAAGAATATGATCAAACCTAGAAACTAACTCTGACAATGATTATAGGCAAGTGTACCTATTGAACAGTAGTATAGCTTAGGCAAGACCGGATTGTCGAACCCAAAGGAACTAGAAGTACTAATACTTACTTTCTTTTTATTATTTAACCTAAAATATGGAGTGATTGGTTGATTTAATTTAATTTATCGACTACTAAGCTAAAGACACAAAGACAAAAAGAACAAATTGGGAAATAACTTGAAGAAAACTCAATTGATCACAACGATATCCTCAGGAAGAATCCACCTAGACTTCACTTGTTATTAACACTAAACCATATGATTTATTCACTTAGTTTGATCCGTAAGTCTCCCTAACATATATTAAACCCTCTCTCAAGGTGAATAACGTCCAACCATAGGTTAATTAGTGGAACTCTCGTTCTCTTATAATAACCCCCTAGAATAGCAGTAAATCGATCTATGGACTCCCATATTAAGTTTCACCCTAATCCGACAAAATCTCATCACCCTATCTCTAGGCTTGTAATCAACTCCACTTAATTACGCTAGATCTACTCTTAAGCAGGGTCTATTCCTCCTCCACCTAAGCACATCAGATTTGGATTAAGTATGCATAATTAAGAACAAACTAAATATTTATCGTATAATTCAGAAATCAATAACAAGATTTATCTAGGTTTCATCCCCTTCAAGTATCTAAAGGGTTTAGTTCATAACAAAGAAAGAAAACATCTCAAGAGAAAAGATAAAACAAAATATAAGAAATCCCTAAAACCCCTAGAGGAATTGAAGGAGAAATCCACTGTCTTGAGTAGAATTCTGGCTTCTTGGGATGGATCAACTGGCTATCTTCGAGTAATTCCCTGAATTGAACTGCTCTGGCTTTGGCTCTTTGGCCTAGCTCACCCACCTAACGCCGCCTTTTAGATTAAACTTAGGGTGTTTATATAGACTTTTAGAATGCTTTACTTGGCCTCTAAGTGTCCCAATTCAAGTATACTTCCTACTCGGTGTTTGAATAGGCTTTGTAATGTGTTTCTTTGCCTCAAAGTATCCAAATCCAAGTGAAATTGCTCTCTCCCGCGCCAGGGGCACGACCATGGTACATGCCCGTGCAAATCATTTTCAGGCCGTGTATCACTGACTATTTTTAATAGAAAATCCAAAGAAATGGCCTCAATTTAGACTCTTCCTTAAGCTTGGCGAGTTTTAAACAATAGTCCTATTTCGAGTTCTTGTATTATTTGGAAATTTCCAGAGTAATATGCGAAACTCATTTTATGAAAATATTATTAGTCCACAAATCATTATTTCAATGCAAAATGCCTGAAAAAGATCATAACGATGGACAAGAAGGAAATTGATTAGGAGAATAGCTCGCAACAAATAGACTAACCAAAGATAGCAACCGCAATCAAGAAGAAAATTTATTGTGAACATATTTTGAAAAGAATAATATAATCGCAAATAACAAATTTAAGATAGGTAAAATGGAAGCTAGGTGCCCCAGATATCGCAGCCTGAGCTTCTCTGTTCAGACTTCTTGAGGACCATTTTAAGCTCAATATGTGTTTAGGGATCTGAAGTACTTTGTTGATGCCCCAAGACATAGCATACTTCTTCATTGTTAATTCAATTATAGCCAGATCATCGCATGCCCCATTTTCGATCAAAATTTGAGTCGCCCTTTTCAGGTTTTCAACTCAAATCCCCTTTGGTCTCAAAGCGCCCTTTGCGAGTTTTCACCTTGGCATCTCCTTTTTCTTTCTTTTTTTTGCTGAAAATTTCTATTTTTTTCTTTCTTGATTTTTTTGGTGAAATGCTTCTTGACTGAATTCACTGGATTGGGCATATCCCTACCATCCATTTTGGTCAGAACAGACTTTTTCTACTACATAAAGTCTTTTCTAGTTTGGCCTCCGTTTTTTCTCAAAATCTTTTTGTATATGAAGGATCTTCTTTGATGTCAGGTCCCCTTTAGAAATTGTCTAGGATGAACCTCTTTATGGCAAACCCGCGTCATCTGACTATAACGAATAACTATTAATTTTTCCTCACAAATTTGATTGATCACATCAAAATTGGATCCATTCTGCCTCATCCAACTTCAGTTCTGATAAAACTTGGAAAAGGAATTTTGATCTCAATGGGCAAAACCAATTAGAAATGTGTTTGCCCTGATTACAGTCCCGGCTAACGTTTAATAAGCATAGGGGGTAAATAGTAACTTCTGTATGCCAATCTTTACAAGTCTCGGTCTTTTTATGATCTCTTGTTTTTTTTTTAATTGCTTTTGCTACACTGATATGTGGCACTTGATCTTTGAATAGACCGCAAACTTTTGACATTGTACGGTTAAATGTGATCTTTTTTACTCTCTTTTTTAGTATTCTTTCTTTCTCTTTTATTTTCTTTTGTTCTTATGACTATCAACTTCGTAATATTGGCACATGAAGCAAATTTTACCACCTTAGTGAAGTAACCGACATCCACAAAAATGAATCGATGTTGGCTAGAAACTTTTGATGAGACTGGCTTGGTAACATCCATGCCCCACATATAGGAAATCTTATTTCTGCATTGAGCTAGGCTTTGATCTTCATCTCCTTTTTTGGCTCTCGATGTAGGATTTGTTTCTCATCCATTATTAACAAATTAGAAGATATGTTGCAATTTCTGTCATCTTCAAAGTCCTAAGATCCCTTAGACCCATATTTCATTCAAAAAGGGAGTCCGTAATAGCGTCGCCCATGTTATTGATATCTGGGGACCCATTTTGGGTATGAAGGTAAATTCCAAAAAAATGATTCCAAGGATTTGTATGGTATGGTTATGAATAAAAATGAAAGAATATTCTAAAACCCAAAGAATGTATAGTATGAAATGTAAAGAATAAAAGATATTTGCTTAAAAGATGCATCTCATTGAAATAAGAATTCTAGACACAAGCCTATTTCACAAGAGGACCCTTGTTACCTCTAGGCTGAAAGTAATAAGTGTGTTTCGAATATTACTCTAGATTAGCCTTAAAAATACATGTCTCTTCCATAGTCCTATTGCTCAAAACACTCCCAGGTTCATATTTCTGCATTTGGCATGTCATCTAATTTCACAATTCCAATGCGGATGAATTTTTCCACCAATTTCTTGAAAGCGAGGCAATTTTCTATCGAATGCCCTGTGACCCCCGCGTGGTACTTACACTGGGCATTTGGGTCATACCATTTTGGATATGGAGGTTGCATCGATTTCGGGTAGTGAGGAGCCACCTCATGTGCATCAAATAGGCTTTGATATAACTCCCTATATGTCATCGGAATCGGTGTAAACTGGAGTTACTTTGCACTGGATTCTCGTTTTGATGAGCCCTGATGACTAGTTGTCATAGCCCTCGGTTGACCTACAGTGACTAATTTGGGACGCTTGCTCAAGTTGTTCACTTCATTTTCCTATTTCTCGGGGCTAATCTTTTGGCACATTCTTTAGCATCTATCCTTCCACTCTTTATGGCATTCTCAATCATTTCTCCAGCATTACAATGTCTGAGAAGCTCTTTGTAGCTCTCCCTAGCATATGAGTCATAAACGGTGCCTTCAGCGTATTAATAAAGAGCATTGTGGTCTCTTTCTCCAAAAGTGGTGGCTGGACTTGGATGGCAACCTCTCTCCACCGCTGCACATACTATCTAAAACTTTTATTTGCCCTTTTCTCCATGTTTTGAAGAGTAATTCTATCGGGAGTCATGTTTGTCACATGACTGTACTATTTCATGAATGCTTGGGCTAAATCCCTCCAAGAACCAATTTTGGTACGACTCAACTAATTGTACCATTTAGATGCTACTCCCACCAGACTGTCTTGGAAGCAATGAATCAGCAGCGGGTCATTATTAATGTACCCCGTCATTCTTCTACAAAACATAGTAATATGAGCCTCGGGGCAACTTGTCCCATTATACTTATCAAATTCAGGCATTTTGAACTTGTATGGGAGTACCAAGTCTGGGACCAAGCTTAAATATTTGGCGTCAATTTCGTAACAGTTATCAAAACTTTCAATCACTTTAAACTTCTCCTCCAACCGTTTATATCTGTCCTCTAGCTGTTTTGGCAATTTTGCTTTTGTCCTCTCTCCTTCAGCTATTTTGTCCAAATTAGGGACATTAGTAATGATGGGATTATCTCTAGAACCTAAGCCAGTTTGAAGGTTCACCGAAGCATCAACTTGGAATTGTTGAGGCCTGATCGTGATAGATGGCCTTCATACAGCCCCTCCAGGTAGTGTTTGCACATGTGGTGGAGTAGAATCAGGGGGTATTGATGATACTCAGTATTCCCATCCCCATTAGCCATGGAGCTCTTTCCTTTATCCATATGACCCTTTAATAGCTGCGTCATCTGAGTCTTCATATTTCTCTGCGATTCCATCATTTTGTCCATCATATCCTGCTAAATCTTAGCAAGCTGCTTTTACATTTGTAGCAAAAGTTTATCCTGTATCTCCCTTTGGAGTTGTTCAAGCTTCTCTAATCTCTAATCCATATTTCTCGTCTTGGTTTGGGTACCGTAGGGATGCTTGCCGGTGTCCAGGTTAATACTGAAATAACTTTAACCAATTAGGGTCTTCTCATAAAATCTAATGCATATGGTGTAATGTCATGAAAACAGCGTAACGCAAATGATGTAATGTACATATATGCAATGCAAATGCATGGAATTAATGCAATGTGATCAAAATAAAAGAAGACACGTTAGTGCAAGAGAAATAAACAATCATAGAACACTTGACCAGTGACCACTAGGGTTTGGCATGGCTCTATCTAAGGTAGGCACCTAAGGCTGCTATATGTGGCTTGGTTCTAAAGAATGGATACCTGAACCAGTAGATTCCTCAATCCTCACCCATTATAGGCTCATATGGATCGAGTTCGGTTCAGGGGAATACATTTCCTTATGGCCATGCGGAGATGAAAACCTCACGAAGACATAGGTATAGATGTACTCCAGAAGTAGTCCACTAGCTCGTACGAAGGTGAAAACCTCACGAAAGCTTAGTTTCTCACTCCCACTTAAAGGTGCGACCACAACGGTCATGCAATGCAATGCCAAAGTATTTTGTTAGACTCGAAATTATTATAATTATAGCACAAACAGAATGCATCGAAAGAAACATAATTCTTCAAAAAAAATTTTAAAATTTCAATCAAAAGGACAAAAATTAATCAATTTATGGCCTGACTCTCAACCAGTCCCCAGTGGAGTCGCCAAGCTGTCGAGACCATTTTTTTATCGAGTTTTGAAAAACGGGAATTGACTTTAAAGATATGGAGTCGCCACCAATCCTTTTTGTTTAGGTGTGATCGGGTCACCTATAAAATAAATTCTGGCCTACGAATTTCAAGAAGAAAACGGGTTCGGGAGTCGGTTACGTGCGAGGAAGGATTAGCACCCTCGCAACACCCAAAATTGGTACCAAATTGATTAATTGATGTCCTAATGTTGAAAAGTTTGAAATGATTCTGAAATTTTGTTCTTTTTTTTTTTATAATTTTAAATAACTTGATTGAATATTGAGATTCCCTTATTCCGAAGGAATAAAGTATCACATCCAGTACGATTGGATACGAAAATCTAAGTCCTCGAATTCAAGATCATCCCCAAGATTCTCCAAGCACATATGTTGAAATTTTGAAAGGGTATTTAGTTATTTGGACAAACAAAAACCACACCTAGCACGATTGGGCACGATTTATTCGAATTTCCAAATGCACAACTATTACCCTATTTTGATGAAATGGACCAAATTTGAAAGGGTATTCGTTTATTTGGTCAAACAAGAAACCACACCCATTACAATTGGGCACAATTTCTTCTAATTTCCAAATGCGCGAATATTACCTTGTTTTGAAACTTTAAGATAAGTGATTTTAAAAACGACTCAAAATGCTTTTATTGAATCATTAGATAATAAGAGACAAATGTATAATATCGAGCATGGAATAATAATATGGAATACAACCTTTGTACAAATGGATGACAAGAATAATAATATGAACATACAATTCAATATATACAAAATTAATAATCCCACAACTCTTATTTTGAAAATATTGACATTATTAATCAAGAAAGAAAACTAAGGATATAACTAAAAAAGAAATAAAATAATATAGTAAATTTTAAAGTAAATGAACAAATGATATATGTAAAATAATGTGTCAATTTAAATAATATGCATGTAATATAAAATAATGTATATATAAAAAATAATAATGATATTTAAAAGTGTTTGAAATAAATAAATAAAAATTTAGAATAGGTTTTTAAAGAGACAAATTATATACAAAATATATACATAAAATAATATAAAGTTAATAGTATATACATAAAAATAATTTAATATAAATTATTGAAAGTAATAGTGAATTAATAAATGGGTAAAATACTATGTGCTATAATTTGAATAAAATAATAACAATAATAATGAAAATATGAAAGATAATTAATATTAAAATACACAAATGAAATGTGAACAAATAATAATAATAATAATAATAATAATAATAATAATAATAATAATAATAATAATAATAATAATAAATATATAACAATAATACGCATATAATCAAAACAAAATTATTATATAACAACATAATACTAATAAAATAAAATAAAAACAGATTAGATAACATAAAGAAATAATTAAAATAAAATCCTGGGGATCAAATTGGAATTAAAACAAAATTATGGGACTAAATTATAACAAATAAATTATTAAAAACTAAATTGATAATTTAATCGTAAAATTGGGTAAAAATCAGAAATAAAACAATAGGCAGGACAGAATCGCAACGCGCGAATAATACGGGGGATTAAAACAGAAAATATTTCCATTAGTCAAAACGCTGCATTTAAAATCGGACCAATTTGAATTGGAGCACAAATCCTAGGGAAAGAATTAAAAACGTAAGAAATAAAAAAAAACCAAATTGAATAATAGCGCACAACAGAGGGCTTAAGCGCACAATTAGCTCATTTGGGCACAACAACACGCGGATCCGATCATGGGTCGGGCTGATGCGCGGGTATCTTCATTCTCCAAACGGTACCGTTTCACATGGTTAAAAAAAATCAAAACCTCAAAAAAACATTTGGCTATTCCCCTTTCAAAAACATGAAATAAATCCCTAAAATTCTAGCTTTCTATTCCGGCCGACTCGAAATAGTTTGGATGGTGGTGTGTTTACTTAGGTGAGGTTAAAAAGCAGTGATGGCGGTGAGATTAATTCTTGTGGCGGTGAGATTGGACATTTGGCGATGAGATTAAAAACAAGATGGAGTGTGTGTTTGGATTCAAACGCAAATTGTAGGCGGTGAGGTGGAAATAAAAATGACCATTAAGGACATCATATTAGAATTGATATATAATAGTTTTTTTAAATTATTTTACTTATGTAAAATTATTAAAGTATGTGAATTTATGAATTCATTTAATAAAATATTAAAACGTATCTTCTAATATTTTATTATAAATAATTTAATGAATTATATAATTAATTTAAATTATTTATTAGATAAAATAAAAATTATTTTTAAATTTTATAGTTAAATATTTTTTATAACAATGATAAATATTATTTTCGCAAATAGTAACATTATACTTGGATCAAATTTTGAAGTATCTAACCGAATGATTTGTAATAAAAAAATATATTAACATAAGACATAACAAGTTTCATTATTACTAGAAATTAAGTTATGATACAAATTGTTTTTACAAATGTTGATTCATTAAACTATTTGCAATGGTTTCCCTTAACATTGAAATTTCAAGGTTGTAACAAAACTTTCATTTTGTAAAGAAAAGAATTTTCAATACGAAACCAAAGTTTGTTTCTCCAAAAGTTAATCAAATTTTAAATACTTTTAAATTTTTCATCTTTTGAAGATTTTTTTCTTCTAGCTTTGTCTTGCAAGAAATTTCTTCTCTTTTCATGAAATCTATCTTCTTGACATTTCTCATTTATTTATTTTAAAATTTTATAAAAAATTTGTTTTTAATTTTTTGTTATAATATTATTAATTTCAACTAATTTCCTTCAATTATTATATTCTTATAATTTATATGTTTTATGCTAAATTTTTATATACTTTTACGAATTTGTATATATCTATTTCTATTTTAATACTTTTTAATGTATAAATATATTTAATAAAAATATTAATTTTACATAAAAACACATGGCAAATCATAATTGGCTATAAGAAAATTTTTCAACATCTCTCAAAAATGAATTTAAAAATATAATAAAATATACTTTTAAGTACTAAATTGAAATTTTAAATATACTTTAAATCTGAAATTGAAAAGTCTCTAACTACTAAAGTGAGAGAATTAAGCCAAAATTTTAAAATGCATTATCAAATAAGATTAATCTAAATGGGGATGACACTTGATAAATATAAAATTATTCAATTTGTTCAAACCATTTTAATTTCATGATCACTTGGATGATATTCTTTAATTATTATTTGGATAACAATAAACAACCATCGATCGGACCACCTAAATTGGTAAAAATTAGGCAAAGATGCATGCAAACCGCATGCTTCAAAGACTCCCTCGATAGCTAGAAATTTCACTAAAATTTCACTTAGGCTCGTTTGTTTAGTAGTAAAATGTTTTTGGAAAATGATTTACGAAAATGATTTACAAAAATATTTTCCGTGTTTGGATAAATCATGTAAAATATTTTTCTTTGTTTGGCGATTTTCACGAAAATATTTTACGTAAAAGCTATTTTACATATATTAATAAATTTTATATACATATTAATAAATTTTATATTTTAAATTGTTTTACATATATTGCAATGATTTTTATAAATAAATAAATTAAATTAAATATATAATAATACTCAATTATTAAGCTACATTATTAATAAATCATAAAATGAAAACAACCAAAGTCAAGTTTTGTAATTGTGTTAAAAAAATAAAAAACAAGGATTGAATAAAAAAATAAAAACATTAAATATTACAAGGTGTTCAATAATCCTTCACAAATGAAGGGTGAGAAAGATGCTTGTCGATGCATAAATCTATTAAACTCATCCACAAATGTAAAATATCAACTATGACTCCTAACGTTGATACCACGAGAAAAGAAAAACAAATAAAGAATATTACAAGCCCTTAAAGCATCAAGTAAGTATAGTGGTATTGCTCGCATTGAAAATGCTACTCTTGCATTAACCTTTTCATAAAGAACCGGTTTAAACTATTGCATTAACCTTTCCATGCATCTTGGCGAACCGATACTTGTACATGTTCTTCTTCAATGTAAGAATAAACCACATAAAACCCGATCCCAATAACCCAACACAAAAAGGAAAAGATATCAATGACCATAGGTATTATTTTATATAAAAGGAAAATTCAAGGGCAATCACCATATAAAAAGTAAGAAAAGCATCTAGCATATAAGAAAACAATATAGGCATTCCGGAAATAATAAACTAGTTCCACTTTGGTCAAAATGATATAGGCATTCACACATAAAAGAAATGCTTAACCAACTCCGCAATGTACAAGAAGTAACAGATAGCCATTTGATACTTGATAAAATTTGCTAACAAACCGATACAAAAATTTATCAGAGTAATGAATTGACGAATGGTTGGTGATAAAGGCGACCATATACAAATAACATTGCGGTGAAGAAGAAATGCACGCCATAAAAGCAGAGATGAATACATGTTAGTAAGATTGAACACTAATGTCTATGGCACAACAAATATTGAAGGAAAATGTAGTATTCTCACCAATTTAATAGCCTAAATCTTGGAAGATGCTCATCTTCATGTGCTTTTCGAGTAGATTAAATGCAGCTTTTGCCATAAATATTTGGATAACCACCACCATAGTTGTGATATAGAGATGACCCATGTAGACAACTAATGCAAAACCTCCAATCATCCAAACAGTAGAGTATGTCCTAATCCACATTGATTTGTACTTGTTACGGTCATCCACAAGCAAAGTTCCACCATTTGGTTTGCTAGGTTCGGAATAACTGAAAGAATATTTGGATTTTATTAAGTTAAAGATAAAAGAACAGTTTTGCTTGCATAGAGAAATCTCCTCATCTCATCAACTAACAACAATAATACAATTACATAAAAAAATATATATCTAATTTGGTCCCGATAAATATTTTAAAATAAAGAGGAATGATGAACCATTTGTTAAGGTGAATGTTTTAATGCTTTCAAATATAAAGTCAATTTAGTAAGGTGAAAGGGTCCTTACAATATGGCCTAGAACCAGTGTTTATCCTCGAGTCGATTCAAAGATGACGTTCATATTTGATAAAACCAATGTTCACAGTGCCATCAACAAAATCAGCGATGATTGGTAAATTTCCTCCACGCCCTTTTCTCATGACATTTCGCTCAAAGACAATTCAAACCAACTTCATTGCTAGCCCTCCGAAAAGTGCAATGTTCACTTGATAAAAGTACTTTCCTATTTGTTTGATTGCTTCCTCACATCGGGCATATCTAACAAATCGCAAACAAGAATAGGCTCAATCAATAGCCCGATTATTATTTGCTACACCCTTTTCAACTTGCACTGTGATGGTAGTTGTAAATAGCATAAATAATCTAAAGAAAAGACTAGTATGCAAGGCGATGCTTGAGCTAAACCACTATTCGGCCTTTGTTTTCTTTGGTGGCAACAAGCGAGTGGGAGGACTGGAAGGGTTAAAGAACCATGTGAAAACATGTCTATTGAATTACAATGTGAAAAAGCAACCTCACACCACTCAACAAAAGGATAAAAAAGCACATGTAGAATTCACTTTTGTGATGAATGCACTAGTGAAGTAGCATATTTGTGTACAATAAATCATTACAATGTGAAATAAACCATGAAGCTAAGAAATGCATCATGTAGCACCTTAGTAAGTCACCCAAACAAGAATAAAGAGTAGAATATGATTTTCATTTCCAGAGTGAAAAAGCAAAAACGATTTGAAATTTTGTGCGCCAATTTACTAGCTTCTTCACCATACAAATCCATCCTTCATGATTTCCAAGGCAACCGATTGTCTAAGTATTTTCCATAAAAGAATGAAGACATAACTAGAAAACCTATGACTAAAGTCACTTTGCATTAGGAGAAATATAATTTGTTATTACAAAGGATAGAGATAGACCGATATCTACTCAATTCTACTTACCATGGTTTATCTTTTCTCGCTACTAAGGATCTAAGCACACCAGGACTAATCTTGTCGTGAGGACACCTTTTACGATATAAAAAGGATTTCTCCTTAACATAGCTTTGAAGTTTCGAGCTTCATGGTCCACCGTGCTTGATCCGAATAACAGCAAGGACAAGAATTAATAATACATGCATATTGCACATGAATCATGAAGAGAACTATGGAAAAATCTAGTGATCGCTTTCGTAGAACTCGAAATCATGTTCTAAGCCCCGATTCTTATAGTCATATTCTGCAAACAATAACAACAACTAGAATTGATTGAGGTGATGTCAAGTAATAAAACCCAATCTATTCAACTACTCAACAAAGCTCTATTCGAATTTCTTAGTGAACAGAACACTAGCATAATCTTCTAAACAAAGTAAACACCCAAGTCTTCAAAATAAATTAACTTGTACAACAAACTGTCTCCAAAATAGTGTGAGCAAATGAAATGGTATCTTGGCAAAAACATCAGTTCTCAGGAACATCATCCATGTCTCGCTCATTTGAGTCATGGTTGCCACAAGTAGCACAAACCTCTTTTACCAAAGGTCTTGATGCGGGGTTCCCAATATTCTTCATCATTGACTCAAAGGAGATGGGACACTAGTTTTTGTTGTCCCAGCCCTCTTCCTCGATGTAGTAAGTGCTTCCTGTTCCCATTTCTCACTTTATCATTTTAACCAATGCATTTCCAATTAATATAACTTTTAACACATCCAGTTATTTGAAAAATTAAAATTCAGATCATACAAATGGTAATTTCTTTTAACTTTTTAATGAAGGAATCAAATAAGTTTTAAATGTTACCTAGATATATAATTTTATTGGCACGGTGAACTTATACATTCTAGGAACTTAAGAGTCCGACTATATACTAAGGCTTACACGGTGCACGGCTAATAGTAAATATTCAACAGTTTCAAGCTCAATCAAGCTTTCTTGAAGTTGCTTCATATTCTCATCCATTTCTTAATCCCCTAAAATAACCACGAAATTGAACAACATTCAAGTAAAACCGAAAAGAATCTTGCTCAAATTGGTTCAACGAAAAGTAAAGATTTTTTTTTCTTTTCTCAATGAAGGAAAATAACAAGAGGCAATGAGAAGAAACAACAACTTTAGATATTTAAGGCAAAACAAAGCATTAAGATTAAGATGCAAAATCCGAGACCAAAAGGAACCGACTTAGATTGAATACTCTCGGTTTGGTAATTACATTAGGTTTTTTCGTAAAAGAGTGATAAAGCATAAATACGTGAGCAGAATAGATTAAAGTAAGAAAAATAAAAACAACTTACTTTAATCTAATAAAAATCAAAATAGAATGCCAATTTGACAATTTTGACGCAAAATCTAAGTTTTCTCAAATTAGTGAGATTGGCGAGATATTGAGAACTACAAAACCCAAACAAATTCGATTTCATGCGGTCTATGATAGAAGGGAAAGAGGTGGAAGGAAAATTTAATTTCTTTCCACCACTTTCTTCATTTGTTAAGAGGAAAGGAAAGCGAGTGGATTCACACTTTTCCTTTCCCCCAAATCAAGGATCCCAGAGAAAGAATCGGCCTTTGTCGGAAAAAAATGCCTCCAACAATTTTTCTAGATTGCTTTTAATCAAACCATGGCTTTAGATGAGAGAACACAAAATAAACATGGCGGCATGCAATAAGATAATGATGAATAAGTACCTTTATACCATAAGCAATACAATTAGATTGTCCCTAAACTGTAATTCCACGGAGATTTCCCAATTTAAGCGATAACAATCACAATCAAAGAATAAATTTGAAAAAAATGAACAAAAGATTAAAAAGAGTAAAACCAGAGGTTATGAAAGTTGAAAATTTATTGAACCCAAAATTACCTCGACAAGGGAAGCTTCTTTTTGCTTACAAAAGCAAACTCCACAGGATCTTAGCTTTATCGCAAAACCTTACGCAATTTTCCGGGTAATATATGAGTTGTTTTATAAGAAATAGAGTCTCGAAGACTATGAAAGTCCTTTAAGTTCCCTTTGCATATGGAAAGTATGGGTATTTTTGTGCGAGGGAAACACCAACTGCTCACCGACCTTTACACTCCAGTTGATTTTCATTGAGACCGGTCAAGGTGGAGATGAATTTTCACCGAACCTTGCCGGTGAACCAAACAAAGACAACAAGATACGGTGAGCGGTAATTTTTAGGCCAATCTCACCACACTGGAGGCAAACGATGAACCAAAGGGGCCCTAAGTACCATCTAACCACCAAAACTCCATCAAAATTGGTGTTTCAGCAATAAGTAGCACCCTTTTGATCCTCGTCTAAAGCCATACTCAGAAGCTTAGCACTCAACCACTCAAAAATCGACAGAGCTTTGGGTTCCATTTTATTGAAGGGGGACACCACCCTTAAACAAATCAAGTAAATTCTCTCCCTTTATTTCTTCTTTTCTTTTTGTAAATAAAAGCGAAAATAATATGTAAAGAAAAGAGAATAAACGATTCTCCTTAAATTTGACAGAAATTCCAGAATAAGATGAAGGATTGCCTTCCGAAAAGTATTTTTTGAATTGTTTTTTTTTTCTATTTTCGAGTGTGTATACAGTATGTGTGTATACCAAAAACCAAAAAATGGGATCTCTTTGTTCAACCATTAAAACGCCACCATAATAGGCGCGTAGGGGTGCACGAAGATCTAATTTACTAACATCTTCGTCTAAACTTGATTGTGACGGAGAAAACGAGGGCGCACAAAAGTAATCTTTCTTTTCTTTTTATTTTCGTATGAATATACACAGTAAAAAAAATGGAAAAGAAACTTGGAATCGCAGAAAAAAAACAATGAAATTACCTTTCTTGTTCTTATTTTGTATTTAATATTCTCTGTATTAAAAAAATTGTGAACCCTTACAGTGGTTTTTTCCTGCTTTTTAAAGCCGAAATCGGAAATAAAAATACAACTATTTTTTGTTTTCTTGTTTCTCTCGATTTCTATCGTTTGTCCTTTTTTGCGGTTTGGTGGCCAGCTGTGGAGTACGGAGGTCGTACGTGCCGACGTGGCGGGCGCTGAAAGCTTACTGCGCTGGAGGCTGCGGTGCGAAAGGGGAAACCCTAAGGTTTTCTGGTTGTTTTTGTTATCTGTTATGGGCTAGGGTAGTGTTGGGTTGCATTGGGCTAATTGATTGGGCTTTTTAATACCTAATTTGGGTTTTAAATTGAGTTTGTAAAAGAGACTGAACTTTTATTTTATTTTTGATTTTTGGTTTTATTTATTTGTTATTTGTTTTGTTAATGGGTCGGGCAAATTGGGTCTGCTACAACTATTAGGTAGCTTGCCAAGTAACACTGAGACTAATCTCAAGGAGAAAATTCAAGCCATAACAGCTCATGACAGTGAAAGGTTAGTTGAATCTGAACTTGAGCCAAGGCAAGAAACTATGGTAAGTGAAGGTTGAGGTAAGCCAAGAAAAGTCAAAATCGGTAATTAAAGAATACAAATCTCGTATGCCTTATCTCAATGCGATAAAGGAAGATGGCACAGAAGAACAGTTCGGTAAGTTCCTTAAACTTTTAAAGAAATTACATATTAACTTTACACTTCTTGAAGCTCTTTCATAGATGCCAGATTTAAGGAAATTTTTAAAAGAGCTCTTAACAAACAAGCAAAAGTTAGACGAGAAGTTGCATGTGGAACTAAATGCAGTATGCTCAGCAATGTTACAGAACATACTACCACGGAAATTAAAAGATCCAGGGAGTTTTACAATTCCATGTCTAATCGTTAGTTTATCTGTTGATAATGCTTTAGCTGATTTAGGGCCAAGCATCAATGTTATGCCATCTAAAATGTTTAAAGAACTAGGTCTAGTGAAACCCAAGCAAATTAGGATGAGTATTCAACTAGCTGATAAGACTATTCGCATCCCTAAGGGTATAATTGAAGATGTACTAGTTAAAGTTCATAAATTCATATTCCTCATAGACTTCATTATTTTAGATATAGATAAAGAAAATAGTATCCCCTTAATCTTAGGAAGACCTTTTCTAGCAACTGCCAGATCTAAAATTGATGTTAGCACAGGTGAACTCATACTTCGTATAGGTGACGAATCAATCAGTCTTCAAGCTCTCGACTCAGTTAGGATATCGAGTGAGAAAGGTGATGGCATAAATTTCGTTGATAAGTACCCAGTTAAACTTCCTTTCCAGGAAACACCACGGAATCACACTATAGAGCCAGACCCTATAGCTCGCACCAACAAGGAAATATCTCATGAGGAACGACGGTTTCAGACTGATGAGTTAGATGAGTGGGAGTGATCGCTGCAAAATAGTCTAGTTTTAATATTTATAAAAGAGTGATCGAACCTGTAGACCAACTGCGACAATGATAGAGGCAAGCACACCTATCGAACAGCAGTATAGCTCAGGCAAAAATATCTTATCGAACCCAAGGAACGTAAAAGTACTACTACTCAATTTCTTTCTATTATTTAGCCTAAAATATGGAGTGATTGGTTTATTAATCTAAAACAAATGAAATACTTAAACTTAAATGCAAAGATAAAAGAGCAAAACTTTGGGAAAAGACTTTGAAGAAAACTCAATTGATAAAGACGATACCTTCGGGAAGAATCTACCTATAAATTCACTTATTATCTACCTTTTCAATTTATATGATTTCTTTACTTAGCTTAATCCGTGAGACTCCCTAACCTACATTAAACCTTCACTCGAAGCGAATAACGTCTAACCTTAGGTTAATTAGTGGAACTCTCGTTCTCTTATAATAACCTCCTAAGGAAGCAGTAAATCGATCAATGGACTCCCATATTAGGTTTCACCCTAATTTGGCAAAATCTCGTAACCCTATCTCTAGGCACCCGATCAACTCCGCATAATTATACTAGATCTACTCTTAGGCAGGGTTTATTCCTCCTCCACCTAAGCACATCAGATAAATTTAAACAACATAATTAAAAACAAACTAAGTATTTATCTTATAAACCAAAAGAATTAAATAACAAAATCTATCATAGGTTTCACCCCTTTAGTATCTGAGGGGTTTAGTTCATAACTAAACAAGAAAACATCTCAAGAGAAAAGATAAAACAAAACATAAGAAATCCTAAAACCCCTGAAGGAATTGAAGAGGAGATCCTCCGTCTTGAATAGAACTCCAACTCTTCGAGATGGATCAATTGGCTATCTTCGAGACAGTCCCTGAACGAGAAAGGCTTGGTAGAAAACTCTGCTCAATCATCGATCCCTTGAATAGCCGCATTGGGGTGTTTTTATAGACTTTTGGGATGCATTACTTGTCTCCTAAGTACTCATAATTTAGGTACAATTCGTCCTAGGTGTTTAAGTAGACTTAGGATTGCGTTTCTTGGGATCCAAGCATCCTATTTCGAGTGAAATTGCTCTTTCTCGCGACAGGGGCACGGCTAAGGCACGCCCGTGTAAATTGAGGCTCATCCCGTGTCTCTATTCTGTTGATTTAGGCATAGCCGTGACACGTCCGTGCAAGTCGAGGGTCAGGCCGTGCTTCGGGTCTGTCGATTAGGGCACAGGCATACAAATCGGGGATAGGCCATGTTGGGCTTTTTTTCGACGAGACACGGCCATGTGGAATAAAGCCCAGGCCGTGTCGACTTCTTGGGTTGGCACAATTTGATCCGTTTTAAGCCCGTTTTACGTTCTTTCTATCCTTAGGTGTTCTCCTGAGTATAAGACATGAAAAGAAAGGATTAAGAGCATCTTTTTACATAAATCGAGGATAAATTCATCTAAAAGCATACTAAATGTGAGATTAAAATATGTTACTTTTACGGTTTATCAAATACACCCACATTTAAGCTTTTGCTTGTCCTCAAGCAAAATTCTCAACTTACAATTAAAAGGAACTTTCCATAATTCATAATTCCTATTAATAATGCCTCATCATAATTCATAGATAATTTATACATGGATAATTTAATTCAAAGAGCCATAAACTTTCAAACGCGATAAGTCATGATTTTGTAGCATGAAAACATAGGTGTCTCCCCTTATCTAAGTAATTTCCTTCAATTTAAAACTGACAAGGATTGACATCCTCACAGAAGATTCACTCAAACCACTCGAAGTGTTTAAGGTTCAAGAAATAAGCACTCTAAGTCGAACCTGAAAAGTTAATCCCATAGGCTTGCCTGAAAACCACATCTCCACCACTGTATATGAGATGATACACAAATCAAAAGGTCTTTAATCAGGGTTGCAACAGGGTTAGGGTTAAAGGTATGGATACAAGCTTAATTAATGGTTATAATCGAGACTAGAGGTGAGCATGGGTCTGCCACCAAAAAATTTTTTCACAGATTGGTAGGCCCGAGCCCTACCACGCCCAAATATGGGCCTAAAATTTTGTCGAGTCCTACCGCTTTAAAATTAGTAGGCTGAGCCAGCCCAAGCCTAGCCCAACTAGTATAAATTTTTATTTTATTAAAAATAAAATATAATAAATTCAATACATTTTTTAAAAAAATAAATATTAAAACAAAAAATAAATAAAAAATATAATAAATCAAATACATTTAAAAATATAATAAATCAAATACAAATAAAAAAATTTAAAATAAATCAAATACAATTAAAATATAACAAATAAAAATATTTGGTAATGTAAACAAAAAAAATCATACCGAGGCGACTTGACAATATTAAACCTCCCAACTAGAAACATTGAACTTACCTAACTAGAAACATTGAACTAAAATGAATATTGACTACTGAATGAAAACTAATATTATCACTGTTGATAATTACTCTATAGTAAGGAGTATTTTGATAATACTTTAATCTGAGCTTTTTCTTCAACAATTGGAGTTTAAATGCTCTAAGCTTTTTTTTATATACTACTAAAATTGAATATATACTTGAATTTTTTAAGAACAAACTAAAATAAACATAATAGAAGGAACTTTGGTGATTGAAATAACCTAATTCGGCAATTGATCAAATCAATTCTCGATAAAGGGTAGCCAAAGGAATGTTGATAACAAATACAAAGGGATTTTGGGTTAATATTAGTGGGTGAGTCAATAAAAAGGTTGTTAAGATTCAATGGGGTTCACTAGGGGTTAATTTGCATAGGTAGGATTTTTAGCGTAGTGAACAGGTTAAAACCTAGGTGCCTTTATCATCTCAGTGTATCAAATCATTAATGTGGTTTCGACATGTATAAACGAGGCAAGTTCTAGAATAACAGTTCAAAGTTGACATACTCATAATCAACTAAAGTGAGCATGAAAAAGGGTACATGCTCTATAAGGCTCAAAATCTCAAAAAAATTATGGGTGTTTTGACATCAATCTTTATAAATTTTGAACTTCAAGGTGATACTCAAATTCAGTTCAACAACCTATCAATTTTAATTTTTTAAAAAGTAGACTTATCATGCTTGATTCTCTAATATTCTTCAAATTTAATCATCAATGCACGATTAACTATGACTTACTCTAGAACATATCAATAAAAATAATAAATCATTAGAAATTTTACCCTAATTAATAATATGAGAAAAATACTTAAGATCAAGACTAAATTCCAAGGTTTTGAGAATTATGCAAAAGTTAGGCACTATTACCCCACACTTAAGATGTACATTGCCTCAATGTACTAAGATAAATAATGAAATTTATGTGCCAAATCAAAAGAGAAGTGGGAAAGTAATACTCCCCTAAATCTAGATGATCCTCAAGCGTCTTTGGTGGCGGTGATGTATTTTCTATGGGCCTGGTAGAGTGGCTGTCGAGAAGTAATTTGCTAGATGAAGAAATAAGGTAGCCTGCAAAGACATAGCCAAGAGATCTCGAGAAATAATAATATTATAGTAATAATATATTTAAAGACTAAGAAAATAAAGAGAAGGAGACTAAGAAGAAAACTAAAATTTAAAGAAAAGTCTAATGGACTAAGAAGTCCTTATTAGCGGGTGGTTCGTGGTGTGTGTATGATTTCTAAGGCTGCGGGTTGTTGGTGATGGTGAAAGTGGCGTGATTCCCTAGCAACCTTTAGATCCTAAAACCAAGAAACTAATATAAAATAAATTACATTAAGCAGAAAAGAAGTATAGATAAGGAAAATAAAGGAGATGAGAAAAGAAAAATAGAACCGAAAAGGTTTCTGAGACCCTTGACGTGTCAATTAAGTGAAGCTACCGGCATGAACTCATGTTGAGGTCTCCTTTGAAGAGATGATACTTACTTTCTTACATTTCTTTGGCATAATCTTTGTGTTGCTCAAGAGTTTTGGACCTTTTCTTTGAATAGAGAGAAAAATTTAGAAGAAAGAGAAGGAAGAAGGAATGTGAGAGAAAAGGGAAGGCTGTGGGGATTTAAATAAAATTTCAAATGGCTTGTTCCCACGCCCGTGTGCCGAGGGTGTGTCCATTCACACGGCTGCCTAGCACATCTGTGGCTAATGGCGTGTTGCTTCTTACACGCCGTTTCTTAGTTAGCCATGCCTGCTTTAGAAAGGTAGTATCCACACACGGCCTGTAGGCACGCCTGCTTATTTTGTCGACACACGTGCTTCAGGGTGGTTGGACTCGTGACGTCAAGGAGTGGTTGGACTGACTTGCACGGCCTTGCTCTTGTCAGTGGCGGTTCCGGTGGTCTACACAGCCACGGACACGGCCGTGTAGTCTGAAAATTTGCACTTTTGTGTTAGTTTCCAACTAAATACTTAGGAAAGAAAGATGGAAAGAAAAGAAACTGAAAACAAACTTGAAAATAAATAGTGTTAATGTTCGGGTTGCCTCCCGAGAAGCGCTCGTTTATAGTCTTAAGCTAGACTGTCCTCATGTTTGAAAATTTCAAGGAGGCTTAAAGGTTTGAATATATTCCCTCATGCTTGTAATTTTATTTTCATGTCAAAGTTGGAGTCGAGAAGCATTTACCTTGAATTTATCAAATTTTTGGTTACTTACCTCGATTGTATTGTGGGGGAAGATTTCGTGTACCTTGGGAAGAATTTCTCCCTTTGCCCTCAAGTCTGTTGAAGTGATGTGAAGATCGGCTTTGTCTAACAAAGACCGGTCTCCTATTTTAAAGTGATTTGATGTTCCTATGAGCTCTTCTGGTGGTTCCTTAGATTTTACTTTGTGTGGATCTGGCTTTTTTTTGGTGTATATCTTCTGCTCTTCTAAATTGTTGATTGTACGCTTTTGTGTTGGCTCAGTTTTGATGCTTCGTGATGTTTCCTGCGATGGAGGTTGAATAATTTGATTATCTATTGAAACAACTTTCTTACCTTCATCTTCCGTGGTTCTGGCTGAGTCGAGAGCTTGAAGATTGACTGATTCATCTCCTACACGAAGTATGAGTTCTCCTGTGGCAACATCAATTTTAGTCTTGGCAGTTGCAAGAAAAGGTCTTCCTAAAATTAAAGGAATTGAATTTTCCTCATCCATGTCTAAAACAACAAAATCTCATCGGGAAAATGAATTTATCGATTTTTACTAAAACGTCTTCAATAATGCCCCTAAGAATTCTAACAGTTTATCACTAGTTGGATACTCATCCTAGTTTGTTTGGGCTTCCCTAGACCTAGTCGTTTAAACAAAGGTATAAGGCATGACATTTATACTTGCCCTAAATCACCTAACGATTATCAATAGTTAAACTACCAATTAAACATGGAATCGTAAAACTCCCGGATCTTTTAATTTCTACGGTAGTCGGTTTTGTAGCATTGCTGAGCATGTTGCGTTAAGTTCCACATGGTGCTCTTCATCTATTTTGCGTTTGTTTGTTAAGAGTTGTCTTAAAAATCTCATTGCATCGGGCATCTGAAAAAGAGCTTTAAGAAGAGGTAAGTTAATGTGTAATTTCTTTAGAAGTTTTAAAAACTTACCGAATTGTTCTTCTGAATCATCTCTTTTCAATGCTTTGGGATAAGGTATTCGAGGGCGGTACTCTTTAATTATCGGTTTTTCTTGTGCTACCTCTATTTTACCTGTTTCTTCCTTGGTTTCTTGTACTGGGGTGGGCTTGTCTACCTTTGTATCCTCTTGAGATGTGATGGCTTGTATCTATTCTTTTGGGTTTATTTCTGTGTTGCTTGGTAGATGTCCTTGTTGTCGTTCTGAAACAAGCTTTGTGAGTTGTCCCACTGACCTAGTGATTTCCTCGACTTGTTCCTTGATTTCTTTGATCGATATTCCTTGGTTATCAAGTGTTGTATAAGTTCTTTAGAGACGGGCATCTGTTTCTTCCATGAACTTTTTCAACATCTCTTCAAGAATCGGCTTCTTTTCCGGTGGATAAGGTTGGTTTTGGTAATTTGGAAGAGGTTGCTGCCTTTGATTTCCTTGTCCTCCCCACGAAAAATTTGGGTGGTTCTTCCAACTGGATTGTAAGTGTTACTATAAAGATTATTATTAGATCTGAAATTGTTACCTATATAGTTTGTCCGCTTGTTTTACGCTCCGGTTGGTAAGGTGGGTACTCGAATTAGCCACATTCCCGCCACTTCGCATTGCATGACCGGATGTACCTATGAAGAACATAAATTATCAAGTTTTTATTCATGAACTCCATTTGTGTTGACAACATTATCATCAAGTCTATGTTAAAAACTCCAACCGATTTTGTCGGTTTAGCCCTTGTAATTTGCCATTGATAGGTGTTAAATGACATCTCCTCAATAAAATCGTAAGTCGCTTGAGATTTTTATTATTCGAGTTCCACCTACCGATGAATCAATCATTTGCCTAGTTGGAGAATTCACCATTGTAAAAAGTTTTGACTTGAAGCTACAAAGGTAATCCGTGGTGTGGACATCTCCTTATGAGATCCTTATATCTTTCCCATGCATCATATAATGTTTCTACGTCATTCTGCATAAAAGAAGATATATCATTCCTAAATTTGGCCGTTTTGGCTGGTGGAAAATACTTTAAAAGAAATTTTTTGGTCATTTGATCCCATGTGGTGATTGACCCTCGTGGTAACGAGTTCAACCACTGCTTTGCTTTATTTTTTAATGAAAAGGAAATAACCGAAGACCTATGGCATCGTCAAAAACGCCATTTATTTTGAAGGTATCACAGAATTCTAAAAATTAGATATATGAGTGTTTGGATCTTCATCCGCAAACCATCAAATTGAACAAATTGTTGAATCATTTGTATTGTGTTAGGCTTTAATTCAAAATTATTAGCAGCTATAATGGGCCTAATAATACTAGATTCTCGCTCATTAAATTAGGTTTAGCATAATCATACATAGTACGCGAGCATTCTATTCTTGCACATTTGGTGGTGGATTGTTTTCGTCCATCCCTTTAGTAGGATTGGATCCTTGTTTGTTCTCCACTTTGATAGTCTAGGGCTCGCCTAATTTCTCTCGCGATTTCGTGAGCGGTAGCTTCAATGTCACTTTCAGATTGTAATGGTCCTCTCGGTTTCTTCTAGTCATAAACTAGATGTACCTGCTATGAAAAGAAAGGAAGAAAATTAGAAAAAAAAAATTATGTATAAAAATAAGAGAAAATAAAAATAATGGCTAAAGTAATAGAAATAGAGTTTTCTTAATATTTTAGAGTTCCCCGGCAACGGCGCCAAAAACTTGATCGCTGCAAAACAGTCTAGTTTTAATATTTATAAAAGAGTGATCGAACTTATAGACCGACTGCGACAATAATAGAGGCAAGCGCACCTATCGAATAGTAGTATAGCTCAGGCAAGAATATCTTATCGAACCCAAGGAACCTAAAAGTACTACTACTCACTTTCTTTCTATTATTTATCCTAAAATATGGAGTGATTGATTTATTAATCTAAAACAAATGAAATACTTAAACTTAAATGCAAAGACAAAAGAATGAAACTTTGGGAAAAGACTTTGAAGAAAACTCAATTGATAAAGACGATACCTTCGGGAAGAATCCACCTATGACTTTACTTATTATCTACCTTTTCAATTCATATGATTTCTTTACTTAGCTTGATCCGTGAGACTCCCTAACCTATATTAAACCTTCTCTCGAGTGAATAACGTCTAACCTTAGGTTAATTAGTGGAACTCTCGTTCTCTTATAATAACCCCTAAGGAAGCGATAAATAATCAATGGACTCCCATATTAGGTTTCACCCTAATCTGCAAAATCTCGTAACCTATCTCTAGGCGCTCGATCAACTCCGCTTAATTATGCTAGATCTACTCTTAGGTGGTCTATTCCTCCTCCACCTAAGCACATCGATAAATTTAAAGCAACATAATTAAGAACAAACTAAGTATTTATCATATAAACCAAAAGAATTAAATAACAAAATCATTCATAGGCTTCATCCCTTCAGTATCTCGAGGGTTTAGTTCATAACTAAACAAGAAAACATCTCAAGAGAAAAGATAAAACAAAACATAAGAAATTCCTAAAACCCCCTAAAGGAATTGAAGAGGAGATCCTCCGTCTTGAGTAGAACTCCGACTCTTCGAGATGGATCGATTGGCTATCTTCGAGACAATCCCTTAACGAGAAAGGCTTGGTAGAAAACTCTGCTCAATCATCGATCCTTTGAATAGCCACCATGGGGTGTTTTTATAGACTTTTAGGATGCTTTACTTGTCTCCTAAGTACTCATAATTCAGGTACAATTCATCCTAGGTGTTTGAGTAGACTTAGGATTGCATTTATTGGGCTCCAAGCATCCTATTCCAAGTGAAATTGCTCTTTCTCGTGGTAGGGGCACGGCTAAGGCACGCCCATATAAATTGAGGCTCAGCCTGTGTCTCTATTCTTTTGATTTAGGCACGGCCGTGACATGCCCGTGTAAGTCGAGGGTCAGGCCGTGCTTCGGGTCTGTCAATTAGGGCACAGCCATGCAAATCGAGGATAAGCCATGTTGGGCTTTTTGTCGATGAGACACTACTGTAAATTGGTGACGGTAGTGTTCTAGGTGGATAGCAAGGCACAATTTACTGTGGAATGAAGCCAGTGTGTGTCGACTTCTTAGGTTAGCCCAATTTGATCCATTTTAAGCCCATTTTACGTTCTTTTTATCCTTAGGTGTTCTCCTGAGTATAAGACATGAAAAGAAAGGATTAAGAGCACCTTTTTACATAAATCGAGGATAAATTCATCTAAAAAATACTAAATGTGGGATTAAAATATGGTACTTTTACGGTTTATCAGGGAGACACATTTCAAGGAGGAATCAAACCCACACGAAGTGAAACCGAAGGAAACCCCAGAAGAACTTAAAGGAACATCAAATCACTTCAAAATAAGAGATCAGGTATTATTAGATATTACAGACCAGCGAATCGCCACATCAAACCTGAAGATAACCGAAGAGATCCCTCTTACTGTACTTAATGTTTTCCCTTTACGGAACAGTTGAGGTAAGTAATTCTTCTTTCGGCACTTTTAAAGTAAACTCAGCTCGACTCAAATTATATGATGATAGCACGAAAATGATTTTTCACTCCTTAAATCGCCGTGAAGGTACAAATGAGAGGTAAGTCTAGCTTAAGACTTTAAACTAACACTTCTCGGGAGGCAACCCAAGCACTAACCCTATTTATTTTTATTTTTTTAGCACCTAACTACAGACTAACCAAGTTAATGAAGCGCAGATTGTCACATAACACGGCCTTACACACAGCCGTGGTCGTGGCCATGTGGATGCTACGGATCTCCGTACTGACATGGCAGAGATAGTACGAGATAGGATGAGAAAAATATCTTTGAATCACGGACTCACCTAACACCACGGCCGTGCGACATAGCCATGGCCGACATTGATGAACCTACACGGGCATGACAACTTAAACATAAGGCGTGGGAAGTGATTGAACCACCACATGACCGTGCGATATGGTTGTGTGACACAACACACCCTCGATACACGGGCATGGGGACGCACCAGAACTAAAAATTTTCTATTTAAAACACCCCTCTCCCCTTCTCACCCATTTTCTATCCACTCCCACTTCCCTCCATCTTCACTCTCTTCCTTCTTCACTCCATAAAAGCCTCAATATACACTTCAACAATGTCGAAGAAACTAAAAGATCCAAGTCCTGTCTCCCTGTACGAGACAAATCAACATAAGTTCATGCCGGCCGCTTCATTAACTCGACAAGCCAAGGGTCTTTGAGACCATTTAACTTTTATTTTACTTTTCTCTTCTCCTTTATTTTCCTTTTCTTTATTTTTCATATATTAAATTTAGTTTATTTTTTTTTAGTTTCTTGGTTTTAGGTTCTAAAGGCTGCTAGGGAATCACACACCATGGCATTAGAAATCACACCCACCTCGCGAACCATCTACCAATAAGGACTTTCTAGACCATCCATATTTTATCTTAGTTTTATTTTAATTCATATTTTCTTTATTGTTATCTTTATTTACTTTAATTATATAATTAGTATAATTTAAATTATTCTTATTTCTTGGCTAATTCTTCACGAGTTACCCAATTTCTTTATCTAGCACAGGAATTAGAGGCGATCCCTCCAACTTATCTTTAACCTCCAAATCAAGTTTCTACACTTCCAACTCAAGGAATCCATCCAAAAATTCAAGAAGTTTCACTCTCTCCGTCTCTTTTGATTTTCTTGTTTTATGATTATTATCCATCTTTGTACATTGAGGGAAATGTACATCTTAAGTGTGGGGGTGAAAGTTTATTAGAAAAAGTGCCTAACTTTTCGCATTATTCTCAAATCCCTGAATGATATTCTGTCTTAAAGTAATTTTCTCATATCACCAATTAGAATGAAATTCTTGTTGATTCATGATTTTTATTGATAAGTTTTAGATTAAGTCATTGATAATTGTGCAATGATGATTTAAACTTTAAGATACTAGAGAATCAAGCATGATGAGTCTATCTTTAAAAATTAAAATTCCGTTAGGTTGTCTACCTGAATCTAAATTGTTATCTTGAAGTTTTAAATTTATGAGGTTGACATCAAAATACCCATAATTTTTGTAAGATTTTGAGCCTTTTAGAGCATACATTCTTTTCGTGCTCATTTTATTGATTATGAGTTTGTCAACATTGATTTGTTATTCTAGAACTTGCTTCGATTATACATGTCAAGACCACACTATTGATTTGATATACAGAGATGATTAAGGCACTTATGATTTAACCCACTTACTCCACTAAAAGCCTACCCTCATAATTGACACCTAGTGAGCCCTTTTGATCCTAACAACCCTTTTTATTGACTCAACCCACTAATATTAACCCGAAACCCATCTCGTATTTGTTATCACCATTCCTTTTGATTACCCTTCTACCGAGATTTGTTTTGATTAGTTGCTTAATTAGATTATTTTAGTTGTTAAAGTTCTATTGTATATTTGATTTGTTCTTAAAAAATAAAAAAAAAAATTCAAAGTATATTCATTATTAGTTATGTGATTAAGCGAGCCTATACATTTAATTTCAACATCTTGAAGAAGAAGTGCGTATTATAAGTATTACAAGTTTTCAATTGATGTAATTATTCAAGTTATTAGTCATTTTTTCTAGTTAGGTAATTTTTCAATTCAATCTCGATTCTAACCCCTCTAATTCAGCCTTTATCCACACCTTTAACCTAAGCCCCGTTATAACCCTTTTTAAAGACCTTTTGATTTGTGTATCATCTAATTTTATAGTGTTGGAGATTTGATTTTAAAGCAAGCCTATGGTAATAAATTTTCAAGTTTGACTTTTGAGAGCTTAATTTTTGAACTTTAAACACCTTGAGTGATTTGAGTGAATCTTTTGTGAGGATGTCAACTTTTGTCGATTTTGAATTAAAGGTCATTATTTAGGTAAAGGGAAACACATATGTTTTCATGCTACAAACTCATGACTTTGATTGTTTGAATCTTTAGGACTCTTTAAGTTGAATCATCCATGTATAAATTATCTATGAATTATGATGAGGCATTGTTGATGAATATTATGAATTGAGGAAGTTCATTTTAATTATGAGTTGAGAATTTTGCTTGAGGATAATAAAAAGCTTAAGTGTGGGGGTATTTGATAAACCGAAATAGTAACATATTTTAATCCCACCTTTAGAATGTTTTTGGATGATTTTTCCCTTTAATTATGGAAATAGGTGCTCTTAATCCTTTGTTTTCATGTTTTATACTCAGTAGAGCACCGGAGGATGAAAAGAACGAGAAACGGGCCAAAAACGGAGAAAATGGGCCAAAGTATGAAATTCACACGACCTGGGCACAAGACCACACGGTCATGCCTCGTAAAAAGAGTTGACCATGGCCGGACCCCGAAAAGCATGGTCGTGCCTCATCGACAGGTTCGAACATGGCCTGACCACGATTTACACGGGCGTGTGCCATGGGCATGTCTCTGTCGCAGAAAATGAGAATTCTATTCAAATTATGGTACTTAGAGGCAAAGAAACATATTCTAAAAGCCTATATAAAGACCCTAGAGGCCAACCTTTAAGGGGGCGTTCAGCTAGGCCAAATAATCGAGCCAGAGCAGTTAATTTCAAAGATTTACTCGAAAAAAGCTAGTTGACTCATCTCAAGAAGCCAAAATCATACTCAAGACGGAGGATCTCTCCTTCAATTTCTTTAGGGGGTTTTAGGGATTTCTTATGTTTTGTTTTATCTTTTCTTCTGAGATTTTTCTTTTACAATTATGAACTAAACCCTCAAATACTTGAGGGGGATGAAATCAAAGATGGATCTTGTTATTGTTATCTGAACTGAATGATAAATATTTGATTTGTTCTTAACTATGTGTTCTTAATTCTTATTTGGTATTTCTGGGATATTGATTCAAGTGTGATGTGCTTAGGCAGAGGAGGAAGAGACCCTGTCTAAAAGTAGATCTAGTAAAGTTAAGCGGAGTTGCTCGCGCGCCTAGATATAGGGTGACAAGAATCTGCCGGATTAGGGTCAAACCTAATATGGGAGTCCATAGATCGAGTTAATGCAATTCTAGAGGTTTTAATTAGAAAGAGATTTCAATTAATCAACCTAGGGTTAGACGTTAGTATCCTTGAAGAGAGGTATTAATATAAATTAGGGAATCCTACGGATCAAGTCAAGTGAATAAATCGTCAGGTTCAGAGCTAGATAACAAGTGAAGTCTAGGTGCATTCTTCCTCAAGTATTGTCTAAATCAATCGATTTTCCCTCAAGTCATTCCCCAATTTCTTCTTTGTCTTAGCACCTTTAGCTTAGTTAATTAGTTAATTTTAGATTAGATAAAAATCCACTTAATTCTTAGGCTAAATAATAGAAAAAGAGTTAATATTAGTACTTTTGGTTGCTTTGGGTTCGACAATCCGGTCTTGCCACTAGCTATACTACTGTTCGATAGGGGCACTTACCTCTATCGTTGTCTTAGTTAGTTTTAGGTTCGATCATTCTTTTTTTATAAATTTTTAAGACTCGACAGACATGATCAATCGATCTACATAAGTTCATGCCGACCGCTTCATTAACTCAACAAGAAAAGGACCTTTGAGTCCATTTATTTTCTCTTTTTCTTTTCTCTTCTCCTTTATTGTCCTTATCTTTATTTCTCTTATACTAAATTTAGTTTATTTTATTTTAGTTTCTTGGTTTTAAGTTCTAAAGGCTACTTGGAAATCACCATACCACGGCCTTAGAAATACACCCACCTCGCGAACCATGTAACAACAAGGACTTTTCAGTCCATTAATCCTTTCTTTAAATTTATTTTACTTCTTACATTCTTTCCTTTTATCTTTATTTTCTTTAAATATATAATTAGTATAGTTTAAATTATTCTTATTATTTCTTGGCTAACTCTTCACGAGATTCCCAATTTCTTCATCTAGCGCAGAGATTGTTGGCGGCCACCACACCACCACTAAAGACGCCCCCTCCAACTTGTCTTTCACCTCCAAATCAAGTTTCCACACTCCAACTCAAGGAATCCATCCAAAAATTCAGGAAGTTTTACTTTTCTACCTATCTGTTGACTTTCTTACTAATGATTAATATCTATCTTTGTACATTGAGGGCAATGTACATCTTAAGTGTGGGGGGTTAACTTCAAAATTTCCTAACTTTTTGCATTATTCTCAAATCCCTGAATGTTATCTTGTCTTAAGTAATTTACTCATATCACTAATTAGAATGAAACTTCTGTTGATTTATGATTTTTATTGATATGTTTTAGATTAAGTCATACTTAGTTGTGAATTGATGATTTAAACTTTAGGAGACTAGAAAATTAAGCATGATGAGTCTATTTTCAAAAAATTAAAATTTTGTTAGGTTGTCTACCTGATTCTAATTATTACCTTAAAGTTTGAAATTTACAAGGTTGACATCAAAAACCCATAATTTTTGTGAGATTTTGAGCCTTTTAAAGCATACATTCTTTTCTTGCTCACTTTATTGATAATGAGTGTGTCAACATTGATTTGTTATTCTAGAACTTGCTTCGATTATACATGTCAAGACCACATCATTGATTCGATATACAGAAATGATAAAGGCACTTAGGATTTAACCCATTCACTCCATTATAAAGCCTACCTTCACAATTAACCCCTAGTGAATCCTTTTGATCTTAACAAACCGTTTCTTGACTCACCGATTAATATTAACCTAAAACCCATCTTGTATTTGTTATCACCATTTTTCTTGACTACGCTTCTATCGAGACTTGATTTGATCATTTGCCTAATTATTTTATTTTAGTAGTTGAATTCATCTTATATTATGTACTTATCTTGATTTGTACTTAAAAAAAATTGAAGTATATTCATTATTAATTCTATAATTAAGTGAGCTTATACGTTTAAATTCCACATCTTGAAGAAGAAGTTCGTATTATTAGTATTACAAGTTTTCAATTGATGTAATTATTCAGGATTAGTTCATTTTTCTAGTTAGGTAAATTGTCAATTCAATCTCGATTCTAACCCTCTAATTCAGCCTTTATCCATACCTTTAACCTAAGTCTTGTTACAACCCTTAAAAGACCTTTTGATCTGTGTATCACTTCATTTTATAGTGGTGGAGATTTGATTTTCATGCAAACCTACGTGATTAACTTTTCACGTTGACTATTGAGTGCTTAATTTTGAACCTTAAACACTTTGAAAGATTTGAGTGAATCTTTAGTGAGGATGTCAACTCTTGTCGTTTTAAATTAAAGGTGATTATTCAGGTAAAGGGAAACACCTATATTTTCATGCTACAAAAACTATGACTTTGATTGTTTGAATCTTTAGGACTCTTTGAGTTAAATTATCCATGTATAAATTACCTATGAATTATGATGAAACATTATCAATGAATACTATGAATTGAGAAAGTTTGTTTTAATTGTAAGTTGAGAATTTTTCTTGAGGACAAGCAAATGCTTAAGTGTGGGGGTATTTGATAAATTGTAATATATACATATTTTAAACCCGCATTTAGCATACTTTTGGATGATTTATCCCTTTAATTGTGGAATTTGATGCTCCTAATCCTTTAATTTCATGTTTTATAATTAGGAGAGCACCAGAGGATGAAAAGAACGAGAAATGGGCCAAAAACGGAGAAAATAGGCCAAAGTACGAAACTCACGGCCGTGCCTCTTAAGCAGACCCGAACACGGCCTGGACTCAAATCACAAGGTCGTGCCACACAGGCGTGTCCCTACATTGACTTGTTTTAATTCCGTTCGGATTAGGATACTTCGAGGCAAATAAAGACATTCCAAAAGCATATATAAACACCCTAGAGGCCAACCTTCAAAGGGCAGTTCAGGTAGGCCGAGGAGCCAAGCCAGAGAGGTCGAATTGTCGGATTTACTCGAAGAAAGCCAGTTGATTCATCTCAAGAAGCCAGAGTCATAATCAAGACCGAGATCTTCCCTTCAATTTCCTTCAGGGGGTTGTAGGGTTTTCTTATGTTTTGTTTTATATTTTCTTCTGAGATGTATTCTTTTATGATTATGAACTAAACCCCTCAAATACCTGAGAGGGATGAAACCTAAGATGGATCTTGTTATTGTTTTCTGAACTATATGATAAATACTTGATTTGTTCTTAATTATGTGTTCTTAATTCTTATTTTGATATTTCAAGATATTGATTCAAGTATTGATGCGCTTAGGCAGTGGAGGAATATTCCCAGTTTAAGAGTAGATCTAGCATAGTTAAGCGGAGTTGATCGCAACCCTAGAGATAGGATGACAAAAATCAGCCGGATTAGGGTCAAACCTAATATGGGAGTCCATAGATCGAGTTAATGCAATTCTAGGGGTTTTAATTAGAAAGAGATTTAAATTAATCAACCTAGGGTTAGACGTTAGTCGCCTCGAGAGAGGTATTAATATAAATTAAGGAATCCTACCGATCAAGTCAAGTGAATAAATTGTCTGGTTCAGAGTTAAATAACAAGTGAAGTCTAAGTGGATTCTTCCTCGGGTATTATCTTAATCAATTGGTTTTCCCGCAAGTATTTCCCCAATTACTTCTCTGTGTCTTAGCATCTTTAGTGTAGTAGTTAGTTAATTTTAGATTAAATAACAATTCCCTTAATTCTTAGGCTAAATAATAAAAAGAAAGTTAGTATTAGTACTTTTGGTTCCTTGGGTTAGACAATCTGGTCTTGCCACTAAACTATACTACTGTTCGATAGGTACACTTGCCTCAATCGTGGTGATAGTTAGTTTCTAGGCTCGATCATTCATTATATAAATTTTAAGACTCACAGATAACGATCATGGTTCACATAGACTATGTTAAATTCGAAAAGAAGAATTTGCCATCTGGCCATCCTTCCATTCAAAGTAGTCGACTATATCATATATTTTAGAAGGTCTACTTTTAAGATTAGCCAAGTCGTATGGTACAACATGTACTGCCTCAATCTTCGAGTTGTCCAGATCAAGGCGCAACATAATTTTTCAATTGGCAAATATCTCATTTCACACTCAGTGAATTTCTTACTGAGGTAGTATATTGCTCTGTCTTTCTTTCCTGTCTCATCATGTTGGCCAAGCACACATCCCAATGAATTGTCAAATACTGTAAAATAGAGTATAAGTAGCCTATCTAGACTTAGTGGTGACAACACTAGGGTAAAGGACAGGTACTGTTTTACCTTGTCAAAAGTTTTTAGGCATTCATCATCCCATACGCCTGGATTGTGCTTCTTAAGAAGATGGAATATGGGGTCACATTTCTCAGTTAGTTGTGAAATAAATGAGCAATGTAATTTAGTCTTCCTAAGAAACCTCAAACTTCTTTTTGAGTGTGCGACGGAGGCAATTCTTGTATAGCCTTTACTTTGTCTGGGTTTATTTCAATTCCCTTTTCACTGACTACGAAACTTAGCAGTTTTCTTGACCTAGCCCCAAAAGAACATTTTTTTGGATTGAGATTTAGTGAAATTTTCTCAACCTCAAGAATAATTTCCTCAAAACTTGCACATACTCCTTTTTTGTTCGAGATTTTGCAATCATATCGTCGACGTAAACCTCTATTTCTTTGTGCATCATGTCATGAAACAATGTTACCGTGGCTTTTTGATACATTGCTCCCGCATTTTTTAATCCAAATGGCATCACCTTATAACAAAATGTTCCCCACAAGTTCACGAATGTGGTCTTTTCCATGTCTTCAATATGCATCTTTATCTGATTGTATCCAAAGAAGTCATCCATTAAGGAGAACAGTGAGTAGCCTGTCGTGTTATCCACTAAAGTGTCAATGTGAGGCATTGGAAATTGTCTTTTGGGCTGGCCTTGTTTAAGTCTTTGTAATCTACACACATCTGTACATTTTCGTCTTTCTTAGGGACGGGGATGATATTGGCTACCCATTCTGAGTATTTAACCACTTGTAAGAACCCAGCATCGGATTGCTTCTTGACCTCTTCTTTTATTTTATCACAACATCAGGTCTCATTCTTCGGAGCTTCTGTTGAACTGGTTTGCACTCTTCTTTTATGGGGAGGCAGTGTACCACAATATTAGTGTTTAACTCGGGCATATCTTGATACAACTATGCGAAGATATATTTGAATTCTTGAAGTAACTCAATGAGGTCTCGTTTTGTTTCTTCGGCTATGCAAGTTTTAATTTTCACTTCTTTTTCTTCTTCCAAGATCACAATCTCTACTGTCACTTTGTGAGGTAGAAACTGTTTCTCTTCTTGTTCTACCATCCTTACCAAATTCGGAGATAAGTTACAGTCTCTGTCATCTTCAAAATCCTAAGATCCCTCTAGACATATGTCTCGCTCAAAAGGAGATTCTGGTCGATGGCGCGCCACTCATGTCGTTGATATCCGGAGACCTGCTAGGCAAACGCGAAGGAATATCCAAAGAACAAATGAATCTAAGAATAGCTATTTGTATGGTAGGGTTATGAATGAAATGAAAGAATAAAGGAATATATGCTTAGAGTGATACACAGAAATGCATTTTTTATTGAAATAAAGATGTTGGACATGAGCCTATTTCACAAAAGGATTATTATTGCTTTTAGGCTTAAAGCAACAAGCGTGTTTTGAACATTACTCTGAATCAACTCTAAAAAAATACAAAAATCTCTTCTGCAGTCCAGTTGTTCAGAACACTTCCAACCTCATAAGGGCGGATGCCCAAAAAGTTTTCTTCCACCATTTCCTTTTCAGATATGGCGTTGATGCTCAGATTTCCCATCATATCTTCATCAATTGCTTTTTTTGTCATCTTCCGTTCAAGCTGAATAATTCCTCCTGACATGAATGTTCTGGATATATAGGGGAAGATCATTGGTTCCCACTTGACCTCTACTCCGCTTAATCACACTCTTCTCTCCTGCTTCTTCTCTAACTCCTTCTTCCTTTGCTTTACGTCTGGCTTATACCCAAGCCAAAGTGATCCCGTTTGTCAGTCAAGATTGGTACTTCGACTCGTCCATGGAGGTATTTCCCGAGTCCCCTTCCAGGCAATGCTCATTTGCCTACTGTTAGTTGTAAGCTCATCCTTGTAGCTTTGGATATTTTGGGCATTAGGATCTTGCTTCCCTCAACGATGAAGGTTGCGTTCATAAATTCCAGCGATCGAAAGGAACATTCTATCGCTTCACCATCAGCCTCTATGTATGACGCATCACTGGTAACGGACGCAATAATGTCTTCTTCTGTATTTATCATTATCAGTCAGCCTTCCGTTACCAACTTTAGCTTTTGGTGCAGTGATGATGGTACCGCCCCTGCTGAGTGAATCTAAGGCCTCCCCAATAGACAATTGTAAGAAGGCTTGATGTTCATCACTAAGAAGTCTTCCTCATACATATTTGGACTGATCAAGAGAGGTATCTCAATCCTTCCCATTACCTTTCTTTCGGTGCCGTCGAATACTGATCATGTCAAACAGTAGAGTTTTAATGAATGACCGAACCTGTAGACTAACTATGGCAACGATAGAGGCAAGTGCACCTATCGAACAGTAGTATAGTTTAGGCAAAAATATCTTATCGAACCCAAAGGAACCTAAAAGTACTACTACTCACTTTCTTTCTATTATTTAGCCTGAAATATGGAGTGATTGGTTTATGAAACTAATGAAAAACTAAACTAGATGCAAAGACAAAAGAATGAAATGGAAAAAGACTTTAGAAAAACTCAGTTGATGAAGATGATACCCTCAGGAAGAGTCCACCTATGACTTCACTTATTATTTATTCCCCAAACCATATGATTTCTTTACTTAGCTTGATCTGTGAGACTCCCTAACCTATATTAAACCTTCTCTCGAGGCGAATAACGTCTAACCTTAGGTTAATTAGTGGAACTCTCGTTCTCTTATAATAACCCCCAAGGAAGCATAGAATTGATCAATGGATTCCCATATTAGGTTTCACCCTAATCCAGCAAAATCTCGTAACCCTATCTCTAGACGCCCAATCAACTCCGCTCAATTATGCTAGATCTACTGTTAGGCAGGGTCTATTCCTTCTCCACCTAAGCACATCGGATTAAATTAAGCAATATAATTAAGAACAAACTAAGTACTTATCATATAATTTAGAAATCAAATAACAAAATCAATCATAGGTTTCATCCCCTTTAGGTATCTGAAGGGTTTAGTTCATAACAAAGTAGGAAACCATCTCAAGAGAAAAGATATAACAAAACATAAGAAATACCTAAAACCCCCTGAAGAAATTAAAGAGGAGATCTTCCATCTTGAGTAGAACTCCGCTTCTTGAGATGGATCAACTGGCTATCTTGAGTATTTCCTAAAAGATGAAAGCTTGACAAAAGCCTCTACTAAAAAATGTCCTCTTCAATGTCTGCCTTGGGTTATTTATATAGGCCTTTGAGATGCTTTACTTGGCTCATAAGTACCTCTTTCAAGTAGAATTACTATTAGGGTGTTTAAGTAGACTTAGGAGTATGTTTTTTGGCTTCAAGCATCCAAATCCAAGTGAAATTGCCCTCTCCCGCGGCAGGGGCACGCCCATGGCACACGCCCATGTCAATCGAGGTTGGGCCATGCCTTGATTCTGTCGTTTTGGGCACGGCCGTGTTAAGTCAAGATTCAGGCCGTGCTTCAAGTCTGTTGATTGGGACACGGCCATGTAGATCGCTTGACACACCCGTATGTGGTAATGAGGTGATGCGCGGCCATGCAAATCGTGAGTTAGGCTGTGCTCTAGGTAGTCGGCGAGACACAGCCGTGCAGGCTTTGTGCCAGGCCGTGTTGATTTCTTACTAAGGCCCAATTGCTCCGTTTTAAGCCTGTTTTATGTTCTTTTTATCCTCGGGTGCTTTCCTGAGTATATGACATGAAAAGAAAGGATTACAAGCACCTTTTATATAAAATCTAGGGCTAAATCATCAAAAAGCATACTAAATGTGGGATTAAAATATGTTACTTTTTTGGTTTATCAAATACCCCCACACTTAAGCTTTTGCTTGTCCTCAAGCAAAATTCTCAGCTTACAATTAGAACGAACTTTCCATAATTCATAATTCCTATCGACAATGTCTCATCATAATTCAAAGATAATTTATACATGGATAATTCTCAAAGAACCCTAAAGATTCAATCACGATAATTCATACCTTTATAGCCCGAAAATATAGGTGCCTCCCCTTATCTGAATAATTACCTTTAATTTAAAACCGACAAGGATTGACATCCTCACTGAAGGTTCACTCAAATCACTCAAAGTGTTTAGGGTTCAAGAATAAGCACTCATAAGTCGAACCTGAAAAGTTAATCCCATAGGCTTGCCTGAAAATCAAATCTCCACCACTGTATATGAGATGATACACAGATTAAAAGGTCTTTATTAGGGTTGTAACGGGGCTAGGTTTAAAGGTGTGGATACAAGCTAAATTAAAAGGTTAGATTCGAGATTGACTTGACAAAAATTCGAGATTGACAAATTGCCTAACTAGAAACAATGAACTAATATAAGTACTTACATCAATTGAAAGCCAATAATACCTACTATTGATAATTACTCTATAATAACGAGTATTTCCCTCACTTGAAATTTGATAATACTTTAATACGAGCTTTTTTTTAAGAACAAACTAAGTATTGCATCATAAAATAATAAATGTAACTACTAAAGTAATATAATTTGGTAATTAAATCAAATCAAACCTTGATTAAAGGGTAGTCAAAAGAATGGTGATAACAAATTCAAAGGGATTTTGAGTTAATATTAGTGAGTGAGTCAATAAAAAGGTTGTTAGGATTCAATGGGGTTCTCTAGGGGTTAATTTGTATGGGTAGGCTTTTTAGTGGAGTGAACGGGTTAAAACCTAGGTGCCTTTATCATCTCAGTATATCAAATCATTAATGTGGTCACGACATGTATAAACGAGGCAAGTTCTAGAATAACAGTTCAAAGTTGACACACTCATAATTAATAAAGTGAGCACGAAAAAGAATATATGCTCTATAAGGCTCAAAATCTCACAAAAATTATGGGTGTTTTGACATCAATCCTTATAAATTTCAAATTTCAAGGTAATACTCAAATTCAGTTCAACGACCTATCAATTTTAATTTTTTGAAAGTAGACTTATCATGCTCTGTAACACCCCAACCCCGATCAAATGCTACGATCGAACCTGGTGCGTTACAGGGAAGAAAACCTTTGAAAACCCATTTGTCGTCTCAAGTTAGAAAGTAAACCTTTGCATTTATGAAAGAACCCAGTAAATATGGTGTAAATCGGGAAAACATTTTAACCCTTAGTCTTAAGAAATTAGAGTGGCCGTGTTGTTATTACTAGTTAATCAGTTACTCGATGGTAAAATTGGGAAAAATCCTGAAGGTTTATTTAGTTTTGAAAGCGTCCATTTATAACTTACTAGGCATGCTTTCAGTAATTAAACAAAATTATAAAGAAATTCTACCCAAAAAAATAGTCCCAAAGAAAAACTAAGTGGCCTTATTACATAATTCATAACCCAAATTTAAAATAAAATAAATCCGAAATAACCATTTAAAACAAAAGAAACGTAATCTTGAGCATGGCCACCTCGAGTCTACCCACCCAACCTATCCATCCGAAACTCCCAATTCTGCCCCTTGTGGCACCTAGCCACTGGTGGTACCTAACCACTGGTGGTTCCAAACCACTGGTGACAGAAGTCACAAATAATCATTAGTGGGGCCAACCCACTGTGTGGTACCTAACCACTGGTGACGATCCCTTATCTCGATATGTGGGTCCAACCCACTGTGGTACCAAACCATTGGGACGAGTCACAAAAATGTAGATACGTGGTACCTAATCACTGATGGTTCCAAACCACTGAAACTTAGTCACAATATCATAGGAAGCGGGGCCAACCCACTGTGTGGTACCTAACCACTGGTGACAGTCTAAAAATATTCCTTCCCCCTCCTCTCATCACCCATTTCTCATGTACATGTTTGCCACCAAGTATAATCATGCTTAACTTATAGAATAACATTTGTAAAATAACATGGCACTAACATATTCCAATATATGCAGTTAACGTTTGCAGCCATAGCAACTTACCCGGTATCTTTGCTTTTACCGACACAGGTAAATTGGTGATCTCTGCCGTTATTTCGGCTTTTAACAACACATAACAAATAGCATATTAAACAAAGAAAGTGTGTAAGAGTTACACACCTAGTTACTCGTAACACTATGCTTTCTACGTCGACACTGTCGTTAACTGACACTACTGCTATCGACCTACTTTCCTGTTCAGAGGCTGGGCCACAATCCAGCGGCCAATCCCTCACCGCTGATATTGCCCGCTTCTTGAACTTAAGGGCTGGGTTTATCGATCCCACCCCTCCTATCGCTTCACTGGAATTAGAGTCCATGAATACACCTTGGTTACTAACTCGGGTTAAAGCAGTGAAACGAATCGTAAAGAACTAAAACTCGAAGTTAGAACCCTTACCTAAATCGACAAAACTTGAGGTTCTAGGCTTGACTCACAACCTAACGAATCCCGTAAGTTCACACAAGATGGAGTCAACACACCCCCTGCATTCGGCCAAGCATCAATTAAAAGTGGATCTCTGCCTTCGGCCTTTAACACAATAAGAGATGTCGAAACGATAGAAACACTTACCACACACTAGCAGAACCGATTGGAAGTGATGGCAAATCAACAACAGTGATCTACTGCAACCAAAAGTCAAATGAGAGGGTTTAAGTGCCAAGGGATTTCGGCTTTCCTTATCAAAGAAAACGATAGGAAAAAGAGTAGCGAGAATGAGAGAGAGAGAGAGTTAAGGGAATTCAGCCAAAGTGCCAAGAACTTACCCAAATGCTGAGTGTGCTCCACCAAGCATAGAAAAAGATGAAAATGATGGGTGATCTTTAACAGATGATATTCGGCCAATTGCTAAAAGAGAAGAGAGAATGAAAATGTGGTTTCGGCAAGGTATGGCTTCAGAGGATTTCAGTTTAGAAGACAAAAAGAATGACACAAATGATGAGTGAAAGAACAACTAGGTAAGTTTCGGCCAAAAAGAATGAAGAAGAAAGAGAGGAATTAGGAGATGTTTTAGTTTGGTAAGATGAGAGAAACAAAAGAGAAAGCACCCCAACGGTATGAGAATGTTTTGGTTCTTAACAAAAAAGGAATAGAAGAGACTCTTGGTTCTATCTAGTTAGCCGAAAATGCCCAACACTCCACCTAAAGCTAATTAACATTCAGCCAACCCCTTAACCTCACTAAACTGAACCCACACCTCATATTTTCGGCTACACCTCCCAACTCCCTTCAAACACTAAGCCGTCCGTTCCTTCTCTCCTTGAATTTCTCTCTTCCACTCATTCAAACAAATTTGAATGATTCCAACTCCTAAAATTTCTCCCCTCCACACATTCAAATCTGTTGACCCCTTCAACACTCATCCACCAGAGTCCCAATTGAGTGCAACTCTCCCTTGTCTTGGCTTCAAAAAGAATGCACAAAAGGGGATTTTTGCTGCTCGAACCAAGGCTCCATCCACTCACATGAGGCGTCATTTCCCTAAGCCCTAAGTGGCGCCTCTTTGCCACTTTACCAAGTCACTTCTTGCGTCCAAACATGCCACCAACTACCCTTAACACCCCACTCATTTAGCTTCCCTTACTAAATACCCAAAAACAAAAATTTTGCTATGGCTCTAGCCTATGCCTAAGGTTTCCCGAAGCCCCCAAACACTCTCAAACAGTCATACAGAGTGTGCTAACACATAGATATGAATTAAAATGCGAGACCCCTAAATCCCGGATGTTGCAGTTCTACCCCCCTTAAAGAAATTTTAGCCTCGAAATTACCTGGTCAAAAGAGTTGAGGGTATTCTGTCGCATCAGGTCCTCTGGCTCCTACGTGGCTTCTTCTATTCCATGATTCCACCTTAACACCTTTATCAAAGGAACTGATTTCCTATGCAAAACTTTGACATCTCGATCCAGAATCTGCACTGGTTCCTCTTCAAAAGACAAATCTGGGCTCACTTCAATCTCTTCCACTGGCACAACATGAGAAGGATCTGAATGGTAGCGTCTAAGCATGGAAACATGGAATACGTCATGGATCTGTCTCAATTCTGATGGTAACTCGAGCTGATAAGCTACTGGTCCCACACGCTTTGACACCTTATAAGGTCCGATATACCTAGGGCTTAGCTTGCCCTTCCGACCAAATCTCAACACTTTCTTCCACGGTGACACCTTCAGAAAAACCCTGTCACCCACTGCAAACTTTATATCTTTTCGCTTAAGATCGGCATAAGATTTCTGCCTATCCGAAGCTTCTTTCAAACGAGTTCAAATCAGCTTAACCTTATCCTCTATTTTAGCAACCAACTCTAGACCCAACAAATGACGTTCTCCCAACTCTGTCCAACACGTGGGTGTACGGCACTTCTGGCCATATAGTGCTTCATACGGTGCCATTTGAATACTAGACTGGTAGTTGTTGTTATACGCGATTCTGCCAACGGTAGAAATTCCTCCCAACTACCTCTGAAATCCAAGACACAGCCCCTTAACATATCTTCCAAGACCTGAATCACACTCTCGACCGCCCATCGATCATGGATGGAACGTCAGATCGAAATCCAACTTCGTTCCCAAAGCTTGATGCAACGCCTTCCAAAATCTTGACGTGAACCTAGGATCCCTATCTGAGATAATTGACACCGGTACTCCATATAGTCTCACGATTTCTGCCATATACAACTTAGCCAACCTTTAGAGGGAGTAATCGACCCGAACCGAAATAAAATGAGTCGATTTTGTTAAACGGTCCACAATCACCCAAACCGAATCCTTTTTAGTAGGCGTGAGGGGTAGCCCACTGACAAAATCCATCGTAATCCTTTCCCACTTCTAGTGTGGAATCTTTATCGGTAGCAACAGACCCAAAGGTCACTGATGTTCAGCTTTGACTTGCTGACACATTAGACACTTACTTACAAATTCTGTTACCTCCCACTTCAGACCCGGCCACCAAAACTGCTCCCGCAAATCTCGGTACATCTTACTTCCTCCCGAATGCATAGCGTATGGACTACTATGTGCCTCCTGAAGAATCTTTTGCCTCAACTCCACATCCTTCGGCATGAAAACCTTTCCCTGAAAACACAACACACCCTCACTGCTCAAACTATACCCCTCTAATCTACCATTCTGCACTTGCAAACATCGGGCACTTAAAACTTCATCTACCACTTGCTTTTCCTTAACCTGGTTTACCCATGACGGCTTCACTTGCAGTTTCGCTAGCAAACTTCCGTTATTATACAGGCTAAGGTGAGCAAACATTGCTCTCAAGTCTGACACCACCTTATGGCTCAACGCGTCTGCCACCACATTGGCTTTCCCCGGATGGTACTCAATCGAGTAGTCATAGTCCTTTAGCAACTTGATCCACCTTCGCTGCCTCAAATTCAACTCCTTCTGAGTAAGGAGGTATTTCAGACTCTTGTGATCCGTGTAGACGACAGACTTCTCCCCATACAAGTAATGCCTCCAAATTTTCAGAGCGAAAACCACTGCGGCCAACTCCAAATCATGTGTCAGATAATTCACTTCGTGAGGTCTCAACTGTCGAGAAACATACGCTACTACTTTCCCCCTTGCATCAGCACACATCCTAACCTCGTATGCTATGCATCATAATAAATCGTAAACACTTTCCCTGCTTCAGGCTGAATCAAAATCGGGGCTTCTGTCAAAATCTTCTTCAACCTCTCAAAACTTTCTTGTTGCTTGTCTGACCACACAAACAGAACTCCCTTCCTTAACAACTTGGTTAACGGTGCTGCAATCAAAGAAAACCCTTCCACAAATCTTCTGTAATACCCCGCTAAACCCAGAAAACTCTAAATCTCTGCCACAGACTTAGGTGGTTTCCAATCCAATACAGGTTCAATCTTCCGAGTATCCACTCTAATCCCCTCAGATGACACCACATGGCCCAAAAAGGTAACTTTTTTTAACCAGAACTCGCACTTACTAAACTTTTCGAATAACTGCTTTTCCCTAAGAATCCGCAAAACTACACGCAGATGCGCATCATGCTCCTTCTTAGATTTCGAGTACACCAGAATGTCGTCTATAAACTTTACGAGGAACTGATCCAAATACTGTTGAAAAACTCTATTAATCATATCCATAAATGCTGCTGGCGCGTTGGTCAACCCAAACGGCATTACCAAAAACTCGTAGTGACCATAACGAGTACGAAACGTCGTCTTATGAATATCTGCCTCCTTTACCTTAAGTTGGTGATACCCTGACCTCAGATCTGTCTTAGAGAAAATTGATGCTCCCTTAAGTTGATCAAACAGATCATCTATCCTCGGTAACGGGTACTTGTTCTTAATTGTCAACTTATTCAGCTGGCAGTAGTCTATACACATTCACATTGATTCATCTTTCTTCTTAACAAAAAGCAAAGGCGCTCCCCAAGGTGATACACTCGGCCGGATAAAACCTCGATCCAGCAATTCTTGAATCTGCGCTTTTAGCTCCACTATCTCCAAATCGACACCATGGTCTTAAGAAATTAGAGTGGCCGTGTTGTTATTACTAGTTAATCGGCCAGATGGTAAAATTGGGAAAATCCGGTTTATTTAGTTTTGAAAACGCCCATTTATAACTTACTAGGCATGCTTTCAGTAATTAAACAAAATTATAAAGAAATTCTACCCAAAAGAATAGTCCCAAAGAAAAACTAAGTGGCCTTATTACATAATTGATAACCCAAATTTAAAATAAAATAAATCTGAAATAACTATTTAAAATAAAAGAAATGTAATCTTGAGCATGGCCACCTCGAGTTTACCCCAGCTCCATATCCACGGTCTAGGAATCACCTGCAAGATGGTAATGGAAGGGGTGAGTCACCGAGACTCAGTGTGTAAGTCCCCATCCAAAAGATATCAAACTTTTACACAGTTTCATATGCCAATATGTATGTTATGCAACCCATCCAACCTATCCATCCGAAACTCCCAATTCTACCCCTTGTGGCACCTAGCCACTGGTGGTACCTAACCACTGGTGGTTCCAAACCACTGGTGATTGAAGTCATAAATAATCATTAGTGGGGCCAACCCACTGTGTGGTACCTAACCACTGGTGACGATCCCTTATCTCGATATGTGGGGCCAACCCACTGTGGTACCAAACCACTAGGACGAGTCACAAAAATATAGATATGTGGTACCTAACCACTGGTGGTTCCAAACCACTAAGACTTAGTCACAATATCATAGGAAGATGGGCCAACCCACTGTGTGGTACCTAACCACTGGTGACAGTCTAAAAATATTCCTTCCCCCTCCTCTCATCACCCATTTCTCATGTACATGTTTGCCACCAAGTATAATCATGCTTAACATATAGAATAACATATGTAAAATAACATGGCACTAACCGATTCCATATATGCAGTTAACGTTTGCAGCCATAGCAACTTACTCGGCATCCTTGCTTTTACCCACACAGGTAAATTAGTGATCTCTGCCGTTATTTTGACTTTTAACAACACATAACAAATAGCATATTAAACAAAGAAAGTGTGTAAGAGTTACACACCTAATTACTCGTAACACTACGCTTTCTACGTCGACACTATCGTTAACTGACACTACCGCTATCTACCTACTTTCCTGTTCAGAGGCTGGCCCACAACCCAGTGGCCAATCCCTCACCGCTGATACTACCCGCTTCTTGAACTTAGGGGCTGGGTTTACCGATCCCACCCCTCCTATCGCTTGACTGGCATTAGAGTCCATGAATACACCTTGGTCACAACTCGGGTTAAAGCAGTGAAACGAATCGTAAAGAACTAAAACCCGAAGTTAGAACCCTTACCTAAATCGATAAAACTTGAGGTTCTAGGCTTGACTCACAACCTAACGAATCCCATAAGTTCACACAAGATGGCGTCAACACACCCCTTACATTCGGCCAAGCATCAATTCAAATTAGATCTCTGCCTTTGGCCTTTAAAATAATAAGAGATGTCGAAACGATCGAAACACTTACTACACACTAGCAGAACCGATTGAAAGTGATGGCAAATCAATGACAGCGATCTACTATAACCAAGAGTCAAACGAGAGGGTTTAAGTGCCAAGGGATTTCGGCCTTCCTTCTCAAAGAAAACGATAGGAAAAAGAGTAGCGAGAATGAAAGAGAGAGAGAGAGTTAAGGGAATTCAGCCAAAGTGCCAAGAACTTACCCCAATGCCGAGTGTGCTCCACCAAGCAAAAAAAAAGATGAAAACGATGGGTGATCTTTAACAAATGATATTCAGCCAATTGCTAAAAGAGAAGAGAGAATGGAAATGTGGTTTTGGCAAGGTATGGCTTCAGAGGATTTCAGCTTAGAAGACAAAAAGAATGACACAAATGATGAGTGAAAGAACAACTAGGTAAGTTTTGGCCAAAAAGAATGAAGAAGAAAGAGAGGAATTAAGAGATGTTTTAGTTTGGTAAGATGAGAGAAACAAAAGAGAAAGCACCCCAACGGTATAAGAATGTTTCGGTTCTTAACAAAAAAGGAACAGAAGAGACTCTTGGTTCTCCATATTTTGTACTGTGATTCTGTCAGGCACCATATCTATCACGTAACCATATTGTTTCATGAAGGCCTGTGCCAGGTTCTTCCATGAATTAATTTGGGCATGATTTAGGTTATTATACCATTTGGCAGCCCCAGCCAAGTCAGTCTTAGAAACAGTGAATCAATAACTGATCATTACTGACATATTCGACATCTTCCTACAGAATATTGTAATGTGAGCCTCAGGGCAGCTGTCCCTGTTATATTTTTCAAACTCTGACATTTTGAACTTTGGAGGGAGCACTAGATCTAGGACCGGCTCAATTCCTTAGCATCAATTCCACAATGGTAATCAGCGTTTTCCAACGCCTTGAATTTCTCTTCTAGCCATTTGCATCGGTCTTCTAGTTACTTTGGGAGCTTCGCTCTCGCCTTTCCTATTTTTGCTATATCATCAAGGTGGGGACAACGGGATTTGCTGGATTGTCTCCGAGGTTAGAGCCTGAACTCGTCGGGAAGTTTATCGGTGCCGAAGTATCGGTCTGATATTAAGGTCTGATGTTGATGAACACCCTTTGTGGTTGTGCTTGGGTGTTCATTGTGGTGAAGCTTGGAGGATAAGCAGGGTCCTCGTTGTCGTCTCCGGTATTGATCAGAGAGCTTTTTCCTGTTTCTAGCCCCTAGCCAGTTAACTGGCTCATCATGCTTCTCTGGGATTCTAGCATCTGATCCCTCATATCCTGTTGGATTTTGGCCAACTGTTTTTGCATCTATATTTGCAGTTGATCATTCATCTCTCTTTGCATTTTCCAATCTTTCTAACCTTTGGTCCATGGCTTTAGTCTTTCTTCATGTACCATAATGATATTCCAGGGTAACTGCCACGATTTTAGAGTCTCTTTGTGAGCTTTAGTGCACATGATGCAATGCAATGCAATGCTAATGTGTGAATGCAATGAATGCAGAAAAGAAAAAAAAGCATTGATTCTGATTCAATTTCATTAGAGTAACCTTTCTAGAAAACAAATTTCTTTACATAAAATGGATTACATATATGGCTTTGCCCTAATGCTTAAGGTCTTCACTTGCTTAAGAAGCCAAGCTAACTCTCGCCTCGATCTAAATCTGACTCATATTTCAAACTCAGTACATCCGCCTAGACCGCCAAGGTTTGTAAATGATTAGCCACCTCTCACACTTGAGCCAAAGCTTTACCCATAACGTAATCCCTATCCCTGACCTGGTCTTGAGATCGATGAAGTTTCCCTTTCCACCGCTCATTATTTGCTTCTAGTAGTTCAACCCGGAGTTCATAGTTTTGTAGCACGATTTTCAAGTTCTTCTATCCTCTATTTTAGTTCCTCAATCTTGCTTAGGCTTGCCCTTAATTCTATTACAAAGTTACGACTATGATCTGATGTAGTGACTTTTCTAACTCTGCCACTTGAACTCTTTTTTGGATTGAGATTTAGCCGAAATTTTCTCAACCTCAAGAACAATTTCCTCAAAACTTGCACATGCTCCTTTTCTGTTCGGGATTTTGCAATCATATCGTCGACGTAAACCTCGATTTCTTTGTGCATCATGTCATGAAACAATGTTACCGTGGCTTTTTGATACGTTGCTCCCGTATTTTTTAATCCAAATGGCATCACCTTATAACAAAATGTTCCCCACAAGGTCACGAATGTGGTCTTTTCCATGTCTTCAATATGCATCTTTATCTGATTGTATCCAGAGAAGTCATCCATGAAGGAGAACAGTGAGTAGCCTGTCGTGTTATCCACTAAAGTGTCAATGTGAGGCATTGGGAATTGTATTTTGGGCTGGCCTTGTTTAAGTCTTTGTAATCTACACACATCTATACATTTCCATCTTTCTTAGGGACGAGGATGATATTGGCTACCCATTCTGAGTATTTAACCACTTGTAAGAACCCAGCATCGAATTGCTTCTTGACCTCTTCTTTTATTTTATCACAACATCAGGTCTCATTCTTCGGAGCTTCTGTTGAACTGGTTTGCACTCTTCTTTTATGGGGAGGCAGTGTACCACAATATTAGTGTTTAACCCGGGCATATCTTGATACAACTATGCGAAGATATCTTTGAATTCTTGAAGTAACTCAATGAGGTCTCATTTTGTTTCTTCAGCTATGCAAGTTTCAATTTTCACTTCTTTTTCTTCTTCCAAGATCACAATCTCCACTGTCACTTTGTGAGGTAGCAACTGTTTCTATTCTTGTTCTACCATCCTTACCAAATTTGGAGATAAGTTACAGTCTCTGTCATCTTCAAAATCCTTAGATCCCTCTAGACACATGTCTCGCTCAAAAGGAGATTCTGGGTCAGTAGCAGCGTCACTCATGTCGTTGATATCTGGAGACCTGTTGTAGGCACGAAGGAATATCCAAAGAACAAATGAATCTAAGAATAGCTATTTGTATGGTAGGGTTATGAATGAAATGAAAGAATAAAGGAATATATGCTTAGAGTGATACACAGAAATGCATTTTTTATTGAAATAAAGATGTTGGACATGAGCCTATTTCACAAAAGGATTATTATTGCTTTTAGGCTTAAAGCAACAAGCGTGTTTTGAACATTACTCTGAATCAGCTCTAAAAAATACAGAAATCTCTTCCGCAGTCCAGTTGTTCAGAACACTTCCAAGCTCATAAGGGTGGATGCCCGATAAGTTTTCTTCCACCATTCCCTTTTCAGATATGGCGTTGATGCTCAGATTTCCCATCATATCTTCATCAGTTTCTTTTTTTGTCATCTTCCGTTCAAGCTGAATAATTCCTCTTGACATGAATGTTCTCGATATATAGGGGAAGGTCATTGGTTCCCACTTGACCTCTACCCCGCTTAATCGCACTCTTCTCTCCTGCTTCTTCTCTAACTCCTTCTTCCTTTGATTTGCATCTGGCTTATACCCAAGCCAAAGTGATCCCGTTTGTCAGTCAAGATTGGTACTTCGACTCATCCATGGAGGTATTTTCCGAGTCCCCTTCCAGGCAATGCTCATTTGCCTACTGTTAGTTGTAAGCTCATCCTTGTAGCTTTGGATATTTTGGGCATTAGGATCTTGCTTTCCTCGACGATGAAGGTTGCGTTCACAAATTCCAGCGATCGAAAGGAACATTCTATCGCTTCACTATCAGCCTCTATGTATGACGCATCACTGGTAACGGACGCAATAATGTCTTCTTCTGCATTTATCGTTATGAGTCAGCCCTCCGTTACCAACTTTAGCTTTTGGTGCAGTGATGATGGTACCACCCCTGCTGAGTGAATCTAAGGCCTCCCCAATAGGCAATTGTAAGAAGGCTTGATGTTCATCACTAAGAAGTCTTCCTCATATATATTTGGACCGATCAAGAGAGGTATCTCAATCCTTCCCATTACCTTTCTTTCGGTGCCGTTGAATGCTGATCGTGTCAAATAGTCGAGTTTTAATATTTATAAAAGAATGATCGAACCTGTAGACTAACTATGACAACGATAGAGGCAAGTGCACCTATCGAACAGTAGTATAGTTTAGGCAAGAATATCTTATCGAAACCAAAAGAACCTAAAAGTACTACTACTCACTTTCTTTCTATTATTTAGCTTGAAATATGGAGTGATTGGTTTATGAAACTAATGAAAAACTAAACTAGATGCAAAGACAAAAGAATGAATTGGAAAAAGACTTTAGGAAAACTCAGTTGATGAAGATGATACCCTCAGGAAGAGTCCACCTATGACTTCACTTATTATTTATTCCCCAAACCATATGATTTCTTTACTTAGCTTGATCCGTGAGACTCCCTAACCTATATTAAACCCTCTCTCGAGGCAAATAACGTCTAACCTTAGGTTAATTAGTGGAACTCTCATTCTCTTATAATAACCCCTAAGGAAGCGATAATCGATCAATGGATTCCCATATTAGGTTTCACCCTAATCCAACAAAATCTCGTAACCCTATCTCTAGGCGCCCGATCAACTCCGCTCAATTATGCTAGATCTACTCTTAGGCAGGGTCTATTCCTTCTCCACCTAAGCACATCAGATTAAATTAAGCAATATAATTAAGAACAAACTAAGTACTTATCATATAATTTAGAAATCAAATAACAAAATCAATCATAGGTTTCATCCCCTTCAGGTATCTGAAGGGTTTAGTTCATAACAAAGTAGGAAACCATCTCAAGAGAAAAGATAAAACAAAACATAAGAAATCCCTAAAACCCCTTGAAGAAATTGAAGAGGAGATCTTCCGTCTTGAGTAGAACTCCGGCTTCTTGAGATGGATCAACTGGCTATCTTCGAGTATTTCCCTAAAAGATGAAAGCTTCGGCAAAAGCCTCTACTAAAAAATGTCCTCTTCAATGTCTACCTTGGGTTATTTATATAGGCTTTTGAGATGCTTTACTTGGCTCCTAAGTACCTCTTTCAAGTAGAATTACTATTAGGGTGTTTAAGTAGACTTAAGAGTATGTTTCTTTAGCTTCAAGCATCCAAATCCGAGTGAAATTGCCCTCTCCCGCGGCAGGGGCATGCCCATGGCACACGCCCATGTCAATCGAGGTTGGGCCGTGCCTTGATTCTGTCGTTTTGGACACGGCGTGTTAAGTCGAGATTCAGTCCGTGCTTCAGGTCTGTCGATTGGGACACGACCATGTAGATCGCTTGACACGCCCGTGTGTGGTAATGAGGTGATGCTCGGCCATGCAACTCGTGAGTTAGGCTGTGCTCTAGGTAGTCGGTGAGACACAGCCGTGCAGGCTTTGTGCCAGGCCGTGTTGATTTCTTGCTAAGGCCCAATTGCTCCATTTTAAGCCTATTTTGTGTTCTTTTTATCCTCGGGTGCTTTCCTGAGTATATGACATGAAAAGAAAGGATTACAAGCACCTTTTATATAAAATCTAGGGCTAAATCATCAAAGAGCATACTAAATGTGGGATTAAAATATGTTACTTTTTTGGTTTATCAAATACCCCCATACTTAAGCTTTTCCTTGTCCTCAAGCAAAATTCTCAGCTTACAATTAGAAGGAACTTTCCACAATTCATAATTCCTATCGACAATGTCTCATCATAATTCATATATAATTTATACATGGATAATTCAACTCAAAGAACCTTAAAGATTCAATCACGATAAGTCATATCTTTATAGCCCGAAAATATAGGTGCCTCCCCTTATCTGAATAATTACCTTTAATTCAAAACCGACAAGGATTGACATCCTCACTAAAGGTTCACTCAAATCACTCAAAGTGTTTAAGGTTCAAGAATAAGCACTCATAAGTCGAACCTAAAAAGTTAATCCCATAGGCTTGCCTAAAAATCAAATCTCCACCACTGTATATGAGATGATACAAAGATCAAAAGGTCTTTATCAGGGTTATAACGGGGCTAGGTTTAAAGGTGTGGATACAGGCTGAATTAGAAGGTTAGATTCGAGATTGACTTGACAAATTACCTAACTAGAAACAATGAACTAATATAAGTACTTACATCAATTGAAAGCCAATAATACCTACTATTGATAATTACTCTATAATAACGAGTATTTCCCTCACTTGAAATTTGATAATACTTTAATACGAGCTTTTTTTTAAGAACAAACTAAGTATTACATCATAAAATAATAAATGTAACTACTGAACTAATATAATTCAGTAATTAAATCAAATCAAACCTTGATTAAAGGGTAGTCAAAAGAATGGTGATAACAAATTCAAAGGGATTTTGGGTTAATATTAGTGGGTGAGTCAATAAAAAGGTTGTTAGGATTCAACGGGGTTCTCTAGGGGTTAATTTGTATGGGTAGGCTTTTTAGTGGAGTGAACGGGTTAAAACCTAGGTGCCTTTATCATCTCAGTATATCAAATCATTAATGTGGTCTCGACATGTATAAACGAGGCAAGTTCTAGAATAACAGTTCAAAGTTGACACACTCATAATTAATAAAGTGAGCACGAAAAAGAATATATGCTCTATAAGGCTCAAAATCTCACAAAAATTATGGGTGTTTTGACATCAATCCTTATAAATTTCAAATTTCAAGGTAATACTCAAATTCAGTTCAACGACCTATCAATTTTAATTTTTAGAAAGTAGACTTATCATGCTCTGTAACACCCCAACCCCGGTCAAACGCTACGACCGAACCTGGTATGTTACAGGGAAGAAAACCTTTGAAAACCCATTTGTCATCTCAAGTTAGAAAGTAAACCTTTGCATTTATGAAAGAACCCAGTATATATGGTGTAAACCGGGAAAACATTTTAACCCTTAGTCTTAAGAAATTAGAGTGGCCGTGTTGTTATTACTAGTTAATCAGTTACCCAATGGTAAAATTGGGAAAAATCCCGAAGGTTTATTTAGTTTTGAAAACGTCCATTTATAACTTACTAGGCATGCTTTCAGTAATTAAACAAAATTATAAAGAAATTCTACCCAAAAGAATAGTCCCAAAGAAAAACTAAGTGGCCTTATTACATAATTCATAACCCAAATTTAAAATAAAATAAATCCGAAATAACCATTTAAAACAAAAGAAACGTAATCTTGAGCATGGCCACCTCGAGTCTACCCCGGCTCCATATCCACGGTCTAAGAATCACCTGCAAGATGGTAATGGAAGGGGTGAGTCACCGAGACTCAGTGTGTAAGTCCCCATCCAAAAGATATCAAACTTTTACACAGTTTCATATGCCGATATGTATGTTATGCAACCCATCCAACCTATCCATCCGAAACTCCCAATTCTACCCCTTGTGGCACCTAGCCACTGGTGGTACCTAACCACTGGTGGTTCCAAACCATTGGTGACCGAAGTCACAAATAATCATTAGCGGGGCCAACCCACTATGTGGTACCTAACCACTGGTGACGATCCATTATCTCGATATGTGGGGCCAACCCACTGTGGTACCAAACCACTGGGACCAATCACAAAAATATAGATATGTGGTACCTAACCACTGGTGGTTCCAAACCATTGAGACTTAGTCACAATATCATAGGAAGCGGGCCAACCCACTGTGTGGTACCTAACCACTGGTGACAGTCTAAAAATATTCCTTCCCCCTCCTCTCATCACCCATTTCTCATGTACATGTTTGCCACCAAGTATAATCATGCTTAACATATAGAATAACATTTGTAAAATAACATGGCACTAACAGATTCCAATATATGCAGTTAACGTTTGTAGCCATAGCAACTTACCCGGCATCCTTGCTTTTACCCACACAGGTAAATTAGTGATCTCTGCCGTTATTCCAGCTTTTAACAACACATAACAAATAGCATATTAAACAAAGAAAGTGTGTAAGAGTTACACACCTGATTACTTGTAACACTATGCTTTCTACGTCGACACTGTCGTTAACTGACACTACCGCTATCTACCTACTTTCCTGTTCAGAGGCTGGCCCACAATCCAGTGGCCAATCCCTCACCGCTGATACTGCCCGCTTCTTGAACTTAGGGTATGGGTTTATCAATCCCACCCCTCCTATCGCTTGACTGGCATTAGAGTCCATGAATACACCTTGGTCACTAACTCAAGTTAAAGCAGTGAAACGAATCATAAAGAACTAAAACTCGAAGTTAGAACCCTTACCTAAATCGACAAAACTTGAGGTTCTAGGCTTGACTCACAACCTAACGAATCCCGTAAGTTCACACAAGATGGCGTTAACACACCCCCTGCATTCAGCCAAGCATCAATTAAAATTGGATCTCTGCCTTCGACCTTTAACACAATAAGAGATGTCAAAATGACCGAAACACTTACCACACACTAGCAGAACCGATTGGAAGTGATGGCAAATCAACGATAGCGATCTACTGCAACCAAGAGTCAAACGAGAGGGTTTAAGTGCCAAGGGATTTTGGCTTTCCTTCTCAAAGAAAATGATAGGAAAAAGAGTAGCGAGAATGAGAGAGAGAGAGTTAAGGGAATTCAGCCAAAGTGCCAAGAACTTACCCAAATGCCGAGTGTGCTCCACCAAGCAAAGAAAAAGATGAAAATGATGGGTGATCTTTAACAGATGATATTCGGCCAATTGCTAAAAGAGAAGAAAGAATGGAAATGTGGTTTCGACAAGGTATGGCTTCAGAGGATTTCAGCTTAGAAGACAAAAAGAATGACACAAATGATGAGTGAAAGAACAACTAGGTAAGTTTCGGCCAAAAAGAATGAAGAAGAAAGAGAGGAATTAGGAGATGTTTTAGTTTGGTAAGATGAGAGAAACAAAAGAGAAAGCACCCCAACGGTATGAGAATGTTTTGGTTCTTAACAAAAAAGGAATAGAAGAGACTCTTGGTTCTATCTAGCTAGTCGAAAATGCCCAACACTCCACCTAAAGCTAATTAACATTCGGCCAACCCCTAACCTCACTAAACCGAACCCACACCTCATATTTTCGGCTACACCTCCCAACTCCCTTCAAACACTAAGCCGTCCCTTCCTTCTCTCCTTAAATTTCTCTCTTCCACTCATTCAAACAAATTTGAATGATTCCAACTCCTAAAATTTCTCCCCTCCACACATTCAAATCCGTTGACCCCTTCAACACTCATCCACTAGAGTCCCAATTGAGTGCAACTCTCCCTTGTCTGGCGTCAAAAAGAATGCACAAAAGGGGATTTCTGCTGCTCGAACCAAGGCTCCATCCACTCACATGAGGCGTCATTTCCCTAAGCCCTAAGTGGCGCCTCTTTGCCACTTTACCAAGGCACTTCCTGCGTCCAAACATGCCACCAACTACCTTTAACACCCCACTCATTCAGCTCCCCTACTAAGTACCCAAAAACAAAAATTTTGCTAAGGCTCTAGCCTATGCCCAAGGTTTCCCGAAGGCCCCAAACACTCTCAAACAGTCATACAGAGTGTGCTAACAAATAGATATGAATTAAAATGCGAGACCCCTAAATCCCAGATGTTACATGCTCGATTCTCTAGTATTCTTCAAGTTTAACCATCAATGTACAATTAACTATGACTTATTCAAAGACATATCAATAAAAATCTTAAATCATTAGAAATTTCATCCTAATTAATAATATGAGAAAAATACTTAAGATTAAGACTAAAATTCAGGATTTTGAGAACAATGAAAAATTAGGCATTAATTTGAGAATTATGCAAAAATTTAGGCACTTTTATCCCCCCACACTTAAGATGTACATTGCCCTCAATGTACAAAGATAAATAATGACAGTAATGGGATAAATCAAAAGAGAAGGGGTAGAGTGACACTTCCTAAATTTTGGATGATTCCTGGTGTCTTTGGTGGCGGTGATGGTGTTTTCTATGGGCCTGGTGGTGTGGTTATCAAAAAGCAATTTGCTAGATGAAAAAATTGGATAGCCTACGAAGATATAGCCAAGAGATCTAGAGAAATAATAATATACTAATAATATAAGTAAAGATTAAGAAAATAAAGAGAAGGAGACTAAGAAGAAAACTAAAATTTAAAGAAAAGACTAATGGACTAAGGAGTCCTTATTAATAGATGGTTCGTGAGGTGGGTATGATTTCTAAGGCTGCAGAGTGTTGGTGATGGTGGAAGTGGCATGATTCCCTAGCAGCCTTTAGAACCTAAAACCAAGAAACTAATATGAAATAAATTAAATTAAGATGAAGAGAAGTATATATAAGGAAAATAAAGGAGAAGAGAAAAGAAACATAGAACCGAAAATGTTTCGGAGACCCTTGGCGTGTCAATTAGTCAAGTCACGCAAGATGAACTCATGTTGAGGTCTCCTCTAAGGATACGATGCTTACCTTCTTACGTTTCTTTGGCATGATTTTTGTGTTGCTCAAGAGTCTTGGACCTTTTCTATAAACAGAGAGAAAAATTTGAAAGAAAGAGAAGGAAAAAAAAAGATGGGAAAAAGGGGAAGGGCTGTGGGGATTTAAATAAGATTTCAAATCTGGCACGTTCCCACGCCCTTCTACCGAGGGTGTATTGATTCACACGGCCGCATCGCACGGCTGTGTTGTGGAGTGTGTTATTCTTCCATGCCTGTTTTTCGATTGGCACGCTCGTTCCTAAAAGGCCAGCATGTGAGCACGGATGGAATGCACGGGCGTGGTTTGCCTGTGCTCAATAGTCAGTATCTTAGCACGATCGTGAGGTACGACCGTGCTGTTTTATCGGTGCCCGTAGTGTGGGTGGTTGGCTCCGGGACGTTGGGGGCGAGTGGACTGACTTGCACGGCTTTGCTCTGTTAGTGTGGTGGTTTTGGTGGTCCACACGGCCACAAGCGCAGCCGTGTGTAAGGTCGTGTGGCTTGGAAATCTGCATGTTTGTGTTAGTTTAAATGTTGAGAGAAGAAAGAAGAAAAGGAAAGAAAATAAATTTGAAAGTAAATAGTGTTAGTGCTCGAGTTGCCTCCCGAGAAGCTCTTGTTTAAAGTCTTAAGCTAGACTGTCCTTGACTTTGAAAATTTTAGGGAGGTTTAAAGGTTTGAATATTTTCCCTTTTGCTGACAGTTTTATTTTCGTGACAAAGTTTAGGTCGAGAAGCATTTACCTTAAAATTGTCGAATATTGGATTGCTTACCTCGACTATTTCGTGTGGGAAAATATCGTGTACCTGAAGGAGTATTTCTTCCTTTTTCTTTTGGTCTGTTGAAGTGATGTGAGGATCAGCTTTGTCTAATAGCACCTGGTCTCCTATTTTAAAGTGATTTGATGTCCCTATGAGCTCTTATGGTGGTTCCTTTGGTTTTACTTCGTGTGGATCTGACTTTTCTTTGGTGTGTATCTTCTGCTCTACTAAATTGTCGATCTTACGGTTTTCTTTCTGGTGTGATTCTTTTGTGATGAATTGAGGGCTATGAGTTGGCTCAAGTTTGATGCATTGTGATGTTTCCTGCGATGAAGGTTGAACAATTTGGTTATCTATTGAAATGACTTTCTTACCTTAATCTTCTATTATTTTGGCTGAGTCGAGAGCTTGAAGATTAACCGATTCTTCTCTTACATAAAGTATGAGTTCTCCTATGGCAACGTCAATTTTAGTCTTGGCAGTTGCAAGAAAAGGTCTTCCTAAAATTAAAGGGATTGAATTTTCCTCATCCATTTCTAAAACAACAAAGTCTACTAGGAAAACAAATTTATCGATTTTACTAAAACGTCTTCAATAATGCCCCTAGGAATTCTAACAGTTTTATCAGCTAGTTGAATACTCATCCTAGTTTGTTTGGGCTTCCCTAGACCTAGTCGTTTAAACAGTGCATAAGGCATGATATTTATACTTGCCCCTAAATTAGCTAATGCATTATCAATAGTTAAACTACCAATTAAACATGGAAATGTAAAACTCCCTGGATCTTTTAGTTTCTGTGGTAGTCTATTCTGTAGCATTGCTGAGCATGTTGCGTTGAGTTCCACATGGTGCTCTTCATCTATTTTGAGCTTGTTTGTCAAAAGCTGTCTTAAAAATCTCCTCGAGTCGGGCATCTGAAAAAGAGCTTCAAGAAGAGGTAAGATAATATGTAATTTCTTTAAAAGTTTTAGAAACTTACCAAATTGTTCCTCAGAATCACCTTTTTCCAATGCTTCGGGATAAGGTATGCGAGGTTGGTACTCTTTAATTATCGATTTTGGCCTCTCTTGTGCTACCTCTATTTTACCTTTTTCTTCCTTGGTTTCTTGTACTGAGGTGGGCTCGTCTACCTTTGTACCCTCTTGAGCTATGATGGCTTGGATCTGCTCTTTTGAGTTTACTTCTGTGTTGCTTGGTAGACGTCCTTGTTGACATTCAGAAATCAACTTTGTGAGATGTCCCACTGACCTAGTAAGTTCCCCAACTTGATTCTCAATCCCCTTGGTCGATTTTTGTTGTTCATCAAGTGTTGCTTCAGTCTTTTGGAGACGAGAATCTGTAGCTGCCATGAATTTTGTCAGCATCTCTTCAAGGTTTAATTTCTTTTCCTGTGGATAGGGCTGATTTTGGTAATTTGGGGGAGGTTGCTGCCTTTGATTTCCTTGATTTCCTTGTCCTCCCCACAAAAAATTTGGGTGGTTCCTCCAACCTCCATTATAAGTGTTACTATAAGGACTACTATTAGATCTGAAATTGTTACCTATATAGTTTGTTTGCTCGTTTTCTGCACCCGGTTGGTAGAGTGGGTACTTGGAATTCGCCACATTTCCACTCGCTTTGCATTGCATGACTGGGTGTACCTGCGAAGAACATAAGTTATCAAGCTTTTTATTCATCATCTCCACCTGTGTTGACAGCATTATTACTGCGTCTATGTTGAAAACTCCGGCTGGTTTGGCTCTTGTAATTTGCCATTGATAGGTGTTCAATGACATCTCTTTAATAAAATCATAAGCCGCTTCAGGAGTTTTGTTGTTCAAAGTTCCACCGGCTGATAAATCAATCATTTGCCGTGTTGAAGAATTCACACCGTTGTAAAAAGTTTGGACATGAAGCCACAAAGGTAATCCATGGTGTGGACATCTTTTCAGGAGGTCCCTGTATCTCTCCCATGCATCATATAATGTTTCTGCGTCATTCTGCACAAAAAATGATATGTCATTCCTAAATTGGCCGTTTTGGCTAGTGGAAAATATTTTAAAAGAAATTTTTCGGTCATTTGATCCTATGTGGTGATTAACCCTCATGGTAACGAGTTCAACCACTGCTTTGCTATATTCCTTAATGAAAAGGGAAATAATCGAAAACGTATGGCATCGTCGAAAATGCCATTTATTTTGAAGGTATCACAAAATTCTAAAAAATTAGATATATGAGTATTTGGATCTTCATCCTGCAAACCATCAAATTGAACAAACTGTTGAATCATTTGTATTGTGTTAGGCTTTAATTCAAAATAATTAGCAGCTATAGCAGGCTTGACAATACTAGATTCTACCCCTGTCAAATTAGGTTTAGCATAATCATACATAGTATGTGGAGCATTCTGTTCTTGCACATTTGGTGGTGGATTGTTTTCGTCCATCCCTTCAGTAGGATTGGATCTTTCTTGTTGTTCTTCTCTTTGGTAGTCTAAAGATCGTCTAGTTTCTCTGCGATTCCTGCGAGCAGTAGCTTCAATGTCACTTTCATATTCTAAAGGTCTTCTCGGCTTTCTTCTAGTCATAAACTAGAGGTTCCTGCTAGGAAGAGAAAGAAAGAAATTTAGAAAAACAAAGATATATGTAGAAGAATAAGAAAAAATTAAAAATAAATATAATGGCTAAAGTAATAGAAATAGAGCTTTCTTACTATTTTAGAGTTCCCCGGCAACGGCGCCAAAAACTTGATCGTGTCAAACAGTCGAGTTTTAATATTTATAAAAGAATGATCGAACTTGTAGACTAACTATGACAATGATAAAGGCAAGTGCACCTATCAAACTGTAGTATAGTTTAGGCAAGAATATCTTATCGAACCCAAAGGAACCTAAAAGTACTACTACTCACTTTATTTCTATTATTTAGCCTGAAATATGGAGTGATTGGTTTATGAAACTAATGAAAAACTAAACTAGATGCAAAGACAAAAGAATGAATTGGAAAATGACTTTAGGAAAACTTAGTTGATGAAGACGATACCCTCAGGAAGAATCCACCTATGACTTCACTTATTATTTATTCCCCAAACCATATGATTTCTTTACTTAGCTTGATCCATGAGACTCCCTAACCTATATTAAACCCTCTATCGAGGCGAATAACGTCTAACCTTAGGTTAATTAGTGGAAATCTTGTTCTCTTATAATAACCCCCTAAGGAAGCAGTAAATCGATCAATGGATTCCCATATTAAGTTTCACCCTAATCTGGCAAAATCTCGTAACCCTATCTCTAGGCACCCGATTAACCCCGCTCAATTATGCTAGATCTACTCTTAGGCAAGGTCTATTCCTCCTCCACCTAAGCACATCGGATTAAATTAAGGAACATAATTAAGAACAAACTAAGTACTTATCATATAATTTAGAAATCAAATAACAAAATCCATCATAGGTTTCATCCCCTTCAGGTATCTGAAGGGTTTAGTTCATAACAAAGTAGGAAACCATCTCAAGAGAAAAGATAAAACAAAATATAAGAAATCCCTAAAACTCCCTGAAGAAATTGAAGAGGAGATCATCCGTCTTGAGTAGAACTCCGGCTTCTTGAGATGGATCAACTGGCTATCTTCGAGTATTTCCCTAAAAGATGAAAGCTTCGGCAAAAGCCTCTGCCAAAAAATGTCCTCTTCAATGTCTGCCTTGGGTTGTTTATATAGGCTTTTGATATGCTTTACTTGGCTCCTAAGTCCCTCTTTCAAGTAGAATTACTATTAAGGTGTTTAAGTAGACTTAGGAGTATGTTTCTTTGGCTTCAAGCATCCAAATCTGAGTGAGATTGCTCTCTTCCACGGTAGGGACACGCCCATGGCACACGTCCGTGTCAATCGGGGTTGGGCAGTGCCTTGATTCTGTCAGTTTTGGCCATGGCTATGGCACGCCTGTGTTAAGTCAAGATTCAGGCCGTGCTTCATGTCTGTCGATTGGGACACGGCCATATAGATCGCTTGACACGCCCGTGTGTGGTAATGAGGTGATGCGTGGCCATGCAACTCGTGAGTTAGGCCGTGCTCTAGGTAGTCGGTGAGACACGGTCATGCAGGCATTGTGCCAGGCCGTGTTGATTTCTTGCTAAGGCCCAATTGCTCCGTTTTAAGCCCATTTTGTGTTCTTTTTATCCTCGGTGCTTTCCTGAGTATATGACATGAAAAGAAAGGATTACAAGCACCTTTTATATAAAATCAATGGCTAAATCATCAAAAAGCATACTAAATTGGGATTAAAATATGTTACTTTTATGGTTTATCAAATGCTCTCACTATGTTTTGGCATGTCTTCATGTGAGAGCTGTCCACAGGCAACCTATTCAATGTGGACAGGGGCAATGCATTCAGTACCCATCCATTGTCAATCAGTACCCCCGGTAATGTATACCCCTTGTAGAGGGTGGTGATGTGCAGAGCCTTGGTGGATCCTATGCCCCCCGACGGTATTTCATCGTTATTAAAAAAGATGAAATTATCGGCATTTATATTGTGATGCGATTCACCTCGGGGAGAGTCGAAATGCATGCGAGTTACCCGATCGTCTACGAGGAGGTTACAAGCCTTTCGAAAAATTATGAGAAAATATGTAGTAATGCGGAAGCTTTTGAATTTGATTTTTATATTATAAAATGGTTTAAGTTAGGAACGGAGGATAAAGAAATTAAAGGAACAGAATAGAAGATAGGTTCGGTTTAACAAAGAAAAATAAGTGATAAAGATAGGTGGTGAAAAAAAATAGAAGATAGGACTTAAACAGAAACGATTCAACATTAAGAGAGTGTCCTCCCAGTTTCTAAAGTGTTTAAGGTGGATGATGGAAATCGATATGGACCAAAGACCCGTTATCAAGAATGATAAGAACCTAAGGTATAGATTAATGGAAAAGAATCGATTGACGCCACAAGCAAGCTTGATAAGTAGGGATCGAAACTCGTATGAAAGATAGAGAGGAGATAAGTCACTCAAATGAACAAAGTTCATGTAATATGATTAATGATAAAATTGTCTATATTGTCTATCCTTACAAATGAAAAGTAACAAGTATTTATAGGCTAATGAGAGCTAGACGAATAGTCTAGAACACTTAATAACTAAGCTTAGTTTCAGCCATAAATTGCTGGAAAAATCTAGAAAGAAAACCATTGAAATCCTTGGCAAAATTTGGCTGATTGGTAGCTAAATGGACAGCTTCTAGATGGGTGAATTCACTTGAAAGATGAAGGCTTGAAGACATGTCCATGTTCACTTACAGGAACACCAATAGCCACCTTAATGGAGAAGGAAGTGAGCTGATTGTATTTGGACAGCAAGGGCACTCCAATGGACGGTTTCTAGAAGGATGAATGTCCAAAAATTCGTCCAAGTTAATGGGCAGCCTTTGGGGATGTCAAGGGGTATCATTCTAGAAGGATGAATGCATTTTAAAGCCTTCAAGGATGCATGCAACAGCCAGGTACGTCCCTTGCCTTAATTATGCTCTTTAGTTGATGTCTTTTGATGAATAATGAGCAGCATTTAAGCCTTGTCCAACAGAACATGCATCTACCAATGCACATGGAAGCATTCGGCCACATACAATGCACTCAATGTGCATGAACCTTTCTTTAATGCATTGGTACATTCGGCTGTACCTTGGGGAGCTTGAAGGGCCATTGATCCTTGGCTGAATAAGGTGTCTTGAAGGTTCATAATGAGCAGCAACATGCATGCTTCCAGCCGTCCCATGTATCTCCAAGGTTCATGATACATTCGGCTAGGTACAATGCACCTAGGTGCATGTATCTTCTTTAATTCACTCCAATGTTTGGCTGAACCTACAAAGGACATGAACCCATATTAAAACACTCCAAATCACATGAATAACATTAATCTCATGCAATGGACTCATCTAGGGACGTTTGGACAACTAAAGGACACCATTTAGGACACTTGAAAATTCAAGCCCTAATTAAACCATAAAAATCTGCACATTTAATTCATGTTTTAAACAACTTAAAAACATGTAATAAAATGTAATAAAATTAATTTGAGCGAAAACAAATTAAATTCAACCAATTTTAAAATGTTTTAGATGCATTAAAATGCTTTAGGAAAAATAAATAAAATAAAATTCAATTTATTAAAAGCAATAAATTTAAGCAATCAGCTCGATGAGCTGAAATGAGCTCGAGGGAGCTCGAATTGAGCTGGCATGAGCTAATCCGGCTCAATTTTGGAGATATACGAAGATGCACATGAGCTCCACGGCACTTGGTCTCAATGATCCAAGCTCACATTCGCTTTTTTAATGTTGGAGGCCCCGGGCGTGCTCGCATCATCCCTCCCCTCTTCAAGGCGATTCGTCCTCGAATCGAACCGTTGGTCTATTCGAACAAAGTTCTTTTTCCTCGACTTTCCTCGATCAAACGGGACGGATGAAATTCACATTACCTGAAAAATATAAATATGAATTAGCAAGATCATTTCCAAACAATATTGCAATATGAACATCACAGGACACATAAATCGCACGCAGACGGGAATGACCACTTTATCATATAGAAGGAATAACGCCTTGTCAAACGTTTGCATCACAAGTAAATAAGCTTCATGACATGCATTCGATTCACATGGATCCCACAAGTCAAAATTTTCATGCGAATAACATGTCAAATGATAGGTATATTCGTCACAAGCCAGGAATTGTGAAAACACATAAGGCACACAAAATTGTTCAACCAATTCTTGCATCGAACGATATAGCATATTACTTACACAAGAATTACAATATTTATCAAACACACGATGATAACAGATGATACAAATCCTTTTGTCAATCATCGAAATAGGTAGACCATCACTAAGCAGAATAACACATTCAAACACTTCATGATCTAAATGATTTATCAAAACGAAATCGGTATCATGTGTTCGACTCGAAGAGAACGAAAACATCTCAAAGTAACACAAGATGGATTCTTTCACAAGAAAACTATCAAAATTATCAAACGTAAGAATCCTATCATTATTCATCGAGAAAACAAATAGATCATAAATGGGCAAAAAAGAACGATTAAGCATGTAATGATCTAATTGTTTCACAACAACGAAATCAGCAACGCAGAGCTTTTCACCATCCGTAGGGAGTAGAAACGCTTCAACAAGTTTAGAAATCATACCTTTATGCACAAAAGGACAAAGATTATTCTTACCTTGTTCAAGCATCACAAACCTTCTCTCCGTAGGCATGTAGTATAGTTGAAGCTTTGCGTTTGAGTCAACAACTCGCAAATGGATTGTAAATCGCAAGTACAACCACAAGATTTGTTTAAGGAACGAATACAAATTAAACAAGAAGTTAACAAATTTCGTTACCTTAATTAAAAGACAAGTATCGAGATGATAGAATTCTTTCAAACATATCGCATGATACTTGAATTTTCCATAAGACAAATCCGGACATATTCCCGGTTGAAAGACATGCGTTTGATTATTTAAAACAAGATGTGCCAATTGTTTTGAAAAATCAAACTTGTTATACCCAAAGGAATTACGTATGTTCGAGATCAATCGATCAAAACTCTTAACGTGCTTTAAAACATACTCACAAAAACTCAACGATTTTGCATTAGAAAATGAACAAATCTCATAAAAACCACAATCAAACAAGTTGGAATTAAGAGAAAATTCATCGTCATACTTACTCGTGTCTTGCATCCGTTGAATATACGTCTCTCCACCGTCACAATTTGTAACACATTGATTTTCTTGAAATAGACTCGTCTTACCATCATTTAAATGATCACAAGAGATGAAGTAATGGCAAGAGATGATTCCGTTCACAAGATCACAATCATTGGAAAAATTGGTGGAGACAAACTCGATTTGGAACACTTACCTTCCTTACCTTCTAGCTTAGGTGGTTAAATCTTACCTTTTCCATCCAATTGAAAATGTCACTTGTCGGGAAGGTATTGAAGTTGATAGTCATCATTTGATTCCTCGAAAACCTGAAACGAAGAAACAGAAGAAGAACAAAAATCCAAAGAGTTAGTTGAAAATTCACTATCTTTCTCTCGTTCGTTCTTTTCTCTTGATTCTTTTCAAGATCTTTTTCTTTTCAATCTCTCGTTTCAATTTTTTCTCGTTTCAAGTTCTTTTCTTTCTTTCTCAATCTTTTTTCTTCTTTCTCATTTTTATTTTCTTTTTCCTCGATTTCTTTTTCTCTCATGAACTCTTTTTCAATTTCTTTTCTTTTCTTTTATTTTTCTTCTCTTTCATTTGATCTTTCTTTTTCATTTTGAGTACAACAAGAAGATGATTCAAAAGAACTAAAAATAGAAGGATTTGATTCTAAGATCGAAGCGATGTTCTCATAGATATCACGATCTTTGCTTGGAAGATACTTCATACGGGACTTCACTGAATCATAAGATGTATACTTCGTGCTTCTTGGTCATCACCATAAAAAACTTCGAAATTCACTTTGCTTCGCCTCAATTCCTTCATCGAATAGGAATCTCGATTCGAACCACTTCGAGAATGATCTTTTGTAGCGGAATACTTATAGCTTTCTTCTCGTTCATTATCTCGAAAAGATTCAAACTCATTTCTTGTTTCTCTCCGTCTTAAAGGCCTTGTCGAACATGAGTCTTGATAAGAGTCTCTTCGCGAATAGTTTCGGGATGTATATCGCGGTGAAGAACTCGACTCCGTTCTCTGACTTGATGAAATCTTTCGATCAAAAATGCTTTCCATTTCACTTAACAAGTATTGGAAGTCAAGTGAGAATCCTTCTTGTGACATCTTTGTTGCTGAAAATAAAATATGTTATACAAAAAAAAATAGATAGAAAAGAAAATACCTTACCACAAAATCCTCATGAGTCACTCAAGAAGAAAATCACTCACACTCGTGTTCAACTCGTATGATGGCTTTTTCTTTGATGATTTCACTCGTGCCTTTTACCGCTCTATCTCGTCTCACAAATTCGTACTTCGTTTTGGAAGACTCATCGCGGCTTGAGGGTCGGCTTCAAAGGGGTTTCAAGGGATTGATGTCGGGTATAGGGGAGGCTAAACAAAAGAAAAATTTGGTTATCGGGTAGGCTAAAGGGTAAGAAAAAAAAATTTGGGAGGTCGAGGTAGAAGATGAAGAGGGTAGAAATGAAAGTCTTGAGATCGAAATGAAGGATGAAGTTCAAAGCAAAACTTCAAAATTTTCCACAACTTTTTTTTACCACTTTTTATTTTTTAACTTGTATATTTTTTTTCATTTTTTCATTTTTTCTCTCTTTTTTTTTTTTTTCAATTTTTCACTTCACATACAATATATTGAAATACAAGAACGAAAATTACAACTTACAATTTTTTTTGAATTTTTTTCACTTACGAACCTATTTCGGCTTCTCGTACATAGTCAAAATTCCTCGTTTTTATAGCTCTGATACTAGATGATGCGATTCACCTCGGGGAGAGTCGAAATGCATGTGAGTTACCCGATTGTCTACGAGGAGGTTACAAGCCTTTCGAAAAATTATGAGAAAATATGTAGTAATGCGGAAGCTTTTGAATTTGATTTTTATATTATAAAATGGTTTAAGTTAGGAATGGAGGATAAAGAAATGAAAGGAACGGAATAGAAGATAGGTTCGGTTTAACAAAGAAAAATAAGTGATAAAGATAGGTGGTGAAAAAAAATGGAAGATAGGACTTAAACAGAAACGATTCAACACTAAGAGAGTGTCCTCCCGGTTTCTAAAGTGTTTAAGGTGGATGATGGAAATCGATATGGACCAAACACCCGTTATCAAGAATGATAAGAACCTAAGGTATAGATTAATGGAAAAGAATCGATTGACACCACAAGCAAGCTTGATAAGTAGGGATCGAAACTCGTATGAAAGATAGAGAGGAGATAACTCACTCAAATGAACAAAGTTCATGTAATATGATTAATGATAAAATTGTCTATATTGTCTATCCTTACAAATGAAAAGTAACAAGTATTTATAGGCTAATGAGAGCTAGACGAATAGTCATAGAACACTTAATAACTAAGCTTAATTTCAGCCATAAATTGCTGGAAAAATCTAGAAAGAAAACCATTGAAATCCTTGGCAAAATTCGGCTGATTGGTAGCCAAATGGATGACTTCTAGATGGGTGAATTCACTTGAAAGATGAAGGCTTGAAGACATGTCCATGTTCAGCTTCTGGGAACACCAATAGCCACCTTAATGGAGAAGGAAGTGAGCTGATTGTATTTGGACAGCAAGGGCACTCCAATGGACGGTTTCTAGAAGGATGAATGTCCAAAAAATTCGTCCAAGTTAATGGGCAGCCTTTGGGGATGTCAAGGGGCATCATTCTAGAAGGATGAATGCATTTTAAAGCCTTCAAGGATGCATGCAACAGCCAGGTACGTCCCTTGCCTTAATTATGCTCTTTAATTGATGTCTTTTGATGAATAATGAGCAGCATTTAAGCCTTGTCCAACAGAACATGCATCTACCAATGCACATGGAAGCATTCGGCCACATACAATGCACTCAATGTGCATGAACCTTTCTTTAATGCATTGGTACATTCGGCTGTTCCTTGGGGAGCTTGAAGGGCCATTGATACTTGGCTGAATAAGGTGTCTTGAAGGTTCATAATGAGCAGCAACATGCATGTTTCCATCCGTCCCATGTATCTCCAAGGTTCATGATACATTCGGCTAGGTACAATGCACCTAGGTGCATGTATCTTCTTTAATTCACTCAATGTTTGGCTGAACCTACAAAGGACATGAACCCATATTAAAACACTCCAAATCACATGAATAACATTAATCTCATGCAATGGACTCATCTAGGGACGTTTGGACAACTAAAGGACACCATTTAGGACACTTGAAAATTCAAACCCTAATTAAACCATAAAATCTGCACATTTAATTCATGTTTTAAACAACTTGAAAACATGTAATAAAATGTAATAAAATTAATTTGAGCTAAAACAAATTAAATTCAACCAATTTTAAAATGTTTTAGATGCATTAAAATGCTTTAGGAAAAATAAATAAAATAAAATTCAATTTATTAGAAGCAATAATTTAAGCAATCACTCGATGAAGTGAAATGAGCTCGAGGAGCTCGAATTGGTGGCATGAGCTAATCCGCTCAATTTGGGAGATGAACGAAGATGCACACGAGCTCCACGGTACTTGGTCTCAATGATACAAGCTCTAGCTTATTTTTAATGTTGAGGCCCCATGCCATCATATTGTTGACAAGACGGTCTAGCTTATTTATGGAAATACCATTAGCGAAGTAGGTTTGTTTAACACCTGCATTAGTGCGTTACGGTGTGTCTTCAAGCTTAAGAGTAAAGCCAATACCGATATGCGAGCTGGATGCTTGTGTAGTTGTTCCACGACACTATACTTGCTGTGTTTTAGGAATTTCAAGAATTCTTTAGCTTCTTTCTCATTTATCGGCTCATTAACAGGTAGTTCTGGCTTCTCTTTCCTTTGTTTGATCACTAAGGATTTCCCTTTTACATGTTCAAATTTTGTATTTGGGGCATCATAACGTCTTCTTCTACATGTATAGAAACCCACATCTTGACCTTCCTCTAACGTGCTGATCGGGCCCACCTCTCCTGGGAGTGTCGCATTGCTACCATAGTTCTAAGGTACCCTTCTGCTATCTTTATAAGGAAAAGCAACGGGTTTCTAGATTACAACTCTTGGTGTAATTTTTGCTCCGGCTTTGTTGATTCTTGGTTGTAAGATGATTACCATCGGGTGGTTGGCCTCATCGACCTTCTCTGTCGACCCTCCTTCTGAGGCGCACACCTTTTCTCCTTCGGTATACTCAAACAACTCTAGCACCTTGTTGTCCATTAGACCTTGTACTAGGGCCCTGAATTTACAACATTTCTGAATCTCATAATCTTCTTCATCATGGAACTCAAAATAGTTCCTTGCTTCTCGGGATCTATCCCTCGAGTCTTGTATGATTAGCCCTCTTTCTATCATTTTCTTCCAAACTTCTCTCAACGGGGTTTTCACTTCTGCAATATTCATTTTGATTTTCTTCCCCGCATTCTTGACTATCACTTTACCCCATTATCAGCATGGTTGGGTAACGGATTTTCTGCACTAGATGGATCATCGAATTTTACAATGCCCATTTTGATGAGCCTTTCGATTAACTTTTTGAAAGCGATGTAGTTTTCTATCGAATGTCTCATGATTCCCACATGGTATTCGCATTGGGCATTTGCATCGTACCATTTGGGGTATGGGGGTTGCATTGGTTTTAGGTAGAAAGGGGATACAACATGTGCATCAAATAAACTTTGGTACAACTCTCTATACCTCATTAGAATAAGCGTAAACTGGAGCTTCTCCGTATTTTGCCTTGTGTTGGACACTTGTCTTGGTGGGCTTTGATGGCCAGTGGTTACCATTCTCGGTTGGTTCATAGTGATTGGTTTTGAATAACCTCTGTTATATGTGCTCACATTATTTACTTCATTTTCTTTTTTTGGGGCCGACCTCTTTGTGTTTTCCCCGTCCTCTATTTTTCAACATCTTATTGCATTCTCTATCATTTCGCCAGACATCACTGTGTCTGAGAAACTCTTAGTTGTGCTTCCCAGGATGTGATTGATAAAAGGTGCCTTCAGGTATTAATGAAGAGCATGGTTGTTTCCTTTTCTAGGAGTGGTAGTTGGACTTGCGTGGCGATTTCCCTCCACCTTTGAGCATATTGCCTGAAACTTTCATTTGGCTTTTACTCCATATTTTGTACTGTGATTCTGTCAGGCTCCATATCTGTCATGTGACCATATTGTTTCATGAAGGCCTGTGCCAGGTTCTTCCATGAATTAATTTGGGCATGATTTAGGTTATTATACCATTTGGCCGCAGCCCCAGTCAAGCTGTCTTGGAAACAGTGAATCAATAACTGATCATTACTGACATATTCGACATCTTTCTACAGAATATTGTAATGTAAGCCTCAGGGCAGCTGGCCCCGTTATATTTTTCAAACTCTGACATTTTGAACTTTGGAGGGAGCATTAGATCTAGGACCAGACTCAATTCCTTAGCATCAATTCCACAATGGTAATCAACATTTTCCAATGCCTTGAATTTCTCTTCTAGCCATTTGCATTAGTCTTCTAGTTGCTTTGGGAGCTCCGCTCTCGCCTTTCCCATTTTTGCTATTTCATCAAGGTCGAGGACAACGGGATTTGCTGGATTGTCTCTGAGGTTAGAGCCTGAACTCATCGGGAAGTTTATCGGTGTCGAAGTACCGGTCTGATATTAAGGTCTGATGTTGATGAACACCCTTTGTGGTTGTGCTTGAGTGTTCGTTGTGGTGAAGCCTGGAGGATAAGCAGGGTCCTCGTTGTCGTCTCCAGTATTGATCATAGAGCTTTTTCCTTTTTCTAGCCCCTAGCTAGCAACTGCGTTAACTGGCTCATCATGCTTCTCTGGGATTCTAGCATCTGATCCCTCATATCCTATTGGATTTTGGCCAACTGTTCTTGCATCTATATTTGCAGTTGATCATTCATCTCTCTTTGCATTTTCCAATCTTTCTAACCTTTGGTCCATGGCTTTAGTCTTTCTTCATGTACCATAATGATATTCCAGGGTAACTGCCACAATTTTAGAGTCTCTTTGTGAGCTTTAGTGTACACGATGCAATGCAATGCTGATGTGTGAATGCAATGAATGCAGAAAAGAAAAAAAGCATTGATTCTGATTCAATTTCATTAGAGTAACCTTTCTAGAAAACAAATTTCTTTACATAAAATGGATTACATATATGGCTTTGCCCTAATGCTTAAGGTCTTCACTTGCTTAAGAAGCCAAGCTAACTCTTGGCCTCGATCTAAATCGACTCATATTTCAAACTCAGTACATCCGCCTGGACCGCCAAGGTTTGTAAATGATTAGCCACCTCTCACACTTAAGCCAAAGCTTTACCCATAACGTAATCCCTATCCCTGACCTGGTCTTGAGATCAATGAAATTTCCCTTTCCACTGCTCATTATTTGCTTCTAGTAGTTCAACCCGGAGTTCATAGTTTTGCAGCACGGTTTCAATTTCTTCTATCTTCTTTTTTAATTCCTCAATCTTGCTTAGGCTTGCCCTTAATTCTATTATAGAGTTGTGACTACGATCTGATGTAGTGACTTTTCTAACTCTACCACTTGAACTCTTAACTTCTCCTTTTCATTTTGGCTCTCCAACAAGCTCTTTTTCAAAGCTTCTTCCCGTACTCGAGTATCATGAAACTTCTCCCACTAATTAGCTCTAGTCTTTTTTTCTTGGATTTCTTGTCGCTATTGCTCAGACGTTCTACCCAAACCAGTAGTTCTTATTGACATATGCAGCTTCTTGTAATCCTTTTTCAAACTATGCAAATCTTCTTCGACTTTATTCTTTCCCTTCCTTATTTTTTCGGCTTCTAGTTTCTGGACATTGACATCTAGCGCCAGCTACATTTTCTCCTCCTCCAATTGCTCGATCCTTTTTCCTAGTTCTAAACTTTTCTTCTCAAAATCCTATTTGATTATCTCTAGTTCAGACGGGGCCACCTGCAAATGTTCTTCTATTAATCGGATGTTTTCTTGACTTGACGTAAGGATGTTTTCGTTGATTCTCTGACCCCACCATCGGTTATACTCATGGGTAGTCAATGGATTAGTAGCAAACCTTTTCATTCTATGAGTTTGGTTATAGGCATTTGATATCTCACGAACTTTCTTTTTGTAATTATCTCCCTTGTATACGAACTCGCTAAGCTACCCTTATGTTGCTGGCGTGAACTGTCTTGACTCTGTATTGCCTTAACACGAATAGGGGAGCATACCCGAAAGCTCCCCATATCCCAAGTAGGGGAACCCAATCAAAATCTCTACATCGATACAAGATCTCACCAGGGACCATCCAATGGGCTCTCCACTCGATGTCTTCTTCTTGCAGACTTTGGAGAATCATCATCCACTTTTCCTCCGTAATATCATCCCATCTCGACGTAGCCACTATCTCTTTCATGGGAGAATAGCTTTCGGAGAAGATTCGATAGGAGACCTTTTCCACTTTCCAAAAATGGTTGTGGAACCATGCCAACAAAAGTTGCGCACACCCTATAAATCTACCCTCGCCTGCTCTCTAGCACTCGTTCAAGGATCTAAAAGTTTCTACCAAAATCGTAGGAATCGGTGTGACCTTTTTGTTAAGTTGATCAAAGTGATCCGAGACTACCTCATCTACGTGCCCTAATGCCTTGGGGAAGATGACCAAACCGTAGATACTCAAAGCGAAAACATCAACCCTTTTCTTCATATCCAGATGTGCTAGAATCAAATCCCTCAAATTTTTCCAAGGGATACATTTACTATCTCCTTTTTGCTTGATCTGGGCTGCAACCCACTGCTCACTCATCCCTGTGATGCTCATCAATTTCTTCAAAAAGGTGGGGACATTAACGGCTATTGAATATGCTTTGTCGGCTTGAATCTTCGGCCAACAAAGTAAGGCCATATACTCCTCCATGGTAGGTACCAAATCAACTTTCACAAAAGTGAAGCAATTGTAGGCAGGATTCCAAAACTGGGCGAGAGCTTGAAATAAGTGCTTGTCCACCTTCACATCAATAGGGCAAATCTCTATATTTACAGTAAAACGGCTGCTTGATCTCATCATTCCACTAGTCCCATATCTCCTTTACTTTTTAAGATTATTCTGAGTCACGCTGATGCGGGTGAAATCCCATAACTCTGAATATATCCCTCGGTCAGACTATCACCTTTCTCTTGCTGCGTTGTCTTGGCCCAAATCTGGACAGTCGCATAATCATCCAGTTTATTAAGAAACCCCTTTTCCATGATAAGTTATCTATTTAAGAACCGAATGTGAAACAAAACCTTTTTTGCGATGAAAATGCCATGCAATTACAAACAAAGAAAAAACAAAGCAAGTTAGTACTTCATACACAGTTTAAAGTAAGCAAAGAATAATAAATAAAGCACCTACTTGGGTGACCACTAGGGTTTGGTGCGGCTCTATCTAAGGTGGGCTCCTAAGGCTCACTATATGGGGTTTGGTTCTAAAGGTACCTGGACCGGTAGATTCCTCGATCTTCACCAATTATAGGCTCATGCATACCGAGTTCAGTTCAGGGGAATACATTTCCCTATGGCCATGCAGAGATGAAAATCTCACGAAGACATAGGTACGAATGTATCCCGAAAGTGATCCACTATCCTATACGGGGGGTGAAGACCTCACGAAGAAATAGCTTGTCCCTCCCACTTAAAAGGGGTAAAATCGAGCGAGTATGCAATATGATGTGCGAAAGTATACTAAGGGACTCGAACCAAAAGTAAACATATCAATTGATGCAAACCACGAAAATGAAATGAAAAGATCGTAATTTTAAATCGGATTTCTAATTTTCTACAAAAGGACTAAAAATAATCAATTTACGGCTTGACTCGTGTTATCCCCAGTGGAGTCGCCAAGCTGTCGAAACCTTTTTTTTTAGAACGGGGTCGACTTTGATTTTGAAAACAAAAAAAATGGGAGTTGCCACCAATCTTTTTTGATGAGGTGTGATCGGGTCACCTCGTAATTCGATCATTTTAATAATCGATTTTATTTATTAAATCAACGATTTTGGTCTACGAAATTCAGAAAAACAAGTTCGGGAGTCGGTTACGCACAAGGAAGGATTAGCACCCTCGTAACACCTAAAATTGGTACCTAGTTTATTAATTAGTGTCTTAGTGTCGAAAATAAAAAAAATTGATGAGATTTTAAAAATATGATCCTTTGTTAAAATATTGCTAAATTGAAAATTTTTACAGAAAAGGGAGTATTTCACGTTAATCGAGAAAAGGAATTGCGCCCCGTAAGTTAGGACACAATGTTTTAAATCCCCAAAATGAGAATAAACACCGAAAAATTTATTTATTTTGAAAGATGTTCGATTATCTCATTTTTAGAAAGAAATTATATTCCGTAAGTTAGAACACAATCTTTTCATAATTCTCGAGATTTTTGAAAATATTTTAAAAATGTTCGTTGTTTGGATTTATCGAGGAAAATTGAAACCTCGTATGGTAGAATACGACTTTTCAAATCTCAAAATACCCAATAAAATTTTATATAATTTTGTCGAGTAAAGATTAATGCAATACGATTTATAGTAAAATGTGAAAGCAAATCACTTGTTAATACATGTAACAACATAATAGATGCAATCATATAAACGACAATAATAAAAGCGAAAATAAATGGCAATAAGATAAATAAATAAATGAAAAACAAGCTAATTGTAAAATAAAACAATAAGTAAATAAAAATTAAAACTAAAAGTTTAAATAGAATATTTTGAAATAAGCAAATAAGTAAAAGAAAAATAAAATAAAAATTAGCAAAGAACAAATATAAAATTTAAGTGTTTAAGAAGGAAAGAATAATAAATAATAGATATAAAATAAAAAAAACATATTAACTTAGGTTTTTAAAAAAATATTGGACAAATTAATGAGTAAATAACAAAATGAATTAATAAAGGACTAAATTGAAATCGAGAATAAAATTAGGGGCTAAAATTGTAATAAATTAAAATAAAAAGTGAACAAGAACTAAAATGACAAGCACGAAAACACGTGAGGACTGAATAAGAAAATATCCAAATATTTGGGACATGTGTCCTTCCAGCAAAGCCGAGGACTAAACTGAAAACGGTGCAAAATTATGGGCAAAATATATAAATTAAAATAAATACGAAATTAGGACTAAATTGAAAAAATGTAAAAAAGCAGGCCCAAAAGTGCAAATAACCCTTCTACTTAAAAAACACGCGGATCTTAAGGCGGTCGGGTAGGATCAGGTCGGTTAAGGGCAAAACAACGCCGTTTTGGTGGCTGAGAGGCTCCCCAAACGACACCGTTTTGGAGGCCTATTTCAGGAAAGTTTTTTCCAAAAATCTTCATTTTCACCTTCTTTTATAAAAAAAACCCCTCCCCTCTCCTTTTTTTTTCTCTACAGTGCTTGAAAATCCGGTGAGCCTCGGTTGGTGTCTAGTCGCTGGACCACCGTGACGGCCACCGATCGTCAGCGATGGCACTGTCATCTATGGTGGCCAAAAAATCAGAAAAGGCCATTTTTTTGGCCTTTCGACTTCTCCGACCCAAAAATCGTCGATTTTCATCGGAATCGACAGACCTCAACTGCCTACGGCGGCGCAAATGCAAAAAGGTATGATTTTTTTTCTTTCTTTTTATTGTTTATTTCCTTAAAAAAGAAAAAAGCTAATAGCAATAAGAGCAGAGAAATAAAAAAGAAACCTTTTTTGAAAAAAAACCTTTTTTCCTCTAGTTTTGATTTCGTGTATCCCCTTAAAAAAATTACATTTTGTGGTTAGGGCCTTTCTTATAGCTGCATATTACAATGTTATTTTCTTATTTATTCTTGTTGTTGTATGCTTCCTGTGCTGTCTGTTTTGCAGGATCGGTGGCCAGCTGTGTACGGAGGTGCTAAAGTGGCGGAGGAAGCATGGGAGGAGCGGCGGCTGAAGGCTTAGGGTTTCTAGGGTTTGTTTTGTTTTTTGTTTGTTATGGGTTTGGGCTGTATTGTTTTGGGCTAGGGTAGTTTTAATTTGGTTTGATTTGGTTTAGGTTGGTTTGGTTTTGGATTTTGTAAGAATGGGCTTTTAATTGTTTTAGGGTCGGGCAAAATTTGGGTTGTACACTCGTGTGGACAAAAATAAGGCTATTTACCAAGCCATTTTGCCACCCTTTAATGCACACACCTACACCATATAACATAGCACCAATTCAAGCATATACATACAACCAAATTAGCCACAACCAAGATATCAACACATCATTCACATGCTACCATCTATCATACACAAACATTACATACTTATCAACTCATATCATGTAAATTCCCATCCATGAAAGGCATCATCATATAAATTGCTTATACCAACATTAGCCAATTTCAATTGTCATTTGCAAAATGAACTTTCAACCAATATAAGCCAACACATTTGGCCAAATCAATTATGACACATAACAAAATGACCAAGTCCCCTATACATGCCATAACTCAAAATGTTAAATTCATTGGTACCAAAATAATTGTTGATAGTGTGAGTGGATCTCCGACGATCTCCGAACCCCGAGCTAGCTTGGTGACACTATAAGACATGGAAAGAAAAGGGCAGTAAGCTATATAGCTTAGTAAGTTCATATGCAAATTATAAGCATCATAACCACACATTTAACATAAAAATTATCATGATGAAAATTGGCATGAATGTTATTAAAATCTTATAGTCATAACTTACTCAATCATAACCTTACCAAGGTTTCATCACACATCGAGCTCATTAATTATGAGTTTTATGTACATACATGTACCAACTTGCAACATAACCATATCCTTTCACAACTTTGACATTCCCGTTGAACACTCTGAATATTAATGGATACTCGGAAGTCTTTCACATAAGTGCCATATATGTTGCCAAAGCTACTTCATATCTCATAACACAAATAGGCTCGCTTTCGAGCTATTCACAGGCCTACTCACATAAGCTGTCAATCAAGACGTAGTTACATAGTGCTTCTCACACAAGCTGTCAGGTATCTGTAACACATGTCGAACTACCCAACCACTGGTAGGACGTACGAGACTAGCACCCGGATCACATAATCGCATATATACATGGGTTCCTAGTGACATGTCACTTGTATCTTATTCTATTTCTAAGGTTCAACCAAGATTTCTCGCTTGTCGAAACTTTGACGAATACTTTCATAGAGTCAATCACAATTCATACAACTTTAAAGAATTTAAAACATAAATATAACAATGCATTATTTAGATATGAACTTGCATCGATACAAAAATAGTGAAATTTGACCTAATCGTCAAACACTTTTTTTCCCTAGTCTAGATCCAGACCTCATTTTTCTTGATCTATAATAACAAATTTAACTCATTTCATACTCACATTATTCTATTCAGTCCAAAAATCATATTATGGAAAATTACATTTTTGCCCCTAAACTTTTAACATTTTACAATCTAGTCCCTAGGCTCGTAAAATGAAACGGGTTCAATTTCATTAATACACAAGCCTAGCCGAACCATTTTCATACCCATAACAGCCCAAAATTTCCATTAAATCACACTTTTACTACATATTTTATAACTTTTACAAATAGGTCTTTTTTTATATTTTTACCAAAATCACTTAGTAAAAGTTGTTTATCCAACATCAAATTTGCATAATCTACCATTAAACATCAAAATAAACAAATATCTAACATGGGTCAAACCCTAGACCTTGATTATTTCTTAAATTAGTGGTAGAAATAAATAGATCGGGTTATAACAATTTCAAAAATTTAAAGATTATTAAAAACGGAGCAAGAACGGACTTACAATAGAGCTTGAAAGATGGACAAACCCTAGATATGGACACCTTTGAAATTTTGACACTAGCATGAAGAAGATGAACTAAATTTGGCCTTTATTTTACTTATTAATTCATTTAATTAGCCAAATGACCAAAATGCCCCTAACTTAAAATATAAAAATTCTATTACTTCATGTCCATTTTTGTCCACTAACTTAACCAATGGTTTAATTACCATCTAAGGACATTCAATTTAAAATCTCATAGCAATTGGACATCTCTAACATATAGAAATCAACTTTTGCATTTTTTGCAATTTAGTCCCATTTACTAAATTGAGTGCCCAAACGTCAAAATTTTCTAATGAGATTTTCAATAAATAATTCCATAAAACTGTAGACCATAAAAATATAATAAAAATAAATTTTATTGCGTCGGATTTGTGGTCCCAAAACTATTGTTCCGACTAGACCCAAAATCGAGCTGTTACAGTTGGTTGTAAGAGATGTAAAGCTGCTTGTCTAATCGGTTTATTGAGCATTCGAGTTTATTTATGGTATGAAACAACTTGAAGTATGGATTTAGCTTATTAATACTGTAATAGCCCAATTTTGCTTGGGCCCAAACCAAATAAAAATTTAATAATAATAATTAACAGTCCAAATTTTACAAGCCCAAAAATAAAAGAAACCCAAAATTACAAGGCCTGACAGGCCCAAAACAACTTAAAAATTTTCATAAAGCCAGAAACCCTAGGGTTTTTGGCACCGTTTCCTCCGTGACACGTCAGCACACCTCGTCCCGAGGCCTGACACCTTTGCTACCGTCATTTCACCGAATAAGCAAAAGACCACCTTCTCTACCTCCGTCAACGCCTGCAAACAAGAAAAAAGAAGGAAAAGAAAATAACAGGAACAGAAACACAATAGCAGAGAAACAATGACAAAACAGTAGCACAAGCAGTGAAATAAACAGTGTAATATTGGCTATAAAAGCCACAAAATTATCAATGTATTTTACAGATTTTATTAATCAAAAAACAGAACTCAAAGTTGAAAAAGGTGATTTTGTTTTTTTTTTTTTACGAATTTATTTATAAGTAAAATATAAAAAAGGGAAAAAGGGTTAAAACATACCCACTTCTTCTCATCTCGCCACCATCGGAGATTTTCTCAGTTTGCGAAAGCCATTGAGGCCCTCTAGGTTTTCATCTTGGCTTTGTAAGGGGGGCATGCGAGAAGTCGGAGGGCGGAGGAGGGAGTCAGCTAGATTCTTTTCTTTTCTTTTTTTTAGGCTTTCGCTTGTGGATCTAAACCTAGGTTTAAAAAAGGGATAAAATGGGGCAATTTCAAAATTTTTTGGCCACCATGTACGACGGTGCCGTCGTTGATGATCGGCGACCGCCACGGTGGCCAGCGGCCAGAGCCATGGTCGGAACTTGGAGAGGGGAAGAGAGTTTGAGAGAGTTTTTTTTTTTAAAGTTAGAAGAAAATGAAAAGTTTTAAATTTTTTTTTGACTTTTATGGACCCATTAAACGGCGTCGTTTAAGGCTGGCCACAATACCCCTAAACGATGTCGTTTCACCCCTAGGATCTGCGCACCGACCCGACCCGCTCAAAGAATCCGATCGCTTTGGACGAATGGGGTATTTGCGCTCATGTTCCCTCTGCCTTTTTGGGTTGTTTTAATTTAATCTTAATTTCATTATTTTTCTTTTTTAGAAATTTTACCATTAAATTTTACCTCGTCTTCAATTTAGTCCCCAGTTCGTCGATCTGCAGAGGAAAAGACACATGTCCTGGGGATGGAATTACTTCTTCTTCTTCTTCTTCTTAAATTATTATTACTATTTATTTATGCATTTTATTACAAATTGCACCATTAATTTCATTTATATTTTAATTAAGTTCTTTATTTTCAATATTTTATATAATATTTTCCTCTGTATTTATTTACATATTTATTTATTTATTTATTTGTCTTTATTATATTTAAAAATTGGTATTGTCATTTCTTGTGCATATTTTGTCATTAGTATTATTATTGTTATCATTGTTATTACTTATTTTATCATTTATTTTATTTTTCTTTGATTATTAATATTGGTATTAAAGTTATATGTATTATGAATTGCTTATTAGTAAATTTATATTGTTGTTATCCATTAGCGTAACATTTTATTCATATATCATTTTAATATTACATTAATTCTTACCCAAATACGCAAAAAAGAAATTTTCAAAATAAGGCAATGTTTCATATTTGAGGGATTCGAGAAATCATACCCTAATTTACGGGGTTTCGATTCTCTTATTGAACTTAAATAACCGAATATCCTTTTAAAATTAAAATACATGAGATTTCAACTAAAAAAGCAAAGGCAAACTTATTCTCAAGGACTCGAAGTGTCGTGTCTTAACTTACGGGATGTGACATTTTGTTGCCACGAGATGAGAGGGTCTTTAGCATACTTTTCGATTTATTCAAGCAATTTTTAGGTAAAATTAACATTAACACAAAGAGGGATCGTATTTTAAACTATTTTCAACTTTTCAATTTTTGACACTAAGACATGAATTAATCAATTAGGTACCAATTTTGGGCATTACGAGGGTGCTAATCCTTCCTCGTATGTAACCGACTCCTGAACCCATTTTTTTTTTGATTTTGTAGACCGAAAAACTTTGTTTTAATAAATTAAAATGATTAAATTTACGAGGTGACCCGATCACACCTCATAAAAAAGGATCGGTGGTGTAACATCCTGAATAGGGCCTATGCATTTCCAGTTTAATTGTATGAAATGACAAGTTTCAAGTACTATGAATAAATTTTTGATACTTTTGAAACCTAGAAATGCATGAAAATGGAAATGAAAATGGAGATGGAAATGAAAATGGAAATGGAAATGGAAATGGACATTTTGGAAACTTAGACATTTTGGAAACTTAGACATTTTGGAAACCTAAACATTTTTGGAAATGATCCAAAATGGAAACTTGAACATTTTAGGAAACTTGGATATGTAAGAGAAATAAGGAGTTTTATTCACATAAATATGTGAATAATAAGAGATAAATAAAGGAGTTTTATTCACATAAATATGTGAATAATAAGAGATAAATAAAGGAGTTTTATTCACATAAATATGTGAATAATAAGAGAAATAAAGGAGTTTTATTCACATAAATATGTGAATAATAAGAGATAAATAAAGGAGTTTTATTCACATAAATATGTGAATAATAAGAGATAAATAAAGGATTATTTTCTAAGGAGATAATTGAGGAGATAATGGATGGATTAAAGGCTTTATCTTTTAAATAAAAGAGATAATATTATCAAAAGAGGAGTGGTGGACAAGTAAGGGACTCCTAGGTCGATAACTTTGGCTATAAAAGGAGGAGGGAGGGCTACTCAATCACTTTTGCTTCCTCTTTGCCGAAATTTTCCTAGCTCTCTCCCCTCTCTACTTAATTTTTCTTCAAGCAAAATCCATCTTTTCTTCTTCTATTTTTCTTATCTGCTCTCTCTGTCAAAGCGAATCTTTGTTGATTCTAAGTAAAGGAGCAATCAACTACAACATCAAAAGGGTTTCTTCAACTGTCGAATACAAGGATCAATGATCTAAGGTAAGATAAATTTATTTGATTAAAGGTTATGATGTATATGTTAGATTAGATCTAACATGAAGATTTCGATAGACATATAGGGCAAGGAATCCTCTTCAAATTTGGAATTTGTATGGTAAGTGATATTGACAAAGGCTTAATTTTGGTATTTGGAATTATTTTCATTATTTCAAAAGCGAAAACTCACATGGTTACATGAATTAGTGTTAGCCGATTTCAAGGAAAAGGATACTAGCAATTGTGGGATTCGATTTACAATCATCCAATTCGGCAACAAGGTAAATAATACAAATCCTACTAGGATTTGGTTTTAAGCCAAATAGGTTTGTTAATATGTTTTAATAATTGGCCGAATATAGGAGATAAAGAACTAGATCGGTAGATCGTTCTTCGGGATTTCAAGGAATCTATTAAGCCAATCAGGTGTGTACCCTTACTAACCTTTGATATTTCATATGGTTATTATTTTAATATATGAATATGTATAAGAATGTGAATGTGGCTAAGTACCACAAATGTGGTAAAAAGTACCCAGGTACGTTTCCTACTTCCGATAGGATTACGAATATGATATATATATATATATATTTTGAATATGTAATATGAATGAGAAATAAGATATGTATAAATATTTGGGGCATATGGGATATTTGTGAAAGGGAAGAGTAGGTGTTGACTTGTCTCACCAACGAAGGTGTTGACTTTGTCTCACTAATCTAAATATGGTGACTACGGTCACATTATTTGAATATGGTAACTTCGGTTACATTATCTCAATTTGGTAACTCGGTTACATTATTTGAATATAGTGTCTAATGACACAACGATATATGGCGATGAGCACGCCGATCGCAATGATCGCCTTCGATGGTGTGTAGCGGATGGAGGTTGACTTAGTAGTCCCACGGTGTGAATGGCGGTGCACGGGTTGTGTGTAGCGGATGGACCGTTAGGATTGGGTTTGGGTTGCATTATCATTTATTTTATATGAATATGAATTTGATTTGAACTTGTATGCCTGATTTGTTGAATATTAGTACTGTGTGCACATTGAGTCTGTTGACTCACCCCGATGGGGAATTATTTTTCAGGTGATGAGCAATAATGGACCGGGTCTGCAGGAGCTAAAGGTGGCCATGCATCACTTGAAGAATTTATTCAGAATTTGGACTTTATTTAATTTTAGTACTTTTAATTTTATTTTTGGGTTTACTTGATGTAATAAGGCCATAAGGCCCAATTGGGTTTTCTTTATTTCCGCTTATTCATGTTTGATTGTGTTACAATTTATTTTTAATTAAAGTTAAGAAAAACAAAATTTATTTCTTTCAAAATAATAAACCCTAAAATTGTTTTGTCACCTCACTTAAGTTGGATTTTCAAAATTTATTAAATGGGTTCCAATCTAAGCCCAATCCAAACAACATTTTTCTAAAATTTCACAATTTTTCTCTAAGTAACAAAAAAAATTTTGAAACCGGTTTACTTGAGGAACATACCATATCCTGGTTCGGGCTCGTGGGGTAGGGTTTGGGGTGTTTCTGTATGCGACTCCCATTCCTATTTTCATTTTTTAATAAAAAGTCGACCTTTGATGGGTGATCTGAGAGTTTTAATAGTTATATAATGAATGATCGAGCCTAGAAACTAACTATCACCACGATTGAGGCAAGCACACCTATCGAACAGTAGTATAGCTTAGTGGCAAGACCGGAATGTCGAACCCAAAGGAACCAAAATACTAGTACTGACTTTCTTTTTATTATCTAGCCTAAAATAAAGGGGATTTTATCTAACTAATTATTAGCTAAGGATGTTAAGACACAAAGAACGAATTGGGAAATTACTTTTGAGAAAACCAAACCAATTGATTAAGACAATACCCGAAGAAGAATCCACCTAGACTTCACTTGTTATTTAACTCTGAACCAGACGATTTATTAACTTAACCTGAGTCGTAGGATTCCCTAATTTATATTAATACCTCTTTCGAGGCTACTAACGTCTAACCCTAGGTTGATTAATTGAAATCTCTTTCTAATTAAAACCCCTACTATTGCATTAACTTGATTTATGGACTCCTATATTAGGGTTGACCCTAATCCAGCAGATTTTCGTCGTCCTATCTCTAGGAGTGCGATCAACTTCGCTTAATTATGATAGATCTACTCTTAGACAAGGACTTTTGCTCCTCTGAATAAGCACATCAATACTTGAATCAGTATCCTGAAATATTAAAACAAGAACTAAGAACACATAATTAAGAAAAAATCAAGTATTTATCATACAGTTCAGAAAACAAAAACAAGATCCGTCTTAGGTTTTATCCCCCTCAGGTATTTGAGGGGTTTAGTTCATGTTCATAAAAGAATACATCTTAGAAGAAAGTAAATAACAAAATATAAAGAAAAACCCTAAAACTCCTGAAGGAATTTAAAGGGAAGATCCTCAGTCTTGAGCGTGATTCCGGCTTCTTGAGATGGATCAACTGGCTTTCTTTGAGTAATTCCCTGTATTCAGCCGTATCTGGCTTTGCCTCCTTTGGCTCCCACCTTTTAGGTCACACTTAGGGTGTTTATATAGGCTACAAAATATCTATCTTCGCCTCTAACTAACCTTTTCAGCGTAGAATTAAAATGGGTCACGGCAGGGACACACCCGTGTGAATCGAGCCCAGGCCGTGTTCGAGTCTGCTAAAGTGGCACGGCCGTGTGGTGAACTCCAGGCCGTGCTGATTTCTCACTTTGGCCTAATTTTTTTGTTTTTGGCCTGTTTCTCGTTCTTTTCATCCTCCTATGCTCACCTAAGTATAAAACATGAAATTAAAGGATTCGAAGCATTGAATTACACAATTTAAGGGATAAATCATCCAAAAGTATGCCAAATATGGGATTAAATATGTATATATTACGGTTTATCAAATACCCCCACACTTAAGCATTTTCTTGTCCTCAAGCAAAATCCTCTTCTCACAATTAAAATTCATTCTTCTCAACTTATAACTCCTATCAATAATGTTTCAAAATAATCCATAGGTAATCATACATTGAGAATTCAACTAAAAGAACATCAAATTTTCAAACAATCCAAGTTGAGCATTTTATTCATGGAAAACATATGTATTCCCCCTTATCTAAGTAATCACCTTTGATCCAAAATATCACAGAGTTAATGTCACAGACCGAAATTGACCCTAATCGGAACGGTGGTTTCGGGACCACAATTCGAGTCTGAAATATTTTTTTATATTATATTCTGTGCTCATTATGTGTGAATTAATATGTGTGAAAGTTTCGTAGAAAAACTTTATCGTTTAAGTGCTTAATTTGATTAAAAGGGCTTAATCGCGTAAAATGTAAAAGTGGCATACTAAAGTGAAAGGTACTAATTGGAGCATGGCTTTATGATATGAAGTATAGAAAGGGTAAATAACCCATTTTATGAGTTAGTGGCCAGCCATGGACAAGTTTGTCCTTAAGATATATTATTGGTTATTTTAATTTTAAGGTTAGTTAAGTAATTTAATAAAAATTTAATATATGTTAAAGTAAAACAAAAGAAAATGATATTATCATCCATTTTTGTTCTTGGCCGAACCTTGCATGAGGAGAAGGGTTTGATTTCTTTGAAATTTCGGCACTTTGAAGCTAAAATTGAAGGTGAGTTTTTGTCTGTTTTAGATAATTTTTACGTTTTTGAGATCGTTGCTTGAATCAGAAATGACCCATGTTAAAATTTTTAAGAATAATCATGTATGATGTTCAACCTTTGCTATGTTCTTGTAAGTTTTGGTGTTTTATGATTTTATGTAAATGATATGTTAAAGATTAGTATATATTGAATTGGAAATTTTAGTAAATTTGAGTATTTTGGACTAATTTGTAAAAATAAAATTTTGAGGGACTTGTTTGCAAAATAAATGAAATGTATGTCTTGGTATGAAGGTATAGAAGATTCGCCCAAAAGTATTATGTGCAAATTATGTGTATTTTGTGTTTTATGCAAATAGGACTAAATTGTAAAATGTGAAACTCTAGGGGTAAAATGGTAATTTGCCTATTTATGTGCTTAGGGACCAAATTGAGATGAAATGTACTTGAATGAGCTAAATTTTAATGTGTTTAGATCAAGAACAAGGAAAACAAATTTGGATCTGGGAAAAGCGAAAGTTGTCGACTAGCCTATTAACGTTGTCCGTCGATAGTCGAGGTAAGTCCTGTTTGAAATATGTCAAAGAATTATTTATGAACTTGTTAAATGATAATGTTCGATAAATTTGAGTGTATATTATTGTAATAGCCGAATGTATATGGGTTAAATTGGCTTGAATGCATAAATTGACAATATGATATGAATGTGTATCTTTGATATATTATTTGGGAAAAATGTGAAGTATGTGATTGGTTTATGAATTATTTGGGCTTTGTGCCTAGTAGGCTTAGTGCCGGTGACATATTCGGGCTTCGTGCCTAGCAGGCTTAGTGCTGGTGATTTGATTCGGGCTTCGTGCCTAGCAGGCTTAGTGCCGGTGACATATTCAGGCTTCGTGCCTAGCAGGCTTAGTGCCGGTGACTTATTTGGGCTTCATGCCTAGCAGGCTTAGTGCCGGTGATTTGATTCAGGCTTCGTGCCTAGCAGGCTTAATGCCGGTGATACTTTAAAATGAAGAAACCATAAATTATTCGAGTGTAACATAGTGAATCTATTGAGTTAAAACTCGTAAGCTTAAATCTCATTGAATCCATCGAAGTAAGGTAAGTTGTGATTAATGTTATTTGAGTTGAAATATTATGTTAAGAATGGTGTTATGTGATTGAGCTTATTGATCGATGTGTATGAATGGTATAAGTAGAATTTGAGCTTAAACGCACTACTTTTGGGAGGTTCGGTTACTAGTAGAAATGATAATAGTGAAAAGACTTTGAATATGATAATATAGTTGATATGAATGTTGTACCTATGTGATACTGAGCATGTGATTCATGTAATATATGTTTATACTATGGTTCGATGAATTATAGAATTATGGTAATGAAGTGCAAATGCTATGGTTAATGAACTGTTAATATTCTACCTGCATAAATATATTTATGGAAATATTTATATTCAATGTTATAAGTTTAAAGAAATAAAATGTTTAAGTGTTTGAATGTTACATTAAAGTTGCTTAAGACTTACTAAGCTAGTGAGCTTACTCGTATGTGTTTGTATATCTTTTTATAGATTGTTGATTCAACTACTGCCTCGGGGATCATCAAGAAAGTGGACCACACTATCACTCTCTCTTGGTATATATATGTTTTGTAAATATGTTTAACTTGTATATTAAGTATATATATATTATTGTGCCCATGTGCTTTATCTGCTTAGGATATGAATTAATTAATTGAAAAGATTTGGCTATTGGTAACGCCTATAACCCTAATCCGTGATCGGGTTAAGGGTATGTTCCTAAAGTGTTTAAAGGACAATAAATTAAGCACTCGATAGTTTCAAACATTGGACCGGATCGGTATACTTAGAAAAATTTGTAAATTTTAGAAAAACTATTGTTTTGAGTTGGGCTTAGGTTGTAAACCCATTTATTTAATCTTGTAAATCCAATTTGAGGTAATGTGTCCAAAATAGATCTTAGCAAAATATTAAAAGTAATGTAAAACAAAGAATAATCCATTGGGCCTTATGGCCTTATTACATCAAATAAACCCAAAATAAAATTAAAAAGGTATTAAAATCAAATAATGTCCAAATTTACGAATAAATTCTTCAAGTGATGCATGGCCTCCTCATGGTCTCTGGCCGGTCAAATCACTTTCATCGCCTAAAAAATAATTCCCACAATGGGGTGAGTCAGCAGACTCAATGTGCACAATACTATCAATCAATAATTAGGGCATTCACGTTTAATCATCAAGTCCATATAATAATAGAATTCATGATGCAACCCAACCCAAACCTATAAGCCATCCGCTACTCTCCACCGTACCAACTTTTGCACAGTGGGGACTACTAAGTCGACCCTCCATCCGCTACTCTCTCACGTTGTGTCATTAGACACTATTGTAACCGGTTACCAAAATTTCGCAATGTGACCGTAGTCGACATATTTAGTTGGTGAGACCAAGTCAACACCTAAATTTACAAATGTGACCGTAGTCAACATATTTAGTTGGTGAGACCAAGTCAACACCTATTCTCCCCTTTCACATAAATCCGAATGGCCCAAAATTCATATATTATGCATAACTTAATTTCATGTTCATATTCATATATTAGCATGTTATTAAAATAACATTTTTATCACAATCCTATCGAAGTAGGAAGCGTGCCTTGGTACTTTTTGTCACATGTGTGGTACTTAGCCACATTCATAATATTATTCATATCATACATTAAAATATTTAACCATAATATATCGAAGAATAGTAAGGGTACACACCTTTTTAAGCTTAATAGTTTCCTTGATATCTTGAGAATCCGATCTAATTTTTAGATCTATTAATCCTATATTCGCCCATCCATTAACACACATTAATAAACCCTTTTAGTCAAAACCAAATCCTAGTAGGATTTGTAAGGAAAAACTCACCTTTGCCGATTTGGTGATTACACAAATCCGGAAGTTTGGGTTTTCCTCTACTTGATATTCGACCAACCCTTGTAGTTCAATATGGTTAGTTTTTCGCTTTTCAAAGATTAAGGAATGGATTTAGATACTCACACAACCCTTAGCGAATATTTTGAGAGCTTACCTTAGAGATTCCAAATCCGAAAGTTCCTTTTGTCTTGAATATCTTCGAAATCCCTAAAGATCATAGGTTAGATTTGATCTAACTTTGAATAGTTGTAATTGGCCTTTGGCGAATATATCTTACCTTAATTCCTTGATTTTGAAATCCCGAAACTCCCCCTTTTGTATTCGGCCATAAGACATGGAAAAGGTTATTTCCTTGTTCTTGATTAAAAGATTTAGAAGAACAAAAATTAATTGTTCTTACCTTAGATCCTTGCTCTTTATAATTGATGATGGTAGAAACCTAAGTGGTCATGGTGGATTGACCATGAACAAGAATGGGGATTAGTATCTTGATTTTGGTAAAAAGAAAAGAATGGAAGTTGACTAATCACGGATCTTACCCTTTTGATGTTGTGGATGATTTCTCCTTTACTTAGAATCGATGAGGATTCGGCTTTGATAGTAGAAACAGAGGAGAAAAGAAAAGAAAAGAAGATGGTTTTTGTTCAAAGAAAATTCGGCACAAGATGGGGAAGAGGGCTATGAAATTTCGGCACACACTAGGGAAGATGAGAGATTGGCCTTGATTTTCCTCTTTTAACTGAACTTGATATGCCAAGAGTCCTTGACTTGGCCACCACTCCCCCCACAAGTGATAATATTATCATTTAATTATCACTTTAATTAAATTAGGAGTATATTATCCATCCTTTATCTCCATAATTATTTTATTAAAAGAAATCCCTTTACTTAACTCTTAATTAAACAAGTTTTAATCGAAGTAAAATTCTTCTTATTCAACATGCTTGTGCCGTCCCACCTCCTAACCTTGGAAGCAAAATAAGGCCTTCATTATTTGCTTCTGGATATCTCAAACTCAGCCCAAAAGCCTCTTGTATTTGGGCCATTTCCTAAGGCCTTTGGTGGCATCTTGAGCCACATTTCCAAGTCCGTTGTTGGGTCAAATTTCACATGCTTTATATTTTTAGGGTCACTTGGCCTAAGTTCCCTTTGGGCTCTTAAATTGACATTAAGGGTCAATTTTAAGTTTCCTAAAATTTTCACGAGGCTCTGTAACTTGCCATTTTTCTTACATATCCAAGTTTCCTAAAATGTTCAGGTTACCTAAATGTTTAGGTTTCCAAAATGTTTAGGTTTCCTAAATGTTTAAGTTTCCAAAATGTTTAGGTTTCCAAAATGTTTAAGTTTCCTAAATGTTTCCAAAATGTTGGGTTTCCAAAATGTTAAGTTTCCAAAATGTCTAAGTTTCCAAAAATGTCTAAGTTTCCAAAATGTCCATTTCCATTTCCATTTTCATTTTCATTTCCATTTCCATGCATTTCTAGGTTTCCAAAAGTTTCACAAATTTATTCATAGTACTTGAAACTTGTCATTTCATACAATTAAACCGAAATGCATAGGCCTATTCGAGGATGTTCTGCTTCTACCCCTTAAACAAAATTTCGTCCCGAAATTTCCTAACTAAAATAATTGAGGGTATTCTTGTCTCATCGCCTCTTACATCTCCCACGAAGCTTCTTCCGTTCCATGATTGCGCCATAGTACTTTGACTAGGGGCTGTCTTCTTTCGTAGTACTTTCACATCACGTTCCAAGATCCGAATCGGTTCTTCCTCATAGGATAAGTCGGCCTTAGTTCCACCTCTTCAACCGGTACCACATGGGATGGATCCGATCGATAGCGACGTAACATGGACACATGAAATCGTCATGCATTTCTTTGCAATTCTGGTGGCAACTCTAATTGGTATGCCACCGCCCAACTCGCTTGATGCTTTGATAAGGCCCTATAAATCTTGGGCTTAGCTTTCCTTTCTGCCAAACCTCATTACCTTCTTCCAAGGTGAGACTTTCAAGAACACTTGATCTCCCACTTCAAACTCTATTTCCTTTAAGCTTAAGGTCGCGTCGACTTTTTGCCTATCAGAGGCTTCCTTCAACCGTGCTCGAATTAACTCAACCTTCTCTTCAGTTTCTGCCACCAACTCTGGACCCAAAACTCGGCGTTCTCCTAACTCGGTCCAACAAGTAGGTGTTCTACACTTCCTTCCATACAATGCCTCGTATGGTGCCATCCGAATGCTGGCTTGATAGCTATTGTTGTAGGCGAATTCAGCTAAAGGCAAGTAATCTTCCCAACTTCCTCGAAATTCCATTACACAGCCTCTCAACATATCCTCCAACACTTGTATAACTCGTTCGGATGCCCGTCGATTGTGGATGAAAAGTAGTGAAGTCTAGCTTAGTGCCTAAAGCTTGATGAAGTGCTTTCCAAAATCGAGGCGTAAACCTTGGGTCTCTATCGAGATGATCGACTTGATACTCGTGTAATCTCACAATTTCCGCCACATACAACTTAGCCAACCAAGAGAATAATCCATTACATTGGGATAAAGTGTGCGGACTTGGTCAAACAGTCCACAATCACCCATACCGAGTCCTTCTTAGTAGGCGTAAGGGAAGCCCACTAACGAAGTCCATGGTAATTCTTTCCCACTTCCATTGGGGAATTTCGATTGGTTGGAGCAATCTGATGGAACTTGGTGTTCACCTTAACTTGCGACCGTCAAACATTTCCCACAAATTCAGTCACTTCTACGCTTGGTCGGACCACCAAAATTGTTCCTTAGATCTCTATCTGACTTGATGCCTCCGGGATGCATGGCATAGGGGCTACCATGCGCTTCCCGAAGAATCTTTTGTCTCAACTCCTTATTCTTGGCATACAAACTTTACCCTTATAGCACAATACTCCTTCATTATTGACATCATAATCCTCTAATCCCCCTTGCTTGTGCTTGCTGCAACTTAATACTTAAGTCATCATCGCTAGCTGTCCCTCCTTCACTTCCTTTAGCCATGTAGGCCTGACTTGCAACTCTGCCAATAGGCTTCCATCATCATATAAACTTATATGAGCGAACAAGGCCCGTAGATCCGTTACAACCTTCCGACTTAGGGCATCGGCTACTACGTTCGCCTTGCCTGGATGATACTCTATCGAGCGATCGTAGTCCTTTAGCAATTCCACCCACCTTCGTTGCCTCAAGTTCAACTCCTTACGAGTTAATAAATACTTAAGGCTCTTGTGATGCATGTAGATAATGACCTTTCTCCATAAAGGTAGTGCCTCCAAACCTTAAGGCGAAAACCACCATTGCTAGCTCTAAGTCATGAGTTGGGTAGTTAAGCTCATGAGGCCTTAGGCTGCAGGGACGCATAGCGACTACTTTACCATCTTGCATTAACACACGCCTAACCCGTATCACAAGCATCACGATTACCACAAATTCCTTTCACGCCTCAAATTTGAATTAACACTGGAGCCTCTGTCGGTACCTTCTTAAGCTTTTCAAAGCTCTCTTGCATTTAGTAGTCCATTCAAGGTACTTCCTTCCTTAGCAACTTGGTTAAAGGCGCGGCTATTGGCGAGAATCCTTCCACGAACCTTCGTAATAGCACCCAAGCCTAAGAAACTTGATTTCGACCACGGACCTAGGTGGCTTCCAATCCAACAACGCTCGATCTTCCTAGGGTCCACTCTTATTCCTTCTGCGGATACCACATGCCCTAAGAATGCCACCTCCCTAAGCCAAAATTCGCACTTCTTTGAATTTGGCATGAGCTTTTTCTCCTTAGTACTTCCAACACGACTTGGAGATGCTCATCATGCTCTTCCTCCGACTTGAATACACCAAAATATCATCGATGAACACGACGACGAATCTGTCCAAGTAGGGTTGGAAAATCCGATTCATCATGTCCATGAACGCAGCGGGGGCGTTTGTCAACCCAAGCGGCATCACCACAAACTCAAGTGACCATATCTTGTCCTAAAAGCGGTCTTATGGATATCGGCCTCCTTCACCTTTAGCGATGGTATCCTCGATCAGAATCGATCTTGAAAACACTGCGGCTCCTTGGTGATCGAACAAGTCCTCGATCCTTGGCAAGGGTACTTGTTCTTAATGGTCGACTTATTTAGCTGACGTAGTCTATGCACATCGCATAGTTCCATCCTTCTTCTTCACAAAAAGGACCGGTGCTCCCCATGGAGACACACTGGGTCGGATGAACCCACGATCCAACAGTTCTTGGATCTGAGCCTTTAGCTCCACTAACTCCTTTGGTGCCATTCGGTATGGAGCGATTGACACGAGAGCATCCCAGTAGCAGTTCAATTCCAAATTCGACCTCCACGTGCAGGGGTATTCCGTAACTCCTCCGAAACACATCTTCAAAGTCCCTTACTGTCCTAACTCCATTAACACCTTCCTCCTTCCCACCTATCGCACTTACAAAAGCTAAGAACGCTTTGCAACCTTTCTTAACCATCTTCTCAGCCTTGAGTGCCGAAACTACATTAGATAAATAATTCCTCCTTTCTCGATCATTATTACCACTTCATCCTCCGGGTTCTTAATTCCATACGTTTAGCGCACAATCCAACACGGCTCGGTGTTCCACTAACCAATCCATTCCGAGTATAAGCTCAAACTCTCGAAAGGTAACTCCATTAAGTGCGCTTTCAAAGCTCACTCCACGAATCTCTGGGGTACATTCGAAGATTTTGTCTACCACTATAGTTTGGCCTAGTGGGCTTACTACGATCATCGCCTATCGAGAGTTTGAGTCTAGGCCTAATGTTTCCACTACACTACTTGCAACATAAGAATGGGTCGAGCCCACATCGATCAAAGCAAAGTAGGGTTTATCAAAAATAAAAACGTCTGGGTTATTACGTCCGTGGCGTCTCCATCTTCCCTTGGTGAACCGCATAAACCAAACCCGTTGTCTTGCATCAGCATTAGTATTACCTCGGCCTGTGTTCCACGGCCTCTTGCACTACCACTACCACGGTTATTGAACCACGGCCCGTTGAAATTGCATCGCCTCTCTACCGTCCAGCTAGCATTCGAACTACTGGTTCGGCTCTCGTGCGGTTGTTTGGGGCAATCCTTAAACACATGGTCCTTGGACCCACACCTAAAACATGCTCCTATCTTTTCCAACACTCCGGATGCCTCTTTCCACAATATTCACAAGGACGAATCGCACTTTGTACCGACTTGTTGATTCGTGGCCCATCAACCCTAGGCCTCTTGTAACCCTTTCCGGATGACCCAAACCCTCTTTTGGTCTTATTCTTGTCCACGGTGCTTAGTAGCATCTTTAATCCCTCGGCCACCTTGGCCTTTTCTACCAAAAGCAGAGAATTCCGCTCACGATGCGGTGCTATTATGATCTTAAATCATTTCTCAACCCGTCCTCAAAGCGAACACGGCGTTCATGCTCGATCGCCACTACCCTCGAGCATAGCGGCTCAATCTCGAAATTCCGCCTCATATTCATGGCGGACTTACTCCCTTGGACTAACCCTAGAAAAGCCTTCCTCTGCTCATCGTATACGGTTCCCACATACTTCTTACGAAAGGCCTCTTTAACAAATTCCCGGTCAAGTTTTCACTATGGTACCATCACGAGCAGTCAACCACCATTGATCGCTTCATCACGTAACAATGCTACCATCCCTTCGGTTTTCCTCGGTCGGATCAAGCTCATCCATGATGCGTTCGTTGCTTCTAACCAATTTTCGGTGTGTACTAGGGCCACATTGGATACTCCTCGAAACATTTACGCTCCATTAGCTCGAGTCGTTCGGTGCCGACTTTCGATTTCCTCCATTTCCTCTGCCTTGCCACCAATTCCAAAACTTCGCGAGCGACTGCGACATGACCTCTTCCCGTCGAGCTGCTTGCTCAGCGTTGGCGGTGGGGGTGGTGGTGGCGGTGGCATCTCATTGTCGGACCCTTGTCCCGACCTAACGGTTCCGACACGGTCATCCTTCCTCTTCCTCGACCACGGCGGCCCGTCCTCTAGAGCTCATTTTCTAGCGGCGAGATCTGATTAAGGAATTTTATGTATTAGTCATTGTTCCACTTATTTATCGAAGAAGTTTTATGAAAAAGAATTTAAGAGTGGTTCTTTCGTATCATACAACACACAGTCTTTTCCATTCCTCCATTCATCCATCAAACAAATATGAACTTCCGTTCATTCAGAGAAACGTTGTAGTTTTTGTTGTTTGTTGGTATTTTCCACTACCCGGGGGTATTTTCGTAATTTTGTCCTACAGGGGCATTTTCGTAATTTTGTCAAAATAAGGTTCCTTGATGTTTTTGTCAAGAATTATTTTGAAAACTTCCAAAGTCTAGGGGTAACTTGAAAAAAAAAGAAAAAAAATTTTAAAAGCGGGGTATTTGGTAATTTTTTTGACCTCGAGGTATTTTGGTAATTTTACAAATCGGGGTAAATTTGAAAATTTTAATAAATTTGGGGTATTTCAAAGTTGTAAAACTTTGAGGGTTCTTTTCAAAAGTGTTCCTTCAAAATGGGGATGTTGCAAAATTTTGGAAATTAGGGTCATTTTGGTAATTTTGTAAGTTAGGGGCAATTTTGTAATTTTTCCAAAATCACGGTATTTTGCTATTTTACAAATTAGGGTTTTGAATGTTTATGAAATGTTGAAATTTTGGGTAAAGTTGTTGAGTAGTTGAACATTTTACAAACCAAGGCGTTTTGGTAATTTCTTTGCTAAGGGCATTTTTGTAATTTTAAGTAAATCAAGAGTTTTTCAAAAAAAATGTTGGAAAAATAATTTTCTCGATTTAAAAGAAAAGTTTTAAGGGTTTGAATAAAACTAGGGTTTGTTGTTTTGTTCTCTTTTTTTTTCAAAACATGGCTAGTTCCTTTCGGGTTTTAGTCATTATGTTTAGCCTATGACCGAGCCCTCTTGGTCGGGGTGAACCAAAGCTACACACCAGGCGGGATTCGTGTGGAGAGGAGGTGAGTCACGCGGATTGCTTAAATACCAAGCTCCCACGAAACCATTCCTAGACATGCGTCTGAGAGGTTACCACACCACCGAGCCCTCTGAGTTATGGTGAGCAAAGCTACGCACTGGTAGGATTCTGCGAAGAGGAGGTGAGTCACTAGGGCTGCTTAAATACCAAGCTCTTGGGATCCAATCCTGAACATGCGTACAAGGGTTACCACACCACTAGCTCATTGACTTAGCCATAGGTTGGTTTAGTACATTAAGTCTTATGTGTTTGTGTTTGAGTAGTCTAATCCTAAAGTTCAAGTTCCTATCATTCTATTCTCGTTCCATGCCTTTTCTACCCTTATATAAATCACAAAATCACACATATAGTTAGGGGTACTTACAGGTGGATCTGGGAATTGGAGACTTAGGGGCCATGCCAAAAGCACTTTATGTTCAAAGAAAATCATTTGGCTCACTTTGAAAGCGTTTTGGGCTGAGCCCACAGTAGAGAGAGTTTAAAATCGGGCTCGATACCAAATGAAACACCCACACCCTACCCCACGAGAATGGACCGGATCTGGTATGTTCCTAAAGTAAACCGGTTTCAAACATTTTCGTTACTTAGAAAAATTTGTAAATTTTAGAAAAACTATTGTTTTGAGTTGGGCTTAGGTTGTAAACCCATTTATTTAATCTTGTAAATCCAATTTGAGGTAATGTGTCCAAAATAGATCTTAGCAAAATATTAAAAGTAATGTAAAAACAAAGAATAATCCATTGGGCCTTATGGCCTTATTACATCAAATAAACCCAAAATAAAATTAAAAAGGTATTAAAATCAAATAATGTCCAAATTTAAAATAAATTCTTCAAGTGATGCATGGCCTCCTCATGGTCTCTGGCCATTCAAATCACTTGCTCATCGCTGAAAAAATAATTCCCACAATGGGGTGAGTCAACAGACTCAATGTGCACACAATACTATCAATCAATAATTCGGGCATTCACGTTTAATCATCAAGTCCATATAATAATAGAATTCATGATGCAACCCAACCCAAACCTATAAGCCATCCGCTACTCTCCACCGTACCAACACACTTGCACCGTAGGGACTACTAAGTCGACCCTCCATCCGCTACTCTCCACGTTGTGTCATTAGACACTATTGTAACCGAAGTTACCAAAATTTACGCAATGTGACCGTAGTCGACATATTTAGTTGGTGAGACCAAGTCAACACCTAAATTTACAATGTGACCGTAGTCAACATATTTAGTTGGTGAGACCAAGTCAACACCTATTCTCCCCTTTCACATAAATCCCGAATGGCCCAAAAATTCATATATTATGCATAACTTAATTTCATGTTCATATTCATATATTCGCATGTTATTAAAATAACATTTTTATCACAATCCTATCAGAAGTAGGAAACGTACCTTGGTACTTTTTGTCACATGTGTGGTACTTAGCCACATTCATAATATTATTCATATCATACATTAAAATATTTAACCATAATATATCGAAGAATAGTAAGGGTACACACCTTTTTAAGCAATAGTTTCCTTGATATCTTGAGAATCCCGATCTAATTTTTAGATCTATTAATCCCTATATTCGGCCCATCCATTAACACACATTAATAAACCCCTTTTTAGTCAAAACCAAATCCTAGTAGGATTTGTAAGGAAAAACTCACCTTTGCCGATTTGGTGATTACACAAATCCCGGAAGTTTGGGTTTTCCTCTACTTGATATTCGGCCAACCCTTGTAGTTCAATATGGTTAGTTTTTCGGCTTTTCAAAAATTAAGGAATGGATTTAGATACTCACACAACCCTTAGCCGAATATTTTAGAGGCTTACCTTAGAGATTCCAAATCCCGAAAGTTCCCTTTTTGTCTTGAATATCTGTCGAAATCCCTAAAGATCATAGGTTAGATTTGATCTAACTTTGAATAGTTGTAATTGGCCTTTGGCCGAATATGTCTTACCTTAATTCCTTGATTTTGAAATCCCGAAACTCCCCCTTTTGTATTCGGCCATAAGACATGGAAAAGGTTATTTCCTTGTTCTTGATTAAAAGATTTAGAAGAACAAAAATTAATTGTTCTTACCTTAGATCCTTGCTCTTTATAATTGATGATGGTAGAAACCTAAGTGGTCATGGTGGATTCGGCCATGAACAAGAATGGGGATTAGTATCTTGATTTTGGTAAAAAGAAAAGAATGGAAGTTGACTAATCACAGATCTTACCCTTTTTGATGTTGTGGATGATTTCTCCTTTACTTAGAATCGACAGGGATTCGGCTTTGATAGTAGAAACAGAGGAGAAAAGAAAAGAAAAGAAGATGGTTTTTGTTCAAAGAAAATTCGGCACAAGATGGGGAAGAGGGCTATGAAATTTCGGCACACACTAGGGAAGATGAGAGATTGGCCTTGATTTTCCTCTTTTAACTGAACTTGATATGCCAAGAGTCCTTGACTTGGCCACCACTCCCCCCACAAGTGATAATATTATCATTTAATTATCACTTTAATTAAATTAGGAGTATATTATCCATCCTTTATCTCCATAATTATTTTATTAAAAGAAATCCCTTTACTTAACTCTTAATTAAACAAGTTTTAATCGAAGTAAAATTCTTCTTATTCAACATGCTTGTGCCGTCCCACCTCCTAACCTTGGAAGCAAAATAAGGCCTTCATTATTTGCTTCCTGGATGTCTCAAACTCAGGCCCAAAAGCCTCTTGTATTTGGGCCATTTCCTAAGGCCTTTGGTGGCATCTTCAGGCCACATTTCCAAGTCCGTTGTTGGGTCAAATTTCCTGTGCTTTATATTTTTAGGGTCACTTGGCCCTAAGTTCCCTTTTGGGCTCTTAAATTCGGCATTAAGGGTCAATTTTAAGTTTCCTAAAATTTTCGCGAGGCTCTGTAACTTGCCATTTTTCTTACATATCCAAGTTTCCTAAAATGTTCAGGTTACCTAAATGTTTAGGTTTCCAAAATGTTTAGGTTTCCTAAATGTTTAGGTTTCCAAAATGTTTAGGTTTCCAAAATGTTTAAGTTTCCTAAATGTTCAGGTTTCCAAAATGTTCAGGTTTCCAAAATGTTCAGGTTTCCCAAAATGTCTAAGTTTCCAAAATGTCTAAGTTTCCAAAATGTCTAAGTTTCCAAAAATGTCCATTTCCATTTCCATTTTCATTTTCATTTCCATTTCCATGCATTTCTAGGTTTCCAAAAGTTTCACAAATTTATTCATAGTACTTGAAACTTGTCATTTCATCAATCATAAGCTCTTTGTGGAGTGAGTGGGTTAAATCCTAGGTGCCTTTATCATCTCAGTATATCAAATCAAAGGTGTGGTCTCGACATGCATAATCGAAGAAAGTTCTAGAATAACAAATCAATGTTGACTCACTCAAATCAACAATAAAAGTGAGCACGAAAGAATGTATGCTCTAAAGGCTCAAAATCTCACAGGAATTATTGGCTTTTGATGTCAACCCCGTGAACTTTTAAACTTCAAGATAATACCTAAACTTGGGGAAATAACCTAGCAAATTTTTAATTTTTTCAAAAATCAACTTATCATGCTCGATTCTCTAAAGCCTTAAAGTTTAAAAAAAAATGCACAACTGCCTCTGTTTTAATTCAAGATATATCAATAAAAATCATAAATCAATCAGAATTTGTTCTAATAGTGATATGAGAAGAAAAGAAAAAATTTAGGGAATTGAGAATAATGCATGTAACATCCTAAATTTTTGGGCATATGCGTTTAATGGGTGAATATGTGGAATGAGTTAATTTAAGTGTTAGGGGTCCAAATTGGGCTCAGGCTTAGGCAGAGGCCTTGATTAAAATTATCTGTTTGGGCATTATAGGGTTTAAAAGGTAGTATCTATGTTTAAAATACCAAAGTGGGCTTGTGGCCCAATCTTAGGAGGTGACGCCACACACAAGGAGTAAGGGGCCCAAATTTAAGTTTCATTGAGCCCAATTCTTTTAATTTAAGTTTGCTAAATTTTGGGCATTAGGATTAGGTGGAGTGTATGGCAACAAGACTAAAATTTAGGGGTTTTAATGTTTAAAATATGTGGATAATAAGCAGATAAAGGCTATTATTTAGGAATTTATTTTATGTGGATAATAAGCAGATAAAGGCTAAGATCTAGGGATTTTTATGATTAAAATATGTGGATAATATGCTGATAAAGGAGGGAGGAGTTAGAGATAATTAAGTCTCTTTTAGATGAGCTAGTAGATTAAGATAAATGAGAAAAGTTAGGAATTTATCTACAAAGAGAGTGATGGCCAAGAATCCATCACTGAGAGGAGTAAAGAAACCAGCTACTACATGGCAAAGGGTTGCCGAATTTCCTATAAATAGGGGGGCTAGCTCCTTGTTTCTGACATTAAATCCTCTCCCTTTTGTGCCGAAATTTCTTAGCTTCTTTTCTCCAAATTTCTTTCTCCAATTTCTCTAAAAGCCGAAAACTCCATTATTCTCTTCTTTCTTCTAAAAGCCAAAAACTCCATTATTCTCTTCTTTCTCCTAAAAGCCGAAAACTCCATTATTCTCTTCTTTCTTCTAAAAGCTGAAAACTCCATTCTTCTCTTCCTTCTCTAAAAAGCCAAAATCTCTATAGTTTTTGTTTTATTCATCCTATTTAAGAAATTGTTCTATACTTTCGGCATTTAAATCCTCCATTGACATTGTCAAATTCTCTCTCTAGTACTAGTCGAATCTCCTAAGTTAATGTAAGAGTAGATTTTGATTAGTTCTCATAATCTATTCCCGATTTTGAAAAGGCAAAAGCGAAAGCTAATAGTTTAATGGTTTATGATGGTGACAAGTCGAGATTGGAAGGAAGCCTAGTCGACTAGATCTAAAAGCCAAAATTCATAAGTCTCCAATTTCGAGATTTTTAAGGTAAGAAGATTTTCCTAGATTTCTATTAGATTTCATCATTATATACAAGATTTTAACTTTATAAGGAGGATTAACGATTAAATATTATTATAGTAACTCGATAAGGATTTATGATGGAATTAAATATGGATCGTGCAAAAGAAAGAATCCTAAGTTTAAGAAACGAAGCGATTCTGCTTGTTCGAGATTGGCCAATTGGTTGTGGACCGGCTTCGAACAACACCTTAGGCGGATAGCGGTTGTGTTTACCAAGGATAGCATCAATATAGAAAGCCTCATTTTATCGGTAATTAGGTGTGTAGATTCTTGACACATAAGCTTTGTTATATGTAACACCCCAAACCCGATCTATGCGTTGAGACTAGATTTGGTTTGTTACATGAATCGAGCTATTTTAAATTTGCAATAAGTTGAAAACTTCAATATAAATTTCAGATTTTAAAAAAATAGAAGAGTATTTGAATTTGATAATATTAGAAAACATTAGTTGAAAATCATTGTATTATCAAAAACCTTTAGGAAATTTGTTAAAGAGTTAACAATAACAAAATATTTATAAAAGAATTTCATATACTTGAAAACCCAAATTTATTTTAATAAAATATCATATAATCATAGCCCATAATTAGAAGTCCAAAGTATAGTTTAAAACCCAACACACATAAAATCCATAAATTATTTATAGAGGCCCTTATTACAATAATCCAAAATAGTAAAAATACTTATTAAAAGTTCGAGTTTAAATAACCCATGTTTTTCAAGATGGCCTCCACAAAGTCATCCTCGGCCCAAGTCCACGTCAATTTCCATTACGAGATGGAAAAATTAAAAGGGTGAGTTACTTAGAACTCGAAATGCAACTCACTTACCACCATTATTAGGCCGGATCATCAAGATATTATGTTGGGCTTGAGCCCAATTACTGAAATTCAACAATATATCATAAAAAAATAATTAATAATGCATGTAAAATGTATTTCCCATCCCAAACCTAATATCCATCCGCTAACACCCCTGCACCAACCATCACACCTGTGGGATCAAGTCAACCCACCCGCCATCACACCAATCGTAGGCATCAAGCATTTTTATAATTGTGGCAAAGCCACCGAACTAGAGGCAATAAGCCATTATTGTGGCGAGAGCCACCGAACTAGAGGCAATAAGCCATTATTGTGGCGAGAGCCACCGAACTAGATATTTGGCAACGGCCATTCTTCTCTTCATATATCCCACCCATGCAATTATACATGTACTATAAAATATAAAATTTCTTAATAATGCATAACATGGTGGGTTTATCAATAACATTTCATTTGGCCCATAATTATAATATAGCAATTTGTCTATTTAGCGCTTTAGTGGGCTTTGGCCCATTTACCGAACTAGAGTGTTTTGGCTCAATTTTAACGAACTAGAGTATTTTGGCCCAATTTATCGAACTAGAGTATTTTGGCCCAATTTAACGAACTAGAGTATTTTGGCCCAATTTATCGAACTAGAGTATTTTGGCCCAATTTTAACGAACTAGAGTATTTTGGCCCAATTTTAACGAACTAGAGTATTTTGGCCCAATTTATCGAAACATCCAATTTACATAATAACAAAAAATTTCTCGAGGGCGTTTTAGTAATTTTTTACGATTTAGACGTTTTCGTATTTTCGTCAAAATATCAATATTTACGTTTTTACCGATCTAATCGCTTTTGATTTACTTCCATACCGAAATTGACATCCAACCGAGAAAATAATGAGTGTGAAGTTACACACCTGCTACCGAGAGTACTAATCCTTCTCGCTCCTCGGCACCTAAAACATATTTTGATCCGTTAGACAACTAATTCAGTAAAATAATCTTAATCGATAATAGATCCAAAATCTTACCCTCTTGATTTTGAATCACTTGATTTTCGCTTTTCCTCGTTTATTGATTCGCTAGCAGAGAATCCACCAACGATAACGGCTCGGAAGTTCGTACCACTTGAATAATGGACTTCCTTCGAAGATGGCCCGCAACCGGTGGAAAATCCCGGATCGCCAAACCGCTTCTTCGCTTGAATGGGGATTTACGGATCCGCCTCTTAACGTGACTAACCACCGCCTTTTCTTCCCTATTTTGAAAGTCTTCAAAATCCAAAGGGATAATAGTTAGATCTAAATAATATCAAACAATACTAGAGGTTTTAAAGAGATGTGATTTCCTTACCACAATAAAACGTTTCCAACGTTTCTACGTTTCCCCCGATCACTTGAGTTCCGATCTCCATTATTGCACTAAATAATAACGAAAGAAACGTTATTAGAATGAACGTTATATCGATTCAAAAGTCCTTCAAATCACCATTACTATTCGCCATAATATGACTAATTAAAATGAAAACGAAAAGAAGAACCCTTACCTATAATCCACGATCGAAAAGAAAGGATTGAGAAAGGTGTTTGTGAGAGTTGGAGAATTCGCTATGCAACCAAAGAAAAGAGAAAATAAATTTTGTTATGGCACTCTAGCATTCTACCAAAAGAGTGTTTGATGGAGAAACTTTGATTGAAATAATTAGAATATGAGAAAGAGATGGTGATGAGGTAGTTTGATTTCAAAGAGAAAAGAAGAAGAAAAGAAAAAAATGGACTTTTAGGAGTTAGTGCATTCGGCCATGGCAAAAAGAAAAAGAAAGGGACTGGTTTTTGGTATGGTTGATTTCGACAAGGAGAATACAAAAGAAAATTCACAAGATGAATAAAAGTGACCAAATGGTCAAAAGATTTTGGCTTTACCAATTGCAAAATTCGCCAAGATGAAAGTTGAAAGGAGAGGAATTAAAATTCTGCACAAAGTGCAAGGAATGACCAAAGAGAAAAGAAATTCTTAGCCAAAACTAACTCAAAATTAGACTCCTCCCTATACCAAATTGCCGTCCAAAGACATGGTCAATTGGCCATGATTTCTTTCCAAAATTTCCCTTGATATGTGCCTTATGTTCCCTATCTTTCCTTAAGTATTTGATTCCATGCCATATATTTTCTATTTCCATAATCCTTTGATACACTAACCAAAAATAATATGGTCAACTCTTACCTTAATTGTCCTTGGCCGACACTTCCTATCTATGTGCGAAAATTAAAACAAAAATTTCATCTAGGTGCTATACAAGGATTCAACCTCTTCCTCTTGCTATAACCCATGCGCCAATACCACCATGCCATATGCTCATTCTATGACACTCTTTAGCACATAATTTAACTTAAGTTCTAATGACATTTGTTTCCTTCAATAAATTCTCAATTAATAAATTTTATTCCTTTAAAATCTAAACACCAATTTATGCAATTTAAATACTCGGATTTTTAGGTGTTACAACTCTACCTCCTTAAAGAAAATTTCGTCCTCGAAATTTACACGGTTGAAAAAGGTGAGGGTATTGTTGCGAATTGCATCCTCTGCTCCCACGTAGCTTCTTCCACTCGTGGTTACACCATAGAACTTTGACCAACGGCACGGTTTTCTTCCTTAGTACCTTGACATCTCGGTCTAGGATTTCCACCGGTTCTTCTTCAAAAGACAAATCAATTCACTCCAAATCTTCTACCTATAATGTGCAAAGGATTCGATCTATAACGCCTCAACATGGAAACATGAAAGACATTATGAATTTGATCTAACTCCTGAGGTAACTCAATCGATATGCCATCGACCAACACGCTTCAAAGACACGATAAGGTCCAATATATCTAGGACTTAGCTTGCCCTTCCTTCCGAATCAAGATCTTTTTCCAAGGAGATACCTTCAAGAAAACCCGATCCCCACATTATACTCGATGTCCCTTCGCTTCAGATCTGCGTCGACTTTCTGTCTATCTGGAGGCTTCTTTCAACCGTGTTCGAATAACTTTTACCTTATCCTCTGCCTCGGATATCATCTCGGGACCTAACATCTGCCTTTCGCCCAACTCAGTCCAACAAATAGGAGAGCGACACTTACGACCATACAATGCCTCGTAAGGTGCCATATGAATGCTAGACTGATAGCTGTTGTTATTCGTGAATTCTGCCAGTGGTAGATAATCCTCCCAACTACCCCTAAAGTCGATTACACATCCTCTTAACATATCTTCCAATATCTGAATTACTCTCTCCGACTGACCATCAGATTGAGGATGAAAAGCCGTACTGAAATTCAACTTTGTCCCCAAGGCTTCATGCAGAGCTTTCGAATCGTGATGTAAACCTAGGGTCCCTATCCGATATAATAGATACACGGTACCGTACAACCTCACAATTTCGAGATACGCATTTAGCCAATTTCGCAATGAATAATCCATACTGAATCGGCAAGAAATGAGCGATCTTAGTCAATCGATCAACAATTACCCAAACGGAATTTTTCTTAGTAGGTGTTAAAGGTAACCCACTAACAAAATCCATAGTTATCCGCTCCCATTTCCAAAGAGGAATCTTTATCGGTTGTAACAATCCGACGGTAATTGATGTTCGCCTTCACTTGCGACAAGTCAAACATTTTCCCACAAACTCGTAATCTCACGCTTCAACCACGGCCACCAATACATTCACGGAGATCTCGATACATCTTATTTCCTCCGGATGCATAGCATAAGGGCTACTATCGCCTCCGTAGAATCGCTTGCCTTAGATCCGAGTCCTTAGGCATGCATACTCTTCCTCGAAAGCACAACATCCCTCCGTGTTTATTCCAAAATCTTCAATTTCACCGCTTTCAACTTGTCAAGTAAGGGTCCCAACTTCTCATCGATGTCTGCTTTTCCTTGATTTGTTCCACCACGAGGTTTCACCAAGTTCGCTAACAAGCCGCCATCCTCATACTGACTCAAATGGGCAAACAAAGCTCTTGATTCGATATCGCCTTACGACTTAACGCTCGGCCTACCACGTTAGCCTTTTCGGGATGGTATTCGATGGAGAAATCGTAATCCTTTAACAATTCTACCCATCTTCTTTGTCTTAAATTCAACTCCTTTTGGGTAAGGAGGTATTTAAGACTCTTGTGATCTGTGTAGATTATATATTTCTCACCATAGAGATAGTGCCTCCAAATCTTTAGAGCAAAGACAACGGCAGCTAACTCCAAATCATGGGTAGGGTAGTTTACTTGTGTGGTCTCAATTGACGAGAAGCATAGGCCACCACCTTTCCATTTTGCATCAACACACAACCTGCACCGTGTGAGACGCATCACAATATACTGATGAATTCTTTTCCACCTCTGGTTGAATTAAAAGCTGGAGCTTCACAGATCTTCTTCAATTTCTCGAAACTCTCTTGCTTTTAGGTCCGGATATCACGAGCTCCCTTTCGCAACAGTTTAGTTAGGGGTGCAGCAATCAACGAAAACCCCTCTACAAAACGTCTATAGTATCCAGCCAAACCTAAGAAACTCCGAATTTCAGCTACTGATGTTGGTGGTTTCCAATCCAGAATAGCCTCAATTTTCCGAGGATCCACCCTTATTCCTTCGGCTGATACTACATGACCAAGGAAAGTCACCTCCTTTAGCCAAAATTCGCATTTACCAAATTTGGCATACAATTGCTTATCACGAAGTAGTTGTAATACTATCCGCAAATGCTGGTCATGTTCCTCCTCATTTCTCGAATAAACCAATATGTCATCTATGAACACTACTACAAACCGATCTAAATATGGTTGAAAGACTCGGTTCATCATGTCCATAAATGCAGCTGGTGCATTGGTTAATCCAAACGGCATCACTACAAACTCATAGTGTCCGTAGCGTGTTCGAAATGCCGCCTTATAAATGTCCGCTTCTTTTACCTTGAGTTGGTGATAACCCGACCTTAAATCAATTTTGGAGAAAGCAAGCTCCTTTTAATTGATCAAGCAGTCGTCAATTCTCGATAGAGGATACCGATTCTTGATCGTCAATTTATTCAATTGTGCGTAGTCGATGCACATACGCATCGATCCATCCTTCTTCTTGACGAACAAGGCAGTGCTCCCCAAGGAGACACACTTGGTCGAATAAATCCCGATCCAAATAATTCTTGAATTTGAGCTTTGAGCTCACCAACTCCTTCTGCCATTCTATAGGGAGCAATGGACACTGGAGCTGTCCTAGGCAAAAGCTCAATGCCAAATTCTACTTCCCGATCTGGAGGTATACCAGGGAGTTCTTCGGGAAATACATCGGGAAATTCCTTCACCGTCCTCACATCATTCACAGATAATTCTTTGGCATCCAAAGCACAGATAAAGGCTAGAAATGCTCCGTATCCTTTTCGCACCAACTTCTCAGCTTTTAATGCAGATACCATATTTGCCAGATAGTTCTTTCGTTCACCAATCATTATGACTTCCTTCTCATCCGAGGTTTTTACTAACATTCATTTTTCAGTACAATCCAATTGCGCCCGATGTTTGACCAGCCAATCCATGCCCAGAATGAGATCGAACTCGCCGAAAGGTAGTTCCATCAAGTTTGCCACGAATACTTCTTCTTGAATCTTCAAGGGCATGTCTTTAAATATTTTATTAACAATTACCGACTGTCCTAAAGGACTAATCACTGTCATCTCATTTTCGATAATTTTAGATTCTAAATTCAGGTTTCCAGATATGGCACTAGATACATATGAATGAGTAGAGCCAATATCCATTAAGGCAATAACAAGTACATCAAAAATGAAGAACGTACCGGTTATCACATCTGGTGTATTGCCATCCTCGCGGCGTCTAACTGCATAGACCAGTCCAGGCTGTCTTGCATCTACATTTCCTCTATTACCATTGCCTCGACTCGGTGCACCTTGACCACGACCAGCCCCATTACCACCACGACTGGTCCACGTCCTCTCGGTGGGTCAGCTGATTACCTCTGCCACCGTGCATCATTATTACGGACTTCTTGAGTCGTATCCATTCGTCGAGGACAACTTTTGTAATCGATGTTCCATTGAACGCATTTGTAGCATGCACCCGTTTTCCTCCAACATTTCCCAAAATGTCTCTTCCCACACTCGAAGCAATCTCGACTTCGATTATTTGCTACCGGGTTCGCTTTGAACTGATTCATCATTCCGGTTTCTTCAAATCTCTTTGAAGATCCAGATCATTGTGTCTCTCTTGTTTCGTAATCTTTCTTGCTCGCTGCTCGAGTTCTTAGCCTCTTCGCTATTTTGGCCTTCTCCACCGAGTGGAAAAATTTCTAACTTGTTATGAGCAATCGAACCCTCACTCATCATTAAGTCCATCTTGAAACATACACAACGTTCATGATCTGTTGCTACAATTGTCCGCATAGCGGCTCGACGTACAAACTCAACTTCATATCTTGCCACTCTTTACTTCCTTGGACAAGATTCAGAAATTCCTTCCTTCGAGCATCTACATAACTCTCGCTCCAACATATTTTCCTTGAAGGCGACTTTAAAGAACTCCCGGTTAATCGGTGCGGCCAAGACCTTCTCAAACAATGAGCCACCACCGATCGCCTCATCTCTTAACAAGGATCTGACTCCTCTCAATTTTTGCTCGACAAGACATTCCATATCATCCATAATCCGTTCCACGACTTGAGCGATGATTCACCACATTCGAGCTACACCGAGACACCTCTCAAAACTTCGCATTATTTGCCTTAAGTCACTCTGAAATTGACCCACGAGTTGTTGGCCCAATTCTAGTTCCAGGACCCTTTCCAAGACTCGCAACATTGCTTGAGTCAATGCATGATCTTCTTCCATGTGATCGCGTGATCCGTCTCACTTTCAATTGACGCAGTGCGTCTACTTCCTAAGATATGATTTGGTGCTTCAATTGTAGCACCTCGGCCTCTACCACCACATCTACCGGCCCACGACCACGTCCTCTAGTGCTCATGATAGCTTGTTCGCTTATCCGATTACAAGTTTCATGAATCGAAATTTTGTTTCGTGTTTATTAATGATATTTTATGAGATTTGAGATATAAAGTTATTTTTCGCAACATATCCTATAGTCTCAATCTCTACGCTTTTTCACATCTAAAACCGAAGTTCTAGAGTATTCCTATGATCATATCATAGTAATCATTAAGTAGTAAATACTTACTTGACTTGTCGCGGATGCTTGTGGTGCGATCATCGATTTTGAATGATTTCATACGAAATTATTTATAACCCAAACCACGTAAGAAGTTTTTAAAGCTGGCTCGATATTACTTAATGTAACACCCCAAACCCTATTATGCGTTGAGACTAGATTTGGTTTGTTACATGAATCGAGCTATTTTAAATTTGCAATAAGTTGAAAACTTCAATATAAATTTCAGATTTTAAAAAATAGAAGAGTATTTGAATTTGATAATATTAGAAAAACATTAGTTGAAAATCATTGTATTATCAAAACCTTTAGGAAATTTGTTAAAGAGTTAACAATAACAAAATATTTATAAAAGAATTTCATATACTTGAAAACCCAAATTTATTTTAATAAAATATCATATAATCATAGCCCATAATTAGAAGTCCAAAGTATAGTTTAAAACCCAACACACATAAAATCCATAAATTATTTATAGAGGCCCTTATTACAATAATCCAAAATAGTAAAATACTTATTAAAAGTTCGAGTTTAAATAACCCATGTTTTTCAAGATGGCCTCCACAAAGTCATCCTCTACCAAGTCCACGTCAATTTCCATTACCCGAGATGGAAAAATTAAAAGGTGGGTTACTTAGAACTCAATGTGCAACTCACTTACCACCATTATTAGGCCGGATCATCAAGATATTATCTTTGGGCTTGAGCCCAATTACGTAATTCAACAATATATCATAAAAAAATAATTAATAATGCATGTAAAATGTATTTCCCATCCCAAACCTAATATCCATCCGCTAACACCCCTACATCAACCATCACACCTGTGGGGATCAAGTCAACCCACCCCGCCATCACACCAATCGTAGGCATCAAGCCTTTTTATAATTGTGGCAAAGCCACCGAACTAGAGCAATAAGCCATTATTGTGGCGAGCCACCGAACTAGAGGCAATAAGCCATTATTGTGGCGAGCCACCAACTAGAGGCAATAAGCCATTATTGTGGCGAGCCACCGAACTAGATATTTGGCAACCGCCATTCTTCTCTTCATATATCCCACCCATGCAATTATACATGTACTATAAAATATAAAATTTCTTAATAATGCATAACATGGTGGGTTTATCAATAACATTTCATTTGGCCCATAATTATAATATAGCAATTTGTCTATTTAGCGCTTTAGTGGGCTTTGGCCCATTTACCGAACTAGAGTGTTTTGGCTCAATTTTAACGAACTAGAGTATTTTGGCCCAATTTATCGAACTAGAGTATTTTGGCCCAATTTTAACGAACTAGAGTATTTTGGCCCAATTTTAACGAACTAGAGTATTTTGGCCCAATTTTAACGAACTAGAGTATTTTGGCCCAATTTATCGAAACATCCAATTTACATAATAACGAAAAAATTTCTCGAGGCGTTTTAGTAATTTTTTACGATTTAGACGTTTTCGTATTTTCGTCAAAATATCAATATTTACGTTTTCCGATCTAATCGCTTTCGATTTACTTCCATACCGAAATTGACATCCAACCGAGAAAATAATGAGTGTGAAGTTATACACCTCGTTATCGAGAGTACTAATCCTTCTCGCCCCCGGACCTAAAACATATTTTGATCCGTTAGACAACTAATTCATAAAATAATCTTAATCGATAATAGATCCAAAATCTTACCCTCTTGATTTTGAATCACTGATTTTCGCTTTTCCTCGCTTATTGATTCGCTAGTCACGAGAATCCACCAACGATAACTACCAAAAGTTCGTACCACTTTGAATAATGGACTTCCTTCTAAGATGGCCCAACCCGGTGGAAAATCCTGACCGCCAAATCGCTTCTTCGCTTGAATGGGGATTTACGGATCCGCCTCTTAACGTGACTAACCACCGCCTTTTTCTTCCCTATTTTGAAAGTCTTCAAAATCCAAGGGATAATAGTTAGATCTAAATAATATCAAACAATACTAGAGGTTTTAAAGAGATGTGATTTCCTTACAATAAAACGCTTCCAACGCTTTCTACGCTTCCGATCACTTGAGTTCCGATCTCCGTTATTGCACTAAATAATAACGAAAGAAACGTTATTAGAATGAACGTTATATCGATTCAAAAAGTCCTTCAAATCACCATTACTATTCGGCCATAATATGACTAATTAAAACGAAAACGAAAAAGAAGAACCCCTTACCTATAATCCACGATCGAAAAGAAAGGATTGAGAAAGGTGTTTGTGAGAGTTGGAGAATTCGGCTATGCAACCAAAGAAAAGAGAAAATAAATTTCGGTTATGGCACTCTAGCATTCGGCCAAAAGAGTGTTTGATGGAGAAACTTTGATTGAAATAATTAGAATATGAGAAAGAGATGGTGATGAGGTAGTTTGATTTCAAAGAGAAAAGAAGAAGAAAAGAAAAAAAATGGACTTTTAGGAGTTAGTGCATTCGGCCATGGCAAAAAGAAAAAGAAAGGGACTGGTTTTTGGTATGGTTGATTTCGGCACAAGGAGAATACAAAAGAAAATTCACAAGATGAATAAAAGTGACCAAATGGTCAAAAGATTTTGGCTTTACCAATTGCAAAATTCGGCCAAGATGAAAGTTGAAAGGAGAGGAATTAAAAATTCTGCACAAAGTGCAAGGAATGACCAAAGAGAGAAAAGAAATTCTTAGCCAAAACTAACTCAAAAATTAGACTCCTCCCTATACCAAATTGTCAGCCCAAAGACATGGTCAATTGGCCATGATTTCTTTCCAAAATTTCCCTTGATATGTGCCTTATGTTCCCCTATCTTTCCTTAAGTATTTGATTCCATGCCATATATTTTCTATTTCCATAATCCTTTAATACACTAACCAAAAATAATATGGTCAACTCTTACCTTAATTGTCCTTGGCCACACTTCCTATCTATGTGCGTAAAATTAAAACAAAAATTTCATCTAGGTGCTATACAAGGATTCAACCTCTTCCCTCTTGCTATAACCCATGCGCCAATACCACCATGCCATATGCTCATTCTATGACACTCTTTAGCACATAATTTAACTTAAGTTCTAATGACATTTGTTTCCTTCAATAAATTCTCAATTAATAAATTTTATTCCTTTAAAATCTAAACACCAATTTATGCAATTTAAATACTCGAATTTTAGGGTGTTACATTATATTATATGTATGTTATGGGCTAAAAGCCAAAAAAGGTGTGTAGATCTCTATCACACTAGTTAATCTGAATTATATGTATGTTATGGGCTAAAAGCCAAAAAATGAGGTTGTATGAACAGTTGTATTACGAGAAAGGGTAGGCAAGGGATGCAGTGCGTAATCATAGAAACTTCTATGTGTATCAAGTATGTAAAAATATGTGATCTGCTTAGATAATTTAATGTTCGATTCTTGCATGTATGCATGGGATGAGATTGATTGATTTACAAAGGGGAGCGGTCATGAGGCGATCGGTGGCTTTGCCACATAGGTCACATAGTGATCGGTCTTTATGACAAAAGACACAATTGTCGATATATTATTAAGGTCGCATAGCGATCGGTGGCTTCGCCACATAGGTCACATAGTGATTGGTCTTTATGACAGGCAGCACAGCTGTCGATATGGTGTGTAGCGGATGGAGGGTTGATTGTAGAAATCCCCACGGTGTGATGGTTGGTACGGGGGTGTGTAGAGGATGGACTCATAGGTTTGGGATGGGCCATGTTGCATATTTTGTTACCCTTGTATACGGCCAAGGCTCATAATGTGTTTGTGGGCCTCAAGCCTTTTATGTGTTCACGGGATTTGCACATCGAGTCTTGGTGACTCAACCTTTTATTTTTCCCAACATTTCGTGAGCGAGAGATCGTGAACGTGGGAGCCGAGGCGGACTCGAGAGGCCATCAAGTTTTATTTCTACAAATTATTTCGGGATTTCTTTAAGTTTATTTTATTTTTATTTGGGATTTTTTTTTTGCCCCTAGTTTTTATTCAACTAAGAAGTTTTCAATGTTATGCAACTTATAAATTTTATGTCAAGGTTTATTTATACTTAATAATACTAATGTAAGATTTTATTTTAAAATGTCACTTATTTACTCTAATAATGTCTAATTAACTTACGACTTCCAAAACCAACAAGGCAAAAGTTTTCAATGTACAAGCCATGACACGCCAGATCCAGTTGAAACGCATGGGTCGGGTTTGGGTGTTACAATGCAAAAAGTTAGGAACTTTTTTGAATAAAATTCACCCCCACACTTAAGATGTACATTGCCCTCAATGTACAAAAATGTATGATAACAATATAGTTAGAAATCATAAGAGAGAGAAGTGAAATGATAAATCGTAAAAGTAACATATTTTAATCCCACATTTAGTATGCTTTTGGATGATTTGTCCCTGATTTATGTAAAAAGGTGCTCTTAATCCTTTCTTTTCATGTCTTATACTCAGGAAAGCACCTAAGGATAAAAAGAACATAAAACGGGCTTAAAACGGGCCAATTTGGGCCAAAGAGGAAATCGACACGGCCTAGACTTCAAGCCACACGGTCGTGCCTCGTCAAATTACTTCACACCGCCATGCCAAGATTTACACAGCCGTGCCCTAATCGACAGAATCGAGAAACGGCCTGAAGACGATTTACACGGGCGTGTACCATGGTCGTGCCCCTGCCGCGGGAAAGAGCAATTTCACTCAGATTTGGATGCTTGGAGGCAAAGAAACACATTCCTAAGTCTACTTAAACATCCTAGGAGGAATTCTACTTGAATTAGGATACTTATGAGCCAAGTAAAGCATCTCAAAGCCTATATAAACACCCAAGGTAGCAACTAAAAAGGAGAGTTCGGCAGAAGCCGAAACAGAAAGGGAGTTTTAGGCAGAGCTTTCTGCCAGAGCTTTTATTCAGGGAACTACTCGAAGATAGCCAGTTGATCCATCTCAAGAAGCCGGAGTTCTACTCAAGATAGAGGATCTCCTCTTCAATTCCTTCAGGAGGTTTTAGGGATTTCTTATGTTTTGTTTTATCTTTTCTCTTGAGATGTTTTCTTATTTTGTTATGAACTAAACCCTCCAGATACCTGAAGGGGATGAAACCTATGACGAATTTTGTTATTTGATTTCTAAATTATATGATAAGTACTTAGTTTATTCTTAATTATGTTGCTTAATTTAATCTGATGTGCTTAGGTGGAGGAGGAATAGACCCTGCCTAAGAGTAGATCTAGCATAATTAAGTGGAGCTGATCGCACGCCTAGAGATAGGGTGACGAGATTTTGTCGGATTAGGGTGAAACCTAATATGGGAGTCTATTGATCGATTTACTACTTCCTTAGGGGGTTATTATAAGAGAACGAGAGTTCCACTAATTAACCTAAGGTTAGACGTTATTCGCCTCGAGAGAGGGTTTAATATAGGTTAGGGAGTCTCATGGATCGAGCTAAGTAAAGAAGTCATATGAATTAAAAGTTAGATAACAAGAGAAGTCATAGGTGGATTCTTCACGATGGTATCGCCTACAATCAACCGAGTTTTCCACGCCTTTTCCCAAAGTTTCATTCTTTTGTCTTTACATCTAGTTTTGTTTTTCATTAGTTTTAGATTAATAAATCACTCCATATTTTAGGCTAAATAATAGAAAGAAAGTGAGTAGTAGTACTTTTAGGTTCCTTTGGGTTCGATAAAATAATCTTGCCTAAACTATACTATTGTTTAATAGGTGCACTTGCCTCAATCGTTGTCATAGTTAATCTACTGTGTTCGATCATTCTTTATAAATATTAAAACTCATTTGCTTGACACGATCAAGTTTTTGGCGCCATTGTTGGGAACACTAAAATATTAAGAAAGCTTAATTTTTATTATTTTAGCCAATTTTTTTATTTGCAATTTTTTATTATTATTATTATTATGCTAATTTTTTTTCCTCTATTTTACTTTTGGCAAAAATTTTAGTCTATGGAAAGATGGCATTTGAATAATTATCGGTGGCAAGGCATGGAAGGCAATTCCTACTAAAGCAACCAAAGTTTTCAACCTCGACGTGGTCACCGGGCTATCTAATCGCTTAGGGATGATGAATAAAAAGATTGATGATTGGTATAGTCCCTCGCAGGTACACCCAAAAATACAATATGATTCGAATCTAGGAGGCGTGGCAAATCCTGAGTACCCACCCTACGGATGTGGCATGGAAAACGAGCAAGCTCACTATACAGGTAACTATTCTAGATATCAAAATAATTTTATAGTGACACTTATAATGTAGGATGGAAGTCCCATCCCAATTTCTCGTGGGATGATCAAAATAGCCAAAGATCGAACTTCCTCCGATTTTCAACAACCACCTCACCAACAAGAAGAGGAGCCAAATCTTGAAGAGATCTTGACAAAATTCATGGCGCCACAGATTCTCGTTTCCAAAAGATCAAGCGAAGACTTGATGAACAACAAAAATCGATCAAAGGGATAGAGAATCAAGTTGGAGAACTTACTAGGTCAGTGGGACATCTCACAAAGCTGATTTCTGAACGTCAATAAGGACGTCTACCAAGCAACACAGAAATAAACCCAAAAGAACAGATCCAAGCCATCACAGCTCAAGAGGGTACAAAGGTAGACGATCCCACCACGGCATAAGAAACCAAGGAAGAAGAAGGTAAGGTAGAGGTAACACAAAAAAAGTCGAAACCGATAATCAAGGAGTACCAATCTCGCATACCTTATCCCGAAGTAATGAAAAGAGACGATTCAGAGGAACAGTTCGGTAAGTTTCTTAAACTCTTAAAGAAATTACATATTAACTTACCTCTTCTTGAAGGTCTTTTTTAGATACCAGACTCGAGGAAATTTTTAAGACAGCTATTGACCAACAAACGCAAATTAGACGAAGAGCACCATGTGGAACTAAACGCAATGTGCTCAGCAATTCTATAAAATAAACTGCCACAGAAATTAAAAGATCTAGGGAGTTTTACAATTCCATGTTTAATTGGTAGTTTATCTATTGATAATGTGTTAGCAGATTTAGGGGCAAGTATCAATGTTATGCCTTACAAAATGTTTAAACAACGAGGTCTAGGGAAACCCAGACAAACTAGGATGAGCATTCAATTAACTGATAAAACTATAAGAATTCCTAGGGTATAATAGAAAATGTTCTAATCAAAATTGATAAATTCGTATTCCCGATGAGACTTTGTCGTTTTAGACATGGATGAGGACAACACGATCCCTTAATTTTAGGAAGACCCTTTTAGCAAGCTCGCTAGAGCTAAAATTGATATTTATGCATGTGAACTCATACTTACGTGTAGGCGACGAGATAGTCATTCTTCAAGCTCTTGACTAGGCCAGAACGTCAAGTGATAAAGGTGAGAAAGTAAATTCAGTTGATAACCAACTTGTTCAACCTTCATTGCATGAACCACCACAAAGCTACAAACCTGAGCTGGATCATAGACCTCGTGCCAATAAAGAAGAATTACATGAGGAACGCAGCCTTAAGGTCGACAAACTAGAAGAGTGCAAGACACGCTTTAAAGAGGAACCAGAACCACACGAAGTCAACCCGAAGGAAACCCCAAACGAGCAAATAGGAACAACGAAACACTTCAAATCAAGTATTGTTAAATAAGGAAGACCTTTGAATCACCAATTCAAACCTCAAGACAAAAGATGAAATCATTTTTGAGGTACTTAATGTCTTCCTATATGGCACAGTCGAGGTAAGCAATCCTAAATTCAACACTTTTTAGGTAAACATTACTCGACTTAAACTTTATATCCATAACCGAGTTGATCGCATGAGAAAGGATTTCCACCTCCTCAAACCACCATAATTGTGCGTACAATAGGTAAGTCTAGCTCAAGACTTTAAACGAGAGCTTCTCGGGAGGCTACCCTAGTACTAACTGTACTAATTAGTTTGGTTTTATTTCTTTTCATATTTAGGCATAGGTTTCCATACCCACACGGCCTTACACACGTAGTGGTCGTGGCCGTGTGGACACCATGACTAGGCACATGGCGTGGACCTTATCTCTATTTAATTATTTACTTTTATTCATACTTTTATTTTATTTTTATTTTTTTTTTTTTTACTTCCTTTATTATTTTTCCTTTTCTCAATGGCATTTAGATTTAGCTTAGGATACAATAAAACCAAGCTTGCTACTTCAAGGATTCAATTTCAAGCGGTTCAAGACGCTTCCCGTTCACCTCCAAACTTATCCAGTTTCTTTTCATAGACTTCATCCAAAAATTCAGGAAGTGTTACTTCTCCCCTTCTCTTTTGATTTTATTACATAATTATTTATCTATCTTTTTACATTGAGGGTAATGTACATCTTAAGTGTGGGGGGTAAAAGTACCTGACGTTTTGCATTATTCTCAAATCCTGAATTTAGTCTTGTTTTCAAGTATTTTTCTCATATTACTAATTAGGATGAAATTTCTATTGATTTATGATTTGTATTGATATGTTTTAGAGTAAGTCATAGTTAATTGTGCATTGATGATTAAATTTGAAGGATACTAGAGAATCGAGCATGATAAGTCTACTTTCTAAAAATGAAAAATTAATAGGTCGTTGAACTGAATTTGAGTATCACTTTGAAGTTTGAAATTTATAGGGATTGATGTCAAAAATACCCATAATTTTTGTGAGATTTTGAGCCTTATAGAGCATATATTCTTTTTTGTGCTCACTTTATTGATTATAAGTGTGTCAACTTTGAACTGTTATTCTAGAACTTGCCTCGTTTATACATGTCGAGACCACACTTTTGATTTGATATACAGAGATGATAAAGGCACCTAAGATTTAACCCACTTACTCCATAAAAAGCCTACCTTCACAAATTAACCCTTAGTGAACCCCGTTGAATCCTAACAACCTTTTTATTGACTCACCTACTAATATTAACCCAAAACCCAAAACCCCTTTGTATTTGTTATCACCCTTTCTTTTGACTACCCTTTAATTGAGGTTTGATTTGATTAAGTTACTTGAATTATATTAGTTCAAGAGTTACATTTATCATTTATGATGTAATATTTTAGTTTGTTCTTAAAAAAACCAAGTATATTCAATACTAGTAGTATATAAAAAGCTTAGAGCATTTAAATTCCAATTGTTGAAGAAAAAGCTCGTATTAAAGTATTATAAAAATTTTAAGTGATGAAAATACTCTTTATTATAGAGTAATTATCAATAGTGGTATTATTAGTTTTCATTCGATGTAAATATTCATATTTAGTTCATTGTTTCTAGTTAGGTAATTTGTCAAGTCAGTCTCGATTCTAACCCTCTAATTCAGCCTGTATCCACACTCTTAACCTTAGCCCCGTTACAACTCTGATAAAGACCTTTTGATTTGTGTATCATCTCATATACAGTGGTGGAGATTTGATTTTCAGGCAAGCTTATGGGATTAACTTTTCAGGTTCGACTTATGAGTGCTTATTCTTGAACCTTAAACACTTTGAGTGATTTGAGTGAACCTTTAGTGAAGATGTCAATCCTTATCGGTTTTGAATTAAAGGTAATTATTCATATATGTTTTCGTACTAAAAAGGTATGACTTATCGTGATTGAATCTTTAGGACTCTTTGAGTTGAATTATCCATGTATAAATTATCTATGAATTATGAATTATGGAAAGTTCATTTTAATTGTAAGTTGAGAATTTTGCTTGAGGACAAGGAAAAGCTTAAGTGTGGGGGTATTTGATAAACCATAAAAGTAACATATTTTAATCCCACATTTAGTATGCTTTTGGATGACTTATCCCTGATTTATGTAAAAAGGTGCTCTTAATCCTTTCTTTTCATGTCTTATACTCAGGAAAGCACCTAAGGATAAAAAGAACGTAAAACGGGCTCAAAACGGGCCAATTTGGGCCAAGAGGAAATTGACATGGCCTGGACTTCAAGCCACACGGTCGTGCCTCATCAAATTACTCCACACTGCCATGTCACGATTTACACGGTCGTACCCCAATCGACAGAATCGAGACACGGCCTAAAGATGATTTACACGGGCATGTACCATGGCCATTACCCTACCACGGGAAAGAGTGATTTCACTCGAATTTGGATGCTTGGAGGCAAAGAAACACATTCTTAAGTCTACTTAAACATCCTTGGAGGAATTCTACTTGAATTAGGATACTTAGGAGCCAAGTAAAGCATCTCAGAGCCTATATAAACACCCAAGGTAGCAACTAAAAAAGGAGAGTTCTAAGAAAGTTGAAACAAAAGGGAGTTTTAGGCGAGCATTACGCGAGCTTTATTCGTGGAACTACTCGAAGATAGCCAGTTGATCCATCTCAAGAAGCCGGAGTTCTATTCAAGACAGATGATCTCCTTTTCAATTCCTTCAGGGGGTTTAAGGGATTTCTTATGTTTTGTTTTATATTTTCTCTTAAGATGTTTTCTTATTTTGTTATGAACTAAACCCTTCAGATACCTGAAGGGATGAAACCTATGATGGATTTTTTATTTGATGTCTAAATTATATGATAAGTACTTAGTTTGTTCTTAATTATGTTGCTTAATTTAACTGATGTGCTTAGGTGGAAGAGGAATAGACCACGCCTAGAGTAGATCTAGCATAATTAAGCGGAGTTGATCGCACGCCTAGAGATAGGGTGACGAGATTTTGCCGGATTAGGGTGAAACCTAATATTGGAGTCCATTAATTGATTTACTGCTTCCTTAGGTGGTTATTATAAGAGAACGAGAGTTCCACTAATTAACCTAAAGTTAGACGTTATTCACCTCGAGAGAGGGTTTAATATTGGTTAGGGAGTCTCACGGATCTATCTAAGTAAAAAAGTCATATGAATTAAAAGTTAGATAACAAGAGAAGTCATGGGTGGATTCTTCCCGAGGTATCGTCTACAATCAATGAGTTTTCCACGCCTTTTCCCAAAGTTTCATTCTTTTGTCTTTGCATCTAGTTTAGTTTTTCATTAGTTTTAGATTAATAAATCACTCCATATTTTAGGCCAAATAATAGAAACAAAGTGAGTAGTAGTACTTTTAGGTTCCTTTGGTTTCGATAAAATAATCTTGCCTAAACTATACTATTGTTCGATAGGTGCATGCCTCAATCGTTGTCATAGTTAGTCTACAGGTTTGATCATTCTTTATAAATATTAAAACTCGACTGTTTGACACGATCATGAAACTTCCTAAATTTTGGATGGAGTCAAAGAGAAGAAACGGGGGAAATTTGGGCCGAGTTAGAGGAGGGTATTTCGATAGAGGTGGATACTAGGGTTATGGTGTGGTGATTCCCTGGCAGCCTTTTGAACCTAAATCAAAGAAAATAAAATGTAATAATAGAAATTAAGCACAAGAAAGATAAAGAGAAGGAAAATAAAGGAAAAGAGAAACGAAAAGGAAAAAATAGATGGACTCAAAGGTCCTTGTCTTGTCGAGAGAATAAAGCGGCCAACATGAACTTATGGAGATTGGTCTCACACAGGAAAACTGTGCTAGGGTCCTTTCACTTCTTCTACATGGATATGGTGGTTTTAAGGAAGAATGAGGGAAAGGGGAAGAGGAAAAGGAAAAATGGAAGGATAAATGTAATAGAAAGGAAGAGGGGTGTGGTAGTTGAAAAAATTTAGGAAGAAGGTGAGAAGAATGGGGTTTTAAATAGAGTCAAGGATCTGGTTGCTACCCACTCCCGTGTACCATGGGCGTGTTGGGTCACACAGCCATATCGCACGGCCGTGTTGTGCTTCATTCATTTCTCTCACGCCCGTTAGTGGTCACCACGCCCATGTTGATAAATCAGTGTTGACCACGACCGAATCGCATGGCCGTGGCATTTTATCATCACCTATGATTTAGAGATTTCTCGTTCTTGGTTCGTACGATCTCTGCCATGCCGGTGTGTAAATTCATGGTGTCCACACGGCCACGACCACACCCGTGTGTAAGGCTATGTGGTAGGGAAACCTATGTTTCATTAATTTGGTTAGTTTGTAGTTAGATGTTAAAAGTAAAAATAAAAATATGGAAATTAATGGGGTTAGTGTTCGGGTTGCCTCTTGAGAAGCGCTCGTTTAAAGTCTTAAGCGAGACTTACCTCTCCTTCATATAATCATGGTGGTTTGAAGAGTAGGAACTCCTCATTCTTGCTATCAATTCGGTTATTGATATATAATTTAAGTCGAGTGGTGTTTACCTTAAAAGTGCCAAATATATGATTAGTTACCTCGACTATTCCGTACGGGAGGACATTCAGTACCGTGAAAGGGATCTCTTCATTTGTATTAAGGTTTGAAATGGCGATTTGAGGGTCTTTCTTATCCAACAATACCTGATCTCCGATCTTAAATTGGGTTGCCCCATCCTTTAGTTTGACATGGTTTTGCTTTGGTTCTACTTTGTGTGTTTTTAGTTTCTCCTTGAAATGTGTCTTCCACTCGTCTAGTTCATCGATCTGAAGTCTCCGCTCCTCATGAGTTATTTCTTTGTTAACATGAGGTGTAGGATCTGGCTTAGTTGTGTAATTTTGTGGTGCTTCCTGAAAAGAAGGTTTAATCGAATGGTCATTAATAGAATTTATGTTCTCACGTTTATTACTGGATGTCCTAGCCGAGTCAAGAGCCTGAAGACTGAACATTTCTTCACCTGCACAAAGTGTGAGTTTACCTATACCAACATCAATTTTAGATTTAGCAGTTGCTAAAAAGGATCTTCCTAAAATTAAAGGAACATTGTTGTCATCATCCATGTCTAAAACAACAAAGTCTACTGGGAATATGAATTTATCAATCTTTACTAGTACATCTTCGGTAATACCCCTAGGAACTCTAATAGTTTTATCAGCCAATTGAATGCTCATCCTAGTTTGTTTGGGTTTCCCTAAACCTAGCTGCTTAAACATTTTATAAGGCATAACATTGATGCTTGCCCCTAAATCTTCTAAAGCATTCTCAATAGATAAACTACCAATTAAACAAGGAATTATAAAACTCCCTGGATCTTTTAACTTTTGCGGTAGTTCATTTTGTAAGATTGCTAAGCACAATGCACTTAGCTCCACATGCGATGCCTCGTCTAACTTCCGTTTGTTTGTCAAGAGCTCTTTTAAAAATTTTCTTGAATTGGGCATCTGAGAAAGAGCTTCAAGAAATTAATATGTAATTTTTCAAGAGTTTAAGAAATTAATTGTTCATGTATTTTTCATCGCATTGGGGTATGGCACACGAGGTTGGTACTGTTTACCGATTTTGGTTTATCATGGCTTACCTCAACCTTACCTTCCTCTACCACATTCTCTTACCTCAATTTTGGTTCATCTAACCCTTCACTATCGTGAGCAGTTATTGCTTGAAGTTGCTCCTTTGGGTTAGTTTCAGTGTTACTTGGCAAGCTACCTTGTGGTCGTTCAGAGATCAGCTTAGCAAGTTGTCCTAATTGGTTCTTGATCCCTTGAATCAATGCTTCTTGATTTTTAAGTGTTGTTTAGGTGTTTTGGAAATAGGTTTCTGACACTGTGATAAATGTTGTTAGTATCTCTTCAAGGTTTGACTTCTTCTCTTGTGGGTAGGGTTGCTGTTGAAAGCCTGGGAGGGGTTGTTGTCTCTGATTTCCTTGGCCACCCCATGAGAAGTTGGGGTGGTTCCTCCAACCTAGATTGTAAGTGTTACTATAAGGGTTATTTTGAGGTCTAGAATTGTTACCCATATAGTTCATTTGTTCACTTTCTATTCCAGGGTTGTAGGGTGGGTATTCTGTATTATTCATCCCTCCTCCGTAGGTATCACACTTCATAACTGGATGTACTTGCAAAGAACCACACAAACTATCAGTCTTTTTATTTAACAGTTTTACCTAATTTGATAGCATGGTCACTAGGTCGAGGTTGAAAACACTGGTAGCTTTTGTTGGCTTTGTCCTCATACTTTTCGCTGATATTTATTCAGTGCCATCTCCTCTATAAACTCATAAGTCGCTTCAGGGGTTTTGTTATTCAGGGTTCCACCAGCGGCTTAACCAATTAACTGCCTAGTTGAGGGGTTCACACCGTTGTAAAAGGTTTGAACCTATAGCCACAAGGGTAACCCATGGTGAGGGCACCTTCTTAGTAGATCCTTGTATCTCTCTCATGCATCGTAAAGTGTCTCTAAATCCATCTGTACAAAAGAAGAGATATCATTCCTTAACATAGTAGTTTTAGCCGGTGAAAAATATTTTAATAAAAATTTTTTGATCATTTGTTCCCATGTAGTGATTGATCCTCATGGTAACGAGTTCAACCACTGTTTAGCTTTGTTCCTCAATGAAAAGGGAAACAACTGAAGTCGAATGTCATCACCAAAATGCCATTAATTTTAAATGTATCGTATAATTCAAAAAAGTTTGCTAAGTGTGTCTTAGGATCCTCATCCTACAAACCATCAAACTGAACAAACTGTTGTATCATCTGTATAGTGTTAGGTTTCAATTCGAAATTATTTGTAGCAATAGTAGGTCTAACAATACTTGATTCAGTACTGATAAATTAGGTTTACCATAATCATACATAGTATGAGGAGCAGTTTTGATTCACTAGATTTGTGGCAACCATAGGAGGTAGCGGATTATTATCAATCATCTCTTCGATAGTATTGGTTTCATCTTCTTGCTCTTCTTCTATGTATTGTAAGCTTCGCCTTATTTCTCTTCGATTTTTGCGAGCGGTAGCTTCTATATCGCTGTCAAAAAGTAATGGTCTTGACAGGTTCCTCTTAGTCATAAACTAGAAAAACCTATCAAAGTAAATAATAGAGAGATTAGAAAACTAAAAATAAAAATTAGAACAAAATAAGTAAATAAATAAATAAATAATGGATAAAGTAATAAAAGTTGAGCGTTCCTAATATTTCAGTTCCCCGAAAATGGCGCCAAAAACTTGATGGGTGATCTGAGAGTTTTAATATTTATATAATGAATGATCGAGCCTAGAAACTAACTATCACCACGATTGAGGCAACTCGCACCTATCGAACAGTAGTATAGCTTAGTGGCAAGACCGAAATGTCGAACCCAAAGGAACAAAAATACTAGTACTAACTTTCTTTTTATTATCTAGCCTAAAATAAAGGGGATTTTATCTAACTAATTATTAAGCTAAGGATGCTAAGACACAAAGAACGAATTGGGAAATTACTTTTGAGAAAACCAATTGATTAAGACAATACCCGAAGAAGAATCCACCTGGACTTCACTTGTTATTTAACTCTAAACCAAACGATTTATTCACTTGACCTAATCCGTAGGATTCCCTAATTTATATTCATACCTCTTTCGAGGCTACTAACGTCTAACCCTAGGTTGATTAATTGAAATCTCTTTCTAATTAAAACCCCTAGTGTTGCATTAACTCGATCTATGGACTCCCATATTAGGTTTGACCCTAATCCAGCAGATTTTCATCGTTTTATCTCTAGAAGTGCGATCAACTCCACTTAATTATGCTAGATCTACTCTTAGACAGGGGCTTTTTCTCCTCTGAATATGCACATCAATACTTGAATCCATATCCTGAAATATTAAAATAAGAACTAAGAAACATAATTAAGAACAAATCAAGTATTTATCATACTGTTCAAAAAATAATAACAAGATCCATCTTAGGTTTCATCTCCCTCACGTATTTGAGGGGTTTAGTTCATGTTCATAAAAGAATACATCTCAGAAGAAAGTAAATAAAAAACATAAAGAAAAACCCTAAAACCCCTGAAGGAATTTAAAGGGAAGATCATCAGTCTTGAGCATGATTCTGACTTCTTGAGATGGATCAACTAGCTTTCTTTGAGTAATTCCCTGTATTTAGCCCTCTCTAGCTTCACCTCCTTTGGCTCCCCCCTTTTAGGTCACACTTAGGGTGTGTATATAGGCTTCGGAATGTCTTTCTTCGCCTCTAAGAAACCTTTCCCGTGTAGAATTAAAACAGGTCACAGCAGGGACAGGTCCATGTGGCATGCCCGTGTGAATTGATTCTAGGCCGTGTTCGAGTATGCTAAAGTGGCACGGCCGTGTGGTGAACTGTAGGTCATGTTGATTTCTCACTTTGGCCCAATTTCTTCGTTTTTGGCCCGTTTCTCATTCTTTTCATCCTCCTATGCTCACCTAAGTATAAAATATGAAATCAAAGGATTAGGAGCATCAAATTCCATAATTCAGGGGATAAATCATCCAAAAGTATGCCAAATATGGGATTAAAATATATATATTACGGTTTATCAACCTTTCAAAAAAAGGGTTTCGACAACTTGGCGACTCTGCTGGGGACAAATAAGAGTGTCAAGCCGTGAGTTGATTACTTTTGGTCTTTTTGTCAAAATTGACAATTTGGTTTATATTTATGATCCCTTCGTTTCATTTCATTATTCATGTTTTGATATCTCAGGTTGTATAATGTTGTAATATATCTGTTTTATTGGTTCAAAATTTTATTTATGTGTGTTTTCAGCATATTGTGTTTGCATAACCATTCGATTTTTCCCTTCTTAAGTGGGAGTGAGAAATTATTCCTTCTTGAGGTTTTCACATCCATGTAAGATAGTAGATCCCTTTGGGATACATCCGTACCTATGTATTCGTGAGATCTTCATCAACGTATAGCCATAGGGAAATATATTCCTCTGAACTGAACTCAGTTTGTATGAGCCTATAATGGATGAGGATCAAGGAATCTATCGATTCAGGTACCCTTACTTTAGAACCAAACAGCATATAATGAGCCCTAAAAGCTTACCCTAGGTAGAACCACACCAAACCCTAGTAGTCACCTAATTAGGTATTCTATTTATTATTTCTTGCTTTATTTAAATTCTAGCTTTGTATGAAATATAATGACTTGTTTTGTTTTGTTTTGTTTTGACTGTGATTACATTGCATTTTCATCATAGAAAAGGGTGTTGATTCACGTTTGGTTGCTAAATAGAGAGCTTGTCATGGAAAATGGGTTTCCTGATAAAGTGGAAGACAACACGGTAGCGCAAATATGGTTCGAGAAAAGGCAACAAGAGAAATGATACAGCATGTAAGAGGGCAAGTCAGAGATATGGACCACGTTATGAGCGAAACTTTGGTCCGAGTATGAGAAGTGGCTGACCATTTGTAGACCCCAACCGTTCAAAGTTTCAAATTCGAATCGGAGTTAGATCAGGGCTGAGAATTAGCTTTGTTTCTTGGAAAAATTAAGGTTTTGAGTGAGAGTTTTCGGCAATATGCACAGAAATAGAGGGAAGTTACCATACAAGTTTAGCCACCGCTCTAGAAAAAGAAACTACGATGCTCTTTATCAACACCCTAAAGGCCTCGTTCATCACTCACATGATATGAAGCGCTACGAAAAGTTTTTTAGACATGGTGATGACCGATGAAATGATCGAGAATGTGATAAGGAGTGGAAAGATAGATGCAGGAGAGAGTAACAAAAGGTCAACCTCAAGGGAAAAGAAAAACGAGGTGAACAACACAAGTGCATATAACAAGGGTTACTCAAAATCGATCACGATAAATTAGCCAAGAATGATGGCTTCTGCTCAAAAGGTTCATCAAGGTAGGAATCTGGCACAAAGTAGAATACTGAGAAGCTCCAATTTACACCAATCCTAAGGACATATAGGGAGTTATATCAAAGCTTATTTGACGCACACGTGGTGTCCCTTTTTACCTGAAACCATTACAGCCCCCATATACCAAATGGTACGATACGAACGCTCAATGTGACTACCATGCAGGAATTTTGGGGCATTCAATAGAAAATTACACTGCCTTTAAGAAAGTAGTCGAAATACTAATTAAAATGGGCATTGTAAAATTTGATGATACACCTAGTGCCAAAATTTGCTACCCAATCACACTGATGGTGGGGTAAATGCGATAGATGAAAAGGTGGGGAGAAGAATTAAGACCGATATTGCAGAAGTAAAAACTCCCTTGAGACGGGTCTAGATAGAGATGGTAAAAAGGGGGTAAGCATTTCAAATTCTGAAGGGAGTTGTGAAAAGTCAAGGAAATACTATAAGTTCCATCATGAAAAGGGCACGAGATCCAAGAATGCGTAGAATTCAGAGACTTGGTGCAATGTCTGATGGAAAATAAAGAGATAGAGTTCTGTGAAGGAGCGAATGAAGAGGGAAGATATTCACGTTAGAATCAACAATGAAAGTCCCAAAAGTTAATCATCCTGTGGTCATCATTTCGCGACCTAAAAACAACGAAGCTAGAGTACAGGTGACACCAAAGATCATAATTCAAAAATCGACTGTCTTCTCCTATATGGATAGAAAAAGGGTCCCCTGAAATTATGATTGCAATGTGACAATCCCGGGAAGGGAAAACTCAGCCAGCACTTCGAAAAGGGATCAAGATGTGGGTTTTTATACACATAGTGGAAGGCATTATGATTTGTTAAATGCCCGAGTGGAACCCACAAAAGGAAAGACCATAATGGTGGAGCAAAAGAAGGAAAAAACAATCAGACCTGAGACACTTGTTAATGAGCCAGTAAATGAGGAGGAAGCCAAGGAATTCCTAAAGTTTTTGAAGCACAGCGAGTATAGTGTTGTGGAACAGTTGCATAAACAACCAGCTTGCATATCTATTCTAGCTTTACTCTTGAATTCAGAGGTACACCGAAGTGCATTGATGAAAGTGCTAAACGAGACGTACGTGGCCAATGATATCTCTGTCAATAAACTGGATTGGCTGGTTAATAACATAAGTGTCGATAACTTCATCTTGTTCAACGATGATTAAATACCACCAGGGGGTATGGAGTCCATTAAAGCTCTACACATCACTACCAAATGCAAAGGATACACATTACCAAGGGTCCTGATCGACAATGGATCGGTACTAAATGTATTGCCCCTATCCACACTTAATAGGTTACATGTGGATAGCTCACACATGAAGGTATGCCAAAATATATTGAGCGCCTTTGATGGCATAAAGAGGAGGGTCATCGGAGGAATTGAAATACCTCTATTGATTGGCTTAACTACCTATGAGGTGGATTTCCTAGTAATGGATATCAAGCCCTCCTACAATTGTTTATTGGGAGGATACATTCGGCCGGGGCAGTGCCTTCATCGCTACATCAGAAGTTGAAGCTAGTATCAAAAGGTCGGTTAGTGACGATAAATGCTGAAGAAGATATTACCGTGGCCGTAACTAGTGATGCTCCATACTTGGAGGCAAATGATAAGCCAATTGAATGTTCTTTTCGGTCCTTGGAGTTTGTGAAAGCAACATTCATTACTAAAGGGAACAAGATTCCAGTGATTAAAAATATACAAGGCTACCAGGATGGGATTACAGCTGACGGTAGGAAAGGAGGCCTTACTTGGAAAAGGATTAGGGAGACATCTTCAAGGAAGAGTTGAGACTCAAATGTTGAAAGACAAGCATGATCGCTTTGGCTTAGGGTACAAGCCAGATGCAAGACAAAGAAGGAAGAAATTGGAAAAGAGGCAAGAAAGAAGAAGGGCACGCGTGAGTGGGGAAGAAATCAAATGGGAACTAATGATATTCCCCCACATATCCAAAACTTTCACATCGGGAGGGATTATTCATCCCGAGCGAAGGATGCCAAGGAAAGAAAGTATTGAAGAAATGTTGGGAGATGTTCATATCAATGCCATACATGAAGAAACCACTAAAGGGGGGACCTTGTCAGATATTCGCCCTTATAAACCTGGGAGTGTTCTGAACAATTGGACTACAGAAGAAATTCCTATAGTTTTTAGAGCTTACATAGAGTAATGTTCAAAACACACTTATTGCTTTAAGCCTAGAAGCAATAAGAATTCCTTTGTGAAATAGGTTTATGTCCAAACATCATTATGAAATACATATTTGATATCATTTTGAGTGAATATCCTCTCATTCTTTTAGATTCTTTCATTCTTTCTATACAAATAATTATGTTAGATTCTTTTATTCCTTAGATATTTTTCCAAATCATTCTTTCATCACATTTATAATCATACCATACCGATAATTATTCTTAAATTTATTCGTTCTTTAAATATTCCTTTGTACTTACAATAGGTCCTCAGATATCAGCGACACGAGTAACGCTACTACGGAACTAGAACCCCCTTTTGAGCAAGACATGTGTTTAAAGGGATCCCAGGACTTTGAAAATGACATAGACTGTGGCTTACCTCCAAACTTGTTAAGAATGGTAAAACAAGAGGAAAAACAAATTTTTCCTCATGAAGAGACAGTAAAGATTGTGACCTTGGAGGAGGGAAAGGTAGTGAAAATTAGAACGTGCATAACTGAAGAAACAAAGCGAGACCTCGTAGAGTTACTTCAAGAATTCAAAGATATCTTCGCGTGGTCATACCAAGATATGCCTGGGTTAATCACTGACATTGTTGTACACTGCCTCCCCATAAAAGAGGATTGCAAGCCGGTTCAGCAGAAACTTCGGAGAATGAGGCCTTACATTGTGCTAAAAATAAAAGAGGAAGTCAAAAAGTAGTTTGACGCCGGATTCTTGCAAGAAGTCAAATATTCATAATGGGTAGCCAACATTGTGCCTATTCTTAAGAAAGATGGGAAGGTATGAATGTGTGTAGATTATAGAGACTTAAATAAGGCTAGCCCGAAAGACAATTTCCCTTACCTCACATTGATACTTTAGTAGACAATATGGCGGGTTATTCACAATTTTCCTTCATGGATGGCTTCTCGGGATACAATCAAATAAAAATGCATCCTGAAGACATGGAAAAGACTACATTCATAACCCTGTAGGGTACATTTTGTTATAAGGTGATGCCATTTGGGTTGAAAAATACATGAGCGACTTATCAAAGGGCCATGGTGACCTTGTTCCATGATATAATGCATAAAGAAATCAAATTTTATATCGATGATATGATCGCAAAGTCCTGAACAGAAATGGAACATATCCAAGTTTTGAGGAGGTTATTCTTGAGACAAAGGAAATTACAGTTAAAGCTCAATCCAACAAAATGTACTTTTGGAGCTAGATCGGAAAAATTGTTGGGCTTCGTAGTGAGCGACAAGGGAATCTAGATTGACTCAGACAAGATCTGGGCTATACAAGAATTGCCTCTGCCGTATACTCAAAAAGAAGTCTGAGGTTTCTTGGGAAGGTTAAATTACATTACTCGATTCATTTCACAATTAACTGAGAAATGTGAGCCCATATTTCGTCTTCTTAATAAACACAATCCAAGTGTGTGGGATGATGAATGCCAGAAGGCTTTTGATAAGGTTAAACAGTACTTGTCAAGTCCTCCAGTATTGTCACCTCCATGCTCAGATAGGCCATTAATACTGTATATGACAATGTTTAATAAATCTATGGGATGTGTACTGGGTCAACATGATGATTCGGGAAGAAGAGAAAAGGCGATATACTACCTAAGTAAGAAATTCACTGAGTGTGAAATGAAATATTTGCCAATTGAAAAATTGTGTTGTGCCTTGATTTGAATAACTCGAGGTTGAGGCAATACATACTGCACCACATGACCTGGCTAATCTAAAAGTTTGACCCTCTAAAATATATTATGGAGTCAATTACTTTGAATGGAAGGATGACTAGATGGCAAATTCTCCTCTCTGAATTTGACATAGTTTATGTGAACCAAAAAGTCGTGAAAGGAAGCACAGTAGCAGATGTTCTGGCCAGCAGAGCTTTAGAAAGTTATGATCCTCTGAACTTTGACTTTCCCAATGAAAAACTAATGTATATGGCAGCTACTAAAGAGGACGCAACAAAATATCACCTTTGGAAATTGAACTTTGACGTAGCATCAAATGCTGTAGGTAATGGAATTAGGGCAGTTTTGGTATCCCCAAATGGTGATCATTATCCATTCACATGCAAATTGGATTTTGATTGTACAAATGGCATGGTAGAGTATGAGGCATGTATCATGGGACTTCGTGCAGCCATAGAATGCAAAATTAGAGTGCTAGAAGTATATGGAGATTTTGAATTGGTGATCTACCAACTGAAAGGTGAATGGGAGACAAGAGACCCTAAATTGATCAATTATCGAAGGATAGTTTTGGGATTAATTGAGGAGTTTGAAGATATTACTTTCAATTATCTCTCGCGAGACAAAAACCAAATGGCAGATACTTTGGCTACTTTGGCTTCCATGGTCAAAGTAAACAAACAAGAGGATGTAAAACCCATTCAAATGAGTATTTATGAGGCCCCAGCTCATTGTTACAACGTGAAGGAAGAAGAAAGAAATGATCATCCTTGGTACCAAGATATATTGCGATACGTGAGAAATTGTGAATACCCTGAGCAGGCAACTGAGAACGATAAGAGGACGTTGAGAAAACTAGCCTATGACTGTGTCTTAGACGGGGAGATCCTATACAAAAGAAGAAAGGATTAGGTACTATTGAGATTTGTGGACTCTTTTGAAGCTAAGAAGATTCTGAAAGAGGTCCACGAGGGTGTTTGTGGAACACATGCTAATGGTTTCACAATGGCTGGACAAATTATGATATTCAGGTACTATTGGTCTACCATGGATGGAGGCTGCATCAATTATGTAAAGAGATATCACAAATGCCAAATTTATGGAGACAAAATTCATCTACATCCTTCGCCTTTGCATGTTATAACTTCCCCATGGCTGTTCTCTATGTGGGGCATGGATGTTATCGGCCGATCTTTTCAAAAGCTTCAAATAGGCATCATTTTATCTTTGTAGTTATCGACTATTTCACCAAGTGGGTAGAGGCTGCTTCATATGCCAGTGTTACTGAGTTGGCAGTCAGCAGATTCCTAAAAAAAGAAATCATATGTCAATATGGAATGCCTGAGAGTATCATATCTGACAATACATTAAACTCTAACAACAGTACAATAGCGGAGGTCTGCAGTCAATTCAAGATCAGACACCACAATTCATCCCCATATCGTCTAAAAATGAATGGTGCAGTGGAAGCAGCCAATAAAAACATTAAGAAGATTATGGGGAAAATGGCTGAAACTTATAAGGATTGGCACGAGAAGTTACCATTTTCTCTCTATGCTTATCGAACGTTTATCAGAACTTCCACCGGGGCAACACCTTTCTCATTGGTTTACGAAATAGAGGCAGTTTTACCCATTGAAGTAGAGATACCTTCCTTTGAGTTTTGTTAGAGCTAAAGTTAGATGAAGCAGAATGGATCCAGTCTCGATATGATCAGTTGAACTTAATTGAGGAAAAGAGGCTAAGAGCTATTTGTCATGGTCAGATGTACCAAAAGCGAATGATGCAAGCTTATGACAAAAAGGTTTGCCCAAGAGAATTTCACGAGGGGGACCTAGTATTGAAAAAGATCCTTCCCATGCAAAAGGATTTTAGAGGGAAATGGATGCCAAATTGGGAGGGACCTTATGTGGTTAAAAAGGCTTTCTCTTGAGGAGCACTGATTTTGACCAAAATGGATGGGAAAAGCTTGCTCAATCCTGTAAATTCGATTTAGACAAGAAGTACTATACTTAAAAAAGAAAAGAGGCCAAAGTGAAAATCCACAAAAGGCGCTTTGAGACCTTATTAAAAAAACGAAGAGACCAAGGTGAAAACCCGTAAAGGGCGCTTTGACACCAAAGGGATTTTGAGTCGAAAACCCAAAAGGGAGACTCAAACTGTGATCAAAGATGGGCATGCAGTGATCTTGCTATACCTGAATTAAGAAGAAAAGAGATGTTACGTCTTGGGGCATCAATAGAGTACTCTTGATCTCCTAAACATGTATTTAGTTTGAAATGGTCTTCAGAAAGTTCATACAGAGAAGCTTAGGCTGCGATATCTGGGGCACCTATTTTTTCCTTCACGATTTCATATTCTAGAAATGTTTCCTTTCTTTAATTAACCTATTCTTTTCAGATTTCGTTCCTGATAAATTTCAGTTTTGTCCATCATTATGATCATTTTCAAGCATTTTGTATTGAAGTAATGATTAATGGACTAATAATATTTTCACAAAAGGTGTTTTGCATATTACACTAGATACTTTTAAATAGTACGAAAACTTGAAACATGACTATTATTTAGAACTCACCAAGCCTAAGGGTTGGAAAAATTTGAGAAGGAAACTCTAAACAGTGACCATTTCTTTGCACTTTCTGTCAAAACAATTGGCTAAATGAGAGGACAGGATATTACGTCAGTGATACAACCTTGAATAACAACGAGCAATGACAACCTAATCTTTAAAAAGGATCATTCTCATGACATTCTGCATTCATGCAAATATCATCCACAACACATTTAGTTAGGAGCATTTGATTCATTCTAATCATTGCATCCTAATCATTATGCATAAGCATAGATCCATAAATCGATTCTACAGGTTATGTTCCCTAGAGGACGGTTAACAATATCATGAATCCACAAATACCATACCCCTGAAGTTGTAGTGGGATAGATTAATGTAACATCCTTAAACTGGGGCCTTTACATTTCGTGTGGTTGCATGTTTATTGTATGTTAGGTACGTTAGTTTGGACTATTTTAGGGTCTAGGCTTGAGCTAGAGTAGGCCTGAGTCTTAGCAAAAATTTAAGTTTTGGGTTTTCGAAGGGGGGAGCTACTGACATTAGGGGTTAAGGGTAGCTAGTGGTGGATTGTGTCACAAGAAGTACCTTGGTAAAGTGGCAAGGGAGGCGCTACTTGGGCACAAGGGGAGTGACACCTCAAGCATGCTGGAGGACCTAGGTTCAAGCAGCAGAAATCTTCTTTTCTTCTTATTATTTTGACGCCAAAGCTAGGGAGATGGTGTGCTCAGGATGGACTCTGGTGGAAGAGTGTTGAAGGAGTCAACATATTTGAATGGTTGGAGAAGAGTGAATGTAGGAAGTTTGACTCATTCAAGTTGTTTGAATGAGTGGATGAGAGAAGTTCAAGGAGAAAGGAGGGGGACGACATAGAGTTTGAAGGGAGTTGGGGTGTGTGGCCAAAATTTAAGAGGTGGTAGGTGTGGGCATTCGGTTCTTGTGTGTTAGGAGTGTGCCGAAACTTGAGGTGTGGGTTCCTTCCATTTTCGGTTTTGGTTTACTAGTTTAGGGAGGTGGCCGAATGTGGGTGTAGGCCTGGGTGTAGTGTGCAAATTCTACTAGTTAGGGAACTTTAGAGTTTTTCTTCTCATTTCTTTTTGGGTGCCAAAACTAAACCCCTCTCTTTGGTCCTTTTTACATTTTCTTTTTCTCTCATCTACTCAAAGCCGAATGCTCTCCTAAACTTCTCCTTATTTTTTTTTTCTTTTTACATCTTCAGTGCTTAGCCGAATCCACCTTGCTTACCACACAATAGTTGCGATTTATTCTCTTGCTAAAACCATAAGAATCGAAACTTCACATATCACTTCTCATTTTTTCATTTTTTCACTTTCATTCTATTGTTAACCGAAACTACATTCTCCTATTTTCTCATCATCTTTTCACTCTCTGAAGTCAATCCCCATTCATCTTTCTTTCCCATTCTTTGGTTCTCAAAGTCGAAACCACAACTCTGAACTAGGTAAGATCTCATCTTCTCTTTTGTTCTTATGGTCGAATCTCCCTGGCATATTCATATCTCTATTCTTTTCTTCTATTTCGTTTGCTATAGTAAGAAAAGTCAAAGCCTCCGCACTCAACCCGCTTATGGGTCTTTTGTTTACAGTGGATCATTGTTGTTGGTTAGTTGTCTCTTCCAATTGGTTCTGTAGTATGGGGTAAGTGTTCCATCGTTTTGATATTTCTTTATTGCATTAAGTCAAGGCGAGGGTCAAAGTTATTTGATGCTTGGCCGAATGCAGGGGATTGTGTCGATGCCACCTGGTGTGAATCTGTGGGATTCGTTGGTTGTGAGTCACATTTAGAACCTTGGGTTCTTGTCGATTTAGGTAAGGGTTCTAACTTCGGTTTTAGTTCATTATGTTTAGTCACTGCTTTAACCTGATTTAGTGATAAGGTGTATTATGGATTCGAAGGCTAACCAAGCGTTAGGAGTGGTTGGATCTAAGACCCCAGCCCCCAAGTTCAAAAAGAGGGCAGTGTCGACTGTTCGAGATTGGCCACCTGGGTGTGGGTGAACACTTGAGCAGCGTAGTAGTCAAATAGCGGTGGTGTCGATTAATGAAGGTACCGACGTAGAAAGCGTCATTTTACGAGTAATAAGGTGTGTAACTCTTACACACTTCATTTGTTAATATGTTATATTGTGTGATTGCCAAAAGCCGGATACCGGTTGAAATGGTATGTTACCCTTGTGGGTAAAAAGTGAGGACTTCAGGTAAGTCCACTTTGTTTGGTTAACATTGAATGCCTTGTAAAATCTGCATATACCATGCCATGTAATCTCTAATTGTTAAGCATGATATTTATGCCATGAATAGTACATACATTAAGTGGGTATGATGAGAGGAGGGGCAATGATGATTTAGACTGTCACCAGTGGTTTTAACCACACAGTGGGTTGGCCCCGCTTTCGATATTATTTGTGACTAAGTCTCAGTGGTTTTGACCACCAGTGGTTTTGACCACATATTGCTATCTTTGTGACTTGTCCTTGTGGTCTAGCACAACCATGGGTTAACCCCACATATGGATATGGGATCATCATCAGTGGTTTCGACCACAAGGTGGGTTGGCTCCACCATATTATTTGTGACTACGGTCACCAGTGGTTCTGACCATACAAATATTATTTGTAACTACGGTCACCAGTGTTTTTGACCACCAGTGGTTTTGACCACACGGGGTAGATACTAGAGTGCGGATGGTTAGGTTTTGGGATTGCATGACTTGTGTGTTAACTTATGAAATCGTGTATGAGCATTGCTATTTTCGGGATGAGGGATTACACACTGAGTCTCTATGACTCACCTCGATGTTTGATTTTGCAGGTAACTCTTAGATCGAGGAACCAGAGCCGGGGCAAACTCGAGGTGGCCATGCTCATTGTTTTTGGGTTTTGTTTTAGACTATTACTTTGGTTTACATACTTTAAATTTGGTTTTTAAGTTGTAATAAGGCCGCTAACTTAAATTTAGGGTTTATTGATTTACTTTACTTCTTTTCCATGAAGTTTTAATATAAATTAAACAAATCTGCATACCTTAAAATGAGTGTTTTCTGAGGTTACACAAACTATCGAGTTTTTTTAAAACTTTACCATCGGGTAAAAACCAACAGACAGTATAAATAGGCTAACACGGTTTACTTAAAAGTTAGTTGGAATATGTTTTGATAATCAAACTAAAACTGTTTCCTACTTTTGAAATGAAACGATTAGCTTCCTTGAAATAGGAGACAGTACAATTTTTTTAAGTCAGTTAAAAACAACCAGTTTTTATATAATGAACCCCTCCCTACTACAAAATTTAATTTATAACTTGTTTTCTTAGAAAGCATTTTCTCATGTGACATACAGGATTCGGTCGTGGTGTGTTGACCGAGTTTGGGGTGTTACAATTTTGGTATTAGAGCTTGGTTTAAAAGCTCGGCTGTGGGCTCGAGGTCCAAAATATTTTCAATAATGGGTTACGAAATGATTTTGATAGAAAAAATATAGGACTTGAAAGCATGGCACCTAGTCTCCTAAGACCTAATCGCATGTAAGTCATTTTTAACTTGCTTATATGATTATGGTGATTATGATATGACAAATAGTAATAGGGAATTACTTTAGAGACTAAAACTTGTAGGATTGTGTGAACCTGCGAAAATAATCCCCATAATAAATTGTTCATAAAAATTTGTCGTAATAATAGTGGAATAAGTCTAATGTATAAAATTTTTAACTCAGATTAAAATGTGAAAGGTAGTCATGAGCGCTTGAGGATGTGGGCGTAATGCACGTGGATGTGGTAGAGGTAGGATGACCATGTCAGAACCAGTAAGGCCTAGCCATGGGTCGGAGAATGAGGTACCACCGCCGCCAGCTATGGGCGTAGAGTTTTAGGATCAGACAGGAGGGGACGACGCGGCGTCACAGGCAATGCTGCAGGTTTTGAAGAGAGTAGCTAGAGTAGGTGGAGGATCGGGAGCTCAGAAATCTGTGTTCGAACGACTCCGGGCTAATGGAGCGGAGGTATTCAGGGGTGTGTCTGGAGTGGCTCCCAATACAGTTGAGTATTGGCTAGAGGCGACAGAACGCATTATGGATGACTTGAACTTTACGATTGAGGAAAAGCTGAAGGGGATAGTATCTCTTTTATGGGATGAGTCTTATTAGTGGTGGCTTACGATTTGGGATGGTGCAGCAGCTGATGATCTCACTTGGGATTTTTTTAAGGCATCTTATCAGAGGAAGTACGTTGGGGCTAGTTACATTGATGCACAGTGTAAGGCGTTCTTGAATTTGGTCCAGGGGAACAAGACAGTATCAGAATATGAGGCAGAGTTTCTCCAGTTAAGTCGCTATTCTCGGGGTATTGTGGCTACGGAGCACAAGCGGTGTGTTAGATTTGAAGAAGGGTTGAGAGGTGAACTACGGATGTTGATTGCACCACAGTAGGAGAGAGAATTTACAGTCTTGGTAGAGAAGGCCAAGATTGCTGAGGAGGTGAAGCAGTCAGTGAGACGGAATCAGGATAGGAGTTAGACCAAGAGGAGTTCGGGTCGCCGTGGTCTCCGAGAATTCACGTAAAAGGGCTAGATATGGTGGGTCAATCAAAGTTGCTAGTGCTCGCATTACTTAGTGGCCGCCACAGGTGTGCTCGATGTGGAAAGTCTCATATGGGATAGTGTTGGACCCAAAAGCAGGGTGCTTCGAGTGTGGATCTATGGGGCACCGTAAAGGATTGTCCACTAAAATTAGCTAGGATCCACCGAGGTCCGGCGTACATAATTCAGGAGTGATGGTCAGCAACCACAGAAGGGTCGCGGTCCGATCAGGAGAGGTAATGGTTCTGGGCGAGGTCGCGGAGCACCGGGCAGAGGTGCCAAAATACTGATGCAAGACAGCCTGGGTTGGTCTATGCAGCAAGGCATCGAGAGGAGGGTGACGCACCGGATGTTATAACCGGTACGTTTTTAATTTTTGGACTACATTATATTGCTTTGATAGATGTTGGTTCAACGTATTCTTATGTTGCCAATAGTATTGTGGGAACTATGAACTTAGCCTTTGAGATTTCTTCTAAGGAGATGACTGTAATTAGCCCTCTAGGTCACTCTGTAGAAGTAAACAAACTTTATAAGGATGTACCTCTAGAACTTCAAGGGGTAGTGTTTTTGGCTGATTTGATGGAACTGCCATTCGGGGAGTTCGATTTGATCCTAGGGATGGACTGGTTAGTGAAGTACCAAGCGAGTTTGGACTGCGCAACTAAGCGTATGGTATTGAGATCAGTTGAGGGTGAAGAGGTGGTGATGATAAGTAATAGAAGAGATTATCTATCCAATGTTGTATCCGCTTTGAAGGCCGAGAAAATGGTGAGGAAGGGTTGTGAGGCGTTCATGGTTCATGTTTGTACATTGGAGGCCAAAGAAGTAACTGTAGGGGATGTCCGAATGGTAAAGGAATTTGTTGATATATTTCCAGAAGAGCTTCCGGGTCTGCCTCCAGATCGCGAGGTCAAATTTGGGATAGACTTGTTACCGGGAACTACGCCAGTGTCTATTGCCCCATATAGGATGGCGCCGAAGGAGTTGGTGGAGCTGAAAGCACAGATTCAGGAGTTGTTGGATCGAGGTTTTATCCGGTCGAGTGTATCACCTTGGGGAGCGCCTGTGCTGTTCGTTAAGAAGAAAGACGGTACGATGCGGATGTGTATAGATTATTGACAACTGAATAAGCTGACGATCAAGAACAAGTACCCGTTGCCGAAGATAGATGACCTGTTTGATCAACTTAAGGGTGCGTCAGTCTTCTCTAAGATTTATCTAAGGTCAGGGTATCACCAGCTTAAGGTAAAGGAGGCCGATATTTACAAAACTACATTTCGCACTCGTTATGGGCACTACGAGTTCTTGGTAATGCCGTTTGGGTTGACCAATGCGCTGGCAGCATTCATGGACATGATGAATCGGGTGTTTCAGCCGTACTTGGATCGCTTCGTGGTGGTATTCATAGACGACATATTGGTGTACTCGAAATCTGATGAGGAGCATGATTCGTATCTGCATGTTATTTTGTAAATTCTAAGAGAGAAGCAATTATTCGCAAAGATTAGTAAATGCGAATTCTGGCTAAAGGAGGTAACTTTCTTAGGTCATGTGGTGTCAGTTGAGGGGATTAGGGTAGATCCTCAAAAGATTGGGGCAGTGTTGGACTGGAAACCACCTAAGTCTGTAGCGGAGATTCGGAGTTTTTTAGGTTTGGCAGGATGTTATAGAAGATTTGTGGAAGGGTTTTCCTTGATTGCGCTACAAGTAACCAAGTTCTTTGAGAAAAGAGTTCCATTTGTGTGGTCAGACAAGCAGCAGGAAAGTTTTGATAAGTTAAAAAGGATTTTGACAGAAGCTCCAGTGTTGATTCAGCCTAAAGCAGGGAAAGCGTTCATGGTTTATTGTGATGCATCGCATACTGGTTTGGGTTGTGTGCTAATGCAAGAAGGGAAAGAAGTAGTGTATGTGTCTCGGCAGTTGAGGCCTCACGAAGTGAATTATTTGACACATGATCTGGAGTTGGCTGCAGTGGTTTTTGCTCTGAAAATATGGAAGCATTACTTATATTGGGAGAAATCGATAGTCTACACGGATCATAAGAGTTTGAAGTATCTCTTGACTCAAAAGGAATTGAATTTGAGGCAGCGTAGGTAGATCGAGTTGTTGAAAGACTACGATTGTTCGATTGAATTCCATCTGGGTAAGGCTAACGTAATGGCTGACGCGTTGAGCCGCAAGGTGGTTGCAGACTTAAAAGAAATGTTTGCCCACCTTAGTCTGTTTGATGACGGGAGTGTATTAGCGGAGTTGCAGATAAAGCTGACTTGGGTAAATCAGATTAAGGAGAAACAGCTAAAAGATGAGGTTCTAAGTGCTCGGAGGATACAAGTGCAGAATGATGGATTGGAAAGTTATAGTTTGAATAGCGAGGGAGTGTTGTGTCTCCAGGGGAAAGTTTGTATGCCGAAAGACGTCGACTTAAGGCAGAAGATTCTGCAGGAAGCTCATAGCAGCCCATATGCTATGCATCCGGGAGGTAGCAAGATGTATCGAGATTTGCGAACAAATCTGGTGGTCGGGTTTGAAGAAAGAAGTAATAGAATTCGTGAGTAGGTGTTTGACATGCCAGCAAGTCAAAGCTGAACATCAGTTACCTTTGGATCTGTTGCAACCGGTGAAGATTCCGCAGTGGAAGTGGGAAAGGATGACGATGGATTTCGTCACTGGGCTACCCCTTACGCCTAGCAAGAAGGATTCAATCTGGGTAATTGTGGACCGTCTGACAAAATCAGCTCATTTCATATCGATTCGGGTGGATTACTCACTCCAAAAGTTGGCTAAGTTGTATGTTGCAGAGATAGTGAGATTGCATGGGGTGCCAGTATCAATTATTTTAGACAGGGATCCTCGATTCACATCAAGATTCTGGAAAGCGTTGCACCAGGCATTGGGTACAAGGCTAGATTTTAGTACGGCATTTCATCCACAAATGATAGACAATCGAGAAAAGTAATCCAAATTTTAGAAGATATGTTTGAGGGTTGTGCTTTTGGATTTGAGGTAGTTGGGAAGAATATCTCACCACATGGAATTCACGACAACAATAATTACCGAGCAAGTATCCAGATGGCACCGTGATGAAGAATCAGATGGATGGAGGTGTCGTACCCCTACGTGTTGGACAGAGTTGGGAGAGCGTCAGTTGTTGGGTCCAGAGCTAGTGGCTGAAATAGAGGATAAGGTTAAGCTGATTCGGGCTCGTCTGAAGGAGGCTTCGGATAGGCAGAAGTCTTATGCCGATCTTAAACAAAGAGATATAGAGTTCGCAGTGGGTGATAGGGTCTTTCTTAAGGTGTCGCCATGGAAGAAAGTGCTGAGATTTGGTCGGAAGGGCAAGCTGAGCCCTCGGTTCATCAGGCCATATAAGATGTTAAGGCGTGTGGGACCAGTAGCTTATCAGCTCGAGTTGCCAGTGGAATTGAGTCAGATCCATGACGTATTCCATGTTTCCATGCTTAGGCGCTATCGATCAGATCCATCACATGTTGTGCCACTAGAGGAGATAGAGGTGAGTCCAGAATTTGTCCTTTGAGGAAGAACCAGTACAGATTCTAGATCGGGATGTCAAAGTTCTGCGTAGGAAGTCAGTTCCTTTAATGAAGATGTTATGGCAGAATCACGAAAATGAAGAAGCCACGTGGGAATCGGAAGATGCAATGTGGCAGCAATACCCTCAACTCATTTGATCAGGTAATTTCGAGGCCAAAATTATTTTTAAGGGGGTAGAACTGTAACATCCTTAAACCAGGGCCTTTGCATTTCGTGTGGTTGCATGTGTATTGTATGTTAGGTACGTTAGTTTGGACTATTTTAAGGTCTAGGCTTGAGCCAGAGTAGGCCTGAGTCTTAGCAGAAATTAACGTTTTGGGCTTTCGAAGGGGGGAGCTACTGACGTTAGGGTTAAGGGTAGCTGGTGGTGGATTGTGTCACAAGAAGTACCTTGGTAAAGTGGCAAGGGAGGCGCTACTTAGGCACAAGGGGAGTGACACCTCAAGCATGCTGGAGGACCTAGGTTCGAGCAGCAAAAATCTTTTTTTCTTCTTATTATTTTGACGCCAAAGCCAGGGAGGTGGTGTGCTCAGGATGGACTCTGGTGGAAGAGTGTTGAAGGAGTCAACATATTTAAATGGTTAGAGAAGAGTGAATGTAGGAAGTTTGACTCGTTCAAGTTGTTTGAATGAGTGGATGAGAGAAGTTCAAGGAGAAAGAAGGGGGACGGCATAGAGTTTGAAGGGAGTTGGGGTGTGTGGCCGAAATTTGAGAGGTGGTAGGTGTGGGCATTTGGTTCTTGTGTGTTAGGAGTGTGCCAAAACTTGGGGTGTGGGTTCCTTTCATTTTCGATTTTAGTTTGCTAGTTTAGCGAGGTGACTGAATGTGGGTGTAGGCCTGGGTGTAGTGTGCAAATTCGGCTAGTTAGGGAACTTTAGAGTTTTTCTTCTCATTTCTTTTTGGGTGCCAAAACTAAACCCCTCTCTTTGGGCATTTTTACATTTTTTTTTCTCTCATCTACTCAAAGCCGAATGCTCTCCTAAACTTCTCTTCATCTTTTCTTCTTTTACTTCTTGATTGCTTAGCATTAATCCACCTTGCTTACCACACAACATTCGATTTATTCTCTTGCCAAAACCATAGGAACCAAACTTCACATATCACTTCTCCTTTTCTATTTTTTTCACTTTCATTACATTGTTAACCAAACTACATTCTCCATTTTTCTCATCATCTTTTCACTCTCTGAAAGCCGAATCCCCATTCATCTTTCTTTCCCATTCTTTGGTTCTCAAAGCCAAAACCGTAACTCTGAACTAGGTAAGATCTCATCTTCTCTTTTGTTCTTATGGCAGAATCTCCATGGCATATTCACATCTCTATTCTTTTTCTTCTATTTCGTTTGCTATAGTAAGAAAAGCCGAAGCCTCTGGCACTCAACCTGCTTGCGGGTCTTTTGTTTGCAGTGGATCGTTGTTGTTGGTTAGTTGTCTCTTCCAATCGGTTTTGTAGTGTGGGGTAAGTATTCCATCATTTTGATATTTCTTTATTGCATTAAGTGTCGAAGGCAAAGGGTGAAAGTTATTTGATGCTTGGCCGAATGCAGGGGATTGTGTTGATGCCACCTGGTGTGAATCTTCGGGATTCATTGGTTGTGAGTCACGCTTAGAACCTTGGGTTCTTGTCGATTTAGGTAAGGGTTCTAACTTCGGGTTTTAGTTCATTATGTTTAGTCACCGCTTAACTTTGATTTAATGATAAGGTGTATTATGGATTCGAAGGCTAACCAAGCATTAGGAGGGGTTGGATCTGAGACCCCAGCCCCTAAGTTCAAAAAGAGGGCAGTGTCGGCGGTTCGAGATTGGCCACCTGGGTGTGGGCAAACACCGAGCAACAGAGTAGTCAAATAATGGTGGTGTCGATTAACAGCATCTGACGCGTGAAGCGTCGTTTACAAGTAATAAGGTGTGTAACTCTTACACACTTCATTTGTTAATATGTTATATTGTGTGATTGCCAAAAGCCAGATACCGGTTGAAATGGTAAGTTACCCTAGTGGGTAAAAAGCGAGGACTCCAAGTAAGTCCACTCTGTTTGGTTAACGTTGAATGCCTTGTAAAATCTGCATATGCCATGCCATGTAATCCCTGATTGTTAAGCATGATATTTATGCCATGAATAGTACGTACATTAAGTGGGTATGATGAGAGGAGGGGGAAGGATGATTTAGACTGTCACCAGTGGTTTTGACCACACATGGGTTGGCTCCGCTTTCGATATTATTTGTGACTAAGTCTCAGTAGTTTTGACCACCAGTGGTTTTGACCACATATTGCTATCTTTGTGACTTGTCCTTGTGGTCTAGCACCACCGTGGGTTGGCCTCACATATGGATATGGGATCGTCATCAGTGGTTTTGACCACAAGATGGGTTGGCCCCACCATATTATTTGTGACTACGGTCACCAGTGGTTCTGACCACACAAATATTATTTGTAACTATGGTCACCAGTGGTTTTGACCACCAGTGGTTTTGACCACACGGGGTAGATACTAGAGTACGGATGGTTAGATTTTGGGATTGCATGATTTGCGTGTTGACTTATGAAATCGTGTACGAGCATTGCTATTTTCGGGATGGAGGATTACACACTGAGTCTCTATGACTCACCCCGATGTTTGATTTTGCAGGTAACTCTTAGATCGCGGATTCGAAGCCGGGGCACTCGAGGTGGCTATGCTCATTGTTTTTCGGGTTTTGTTTTAGACTATTACTTTGGTTTACATACTTTAAATTTGGTTTTTAAGTTGTAATAAGGCCGCTAATTTAAATTTGGTGTTTATTGATTTGCTTTACTTCTTTTCCACGAAGTTTTAATATAAATTAAACAAATCTGCATGCCTTAAAATGAGTGTTTTCTGAGGTTACACAAACTATCGGGTTTTTCTAAAACTTTACTATCGGGTAAAACCAACAAGCAAAGATAAATAGGTTAACACTGTTTACTTAAAAAGTCATTGAATCGGTTTGATAATCAAACCTAAATTGTTTCCTACTTTTGAAATGAAACGATTAGCTTCCTTGAAATAGAGATGCAGACAATTTTTTTTAAGTTAGTTATAAATAACCGGTTTTTATATAATGACCCCCCTCCCTACTACAAAATTTAATTTATAACTTGTTTTCTTAGAAAGCATTTTCTCATGTGACATACCGGATTCAGTCGTGGTGTGTTGACCGGGTTTGGGGTGTTACAATTAAAGTCAAGATAGCGAATCTTATTCCCTTGAAGTTGCAGTGGAGCAGATTAAAACTACGAATCCACAAGTCCTATACCTCTGAATTTTCAGTAGGTCGATCAAATCCACCATGGCGAATCTCATCTTTCTGAAGTTGCAGTGGAGTAGATTGAAGCCACCAGCTTTATCTCCCTGAAGTTGCGGAGAAGCGATCAAGATAGCAAATCTTATTTCCGGGCGCTACGGTGGCATGATTAAAGCTACAGATTACGGCGGATCTTATCTTCCTGAAGTTGCAGTGGAGTAGATTGAAGCCACCAGCCTTTTCTCCCTGAAGTTGCAATGGAGCAGATTAAAGCCACCAGCCTTATCTCCCTGAAGTTGCAGTGGAGCAGACTGAAGACAATGAATCTTATTTCCCTAACATTGTAGTGGAACAAACTAAAGACAGAGAATCTTAATTCCCTAAAGTTGCAGTGGAAAAGATTAAAATTACAAATCCTATACCTCTGAAGTTGCAGTAGGTCAGATTAAATATACCAAACCTTATCTCCTGAAGTCACAGCGGAGCAGACTGAAGATAGCAAATCTTATCTCCCTGAAATTGCGGCGGAGCAGATTGAAGCTACAAGTCTAATTTCCTTGAATTGGATCGAAGCATTAGTTCTTATACCCCCTAAAGATGCAGTGGGATAGAATGAAGCTACTCGAAGAAGAAATGCACCAAAACAAGTAGAGACTCAGCGAGGCCGGGCAAAATTGGCCATTTTTAAGTCTTTGCTCCATTTTCGTTACACGACAACGAGCAAAGAGGGGTAGTTGTAATGGGCCTATTTCGCCCGGGGCCCATTAACCAAATTAAAACCAAATAAATTAATAAAACCAAAATAAAATAATAACAACAGTCCATTTTTGGCCCAAAATAACAAGCCCAATACAAAAAACCAAAACAAAACAATAATAAATAGTCCCAAGCCCGATGGCCCAAACATCTAATCTAAGCCCAATTACGAGGCCCAAAAGGCCTAAAAATTTTAACACTTCCAGAAACCCTAGAGGTTTCTGGAACCTCGCCGCGCCGCAGCCTCCAGCCCTCCACACGTGCGCCTCCAACCTCTTCCACGTCACCCCGACACTTTCACCTACAAAACAGAAAACAGCATAGCAGCAAAGAAAACAAACAAATATTGTATTTATTTTTTATTATTTATTTCAACATTTTTCGGCTATAAAAACGGAACGAAAATTCGTTGTACTCTCTGGACATTTTTACAAACACAAAATCAATAGAAAGCAAAAAAGAAATCAGCAAAGGTTCTATTATTTTTTTCTTCTTTGCGAAATTGCCTTTACATGTATATAAAGATTTTTTTATTTTTAAGAATATATACATGCGTATTAAAATACGATATAAAAAAAGAGAAAAAAGTATATACCTGAGATGTCCGGCCGCCGTCTACGGCGGAGCGACGGGCCTCCGGTGGTCTCTGTGGCCGGAGAAGAGATCCCTGCAGAGAAAAAAAGGGATCCTTCCTTTCCTTTTTTTAAAAAAAAAAACTGGTCACAAATGTTTTATTTTTAAGTTTTCGGCCTTAAATAGTGCTCCAATACGGTGCCGTTTTGGAGCCCATCTTCAAAGCTTAAAATGGCGTCGTTTCAGGGCGGATTCGCATGTTGACCCAACACGGGAGGATCCGCGCATTTTTGAAACCGTATAATTACCAGTTTGGTCCTTCCGCATTTTTGACATGTTCTAATTTAGCCCTTTTGCTTTTTTTATTTTTTTAAATTTGGGCACGAAATTTTTTGCGCAATTCGATTTGGTCCCTGACCCACTGATGCGCTGGAATGGACACGTGTCTGGAAATTAGGCATAATTGCCCATTCGGTCCTTCCCTTTTTACGCGCGTTACATTGGGGCCCTAATTCGTTTTTTTCTTTTTAAATTTGGATCTTTAATTTTATTTCTCTTTTAATTTTGTCCCTTTAATGTTTTATTTGTAATTTGGGCTATCAATTTTAATTTAATTTCAATTTTGTAACATCCTAGATTAGGGGTTATGCGTCGCAATGTAATTCATGAGATAGTGGGATCGATGGGTGTGTTGGATGTGTTACAAGAGTTTCAAGAACCCTAAGATGAAATGAAATATAAGGAAATGTAAGGAAATGAAAGGAAATGTAGGAAATGTAAGGAAATATAAGGAAAATGTAAGGAAATGAAACGAAATGAAAGGAAATGAGAGGAAATGAAAGGAAATGAAAGGAAATGTAAGGAAATGTATGGAAATGTATGGAAATGTATGGAAATATATGGAAATGTAAGGAAATGTATGGAAATGTATGGAAATGTAAGGAGATGTATCGAAATGTAAGGAAATGCTTTAGAAATGTTAAGTTTTGGAAACTAAACTAAAATAGGAAAGTGACCATTTTGGAAACCGAAGTAAATTAGGAAAGTGAACATTTTGGAAACCAAACCAAAATAGGAAACTAAACATTTTGGAAACCAAGCCAAAATAGGAAACTAAACATTTTGGAAACTTGGAAAATACAGAGCCGCGCGAAAATTTTTGGAAACTTAAAATGACCTCGAATGTCGAATTTTAGAGCCCAAAGGGAACTTAGGGCCAAGTGACCCTAAAATGTAAAGTACATGAAATTTGACCCAATAACGGACTTGGAAATGTGGCTCCAAGATGCCACTTAAGGCTTTAGGAAATGGCCCAAATGCAAGAGGTTTTGGGCCCCGAGTTCGAGTCATCCAGAAGCAAATAGAAGAAGCTTTATTTTGCTTCCATAAGAAGAGAGTTGACGGCACCTAACTAAAGCTTTAAATGATTTTTTTTATTTAATTACTTAGAGAGGAAGCAATGGACTAAATAGGGACTCTTAGGAGAAGAGTTTTATTCCCTTTAGAATTTTGGCTAAATAGGTGGATAAATGAAGAATTATTCTTTAATTAGGAGAATGAGGAAGAGTGGTGGCCAAGCAAAGGATTCTTGGCCTAGTAAATTCTTGCCATAAAAGGAGGGACTAGGGCCATTCATTATTCATTCTCCTCTCTTTTCCTCTCGCCAATATTCTTCTCGAGCATCCATTCTTTTCTTCTTTTCTTTTAGCCTCCTAGCCGATTTCCTTCTAAGCCTATTATTCCTCTCTTCTTTCATCTTTGAAACCAAATACATAAGGGAATCATAGCCATTGTTCATCAAGTCTCTAAGTCAATCTCTCAAGGTTGAAGTGAAGGTGCAATCGATTCCTTCAAATAAGGGTAAGATCCAAGTGTAGTTTCCCATTCTTTTATATTCTAGACTTATTGAAATTTAGAGACTAATTTCGATTATTAATCTTGGCGAATCATGGAAGAAGAAATTCTTTTCCGAAGGTACACCATAGGCCACGTGTTCCTAGTTATTCTATGAATTTCGGATTTAAAGTCCATAAGGTAAGCATCTAAAATATTCGCCAATGTTTGTGAGATTATCTAGATCAATTCTTTAATTATTGAAAAGCCGAAAACTAACCCATATTGAGATTCAAGGTTGGCTTAATATCGTAAAGGAAAACCAAGTGTTCGGATTTGAATAAACACCTAATCACCTCAAGGTAAGTCTTTTTACAAATCCTACTAGGATTTGGATATCATAGCCAAATAGAATTTATGCTAAGTAATAAAGGATGAATCAAATGTAGGGACTAAGGATCTAAACTTTAGATCTAGCTTTTCTAATCTCAAGGAATCGCTAAACAAATCGTGTGTGTACGCACACTAACCTTCGATATTTCATATGGCAATTATTTTATTATGTGATTATACGTAAGAATATGAATTTGGCTAAGTACCCTAATGTGGTACAAAAGTATTCGTGCACGCTTCTACTTCCGATAGGATTATGAAATATGTTATTTTATAACATGTGAATATATGTATATGATTATGAAATTAAGTATGTTATGCATGATATATATTTTGGGGCATTCTGGATTTATGTGAAAGGGAGAATAGGTGTTGACTTCTGCCTCACCAACGAAGGTGTTGACTTGGCCTCACCAACAAAATATGTTGACTACGGTCACATTGCGAAATTTAGGTGTTGACTTCGGTCTCACCAACGAAGGTGTTGACTTTGGTCTCACCAACTAAATATGTTGACTACTATCATTGCGTAAATTTAGGTGTTGACTTTGGTCTCACCAACGAAGGTGTTGACTTCGTCTCACCAACTAAATATGTTGACTACGGTCACATTGCGTAAATTTTGGTAACTTTGTTACAATAGTGTCTAATGACACAACGATAATTTGATTATAGTGTCAAAGACACAACGTGAGAGTAGCGGATGGAGGGTTGACTTAGTAGTCCCACTGTACAAAGTTGGTACGGGGAGTGTAGTGGATGGCTAATTAGGATTGGGTTTGGGTTGCATCATAATTTCATTTTATATGAATCGATGTTTTGAACATGAATGCCCGAATTGTTGAATGTTAGTATCAGTGCACATTGAGTCTGCTGACTCACCCCGCTGTGGGAACTATTTTTAGTGATGAACAAAGTGATGGACCCAGCCGGAGACGTTGAGGTGGCCATGCTACATTCGAGAATTTATTTAGTTTGGACTTTATTTGATTTAGTTACTTTTACTTGATGTAATAAGCCATAAGGCCCAGCTTGGATTTTCTTTATTTCCGCTTATTCATGTTGATTGTGTTACAATTTATTTTTAATTAAAGTTAAGAAAACAAAATTTATTTCTTTCAAAATAATAAACCCTAAAATTGTTTTGTCACCTCACTTAAGTTGGATTTTCAAAATTTATTAAATGGGTTCCAATCTAAGCCCAATCCAAACAACATTTTTCTAAAAATTTTACAAATTTTCTAAGTATCGAATCTTTTGAAACCGGTTTACTTTTAGGAACATACCAGATCCTATTCCATTCTCGTGGGTAAAAAGGTGTTTCAATTGGTATCGAGCCCATTTTAAACTCTCGCCGTGGGCTAAGGCCCAAAACATTTTCAAAGCAAGCCAAATGATTTTCTTTGAAAAATAAGCGTGTTTTCGGCATGGCCCCTAAGTCTCCCAACCAAATTCACTAGGTAAGTACCCCTAACTATATGTGTGATTCTATGAACTGTATAAGGGTAGAAAAGGAATGGAACGAGAATAGCATGATAGGAACTTGAACCCTAGGATTAGTCTACTCAAACACAAATACATAAGACTTAATACACTAGACAAACACGTGATTAAGTCACCGAGCTAGTGGTGTGGTAATCACAGCGCATGTCTAGAGTGGATTCAAGAAGAGCTTGGTATTTAAGCAGTCCTAGTGACTCACCTCCTCTTTACTCGAATCCTACCAAAAGCGTAGTAACTGCTCACCCTAACCAAGAGGATTTAATCACTGCCAAACCCAATAACTAAAACCCGAAAGGAACTAGCCATTTTTTCGTAACATTAATATTAAAATTTTAAATCATTTTTTCCTTAATTCACGAAAACTATTTCTTATACACAATTTCCTCCAAAATTTCCGACTTATAAAATTACAAAATACCTTTAGTGGTAAAATTACAAAATACCTTGGTTTATAAAATGCCCAACTACTCAATCTGCTTTTGCCAAAACATCATTATTTCATAAATGTTCAAAAACCCTAATTTGCAAACTATCAAAAATATATATATATACCTTGATTTATGGAAAATTACAAAATTTCCTAACTCACTAAAATTACCAAAATGACCCTAACTTCCAAAATTTTTTTTTGCAACTACATCGCTTTGGAAAATAATTTTTTGAAAAGAACCTCAAAGTTTTACAACTTTTGAAATACCCTAAATCTATAAAATTTTACAAATTTACTCCTATTTGTAGAAAAATTACCAAAATACCCCAAGGTCCAAAAATTTTGAAATACCCTCGGATTTCAAAAATTCTCCAAAATACCCCGGGAACTTTAAAATTTCCAAAATACTTTGCGACAAAATCACCAAGGAACCTTATTTTGACAAATTACGAAAATACCCATGGGTAGTGGAAAAACAACAACAAATGAAAACTACAATGTTTCTCTGAATGAACTAAGGTTCATAATTGTTTGATGTATGAATGAATGAAAAGACTGTATGCGTATATGAATACGAAAGAACCACTTCTAAAATTCTTGTCATAAAACTTCTTCGCGGGTAATCAAGTGAAACAGGTCTAATTCATAAAACTTTTAACTAAATCATGACGTTAGAAATGAGTTCTAAGGGACGTGAACTTAGAGAATGTGTCTAGAAAGTATGATAGTTCTTTAAAGATCGAGTGCGCAAGAATAGCGTAGTGTGGTGAGTTAGACTGACGGATTAACGATAGTAAGTAATTTCGAGGACTAAATTATTTTAAGGGGTAGAACAGAACATCCTAGATTAGGGGTTATGCGTCGCATGCGTAATTCATGAGATAGTGGGATCGATGGTGTGTTGGATGTGTTCAAGAGTTTCAAGAACCCTAAGATGAAATGAAATATAAGGAAATGTAAGGAAATGAAAGGAAATGTAGGGAAATGTAAGGAAATATAAGGAAAATGTAAGGAAATGAAACGAAATGAAAGGAAATGAGAGGAAATGAAAGGAAATGAAAGGAAATGTAAGGAAATGTATGGAAATGTATGGAAATGTATGGAAATATATGGAAATGTAAGGAAATGTATGGAAATGTATGGAAATGTATGGAAATGTAAGGAGATGTATCGAAATGTAAGGAAATGCTTTAGAAATGTTAAGTTTTGGAAACTAAACTAAAATAGGAAAGTGACCATTTTGGAAACCAAGTAAATTAGGAAAGTGAACATTTTGGAAACCAAACCAAAATAGGAAACTAAACATTTTGGAAACCAAGCCAAAATAGGAAACTAAACATTTTGGAAACTTGGAAAATACAGAGTCACAAAATTTTTGGAAACTTAAAATGACCTCGGAATGTCGAATTTTAGAGCCCAAGGGGAACTTAGGGCCAAGTGACCCTAAAATGTAAAGTACATGAAATTTGACCCAATAACGGACTTGGAAATGTGGCTCAAGATGCCACTTTAAGGCTTTAGGAAATGGCCCAAATGCAAGAGGTTTTGGGCACGAGTTCGAGTCATCCAGAAGCAAATAAAAGAAGCTTTATTTTGCTTCCATAAGAAGAGAGTTGGACGGCACCTAACTAAAGCTTTAAATGATTTTTTTTTATTTAATTACTTAGAGAGGAAGCAATGGATGCAATAGGGACTCTTAGGAGAAGAGTTTTATTCCCTTTAGAATTTTGGCTAAATAGGTGGATAAATGAAGAATTATTCTTTAATTAGGAGAATGAGGAAGAGTGGTGGCCAAGCAAAGGATTCTTGGCCTAGTAAATTCACTATAAAAGGAGGGACTAGGCCATTCATTATTCATTCTCCTCTCTTTTCCTCCGTCAATATTCTTCTTGAGCATCCATTCTTTTCTTCTTTTCTTTTAGCCTCCTAGCCGATTTCCTTCTAAGCCTATTATTCCTCTCTTCTTTCATCTTTGAAACCAAATACATAAGGGAATCATAGCCATTGTTCATCAAGTCTCTAAGTCAATCTCTCGAAGGTTGAAGTGAAGGTGCAATCGATTCCTTCAAATAAGGGTAAGATCCAAGTGTAGTTTCCCATTCTTTATATTCTAGACTTATTGAAATTTAGAGACTAATTTCGATTATTAATCTTGGCCTAATCATGGAAGAAGAAATTCTTTTCCAAGGTACACCATAGGCCACGTGTTCCCTAGTTATTCTAAGTGAATTTCGGATTTAAAGTCCATAAGGTAAGCATCTAAAAATATTCGCCAATGTTTGTGAGATTATCTAGATCAATTCTTTAATTATTGAAAAGTCAAAACTAACCCATATTGAGATTCAAGGTTGGTCAATATCGTAAAGGAAAAACCAAGTGTTCGGATTTGAATAAACACCTAATCCGCCTCAAGGTAAGTCTTTTACAAATCCTACTAGGATTTGGATATCATAGCCAAATAGAATTTATGCTAAGTAATAAAGGATGAATCAAATGTAGGACTAAGGATCTAAACTTTAGATCTAGCTTTTCTAATCTCAAGGAATCGCTAAACAAATCAGTGTGTGTACGCACACTAACCTTCGATATTTCATATGGCAATTATTTTATTATGTGATTATACGTAAGAATATGAATTTGGCTAAGTACCCTAATGTGGTACAAAAGTATTCGTGCACGCTTCCTACTCCGATAGGATTATGAAATATGTTATTTTATAACATGTGAATATATGTATATGATTATGAAATTAAGTATGTTATGCATGATATATATTTTTGGGGCATTCGGATTTATGTGAAAGGGGAGAATAGGTGTTGACTTCTGTCTCACCAACGAAGGTGTTGACTTGGCCTCACCAACGAAATATGTTGACTACTAACACATTATGTAAATTTAGGTGTTGACTTCTGTCTCACCAACGAAGGTGTTGACTTCGGTCTCACCAACGAAATATGTTGACTACTACCACATTGCGAAATTTAGGTGTTGACTTCGTCTCACCAACGAAGGTGTTGACTTCGGTCTCACCAACTAAATATGTTGACTACGGTCACATTATGTAAATTTTGGTAACTTCGGTTATAATAGTGTCTAATGACACAACGATAATTTGATTATAGTGTCTAAAGACACAACGTGGAGAGAAGCGGATGGAGGGTTGACTTAGTAGTCCCCACGGTGTACAAAGTTGGTACGGGGAGTGTAGTGGATGGCTAATTAGGATTGGGTTTGGGTTGCATCATAATTTCATTTTATATGAATCGATGTTTTGAACATGAATGCCCGAATTGTTGAATGTTAGTATCAGGTGCACATTGAGTCTGTTGACTCACCCTGCTAGGGAACTATTTTAGGTGATGAATGTGATGGACCGGCCGTGAGACGTTGAGGTGGCCATGCTACATTCGAGAATTTATTTAGTTTGACTTTATTTGATTTAGTTACTTTTACTTGATGTAATAAGGCCATAAGGCCCAGTTGGATTTTCTTTATTTCGCTTATTCATGTTGATTGTGTTACAATTTATTTTTAATTAAAGTTAAGAAAACAAAATTTATTTCTTTCAAAATAATAAACCCTAAAATTGTTTTGTCACCTCACTTAAGTTGGATTTTCAAATTTATTAAATGGGTTCCAATCTAAGCCCAATCCAAACAACATTTTCTAAAATTTTACAAATTTTCTAAGTATCGAATCTTTTGAAACCGGTTTACTTTAGGAATGATACCGATCCCATCCATTCTCGTAATGTGTGGGTGTTTCAAATTTAATACTGATATTCATTTATTATCAATTTCTTTATATATTTATGTGCATCATCTTCATCTATTTATTTAATTGTTTGCATGCACATATAATTTTTATCATTATTATGTATTTTTTACTTTTGTTTATTCATATTTTTGTATTTTACATTATTATTATTATTATTTTACTATTATTATTATTATTATTATTATTATTATTATTATTATTATTATTTAATATTATTACTATTATTATATTTGTTTTTATTATGACTTTCCTTACTATTAACCTTGTTATTTTAATATTATTTCCTCAATGTTTATTTGCTTACCATTTTTAAAATACATTTATTTATTTTATTATTTTATTACTTATTTATTTATTTATATCTTTCTATATATTATTAAAACTTCAAAAAATTTTATTATTCGTGCCATCATCATTATTATTAATATCATGTTTTTTAAAAATACATTTTATTTTATTTTATTGTTATATTTTGGTTCGAAATGTTTTCACAATGAGGCCACGCTTGGAATTTAGGAGCTTCGAGAAATCATGCCCTAACTTACTGGGTTTCGATTTTCTCGTCGAGTCTAAAGGATAGATTATTTTTAAACCAAAGCATCTAGGTTAAATAAAAGCTTATTCTTAGGAATTCAAAAATATTGTGTTCTAATTCACTGAATATGACATTTTGTTATCTCCATATAAGGATTTCAAAAAAATAAAGGCAATATTCTATATTTGGAATTTTGAGGAATTGTGCCCTAACTTACTGGGTTCCGATTTTTCACTTGACCCAACTAACCGAATATCCTTATTAAATTTAAATGTACGAGTTTTAAATGCCAAAAGACAAGCTTAGTTTCGAGGACTCGAAATGTCGTATCCTAACTCACTGGGTATGATATTTTACTCCTTCGAAATAAGCGAGTCTCAGCATCCAATTTAATTTATTCATGTTTTTTTAACAAAGAGGATCGTATTTTTTAAATCTTTTCAAATTTTTGACATTAAGACGTTAATCGATCAATTCAGTACCAATTTTGGGCGTTACGAGGGTGCTAATCGTTCCTCGTGTGTAACCAACTCCCGAACCCATTTTCTTAAATTCTATAGACCAAAATCATCGTTTTAATAAATTAAATATATTATTAAAATGACCAAATTACGAGGTGATCCGATCACACCTTATTAAAAAGGATTGGTGGCGACTCCATTTTCGTTTTCAAAGTCGACCCCGTTTTCCAAACGAAAAATGGTTTCGACAATGAGATCTGGATATTATTGGTCCACCATGAAAGGGGATTGTATCAGTTATGCCAAAAGATGCCATAAGTGCCAAATTTATCGAGACAAAATTCATGTGCCTTATTCACTTCTTCATGTTATGACATCTCCATGGCCTTTCTTTATGTGGGGCATAGATGTCTTTGGGCTAATCTCACCAAAAGCTTTCAATGGGCATCGATTCATCTTCATAGTCATTGATTACTTCACCAAGTGGGTAGAGGCTGCTTCATATGCCAATGTCACAAAGACGACAATTAGTAAATTCTTGAAGAAATAGATCATATGTCATTATGGAATACTAGAAAGGCTCATATCTGACAATGCATCGAATTTGAACAATAGCACGATATCAGAAGTCTGCAGTCAATTTAAAATCAAACACCACAACTCGTCACCATAACGTTAAAAAATGAAAGGTGCAGTTGAGGCAACCAATAAGAACATCAAGAAGATCGTGGGGAAAATGACTGAGACTTATAAAGATTGGCATGAGAGGTTACCATTGGCCCTCTATGCTTATCGAACGTCTGTCAAGACCTCCACCGGCAACGCCTTTCTCTTTGGTTTATGGAATGAGGCGGTTCTGCCTATTGAGGTTGAGATTCATTTTCTTCGAATTTTGTAAAAACTGAAGTTAGACGAAGCATAATGGAATCAATCTCGGTATGATCAGTTGAATCAAAGAAAAAAGGCTAAGGGTTATCCGTCATGGTCAAATGTACCAAAAATGAATGATAAGAGCTTATGACAAAAAGGTCCACCCCAGAGAGTTCCATGAGGGGGACTTGGTGTTGAAAAAGATCCTGCCCATACAAAAAGACTTCATAGAAAAATGGATTTCGAATTGGGGCACCTAGTTTCATCTTATTCATCTTAACAACACTTTCTATCTTTGATTAATCTATTCATTTCGAGCTCTGTTCCAAAAAAATTCAATCTTAATCTCCCATACTTAGCTCATGCTTGCCCTCAAGCATGTTGTTCTTTCAGACATTAAAATTAATTCCACAATTTATTTAGAACCGAGCATCTTTTCTGCATCCTTACTCAATGTAAACAACATAGGCAATAATTAAATAAATGCTCAGAACATATAGTTTAATCAACAAGACAAGTGTCATAAAATTTGACATATGCGAACTAGATAATTTCATGAAATAGAGTTTGAATCCAATAAATTGCAAGGCATTATTAATATACTTTTAGAAAAATAAACTAGACATGGTCAAACCTTTTACGCGAACTAGGATGACAACCCAAGCACCTTATCCCGGTTACTCAGTTCAAATAGTCTTTATTATTGGGCTCTGTTAGCGGAATGTTATTAAGCCTTCGACTCGTTACTCAAAACTTTTTACGCGAGATGAGATGACAACCCAAGCACCTCACCCCATTACTCAACCCGATCACATTCTCGAGATTTTCATTCATAACTTGAGCCTTTATTTATTTATTTAATTTTCTTTTTTTTCTCTTTTTTTTCGTGCACAAGCAAATATTTTTCAAACAATCAATTCATGAAAATCTAGTTACATACATCAACCTTAAAACACAAGTGTCGATTAATCTATATACTTGAGCATTTAAATTCAAAAAATTTTACCCAAATGTCCAAATTGACTAAGTATGAGATTAAAGGCTCATCGTCAAAATAAACTGTTGAATGAATTCAATGTAAAATTTAACAAATGCAAAAGAGAAACATGTAGCAAGAACCAATCAACCATCCATGCATACTTCATATATATTCATCCCCCCCCCACTTATTCTAAGCTTGTCCTCAAGCATGTGCATATTATAGATAGGAAAAGAAGAAAAAAAATCAGCAGCTGAAATTAACAAAATGAAAAGTTTAGAGTACTCCCCATGTGTGTCTTCAATGATTTTGTCGATGTTGGCGGTAATGGCTTTGCAGGATATCAAGGATTGTGGAGACTTGATTAAAGTGAACTGATACTATGCACCAAGTAGGATTCCAGAGAAGAGGAGGTGAGTCATTAAGACCGCTTAAGTACCAAGCTCTCCCTAGATCCAATCCTAGACATGCATATACCCATTGCCACACTTTAACCTTGTAGAAAAGAGGGGGAAAGACGGCGATGGTGGTGCAATGGCGTCGGTGATGGTAGTGTGATGGCGACGACGATGGGTGCTACGATGGTGACGGATTCCTAAAAACATCAAACTAATTAAACTAAGTAAAAAAATATTTATTTACACCCTAGATCTACTAAAACTTAAATTAAATAAATGAAAAAAAAATTGGGTTGCCTCCCAAAAATCGCTTTTGTTTAACGTCATTAGCTCGACGACCTTAAATGTTATCCGTTTGACTTATTGAGAATTGAGTTATCCATCTTGTGCACTTGGATGTCCTTGCAGAAAGGTTTCGACCTTTTTCCACTATCCTTGAAGCCCTTCCCAAGTTCCTCTATCATTAGTGAATTGAGGAGTCTTTGAGCTTTTTCGTTCAAGTTTGCATTTTTCTCTGTCGGAATTCTTGTACGTTCTAGAAATGATTTCAGCTCTAATTCGAGGCTTTCATCACAACTTCACGTACTAGTTTTTGGATTATCGATAATTCCTCTTGCTTAACATCAAGATCAGTATTCCTGCAAGGCATAGTTTGTAACTTATCATTGGGATGTCCTATATCCTCATAAACATTAAACCTAACCACTTTGCCATCAAATTCCATGGTGAGTGTTCCACTCCAAACGTTAATTTTTGTTCGCGCGATACTCAAGAATGGTCTTCCAAGCAAAATGTCAGATGAATTGGCCGAGTTGTCATCCTCCATATCGATAATGTAGAAGTCTGCAGGAAATGCTAATTCGTTAACTTTAACAAGGACGTCTTCAAGTAGCCCTTCGGGATAGATGACTGACCTGTCCGCCAACTGGATTATTACTCCTGTCTCTTTTAAAGGACCCACGTTAATCAACTTATAAGTAGAATAATGCATAACATTAATTGAAGCCCCTAAATCACACATGGCTTTCTTAATGCCTACATTACCTATTTCACAAGAAATAGCAAACATACCTTGGTCCTTGTATTTGGGAAGAACTTTCTTTTGCAATACTACGGTGACATTTTCTCCTACATTTACTCTTTCGTTACCTATCAACCTTCTCTTAGTAGAACACAATTCTTTGAGAAATTTTGCATAACGAGGGATTTGTTTGATAGCGTCGAGTAAAGGAATATTTACCTCCACCTTCTTGAACGTCTCGAGGATTTCTTTTTCCTCCTTCTCTTTCTTATCTTTTGCAAGCCTTTCTGGAAAAGGAGGTGGCATCACAATTGGCTTCTGAAATCCCAGTCTAGCTGTTGGATCTGCCATTTGCTTTTCTCGTTCCTTGTCTTGCCCATGACTTTTGGTTGGCATAGTTTCTAAAACCTTTTCACTACGAAGAGTTATTGCACTTGCATTTTGTCGAGGATTAGGCTCTGTTTGGGAAGGTAATTTACCTTGAGACTCCAAATGACTAACTGCCATCGAGAGTTTACTAACTTGATTAGTTACTTCTTATATTGATGCATCTGTCCTCTGTTGATATTTTGCAGCATCGGAGGCAAGTCTTTCCACAATAGCTTCTAGAGATGTGCTCGGCTTGGGTTGCTGTTGTGGTGGTTACAAAGGTCTCGGTTGGTACGATGGATTATATCGAGGATTACCTCCATAATTTAGGTTGGGATGATCCTTCCACCCGGGATTGTAGGTGTTGGAGAAAGGATCATAGCGTCTTTACGGAGGTCCCGAAAAACCTCCAACAACATCAACATGTGCCATTGAATTGTCGTTAAAAATTGGGCACGAATCTGTCGGATGTTCAGATGTAGAACAAATTCCACACAGTTGGGTCAGATTCTTCTTCTCTGTAAGGAAAGATTGAACAACATTGGTAAGCTTATCTAATTTATCTTCTAAAGATGAAATATTTACCCCATGAACTCATCTTGTGGGTTCTGAATTCGGTCGATATTATTGAGAATTTGTCGCCATGGTGGATATCGCCTTCTCGCCCTTTGAGGAGTCATATTGACAAGCCCCTCCACTAGCAAAGATCGATCATCTTCATTTCCATAGGAGCAATCCTCGTAGAAATCTTCAAGGAGTGATTGTTCACCAACACGTGTTGAAGACAACTTGCACATAGTTTTTATACCGATCCTAATAGTCATAGAGCGATTCATTATCCATTTGGCGAATTCTCACTATGTCCCTCCAAGTTCAACTACTTGTGATCTTTGGGAAGAACACATCAAGAAAGACACGAGATAAGTCATCCCACGCTGTGATAGAACCAGGGGGTAAGTAAAACAACCATTCTTTTGCTGTATCAACTAAAGAAAAAGGAAAGCCCCGAAGTTTGATTTCATCTTCGAGTACTCCCTACGATTTCATGCTTGAGCAGACCATGTGAAATTCTCTCAAGACCATGTGTGGTTTGATTTGTTAGCAGGTAAAGGCAGAACATCAGGTACCTTTAGGGTTACTTCAGCCAATTACTATACCGGAATGGAAATGGGAAAGAATCACTATGGATTTTGTATCGGGGTTACCGTTGTCTCAGGAAAAAAGATGCTATTTGGGTGATTGTTGACCGATTGACAAAGTCGACACACTTTATTCCGATGCGTATGGATTATTCTTTAGATAAACTGTCTGAACTATATATATCTGAGATTGTCAGGCTACATGGAGTGCCTGTCTCCATTATATCAGATAGAGATCCCCGATTTACGTCTCGTTTCTGGGACAAATTGCAAGAAGCTTTGGGTACTCAATTGTATTTCAAGATCGCATTTCATCCTCGACAGATATTAATCTGGCGTGTAATTCAAGTATTGAAAGATACACTCCGATATTGTATACTAGAGTTTGAAGGTAATTGGGAGAGGTATCTACCTTTGATTGAATTTGCTTACAATAATAGTTATCAGTCCAGTATTAAAATGGCTCTGTATGAAGCTTTGTACGGTAGAAAGTGTAGAACACCGTTATATTGGATAGAACTCAGTGAAAAGAAGATACATAGGCTCACATTATCTCAGAACGAGATAATGATTAATTATCTCAATGAATCCAAGCTATAAAAGTTTATTATGATTAATTATTATGATTTACCGAGTGATTAAATACATGTGTTAGAGTATTGATAAGAAATTTTATTAATTTCATGCTTAAATTGCCTATTAGGACTGTTTGCAAAAGTTGCTAAATAGGGGTTCTAATTTATAGAGTACTTGATTGAAATGGGGGTTTGAAGTAGGAGTCCTTAAATGGTAATTAGACCATTATATTTTCATGGATGAAATGGACATATATAGGTGGAAAGAACCAAAGTTTTTAATGAAGGGTAATTTAGTCATTTGGTAATAAAAGGAATTAAAAGGGAAAAAGATGGCAAAATATGCTCATCTTCTTCATTAGGCAAAATTTTCAAGTGGTCACCATAGCTAGGGTTTGTTTCAAGCTTCCAAGCTCCATAATAAGTGATTCCAAGCCCCGTTTTTAATGTTCTTTATATTTTTGAAGCCCTAGTAGCTCGATTTAGCTTATTCTATCAATAATTCATGCTAGGGTTCATATTTGGAAAAATACCCATAGGTTAAATGTGTTTATTTTGATGTTTTATGATAGAATATGAAGTCTAAAATTATGTTAAACAACTTTTGCTAAGTGATTTTAAGTAAAAACGATAAAACGACTTAATCGGTAAAAATACCTAATGTTCATAAGTACAAGTTAGAGTGAGAATTTGATGTTGCCATAGAAGGAAAAATGATCATCATGTCATAAAACATAAGAATAAAGGATAAAGTTTAATTTCGAGCTTTAGGAAAATGTGTAAATATGTAAAGTTTAGGGCAAAATTATAATTTTGCCAAAGTTAAGAGTTAAGGACTGTTTTAATAATGCGAGTATTAAATAAGCTAAATTTGCTATTATAGATCAAGAAGAACGAAATCGAGTTAGATCGAGGAAAGAAAAGATAGAAGACTAAATCAATATAGTTGATCGTATTTTATTTCGAGGTAAGTTTGCGATAAATAAATGCAATATTCTATTATTTTATATTTAATCTGTTAAATTCCAGCATTTACATATTTATTCAGAAATGTATTATCTAAAGACTCAAGTATGAATTGACGGAAAAGCTATCCCAGGAAGTTCCAGTTGAACCTTAGGAATGTGTAGGATACAAATGTCATGACATTAGGGTTTAAGGAAATTATGTAAGACCATGTCAAGACATGGCATTGATATGTTACTATAAGGCAAAGGTCCCATGTAAGACCATGCCAAGGTATGGCATTGGTGAGTTCATAAGGCAAGGATACCACGAAAGACCATGTCAAGACAAGGCAATGGTTAAGTTTCATAAGGAAAGGTACCCGTGATCCGTAGTATTCCAAATGGTTCAACGGAAAATTCAAAAGTATACCAAAGTAAAGGTAAGACAAGTTCAAGCTAAAAAGGTAAGGTAAGGCAAATTCATGTTTAAAGGTGCAGGTAAGAATACAAGTTTAAGTATAATGAGTTAAAAGCTTAAGTGATCTTGATAAGAAAATAATAAGATAATTGATTAAGAATGTTGTTATTTATTTACATGTAAACTTACTAAGCTTTATGCTTATGCCCATTTTTATTTTATTTTTATAGTATTACAAGCCAATTCGGGGAATCGAAAGGACTTCGAGGATCGTTACGCACTATCAAAGGATTATATTGGTATTTTGTGACTCGACGTTTTAAGTTATGGCATGTATAGGGACTTAGCCATTTTGTGTGTGTATGTCCTTATGATATAGCTTAAGATTGGCTTGTAAATGTTTGGTAATGATTAGCCATTAAAATGGTTAATTAAGAACATGTTTTGGATGCTATGAAATGCCTAGTTAATAGTTATTTTAAAGAAATTATGTAATTATATGCAGGGAATAGTTTAGACAATGAAGAAATGATGTGATTTTGAAAAATTACCAAAAATAATAGAAATGGAATTAGGTTGTGAATGAGATATAGAATTAAATCTTATTGAGTCTATTTTATATGAAAGAAACGGTGTAGGCAAAAGAATTGTATATTATGAGATAATTGATTTTTAGTACGAGGGGGTCAGGCTATCTTTGGTTTGTTGTGTAAGAGGAGACTTTAACTAATAAACTAATTACGGGTACATTTTCTCTTCATGATGTTAATGTTATTGCTTTGATTGATCCGGGTTCAACCCATTCCTATGTTTGCATGAAATTAATGCCTAGTATGAACATGCCCATAGAGTTTACGAAATTTGTGATTAAAGTATCAAATCCATTTGGTCAACATGTGTTAGTAAACAAAGTATGTAAAACGCCATTTGATGATTAGAGGTCTTGTTTTTTTGATCTCATGCTATTGCCATTTGATGAGTTTGATGTGATTCATGGTATGGATTAGTTAACTGCACATGATGTGATAGTGAATTGTGGAAAGAAATTCATTGAGTTGAAATGTAAAAATGGTTAAGTTTCATAAGGAAAGGTACCCGCGTATCCTTAGTATTCCAAGTGGTTCAACGGGAAAATTCAAAGAGTATACCAAAGTAAAGGTAAGACAAGTTCAAGCTAAAAAGGTAAGGTAAGGCAAATTCATGTTAAAAGGTACAGGTAAGAATACAAGTTTAAGTATATTGAGTTAAAAGCTTAAGTGATCTTGATAAGAAAAGAATAAGATAATTGATTAAGAATGTTGTTATTTATTTAAGAAAACTTCTGACCTCTGATACATTCTTGGGAGGCTTCCATTCGACAATGGCTGAAATCTTATTCGGATCAACTTTAATACCTTCACCTAAAACAATGTGTCCAAGAAAACAAACTTCTCGTAACCAGAACTCACTTTTGCTAAACTTGGCATAAAGTTGATTATCTCTCAAAATCTGTAAAACTGTACTCGTTTTTACTTATGAACATTAGGTATTTTTACTGATTAAGGCATTTTACTCGTTTTCACTTAAAATCACTTAGCAAAAGTTGTTCAACATAATTTCAGACTTCATATTCTATCATAAAACATCAAAATAAACACATTTCACCTATCGGTATTTTTCCAAATATGAACCCTGGCATGAATTATTGATAGAATAAGCTAAATCGAGCTACCGGGGCTTCAAAAATGTAAAGAACATCTGATTACACTTAACATTCAACTTAATTCTGTCGACATATCAACATCTGAATACGGAGTCAGAAGTACCAGGTTCATATTCATATGCCCAAAACATTTACTTTAACTCTTTTGGGCCTTTTTTTACTTACCATCCTTAATCAAATTAGGAAAGGTTACGAAAATTGAGTGCTTCACTTCCACTTTGCCATAGTATAACTATGGTCTTACGATGATCACTTATCACTTTTCAAGCCATAGCCATTTATCACTTGTCCTTACGGTCTTACACTTGATCACATTTATCACTTGTCACTTATCATTGATCGACGATAAGTGTAGCTAAAGCTACCACTTATCACTTGTCACTAATCGGATAAGTGTAACTAAAGTTACCACTTATCACTTGTCATTTGTCACTGATCAGATAAGTGTAGTTGAAGCTACTACTTATCACTTGTCACTGATCAGAAGTACTCAAATCCGACGTTCCGCTCAATTTGATCATTTAATCATTTTTTGCATTGTCATTTTATTCTCAATTCATCAACAAATATATCTCATCATACATGATATAATTCATAAAATTAACATTAAATCATTAAATTTCAGCCATATGAACTTCCTACCACTTATCCAGATGAAAATTTCTCTGTTAATGAAATAATTTCAGAAGCACTTAACACTTATCTAAGTTCAGTACTCTTACCCATTAAAAATTTAAACATCAAGCCCGACTTCAACTTGAACCGAGTTCCTCCAGTTGGATAGTTGATGATAACGGTGTTTGCTCGTTAGGAGCAGCAGCTAGTTGACGAATGGTTTGGTTCACCATCTTTTCTGGTTCACCAAGGTTGTCTTTCGCTTCTTTTGGTTCAAGAAGTGGTTCAGTCTCAGGTCCAACCACTTCGACTTGTTTCCCACGTCGAATTGCCTCTGCACGAATTGCTTCACTCAATTTTTCGACGTTGAATTCTAGGATCCCTTGTCCTAGTTCAGCTGCTTTACTTGCGCGTTTAAGAGCTTCTGTCTCTTTTCGTCGCGCTCGCACTGATTTCTCGATCTCTAGGTCGTATTCGAGATCACCTGATGAAGATCTAGTCATGAAGACGATTTAAACAATTGTAAGTGTTGCCAGTCCTCGACAACGACGCCAAAATGATGGCTGTCGATTCCACCAATATAAACCTACACCTAATTTGCAAATTTAAGCAGTATAAGGAGTAGGGTCGATCCCACAGAGACTGGTTATACTAAAAAATTGTCTATCTCTTGACCAGATTAATGTCTAGGCAATTGTCATGCCCGCGACGTTCGGGGAGTGAAATATTAAACCTGAAACAACACAGAAAATAAAAACGTAAAAAGTAACAGACTAAATAGGAAAATAAAATTGAAATAATCTGCAAAGAAATTGATAAAACTTAGCTCAGCCTCAAGCACGGGTTTTTCCGTCTTTGACCCGATCCTAGAAATTAGATGAACTCGTCTTTTTCGATAAGCTAGTTATAGCTACCAAGGGTGCCTTGGACACCAACTCTTCCTTGCGTAAATTAGTTATGGAACGTCCTATAACTAATCCTTACTGATTGAACAATCTACGAAACGTTCGTGATTTAGAACTTCGGCAGTTTTGCATTCTAGAAGAGCCTAGCTCGAACCAATGCCCTCAAACGTTGGGACATTTAAATTCGGTTACTACTTCCCTTGACGGAACCAAACAGCAATCCCCACTTGGCACGCCAATGTGTTCACGGAAGACCAATTAGACAAGCAATCCTTTCAGAATCCCAACTGTATGTCTAGCCACACTAACTCAAACGACGTCTTTTTTAACTTAGCACAACTTGACTTTGTGAGCTGACGAAGTCATACTCTTAATCCGGAGATATAATAAGTATCGAAAATCGGGAGTTGAATAGCTCGGGTTAACTCATGGGTTTTTGACGGGGTTAATACCGGCTTAAAGCTGAAAGGGGTTTAGTGTGGCATGATTATACTCATGCTTGAAGGTGGTGGAAAGTGTTTGGGCTTTTGTAGAGGATAATGGAAATTGGAAAGGAAGGGGCTTTAAAGGGAATTAAACCAATTTTGGGAAAACAAACAAAAAGGAATTGAAATGGGCAGATTATCTCACGTTAACTTGAAGGAAAAAAAAATAAAAGAAATCCTATTCAAAATTGAAATAGGAAAAGAGAAAAACAACTCCAAATAGGAATAGGAAAAGAGAGAATTGATTGATTGATTATCCAATTACAAATAACTCCTATTTATACTAATGAATTTACTAAAAATAGGGTTAATTAAATTAATATAAAATCTTAAAATAAAAAAATAAAAATAAATAAATAAAAATAAAATAAACTAAAAATAGAATTTCTTATTCCTGGCTTTTTACAAAGTCAATTGCTTGATGAGTCCTTGGCTTTCTCCATCTTTTTGATTTGGCCCATTTCCATGATTGTCTTTCAATTTGGCCCTTTTCAGCATGTTTTCGATCAATTGCATCCCTGACAAGAATTAAACCATAAAAGTACAAATTAGCAGGGATTAATTCATAAATAAACTGAATTAAATATAAGAAATCATGCAAAATAATCTTGTTATCACTTGTCCATTGTTACTATCTTTTTCAAGCATTTTTCATTGAAATAATGATTGATGGACGAATAATATTCAAGTAAAAGAATTCTGCATATCCCTCTAAAAGGTTTTAAATAGTACAAGGACCTGAAATAGGACCACTGGTCAGAACTAACCAAACTTAAGGGTTGGAAACATTTGAGAAAAAATAGTCTAAATTTTAACCATTTCTTCGAATTTTCTGTCAAAGATACTAGCTGAACAAGAAGGCAGGGTAATGCGCCAGTGATAGAACCTTGATGAACAACGAGCAATGACAACCTAAGCATTTAAAAAGGGATCATTCTCGAAAAATGACATTTTGCATTCATGCAAATATCATTCATATACATCTAGTTAGGAGCATTTGATTCATTCTAATCATGACATCCTAATCGTTTGGCATAAATAGGCCCATCAAATGGATTCTACAGGTCATGTTCCCCAGAAAATGGTGTAACAGATCAGAGAAACCATAAATCCTAAACCCCAAAGTTACAGTAGAATGGATCGAAGTTATCATGGCAAATCTTGTCCCCCTGAAGTTACAGTGGAGCAGATTAAAGCCACAAATCCTATACCCCTGAAGTTGCAGTGGGACGGATCAAAGTTATCATGGCGAATCTTATCTCCCTGAAGTTGCAATGGAGCGATTAAAGCCATAAATCCTATACCCCTAAAGTTGCAGTGGGACGGATCAAAGTTATCATGGCGAATCTCATCTCCCTGAAGATGCACTTAGTGGAGAAGATTGAAGCCATTAATCCTATCTCCTTGAAGTTGTAGTGGAGCAGATTGAAATCACAAATCTCATCTCCCTGAAGATGTAGTGGAGCAAATTAAAGCCACAAGTCTTGTCTCCTTGAAGTTGCAGTGGAGCAGACTGAAGATAGCGAATCTTATTTCCCTAAAGTTGCAGTAGAATAGATTAAAGCTACAAATTACAAATCTTATCTCCCTAAAGTTGTTATGGAGCAGATTAAAACCACAAATCTTATCTTCCTGAAGTTACAGTGAAGAAAATTGAAGATACGAGTCTTATCTCCCTGAAGTTGCAGTGGAGCAGATTGAAGCGACAAATCCTATACATCTGAAGTTGCAGTGGGTTGGATTAGATCTATTATAGCAAGTCTTATCTCCCTGAAGTTGCAATGGAATAGACTGAAGCTACAAGCTACAAACCTTATCTCCCTAAAGTTGCAGTGGAGCAGATTGAAGCTACAAATCTTATCTCCCTGAAGTTGTAGTGAAGTAGATTGAAACAACAAATTCTATACCTTTAAAGTTGCAAGGGGCTGGAATGAGGCTACTTGAAGAAGAGAAGCACCAAAGAAATCGAGATGCGGCAAGACCGGGCGAAATTGGTCATTCTTAAAAGTCTTTGCTCCATTCTCGTTACATGACAACAAGCAAAGAGGGGCAGCTGTAATGGCCCATTTTTTCCCAAGCCCAAACGAAATCAAATAATAATAATTAATAGTCCGAATCTTACAAGCCCAAAAATAAAAGAAACCCAAAATTACAAGGCTAGACAAGCCCAAAACAACTTAAAATTTTTCAGAAAGCCAAAAACCCTAGGGTTTCTGGCGCCGCTGCCTTCGTGCCACATCAACACACCTCGTCCCGAGGCCTGATACCTTTACTGTCGTCGTTTCACCGAAGAAGCAAAAAACCACCTTCTCCGCCTCTGTCAACGCCTGCAAACAAGCAAAAAGAAGGACAAAGAAAAGAACAGGAACAGAAATGCGATAGCAGAGAAATAGTGACAAAACAGTAGCACAAACAGTGAAACAAAAAGTGTAATATTGGCTATAAAAGCCATAAAATTATCAATGTATTTTATAGATTTTATTAATAAAAAAACAGAACTCAAAGTTGAAAAAGGTGATTTTTTATTTTGTTTTTTTAAGAATTTATTTATAAGTAAAATATAAAAAAGGGAAAAAGGGTTAAAACGTACCCGCTTCTTTGCATCTCACCACCATCGGAGGTTTCCTCAGTTCGCGAAAGCCATGGAGGCCCTCTAGGTTTTCATCTGGGCTTCGTGAGGGGGGCATGCGAGAAGTCGGGCTTTCGCCTGTGGATCTAAACCTAGGTTTAAAAAAGGGATAAAATGGGAAAATTTCAGAATTTTCCGGCCACCATGTACAGCGGCGCCGTCGCCGAGTGATCGACGGCCGCCACTTGTGGCCAGTGGTCGGAACTTGGAGAGGGAAGAGAGTTTGAGAGAGTTTTTTTGTTTTTTTTTTTTTAAGAGTTGGAAGTGAATAAAAAGTTTCAATTTTTTTTTTTTTTGACTTTTATGAACCAATTAAACAACGTCGTTTAGGGCAGCCACAATAGCCCTAAAACGACGTCGTTTCACCCCTAGGATCCGCGCATCGACCCGACCCGCTCAGAGGATCCGCACGTTTTGGACGAATGGGGTATTTGCGCTCCTGGTCCCTCCGCCTTTTTGGGTTGTTTTAATTTAGTCCTAATTTCATTGTTTTTCTTTTTTTAGAAAGTTTACCATTAAATTTTACCCCGTTTTCAATTTAGTCCCCAGTTCGTCAATCTGCAGAGGAAAGGACATGTATCCTGGGGATGGGGTTAATTTCTTATTTAGTCCCCGCTTGTTTTTGCGCATTTGATTTTAGTCCTTTACTTTATTTTATTATTTAATCTATTTATTTTATTATGATTTTCTCTTTAAATTTTGATTAGATTCTGATTTAGTCCCTTACTTTCGATCTTTTATTTTTTCTTTGTATTTATTTATTTATTTATATTTATACATTTTTTGTTTTTTTATTTTTCTATTTTTATTTTTACTATTATTATTATATCTATTATTATTACTATTTATTTATGCATTTTATTACAAATTGCACCTTAATTTCATTTATATTTTAATTAAGTCCTTTATTTTCAATATTTTATATAATATTTTCCTCTATATTTATTTACATATTTATTTATTTATTTATTTATTTATCTTTATTATATTTAAAATTGGTATTGTCATTTCATGTGCATATTTTGTCATTAGTATTATTATTGTTAACATTGCTATTACTTATTTTATCATTTATTTTACTTTTTCTTTGATTATTAATATTGGTATTAAAGTGATAGGTATTATGAATTGCTTATTAGTACATTTATAAAGCTGTCATTCATTAGCGTAGCATTTTATTCATATATCATTTTTAATATAACATTAATCCTTACCCAAATACACAAAAGAAAATTTTCAAAATAAGATAATGTTTCATATTTGAGGATTTGAGAAATCATACCCTAACTTATAGAGTTTCGATTCTCTTATTGAACTTAAATAACCGAATATCCTTTTAAAATTAAAATACATGAGATTTCAAATAAAAAAAGCAAAGGCAAACTTATTCTCAAGGATTCGAAGTGTCGTGTCTTAACTTATGGGATGTGGCATTTTGTTGCCACGAGATGAGAGGGTATTTAGCATACTTTTCGATTTATTCAAGCAATTTTTAGGTAAAATTAACATTGACACAAAGAGGGATCGTATTTTAAACTATTTTCAAATTTTCAACTTTTGACACTAAGACATGAATTAATCAATTAGGTACCAATTTTGGGCGTTACGAGGGTGCTAATCCTTCTTCGTACGTAATTGACTCCCGAACCTATTTTTTAGATTTTGTAGATCGAAAAACATTGTTTTAATAAATTAAAACGATTAAATTTATGAGGTGACTCGATCACACCTCATAAAAAAAGATCGGTGGCGACTCCTATTTCCATTTTCGTTTTTTAATAAAAAGTCGACCTTTCAAAAATAGGGTTTCGACAGATATGGTCCAAAAAACCTTATACTTTCCTTGACAGTTTAGGTCACTGAAGTTTAATTGTTATGAAATGGTTACTAATATTAATCATTTCAAACAAAAATTTTAGGTCAAATTTCATATTTAATCCCTATACTTTTTCTTGATAAGCAATTTTATTATTTTTCGTTGGGTAAAGTGCAAAAATAGTCACTAAACTACTGAATTCATTTTATTTTAATAACTCAACCATTAATTTTTCTGATTTAATCACCAAACCTTTTGAAATTCAATATTTTAGTTACTTTCATGTTAATTGCAGTTAGATGAATAAAAAAGTTAACGTGGTTTTTTAATTAATCTAATAACAAATTTAACTCTCTAATATTTACACATCCTATTAATTCGATCCTAAATATAATAAATTTAATAAATTTAATCCTCAACATTTAATTTCGAGCTTAAATTGGGAACGAAATGTTTGATTAAGTTGAAAGGCAATTATATGATGACTAAGAAGCTAGGTAGCGCAATTTCAAGCTTGTCGTAAAAGGGTCAAGAGCTACTGGTCGTACAACAGAAGCTCAAAACAGTCAAAAATGGCGTCAAAAGAGCATTACTTGTCAATGAAACTCAATGTTCAGTGAGTCCACTCAAAACCCTTCTTCTTCCTCCTATTTGTTTTTCTTTTCAATGAACAGCAATCGACTTTAATGCTCCAGCAGCAGCTGGTAATTAATTGAAAAGACGCAAACTTTGTAAACAATGAGAAATTATTTTATTGAATTTTAAAATTTTCAAATAAAATGAAAACTTTTGTAAATATAGAGAGTTATTGTTGAATTTTTTATATTTAAGATCAAATTGATAGAATGTGTAAATATTATATGGTTAAAATTATTATTAGACCAATAAAAATAATCGTGTTAACTTTTGTCATTCATCTAACGATAACTAACAAAAAGTGATTAAAATATTTAATTTTAAAAAGTTCAATGACGAAATCGAAAATTAATAATTAAGTGATTAAAATAAAATGGAATTAATAATTTAGTAACCATTGATGACAAAATAGCACAAAACTAAAAAAAAAAGACTTGTTTGATAGTGTACTTTTGGGAAAAGTATAGGGAGTAGATGTGTAACTTGACTTGAATTTTTGTCTAAAATAGTTATTTAACATGTCATATCAATTTATTGTTATATCTTTAATAACTCAAATGATCAAAATGTTACATATCAATAATGTTAATAACTTATTTCGTAACAAAATAAAATTTGTTAACTACATAATTTAAACCATATATAAATGTCTATTTTCAAATTTACTCTAACTCAAATTCTGAGTACCAAAATAGTTATTAGTAATACCCTTGGATTAGAAAAACTCTCTAAGTCATAGGGTTAGTAAAACATCAACATTTTGTCACTCATCTAACAGCAACTAATGGGAAAGTTTACTCGCTAAATCAGAAATATTAATAGTTTAGTGGCCAAAATAGAACAAAGACAATAGTTTAGTGACATTTTTATAGTTTACCCAAACATCTTTTATATTATATTTATTAGTGGTTTAAAATTTTATTTTTAATACTTTCCTTGATCGAGTTAGTGTCAAATTGACTCGTGACACTAACTTAATTACACACTTAAATAATAGTATAAATATAGTTATTTTATATATTATTATAAAATTCCTTATCGAATTGGTGTGACGCGTTAACCCAACACCAAATCAATTTAAAATTATTTAAAAATAACAAATATTCCTATAATAATTATATTTTTTAGGGATCCTATAATAATATTTTTTATCTAACTTTTATATAAAATCGATAAACAAATCAATTTAAATCACTACTTAAAATAAGTTACTCTCTTTTTAGAAAAAAAAATTACCATATTCCTTTGAAAAATTACCATTCATTTCTATATTTTTACATTATATTCTAAAATGTTTTTTTTTTACATATTTTCTCATTGTAAAATAATAGTAATTAAAATTTGTAAATATATAGTGTTTCTATTATAATTTATAAATATACCCCGATTTGGACACCTAAAAATGGTTAAACTTTTATCAAGATAATTTTTAATTACTATATATATTTGCAATTAGTTTCCTCTTCATACAGATTAAAAATTGAGAAGTGAATGATAAGAAAGTTTAAAGAACTATTTTTTTGTTTTGGGTATCATCAATTTATCACAATTATTATAGATTTAATTGTATTGAAATAAAATATATAAGAGAAAACTCAAAACAACTTATATTAATTAAAGGTCATAATACATATTATTTTATTACGAGGTAAAACCTTTCTTCAGATATATAATATTTTTATGTTTATTTATTTATTTTCTTCATGTAAATTTTATGAGGGATTAACTTCTTTATATGCATTGTTACCAGGGCTGTCACGACGACCACCATTATATTTGTCATTACCACCACCCTGTCCTCCATCATATCCGCTATTACCACCATTACCTCCATGTCTGCCACAGCCACCGTGTCCTCTTCCGCCGTTATCACTACCTCTTTTTCCTCCACCATGCCCGCCACTATCGCCATGTCCTCCACTACCACCACCGCTGCAGCCTTGTCCTCCACCATGTCCGCCACTACCACCTTGTCCGCCGCCATATCCACCACTACCGCCATGTCCTCCGCCACCACCACCACTGTCGCCTTTTCTTCCACCATGCCCTCCACTACTGCCACCACTACCACCGTGTCCTCCACTGCCACCACCACTGCCGCCTTGTCCTCCACCATGTCCACCACTACCACCACTACCACCACCACCGTGTCCTCTGCTGCCACCTTCACTACCTCCCTGTCCTCTACCATGTCCACCACTGCCTCCACCACTACTGCCATGTCCTACGCCACCGCCACTACTGCCTCCTTTTCCTCCACCATGCCCTTCACTACCGCCACCACTACCACCATGTCCTCCACTGCCACCACCACTACCACCTTGTCCTCCACCATGTCCACCACTACCACCACCTTGTCCTCCACCATATCCGCCACTACTACCTCCTTGTCCACCACTGCCTCCACCACTACCACCATGTCCTCTGCCACCGCCACCACTACTGCCATGTCCTCCACTGCCACCACCACTACCTCCGTGTCCTCCACCATGACCACCACTGCCACCACCCTGTCCTCCACCATATCCACTACCACCACTGCCGTCGTGTCCTCCACTGCCCTTGCCACTACCTCCTTGTCCTCTACTATGCCCACCACTGCCTCCACCACTACCGCCGTGTCCCCGCCACCACCACCACTGCCTCCCTGCCCTCCACCATATCCACCACTACCACCACTACTACCACCATGACCACCGCCACCACCACCACTACCTCTTTGTCTTCCACCATGCCCGCCACTACCACCACCACTACTACCACCACCATGTACGCCACTGCCACCATGTCCACCACTACCGCCGTGTCCTCCGCCTCCGCCACCACTACCACCCTGTCCTCCACCATGTCCACCACTGCCACCGCCACTACCGCCATGACTTCCACCACCACCACCACTACCTCTTTGTCCTTCACCATGCCCGCCACTACCGCCACCACTACTACCACCACCATGTCCGCCACTACCACCATGTCCTCCACCAGCACCACCAATACCGCCTTGTCCTCCACCATGTTCACCACTACCGCCACCACTACCGTCGTGTCCTCCACCTCTGCCACCACTACCACCCTGTCCTCCACCATGTCCACCACTGCCGCCGCCACTACCACCGTGTCCTCCACTTCCACCACCACTACCACCACCACTACCGCCACCACTGCCACCTTGTCCTCCGCCATATCCTCCATTACTATTTTCTAGGTCCTTCACTTCGTTTGGCTGGTGATTGAACTGCTCAGCCACTATCTCTGCAACAACACGTTCCATTAACATTGCTGATTATTAACCGTAGAAAGCCATATGCTACTAAAACAATCAACTAATCATTAGATCAAAATTAATGTTCCCAGATTTTAATACTTACTCAGGGTAATCGCCTACCCTTAAAGTTGCAACACCCACAAAAAGATCGGCCATAACAATAGTATTTGCACCCATAAATTGGTGCAAATACCATTACTACACTAGAACTCGATACTCACACTTGATGTTCTAAAAGTATATAATTCTATATATAATCAATGAACAAGATGATGAGCCATCATTCACTGCGAATATATAACATTATACAGTCGCATCTCAATATATTAAATAACAGACAGACGGTAACCTTTAGTGGTTTCATCTTTGGATACTTCAGCTATTGCAGGCGAGGAGATGAAAAAAAGTGCGAAGAAAAGAGCTAGGAAAATAAACAGCTTGAATTTCATATTTTTATTTCTCACAAAATTTAACAAGCCCTAGTAGGTATAACTTTGAGCTTTTTGGGTTGAGGGCTATTTATAGTGCAAGGAATTTATATTTACCTGCAAATAATAATAAATATGATATATCACCGAACCGCATACATGGTGAGTAAACAAACAAAACAAGGCTCCATAAAAAAGCGGTGGCCACTCGGCAATGCAAGGCTTAAGTTGAAATTTTTGAGATTCTGATATAATAGATTTGAGTAGGAAGTAAAGGCATGTGGAGTGAAAGAGGTGAGGTCCAATTAGCTTAGAACAAGTTTCACAATGCCCCCAAAATTTGCTACTCCCACTCTTAAATTTTGTTTGTACTGTTTAGGTCAACTTAGTTTTCCCAATGTTGATCTCAGCAAATTGGAAGTATGAGGAACAGCTCCTGTGTTGTTATGTCTTTGCGCCACATCGCATGCAACTCGTAATTTAGTATTTTACTCTTTATTTCCTTTCAGCATTTGTTATCAAAATCTTTACTTCCTCCATATACTGCTACTTTTCAGTTTTCACACACTGATACCATTCACATTTGATTAAATATTGAATTTTGTGTAAAACACGCATTGAGATGATAATGTTGAGAGATACAATCACGAGGCTTGAATATGAACCGTAAAACCAACATGAAAAATACTAAAATGGGAATAGAGATGGTAACAAGGCAGGTTTTCTTTTGCCACTTGTTGAGGTCGAAAGAGTGAAGAATCGACTGGTAGAAGTCATTGATTCTTATGAGAGCACCTATCAGGCTGGCATTGAAGGAAAAGGTGCTCAGCTGTTTCACTCACAAAACGGCAATAGTTATCATTCAAAGACAGTCGTAGATGCCAGAAATTCTTCCAGGCATTTTGCAGATTAACCGTTGTACTTGTCTGACAGAGATGGTGATAGACATTTTTAACCTAGAAAAGACCCTTACGTTTACATCTAACAAAAACAGTGACAAAATGTTGACAATAAGCTTACACTATCTCCATGAAAATTAAATTTGAGAATTCAAACACACTTTCAGTTTCAATGAAATTAACAACATACACATCTAACAATGTCACATTCACCATTTATAGAATGTCTAACTTATGACTTAAGGTAGGTATCTCACTTACTGTAGTCATATATCTCCACAGCATCCACCATATCTCTCTGTTTCTAACAGTTTAAACACAAGGCTTCAAGCATGGCCCCATTATAGTTACCTTAGATCTTATCTATATCTTCATCTTCGAACTCGACATAATCATCTACACCGCCTTCGTCTTCCTCATCAACAATGCCTTCATTGAGACGGGTGTTCTCCGGAAGCTCACCATAGGCCTTCAATAGCCTTGCTTCGTCAGGCATGTACTTAAGGATCACATCAGCCTTGTCATCTTGATAGTCGCGAAGGCCGACAAGAATTATATCACCGGCAGCAATCCATACCTTCTTATGCATCTTCCCACGGATGTGGCTAAAGGCGTTTAGTGCCATCGATGCACATTGCTTCGCACCGGCCGTTGCCAAGCATACGAAGCACTTGGGCGTACTCTTGCCCGTCTTCCTTGAAGACGAGCTCACGCTTCTCATCGTCTGCTTCGTTCTTTCCTCTCTTTCTGTTCTTTCCTCCTTTTCCCTTGTTCTTCGGCATGGTTTCTTACTGTTTTTTTTTCCCAAGAAACAAACAACACAATTTAGCAATCACCAAAGAAGCTAAAGATTGACATGTATTTTAACACAACATAGACAAATGTATAGATACACAAAAACAGACATAAAACCCTAAACAAACTGGAAATTCCAAAATTCCCATTTCATAATAAAAATTTCTAGTGCTGTTGATAATAAAATTTGTGTAAAAGTTACTTCTTTTATTTAATAGGCAAAAGAACAGTTTAAATTTAAATAAAAATAATTAAAAGAAAAGCAAAAGAAAAAGGCAATTAGGAAAACAATTCAAGTATATATGAAATTAAACAAAAAAAAAAGAGAAACGGGGTAGGAATCATGCTTGAATTAAGTAGTATATGATGAATAAAACAGAAGCTCAATCAATCATCAGAACATAACGCTAAAAAAGTTAAAATTTAAGGGAAAGGAAATAAAATGGAGAATTTCATCTAGATCAATTTAGGGTATTAGTTAGAAGCAACTAATTACCAGAAAATTGAAGCCAAAGATAAGCGAGAAACGAATCAAAGATGGTGAAATGAAAATTAAAAAAGAACCTTCGCGCTGGTGGTGCTGAGTCAAGAGGTGAAGACAAGAGGCAAAGAAGAAGAAGCGAATTCGAAACCGGACTCTCCGCTCACTCCCCCAACCCTGAGCTTAGCTGAGGACAGCCTCACGACGAACCAATTTGATTTGGGCCGACCCGAGTTTATCAAACCCGGTCTAATCTAATAATAAAACCCAAACGGTTGGCAATAAATTGTGGGCTCAAGAATCGGTCTTCCATATTAAATGGCTACTGAATTTAAAGGCTCAACAATGGAGTCCACAAAGGGAGAGTGAACCAGTAATCTGAGCGTGAAGTATAATATTAGCTTTCGAGTATTTTTATTCATTCTTGAAAATTTTATTTATAATTGTTGATGCTTTGATCAAATAAAGTGCTTTGATCAAATAAAGTGAAATCTACTATTGCGGTGGTAATTCACGTAGCTTAAGGCAGGACCCAGAGTTATTGTGGGTGGCAAACTGAGATTGTTAATGACATCACGATTCACTTTAATAGTAAAGGTGATGGTGATAATGTTAAAGATCTTCAGATATATTTTATTATATTTTATTTATTATATCATATTTATTATAATTAGAGAATAATTAAGATAATATGAATGGATAGTTTTTGATTTAAAATCCACGTATATTTACAATGGTGATTATGGAATAAAAAAATCAATAGAAGCGTTTAGAAGTTTGTTCTATCAAATTTGTTGCATTTTTCGAAGTGAATGTAAATATAAATAAAACAAAATATACACTCATAGACCACTAAAAGTGGGAACATAGTAATAAATAAGAGAACAATGTGAGTTCTTAAGTTAACTCTTCAAATGATAAAATAACTTATGTTATCAATGTGATATGAAAGATTATTGGCCATATATATGGCGTATGCCCAAATATTTTGTTTTTGTTAATATTCTTTGAGGAAGGATATGAAAATGTAGTAATGAATTCTATCATTACGGATAGAAAATATTTATTTTATTTGGTCTCGAAAAAATAAATATTATTCCAATATTTGATAATACGAAATTAGTTGAAAGCTCCGAAGAGCTAATATATCACTATTTAAAAGCACAAAATTTGTGATGATTAATGCATTACTTTTAAAAGTTATTTGTAATGGATCTCATATTGAGATTGTGAATGAGGAAAATATTATATTTTATATGAAAAAAAGGATTGAGTTATTAATTTATAATCTTTATGATATTCTTTTATCATAATCCTATTAAAGGGTTAAAAGCAAAATATTTGACTGTGAAAGATCTACTCATGAGCAATAGAATATGATAATTCTATCTAAAGCTTATTATGGTTGGACGCACCTAAAGTTGCAAGTATTTTTTTAAAAACTGTGAGTATAACTCTACTGTATTCAGAATAAGTTTTCGATTAAACTTACGTGGTAAAATATTACTGATGAGAACTTATAAGAGAGAAAACTTATGTATGAAAAGTCATTGGTTATGTATTTGTCGTACACCTGGAAAATAAGATCCACTCTCAAAGTTTGCTATTAATATATTTTTGGGCATTTGAAGATTTTGGCATATTCCCTGAAGCGAATATTGCATACAATTATTTGGAAATTATATTTATTGACTTGGTGGCATTATAGACTTCACATTGATTTAGACATTTCCAGTAGCAAATGTCACAATAGTACTTATATGTAGATACAAATTAAAAGGAATGGTAATAAAGTTATCAATTTGTTACAATTTAGTACAATTGAAACGCATGTTAAAGTAAACCAGAAGTTTACTAATACAAATGCGTTTACTACTAGGTGTGATCAGTTAGACCATCCTGGATCATATATGATGTCAAAATTAATTGAGAATTTATATGAACATTCAATTAAAGAACTAGAAGATTTTTTAATTTAAAGAATTCTCATTTGTTGTTTGTTCTCAATGAAAATTGATTATTAGAAACTCACTAGCTAAAGTTGAGATTTAATGTCTTGCATTTCTGAAATGAATATGGGCTCATTCATCCACCATGTGGATGATTTTGATATTATATAATTTTGGTAGATGCATATACAAAATAACCACATATGTGTTATCAATTTGCAACCTGTCGTTTACAAGATTGCTTGTTTAAATGATTAATTTTATATTCTGCAATTAAAATAATTCATCTTACTAATATTGGTGAGTTTACATCCCAAGTTTTCAATTATTATTGCATGTCAATTGGGATAAAAGTTGAACGTCCTATAACTCATGTTCACATCCAAAATGATTTAGCTTTATTGCTTATCAAATGTCTCCAACTAATAGCTAAATCATTACTTATGAGAACTAAACTTTCTATTTCAACATGAGATTATGTTGATTTACGTGTTGTACGCATCAAGCCAGTAAGTTATAAATGCTCCCCATTACAATTGGTTTTTGATCAAGAGCTAAATATTTCTCATATTTGAATTTTTTGTATGTGCATATATGTTCCAATTGCTCCACCATAACGCACAAAGATAGGTGAATCCTCAAAGAAAGTTGGGAATATATATTTATATGAGTCTCATTATAATATTTTTGAGCTATTAATTCGATATTTAGTTATGACATGAGTTGTCAGTTTTCCTGACATTTGGAGGAGAGAAATAATAACTTGTAATGAGTTAGCGGAGAGTAATTTGAACCAGAAGTTCCATAAGGATAACTCAGTACAAGTTAACTGTTAGATGTATTTGCAACCTTAATGAGAATAACCAAGTGTTATATACCACCTAATATTTTAATTTGAATCAAAGTCCCAGTAGGACAATCAGTTAGAATAAATAATAGATTGATCAGTTCCAAAGATGAAAATTCTTTTAAATAGTCATATAATGGAGGCGGCTGCTCCAAAAGAGACCCAAGACATAACTAATAAGTAAAACTCTAGAAGAGATTCAGGTACCTGAAACTAAAGATTAAAAAAGTGAAAATAAGAGACACTACACCAAAATAGACTTTTAGCGGAGTTTTTAGTGGCGTTTTAATGAAAAATGCCACAAATATTATACATTAGCGGCGTTTGAAAGAAAACGCCGCAAAAAGTTGAGCAATAACGGCATTTTTTTCCAAAACGCTGCTAAAAAGGAGAAATAGCGGCATTTTTTTCCAAAACGCCGCTAAAGAACTGAGCATTAGCGGCGCTTTTAAAAAAACGCCGCTAAAGACCTGACATTAGCGGTGCTTTTGAAAAAACGCCGCTAAAGACCAGAGAATTAGCGGCGCTTTTAAAAAACGCCGCTAAAGACCAGAGCATTAGCGGCGCTTTTAAAAAAGCGTTGCTAAAGAATTAGCTTTTTAAAAAACGCTAAAAGTTTTTCATATTTTTTCTTATTCTTTCTTTGAATTATATTTTATTTTATACATTCACTTATAAGCAATGAGAAAGTTTCATTTTAGTTACTTAATTATGAAAAGTTACAAATTGCTAACTAAACAATTTAAAAGTTTCCATTTAAGTTACAAATTAAGATATTAAAATTAATTTAGGGTTTAATGTTTAGTATATTAATTTCATGGTTTAGGGTTTGTTATTTTGGTGTATAGGTTTAGTGTTTTAAAGTTTGTTGTTTGGGTTTATTGTATAGTGTTTAATATCTTAGTGTTTACCAGTATTAAGGTTTAAGTGTTAGTGGTTAGGGGTTAAGGTTTAGGGTTAGGGGTTTTGGGAGAAATGGTTAATGGGTTATGATTTTGGGTTTAGGGGTTATGGTTTATGGGTTTAAGGTTAGGGGTTTGAGGGGAAATGGTTGATGTGTTAGGTTTCTAAGTTTAAGGGTTTAAGTTTAGGATTTTAGTGTTCAGGGTTTAGGGTTTAGAGTGTAACATCCTGAAAATGGGCCTATGCATTTTTGATTTAATTATACGAAATGGCATGTCTTATGTGTTATGAATATATGGTGAACATTTTTGGAAACTTGGAAATGTTAAGTTTAAAAGAGGAAAGTGAACATTTTTGGAAACTTGGAAATGTTAAGTTTAAAAGAGGAAAGTGAACATTTTTGGAAACTTGGAAATGTAAGGAAATGTTTTAGAAATGTTAAGTTTAAAAAAGGAAACTAAAACAAGGTGGTCTTAAGAAAATTAATAGAAGAAATTTGACACAAGAACGGGCTTGGAGAAGTGGCTAGGAGGCACCACTTAAAGCCCAGTAAGTGACGCCACAATCAAGGGGGAAGGAGCCTAGGTTCGAGTCACGTGGGAAGCAAATAAAAGAGTTTTATTTTGCTGCAAGGAGCAAGGGAGTTGGACGGCACCAAGGCACTTGGGGAAGAGTTTAATTCTCTTTAAAATTCGGCTAAATAGGTGGATCAATGATGGATAATTATTGTTTAAGAGATAAGAGATAATTAAGGGATTATTTCCATTAATTTTTAATAAAGATAAGAGAAGTGATGGCCAAGTAAGGGAGTCTTGGCCTAGTAATTTCGGCAAAAGGAGGAAAATAAGGCTATTCATCAATCTTCTCTTTTCCATTGAAGTCTCTGCTGAAAATTTCCTAGCAAACTCTCTCCTTTCTCTCTTATTTTTGCCATAGTCGAAATCTTTTTCTCCATAAGTCCACCATTGTCGAATCCCCTAGTGACTCTTTTCCCTCTCTTTTCTTTTGATAAATCGACAACAGTATAACCTTTAGCCGATTTCTTGTTAAGTTCCAAAAGCCTAAAATTTGCTATTATCAAGACCATAGCCGAATAGTTTGAGACTTCAAGCAAGGGGTTGTCGACTTGTGCATTAAGGGTAAGGTTAGTGATTATCGAATTCTATTCTTTTTCTTCTAAGATTAAAACCGAAACCAGGAAATCTAACCCCATTATTGTGTTAGTCGAAACTTGGAAAGAAGGCTTCGGGATCATCGCCTATAAGTCGACCATAAGGAAGGAATCTTCCAAGATCTAAGTGATTTCGACAGATACCAAGGGGCTAAATAGAAATTTCAGATTTCAAATCACAAGGTAAAGTATATATATATGCAATCGGCCAAGGCTTATTTTAGCACTAGATCTATTTTCTTACATGATTTAAAAGTGAAAACTAATCTATGAAGGGATTTAACACCAGTGATTACAAGGAAGGAGTCTACAACATTCCGGATTTGATTACTAAACAAATCGGCACCAAGGTAAGTTTTAGTGCACTAATCCTACTAGGATTTGGATTTATGGCTGAATGGCTCTTTACTAAGTATTAAATGATTGATTAAATGTAGAGATTTAAGATCTAAGGCATTAGATCAAACTTTTCGGATTTGGATTGAAAACCTTGTTTAATCGGTGTGTACCCACACTATCTTTTAATAAGAATTATGGCTAAAATTTGATATGAGCATGTTTATAAGAATGTGAATATGGCTAAAGTACCATGCTATGGTACAAAGTACTCGCATGCGTTCCTACTCCTACTAGGATTATGTTAAATATCATTACGACACACATATGACATTATAAGAATGTGAAATAAGAATTTGGCATGTTAATGCATGATATGTATGATATGGGGCATATGGGTTATATGAAAAGGGAAGTGAATGTGGTGACCTAAGACCATGATATCTCGAATGTGGTGACCTAAGACCACGATATCTCGAATGTGGTGACCTAAGACCACAAATTTTATAAGGGTGATGAGCACGCCATTGCAGCGATGCCTTCGATGGTGTGTAGCGATGGAGGTTGACTTAGTAGTCCCACGGTGTGCGAGGATGGCACAGTGATGAGTAGCGGATGGCATATAGGTTTGGGTTCGGGTTGCATCATTATTTCCTATCTCATTATGTGAATATGCATGTAATATGTGAACATATGCCTAAATTGTTAAATTTTAGTGTTGGTTACACATTGAGTCTGCTTTGACTCACCCTTGTAGGATTATTTTTCGTGTAACGATCAAGAATGGACCTGCCTACATGAGCTTAAAGGTGGCCATGCACAAGAAGGAATTTATTTAATTTGGAATTTTTATTTCATTAAGTACTTTGAATTTATTTTTTAGGGAATTATTTGATGTAATAAGGCCATAGTAGAACTACTTTACTTTGCTTTTATTTATTAAGCTTACAAACTTTTATCTATTAAAAGATTAAGTAAATTTATTTTAAAATAAAGCCTAAACATTTTGTCACCTAAAGTAAAGGTTTTTAATAATGAAACAAACTTGTTTTCAACTCAAGCCCAACCTAAAACAATCTTTCTTTCAAAACACACAAGTTTTTCCTAAGTAACAAAAGAATTTGAAACGGTTTACACCGGGAACATACCAGATCCGGTCAAGGCTCGTGGTAGGGTTTGGGTGTTTCGATTTGTATCGAGCCTAGTTTTAAACTCTCGGCCTTGGGTTTAAGGCCCAAAACGTTTTCAAAGTTAAGCCCAAAAAGAATTTTTGTGAATTAAGCAGATTTTCTAGCATGGCCCACTAAGTCTCCGACCCGAAGTCCACCAGGTAAGTACTCCGATCTCTTATGTGATTTATATTATGAATTGTAGAAGGGTAGAAATGGAACGTAGAATAGAGATTTAGTACTTGAACCCTATGGCTAGTGTAACACCCCAAACCCGGTCTATGCGTTGAGACTAGATTTGGTTTGTCACATGAATCGAGTTATCTTTAAATTTGCAATAAGTTGAAAACTTCAATATAAATTTCTGTTTTTAAAATAAATAAATAGAAGAGTATTTGAATTTGATAATATTTGAAAACATTAATTGAAAATCATTGTATTATCAAAACTTTTAAATAGTTTGTTAATGAATTGACTATAATAAAATATTTATAAAAGAATTTCATATACTTGAAAACCAAAATTTATTTTAAATAAAGCATCATAAAATCACACCCTTAATTAAAAAGTCCAAAGTTTAGTTTAAAACCCAAACACACATAAAATCCATAAATTATTTATAGAGGCCCTTATTATAATAATCCAAAATAGTAAAAATACTTATTAAAAGTTCGAGTTTAAATAACCCATGTTTTTCAGGATGGCCTCCACAAAGTCATCCTCGGCCCAAGTCCACGTCAATTTCCATTACCCGAGATGGAAAAATTAAAAGGGGTGAGTTACTTAGAACTCAAAGTGTGTAACTCACTTACCACCATTATTGGGCGGATCATCGGACATAATCTTTGGGCTTGAGCCCAATTCGAAATTCAACAATATATCATGAATTAACACAATTAATAATGCATGTAAAAAAAATGAAATTCCCACCCATACCTAATATCCATCCGCTAACATCCCTACCAACCATCACACCTGGGGATCAAGTCAACCCACCCCGCCATCACACCAATTGTAGGCATTAAGCCTTTTTATAATTGTGGCATAGCCACCTAACTAGAGGCAATAAGTCGATATTGTGGCGAAGCCACCGAACTAGAGGCAATAAGTATTGTGGCGATATGAGGCAATAAGCCGATATTGTGGCCCGAACTAGAGGCAATAAGCCGATATTGTGGCAAGCCACCGCCATTCTTCTTGTGGTAACTGGCCATTCTTCTCCCACCCATGCAATTATACATGTACTATAAAATATAAAATTTATTAACAATACATAACATGGTGGGTTTATCAATAACATTTCATTTGGCCCATAATTATAGCAATTTGTCCATTTAGTGGGCTTTGGCCCATTTACCAAACTAGTGTTTTGGCTAAATTTTAACTAGAGTATTTTGGCCCATTTTCACGAACTAGAGTATTTACGCCCATTTTCACTAACTAGTATTTACGTTTTTTCACGAACTAAAGTATTTACGGCCCATTTTCACGAACTAGAGTGTTTACTACCATTTTCACGAACTAGAGTATTTACGCCCATTTTCACGAAACATCCAATTTTCATAGTAACAATTAATTTCTTGAGGCGTTTTCGTAATTTTCACGATTTAGTCGTTTTACGCATTTTCGTCAAAATATAAATTTTTACGCTTTTACCGATCTAATCGTTTTACGATTTACTTCCATACCAAATTTGACATCCAACCAAAAATAATGAGTGTGAAATTACACACCTCGATACCGTGAGTACTAACCCTTCTCGCTCCTCGGCACCTAAAATATATTTTGATTCGTTAGACAACTAATTCGTTAAAATAATCTTAATCGATAATGGATCCAAAATCTTACCCTCTTGATTTTGAATCACTTCGATTTTCGGTTTTCCTTCGTTTAATGATTCGTTCGTCGTCGAGAATCCACCAACGATAATGGTTCTAAGTTCGCACCACTTGAATAATGGACTTCCTTCTAAGATGGCCCGCAACCCGTGGAAAATCCTGACCGCCGAAACCGCTCTTCGTTTGAATGGGGGATTTACAGATCCACCCCTCTTACGATAACTAAACACCGCCCTTTTCTTCCCTATTTTGAAAGTCTTCAAGATCCAAAGGAATTTAGTTAGATCTAAAATAATATCGATAATTCTAGAGATTTTAAAGAGTAGGATTTCCTTACCAAAATGAAACGTTTCCAACGTTTCCACGATTCTCCGATCACTTGAATTCCAATCTCGTTATTGCACTAAATAATAACGAAAGAAACGTTATTAGTATGAACGCTATATCAATCCAAAAGACCTCAATAAACCAATGATATTAGGCCATAATATCACTTATTAAAACGAAAATGAAAAGAAGAACCCTTACCTATGATCCACGATCGAAAAGAAAAGATTGAGGATGGTGTTTGTGAGAGTTGGAGAATTCGGCTATGCAACCAAGAAAAGAGAAAATAAATTTCGATTATGGCACTCTAGCATTCGCCAAAGGAATGTTTGATGAAGAATCTTTGATTGAAATAATTAGAATATGAGAAGGAGATGGTGATGTTGTTGCTTGATTTCAAAGAGAAGAGAAGAAAAGAAAAAAAATGAATTTTAGGTGCTGGTATATTCAGCCATGGCAAAAGAAAGAAAAAGATGACTCTTATTGGTATGGATGATTTCGACAAGAAGAAAAGGCACAAAGAATTGGCTAGCAAGATAAGCAAAAGGAATGACCAAATGGTCACAAAATTTGAGCTTTACTAATGCCCTATTCGCCAAGATGAGAGTTTGAGAGGAGAAACAAAGAAAAAATCGCACAATGTGTAAAGAATGCCCAAAGAGAAAAGAATGAGATTTTTAGCCAAACAATCAAAATTTTGGCTCCTTCCCTAAACCAATGTTGCCGTCCAAGACATGGTCAATTGGCCATGATTTCTTTCCAAATTTTCCCTTGATAAGTGCCTTATGTTCCCCTATCTTTCCTTAAACCTTTGATTCCATGCCATAAGTTAGTTGTTACCTTAATCCATTGATACACTAACCAAAAATAACATGGTCAACACCTTCCTTAATTGATCATTGCCAACACTTCCTATCCATGAGCGTAAAATTAAAACAAAAATTTTATCTAGGTGCTATACAAGGATTCAACCTCTTCCCCTTGCTAGAACCCATGCGCCAACTCCACCATGCCATATGCTCATTTTATGACACTCTTAGCACATAATTTAGCTTAAGTCTTAATCACCTTTGTTTCACTTCAATAAATTCTCAATTAATAAATTTTATTCTTTCCTCAAATTATGCTTTACCCTTTCAAAGACTTCAATAAGCACCAAATTAAAATAAAAGATTTTTCCTTTAAAATCTAAACACCAAAATCATGCAAATTTAAATACTCGATTTTTAGGGTGTTACAACTCTACCCTCCTTAAAGAAAATTTCGTCCTCGAAATTTACAGTTGAAAAAGGTGAGGTATTGTTGCCGAATTGCATCCTCCGGCTCCCACGTAGCTTCTTCCACTCCGTGGTTACGCCATAGAACTTTGACCAACGGCACGGTTTTCTTCCTTAATACCTTGACATCTCGTTCTAGGATTTCCACCGGTTCTTCTTCAAAGGACAAATCAATTCACTCCAATTCCTCTACCGGTATAATGTGCAAAGGATCCGATCTATAACGCCTCAACATGGAAACATGAAAGACATTGTGAATTTGATCTAACTCCGAGGTAACTCAATCGATATGCCATCGGACCAACACGCTTCAAAGACACGATAAGGTCCAATATATCTAGGACTTAGCTTGCCCTTCCTTCCTAATCTAAAGATCTTTTTCCAAGGAGATACCTTCAAGAAAACCCGATCTCCCACACTATACTCGATGTTCCTTCGCTTCAGATCTCGCGACGACTTCGCATCTATCTCGAGGCTTCTTTCAACCGTGCTCGAATAACTTTTACCTTATCCTCTGTCTCAGATATCATCTCAGGACCTAACATCTGTCTTTCGCCCAACTCAGTCCAACAAATAGGAGAGCGACACTTACGACCATACAATGCCTCGTAAGGTGCCATTTGAATGCTAGACTGATAGCTGTTGTTATACGCGAATTCTGCGAGTGATAGATAATCCTCCCAACTACCCCTGAAGTCGATTACACATCCTCTTAACATATCTTCCAATATTTGAATTACTCTTTCGATGACCATCGATCGAGGATGAAAAGCCGTCTTGAAATTCAACTTTGTTCCCAAGGCTTCATGCGAGCTTTCGAATCGTGATGTAAACCTAGGGTCCCTATCCGATATAATAGATATCGTACCCCATGCAACCTTCACAATTTCGGATCGTAAAGTTTCGCCAACTTCGCAATGAATAATCCGTCGAATCGGCAAGAAATGAGCGGTCTTCACAACCGATCAACAATTACCCAAACGGAATTTTTCTTAGTAGGTGTTAACGGTAACCCACTAACAAAATCCATAGTTATCCGCTCCCATTTCCAAAGAGGAATCTTTATCGGTTGTAACAATCCAGACGGTAATTGATGTTCGCCTTCACTTGTCGACAAGTCAAACATTTTCCCACAAACTCAGAATCTCACGCTTCAACCCCGCCACCAATACGTTCACGGAGATCTCGATACATCTTATTTCCTCCGGGATGCATAGTATAAGGACTACTATCGCCTCCGTAGAATCAATTGCCTTAGATCTAAGTCTTTAGGCATGCATACTCTCCTCGAAAGCACAACACACCCTCCGTGTTTATTCCAAAATCCTCAATTTCACCATTTTCAACTTGTCGCAGTAAAGGTCCCAACTTCTCATCTGATGTCTGTTTTTCCTTGATTTGTTCCAGCCACAGAGGCTTCACCTGAAGTTCTGCTAACAAACTGCCATCCTCGTACAGACTCAAATGGGCAAACAGAGCTCTTAATTCAGATACCGCCTTACGACTTAACGCGTCAGCTACCACGTTAGCCTTTCCAGGATGGTATTCGATGGAGAAATCATAATCTTTTAACAATTCTACCCATCTTCTTTGTCTTAAATTCAATTCCTTCTGGGTAAGGAGGTATTTAAGACTTTTGTGATCCGTGTAGATTATGGACTTCTCACCATAGAGATAGTGCCTCCAAATCTTTAGAGCAAAGACAACGGCAGCTAACTCCAAATCATGAGTAGGGTAGTTTACTTCGTGTGGTCTCAATTGACGAGAAGCGTAGGCCACCACTTTTCCATTTTGCATCAATACACAACCTGCACCGTGTGAGACGCATCACAATAAACAGTAAACTCTTTTCCAGCCTCGGGTTGAATTAAAACTGGAGCTTCTGTCAGGATCTTCTTCAACTTCTCAAAACTCTCTTGCTGCTTTTCAGTCCAGATATACGGAGCTCCCTTTCGCAACAGTTTAGTTAGGGGTGCAGCAATCAATGAAAACCCCTCTACAAAACGTCTATAGTATCCAGCCAAGCCTAAGAAACTCCGAATTTCAGCTACTGATGTTGGTGGTTTCCAATCCAGAATAGCCTCAATTTTCCGAGGATCCACCCTTATTCCTTCGGCTGATACTACATGACCAAGGAAAGTCACCTCCTTTAGCCAAAATTCGCATTTACCAAATTTGGCATACAATTGCTTATCACGAAGTAATTGTAATACTATCCGCAAATGCTGGTCATGTTCCTCCTCATTTCTCGAATAAACCAATATATCATCTATGAACACTACCACAAACCGGTCTAAATATGGTTGAAAGACTCGGTTCATCATGTCCATAAATGCAGCTGGTGCATTAGTTAATCCAAACGGCATCACTACAAACTCATAGTGTCCATAACGTGTCCGAAATGCCGTCTTATAAATGTCCGCTTCTTTCACCTTAAGCTGGTGATAACCCGACCTTAAATCAATCTTGAGAAAATCTGAAGCTCCTTTTAATTGATCAAACAGTCGTCAATTCTCGGCAGAGGATACCGATTCTTGATCGTCAATTTATTCAACTGTCGTAGTCAATGCACATACGCATCGATCCATCCTTCTTCTTGACGAACAAGACCGGTGCTCCCCACGGAGACACACTTGGTCGAATGAATCCCGATCCAAAGAATTCTTGAATTTGAGCTTTGAGCTCACCAACTCTTTCTTGCCATTCTATAGGAGCAATGGACACCGGAGTCGTCCTGTGCAAAAGCTCAATGCCAAATTCTACTTCCGATCTGGAGGTATACCGAAGTTCTTCAGAAATACATCGGAAATTCCTTCACCGTCCTCACATCATTCACGGATAATTCTTTGGCATCCAAAGCACGAGATAAAGGCTAGGAATGCTCCATATCCTTTCCGCACCAACTTCTCGACTTTTAATGCGAGATACCACATTTGCCGATAGTTCTTTCGCTCACCAATCATTATGACTTCCTTATCATCCGAGGTCCCATCGACATTCGTTTTTCAAAGACAATCCAATTGCGCTCGATGGTTAACCAACCAATCCATGCCTAGAATGAGATCGAACTCGCGAAAGGTAGTTCCATCAAATTTGCTAAGAATACTTCCTCTTGGATTTTTAAGGGCACGTCTTTAAATATTTTATTAACCATCACCGACTGTCCTAAAGGACTGATTACTATCATCTCATTTTCGGTAATTTCAGATTCTAAATTCAGGTTTCCAGATATGCCACTAGCTACGTATGAATGGGTAGAGCCAATATCTATTAAAGCAATAATAGGTACATCAAAAATGAAGAACGTACCAGTTATCACATCAGGTGCATTGCCGTCCTCGCGGCGTCTAACTGCATAAACCAGTCCAGGCTGTCTTGCATCTGCATTTCCTCTATTACCATTGCCTCGACCCGGTGCACCTTGACCACGACCAGCCCCATTACCACCACGACCTGGTCCACGACCTCTCGGTGGCTGCTGATTACCTCTGGCCGGCTGTGCATCATTATTACGGACTTCTTAAGTCGTATCCATTCGTCGAGGACAACTTTTGTATCGATGTTCCATTGAACCGCATTTGTAGCATGCTTTGTTTTCCTCCAACATTCCCCAAAATGTCTCTTCCCACACTCAGTGCAATCTCGACTTCGATTATTTGCTACCGGGGTTCTGCCTTGAACTGATTCATCATTCCGGGGTTTCTTCTGAAATCTCTTGGAAGAACCAGACTGCTGTGTCTCTCTCTTGTTTCGGGATCTTTCTCGGTTCTGTCGTTCTGAGTTCTTAGCCTCTTCGGCTATTTTAGCCTTCTCCACAAGAGTCAAAAAATTTCTAACTTGTCGTGGAGCAATCGTAACCCTCACTCATCATTAAGTCCATCCTCAAACGCATACAACGTTCATGATCTGTTGCTACAATTGTCCGGCATAACGGCTCGACGTAAAACTCGACTTCATATGTCGCCACGGTCTTACTTCCTTGGACAAGATTGAAATTCCTTCCTTCGACGTCTACATAGCTTGTTCCGACGTATTTTCCTTGGAAGGCAGCTTTAAAGAATTCCCAGTTAATCAGTGCGGCTTCAGTGCCTTCTCGAACAGTGAGCCACCACTGATACGCCTCATCTCTCAATAAGGATACAGCTCCTCTCAGTTTTTGCTCAGCCGTGCATTCCATATCATCCATAATCCGTTCCACAGCTTCGAGCCAGTATTCAGCCACATTCGGAGCTACACCAGAGACACCTCTGAAAACTTCTGCATTATTCGCCTTAAGTCGCTCTGAAATTGACCCACGAGTTGTTGGCCCAATTCTAGTTCCAGCGACCCTTTCCAAGACTCGTAGCATTGCTTGAGTCAATGCATTATCTTCTTCCATGTGGTCACGTGATCCGGTCTCACTTTCTATTGACGCAGGTGCGTCCACTTCTGGCATATGATTTGGTGCTTCAGTTGTAGCACCTCGGCCTCTACCACGCCACGCTCACCGCGTCACGACCACGCCCTCTAGTGCTCATGATAGCTTATTCGTTTATCCGATTACAAGTTTTATGAATCGAAATTTTGTTTCGTGTTTATTAACGATATTTTATGAGATTTGAGATATAAAGTTGTTTTTCGTAACATATCCTATAGTCTCAATCTCTACAGCTTTTCATGTCTAAAACTAGAAGTTCTAGAGTGTTCCTATGATCATATCATAGTAATCATTAAGCAATAATACTTACTTGACTTGTTGCCGGATGCTTGTGGTGCCATACTGATCTTTAAAAAATATCATTGAGCGTTTTCATACAGAAATTATTTTTGAACCCAAACCACAGTAGAGTTTTTGAAACGGGCTCGATACCACTAAATGTAACACCCCAAACCCGGTCTATGCGTTGAGACTAGATTTGGTTTGTCACATGAATCGAGTTATCTTTAAATTTGCAATAAGTTGAAAACTTCAATATAAATTTCGTGTTTTAAAATAAATAAATAGAAGAGTATTTGAATTTGATAATATTTGAAAACATTAATTGAAAATCATTGTATTATCAAAACTTTTAAATAGTTTGTTAATGAATTGACTATAATAAAATATTTATAAAAGAATTTCATATACTTGAAAACCAAAATTTATTTTAAATAAAGCATCATAAAATCACAGCCCTTAATTAAAAAGTCCAAAGTTTAGTTTAAAACCCAAACACACATAAAATCCATAAATTATTTATAGAGGCCCTTATTACAATAATCCAAAATAGTAAAAATACTTATTAAAAGTTCAGAGTTTAAATAACCCATGTTTTTCAGTATGGCCTCCACAAAGTCATCCTCGGCCCAAGTCCACGTCAATTTCCATTACCGAGATGGAAAAATTAAAAGGGGTGAGTTACTTAGAACTCGATGTGTAACTCACTTACCACCATTATTGGGCCGATCATCAGACATAATCTTTGGGCTTGAGCCCAATTCGTAATTCAACAATATATCATGAATTAACACAATTAATAATGCATGTAAAATGAAATTCCCACCCATACCTAATATCCATCCGCTAACACCCCTGCACCAACCATCACACCTGGGGATCAAGTCAACCCACCCCGCCATCACACCAATTGTAGGCATTAAGCCTTTTTATAATTGTGGCATAGCCACCGAACTAGAGGCAATAAGTCGATATTGTGGCGAAACCACCGAACTAGAGGCAATAAGTCGATATTGTGGCGAGCCACCGAACTAGAACTAGAGGCAATAAGTCGATATTGTGGCAATCAATAAGCCATTCTTCTTCTTCATATATCCCACCCATGCAATTATACATGTACTCTAAAATATAAAATTTATTAACAATACATAACATGGTGGGTTTATCAATAACATTTCATTTGGCCCATAATTATAGCAATTTTTCCATTTAGCGCTTTAGTGGGCTTTGGCCCATTTACCAAACTAGAGTGTTTTGGCTAAATTTTAACGAACTAGAGTATTTTGGCCCATTTTCACGAACTAGAGTATTTACGCCCATTTTCACGAACTAGAGTATTTACGGTCTATTTTCACGAACTAGAGTATTTACGGCCCATTTTCACGAACTAGAGTATTTACTACCATTTTCACGAACTAGAGTATTTACATTTTCACGAAACATCCAATTTTCATAGTAACAATTAATTTCTCGAGGGCGTTTTCGTAATTTTCACGATTTAGTCGTTTTTACGCATTTTCGTCAAAATATAAATTTTTACGTTTTTACCGATCTAATCGTTTTTACGATTTACTTCCATACCGAAATTTGACATCCAACCAAAAATAATGAGTGTGAAATTACACACCTCGATACCGTGAGTACTAACCCTTCTCGCTCCTCGGCACCTAAAATATATTTTGATTCGTTAGACAACTAATTCGTAAAAATAATCTTAATCGATAATGGATCCAAAATCTTACCCTCTTGATTTTGAATCACTTCGATTTTCGGTTTTCCTTCGTTTAATGATTCGTTCGTCGTCGAGAATCCACCAACGTATAATGGTTCTAAGTTCGCACCACTTGAATAATGGACTTCCTTCTAAGATGGCCCGCAACCCGGTGGAAAATCCCTGACCGCCAAACCGCTCTTCGCTTTGAATGGGGATTTACAGATCCACCCTCTTACGATAACTAAACACCGCCTTTTCTTCCCTATTTTGAAAGTCTTCAAGATCCAAAGGAATTTAGTTAGATCTAAAATAATATCGATAATTCTAGAGATTTTAAAGAGTAGGATTTCCTTACCACAAAGAAACGTTTCCAACGTTTCCACGATTCTCCCGATTACTTGAATTCCAATCTCCGTTATTGCACTAAATAATAACGAAAGAAACGTTATTAGTATGAACGCTATATCAATCCAAAAAGACCCTCAATAAACCAATGATATTAGGCCATAATATCACTTATTAAAACGAAAATGAAAAAGAAGAACCCCTTACCTATGATCCACGATCGAAAAGAAAAGATTGAGGATGGTGTTTGTGAGAGTTGGAGAATTCGGCTATGCAACCAAGAAAAGAGAAAATAAATTTCGATTATGGCACTCTAGCATTCGGCCAAAGGAATGTTTGATGAAGAATCTTTGATTGAAATAATTAGAATATGAGAAGGAGATGGTGATGTTGTTGCTTGATTTCAAAGAGAAGAGAAGAAAAGAAAAAAAAATGAATTTTAGGTGCTGGTATATTCGGCCATGGCAAAAGAAAGAAAAAGATGACTCTTATTGGTATGGATGATTTCGGCACAAGAAGAAAAGGCACAAAGAATTGGCTAGCAAGATAAGCAAAAAGGAATGACCAAATGGTCACAAAATTTGAGCTTTACTAATGCCCTATTCGGCCAAGATGAGAGTTTGAGAGGAGAAAACAAAGAAAAAATCTGCACAATGTGTAAAGAATGCCCAAAGAGAAAAGAATGAGATTTTTAGCCAAACAATCAAAATTTTGGCTCCTTCCCTAAACCAATGTTGCCGTCCAGCACATGGTCAATTGGCCATGATTTCTTTCCAAATTTTCCCCTTGATAAGTGCCTTATGTTCCCCCTATCTTTCCTTAAACCTTTGATTCCATGCCATAAGTTAGTTGTTACCTTAATCCATTGATACACTAACCAAAAATAACATGGTCAACACCTTCCTTAATTGATCATTGCCGACACTTCCTATCCATGAGCGTAAAATTAAAACAAAAATTTTATCTAGGTGCTATACAAGGATTCAACCTCTTCCCCTTGCTAGAACCCATGCGCCAACTCCACCATGCCATATGCTCATTTTATGACACTCTTAGCACATAATTTAGCTTAAGTCTTAATCACCTTTGTTTCACTTCAATAAATTCTCAATTAATAAATTTTATTCTTTCCTCAAATTATGCTTTACCCTCTCAAAGACTTCAATAAGCACCAAATTAAAATAAAAGATTTTTCCTTTAAAATCTAAACACCAAAATCATGCAAATTTAAATACTCAGATTTTTAGGGTGTTACAGCTAGTTACCCCAACAATTACATAAGACTTAAATGCCTAATTGAATAAACCTATGGTTAAGTCGCCGAGTTAGGGTGTGGCAACCATGGTGCGCATGTCTAGGATTGGTTTCAGTGGGAGCTTGGTATTTAAGCAGTCCGCATGACTCACCTCCTCTCCACTCGAATCCTACCTGGTGCGTAGCTTCAGTTCACCCTAACCAAGAGGACTAGCTACGGGCTAAACCCAATAATTAAAACCAGAAAGGGACTAGCCACATTTTTATGGAAACCCTAGTTTTAAAAGTCAAAAAACTACCCCTTTGATATGAAACTATTTTGAAATTTTTCAAAATATTTTGATTTACAAAATTACCTTAATACCCCTAGTGGTAAAATTACAAAAATGCCCATGGTTTATGAAAATTTTCAAAATACCCACAGTTCTTATCAAAATTTCACTACTTTGCTTAAAGGAACCCTAAATTTACAAAATATCAAAATACCTTGATTGTGGAAAGAAAAAAAATTTACGAAATTACCCCTGACTTATAAAATGGCCAAATTACCCCTAACCTGTATAAATGACCAAAATACCCTCAGTAAGGAAAATCAACGAAGTACCCTCAATTTAGAAACCTATAAAGATACCCATATTTTGAAAGTCACCAGGAACCATATCTTTGCGAGAAATTACCGAAATGACCCTGACTTGTAAAATTACAAAAATACCCCTAGTGTATAAATTACCATTTTACCCTTGAAATTTTTCCAGCAAGTATTTTAATTTTGTAAAATATCAACAATCGCTACTTTGCAACATTTTCAAAATACCCTAATTTGGAAAAATTACCAAAATACTCCTATAGGATAAAATTACAGAAATACCCCTGGGTAGTGGAAAACAACAAACAACGACAACATTTCTCTGTAATGAACGCAAGTTCATGCGTGTGACTAAATGAATGATGTGACAACGGGTAAGTCCTTACTTTTGGAATACCCTTCATTGCCTTGTTTGTTATAGTTTTAGTTCGTTCTTGTAATGCTAGTGAAGTGTATAAAACCTTGGATGTGAATTTTTGTAGGAAATGTGTTAGTTTTAAGATCGAGTCTTGTGATAGTGTAGTGTGGTGAGTTAGGATGTACGATTTTTTGTTAGTAAGTAATTTTGAGGACGAAATTACTTTAAGGGGGGTAGAACTGTAACATCCTGAAAATGGGCCTATGCATTTTTGATTTAATTATACGAAATGGCATGTCTTATGTGTTATGAATATATGGTGAACATTTTTGGAAACTTGGAAATGTTAAGTTTAAAAGAGGAAAGTGAACATTTTTGGAAACTTGGAAATGTTAAGTTTAAAAGAGAAAAGTGAACATTTTTGGAAACATGGAAATGTTAAGTTTAAAAGAGGAAAGTGAACATTTTTGGAAACTTGGAAATGTAAGGAAATGTTTTAGAAATGTTAAGTTTAAAAAAGGAAACTAAAACAAGGTGGTCTTAAGAAAATTAATAGAAGAAGTTTGACACAAGAACAGGCTTGGAGAAGTGGCTAGGAGGCACCACTTAAAGCCCAATAAGTGACGCCACAATCAAGGGGGAAGGAGCCTAGGTTCGAGTCACGTGGGAAGCAAGTAAAAGAGTTTTATTTTGCTACAAGGAGCAAGGGAGTTGGACGGCACCAAGGCACTTGGGGAAGAGTTTAATTCTCTTTAAAATTCGGCTAAATAGGTGGATCAATGATGGATAATTATTGTTTAAGAGATAAGAGATAATTAAGGGATTATTTCCATTAATTTTTAATAAAGATAAGAGAAGTGATGGCCTAGTAATTTCGGAAAAAGGAGGAAAATAAAGCTATTCATCAATCTTCTCTTTTCCATTGAAGTCTCTGCCGAAAATTTCCTAGCAAACTCTCTCCTTTCTCTCTTATTTTTGCCATAGCTGAAATCTTTTTCTCCATAAGTCCACCATTGTCGAATCCCCTAGTGACTCTTTTCCCTCTCTTTTCTTTTGATAAACCGACAACACAGATAACCTTTAGCCGATTTCTTGTTAAGTTCCAAAAGTCGAAAATTTGCTATTATCAAGACCATAGCCGAATAGTTTGAGACTTCAAGCAAGGGGTTGTCGAGTTGTGCATTAAGGGTAAAGTTAGTGATTATCGAATTCTATTCTTTTTCTTCTAAGATTAAAACCGAAACTAGGAAATCTAACCCCATTATTGTGTTTGTAACATCCTGAAAAGGGCCTATGCATTTTCGGTTTAATTGTACAAAATGACATGTCTTATGTGTTATGAATGTATTATGAACATTTTTGGAAACTTGGAAATGTAAGAAATGATTTAAATATGTTAAGTATCAAAAAGAGGAAAGTGAACATTTTGGAAACTTAAATTAAAAGAGGAAAGTGAACATTTTGGAAACTTAAGTTAAAAGAGGAAAGTGAACATTTTGGAAACTTAAGTTAAAAGAGGAAAGTGAACATTTTGGAAACCTGGAAATGTATGGAAATGTTAAGTTTCAAAAGAGGAAACAAAAGAGGAAACTAAGGCAAGGTGGCCTTAAGAAAATTAATAGGAGGAATTTGACACACAAACAGGCTTGGAAAAGTGGCCTGATGATACCACTTAAAGCCCAGTGAGTGACGCCACAAGCAGGTGCAATTGGGCCTAGGTTCGAGTCACTTGGGAAGCTAAAAATAAAAGTTTTATTTTGCTACTAGAAGCAAAGGAGGTGGACGTCACAAGGGAACCTAAGTGAAGAGTTTAATTCTCTTTAAAATTCGGCTAAATAGGTGGATAAATGATGGATAATTATTGTTATTTTAAGAGATAAGAGATAATTGGGGGATTAAGTCTATTATTGAATAAAGTGATAATTAAAAAGATAAAAATTTATCACATAGGAAGAGTTGGCCGATTGAGGGAGTCTAAGGCTAGTATTTTCGGACAAAAGGGAAGAATAAGGCCATTCTACCTATTTTGTTCTTCTTTTTTCCTCCTATTCTCTGCCGAATTCCCTAAGCAACACCCTCTTTTCTTCATTTGTTTTTGTCAAGCTGAAAACACACATTGTGTAGCTTAAACTTCATTACCCAAATTGCTCAACTCTTTTCTTCTTCTTCTTCTTCTTCTGTTACAAACACAATCAAAAGCCGAATATACCAATAGCCCTGGCTGATTCCTCATTAAGCCTCAAGAGCCGAAGTTGTGATACACATCAAGGCCATAGCCGATTATTGCTAAGAGTTCAAGCAAGGGGTGTGTCGACTTTTGTACTAAGGGTAAGGGTCAGTCATCATTCGGTTTTCATTCTTTTAAGATTTACCAAAATCTAGGATTAATCCCATTAATATCTTGTTTGCCGAAATTTGGAAAGATCATTCGGGATTTGCTAGTGTTGACTACAAGGAAGGTGAAGTTCTTTTCTTGAAAGTACACCATAGGCCGCATGTTCCCTAGCTATTCGGTGAGTTTTGGGATTTAAAAACAAGGTAAGTACATATATGTACATTCGGCCAAAGGTCTATTTCATATACTTTAATATTATATTAAATCTAACATATGGTTATAGGAATTTCGACAGCATTAAGGAAGCAAGGATCCAATTCGGGATTTAAGATTTGGAAGGTAAGCACATAGGTATATTCGGCCAAGGCTTATTTTGGATATCTAGATCTATTTCATAATTGTTAAAAAGCGAAACTAACCTATGTAGAGATCCAGTGTTTGGTCGAATACAAGGAGGAGAATAACAAAGTTTACGGGATTTGAGTATTAAGCAAATCAGCATTAAGGTGAGTTTTAGTGCACAAATCCTACTAGGATTTGGTATTATGGCCGAATGAGTTTTCCATTAAATATTTAATACGGGCCAAATGTAGGGAGTTAAAGATCTAAGATCAGAATTCAGGATTTCAAGAAAATCGTTAAGCGAATCAGGTGTGTACCCTACCCTAAGTTTTAATACGTTTATGGTTATGTTTATGGCTAAGGTACCATATTATGGTACAAAGTACTCAGGTACGTTTCCTACTCCTACTAGGATTACGAAATATGTTATATTTAACATGTGAAAAGTGACATGAATGTGAATTTAAGTATGATATGCATGACATGAATAATATGGGGCATTCGAGTTATATGAAAAAGGGGAAGTGAAAGTGGTGACTTCGGTCTCACTATCTGAATGTGGTGACTTCGGTCACATTATTTGAATGTGGTGACTTCGGTTACAATATCTGAATGTGGTGTCTCATGACACAATTATTTATTCTGGTGGCTATGCCACAAAATTTATATGGGCGATGAGCATGTCGACTGCAGCGACTGCCTTCGATGGTGTGTAGCGGATGGAGGGTTGACTTAGTAGTCCCCACTGTGTAGCGGATGGCATCTAGGTTTGGGTTTGGGTTGCATCATTATCTTGAATCATTAAATGTGAAATTATGATATGTATGAATATGATTTGTTATGCCTGAATTTGTTAAGACTTAGTGTTTGTGTACACATTGAGTCTGTTTGACTCACCCCGTTGTGGGAACCTTTTTCAAGTGATGAACAGTGATGGACCGGGACGACAGAACTTGTGGTGGCCGTGCTCAGCTTGAAGTTTTATTTAATTTGGACATTTTATTTTATTTAAGTATTCTACAATTTTATTTTGGGTTTTGTTTTATGTAATAAGGCCATAGTGATGATTTTATTGTTGTTTTAATTACTAGGTTACAAATTTATGTTATTTAAAGATTAAGCCAATTTTATTTAAAATAAACTTTAAATATTTTGTCACCTGAAATAAATGGGTTTTCAATATAAAAATAAACTTGTTTTCAACTCGAGCCTAACCCACAAACAAACTATCTTCAAAACACACAGATTTTCAAAGTAACAAAAGAATTTTGAACCTTTACATCGAGGAACATACCAGATCCGGTCCAGGCTCATGGGCCGGGTGTGGGGTGTTTCAATTTGGTATCAGAGCCCAATTTTAAACTCTCAGCCTTTGGTTTAAGGCCCAAAACGTTTTCAAAGTTAAGCCTAAAAGGGATTTTGTGAATTAAGCAGGTTTTTTTGGCATGGCCCACTAAGTCTCCGACCCAAAGTCCACCAGGTAAGTACTCTGATCTTTTGTGTGATTTATATTATAATTATTAGAAGGGTAGAAATGGAATGGAACGTAGAATAGAGATTAAGTACTTGAACCCTAGGGGTAGTATACCCCAACAAAAACATAAGACTTAAATGCTTAATTAAACAAACCTGTGGTTAAGTCGCCGAGTTAGGGTGTGGCAACCATAGTTCGCATGTCTAGGATTGGTTTCAGTGGGAGCTTGGTATTTAAGCAGTCCTAGTGACTCACCTCCTCTCCACTCGAATCCTACCTGGTGCGTAGCTACGGTTCACCCTAACCAAGAGGACTTAGCTACGGGCTAAACCCAATAACTAAAACCCGAAAGAGAACTAGCCATGTTTTTTTTAGAACCCTAATTTTAAAACTCTTAAAATCATTTTCTTTAATTTGTGAAAACTATTTTTTTCTACACAATTTTCTGAAAAAAAATTTGATTTATAAAATTACAAAAAAATACCCCTAGTGGTAAAATTACAAAAATGCCCTTGGTTTATAAAAATGTCTAAAGTACCCACAGTTCTAATCAACATTTTCATTATTTTATAACAAGTCCAAAAACCCTTATTTGCAAATTATCAAAAATACCTTGATTGTGGAAAATTACGAAATTACCCCTACCCTGCAAATTACCGAAATACCCCCGAGTTACAAAATTACCAGAATGACCCCCGATCTTCAAAAATTTCTGCAACAACACTGATTTGGAGAAGAAATTCTCAAAAAACAACCCCCAAGTTTTGTAAATTCCAAAGTACCTTTGATTTATCAAAATTTACAAATTTACCCGGGTTAATTACCAAAATACCCTCGAATTTCCAAATTTTCCAAAATACCCCCGGGAATGCAAAATTACCCGAATACCTTTATTAACAAAATCTCCAAGGAACCTTATCTTGACAAATTACAAAAATACCCCTGTAGGGCAAAATACTAAAATACCACAGGTAGTGGAAAAACAACAACAATGAAAACTACAACATTTCTCGAATGAACGAAAGTTCATAATTGATTGATGGACGATGAATGTAAAGATGTGTGCATGTATGAATACGAAGAACTACTCTGAACACACCCACACCCAAATTTCACGAGCACGACCGGATCTCGTATGTTCCTCAAGTAAACCTTACAAATTCTTTTGTTACTTTGTGAAAAACTTGTGCGATTTTAAAGTAAATTGTTTGGGTTGGGCTTGTGTTGAAAACTAATTTGAATTTTTATATTAGAAAACCCTTTTAATTTTAAGTGATAAAACATATAGAGTATATTTTAAAATAAAATACTTAGTCTTTAACTCAATCAAAATTTTTAAAACACAATTAAACAACAAGCGTAAATAAAATCGTTCATCATGGCCTTGTGGCCTTATTACATCAAATCATAATTTCCAAATAATTCAAAATACTAAAATAAATTAAGAGTCCATGAAAATATAAACTTCATGTTGTGCATGGCCACCACAAGTTCTGTAGTCCGGTCCATCACTTTGCTCATCACCGAAAAAATATTCCCAACGGGGTGAGTCAAGCAGACTCAATGTGTACACGACACTAAATCATAATAGAATCGGGCATACAATAGTTACACATTCAAAACATAAAATACAAGTTATGATGCATTCCCAAACCTGCACCTAATTATCCATCCGCTAGACACCCCGTACTGCCCACCACACCGTAGGGACTACTAAGTCGACCCTCCTTCCGCTACACACCAAATCGCGGTCTTAGATCACTGCATTCATGGTCTTAGGTCACCACTTTCAGATTCTTCGTGGTCTTAGGTCACCACTTTTCGATATCACGGTCTTAGTCACCTGTTCGTGGTCTTAGGTCACCACATTTACTTCCCTTTCAAAATAAACCCATATGCCCATAATAATATGCATAATATGCCAAAGTTCACATTCTTATCATATTCTCATGTTACAAATAACATTTTCATATTCCTAGTAGAAGTAGGAAACGTGCAGTACTTAGTACCATATCATGGTACTTTAGCCACTTTCATATTCTTAATATCACATATCTTAATTAAACAGCCATGAAACATATTATAAAGTAGTGTAGAATACACACCGATTCATTTAACGAAGTCCTTGAAATCCAGAAGAAAATCGATTCTGATTTAGATCTCAAATCCTACATAAATTCATCACTTTCTATTTAAAAGACCATTCTACCACTAATCCAAATCCTAATAGGATTAGTATTACTTACCTTGTTGCGAATTGAATTTAAGAATCAAATGCTTAACTTTATATTCCTCCCTTGTGAAATCGGCTAAACACCATATTACTCCACGGGTTAGTTTTCGCTTCGATAATAAATCCAAACATTTAAAATAGGCCTTTGGTCGAATGTCTTAAACACATACCTTGTGATCCCAAAAGTACCCTTGGCTATGGAGATGTTGAAACCTACATGATATCTGTTAGATCCACTTCTAACACTTAAAACAAAGCCTTTGGATCTTATAGTTTCTTACCTTAAATCCTTGAATCCAAATTCTCTTCTTGATTAGCGAAATTCCTTAGATCTTAAATCCCAAATTCCTCCTTTAATATTCACCAAGAGACAACCAAAAGGGTGGGTTCCTAAATCTTGATTAAAAGAGATTGAACAACAAGAATCCATTGTTCTTACCTTAATACCACAATCGGACGGCACCCTTGTTTGAAGCCACAAAGATTCGGCTATGGAGACTTAGACAGGATCAAAGAGGTTTCGAGTTTGACAAGAGAAGAGAAAAAGAAGAAAAGATGGATTTTTGCTTAAGGAAAATTTCGACAGAGAAAGAGTGGGCTAGGGAATTTTGGCAATCACTTAGAAAAGATGGAAGAATGGCCTCACTTCTCCTCCCTTAGCCAAATTTACTGTGCTAGAGTCCCCTACTTGGCCACCACTCTTCCTTTGTGATAATATTATCCTTTAATTATCACTTTATTAAAACATTTAATCCAACATTTATCTCTCCAATTTAAAAATCCTTTATTTATCACCCTTTTAATCGAATATTTATGAAAATAAAACACCTCATTTCTAGAAGCATGTGCCGTCCACCTCGGTCTTACGGGAGCAAAATAAAACCTCCTTTATTTGCTTCCCAAGTGACTCGAACCCAGGTCCCTTCCTCTTGCATATGGCGCCATTTCCATAGGCCCTAAGTGACATCTTCAGGCCACTTTTCCAAACCCGTTTGTGTGTCAAATTTCACAAACTTTTTCTTTTAAGGCCACCTTGCCTTAATTTCCCCTTTTAAAACATAAAACTCGTCATTTCTAGGTCATTTCTAAGTTTCCAAAAATTTTCGATCGGCTCTGTAAACTTGACATTTCCTTACATTTCCAAGTTTCCAGAAATGTTCACTTTCCTATTTGCTTAGGTTTCCAAAATGTTCACTTTCCTATTTGCTTATATTTCCAAAATGTTTACTTTCCTATTTTACTTAGGTTTCCAAAATATCAACTTTCCTCTTTTTAACGTAACATTCCCATACATTCTCAGGTTTCCAAAAATATTCAAAATTTATTCATAACTCATAAGACATGTCATTATGTACAAAAATCGAAAATGCATAGGCCCTTTTCAGGATGTTACAACTCCTTAAAACTATTAAACATAAAACTGTTCGTGGTTAATCAAGTGGAACCAAACTAATGTATAAAATTCTTTAATCAGATAAACGCAAGAGGAAGTATGAATTCAAGGGGACGTGGTCGTAACGTACGTGGCATTGGAAGAGGCCGAATGATCGTGTCTGAACCCGTTAGATCGGGTCAGGGATCTGAAAATGAAATGCCACCACCACCATCCCCAGCCACTGATGTGGAATATCAGAACCAGACGGGGGATGATGCAGTGTCACAAGCGATGCTGCGAGTCTTGGAAAGGGTAGTAGGAGCAGGTGGAGGCATGGGAGCTCGAAAATCTGTACCTGAGTGACTCCGAGCCAACGAAGTTGAGGTGTTCCGTAGAGTATCTGGTGTGGCACCCAGTACAGCTGAGTACTAGTTGGAGGCAACCGAGCGCATTATGGATGAGCTCGATCTGACCCCTGAGGAGAAGTTGAAAGGGATGGTGGCACTGCTACGTGATGAGTCATATCAATGGTGGCTCACGGTGCGAGATGGTGCTACAACTGAGGATTTGACCTGGGAATATGTTAAGGCCGCATATCAAAAGAAGTATGTCAGCACAAGGTATACTGATGAGCAAAGGAAGGCTTTTCTAGGACTGGTTCAAGGGAACAAGTCCGTAGCAGAGTACGAAGCTGAATTCCTGAGGTTGAGCCAATATGCTCGAGGAGTAGTGGCTACGGAGCATGAGTGGTGTGTTCGGTTCGAAGATGGTTTAAGGGATGACCTGAGGTTGTTAATCGCTCCACATCAGGAGCGGGAGTTTTTCGCATTAGTAGAGAAAGCTAAGGTGGCTGAAGGAATTAAGGAGTCCGTAAGGGAGAACTCCGATCGAAATAGGCAGAAGAGAGAATTTGAATCGTCAAGGCCATCCAGAAATAAGCAAAAGAGGCCTAGAGTTGAAAGGCCGCGAGGTCAGCAAGTTGGTACAGGAGGGCAGTATCGTCCTTGTGATCAGTGTGGAAAGAAGCACTTAGGAGAGTGCTGGAAAAAGATGGGAGGATATTTTAAGTGTGGGTCAAAGGACCATATGATTAAGGACTGCCCGATGAGACCAGATGAGAATCAACCAGTAGCTCAGAATGTTAATCAGGCTGGTAGAGGTGGACAGCAGCCTCAGAGGGGTCGTGGTCCGAACCATGGAGGAAATGGTTCCGGCCGTGGTCGTGGAGTACCAAGCAGAGGTGCTGAAGGTTCAGATGCAAGGCAGCCAAGGTTGGTTTATGTAGTCGGCTGTCGCGAGGAGAGTGATGTGCCAAATGTGACAACGGGTAAGTTTCTTATTTTCGGAATGCCTTGTTTATTATAGAACTAGTTTGTTCTTGTATTGCTAGTGAATGGTATGAAACCTTGGATGTGAACTTTGGAATTGTGCATAAGAAATGTGTTAGTTTTATTAAGATCGAGTCTTGTGAAGAGCGTAGTGTGGTGAGTTAAGATGTCACATTGTTGTTGTAAGTAATTTCGAGGACGAAATTATTTTAAGGGGGTAGAACTGTAACATCATGAAAAGGGCCTATGCATTTTCAGTTTAATTGTACAAAATGACATGTCTTATGTGTTATGAATGTATTATGAACATTTTTGGAAACTTGGAAATGTAAGAAATGATTTAAATATGTTAAGTTTCAAAAAGAGGAAAGTGAACATTTTGGAAACTTAAGTTAAAAGAGGAAAGTGAACATTTTGGAAACCTGGAAATGTATGGAAATGTTAAGTTTCAAAGAGGAAACTAAGGCAAGGTGGCCTTAAGAAAATTAATAGGAGGAATTTGACACACAAACAGCTTGGAAAAGTGGCTCAAGATACCACTTAAAGCCCAAAGTGGACGCCACAAGCAGTGCAAGTGGGCCTAGGTTCGAGTCACTTGGGAAGCTAAAATAAAAGTTTTATTTTGCTACTAGAAGCAAAAGAGGTGGACGGCACAAGGAACCTAAGTGAAGAGTTTAATTCTCTTTAAAATTCAGCTAAATAGGTGGATAAATGATGGATAAATATTGTTATTTTAAGAGATAAGAGATAATTGGGGATTAAGTCTATTATTGAATAAAGTGATAATTAAAAGATAAAATTTATCACATAGAAAGAGTTGGCCGATTGGGGAGTCTAAGGCTAGTATTTTCGGCCAAAAGGGAAGAATAAGGCCATTCTACCTATTTTCTTCTTCCTTTTTCCTCCTATTCTCTACCGAATTCCCTAAGCAACACCCTCTTTTCTTCATTTGTTTTTGTCAAGCTGAAAACACACCTTGTGTAGCCGAAACTTCATTACCCAAATTGCTCAACTCTTTTCTTCTTCTTCTACTTCTTCTTCTTCTGTTACAAACACAATCAAAAGTCGAATATACTAATAGCCCTAGCCGATTCCTCATTAAGCCTCAAGAGCCGAAGTTGTGATACACATCAAAGCCATAGCCGATTATTGCTAAGGGTTCAAGCAAGGGGTGTGTCAACTTTTGTACTAAGGGTAAGGGTCAGTCATCATTCGGTTTTCATTCTTTTAAGATTTGCCAAAATCTAGGTTAATCCCATTAATATCTTGTTTGTCAAAATTTGGAAAGATCATTTGGGATTTGCTAGTGTTGACTACAAGGAAGGTGAAGTTCTTTTCTTGAAGGTACACCATAGGCCGCATGTTCCCTAGCTATTCGGTGAGTTTCAGGATTTAAAAACAAGGTAAGTACATATATGTACGTTCGGCCAAAGGTCTATTTCATATACTTTAATATTAGATTAAATCTAACATATGGTTATAGGAATTTCGACAGCATTAAGGAAGCAAGGATCCAATTCGGATTTAAGATTTAGAAGGTAAGCACATAGGTATATTCGGCCAAGGCTTATTTTGGATATCTAAATCTATTTCATAATTGTTAAAAAGCCGAAACTAACCTATGTAGAGATCCAGTGTTTGGCCGAATACAAGGAGGAGAATAACAAAGTTTTCAGGATTTGAGTATTAAGAAAATCGGCATTAAGGTGAGTTTTAGTGCACAAATCCTACTAGGATTTGGTATTATGGCCGAATGTGTTTTCCATTAAATATTTAATACGGGCCGAATGTAGGGAGTTAAAGATCTAAGATCGAAATTCGGGATTTCAAGTGAAATCGTTAAGTGAATCAGGTGTGTACCCTACCCTAAGTTTTAATACGTTCATGACTATGTTTTAAATTAAATGTGTTTTTAAGAATGTGAATATGGCTAAGGTACCATGTTATGGTACAAAGTATTCAGGTACGTTTCCTACTCCTACTAGGATTACGAAATATGTTAAATTTAACATGTGAAAAGTGACATGAATGTGAATTTAAGTATGATATGCATGACATGAATAATATGGGGCATTCGGGTTATATGAAAAAGGGGAAGTGAAAGTCGTGACTTCGGTCACACTATCTGAATGTGGTGACTTCGGTCACATTATCTGAATGTGGTAACTTCGGTTACAATATCTAAATGTGGTGTCTCATGACACAATTATTTATTCTGGTGGCTATGCCATGAAATTTATATGGGCGATAGGCATGTCGACTGCAGCGACTGCCTTCGATGGTGTGTAGCGGATGGAGGGTTGACTTGGTAGCCCCACGGTGTGCAGGTTGGTATGGGGATGTGTAGCGAATGGCATCTAGGTTTGGGTTTGGGTTGCATTATTATCTTGAATCATTAAATGTGAAATTATGATATGTATGAATATGATTTGTTATGCCTGAATTTGTTAAGACTTAGTGTTTGTGTACACATTGAGTCTGTTTGACTCACCCCGTTGTGGGAACCTTTTCGGTGATGAATAAAGATGGACCGGGACGGCAGAACTTGTGGTGGCCATGCTCAGCTTGAAGTTTTATTTAATTTGGACATTTTATTTTATTTAAGTATTCTACAATTTTATTTTGGGTTTTGTTTTATGTAATAAGGCCATAGTGATGATTTTATTGTTGTTTTAATTACTAGGTTACAAATTTATGTTATTTAAAGATTAAGCCAATTTTTTTAAAATAAACTTTAAATATTTTGTCACCTGAAATAAATGGGTTTTCAATATAAAAATAAACTTGTTTTCAACTCGAGCCCAACCCACAAACAAACTATCTTCAAAACACATAGTTTTCAAAGTAACAAAAGAATTTTGAATCGGTTTACATCGAGGAACATACCAGATCCGGTCCAGGCTCATGGGCCGGGTGTGGGGTGTTTCAGTGTTAGTCAAAACTTGGAAAGAAGGCTTCGGGATCTGTCCATAAGTCGACCATAAGGAAGGAATCTTCCAAGATCTAAGTGATTTCGACAGATGCCAAGGGGCTAAATAGAAATTTCGGATTTCAAATCACAAGGTAAAGTATATATATATGCAATTATTTTAGCACTAGATCTATTTTCTTACATGATTTAAAAGCCGAAAACTAATCTATGAAGGGATTTAACACCAGCCGATTACAAGGAAGGGAGTCTACAACATTCCGGGATTTGATTAGTAAACAAATCGGCACCAAGGTAAGTTTTAGTGTACTAATCCTACTAGGATTTGGATTTATGGCCGAATGGCTCTTTACTAAGTATTAAATGATTGATTAAATGTAGAGATAGATCTAAGGCATTAGATCAAACTTTTCGGGATTTGGATTGGAAACCTTAAGCAAATCAGGTGTGTACCCCACACTATCTTTTAATAAGAATTATGGCTAAAATTTGATATAAGCATGTTTATAAGAATGTGAATATGGCTAAAGTACCATGCTATGGTACAAAGTACTGTGCACGCTTTCCTACTCCTACTAGGATTATGTTAAATATCTATTATTTACGGACATATGACATTATAACAATGTGAAATAAGAATTTGGCATGTTAATGCATGATATGTATGATATGGGGCATATGGGTTATATGAAAAGGGGAAGTGAATGTGGTGACCTAAGACCACGATATCTGAATGTGGTGACCTAAGACCACGAATTTTATAAGGGCGATGAGCACGCCATTATGGCGACGCCGCCTTCGATGGTGTGTAGCGAATGGAGGTTGACTTAGTAGTCCCCACGGTGCATGCGTGATGGTACGGGTGATGAGTAGCGGATGACATATAGGTTTGGGTTCGGGTTGCATCATTATTTCCTATCTGTTATGTGAATATGCATGTAATATATGAACATATGCCTAAATTGTTAAATTTTAGTGTTGGTTACACATTGAGTCTGCTTGACTCACCCTTGTGGGATTATTTTTCGTAACGATCAAGAATGGACCGGGTCTGGCGGGAGCTTAAAGGTGGCCATGCACAAGAAGGAATTTATTTAATTTGGAATTTTATTTCATTAAGTACTTTGAATTTATTTTTTTGGGGAATTATTTGATGTAATAAGGCCATAGTAAAACTACTTTACTTTGCTTTTATTTATTAAGCTTACAAACTTTTATCTATTAAAAGATTAAGTAAATTTATTTTAAAACAAAGCCTAAACGTTTTGTCACCTAAAGTAAAGGTTTTTAATAATGAAATAAACTTGTTTTCAACTCAAGCCCAACCCAAAACAATCTTTCTTTCAAAACACACAAGTTTTTCCTAAGTAACAAAAGAATTTGAAACGGTTTACACCGGGGAACATACCAGATCCGGTCAAGGCTCGTGGGCCGGGTTTTGGGTGTTTCATAGGGTGTTAGCTATATGACCCAAAATCCCGAAACCGAAATCCCTCATGAGGGATTTATGGTTAATGTGTTAGCTATTAAAATATATGTTTTGTACTACACTAACATTGGCCACATGAATTCCCAAAAAGTTGGTCTCGGATTATGGTTTAAGGTTTGCAGTTTAGAGTTTAGGGTTCGAGTTTTATGGTCTAAGATTTATGGTTTCGGGTTTTGAGTTTGAGGTTTAGGTTTTGGTGTTTGTAGTTTAGGGTATAATATTTAGGGTCTAGGGTTTATGATTTAGGGGTTAATCTTGGAGTTTTTTAGAATATAAATCAAAATAAGATAAATGTAAATTATTATTTTAAAATATATATATCAAAATGGGTTAAATCCCAAAAGCATACATGAACAATGGTTTAGTGTGCAATTGTATACATTAACTTTAATTTGATCCAGATCTTGTAAAATATTAACACAATTATTGATATAATTAACATCATTTTTATTTATATATTGCATACATAAAATTTATATTTATTCAATATAAAAATATATTGATGTATTTATATTTTAAAATAATGTGTATGATTAAATCAAAATTAAAGTTTCAACTATACATTTAAACCACAATTAGAATTTCACATCTAGAATTACACATTAAATCGAAATTCATATATAATTACGAGATGTATACATATAATTAAATGTCATTTATATAAAATCTAAACAACTAATGCACTATACTTAAAAGAATAATGTTGATGTAAAAAGAAAGAAAAAGAAATTAATCCTAAAAGAGTTGATAATGGTAATTAAATTTTAAAATTTAATAATAAAAATTAAAAATTAAAAATTAGTATTTAATATTTAATATTTTAGTTAAAATTTCAATATTCAAAATATGATAAAAAATTCAAAAAATAATAATCTCAAAGAAAAATTTTGAAAGAAAAACTAAAAAAACATAGGTTAAAAATGAAAAAATTAAAATTATATAATAGTGGCATTTTTTTGTAAAATGCCACAAAAATAAAAGATATAGGGCGTTTTAGTAAAAACGCTAAAATTTGTACATACTGATGTAACACCCTAAAAATCGAGTATTTAAATTTGCATGATTTTGGTGTTTAGATTTTAAAGGAAAAATCTTTTATTTTAATTTGGTGCTTATTGAAGTCTTTGAGAGGGTAAAGCATAATTTGAGGAAAGAATAAAATTTATTAATTGAGAATTTATTGAAGTGAAACAAAGGTGATTAAGACTTAAGCTAAATTATGTGCTAAGAGTGTCATAAAATGAGCATATGGCATGGTGGAGTTGGCGCATGGGTTCTAGCAAGGGGAAGAGGTTGAATCCCTTGTATAGCACCTAGATAAAATTTTTTTGTTTTAATTTTACGCTCATGGATAGGAAGTGTCAGCAATGATCAATTAAGGAAGGTGTTGACCATGTTATTTTTGGTTAGTGTATCAATGGATTAAGGAAACAACTAACTTATGGCATGGAATCAAAGGTTTAAGGAAAGATAGGGGGAACATAAGGCACATATCAAGGGAAAATTTTGGAAAGAAATCATGGCCAATTGACCATGTGCTGGACGGCAATTTGGTATAGGAGGGAGCCTAAATTTTGAGTTAGTTTTGGCTGAGAAATTCTTTTCTCTCTTTGGTTGTTCTTTGCACTTTGTGCAGAATTTTTATTTCCTCTCCTATCAACATTCTTCTTGGCCGAATTTTGCATTTGGTAAAGCCAAAATCTTTTGGCCATTTGGTCACTTTTATTCATCTTGTCAATTTTCTTTTGTATTCTCCTTGTGCCGAAATCATCCATACCAAAAATCAGTCTCTTCTTTTTTCTTTTGCCATGGCCGAATGCACTAACTCCTAAAGGTTTATTTTTTTTTCTTTCATCTTCTTTTCTCTTTGAAATCAAACTACCTCATCACCATCTCCTTCTCATATTCTAATTATTTCAATCAAAGATTCTTCATCATCAAACATTCCTTTGGCCGAATGCTAGAGTGCCATAATCGAAATTTATTTTCTCTTTTCTTGGTTGCATAGCCGAATTCTCCAACTCTCACAAACACCATCCTCAATCTTTTCTTTTCGATCGTGGATCATAGGTAAGGGGTTCTTCTTTTTCATTTTCGTTTTAATAAGTGATATTATGGCCGAATATCATTGGTTTATTGAGGGTCTTTTTGGATTGATATAGCGTTCATACTAATAACGTTTCTTTCGTTATTATTTAGTGCAATAACGGAGATTGGAATTCAAGTGATCGGGAGAATCGTGGAAACGTTGGAAACGTTTCATTGTGGTAAGGAAATCCTACTCTTTAAAATCTCTAGAATTATTGATATTATTTTAGATCTAACTAAATTCCTTTGGATCTTGAAGACTTTCAAAATAGGGAAGAAAAGGGCGGTGTTTAGTTATCGTAAGAGGGGTGGATCTGTAAATCCCCCATTCAAACGAAGAGCGGTTTCGGCAGTCCGGGATTTTCCACCGGGTTGCGGGCCATCTTCCGAAGGAAGTCCATTATTCGAAGTGGTACGAACTTCCGAACCATTATACGTTGGTGGATTCTCGACGACGAACGAATCATTAAACGAAGGAAAACCGAAAATCGAAGTGATTCAAAATCAAGAGGGTAAGATTTTGGATCCATTATCGATTAAGATTATTTTTACGAATTAGTTGTCTAACGAATCAAAATATATTTTAGGTGCCGAGGAGCGAGAAGGGTTAGTACTCACGGTATCGAGGTGTGTAATTTTACACTCATTATTTTTGGTTGGATGTCAAATTTGGTATAGAAGTAAATCGTAAAAACGATTAGATCGGTAAAACGTAAAATTTATATTTTGACGAAAATGCGTAAAACGACTAAATCGTGAAAATTACGAAAATACCTCGAGAAATTAATTGTTACTATGAAAATTGGATGTTTCGTGAAAATGGGCCGTAAATACTCTAGTTCGTGAAAATGGGCCGTAAATACTCTAGTTCGTGAAAATGGGCGTAAATACTCTAGTTCGTGAAAATGGGCCAAAATACTCTAGTTCGTTAAAATTTAGCCAAAACACTCTAGTTTGGTAAATGGGCCAAAGCCCACTAAACCGCTAAATGGACAAATTGCTATAATTATGGGCCAAATGAAATGTTATTGATAAACCCACTATGTTATGTATTGTTAATAAATTTTATATTTTAGAGTACATGTATAATTGCATGGGCGGGATATATGAAGAGAAGAATGGCGATTGCCACAATATCGACTTATTGCCTCTAGTTCTAAGTGGTTTCACCACAATATCGACTTATTGCCTCTAGTTCGGTGGCTTCACAATATCGACTTATTGCCTCTAGTTCGGTGGCTATGCCACAATTATAAAAAGGCTTAATGCCTATGATTGGTGTGATGGCGGGGTGGGTTGACTTGATCCCCACAGTGTGATGGTTGGTGCGGGGTGTTAGTGGATGGATATTAGGTATGGGCTGGGAATTTCATTTTACATGCATTATTAATTGTGTTAATTCATGATATATTGTTGAATTCTGAATTGGGCTCAAGCCCACAGATTATGTCTGATAATCTGCCCAATAATGGTGGTAGGTGAGTTACACACGAGTTCTAAGTAACTCATCCCTTTAAATTCTTTCCATCTCGTAATGGAAATTGATGTGGACTTGGGCCGAGGATGACTTCGTGGAGGCCATCTTTGAGAGAGGTTATTTAAACTCGAACTTTCAATAAATATTTTTTCTATTATGGATTATTGTAATAAGGGCCTCTATAAATAACTTTTGGATTTTATGTGTGTTTGGGTTTTAAACTAAACTTTGGACTTTTTAATTAAGGGTGTGATTTTATGATGCTTTATTTAAAATAAATTTTGGTTTTCAAGTATATGAAATTCTCTTATAAATATTTTATTATAGTCAATTCATTAACAAACTATTTAAAAGTTTTGATAATACAATGATTTTCAACTAATGTTTTCAAATATTATCAAATTCAAATACTCTTCAAATTTTAAACCTCAGATATAAAATTGTAGTTTTCAACTCATTAAAGATTTAAGAAAAGCTCGAATCATGTAACAAACCAAATCTAGTCTCAACGCATAGACCGGGTTTGGGTGTTACATTTAGTGGTATCGAGCCCGTTTCAAAAACTCTACTGTGGTTTGGGTTCAAAAATAATTTCGTATGAAAACGCTCAATGTTATTTTTAAAGATCGAGATGGCACCACAAGCATCCAAGCAACAAGCCAAGTAAGTATTATTGCTTAATGATTACTATGATATGATCATAGGAACACTCTAGAACTTCTAGTTTTAGACATGAAAAAGCGTAGAGATTGAGACTATAGGATATGTTGCGAAAACAACTTTATATCTCAAATCTCATAAAATATCGTTAATAAACACCGAAACAAAATTTCTGATTCATAAAACTTGTAATCAGATAAACGAACAAGCTATCATGAGCACTAGAGGACGTGGTCGTGGACGCGGTAGACGTGGCCGTGGTAGAGGCCGAGGTGCTACAACTGAAGCACCAAATCATATGCCAGAAGTGGACGCACCTGCGTCAATAGAAAGTGAGACCGGATCACGTGACCACATGGAAGAAGATAATGCATTGACTCAGGCAATGCTACGAGTCTTGGAAAGGGTCGCTGGAACTAGAATTGGGCCAACAACTCGTGGGTCAATTTCAGAGCGACTTAAGGCGAATAATGCGAAGTTTTCGAGGTGTCTCGGTGTAGCTCGAATGTGGTGAATCTCGGCTCAAGTGGAACGGATTATGGATGATATGGAATGCACGGCTGAGCAAAAACCGAGAGGAGGCTGTATCCTTATTGAGAGATGAGGCGTGTCGGTGGTGGCTCACTGCTCGAGAAGGCAATCGCCACACCGATTAACGGGAATTCTTTAAAGCCGCCTTCCAAGGAAAATACGTGGAACAAGCTATGTAGACGCTCGAAGGAAGGAATTTCAATCTTGTCCAAGGAAGTAAGGCCGTGGCAAGATATGAAGTGAAGTTTTTACGTCCGAGCCGTTATGCCCGGACAATTGTAGCAACGGATCATGAGCGTTGTACGTTTCGAGGATGGACTTAATGATGAGTGAGGGTTCGATTGCTCCACGACAAGTTAGAAATTTTTGACTCTTGTGGAGAAGGCTAAAATAGCCAAGAGGCTAAGAACTCGAGCAGCGTAACCAAGAAAGATCCCAAACAAGAGAGAGACACAACGATCTGGTTCTTCCAAGAGATTTCGAAGAAACCCCGAATGATGAATCGAGTTCAAGGCAAAACCCAGTAGCAAATAATCGAAGTCGAGATTGCACCGAGTGTGGGAAGAGACATTTTGGGGAATGTTGGAGGAAAACGGCGCATGCTACAAATGCGGTTCAATGGAACATCAAGACAAAAGTTGTCCTCGACGAATGGATACGACTCAAGAAGTCCGTAATAGTGATGCACAGATGGCGGAGGTAATCGGCAGCCCACCGAGAGGTCGTGGACCGGTCGTGGTGGTAATGGGGCGGACGTGGTCGTGGTGCACCGGTCGAGGCAATGGTAATAGAGGAAATGCGGATGCAAGATACTGGACTGGTTTATGCGATTAGACGCCATGAGACGGCAATGCACTGATGTGATAACTGATACGTTCTTCATTTTTGATGTACTGTTATTGCTTTAATAGATATTGGCTCTACCCATTCATACGTAGCTAGTGCCATATCCGGAAACACGAATTTAGAATCCAAATTACGAAAATGAGATGACGGTGATTAGTCCTTTAGGACAGGTCAATAATCATTAATAAAATATTTAAAGACGTGCCCTTAAAAATCCAAGAGGAAGTATTCTTTGCAAATTTGATGGAACTACCTTTGGAGAGTTCGATCTCATTCGGGCATGGATTGGTTGGTTAACCATCGGCGCAATTGGATTGTCTTTGAAAAGCGAATGTCGATGGGACCTCGGATGATAAGGAAGACATAATGATTGGTGAGCGAAAGAACTATCGGCAAATGTGGTATCGCATTAAAAGTCGAGAAGTTGGTGCGGAAAGGATACGGAGCATTCCTAGCCTTTATCTGTGCTGTGGATGCCAAGGAATTATCCGTGAATGATGTGAGGACGGTGAAGGAATTTCCCGATGTATTTCCTGAAGAACTTCCTGGTATACCTCCAGATCGGGAAGTAGAATTTGGCATTGAGCTTTTGCCTGGGACAGCTCCAGTGTCCATTGCTCCCTATAGAATGGCGCCGAAAGAGTTGGCTGAGCTCAAAGCTCAAATTCAAGAATTGCTGGATCGGGGATTCATTCGACCAAGTGTGTCTCCGTGGGGAGCACCAGTCTTGTTCGTCAAGAAGAAGGATGGATCGATGCGTATGTGCATTGACTACAGACAGTTGAATAAATTGACGATCAAGAATCGGTATCTCTCGAGAAATTGACGACTGTTTGATCAATTAAAAGGAGCTTCGCTTTTCTCAAGATTGATTTAAGGTCGGGTTATCACCAACTTAGGGTAAAAGAAGCGGACATTTATAAGACGGCATTTCGGACACGTTATGGACACTATGAGTTTGTAGTGATGCCATTTGGATTAACCAATGCACCAAATTGCATTTATGGACATGATGAACCTAGTCTTTCAACCATATATAGACCGGTTTGTGGTAGTGTTCATAGATGATATATTGGTTTATTCGAGAAATGAGGAGGAACATGACCAGCATTTGCGGATAGTATTACAACTACTTCGTGATAAGCAATTGTATGCCAAATTTGGTAAATACGAATTTTGGCTAAAGGAGGTGACTTTCCTTGGTCATGTAGTATCGTACCAAGGAATAAGGGTGGATCCTCGGAAAATTGAGGCTATTCGGATTGAAACCACCAACATCGATGGCGAAATTGGAGTTTCTTGGGTGCAGCCGGATACTATAGGCGTTTTGTAGAGGGTTTTCGTTGCTTGTCGCACCTAACTAAAGCATTGCGAAAGGAGCTCCGTATATCTGGTGAAAAGCAAAGAAGAGAGTTTTGAGAAATTGAAGAAGATTCTCGTGAAGCTCGGTTTTTAATTCAACCCGAGGTGGAAAAGAATTCACTGCTTATTGTGATCGTCTCACACGGTGCAGGTTGTGTATTGATGCAAAATGGAAAAGTGGTGGCCTATGCTTCTCGTCAATTGAGACCACACGAAGTAAACTACCCTACTCATGATTTGGAGTTAGTGCCGTTGTCTTTGCTCTAAAGATTTGGAGGCACTATCTCTATGGTGAGAAGTCCGTAATCTACACGGATCACAAAAGTCTTAAATACCTCCTTACCCGAAGGAATTGAATTTAAGACAAAGAAGATGGGTAGAATTGTTAAAGGATTACGATTTCTCCATCGAATACCATCCCGGAAAGGCTAACGTGGTAGTAGACGCGTTAAGTCGTAAGGCGGTATCTGAATTAAGAGCTTTGTTTGCCCATTTGAGTCTCAGATGAGGATGGCGGTTTGTTAGCGAACTTCGTGAAACCTCTGTGGCTGGAACAAATCAAGGAAAAACAGACATCAGATGAGAAGTTGGGACCTTTACTACGACAAGTTGAAAATGGTGAAATTGAGGATTTTGGAATAAACACGGAGGGTGTGTTGTGCTTTCGAGGGAGAGTATGCATGCCTAAGGATCTAGATTTGAGGCAACTGATTCTACGGGAGGCGCATAGTAGCCCTTATGCTATGCATCCCGGAGGAAATAAGATGTATCGAGATCTCCGTGAAACGATATTGGTGGCGGGGTTGAAGCGTGAGATTACCGAGTTCCGTGGGAAAATGTTTGACTTGTCAGCAAGTGAAGGCAGAACATCAATTACCGTCTGGATTGTTACAACCGATAAAGATTCCTCTTTGGAAATGGGAGAGGATAACTATGGATTTTGTTAGTGGGTTACCGTTAACACCTACTAAGAAAAATTCCGTTTGGGTAATTGTTGATCGGTTGACGAAGACTGCTCATTTCTTGCCAGTTCGTACGGATTATTCATTGCAGAAATTGGCGAAACTTTACGTATCCGAAATTGTGAGGTTGCATGGGTACCTGTATCTATTATAACGGATAGGGACCCTAGATTTACATCACGATTCGAAAGCTCGCATGAAGCCTTGGGGACAAAGTTGAATTTCAAGACGGCTTTTCATCCTCGATCGATGGTCGATCGGAAAGAATAATTCGAGATATTGGAAGATATGTTAAGAGGATGTGTAATCGACTTCAGGGGTAGTTGGGAGGATTATCTATCACTGGCAGAATTCGCGTATAACAACAGCTACCAGTCTAGCATTCAGATGGCACCTTACGAGGCATTGTATGGTCGTAAGTGTCGCTCTCCTATTTGTTGGACTGAGTTGGGCGAAAGACAGATGTTAGGTCCCGAGATGATATCGAGACCGAGGATAAGGTAAAAGTTATTCGAGCACGGTTGAAAGAAGCCTCGATAGATGTAAGTCGACGCAGATCCGAAGCGAAGGGACATCGAGTATAGTGTGGAGATCGGGTTTTCTTGAAGGTATCTCCTTAGAAAAAGATCTTGATTCGGAAGGAAGGGCAAGCTAAGTCCTAGATATATTGGACCTTATCGTGTCTTTGAAGCGTGTTGGTCGATGGCATATCGATTGAGTTACCTCGGGAGTTAGATCAAATTCACAATGTCTTTCATGTTTCCATGTTGAGGCGTTATAGATCGGATCCTTTGCACATTATACTGGTAGAGGAATTGGGTCGTATTGATTTGTCCTTTGAAGAAGAACCAGTGGAAATCCTAGAACGAGATGTCAAGGTATTAAGGAAGAAAACCGTGCCGTTGGTCAAAGTTCTATGGCGTAACCACGGAGTGGAAGAAGCTACGTGGGAGCCAGAGGATGCAATTCGGCAACAATACCCTCACCTTTTTCAACTGTAAATTTCGAGGACGAAATTTTCTTTAAGGAGGTAGAGTTGTAACACCCTAAAAATCGAGTATTTAAATTTGCATGATTTTGGTGTTTAGATTTTAAAGGAAAAATCTTTTATTTTAATTTGGTGCTTATTGAAGTCTTTGAGAGGGTAAAGCATAATTTGAGGAAAGAATAAAATTTATTAATTGAGAATTTATTGAAGTGAAACAAAGGTGATTAAGACTTAAGCTAAATTATGTGCTAAGAGTGTCATAAAATGAGCATATGGCATGGTGGAGTTGGCGCATGGGTTCTAGCAAGGGGGAAGAGGTTCAATCCCTTGTATAGCACCTAGATAAAATTTTTTTGTTTTAATTTTCTGCTCATGGATAGGAAGTGTCAATGATCAATTAAGGAAGGTGTTGACCATGTTATTTTTGGTTAGTGTATCAATGGATTAAGGAAACAACTAACTTATGGCATGGAATCAAAGGTTTAAGGAAAGATAGGGGAACATAAGGCACATATCAAGGGAAAATTTTGGAAAGAAATCATGGCCAATTGACCATGTGTGGACGGCAATTTGGTATAGGAGGGAGCCTAAATTTTGAGTTAGTTTTGGTGAGAAATTCTTTTCTCTCTTTGGTTGTTCTTTGCACTTTGTGCAGAATTTTATTTCCTCTCCTATCAACATTCTTCTTGGCGAATTTTGCATTTGGTAAAGCCAAAATCTTTTGGCCATTTGGTCACTTTTATTCATCTTGTCAATTTTCTTTTGTATTCTCCTTGTGCTTAAAATCATCCATACCAAAAATCAGGTCTCTTCTTTTTCTTTTTGCCATGGCCGAATGCACTAACTCCTAAAGGTTTATTTTTTTCTTTCATCTTCTTTTCTCTTTGAAATCAAACTACCTCATCACCATCTCCTTCTCATATTCTAATTATTTCAATCAAAGATTCTTCATCATCAAACATTCCTTTGGTAGAATGCTAGAGTGCCATAATCGAAATTTATTTTCTCTTTTCTTGGTTGCATAGCCAATTCTCCAACTCTCACAAACACCATCCTCAATCTTTTCTTTTCGATCGTGGATCATAGGTAAGGGTTCTTCTTTTTCATTTTCGTTTTAATAAGTGATATTATGGCGAATATCATTGGTTTATTGAGGGTCTTTTGGATTGATATAGCGTTCATACTAATAACGTTTCTTTCGTTATTATTTAGTGCAATAACGAGATTGGAATTCAAGTGATCGGAGAATCGTGGAAACGTTGGAAACGTTTCATTGTGGTAAGGAAATCCTTCTCTTTAAAATCTCTAGAATTATTGATATTATTTTAGATCTAACTAAATTCCTTTGGATCTTGAAGACTTTCAAAATAGGGAAGAAAAGGCGGTGTTTAGTTATCGTAAGAGGGTGGATCTGTAAATCCCCATTCAAGCGAAGAGTGATTTGACGGTCAGGATTTTCCACCGGGTTGCGGGCCATCTTCCAAAGGAAGTCCATTATTCAAGTGGTACGAACTTCATAACCATTATCGTTGGTGGATTCTCGATGACGAGCGAATCATTAAACGAAGGAAAACCGAAAATCAAGTGATTCAAAATCAAGAGGGTAAGATTTTGGATCCATTATCGATTAAGATTATTTTACTGAATTAGTTGTCTAACGAATCAAAATATATTTTAGGTGCCGAGGCGAGAAGGGTTAGTACTCACGGTATCGAGTGTGTAATTTCACACTCATTATTTTTGGTTGGATGTCAAATTTGGTATGGAAGTAAATCGTAAAACGATTAGATCGGTAAAACGTAAAATTTATATTTTGACGAAAATGCGTAAAACGACTAAATCGTGAAAATTACGAAAACGCCCTCGAGAAATTAATTGTTACTATGAAAATTGGATGTTTCGTGAAAATGGGCCGTAAATACTCTAGTTCGTGAAAATGGGCCGTAAATACTCTAGTTCGTGAAAATGGGCCAAAATACTCTAGTTCGTTAAAATTTAGCCAAAACACTCTAGTTTGGTAAATGGGCCAAAGCCCACTAAACTGCTAAATGGACAAATTGCTATAATTATGGGCCAAATGAAATGTTATTGATAAACCCACTATGTTATGTATTGTTAATAAATTTTATATTTTAGAGTACATGTATAATTGCATGGGCGGGATATATGAAGAGAAGAATGGCCAGTTGCCACAATATCGGCTTATTGCCTCTAGTTCGGTGGCTCTGCCACAATATCGGCTTATTGCCTCTAGTTCGGTGGCTCTGCCACAATATCGGCTTATTGCCTCTAGTTCGGTGGCTATGCCACAATTATAAAAAGGCTTAATGCCTACGATTGGTGTGATGGCGGGGTGGGTTGACTTGATCCCCAGGTGTGATGGTTGGTATGGGGTGTTAGTGGATGGATATTAGGTATGGGTTTGGAATTTCATTTTACATGCATTATTAATTGTGTTAATTCATGATATATTGTTGAATTCGAATTGGGCTCAAGCCCAAATTATGTCCCGATAATCGGCCTAATAATGGTGGTAGGTGAGTTACACTGCGAGTTCTAAGTAACTCATCCCTTTAAATTCTTTCCATCTCGGGTAATGGAAATTGATGTGGACTTGGGCGAGGATGACTTCGTGGAGGCCATCTTTGAGAGAGAGGTTATTTAAACTCGAACTTTCAATAAATATTTTTCTATTATGGATTATTGTAATAAGGGCCTCTATAAATAACTTTTGGATTTTATGTGTGTTTGGGTTTTAAACTAAACTTTGGACTTTTTAATTAAAATTTGTGATTTTATGATGCTTTATTTAAAATAAATTTTGGTTTTCAAGTATATGAAATTCTCTTATAAATATTTTATTATAGTCAATTCATTAACAAACTATTTAAAAGTTTTGATAATACAATGATTTTCAACTAATGTTTTCAAATATTATCAAATTCAAATACTCTTCAAATTTTAAACCTCAGATATAAAATTGTAGTTTTCAACTCATTAAAGATTTAAGAAAAGCTCGAATCATGTAACAAACCAAATCTAGTCTCAACGCATAGATAGGGTTTGGGGTGTTACATACTGATCTCATTTTTTCTCTACTAAGCCCTATAACCCCGATTTCTATTTCCCCCAACCCTAATTTTCTTAAGTCCAAAAATTTCCCTATATCGTTTCCCAAAATCCCCAAACCAAAATCCCCTAAACTAGTTTTCCCCACCTTTCAATCCAGTTTTTCTATATTCTATCTTACCTGCATTCTTCCTGCTGGAGCTTCATGGTATGTCTTTTTAGTGTTCTCTTACACCTTGTCACTTTTATTTTGTGGTGCTAAAAGTCCGAATGTTTTGGCGGGGAATGCGTGCTTTAAATCACCACAATCGGTCGGTTTAACATGTTCAAATGGACCTTCTAAGCGAAATCGATATAGTTAGCGACACATTACCATTTCTATCTGCGATAATGAACACAAATCGGGCTTCACCTATTATCGTTCTACTCATATTTCTTATAGGTGAACTGAAGAAGAACAAGACTAAGACCTGCAGCAGCACCTTCCTCAATCTATTCAATTTAGAACAGGTAAACTTGATTGTTTTTATTTTTAATTTCTCATTTTCTTCTTTTTTAATCCTTGATGGCGTGGGTATTTTATCTTTCTTTCATTTACTCATAATCTGCTTCTATATACAAATTAAATGGTTTTTGAATAGCTGGTAAGATTAGCCTCTTCTTTTTTTAATAAATCTTGTATATTTAACTCTTCTTTTCTTTTTCCTTTTTTGGGCATGACTTAACACAATCGTTATTCGTTAATTTCTTCCTAAATGGCTGGAAAAAAACCAAATCTTTGATTTTTTGTGTTCTTTTAGCCGTCGTTCCTAATTGTCTGGAGCTAGACCGATCGGAATTTAACTTCCGTTGTTTTATTGTCGAGAAACTTTGTCTCATCATCGTTGCTTTCTATTAAAGCAATTGTAACTGGAGCTGGTAAAAGGTGGGGATCATACAACTACAAACAAAATGACAAAAGCTAGACCTTTTTTTTTCTTCTTCTTTATAAGTGGGGGAAGATAGATTAATTTTATAAAAGTTAAAATGCAACAAATTATATTTTATTAAGTATCATCACACCCATAAACATTTTTAATTCTTTTAATTTTATAATTTTCTTATAGAGTTTATAATTAAAATGAATATCAGGTCTCTTGTGTGGATGGTATTTTTTATTAATAAATATTCACATCATGAATTGTCTACCAAATCAATAGTGGATAAGCAACCTCTAGTCTATAACTCATTCTACAATGTTATATTTCGATTTTCTCTATTGATTTTCTCTCTCAATTTGTTGTTCTCTTGAACTTTCTTTCTCTCCAAACACACTCTTCAGTTAGGAATCATTTAAGTTTTTTTATTTAAGATATCCAAACACACTCTCAATTTCTTTCTTTCTCTCTCAATTTTCGTTTATTCTTACGGAAGTCTCTTGTTTTCTATTTTCTAAACTCATTTTTGCCTTTGTTGATTTGTCGATTTTATTTTCTTATAATTTTATCCATTTGTGGTGGTTTCAAAGACTTTTATAACCGCAAAAACTATGTTGAATGCTTGAACATTAAGGAGTGGATTTCATCGCTCTTGGGTTAGTAACACTAGCTATTTATTCGACAATGTGCATGCGAAGGCGGTTTGAGGTTCTGCTACATTTTACGTGAATACGTCGTAACTATTTCTCGGTCTAAAAATTAAGAGTGACAATGCATTGAGCAAAATAGATATCTTCTCATTTTGAATGCTTATAATAAGTTTTTTATTTTTCAATCTTTTAGGAATCATTCTCAATATTCAAGGAATAAATGTAATTTACCATGTTAATTACTATGGTATGATCGGGCTTTCTTATTAAGCCACTTGTAATTGTAATATTTCGTATTCGCAGTTGCAAAACACATGGTGGCGGTCGGTACTAATCTTACGGTATTATTTTTACCTTTAACTTCTTCATTTGAATGATTAAGCATTTGCCGCACTACTATGTACATATTGAATTGTTTGTTTTGGGTTTTTGTGCTACAAATCAAACATTGCTAAGGTGTTAGAGGACAGTGTAACTTGTTTGATAAAATGAAAATGTTTATTCTCTTTTTGCTTGAAGCAGATGGCCCCTTCTTATGCATTGCTCTTTCACTTTTTGAATATCCATGCTTCATAGCATTGTATTTATTCCCTTCCTTGGCAATTGCTAAAGGGCCAATAAACTAGACTGTACATTACATATTATATGCTAGTATTGATCCTATTCAACTTATAAATGTTTTCCATGCAGCTTGTTGAAAAGTTCAGAATTGACCCTAATAATGCATTTGCATTACGGGATTGGGTTGGTGGTCGATACTGATGGTAAGTATTATTCCCTCTCCCCTTGCTTACCTCTAAGCATCATTTATGATCTTGATGACTTTGATCATAGGACCAGTTTTATTTGCCTTTGATGGTCTAGACAGCCTGTTATATCCTAACTCATGCAGGTTTATTCATGGTGTTCCTGTTGGACCTGTAAGTGATCGGTTTGGAGGGTTGATTTTATCTTTATCGATAAATCACCAATTCTCTCAAGTCTCTACCAAACAATTTTCTTTTGGTTCTATTCAGTTCCTTTGCCTCATTTGAGTCCCAAAATTTTGAAACATAATGTTTGTCTATGGAAATAATATAATTTTAAGAAAAAAGGCTTTCAAGTTAATAAAAAATTAATAAATTTTTTTTTATCCCAAATCTATATATCAATATTTAAAAGATAGTCACTATATATATATACTAGGGTGCGAGTTTTTTTATTTTACAACTAGGATTAGAAAATCATTTGCGGCCTTTAACTTGAAATTTTTGAGAGAGAAATTTGTATATAATTTTGTTGCACAAAGGCACTAAACGTTGAGGTTGTTCTCTATGTACTAGTTTTTTTTTTCCTAGTATTGTAAGAACCTTGTGTGAACCATAGCAACCTTGAACATTGAAATGCAAGTTTGCTTCATTTGTCATGAATATAAGTTTTGCTTGCCACATGTTTTCCTTCTACATGTTTTTTTTTTCCTTTGTGTAACCTTGGTTTGATAAGAGTTATCCACAATTATATGTGGCAACTTGTTCACCTACTCGAGATGCTGGAGCAGGTTACGTGGCTTGGGGTTACTCAAACCTTGTAGGACCTGTAAGTGGATACTTGTTTTTTAGCTCTGTTGTGGGTTTATGAATAAAAACGCTTTTCTCCTGTAATACGAATTCCTGAATCTTTTATGGCTTAAAGTGTGTTGAGCAAACAAATACATACTGTTTCTCAATGAATCTTATAACTAGGTCTGGTTTTAAATTCCATGTGGGGTTTTTGTTTTTATTAATATTAATGGGTTAAGTTTTAGGTATTTGAATATTATTAATATTAATTGGTTAGGTTGATGATGATGATCCCCAAGCATTACACTGCACATGTGAATTGATTATAGTTTACTATTTTGATTCAATTTTAAACTGTCTCCATGTCCTTTTCAATTTTTTGTTATTAAGAAATTCACTTTTTTTTTTATAGGAATATGTTTTTGATATGGTTGCAGATTCTTACATTCTCAGAATGGGTTTTGTTTTTGTTTTTTATCTTTATTTGTGTTGAATGACTCGAAGCAAGGAACACGGAATTGGTGATTGTATCGTGTGTTTGAGCATATGCATTTGTGTGTGTTTCTAATTTTAGTTGTTTCTATACATTTTTGATAGCTTAGGAAGTTTGCTTAGCACTGAATTTGTTGTTGTGTTTTTTCTTTTGTCAAGGTGGGGCTATTGCTGACTTGATATAGTAACTGTGAGTGAGAATGCTTTAACCGTCCATGAACCAAAGCTAAAGGTTTGTCTATTATCCACAGAAGTTTTTGCGACCTCATTATATGTTTCTGAGATGAATATTTTAAAACTATTTGTGCTTGTTTGATATATTATTTTCTTTGATTCCATATTTAATTGGAGTTTGAAATTTATATAGTATGAGGTATTAACTTATTAAAATTTAAATAAATATAATATGTAAAATACATTATTAATAAAAGGAAATTATAAAAAATTAAGGTTTAAAATAGTTAGAAATACAATTGTATAAATTCAACTACAATTATAATTAATGTGTCGATGATTACGAAAACATATTTAGTGTCGAAAGCGGATAACTAGAAAATATCATCCCAAATCAATAACCATTTAATAACTACATAGTTAAAGAAGAGATCCAGAGCTTCTCTTTGGTATGTACTCCTTTCTTCAATCCCATTTCAGAATTTCATAGGAAAAGGGAAAGCTTTTTAGTTTCATTCTCTTTATCTATTCCCAAATTTCATGTCTTTGAAATTTCTCTTACCTTCTTGTATTTTTAATTAACTTCCTCGGATCTTTGAGCTACCAGGATGGTTAACATGCTAAATTTGGCCTTCTTAAGGCTTTTTTTTCCATATCTTTGTACTTGTATACTTTAACTGCTGTCTTAGTCGTATAACATAGTCATTAGGGACTTTTTCCAGAACATACAGTTCATGGTTTCTATAAATCTGAGTAAATGCATAGCTTTCGTTTTTCGCTGTGATAAATTATGGGTTTGCGTTAATGCTTGAAACCTAGGCTGATCAATGAAATCAGATTTCAAAATTGCAAAACCAATTGGAATGTTTAATAATGTAGGTTTTATATAAGAATGATTCTTTTTTTTTGTTTCTTCCTAGAATTTTGCTCTGTTCTAGAGATATAATTATGTTCCATAATGCCGTTTTTAACACTTGGAAATGGTATTCATGATTCCGTATGGGGATTAACAAAAAAAATTGAATATGGTTTATATATATTTGTATAGATTGTAGTTTTAATCTATATGAAAGTCTAATGTTAAGCATGAGATAGTAGTAGCTGCTACAAGCTAGCTTTTTAGCTATTTAATTCTGTTTGATGTAAATTCACTATATTTTTTTAGATTCTAACTTATTCATGCCTATGCTAATTGCTAACTGGTGTTTCACTAACATGGGAAACTGGTTTAACATATAAAAAGGTTAAAACAGAGAAATTTTGGTCGTTCCATTGCATATATCAAACATGTTTCTTACCAGTTGAGTGTCATGCACCTGCCTTTGAAGGGTTAAAAAGAATGGATCAGATCCATTATTCCATGGAAAATGAAATACAAGAAAGGTGTAGGGTGGATATATATATATATATATATATAGAAAATTTCAAGGAAACAGTGCTCTATGCCAAATTGAAGAGGTACTCATTTTTTATGACATTGCTTTTGCTTTATTCTACTTTTGTTTGTTCTCTCTAGACTAATTTCATATACATGTCTTTCAGGGCCTTTTTTTGGGTTCCTTGTGTGATGCAAACAATAAGGGTGCATTGAAAAGCTCCAATGTAACGCATATCTTAACCGTGGCTAACCTATCTCTTCCTTTGTATCCAAATGAGTTTGCTCATAAAATTATCGAAGGTATCATGGATTCTTGCTTGTTCTAGCAAAAATTTCTTAGTTCAGATCGAAGTTTATGCTTTTTAGCAAATAATTTTTACTTTTACAGACATTGTTAGAGCATCACTAGTTCAGCTTGCATTAATGTTATTTCGAAACCTTTTATAGTTGGTCACAAATGGGAATTTACTTATTATATCAACAATATGATTTAAACATTAAAAGAAGAAAAAGAAAAGCTTGTAGTAGTATCTTTTTGTTCGATAATAGCTTTTATATTATGTTATCTAAGTACATCATGTTGAAAGCTTTTGTTTCTCGATCCTTACAGTGTGAAGGTGGTTATTGCTTATCTAATGGAAAAGTATGGTATGAGGTTTTCTCAAGCTTTGGAACACGTAAAGTGTAGACGACCTCAAGCATCTCCGAATTCTGGTTTCATTTTACAGCTACAACAATTTGAAAAAACCCTTCGAGGTTGATCATTGTTCGGTCACTTCCTAGGCCCTTCAAAGTACCTCGATCATGATTCCTTATGTGTCTTGTTCATGAATTTCCATTTTAATACGTTCATGAATTTTTATTTTAATACGTCTTCAAATTAAATTATACATTTCTAAATTGGATTTGTAGCGTTTTTATAATATTTTATTTTTTATTTTTCATGACTTTTAGCGGCATTTTTGGGAAAAGCGTCACTAAAAGTATAATATTTAAATTTTTTTTATTTTTTATAACTTTTAGTGGCGTTTTTTCAAAAACGCCGCTAAAAGTATAATATTTTAAATTTTTTTATTTTTATGACTTTTAACGGCGTTTTTGGTAAAAGCGCGTAGCTAAAATCATATTCTTCATGACATTTTTGCAAAGTTGCTAAAAGTCGAGCCTAAAAAACGCCGCTAAAAGTCTATTTTGCTGTAGTGAGATCTCGATAAGTTATGTCAATTTGAGAAAATGTGAAACCGAATAATAAAAGTGGTTGACAATGATTTTGCATGCAATATTATTATTTAAATAATGAAATAAAATGAGGATCTTGAATAAATCTATTGAGAAATACAGATATAGATTACATTGATCAAAATAGAAAGATGAAACTCAAATACAATTAAATTCGTGGACTTTTTGGACCAGTAGTCCAAATATTTAAAGGTATAAAGCCAGTGAGGATGCAATTGAAATAGTTTTGCAAAATCGAAATAAAAATATGAAGTTTTTCGCTTAGTCCTTGTATTGATTATGAAAAGATATAATATTCTTTTGTGGTGGATGCAATAACCTTTAGATATATTATTAAATTGACAATTCATAAAAGATTTAACTTCCGTCTAATGGTTATTGTTACAACCTTTTATGAATCACTATATAGTAAAGTTTATATTAAAATCCTTGAAGAATTTAGGATGCCAGAAGCATATTGAAATTCTCGAAATTATTCATTTATATGAATTAAAATAATTTGAACATATGTGGTAAATTTGACTTAGCGAATAGCAGTTGAAGGAGGATTATAAAATGATCCAAAATACCTATTTTTGTTTTTATAAAAGAATCATGATTAAAGTTTGTTATGATAATTGTTGAATCTCCTGAAGAGATATATTTCCCCAAAATTTCCTCACTCATGACTTTTAAAAGAATGGTAATATAAATGCTTAGCAAATACATTCAAATACTCATTTGAAAAACTAATATTCAAGATTGAATACGTAGAATATGAGAAAATATGTGATATCTTCATGAGGGAGAGTAAATACGCGTTACACTCTTTTTTCCTTATTCGAGGTTTTGTCCCATTGGGTTTTCCTTGTAACACCCCTAACCCATATCCGTAACCGGATTAGGGTTGCGAGGCATTTACAAAGGAAATACAGCTTTCATATAATCATATAATCACATGGAACCTATACACAAATACATATACAGATACATCGTTTTACTAATTTAAATATTAGTCTTAAAATATTAATCACACCGGATATACTAATCATATCTCAAAGTTCAATCAGATTTATTTCAATTTTATATCATTTTATCAAGTCAATATACATGTCTTAAAATACATACATGAATCATGAGCTTATCATATTAATGACATATTCGAACCAAGCATACAATGTTTATTAGCCATGTACAAATGAAATCTGAGTCAAAAATATTTTCTACTTAATTCAATGTATGGCCTAATACATAACTCATGAGGTTTATTTCTACATTTCACATTTAAGCTAAACATGAATATTTAATTATTGATATTACACAATTAAACAAATTATGCCTAAGTGACATAACTAACCTTTATATGCATCTATCATATATGTATTCGATATATCCTAGGTTATAACAAATATACCCACATACAATTCATATTATCCATACATCTTACTCATTTATGTAAATTAACTTATACCTAAAACATTCATATAATATCATAACATCATCGAACTATGAACAAACACAGCTATGGTTCAATATAATCGAGTATACCATTGATTAATCATACCACCATACCTAACTCAAAGGTTCATTTCATAAACAAACATTTCCTTACCATATTCTATTAAAACTTTGATTAAAAGCGCACAAACATTAACGACATAACCCGACCATTATAACAAGAGCATGAAAACATACTTAACTAAAAATTTAGCCATATTCGCATGCTATTATATACATGAACACAAAAGTTTTCATCAATACAAAGACCAAGTCTTTCCTATACATGCCTCCATCCAAAAACCAAAATGAAAGAGTACCAAATTAGATTGATAGTGTGGACGACTTTCTTGGCGATCCCGATGAGTTTGTAGCTGCACCTAGTCTATAAAAGCAGGAAAACATTTCACACAAATAAGCTTACTAGCTTAGTAAGTCCTAAACTCTTGATAATATAACATTCAAACATTAAACATTTAAATTATTCAACTTAGACATTAGCATAAACATTTAAGTATATTGATTTATACAGTACGAATACTAATGGTTCATTAATCTAAGTAATTATACTTCAATCCATAAACCTGTATCTCTTCGAAGCACAAACTAAGTATATTACAAGATTCATATGATTCGAATCGTATGAATACAGGATTCATATCAACCATGTTAACATACTAAAATTTCTTTCACTCATAACATTTCTGTTTATAAACCGAATCTCCATAATAATAATACATTCAAACTCAAATAAAATCATATAATGCTTATTCACATCAATCTTAACCTTCAATGTACTTAACATTGTTCTCATAGTATTTACTTGACTCAAGTAAAATTAAACATAACATACCTTACATGCTTACCTGAGCCATTAACTAGATACATTAGCTATAGTTTGCCTTGAACAAAATTCGGTTTCTCTTTTGTAAAACACATCACAGGCATCAAGCCTGCTAGGCATAAAAGCCCGATAAGTAACACCGGCACAAGGCCTGCTAGGCGTAAAAGCCCGATAAGTAACACCTAAGCACAAGGCACGCTAGGCATAAAAGCCCGATAAGTAACACCGGCACAAGGCCTGCTAGGCGTAAAAGCCCGATAAGTAACACCGGCACAAGGCCTGCTAGGCGTAAAAGCCCGATACCTATCAATGTGGTCAAACATTCCATAAACACTTCATAACTATTTTATATATATATATATATATATATATTTATCCAATTCAATTGAGCTCACTCACATTAAACCAATAAAATCATTATGCCATTATACAATCCAACAATTCACATTGAAACACTTATTCACATCACATAACCAATTAATAATCACTTTAGTATACCTATATATATATTCGCCATGACATAAATATGTACTAAAATTCATCAAATATTATTATTTAATATATTCATAAATAATTAAATTTGAAGGACTTACCTCGGTTGTCGATAGTCCGTCTTGAATCCGGCTATTCGAGAACCTTCGTCTTTCCCGATCTAATTCCGTTTTCTTTGCTCTTGATCTAATACACATTAAAATTTAGCTCATTCAAATACATTTCATCTCAATTTAGTCCCAAAACACACAAACATTTTACCCCTACTATTTCAATACTTTGCAATTTAGTCCTATTTGCATAAAACTCAAAATACATCAAATTTCCCATACTCCTTAAGGGTAATGTGTATATGGACTATACAAGTCTATTTATTTCATTTATTTTGCAATTAAGCCCTCTAAAATTTTATTTTTACAAATTGGCCCTAAAACACAAATTCACCAAAACTTCCAACACATAATATACTAATTTTAACCTATCTTTCATCTAAATTCATCAAACATTAAAATCATATAAACCTATCAATAGCCAATTTCAAGCATGCTTAGATTCAAAAATTTCAACATGGGTCACTATGGTTTGAAGCAACGATCTCAAAAACATAAAAATTAACAAAAATCGAGTTCAAACTAACCTTGAAATCAAGCCTTCAAATGCCGAAAATCAAAGAACAAAGACTCCTTTTTTTTTCTTTCAACATTTGGCCATCAACTAAAAAGATGAGAATGGCCATTTGTTTTTGTTTTATTTAACATATAATACATTATTATTAAATTACCTAATCAACCTTAAGTTAAAAATAACCAAACAATATAATTTAAGGACAAACTTGTCCATGGCCGGCCACTAACCCTTAAAATGGGTTATTTACCCTTTTTACACCTCATTTTATAAAGCCATGCTCAAATTAACACCTTTCACTTTAGTATGCTACTTTTACGCTTTACGTGATTAAGTCCTTTTTATCAAATTAAGCACTTAAACGATAAAATTTTTTCTACGAAACTTTCACACACATTAATTCACATATAATAGACTCAAAATATAATATTAAAATATTTTTTAGACTCGAATTAGTGGTCCCGAAACCACCGTTCGACTAGGGTCAAATTCATCATTACAACTCTCCCCTTTAGGATTTTCGTCCCCGAAAATCTTACCGTTAATCAAAGTTGGATATTGTTGCCTCATTGAATCTTCAGGATCCCACGTAGCCTCTTCAACTTCGTGTCGATTCCATAATACTTTCACTAATGGAATTCTCTTATTTCTCAACTCTTTTATTTCCCGAGCTAAGATACGGATCGGTTCTTCATCATATGTCAAATCAGATTCGATTTCAATCTCTGACGGTGTGATCACATGAGACGGGTCTGATCTGTACTTACGAAGCATTGAAACGTGAAATACGTCATGTATCTTTTCTAACTCAGAGGGCAATTTCAATCTATAAGTAATAGTCCCAATACGTTCAATGACTTCATACTGTCCGATAAATCTCAGATTCAACTTGCCTTTCCGACCAAATCGGAGTACTTTCTTCCACGGGGAAACTTTTAAAAATACACGATCTCCTACTTGAAATTCAATGTCTTTACGTTTCAAATCAGTATAGGACTTTTGTCGGTCTGATGTAGCTTTTAATTTATCTTTGATTATGGCCACTTTCTGTTCAGTCTCTTTAATCAAATCAACCCCGTGTATCTTATTTTCACGAGCTCGATCCGATATAATGGTGTTCGACATTTTCACCCGTATAAGGCTTCATAAGGTGCCATTTTGATACTAGATTGAAAACTATTATTATAAGCAAATTCAATCAAAGGTAGGTATCGTTCCCACGTACCTTCAAACTCGAGAACGCAACATCTCAACATATCCTCAAGTATCTGAATAGTTCGCTCGGATTGACCGTCTGATTTATGAGATGGAAAGTCATACTAAAATGAAGTTTAGTACCTAAAGCATCTTGCAACTTCTTCCAAAATCGCGATGTGAATCTCGGGTCTCTATCAAACAATGGAACTCGGTACACCATGCAATCTCACAATCTATGATACGTACAATTCAAAGAAGTTTATCAAGTGAATAGTGCATGCGTCTTGGCACAAAATGAGTGATTTAGTCACCTATCAACTATAACCCAGACGGCATCTTTCCTACTCGAGTCATAGGGAGACCGGATACAAAATCCATTGTAATTCTATCCCATTTCCATTTAGGTATCATGATTGGTGAAGTAGTCCAGATGGCGCTTGATGCTCGACTTTTACTTGTCGATGATTAAGCACTTAGAAACAAATTCGATATATCCGTTTCATGCCAGCCACCAATAGAACTGTTTCAAATCGTTATACATCTTCGTGCTACCGAATGTATCGATAGTCAACCACTATGAGCCTCACTCAAAATCATCAGATCAAATCGAGTTCTTTGGAACACACATTCGATTTTAAAATTCAAACAATCATTTGCATCAATCTGAAAATCGATTCGTACCCTTTTCACAATCGAATTTGACTAGCAATCAAATCTTCATCAACTTTCATGCATTACCAATTTCTTTGAATAAACATCGGTCTTGCTCGTAACTTCGGCTATGATCGAACCATCACTAGACATAGCCATCAGTGCATTCATTGCACGAAGAGCAAATAATGATTTTTGACTTAACGCATCCGCAACAACGTTAGCTTTTTCCAGGTGATAGTCAATCACCAATTCATAGTCTTTCAACAGTTCTAGCCACCTGCGTTGTCTCAAATTCAGGTCTTTCTGAGTCATTAGATACTTCAAACTTTTGTGATCTGAGTAAACATGGCATTTCTCGCCAAATAAGTAATGATGCCAAATCTTCAGTGCGAACACAATGGCTGCAAGCTCTAAATCATGCGTCGGGTAATTTCTTTCATGCGGCTTCAATTTTCTTGATGCGTAGGCTACTACCCTACCTTCCTACATCAATACACAGCCCAAACCACTTAAAGAAGCATCGAATACACAACAAATTCTTTACCCGATTCAGCCGAGCTAACACCGAGCTTCGGTCAAAAGGGCTTTCAAGCGTCAAACTTTTCCGCACTTCTCGACCACTCAAACTTGACATCTTTCTGTAGTAGCTTTGTCAAAGGTGCAGCTATCACAGAAAAACCTTTCACAAACCGTCTGTAATAGCCAGCAAGTCCCAGAAAACTTCAAATCTCGAAAATGTTCTTCGGTGGCTTCCAATCAAGTATAGCCGAAATTTTGTTTGGATCGACTCGAATACCTGATGCTGAAACAACATGTCCCAAGAAGCTGACTTCTTTCATCCAGAACTCACACTTGCTAAACTTCGCATACAACTGTTGATCTCTCAAAGTTTGTAGCACTAATCTCAAATGATTGGCATGCTCGGTTTCATTTTTGGAGTAGATCGAGATATCATCAATAAACACTACTACAAACCGATCCAAAAGCGTCAAGACTCGATTCATTAAATCCATAAAAACTGCAGGTGCATTAGTGAGCCTAAAAGGCATAACTAGAAACTCAAAATGTCCGTACCTTGTCCGGAATGCAGTCTTTGGCACATCTGTATCTCTGACTCGCAATTGATAATAACCTGATCTCAAATCTACCTTCGAAAATACTGAAACCCCTTTCAACTGATCAAACAAATCATCAATCCGAGGTAACGAGTACTTATTCTTTATAGTTACCTTATTCGATTCCATCGATAATCAATACACATTCGCATCGTTCCATCTTTCTTTTCACAAAAGAATCGGTGGACCCTAAGGGAAAAACTTGGCCGTGCAAAACCCCTATCATCAACTCTTGCAATCGCACTTTCAACTCTTTTAACTCTGTAGGTGCCATCCGATCACGAGCTATCGAGATCGGAGTCATTCCGTGACTAATTCAATGCGAACTCAATCTCGTACTAGTGGTAAACTTCGTAGTTCTTCTTGAAACACGTCGGGTATTCACACAACCAAGTCAGATTCAATATGCTTTTCGGACACTTTATTATCCAAAGACATAGGCCAAATAAGCTTCACCCTTTTCTCACATACTACAGGCTAACATCGTAGATATTCTCAGAGGAAACCCACTTAAATCATTGGATTCAATTCTGATGATCTCACCGTTCTGGCATCTCAAATCAATAAGCTTTCTTTTGCAATTCACCACTGCATCATGTGAAGTTAACCAATCCATCCCCAAAATTAGGTCGAACTCATCGAAGGGCAACAACATTAAATCGGCTGGGAAGCAAGAATCCCGGATCATCAATGGGCAACCTCTACACACTTTATTAACAAGTATGCATTACCCAAAGGGTTGGACACACGAATCACAAACTCAGTAGACTCAACTGGCAGAGTCTTACTGATTACTAGAGTTTCACACACATATGAATGAGTCAAACTAGGATCAATCAATGCAATCACAGTAGTATCATAAAGGGCGAAAGTACCGGTAATGACATCGGGGGAGGAAGCATCCTCTCTGGCTCGTGTAGCATAAGCTCTAGCTGGAGCTCTAGCCTCAGATCGAACTGCAGTGTTCTTTGTTCCTCTCTGACTACCACCTACATTGCCTGAATGTTTGGGTGGCCTGCCTCGTACTGACGCGTTACTCGACTTAATGTTCTGAACTGTATTCTGCTCAACTAACATCGGACATTCTCTAATAAAATGATCTGACGATCCACATTTAAAGCAAGACCGATCATGGAATCTACAACTCCCAGAATGCCATTTCCCACAATGCTTGCATTCAACTCGATTCTGTGGAACGTTACCAACACTGGCCATCGAGGTAGCTCGGGAGCCCACTGGAGGTCGTTCACGTCTAGGTACATCTGAAGTAGCTTTATGTCGGCTGAAATCATCTCTGAACTTTTTAGATGTGGAATGGAAATTCTTACCCGACGATCTCTTTCGAGTGTCTCTAGCTTCTGTCTCAGCCTTTCTTTTCTCTTTCCCGAGCTCTTCAGCTTTGCAAGCTCGCTCAACTAATGTCACAAACTCTTGAATTTCAAGAATGCCAACAAGCAACTTTATATCTTCATTCAGACCGTCTTCAAACCTTTTGCACATAATAGCTTCAGTAGAAACACACTCTCTAGCATATCTGCTGAGCCTGACAAATTTTCGTTCATATTACATCACGGTCATTACGCCTGTTTGATTCAAGAAATTCTTTTCGTTTCGGTCGATGAACCTCTGGTGATATATTTCTTGCGAATTCATTCGAAAGAAATCCCGTCACTTTTCTTTCGGGACCACGATACTAGTGTATTCCACCGGTGATATCGGTGTCCAAGTAAAGATATAGCACACTTCAAGCATTCCTCTGGAGTACAAGATAGCACATCAAATACTCGAATAGTATTATCAAGCCACATTTCATTCGTTACGTGTCATCATCATCATTGGCCCTGAATTCTTATTTAAAATTTCTGATTTTATCAACTGAAGGCCTACTAGATCTCATCGGATCTATCATCGAAGTCTTGAAGGAATCGAGTTGGATTATTCGGGGTTGGAGGTTGGGGTACAATTTGGGTTAGTCTGAATAAATGGGTAAACCACTCGTTCATCATCCGGTAGAAGGCTTGTTTAGCCTCCCCTCATAGCTACCGGCGGGTCGAGAGTCTAAGACCGATCCGTGTGCCGGTCAGCGCTACACTCTCTACATCATCATTCTGCTCTCTCGTGATCGGTGTCCATTTACAATATAAAACACGATTGTAATGTCGAAGTCACTACACTATCAATATATGAAAAAGGCATGTATAGCTAGACTCACACGCCGCTTACTGGTAGTCCTAGAATCGACTAAACCGTAAGCTCGATACCAATAAAATGTAACACCCTTAACCCATATCCGTGAATCGGATTAGGGTTACGAGGCATTACAAAGGAAATACAACTTTCATATAATCATATAATCACATGGAACACATACACAAATACATATCTGAGATACATCGTTTTACTAATTTAAATATTAGTCTTAAAATATTAATCACACCGGATATACTAATCATATCTCAAAGTTCAATCAGATTTTTTCAATTTTATATCATTTTATCAAGTCAATATACATGTCTTAAAATACAAACATGAATTATGAGCTTATCATATTAATGACATATTCGAACCAAGCATACAATGTTTATTAGCCATGTACAAATGAAATCTGAGTCAAAAATATTTTCTACTTAATTCCATGTATGGCGAATACATAACTCATGAGGTTTATTTCTACATTTCACATTTAAGCTAAACATGAATATTTAATTATTGATATTACACAATTAAACAAATTATGCCTAAGTGACATAACTAACCTTTATATGCATCTATCATATATGTATTTGATATATCCTAGGTTATAACCGAATATACCCACATACAATTCATATTATCCAAACATCTTACTCATTTATGTAAATTAACTTATACCTAAAACATTCATATAATATCATAACATCATCGAACTATGAACAAACACAGCTATGGTTCAATATAATCGAGTATACCATTGATTAATCATACCACCATACCTAACTCAAAGGTTCATTTCATAAACAAACATTTCCTTACCATTAACTATTAAAACTTTGATTAAAACTGCACAAACATTAACGACATAACCCGACCATTATAACAAGAGCATGAAAACATACTTAACTAAAAATTTAGCCATATTCGCATGGCTATTATATACATGAACACAAAAGTTTTCATCAATACAAAGACCAAGTCTTTCCTATACATGCCTCCATCCGAAAACCAAAATGAAAGAGTACCAAATTAGATTGATAGTGTGGACGACTTTCTTGGCGATCTGATGAGTTTGTAGCACCACCTAGTCTATAAAAGCAGAGGAAAACATTTCACACAAATAAGCTTACTAGCTTAGTAAGTCCTAAGCTACCGATAATATAACATTCAAACATTAAACATTTAAATTATTCAACTTAAGACATTAGCATAAACATTTAAGTATATTGATTTATCTGAGGCGAATACTAATGGTTCATTAATCTAAGTAATTATACTTCAATCCATAAACTGTATCTCTTGAAGCACAAACTAAGTATATTACAAGATTCATATGATCCGAATCGTATGAATACGGTTTCATATCAACCATGTTAACATACTAAAATTTCTTTCACTCATAACATTTACGTTTATAAACCGAATCTCCATAATAATAATACATTCAAACTCAAATAAAATCATATAATGCTTATTCACATCAATCTTAACCTTCAATGTACTTAACATTGTTCTCATAGTATTTACTTGACTCAAGTAAAATTAAACGTAACATACCTTACATGCTTACAGAGCCATTAACTAGATACATTAGCTATAGTTTGCCTTGAACAAAATTCGGTTTCTCTTTTGTAAAACACATCACAGGCATCAAGCACGCTAGGCGTAAAAGCCCGATAAGTACCACCGGCACAAGGCACCGCTAGGCGTAAAAGCCCAATAAGTAACACCGCACAAGGCACACTAGGCGTAAAGCCCGATAAGTAACACCTAGACAAGGCACGCTAGGCGTAAAAGCCCGATAAGTAACACCTAAGACAAGGCACGCTAGGCGTAAAAGCCCGATACCTATCAATGTGGTCAAACATTCCATAAACACTTCATAACTATTATATATATATATATATATCCAATTCAATTGAGCTCATTCACATTTAACCAATAAAATTATTATGTCATTATACAATCCAACAATTCACATTGAAACACTTATTTACATCACATAACCAATTAATAATCACTTTAGTATACCTATATATATATATATATTAACCATGACATAAATATGTACTAAAATTCATCAAATCTTATTATTTAATATATTCATAAATAATTCAATTTGAAGGACTTACCTCGGTTGTCGATAGTCCGTATGCTGAATCAATTATTCGAGAACCTTCGTCTTTCCCCGATCTAATTCGTTTTTTTTCTCTTGATATAATACACATTAAAATTTAGCTCATTCAAATACATTTCATCACAATTTAGTCCCAAAACACACAAATGGGCAAATTACCATTTTACCCCTACTATTTCAATACTTTACAATTTAGTCCTATTTGCATAAAACTCAAAATACATCAAATTTCCCCATACTCCTTAAGGGTCGAATGTGTATAAGGATTATACAAGTCTATTTATTTCATTTATTTTGCAATTAAGCCCCTCTAAAATTTTATTTTTACAAATTGGCCCTAAAAACACAAATTCACCAAAACTTCCAACACATAATATACTAATTTTTAACCTATTTTTCATCTAAATTCATCAAACATTAAAAATCATATAAACCTATCAATAGCAATTTAAAGCATGCTTAGATTCAAAAATTTCAACATGGGTCACCTACGGTTTGAAGCAACGATCCGAAAAACATAAAATTAACAAAACCAGTTCAAACTAACCTTGAAATCAAGCCTTCAAATGCCGAAAATCAAAGAACAAAGACTACTTTTTTTCTTTCAACATTCGCCATCAACTAAAAAGATGAGAATGGCCATTTGTTTTTGTTTTATTTAACATATAATACATTATTATTAAATTACCTAATCAACCTTAAGTTAAAAATAACCAAACAATATAATTTAAGGACAAACTTGTCCATGGCGACCACTAACCCTTAAAATGGGTTATTTACCCTTTTATACCTCATTTTATAAAGCCATGCTCAAATTAACACCTTTCACTTTAGTATGCTACTTTTACGCTTTTACGCGATTAAGTCCTTTTATCAAATTAAGCACTTAAACGATAAAATTTTTCTCTGAAACTTTCACACATTAATTCACATATAATAGACTCAAAATATAATATTAAAATATTTCTCGACTTCGGATTCGTGGTCCCGAAACCACCGTTTCGAATAGGGTCAAATTCATCATTACATTCTGTAAGGTTTGTAATGAGGTAGCATATTATGCGTGTCGTAACCATTTTTTTATGAAAACGGGGTCGACTTTGGTTTTGAAAATGAAAATAAAAAAAAGGAAGTCGCCACCGATCCTTTTTGTTGGGGTGTGATCGGGTCACCTCGTAAAACGGTTGTTTTTAATAAACAATTTGATTTATCAAAACAACGATCTTGATCTACGAAATTTAGAAAACAGGTTCGGTAGTCGGTACGCACGAGGAAGGGTTAGCACCCTCGATATGCCCAAAATTGGTACATAATTGATTATCTAATGTCTTAATGTCGAAAATTCGAAAAGATTTGAAAATACGATCCTCTTTGATTTTTAAAAATTGAACAAATCAAAATGGGTGATAAGACCCTCTTATTTCAAAGAGATAAAATGTCATACCTAGTAAGTTAGGGCACGACATTTTGGGTTCCCGAAATTGAACTTGTCTTTTGACTTTAAAAAACTAGGTTTTAAGTTTGAGGAGGATATTCCGTTATTTGTCAAATGTGAAATCGGAACTCAGTAAGTTAGGGCTTAATTTCTCAAAATTCCAAGTATGGAATATTGCCTTTATTTTAAAAAACTTATCTCGAGGTATCTAGATGTCATGGCCAGTAAGTTAGGGCACAACACTTCAAATTTCTGAGAACAAGTATTTTGTTCAAAACTTGTATTGCGATTTTAAAAGGGATATTTCGTTATTCAGATTGAATGAGAAAAACCAGAACCTAGTAAGTTAGGGCACGATTTCCTCTAATCTTTAATACGAAATATTAATTATTTTAAAACTTGATGTATCGGATAAAATGCAGCAAGAATTTGTAACAAAATGCAAAAAGTGAATTACGATGCTAGCAAGTATATAGAATGAATGCATTAAATACAAATGACAATAATGAAACGAAAATAGAATAAAATAAATAAAACCAATAAGCTAAATGATAATAAATAGGAAACAAAAGGATAATTGGCAAGATGAAAGTTTTATGAGAAGAAAAGAAAAGAATAATAATAATAATAATAATAATGATAATAACAAAGATCATGAAAATAATATTGATATATAAATGTAAGTAGAAATATATAAAATATGATAATAATATGAGTGAAAATAGAAATTTATGTGAAATAATATAAATATAAATAGATGAATGAAAATTAAATAAATAATAATAGTATAGAACTAAGAAAATAAATATAGATACAAATATAGTAATAATAATAATATCAATAGTAGTGGTAAGAAATAATAGTGACAAAAATAATGTTAATTAATTAATAATAATAATAATAATAATAATAATAATAATAAATAAACAACAAATGATAATAATAATGCAAAAAAAAACAATACAATAAAGGAATAATAGTAATAATAATAATAAGGTAGAAAATAAAATAATAATAGTAATGATAATACAAGGAAAATATAGTCATAAAATAATGACAATAATAATAATAATAATAATAATAATAATAATAATAATAATAATAATAATAATAATAATAATAATAATAATAATAAGAATAAAATAAACAACAACAACAACAACAATAATAATAATAATAATAATAATAATAATAATAATAATAATAATAATAATAATAATAATAATATAGGGACATTAAGTTAATTTAGTAATAAAATAATTAAAAAGAACTAACGGGACTGCATTAAAAAACAAGGCAAAATTTTGGGTGCGAATCAGAAATGAAAAACAAGGCGGAGGATCAATTTGTAACGCGCGTGAAGGGAGAGGGAACAAAAAGGAAATTTATCCAGGCCTCCAAAACGACGCAGTTCCTTTAGGGACTAAATTTTAAATTTACGCAAAATTTTGGGGTAAAATTAAAAATAAAAGGAAATCTAATTTTAAAAAATCGAAAATGTAAAAGGACCAAATGGGCAATTAACCCCAAAAGCAAAACATGCGAATCCTATAGGCGAAACGGCGTCGTTTTAGCTTTGAAGGCCAGTCCCAAAACGACGCCGTTTTGGGTTGCCTATATAAGTAAAAAAATCCACAAAAAATTCATTTGAGCTGCTTGTTTTTAAAAAAACTTAACCCTTTGTTTTCTTTCTCTGCAGAGCCTGGTCTCCGGTGGGAATTTCGACGCCCTTCATTGCCGTCGTCATGGCGATCACCGATATCTGTGGTGCGAGGTAAAATTTTTTCCCCTTTCTTTCTCTTTTTATACTTAGCGTATATATACATGTAAATATATGTAAAAATAAAAAATAAAATAAATAAAAGATAAAGGAAAGGGAAATACTCGTATGAAAGCTTCGAAAATAAAAGGAAAAAAAAGTCAAGGCAACCTTTATGCGATTTGTAATTATAGTAGATTTAATCCCACCTACTGCAACTTTAGAGGTATAAGATTTGTCGCTTTAATCTGCTCCACTGTAACTTCAGGGAGATAAGACTTGTATGGCAAATTCAATCTAACCTACTACAACTTCAGAGGTATAGGATTCGTCGTTTTAATCCGCTCCACTGCCACTTTAGGGAGATAGGATTAACTGTCTTCAGTCTGCTCCCCTGTAACTTCAGGGAGATAAGACTTGTATGGCAAATTCAATCCGACCTACTACAACTTCAGAGGTATAGGATTCGTCATTTTAATCAGCTACACTACCACTTCAGGAAGATATGATTAACATGATCAGCTCTACTGCAACTTCAGAAAGACAAGATCTGATGTCTTCGAGCTGCTCTTGCAACTTCAAGAATGCAGATCTGCTATCTTCAATCTGCTCCACTGCAAACTCAGGGAGATAAGATCTGATGCCTTCGATCTGCTCCTACAACCTCAAGAATGCCAGATTTGCTATCTTCAATTCACTCCACTGTAAACTCAGGGAGATAAGATCTGATGTCTTCGATCTGCTCCTACAACCTCAGGAATGCCAGATCTGCTATCTTCAGTCTGCTCCACTGCAAACTCAGGGAGATAAGATCTGATGTCTTCGATCTGCTCCTGCAACCTTAGGAATGCCAGATCTACTATCTTCAATCTGCTCCACTACAAACTCAAGGAGATAAGATCTGATGCCTTCTATCTACTCCTGAAACCTCAGGAATGTCAGATCTGCTATCTTCAATCTACCTTACTACACTATCCTCTTGAGGACGTAACCTGTAGAATGGGTATGTACTTATGCCTAATAATCAGGATGCCATGATCGAAATGAGTCAAATGCTCCAATTTAGACATACTATGATATGTAAATGTGAAAATGTTATGAGAATGATTCCTATTTCAGGTATCATCACTCATTGTTTACGAGCTTTATCACTGACGTATTGTGATGTCATCTTGTTCGGCTGGTATTCTCAATAGAAAACCCAAGAAAATAATTATATTTTGCTCAACAGATTTGCCCCACTGTAACTTCAGGATTCATCTCATTGTGACTTAGGAGTATAGGATATGAGTCTTCTCCAACCCATCCTTCTACAACTCAAAGGTATAGCATTTATTTCATCTTCAATCCAACCAGCTGCAAATCAAAGATATAGAATCCGTAACTTGTTCCATCAACTGATCACTCGCTGGGTGACCTTAACCAAATGTGTATGCATGATATTTGAATGGATGCCAAATACCATTTTTCTCGAGAATGATTCCCCTTTTCGCTCAGGTTAACATTGCCCATTTTTCATCAAGATTGTATCATTGACGTAATATCTTGTCATTCTCTTCAATCACCATTTTTGACAAAATTTGAAGAGATAATCTTAATTTGGACTCAAATATTTCCAACCCTTAAGCTTGGTGAACAATAATCCTGTTTCAGGTCCTTGTATTATTCAGAAGCTTCCAGAGTAATATTCGAAACTCCTTTTATGAAAGTATTATTAGTCCACTAATCGTTATTTCAATGCAAAATTCTTGAAAAAGATCATAACAAATGGACAAGAAAGAAATTAATTAGGAGCATAGCTCGAAACAAATAAGTTAAGTTAAGATGGCAAATGCAAAGAACTTTTATTGGGAGCATTTCTTTGAAAAAAAAAAGATAACCCAAATAACAAATTTAAAATGGGTAAAATGGAGACTAGATGCCCTAGATATCACAACTTGAGCTTCTCTGTTCAAACTTTTTGAGGACCATTTTAAGCTCAATATGTGTTTAAGGGATTTGGAGTACTTTGTCGAAGCCCCAAGACGTAGCATACTTCTTCATTGTTTAATTCAGGCATAGCAAGACTGCTGTATGCCCGACTTTTGATCAATTTTTGACTCAAATCCCCTTTGGTCTCAAAACGCCATTTGCGGGTTTTCACCTTGATCTCTCCTTTTTCTTCTTTTTTTTTCTTTCTTCCTATTTTTTTCGAAAAACTTTTTATTGAATCTGAATTCACCGAATTGGGCAAGTCCTTGCCATCTATCTCATACAATATCCATGCTTCCCCAGAACAGGCCTTCTTTGCTGCATAAGGTCCTTCCCAGTTTTGCATCCACTTTCTTCTAAAGTCCCTTTTGCATAGGAAAAATCTTCTTCAAAGCCCTATCATGAAATTTTCTAAGGCGAACTTTTTTGTTGTAATATCGCCTCATTTGACCGTGAAAAATAGCTTTTAACATTTTCTATTCAAATATAACTGGTCATATCGGGATTAAATCCATTCTGCCTCATCCAACCTCAGTTCTGATGAAACTCAGAAAAAGGAATTTCGACTTCAATGGGCGAAACCAATGAGAAATGTGTTGACCAGGTGACAATCCTAGCCAACGTTTGATAAGCATAGAGGGTAAATAGTAACTTCTGTATGCCAATCTTTACAAGTCTCGGTCTTTTTTATGATTTTTTGTTTTTCTTTGTGGCTGCCTTTGCTGCACTAATATGGTGTCTGATCTTTGAATTGACTATAACCTTTTGACATTGTGCGGTTATGCGTTGTTAAACATGATCTTTTCTGGCATCCTTTGTTAACATCTGACTTTTTTTTTTTTTTGTTTTTTATTTTAATTTTTTTGCCTTGAGATTGGGATTTGATAACTTTCGACATTATAAGATTGGCATAAGAAGCGACTTTCACTCTTTCGGTGGAGTAACCAACAACTACGAATATGAATCGATGTCGGCTAAAAGCTTTTGAGGAGGTTGGCTTGATAATGTCCCTACCCCACATATAGGGAATCTGTGAAGAAATAGAAGAGGCGCGTAAGTCCTGTATTCATCCATCTGGCATTCACGGTATAACTGATGCAACGTTCCTTTTTTTGGTGGACCAGTAGTATCCAAACCTCATGATTAGCCTGACTATTGTAGAACCATTAGCACTAATCCTAACAGCATACCCACGTTTCAATAGCCTGGTGTGCCCTAATATGATCGTGTGAAAACATCTTGAGTAGCTCAATGGTGTCTCGCCTTATTTCTGTGGTGACTTAGGCTTCGATTTCACCCCTTTCCTAAGCTCGCAACGTCCACTGACCTTTGCAAGGTAGAGTTTATTTTCATCTTGTTTTATCCTCCTTAACAAATCAAAAGATAGGCTACAATCTCTGTCATCTTCAAAGTCCTGAAATCCCTCTAGACACATATCTCTTTCAAAAAGGGAGTCAATAACAGCGTCGCTCATGTTGTTGATATCTGGGGACCCATTGTGGGTATTAAGGTAAATTCCAGAGAATAACTGATTCCAAGAATAATTATTTGTATGGTATGATCATGAATAAAGAATAAAAGAATATTTGATAGAGAGCTCAAAGAATAAAAGATTTCATAGCATAAAATGGAAAAAAGAAAAAAAAAGAATATTTGCTCAAAAGATGGATCTTATTGAAATAAAGATTTTGGACACAAGCCTATTTCACAAAAGGACTCTTATTGCCTCTAAGCTTAAGGCAACAATCGTGTTTTGAATATTACTCTAAAAACACAGGGATCTCTTCCACAGTCCCATTGTTCAAAACTTTCCCAGGTTCATATTTTTTCATTTGGTGCGTCATCTAACTTTACAATGCCTATGTTGATGAATTTTTCCACCAATTTCTTGAAAGCAAGGCAATTTTCTATTGAATGCCCTGTGATCCCAGCGTGTTACTCATACTGGGCATTTGGGTCGTACCGTTTTGGGTATGGAGGTTGCATCGGTTTCGGGTAGTGGGGGAACAACATGCGCATCAAATAAACTTGATACAACTCGCTATACGAGACTGGGATGGGCACGAACCGGGCTTTTCCGAGTTCAGTCTTGGATTGAATTCTTCTCTTGGGGAGACCAGATAACTGGTATCTGTCTTCTTTGGTTGGTTTACTATAAATGGCTTCGAATGGCCTTTGTTATACCCACTCGTATTATTCACACCCTTGACCTTCCTTTTTGGGGCCTTTGAAGCCCACTCTCTCTTTTTCTTTGCTTCTGCTAGGCTAATAACAACAGGATCGACTCGATCATCACCAAGACCCATCGGAGAGTTAAGCAGTACCAAGGTATTAGTCTAATAGTAGGATCCGATAATGACAGGTACCTCCTGCAGATGTACATCTGGTTGGGTCTGAACACTTATTTCAGTGCAACCGGAGAGATAAACGATGTCTTCATCATCATCTACACTGTTGACCACTAGGCCACTCCTTTTTTCGAGTCCTCCGGCTAGTAACTAGGTTAGCTGGCCCATCATATTCCTTTGGAATTCTAACATTTGATTCTGCATATCATGTTGAATTTTGAACAATTGCTTTTGCATCTGTATTTGCCTTTCCTCTATTCTCTCCAACCTTTGTTCCATGTTTTCTAGGTTAACCGAAATAATTTTACCTAATTAGGATCTTTCTACAAATTTTAATGCATGTGATATGATGTAATGCAAATGCATGAAATGCAATGCAAATGCATGGAATAATGCAAAAAGAAAGAGAGGCGTTGATTATGAATTCAATTCCATTAGAAGAACTTTTTTAGAAAATAAATTTCTTTACATAAAACGGATTGCATATATGGCTTTCTCCTCATAGTCCAGGTGAAAACACCAATCCTTTTCTTCTTATACGGATGTCATGGTCATGTCCCGTGAACTTTCTCAATAGATGCCTCTTCTAGCTCCTTGTTGCTTGTCCAGGCAGTACCTCTTCACTCACTAATCCTCCGTAATGTTCATAAGCTTCTTTAAGAAAATTGAGACATGATGACTCTCGAATAATCCTTGTCGGGTTGAATCCTCGGGCAAAGTCTTGTATTCTTCTGCGGACTATCAGCCCTCTCTCGTTGTTTACCTGGACTATGTTCGAACGAACGTATTATAATCCACTTTATCAAGTAACCCATTTTCTTATGACAAAATCTTCTATTTAGCAATCGAATATGAATCAACACCTCCTTTCTAAGATGATGCGGTGCGATGCAATGCAATGCAATCATAAACAAAACAAAACATGTTAGCACTGGAGAAATAAACAAAATAGAGTACCTATCCAAGTGACCACTAGGGTTTGGAATGGTTCTACCTAAGATGGGCTCTTAAGGCTCACTATATGGGGTTCAATTCTAAAGAAGGGTACCTGAACCACCAGATTCCTCAATCCTCACCCATTATAGGCTCATAGGGACCGAGTTTGGTTCAGGGGAATACATTTCCCTATGGCCATACGGAGATGAAAATCTCATGAAGCACATAGGTACGGATGTATGCCGGAAGCAATCCATTAGCCCATGCGAGGTGAAAACCTCACGAAGGCGTAGTTTCATACTCCCACTTAAAAGGGTAAAAATCGACGATTATGCAATATGATGCGCGAAAGTGAACTAAGTGTGATGAAAATGTAACACCCCAAACTCGGCCTAGAAGTTATGCCCAAATCTGGTGTGTCACAAAAAAAAACTCATTTGAAAATTTCGGCCTCTTTGTTAAAATCCAAAACAACTAAAGCAATTCTGTCTACGTGAAAACATAATTATCTTTAATAAACCTTTTCGGTTGTGAAAGCATATTTGAAATAAACGATTTGCGAAAACTAGAGTTATAACAACATTTTTGAAACATTTCGGAAACGTAGATAAGATACAAGTAATTTGATAAATCACAAATCAAGGAATTGAACTTTAAATCCGTGACTTTTGAAAATGTGTTAATAAATTGAAAGAAAGTTCGAGTTAAATCATATTTGTAAAAGTTTATCTTGAAATCCATTTGTTAATCAATTTTGGAAAAACTTTTATTTACGTTTTTAGAAAAATTCTCGTTTTAAACAATTTAAGAAAAATAGTAAAAACATCCCAACCATAAAGCAAAATAAAAATAGTTCAGAGGCCTTATTACAACTTAAACCAAAATAATAAAATAACGGGAATAGAAATTTAAAATTTAATAACACTATTTCTGAAGAATGGCCTCTACCGAGTTATCCATGGCCTAAGTCCACCTCACGGAGCATTACCTACAGGGTTAAGAAAGAAAGGGGGTGAGTTACTTAGAACTCAGTGTGTAACCCACTCACCGTTCTTTACTGGGCCAAAATCCATAAAGCAAATATTTGGGCCTAAACCCATTTATAAATGTAACAATATAACAAATATAAAATGCATGTGATATGCAATTCCCAACCAAGCCTAAATTTCCATCCGCTACACACCACCCGTACCAACCAACACACCTGTGGGGATCAAGTCAACCCACCCCGCCAACACACCAATAGCAGGCATTAAGCCAATTATAATATTTGTGGCAGAGCCACCGAACTAGATTTTTGGCAACAGGCCATTGTGACAGAGTCACCGAACTAGATTTTTGGCAACAGGCCATTGTGACAAAGTCACCGAACTAGATTTTTGGCAACAGGCCATTCTTCTCTTCGTCAATTATCCCAACCCATGCAGTCATGTATATACATATTTAATGCATAATAATATATTCATAAGGTAAATTTCAACAAAAAGCCCATATTACAAGTTATCAATTTGGCCTATTAGTCAAAATAGCAATTTGGCCCATTTAACGATCTAGCAAACTTTGGCTCATTTAACGATCTAGCAAATTTTGGCCCATTTAACGATCTAGCAAATTTGGCCCATTAAACATATTTTGGCCCTCATAACAAAAAAAATCAGATTGGCCCATAAAGTAATATGTCAATTCAGTTCATTCAGCAATTTCGTATTTTGGCCCATTAGGGGCAATTCTGTAATTTGGCCCATAAGGGCGTTTTCATAATTCGATCCATAAGGGCATTTTTGTAATTTTACTCATCGAGGGTAATTCAGTAATCTCGCAACCCAGGGGTATTTCGATAATTTACCCTCTAAGGGTATTATGGTAATTTCACAACCTAGGCTTAACTACTAATTTGGAGCATAAAATCAAAACTATCCATCTGCATCATACTGACTAAATTGACCATAACTCGAGTTAGAATATTCAAAATCTAAATCCGTAAATTTTCCTTGAAAGTAGACACATATATATTTCTCCTATAATTTTTCCAGAATTTTTAGCTTAACCATTTCGTACATTTTATTCCTTAAATTTTCCCTTGTTTCACTGTCCAATGATTCTGACCTCTCTTAACCAAAATCCAAATATCTCACTGTACCGATTTCATATACTGCTCCCACTTGTTTCCATCGAAAATAGGTTTAGTAAAGAATCCATACATATAAATTATGTCCCATAATTCACTTTGTACAATTTTATATTATTTTTCCAAAACAGAACAGAATACCCCAAAGTCATTCAGAACCAGTCTCACTAAAATTAACATATCTCAGAATATAGTATTCCCTTTCCTTCTCCGTTTCTTCCATATTAAAGTAGACACAGTAAGATTTAATCTGATATCTTATTCACTTTGTAATTCCTTTTATCCAATTTTTCATGATTTTTCAAATACACATCATTGTTTCTGACCGAAACTGTTTTATTACAAAACATGATTACCACTATGATCATACGCACATCCGAGTGATCACGGATGCCGGTTATCAGTTTTATTCGGTATTTCTACCGAATCACAGAATATTTCATGTAAACTTTCAAAGAGATGTGAGACTTTCTCACCATTTCAAACGTATATTCGGAAAGGTACGGGATTACACACCTTATTTGGAATCCGTAACACGATATTCTCCGCGGCACCTAAAGATACAATCGGTCAACAATTATTCCAAAACTCAATTTACCACTTCAACCAATATTTCGATTGATTAAAAATCTATATCACTTACCAACAATCCGAGTCTCTTATTACGAGGGATAGATCGAGCGATTAAGTACCTAAAACATATAGTCGATTAATTATCCTTCAATCCTCTTAATACAATAACCAAGGAAGTTATTGAAAAAGACTATGAGAGAGCTTCCTTACCTTGAACAATGAAATTCCCATTTCACACGATCTTCCTATGGCTAAGGTCGATTAAGCGATGTGGTAGAAAATTGGCACTCCTCTATACCACTACAAAGAAAGAAATGATCTTATTGGAGCGAGTACAAAAATATGATGATTCGGTTCCTCCCAGATCAAAACTTATATTCGGCACCAAGAGAAAGAAAACGAGATAAATGTTGGAAGAACGCTTACCGATTGATCAAAGATTGAATGTAAGTACGGATGAGAAGAAAGGTAGAAAGGAAATGAGAGTTCTGTTTATAAAGAAAATGAAAATGAATATTCGGCTATCAAGAGGGAGATAAACAAGAGATGAAAATCTTGATCAAACAAAAGAGTAAGAAGATGCACAAATGTGCTTGAAGAATTCGGCCAAAGTAAAATGAAAGGAGAAAATATGGTCGCCAAGGCTAGGAATTTCGGCACAAAGCAAAAGAAAGGATTGAGAGAAAAACACCAAATTGTGCAAAAGTGATTTTTGGCCTAATCAACACCAAAAATCCTACCAAAAGACTAAGCAATTTTGGCTATCACTCTATATCCCCTAAAACCGTCTACATACATGCTCTAAAGGTCAAAAACTTTGCCAACCACCCTTTCCATAACCTTTCCCTTGAAATATGCCACATGTTCCCCCTACATTCCCTTTTTCTTTTGATTCTTTTCCCTAACTTCATCCTTGCCTTATTCTTTTAGCCACCTTACCAAAATAATGAAGTCCACCCTTGCCAAAATTACTCCTTGACCGACACAATAAAGAAGGGAAGCAAAAATAAAAGTCAAATTGCACACAAAGTGATTTGAACCTCTTCCTTCAAGGTACCTCACTTGATGCCATAACCTCTTTACCAATAGCTCATTTATGCTAACCATTTATTCATTTATTTCCATATGCTTTAAGGTCACTTACTCCATCTCCTTAAAGTGCTAAAATACCAAATTTTTCCTAAGGCCCAATTAAACCCGAGACTTCATAGAAACCTTGTAACCTTCCAAATTCACTTAGCTAATAAGTCCAATTTGCAATAATGCCATTCTCTTGTTCTCAAAATTTTAAACATTCATACGCCCAAGGCCTATTGGGCTCAATCCTACTAAGCCCAATTTTGGGATGTTACAGAAAATGTCATTCAATCAAAATAAAACAAAACAAGTCAATATTTTACACACAGCTTAAAGCAAGCAAAATAAAAATAAAAAAAATAAAGCACCTACTCAGGTAACCACTAGGGTTTGGCGTGGCTCTACCTAAGGTGGGCTCTTAGGGTTCACTATATGTGGTTTGGTTCTAAAGAGAGGTACCCGAACTAGTAGATTCCTCGATCCTCACCCATTATAGGCTCATACGGATCGAGTTCAGTTCAGGGGAATACATTTCCCTATGGCTCCACAGACGAAAATCTCATGAAGACATAGGTACTGATGTATCCCAAAAGCGATCCATTATCCTGCACGGAGGTGAAAACCTCACAAAGGAGTAGCTTCTCACTCCCACTTAAAAGGGTAAGAACAAAATGGTCCCTATGCAATATGATACGAGACTCAAACCACAATAATTATGAACTAACAATACGAACAAATGCAATAATAGGATCGTAATTTTTCAAATTATATTTTCAATTTTCGACAATGAGACAGAAAATAATCAATTTTACGGCTTGACTCTCTCAAGTCCCTAGTGGAGTCGACAAGCTGTCGTAACCATTTTTTTGTGAAAACGGTGTCGACTTTGGTTTTGAAAATGAAAATAAGAAAATGGGAGTCGCCACCGATCCTTTTTTTTGGGGTGTGATCGGGACACCTCGTAAAACAATTGTTTTTAATAGACAATTTGATTTATCAAAACAACGATTTCGGTCTACAAAATTTAGAAATCGAGTTTGGGAGTTAGTTACGCACGAGAAAGGGTTAGCACCCTCGATACGCCTAAAATTGGTACCTAATTGATTGTCTAATGTCTTAATGTCAAAAATTTGAAAAGATTTGAAAATATGATCCTCTTTGATTTTTAAAAATTGAACAAATCAAAATGGGTGATAAGACCCTCCTATTTCGAAGAGATAAAATGTCATACCCAGTAAGTTAGGGTACGACATTTTGGGTTCCCGAAACTGAACTTGTCTTTTGACTTTAAGAAACTCGGTTTTAAGTTTGAGGAGGTTATTCCATTATTTGTCAAATGAGAAGCCGGAACTCAGTAAGTTAGGGCTCGATTTCTCGAAATTCCAAGGACGAAATATTGCCTTTATTTTAAAAAAACTTATCTCGAGGTATCTAGATGTCATGGCCAGTAAGTTAGGGGACAACACTTCGAATTTCCGAGAACAAGTATTTTGTTCAAAACTTGTATTGCGATTTTAAAAGGGATATTTCGTTATTCAGATTGAACGAGAAAAATCGGAACCCAGTAAGTTAGGGCACGATTTCCTCGAATCTTTAATACGAAATATTGATTATTTTAAAATTTGATTTATCGGATAAAATGCAGCAAGAATTTGTAACAAAATGCAAAAAGTGAATTACGATGCTAGCAAGTATATAGAATAAACGCATTAAATACAAATGAAAATAATGAAACGAAAATAGAATAAAATAAATAAAACCAATAAGCTAAATGATAATAAATAGGAAACAAAAGGATAAATTGCAAGATGAAAGTTTTACGAGAAGAAAAGAAAAGAAAAATAATAATAATAATAATGATAATAATAAAGATAATGCAAATAATATTGATATATAAATGTAAGTAGAAATATATAAAATATGATGATAACATGAGTGAAAATAGAAATATATGTGAAATAATATAAATATAAATAGATGTATGAAAATTAAATAAATATGGGTGAGCCACGACGGATATTTCTAAATTCATTATTATTTCATAATTAGTACACTTTGTTCTATCACCTATCTCGCTTCACTATGAATGTATAATTTTAAAATTTATAAAAGTAATATTCACGAAAATTCTATGTATGTTTCGTCTGCCTCTTTGTCACGGAGTTTTGTCTGCCTCACTGGTATGAAATTAGGGTTTCCTTGTTTTTTTTTTTGTTATTTCTTATTTTCTTATTTAACCTTTACCTAAAACGCCGACTTGGTTCACAAAGCTGTTTTTGTTGAATATTCAAATGCAAACTGAGGGATTCCAATCTGAAACCTGCAACAATGGAAAGAGATTTTGCTGGATTATCAATTGATGAAGAGGAAGACGAAGTTTTACAAGTTCCATCTGACAAAAATCTAGAAATAAAAGAACAAAATTTAAGTCTAGTAGGTTGTTTTTTGACAGCAAGCATTATACACTTCCCGGCAATGAGAAGCACAATTGTGAATCTATGGCATCCAGTGAAAGGCGTTCAAATTCGAGATCTAGGAGATAAAAGGTTTCTTTTTAAATTTTTTTCATATCATGGACTTGGAGCGGGTTCTCAAAGGCTCTCCATGGACATTCAATAATCATCTCTTAATTCTTCATAAGATTCAATAGGGAGAAAATCCAATGGAGATTCCTCTAATTTACTCTCTGATATGGGCACAAATCCATGACATTCTAATGGGTTTTTTATCTTAAAATTTGGCAAGGCAATTATGGGATTTTTTGGGAAAATTTCTTGAATATGATACATCAGATCTGGGAAAGGGAAAAAGGAATTTCATGCGGTCAGAGTCCAATTGGATGTTCGGCAGCCACTAAAAAGGAAAAAAAAATGTCCTTTGCGGAAAGTGTTCATACATTAGATTCAAATACGAGAGACTTACATTGTTTTGTTTCTATTGTGGCCGTTTAGGTCATAATGATTCTTATTGCGAGGCTAAAATGTTGGTAAGGGCGAAAGTGGAATCAATGGGATGGGATTTGTCTCTAATAGCACAATCTAAAAGGGCAATGGCAATGAATAGTATATGGCTCCGTGAGGAATGTGAGGAAGCACATAATGGTAGTGGTAGCTCTAGTCAAACTGCGGATAGCAGAATATGGGGAGTGAAGACTATGATTGAAAAAGCGCCATAATAGATCCTGTTTTAGGATTTAATTTTGAAGGTAATCAAGCCAGGTTAGGACAATGGCGGGAGGACTCAGTGGAAGCACAAATACATTCAACAATGGATCACGATTTAAAGGAAAGGGTTCTAATCGGGGAAGAGGGGAAAAAGAGACAACGAGGTGAAAATGTCAGTCATTCATTCAGGGAGAATAATGAAAGCGTAGCAGTAAGAAGCATGAGTTTGGTAGAAAATAACCTTTTATTATCGGCGACTGCCAAAAGGCAAGCCGACCAGTCGCAATGAAAATCTTAAGTTGGAATATTCATGGTTTGGGGAACCAATAGACTATTGGTAGGCTTCGGCATACGCTGAAGGTACAAAATCTCCAAATGGTCTTCTTTATGGAGACAAAACTACATAAAACACAGATGGAACGGGTTCGAAGAAGTCTTGGTTTTATTAATGGCATTGAGGTGGATTCAGAAGGCTCTAAAGGAGGATTATATTTGGCATGGAAAGATAAAGAGGCAGTTACGCTTCAAAGCTTCTTTACAAGGTATATTGATGTGTTGGTCAACGATCAAAATGAGGAACAACAATGGAGGTTTACAGGATTCTATGGCTCACCTTATGCACAAAAGAGAGAGGACTATTGAAATTTATTAAGAAGATTGCCACAACATGTAGATTAGCCTTGGTTGGTTTGCGGAGACTTTAATGAAATAATGTATGGCTTGAAAAAAAAAAGTGGGGTAGCCAGAGAGGAAAAAAGAATGGAATACTTTCGTAATGCGTTGGAAGACTGTCAACTAATGGATGTGGGGAACATTGAAAATTGGTTTACATGGGAAAGGGGTAATTTACCAGAAACGAATATACGAGAACGCTTAGATAGAGGTGTAGCCAACATTAATTGGATGTCTATGTTCCCAGAGACCATCATTCAGCATCTAGTTCATTCAACCTCTGATCATTGCCCACTCTTAATTACTACGAACAAAAAAGAAAAAAAGAAGAGATGGGAAACTTTCAGATTTGAAGCATGGTGGCTCATGGAGGAAACATTTGAAACAAAAGTGAAAAACATTTGGGAGTCGGCATCAGGGGATTTATTACAAAAACTAGAGTAGCTCAAGGCAGAATTGGGAAAATGGGCTTCACAAATAGGGCTTTTGAGAAATCAAAAAAAGAAATATCTCACTTCAAAGATGGCGGTTCTAATGGAGGCAGAGAGGACAGATGACAATTTAGCAGAACTAATGGACACAAAGCTGCAATTAAACTTTGAGATCGATAAGGATGAGCGCTATTGGGAGCAACAAGCGAGAATAAATTAGCTAAGACTGGGGGATAGAAACACATCAATTTTTCACAGCATAGCTACACAGAAGCGACGACAAAATAGAATTCATAAGTTGCAGTATCTAGATGGCAGAGAGACAGAGGATCAGCAAGAAATGGGGGGAATAGCTCAAACAAACTTTCAGAGTCTTTTTCAGGCAGAGGAATTGGGTCAATTTGAGCATATTTTAACAGGGTTGATTGGTGTATTTCTGAAGAAGACAACAGACACCTCGTTATGCCTTTTACAAAGGAAGAGATTTTGGAAGCATTAGCAAGCATGGGAGCTACAAAGGCTCTAGGTGAAGATAGGCTGCTAGCTATTTTCTTTCAGAAATTGTAGCACATATTTGGTAATGAGATATCATCTTTCTCCCTTCAATAGCTTAATGGAGACATGGAGGTTAGTAGAATGAACACTACTCACATAGTGCTTATCCCTAAAAAGGTACATCCAACCAACCTTACACACTTTCGGCCAATTAGTTTATGCAACGTCATTTATAAAATAATGGCAAAGACTATTGAGAATCATTTCCAAGGAGCATTGGAAAAGTGTATTGATAAAGCACAAAGTGTTTTCGTGCCTGGAAGATTAATATCAGATAATGCACTTATTGCATACGAAATTTTAAATACTCTAAAGAAGAAAAGATTAGGGAGAAAAGGGCTAATGGCAATAAAACTTGACATGAGTAAGGCTTATGATAGAGTGGAATGGTCTTTTCTAAAAGAGGTGATGAAGAAAATGGGGTTCGATCCACGATGGGTCAATCTAATTATGAAGTGTATCTCAACAGTATCCTACGCAATTGTTTTGAATGGACACATTGGAAATATTTTTTATCCTTCAAGAGGATTAAGACAAGGTGACCCACCGAGTCCGTTTCTTTTTTTGATATGTGGGGCATGGTTGTCTAGTTTAATGCGATTGGCTCAACGAGAAGAAAATTTTAGAGGCGTGAAAGCAAGTAGAAGAGGGCCACAGATTTCACATTTGCTATTTGCTGATGATTGTATATTGTTTGGTGAGGCGACCAAAAGAGGGGCAGGCTTATTAAAAAGAGTGCTTCGAGAATATAGAAGATGTTCAGGACAGCAGGTCAATTTTGATAAGTCCACAGTATTTTTCAGCTCAAATACAACAATAGAAGGGAAAGACCTGGTTACTCGTATATTGGGTGTGCGGTGCTCAAATGATCCAGAACGTTACCTCGGTTTACAAAATATGGTGGGCAGAAGGAAAAGAGAGGCATTCCAAGTTTTGAAATATCGCTTCCGTCAAAGGATTGAGAACTGGAGTATCAGACACCTTTCGCAAGGGGAAAAGAAGTTTTCATTAAGGCTATTTTGCAGGCTATACCAAAATACACTATGGCATGTTTTTTACTTCCTAAAACGTTATGTTCTGAGCTTGAGAGCATTATTGCAAGATTTTGGTGGCAGAAAGGTCATGGTCAGAGGGGTATTCACTGGTGTACATGGAAGGAATTATACAGTTTGAAGGGAAAAAGCGGATTGGGTTTTCATAGTCTCGATCAGTTTAATATTGCTTTATTAACCAAACAGGGTTGTCGTCTCATTAATTATCCTGATTCGTTATTAGCACAGGTTCTTAAAGAAAAATATTATCCGAATTGTGATTTTTTACATGCACAATTGTGTAACTTACCTTTTCTTACCTGGAAAAGCATTTGGGCAACAAAGAAAATTCTGAAGGATGGTTTGTGCTGGCGCATTGGCAGTGGAAAACAGGTCTCTATCTGGAACTATTGTTGGATTCCAGGTGTTAATATCAACAAAATAGGAAACAGAGCCAATAATTCAGAATTAGAGTCAGTTTTGGGTCTTATTGATTCAACAACGAGATCATGGAAAAAAATTTGATTGAGATTACCTTTTTCAGAACATATAGCGCAGAAGATCCTCCAAATCCCCCTAGCAGAAGTTGAACACGAAGACTTTCAAGTTTGGCGAGGAGAACACTCCGGTGAATTTTCAGTAAGAAGTGCCTATCAACTATTACAGAAGGTTACTACGGATCCTAATGAATTATTATTACAGTGAATCTAAGAAATTCTACAGGAAACTATGGAATTTACAACTTCCATCAAAAGTATGCATTACAATTTGGCGTTTCACATGGAACTTCATTCATATTCTTAGGAACTTAAAAAGTAAAAAAGTAGTCTCTGACAGTATCTGTCCCAAGTGCCGTAATACAGAAGAAGATAGCAACCATGTCCTCAGGCAGTGTCCTACTTCGATAGAGTTATGGCAAAATCTCAATCTCTCATGGGTTCTCAATTCGAATATAACAGAACTGTGGAACTGGTTTACCTGGATATTTGAAAGAGGTAGTAGCAATGAATGTCGTGCTTTCTATTGTGTAGCATGGATGATATGGTTCTCTAGAAACAGGTTCGTACATAAAGGCAAAATAATAATAGGGGAGGACTTGTCACAATGAGTAAGGAACTATATAACAGAGATTGACAGATCAATTGAACGAACACATACCTTCGATCGAGTGTCTCAATAGAGCCAGGCAAGAAAGGAAACAAAAGCCATTATTTTTTTGATGCGGCCTTTGACAGTAAGCACTTTAAATCATCTTCGGATTAATGGTGCGGGGGGAGACAAATGAATGGCTAGCTTCCAAATCAGTTATCCATTCGCAATCTCATCACCGTTTATGGCAGAGGCATAAGCGGGGTTACTAAGCTACAAAACTAGGGATTTCAATGGGGTTTCAAATCGTCACGATAATAGGAGACTCCAAAATAGTTATTAAAAAATGCAACTCAGCAACAATAGATAAATCAGTGCTAAGTGCGATTATTAGCGACATACAAAGATCTAGATGGTGGTTTCAAGAAAGTCACTATTGGTTTGTGAGTAGAATAGAGAACGGAGAGGCTCATCATCTTGCAGTGGAAGCCTTAAGAACGGGAGGAGAAATGTACCTGGAAAGTGATGCCTTCATCAGCCTTCAAAGGGAAAGGGAGGGGAACGGACATAGAGTTTCTGCTTGAAGAATTCCAGGGAAACTAAAGATGGATAGCAAGAAATGAATGACTCTTGGGTTGCTATCAAAGAATAGTTGGCGTGGGGAAATGGAGAGTCAAATAATTAATGGTTGTCGGCCGTTCTGATGTTGGTATGAGGAAATGGAGAATCAGTGTAATATCCCGGATTAGGGCTTATGCACTATTGCTATATATGAAATAGCATGCTTATGTGTGTTGTGAATGTGCATTATGGATTTTGTGAACCTTAGTGTGTAGTTAAATACTTTAGAAATTATTGGATTTTTAATTTAAAAGGGGAGTTAAGCTTGATAAGGCCTTAAGAAAATAAATAAGGGAAATATGACATATAATTGGGCTTGGAAAAGTGGCCCGGAGGCACCACTTAAACCCTCTGGGAATGACGCCACTAGCAGGGTAAATGGGCCAAGGTTTAAGTCGCTAGGGAAGAAAATAAAAGAATTTTTATTTTGCTACAAGGAGAAGAGAGGTGGACGACAAAAAGGAGTCTATGAGAGGAGTTTGAGATGAGGTCTAATTCTCCTAGAAATTTCTGCTAAGGTAGGAAAAGGGGTAAGGAAGTGTGAATTAAGGAATTTGACAAGTAAGAGGAAGAGGTGGCCGGCCAAGGGACTCTTGGTATAGTATTTTCGGCAAGTAGGAGAGGCCAACCATTATTCTTTCCTCTCTTTCATTCTTCTGCCGAAACTCTCTAGTAAAACTTCCCCCCTCTCTTTTATTTTGTTAAAGCCGAAATACTCCCTATGCTAGCCGAATTTACATTCCACCATTGTCGAAACCCTCAAGCTTTTCTTTCTCATCTTTGTTGAACCGAAACTCTCTAAGTGTTCATCTAAAAATCGAAAACTCCTTCACCCTCACCATTGTCGAATAGTTCATCACCATTTGAAGCCATAACCGATTCTCCATTAAGCCACAAAGCCGAATAGCCTTGTGGATTCAAGTAAAGGTGCCGCCGATTTTAAATAAAGGGAGGATCTTTTGGGACTGTGTCTATAGTCGACTAGAAGGAGGATTATTCAGGATTCAATATCAAGGTAAAATCATGTATATATTCGGCCAAGGGCTATTATTCTTGTGTTTAAATGATAGAAATTGATCTAACATATGTTTAAAAGGGTTTCGACAGATACCAAAGAGTAATTAGCAATTTTGGGATTTAGATTTATAAGGTAGGTGTACATGTACATTCAGCCAAGGCCATGTTTGGTGTTATAGATCTATTTCTTAATTGTTCAAAAGCTGAAAACTAACTAGTTAAGGGTTTTAGTGGCTAGCCGATTGCAAGGAGGGCTAACACAAAGTTTTCGGGATTTGAGAATCGTAAGGTAAGTGTACTTACACATTTGGCCAAGGCCAATTTTGGTATTTAGATCTATTCCTTATTTGTTTAAAAAGCTGAAACTAATTAGTTCAATGGTTAAGGGTATAGCCAATTGCAATAAAGAAGCATCATAAAGTTTGGGACTCGTTTAAGAATCAAATCAAGCGACAAGGTAAGATTTTTGTTGCAATGATCCTTGAGATTTAATCACATAGCGAATAGACTTTTGCTAAACATCAAGGTGATTGATCAAATGTAGGAATTGAGATCTAAATCAGTAGATCGGGTTTTTAGGATTTGGAGTAAATTTGCTAAGTATATCAGGTGTGTACACCACACTAAATCTTGATAGATATACGGCTTTAATTTATTATATGTGCTAATATAAAAGTGTAAGATTATGGCTAAGGTACCATGTAATGGTACAAAGTACTCAGGTACGTTTTCCTACTCCTACTATGAGTATGATAAGTTTTGCTATGGCATATACATGAAATTATAAGAATGTGAATAAGGAATATAATATGGTTAATGCATAGTTGTATGACATGGGGCATATGGGAGATATGTAAAGGGGAAGTGAATTGGTGGTGTTATACCCCAATATAAGAATGTGGTGACTTATGTCACAATATAAGAATGTGGTGACTTTTGTCACAATATAAGTATGTGGTGACTTATGTCACGAATTTATATATGGTGGCTATGCCACGAAATCATAAGGGCGATGAGCACGTCGACTGCAACGACTGCCTTCGATGGTGTGTAGCGGATGGAGGGTTGACTTAGTAGTCCCCACGGTGTGATGGTTAGTACAGGAGATGTGTAGCGGATGGCATTTGGGTTTAGGTTCGGGTTTGCATCATTATTTATGCTTTTATATTTGTATGTATGATTTTGTATGCCATAATCTGTTGGGCCTTAGTGTTGTGGTTACACATTGAGTCTGTTTGACTCACCCCTTGTGGGAATATTTTTCAGGTGATGTCAGTGATGGACCAGGTCGGCAGGAGATCAGTGGAGGCCATGCAAAGCCCAGAGACTGCTTTGTTTTATTAGTTTTCTTTCTATATTTAAGTTTGAATTATTTCGGGTTTATTTGATGTAATAAGGCCTTCGGTACTAATTGTTAAGCATGTTTTTAAATTACTTAGTATGATCCGATTATTATCAAATTAAAGTGAAAAATAAATTTTTCTTAAGTGATGATATTAAATGTTTTAACACCTAAGCGACATGGGTTTTAAAATTTGAGCCCAACCCAAATCAACTACTGATTTCAAAAACACACAAGTTTTTAACAAAATTTCAAACAAGATTTGAATGGATTTTCTTTAGAAGCATGCCAGATCCGGTCAGGGCTTGTGGGCCGGGTTTGGGGGTGTTTTAGTTTGGTATCAGAGTCCAGTTTTAAACTCTCGGCCTTGGGTTTAAGGCCTAAAATGTTTTCAAAATTAAGCCCAAAAGAACTTTGTGAAAAATTTTGAGAAATAAGCAGGTTTTCTGGCATGGCACCTAAGTCTCCAGGCCAAGTCCACCAGGTAAGTACCCCTATCTCTTGTGTGATTCATGATATGAGTTGTAGAAGGGTAGAAAGGGAACGCAGATTAAGTACTTGAACCCTAGGACTAGGTTACCCCAACAATTACATAAAATTTTAAATGCCTAATTAAACAAACCTGTGGATAAGTCGTCGAGTTAGGGTGTGGCAACCATTGTGTGCATGTCTAGGATTGGTTTCGGTGGGAGCTTGGTACTTAAGCGGTCCGTGTGACTCACCTCCTCTCCACTCGAATCCTACCTGGTGCGTAACTACGGTTCACCCTAACCAAGAGGACTTATTCATAGGCTAAACCCAATAACTAAAACCCAAAAGGGACTAGCCATATTTTCATAAAACACCCTAGTTTTAAAATCACTAAATTACCCTTTTAATTTGTAAAGACTATTTTTATAAATTTTTCTGCAATATTTTGATTTACAAAATTACTAAAATACCCTTAGTGGTAAAATTACTAAAATGCCCTTGGTTTTAAAATTACCATATCACTCTCAATTTCAATAAAATCTTCTTACTTTGTAAAAGTATCTAAAAAAACTCTATTTTGCGGAAGTCCAAAATATCCTGATTTGGAAAAAAAATTACGAAATTACCCCTGGTTTACCAAAATTACCAAAATGACCCTACTTTCCGAAATCTTGACCATACCTTTGATTTGGAAAATTTTTCCTTTAAAATACCCATGAGTTTGGAAAATTTTGAAATAACTTTTTCTGATTTTAAAATTAACCCCGATTTATTACCAAAATACCCCTGTAGGATAAATTATGAAAATACCCCTGGGATAGAAACGGAAAAAAAATGTTCGAAGAGTGAATGTGTATGGAAGATACTATGGAATGGATGTGTTTTCTTTGAATTAGGATAGAAGACTTGAAACTTTGATTGATCGAAGAACCCTATTAAACTTCCTTCCATAAAACTTCTTCGGATAATCGATGGGATAAAGGCTAATTCATAAAATTTCTTAAACCAGATTAAAGCGCGTAGTAGATATGAGCTCTAGGGAGTGGTTACAATGTACGAGGACACGATCGAGGTAGAATGATCGTGTCGAACCCGTTAGATCGGGTCAAGGATCTAGAATGAGGCACCACCGCCACCGCCACCACCTACCCAAGCCGCCGGTGTTGAGCAAAGATCGATCGACGAGAGGATGCTATATCACAGGCTATCTCATGAGTTCTTAAAATAGTGGCTAGTCTTTGGAGGGAATATGAGAGCTCTAAGTCATACTGAGCGACTCAGAGCCAACGGAGTGAAGTGTTTGTGGAGTATCCGGTGTGGCACCCAAGACAGTTGAATATTGGTTGGAGGCGACCGAAGCGAATTATGGATGAGCTTGATCGACCCCGAGGAGAAATTTAAAGGAATGGTGGCGCGCGCTTCGCGATGAAGCGTATCAATGGTGGCTCATAGTTTGGGATGGTGCCACCGCCGAGGATCTAACACAGGGAGTACGTTAAGGTGGCGATCAAAAAAGTATGTGGGAACCGGATATATTGATGAGCGAGAGAAGGCATTTTGGGGCTGGTTCAAGGAATAAGTCTCATGGCAGTCTACGTTGAATTTCTAAGGCTAAGCCAAGATGCTCGAGGAGTGGTGACAACGAGCATGAGCGATGTGTCTGATTTGAGGACGGACTAAGGGATGACCTGAGGTTGTTGATAACCCCACACCAGGAGTGAGAGTTTACCGCATTAGTAGAAAAGGCTAAGGTAGCTGAGGGAATTAAGGACTCTACAAGGCAGAACTCTGATCGGAATAGAAATAAGAGAGGTTTTGGGTCGTCTGGATCATCTGGGAATGCTCAGAAAAGGCCTAGAGTTGATGGGCCGCGAGGTCAATAAACTGGTACTAGAGGGCAATATCGTACTTGTGAGCAGTGTGGGAAGAAACACTTAGGCGAATCTTGGGAAGAAGACAGTGGATGTTTCAAATGTGGGTCAAAGGACCATATGATTAAGGACTGTCCGATGAGACCAGATGGGAATCGACCGATGGCTCGTAATGTTAATCGACCGTAGAGGTGGAATGCTGACCTCGGTGGGCCGTGGTCCGAATAACAGAGGAAATGGTGCTGGTAGAGGACGTGGAACACCGGGCCGAGGTGTCTTTAATATCTTGAGGCAAGGCGGTCGGGTTTGGTTTATGCGATTTCTGGAGGGAGGATGGAGACGTACGAGATGTTATAACCAGTACGTTCCTTATTCATAGCAAGCCTTTTGTTGCTTTAATTGATGTGGGCTCGACCCATTCTTATGTGGCATGTAGAGTAGTTGAAACTCTAGACATAGCCTCTGAACTTTCTGATAGGGAGATGACTGTAGTAAGCCCACTAGGTCAAACTATAGTGGTGAATAAGCTCTTTTGTAGTGTACCTTTAGAAATTCAAGGCGTAATATTTTTTGCTGACTTGATGGAACTTCCCTTCGAAGAATTCGATTTCATACTTGGTATGGACTGGCTAGTGGAACATCGAGCTGTGGTGGATTGTACAGCCAAGCGAATAGAGTTAAGGACCCTAGAGGATGAGGTGGTCATTATGATAGGAGAAAGAAGAAACTACTTGTCTAATGTAGTTTCAGCACTTAAGGTGGAGAAGATGGTTCGAAAAGGGTGCAAAGCATTTTTGACCTTTATTAGTGCGTTGGATGGAAAAGAAGGGGGAGTTAGTGGAGTAAGAGCTGTAAAGGATTTTGCGGATGTTTTTTCGGAGGAATTACCTAGAATACCCCCAGACAGGGAGGTCGAGTTAAAATTGACTTGTTGCCGGGAACAGCTCTTGTGTCCATTGCCCCATACAAAATGGCACCAAAGGAGTTGGTTAAGCTCAAGGCTCAGATCCAGGAATTGCTAGACCGTGGGTTCATCCGACCCAGTGTGTCTCCATAGGGAGCACCAATTCTGTTTGTGAAAAAGAAGGACAGAACTATGTGTATGTGCATAGATTATTGTCAGTTGAATAAGCTAACTATCAAGAACAAATACCCATTGCCAAGGATAGACGACTTGTTCGATCAGCTTAAGGGGGTTGCAGTTTTCTCAAAGATCAACTTAAGGTCAGGATATCATCAGTTGAAGGTGAAGGAGGTAGATATCCATAAGACGGCTTTTCGAACAAGGTATGGGCATTTTGAATTCGTAGTAATGTCGTTCGGTTTGACAAATGCCCCACCGCATTTATGGATATGATGAACCGAGTTTTCCAACCCTATCTAGATCGATTCATTATTGTGTTCATAGACGATATTCTGGTGTATTCCAAGTCTAAAAGGGAGCATGATAAGTATCTCTGAATAGTGTTGCAAGTGTTGAGGGAGAAGAAGCTCTACGCCAAATTCAACAAGTGTGAATTTTGGCTTAAGGAGGTTACGTTCTTAGGACATGTGGTGTTAGCAGAAGGAATAAGGTGGATCCTAAAAAGATTGAAGCGGTGTTGGATTGGAAACCCCCTAGGTCTGGTGAAAGGAGATTCATAGTTTCTTGGGATTGGCAGGCTATTATAGAAGGTTCGTGGAAAGGTTCTCATCAATAGCTGCGCCTTTGACGAAGTTGCTGAGAAAGGAAGTACCTTTCGATGGTCGGATAAGCGAGGGAGAGCTTTGAGAAGCTTAAAAGGGTTTTGACCAAGCTCGGTTCGATTCACTGAGGCGAAAAGGACTTCGTGGTATATTGTGGCGCTTCTCATACAGGATTGGGATGTGTTTTGATGCAAGAGGGAAAGGTAGCTGCTTATGCGTCTCGGCAATTAAGGCCTCATGAGGTTAACTACCCGACGCACGACTTAGAATTGGCAGCGGTGGTCTTTGCTCTTAAAGTGTGGAGGCACTACTTATATGGAGAAAAGTCAGTGGTCTACACGAACCATAAGAGCTTGAAGTATTCTTGACTCGAAAGAGCTAAACACGAGACAAAGAAGATGGGTGGAGTTCTTGAAGGATTATGACTATTCTATAGAGTATCACCTGTGCAAGGTGAATGTAGTGGCGGATGCCCTAAGTCGGAAGGTTGTGTCGGATCTGAGGGCGATGTTCGCACATCTGAGTTTGTATGATGATGAAAGCCTACTGGCAGAACTGCAAGTTAAGCCGATGTGGTTGAATGAAGTAAAAGAGGAACAGTTGGCAGATGTTGGCCTAAGTGCTAAGCTACAGCAAGTACAGAATGGAGAGTTGAAAGATTATGGCATTAATGGCAAAGGAGTGTTGTGTTTCAAGAGAAAGGTCTGTATGCCTAAGAATAAGGAACTTAGACGAAGAATTCTTCAGGAATCGCATAGTAGCCCTTATGCTATGCATCCTAGAGGCACTAAGTTGTACAGAGACTTGAGGGAGCAGTTTTGGTGGCCTGGTTTGAAGAAAGAAGTTACTGAATTCGTGGGGAAGTGTTTAACGTGCCAGCAAGTTAAGGCTGAACACCAGGTTCCGTCAGGATTGCTTCAGCCAATCATGATTCCACAATGGAAGTGGGAGAGAATTACCATGGACTTCGTTAGTGGGCTTCCCCTTACGCCTACTAAGAAGGACTCGGTATGGGTAATAGTGGACCATTTGACCAAGTCCGCGCACTTTATTCCGGTGAGAGTTGATTATTCTTTGCAAAAGTTGGCAAGTTGTATGTGGCGAAAGTCGTAAGGTTGCATGGAGTGCCGGTGTCGATTATCTCAGATAGGGACCCAAGGTTTACTTCTCGGTTCTGGAAAGCGTTGCATCAGGCTTTAGGCACTAAGTTGGATTTTACTACGGCTTTTCATCCACAGTCGAACGGACAGTCTGAACGGGTAATCCAAGTGTTAGAGGATATGTTGAGGGGCTGTGTGATGGATTTCAGAGGAAGTTGGGAGGAATATTTGCCTCTAGCGGAATTTGCCTATAACAACAGCTATCAGGCCAGTATTCGGATGGCACCGTATGAAGCACTGTATGGTCGAAAGTGTCGGACTCCTACATGTTGGACAGAATTGGGAGAACGTCAGATTTTGGGTCCAAAAATTGTGGCAGAGTCCGAAGAGAAGGTTAGTGTAATTCGGGCTCGGTTGAAGGAAGCATCTGATAGACAGAAGTCGTACGCAGATCTTAAACGGAAGGAAATAGAATTTGATGTGGGAGATCAAGTGTTTCTTAAGGTTTCGCCTTGGAAAAAGGTAATGAGATTTGGTCGAAAAGGGAAGTTAAGTCCAAGGTTTATAGGACCTTATAAGGTTTTGAAGCGAATTGGACCAGTGGCATATCAGTTGGAGTTTCCACCAGAGTTGAAGCAGATGCACGACGTATTCCATGTTTCCATGCTACGTCGTTATCGATCGGATCCATCTCATGTAGTTCCAGTTGAAGAGGTGGAGCTAAGGCCAGATTTATCCTACGAGGAAGAATCGATTCAGATTCTAGAACGAGATGAGAAAGTGTTAAGACAAAAATCAGTACCTTTAGTCAAGGTGTTATGGCGCAACCATGGATCGGAGGAAGCTTTGTGGGAGCCAGAAGAAGCAATACGACAGCAATACCCCCACCTATTCTAGCCAAGTAATTTCGAGGATGAAATTATTTTAAGGGGGTAGAACTGTAATATCCAGATTAGTATGCACTATTGCTAAATTATATGAAATAGCATGCTTATGTGTGTTGTGAATGTACATTATGGATTTTGTGAACCTTAGTGTCTAGTTAAATACTTTAGAAATTATTGGATTTTTAATTTAAAAGGGGAGCTAAGCTTGATAAGGCCTTAAGAAAATAAATAAGGGAAATATGACATATAATTGGGCTTGGAAAAGTGGCCCGGAGACACCACTTAAACCCTCTGGGAATGACGCCACTAGCAGGGTAAATGGGCCAAGGTTCGAGTCGCTAGGAAGAAAATAAAAGAATTTTATTTTGCTACAAGGAGAAGAGAGGTGGAAGGCAAAAAGAAGTCTATGAGAGGAGTTTGAGATGAGGTCTAATTCTCCTAGAAATTTCGCTAAGGTAGGAAAAGGGTAAGGAAGAGTGAATTAAGGAATTTGATAAGTGAGAGGAAGAGGTGGTAGCCAAGGGACTCTTGGTATAGTATTTTCGGCAAGTAGGAGAGGCCAACCATTATTCTTTCCACTCTTTCATTCTTCTGTCGAAACTCTCTAGTAAAACCTTCCCCCTCTCTTTTATTTTGTTAAAACCGAAATACTCCCTGTGCTAGCCGAATTTACATTCCACCATTGCCGAAACCCTCAAGCTTTTCTTTCTCATCTTTGTTGAACCAAAACTCTCTAAGTGTTCATCTAAAAATCGAAAACTCCTTCACCCTCACCATTGCCGAATAGTTCATCACCATTTGAAGCCATAACCGATTCTCCATTAATCCACAAAGCCGAATAGCCCTATAGATTCAAGTAAAGGTGCCACCGATTTTAAATAAAGGAAGGATCTTTCGGATTGTGCCTATAGTCGACTAGAAGGAGGATTATTCGGGATTCAATATCAAGGTAAAATCATATGTATATTCGGCCAAGGGCTATTATTCTTGTGATTAAATGATAGAAATTGATCTAACATATGTTTAAAGGGGTTTCACAGATACCAAAGAGTAATTAGCAATTTCGGGATTTAGATTTATAAGGTAGGTGTACATGTACATTCGCCAAGGCCATGTTTGGTGTTATAGATCTATTTCTTAATTGTTCAAAAGTCGAAAACTAACTAGTTAAGGGTTTTAGTGGCTAGCCGATTGCAAGGAGGGCTAACACAAAGTTTTCGGGATTTGAGAATCGTAAGGTAAGTGTACTTACACATTCGGCCAAGGCCAATTTTGGTATTTAGATCTATTCCTTATTTGTTTAAAAAGCCAAAACTAATTAGTTCAATGGTTAAGGGTATAGCCGATTGCAATAAAGAAGCATCATAAAGTTTCGGGACTCGTTTAAGAATCAAATCGGCAGCAAGGTAAGATTTTTGTCGCAATGATCCTTCGGGATTTAATCACATAGCCGAATAGACTTTTGCTAAACATCAAGGTGATTGATCAAATGTAGGAATTGAGATCTAAATCAGTAGATCGGGTTTTCGGGATTTGGAGTAAATTTGCTAAGTATATCAGGTGTGTACCCCACACTAAATCTTGATAGATTTATGGCTTTAATTTATTATATGTGCTAATATAAAAGTGTAAGATTATGGCTAAGGTACCATGTAATGGTACAAAGTACTCAGGTACGTTTTCCTACTCCTACTATGAGTATGATAAGTTTTGCTATGGCATATACATGAAATTATAAAAATGTGAATAAGGAATATAATATGGTTAATGCATAGTTGTATGACATGGGGCATATGGGTGATATGTAAAGGGGAAGTGAATTGGTGGTGTTATACCCCAATATAAGAATGAGGTGACTTATGCCACAATATAAGAATGTGGTGACTTTTGTCACAATATAAGTATGTGGTGACTTATGTCACGAATTTATATATGGTGGCTATGCCACGAAATCATAAGGGCGATGAGCACGTCGACTGCAGCGACTGCCTTGGATGGTGTGTAGCGGATGGAGGGTTGACTTAGTAGTCCCCACGGTGTGATGGTTGGTATGGGAGACGTGTAGCGGATGGCATTTAGGTTTGGGTTCGGGTTTGCATCATTATTTATGCTTTTATATTTTTATGTATGATTTTGTATGCCATAACTGTTGGGCCTTAGTGTTGTGGTTACACATTGAGTCTGCTTGACTCACCCTTGTGGGAATATTTTTCAAGTGATGATCGGTGATGGACCGGGTCTGCGGGGAGCTCGATGGAGGCCATGCAAAACCCAAAGACCGCTTTGTTTTATTAGTTTTCTTTCTATATTTAAGTTTGAATTATTTGGGTTTATTTGATGTAATAAGGCCTTCTGCACTAAATTGTTAAGCATGTTTTAAATTACTTAGTATGATCCGATTATTATCAAATTAAAGTGAAAAATAAATTTTCTTAAGTGATGATATTAAATGTTTTAACACTTGCGACATGGGTTTTAAAATTGAGCCCAACCCAAATCAACTCACGATTTTAAAAACACACAAGTTTTTAACAAAGTTTCAAACAAGATTTGAATGGATTTTCTTTAGAAGCATGCCGATCCGGTCGGGGCTTGTGGGCGGGTTTGGGGTGTTTCAATCGAGAAGTAATGAATGCCACTAATATGATGTCGATTGGACGGACTTGATTAAGGATAGGTCCGACGTTTGAATTTTTGCGCTTCCGATTCGATTTTGATTTAGTTTCATTATGCTCGGGCCTTAATTTGGGCCATTGGTTTATTGTTTATTTCTTTTTGGATTGGGGCTCAATTGATTGACCCAAACTTTTATTTGGTCCAGTTAGAATTAATAAAGTCCAATCGAATTTTTTCAAAAAAATTAAATAAATAATAGTATAGAACTAAGAAAATAAATATAGATACAAATATAATAATAATAATAATACTAATATCAACAAGAATGGTAAGAAATAATAGTGACAAAAATAATGTTAATTAATTATAATAATAATAAATAGTAACAACAAATGATAATAATAATGCAAAATAACAATACAATAAAGGGATAATAGTAATAATAATAATAATAATAATAATAATAATAAGGTAGAAAAATAAAAATAATAATAGTAATGATAATACAAGGAAAATATAGTCATAAAAATAATGACAATAATAATAATAAGGGTAATAATAATAAACAGATAAAATAAACAACAACAACAACAACAATAATAATAATAATAATAATAATAATAATAATAATAATAATATAGGGACATTAAATTAATTTAGTAATAAAATAATTAAAAAGAACTAACGGGACTGCAATAAAAAACAAGGCAAAACTTTGGGTGCGAATCAGAAATAAAAAACAAGGTGGAGGATCAATTTGTAATGCGCATGAAGGGAGAGGGACCAAAAAGGAAATTTATCCAGGCCTCCAAAACGACGCAATTCCTTTAGGGACTAAATTTTAAAATTACTCAAAATTTCGAGGTAAAATTAAAAATAAAAGGAAATCTAATTTTAAAAAATCGAAAATGCAGAAGGACAAAATGGGAATTAGCCCTAAAAGCAAAACACGCGGATCCTCCTGGGCGGGTCGGGTCGACACGCGGATCCCATGGGCGAAACGATGTTATTTTGGCGTTGAAAGCCAGTCTTAAAACGACGCTGTTTTAGGTGGCCTACATAAGTAAAAAATCCACAAAAAATTTCATTTGAGCTTTTGTTTTTAAAAAAAACTTAACCCTTTGTTTTCTTTCTCTGCAGGGTCTAGTCTCCGGTGGGAATTCGACGCCTCCACCACTCTCACATCACGTGTATCACCAGATACTGGCGGCCAGATAGGTAAAAATTTTTCCTCTTTCTTTCCCTTTTTATACTTAGTGTATATATACATGTAAATATATGTAAAAAATAAAAAAAATAAAAAAGGACAAAGGGAAGGGAAATACTCATATGACAGCTTCGAAAATAAAAAGAAAAAAGTCAATGCAATCTTAATGCGATTTTTTCTGCTCTGTTGTTGTTTGTTGACTGTATTTGAATGTGTTTTCTTATGTTGGTGATTTATCTGAATCCTTTTTTCTTATTCAAAATTCGCCCCCTTACATTCAGATTATTTGGCTTTTTATAGCCATTTACAACTTGTTTATTGTCACTTCTGTTTTTAATTCTTGCAGGTGCTTTGGCGGTCTTGAACAAGAGCTGATGGCGATGTGATGACTTTGGCGTGAGAAGGCGAAGACCTAGGTGCGGCGCACCTAGGTTTTGTTGTTTCTGTTTTTGTTTCTGACTTGGGTTTTGTAATGGGCTAGGGTTTAGGTTATTTGGGTTAAGTGTTATGGGTCATTCGGGCTTAGTTTAATTGTTTTGGGTTTTAATTTGGTTTGTAAAATGGGCGGTTTGTGTATGGGTTATGGGCTAGTTGGGTTGTGGTTTAATGGGATTTAGTGGGTTTGGGTAGATTTGGGTTTATTTCGGACTCGGGCTAAATTGGGCCTGTACAATGCGTATTATAGATTGTGTACTATTTTTCCTTCATTAGGTTTTTATCCTACAGGGGTTTTTCCTAATAAGGATTTAACGAGGCACATTATCTATCAATGGACATCCAAAGGGGAGTGTTATGAATATCTTATTAAGTGGATGTCCATCATGATTAAGATAAAGTTTTAATGTACTTTAAATTTTAATATTTATTAGAATTAGATCTCTACTTCTTTATAATTCTTATACCTATAATTAGAGGCTTTGATGAAGCATTGTAATTATTCCTTTGATCAATAAAGTACATTCTCTATTACTTTTATATTTTCTTTATTCTTTATTTTCTCCATCTCTTTATTTTATAATAATTTTATATTTTTTTCAAAATAATATTTTGGTTGTGATATATAAAGTAATAAATATTTAATTAAAATTATATCTTTTCGATTCAGTCAATCAAGTGTGAGCTCGCTTTGAATTAGAAATTTTTCACAAAATTATCGATGGTTAATAAAAAATAATCTCTTTTCAGATAATTTTCTCTCTTTTCACATAAAACTTAATCACTTTAATATTAAATTAATAAAATACTATAAAAATAAGTAATAAATTTAATTTAATATTAAACTATTAAAATAATATTATTTTTGAAATAATTAATCTGAAATCAAATTCTTTGGTAAAGTCCCGCTAGCAGTGTAACTATTTTACTGCTCAACCACCGAAGGCCAACCATTGCCAGCAACCGGAATGCCGCCGGCCCTTTTGGCATCCCGAGCTGGTTCGGTCCAGGTCAGTTGATGACCTGGCCGGTTCGATCTAGCCACCGATTGGGCCGTCGGTCCAATTTCACATACCAGGCCCAGTTCGACCAATTTTTGGGTCTTGGTTTCAGTTTTGGGCTTTCGAGCCCAATTTATGATCTCATGTCCAATTTTCAAGTTCAATTACCTATTGGGTCAATTGTCTGACTTGAAAATTAATTTTCAATAATATCATATTAATTTTAAATAATTTGATTAATTTAATTTTACTTGATCAAAATTATTTTCCCAAAAATCACTTAGATTTTCAAATTAATTTTTTAATCAAATTCTCTACTTGAACAATTCTCATTACCACCTAATTTAATTCCACATCAAATAAGTTGACTCAATTAAATTATTTCCAAAGTCGTAAAAATTTCTTCTAATTCAAATGCAGTTCGATCGAGCTTTTGTTGAGCTAGCGAAGGGACCAATTAGACATATACAATTAGGTTTTAGTAATTTCAATTATGTCTAGAAGCTTCGTTCCGATAATTTGCAATTACTTAATCATGGAATCAGTCCACAAGAAGAATCATGATTGAAACCTCATTATTATATACTCTTTACGAAAGCAATTCATCAAACTATTTTGTCCAATGATCTCGCCATGTGTGTGTTACCCTCATCTGATATTCTTGATTACTTTGAGTTAAATCTGTTCACTCAATACAATTCTATTTTATCTCATTGTCAGTGTCTTCTTAATGATTAATATGATCGTTGTCAACAAATGATTGTGATAAATTGCTCGTTCGAGAATAAGCAACACGTGGTCACATTCCATATTTATCAATCCACACAATGCCAATGAGAGGATATTATTAACTCTTTAATTGAGCTATGAATTCCACTGTTTCTAGTAAAACCATGCCATACACAAATCATGTACCCAACATATCAGCTATGGGCTCGATCATCTTTAGAGCATAAGCCTCCACTTATATTAAAGCACATGAGTTGCATACGCATGATCAGTGACTAACTCAGATTTGGTAAATCACACCATGAACGCCACAAGTGAATTAATTCACAAGCTAAATGAGAATTAATTCATCTTGGGTCCAGTCCAATGTACTATTCTACCAATAAATACATCTATGTCTCTACTCATGGAGTCAACTGCTTCGATTGCCAAGATTAGCCATCTCCCTAATTGGAATTGTAGACAACATAATAATCCTTCTCATTATTTGAATCAAATGCTCACTTTGATTCTTTTACGAGATTACGGACTCATTTAGATTATCTACTGAATTAAGTTGTCTTTTTCACCATGTAAACGTTCTTACAATGTCACATATCTTCAGTTTGAACTTAGACAACCAATGAATTAATATTTGCTTGACATAATTTCACTATGAATGCAAAATATAAAAGACAGAAATATAAAAGATATAATAGTGAAATGTGAAATTAACTTTATTTATTTATTCATCGTTCAAATAAATAAAAAATAGTTACATGTTTACTACAACATGGACTCATTTCCCAATAGAGACATGATGGTAAAGGTGAGTGTACGGTCGAATCAAGTAAAAAAAATTCGAATTGACGAGTCATATTTTATCATCCTAACTCAATTTGAAATTTTTTGAATTGAGTCGAGTCGAATCAAGTGAAATTGTTCGACTTAAATTGAAATCTTGTTACAGTATAACTTATTCCATATTAGAGCACATAAATTTGAAATTATATATATATTTGAAAACTTTTTAAAAAAAATACTTTAGTATGATAAACTTGAATCATTAATTAACTTATTTAGGTCCCCAAAATTATTATTCTAGAAAATTTTTACTTTTTTTTACTTTATATATTTTTAGAATTTTTTTTGAAATTTTAGAATTTTTAAAAATATATTTTTTAAATTTTATAAAATTTTAATTTTTAAAATTATTTTGAATTATTTTATAATTTTTGTTGAGAAAGAAGCCAATTTGCTTATTTTCAAACTTGATAGGGGCTAAAATGGTATTTACACTAATCTGTTATTTGAATTGTAAAATTCGACTTGAAACTTGAATTACTTATTTAAGTTGATTCGAATAACTTGAAATTTAAATTTCTTTCAGTTTTTTCAAATTAAATTGATTTTTGTTCATTCACCAGTAACAATCAAGTGACACCCTAGTACAATTTGGAATCGAGGAGTTGTTTTAAGGGGTTCACCACGAAGAGCGGTTCTTGGACTTGATCACAAAGGGTCCAATCGAAGGATATTGACGTATTTCGATCAACCCAATCAATATCACAGAAATACTCAAATCCGAATTTCAGTGGATCTTGAGCTAAACTAAAACAGCATAAATGCATCATATACACCCTCAAATTATGCTTTCAAATTGGTTTTGTTAATGAAGACAAAAGTTTGTCACTTATTCAACCTGAAGAGTTCACTCCTTTTTTATCAAATTCAATCAAACAAGTGTATCTTCAACATTCTTCCCCAACACTCGACTTGTGGATCAACTCATACCTGCAACATTAAGTTTACGATAAATTCTTATCTCTACCGACTTATTTCCTTTATTTTCAGCATTAAGTACGTGGGTGACTTACTGAAATTTACGTGAAATCTGGTAAGAAGAAGTGGCAAACATAGCAATGCTAACACCGAACAGGTTCCAGCTCTTCTGCAATATTCTCAGGATTAATGGTTTGCCATTACAACCCTAAAAACATAAAATCAGCCTTATACGTACAGGGGTAATTACAGTGCTGTACTTCTCCCAAACAAGTCCACTGCATGCTAGAGCTGAAAAAACCATTTAAAAATTATTCGTATTCAATACAAATTCAAACAATATGACCAATAATCTTCCCAAGAATTCAGGATTAGACCTGCTAGTTGAGGATAAGAAACAGTTTCAGCGGGCTTTGTTGAAATGTCAACAACGTTGGCAATGTTGACAGCCCATTTGAAAGTTGGTGCCCAGAAATGAACTGTGATAAGGGGATATTGCTAAATAACTCAGATTCAGATAATCACAATATAATGAACCCAAAATTGCAAAACACACATAATTATTAATTAATCTAATTAACAGTAATTAAAAGGGTGAAAGAAAGAAGGAACAAACTAGTTTTTGGCCCCGCAGGATGGTTGTAGAAAGCTTGGAACTTGGAAGATGCCATCGTACCTTTCTGCTTGATAGGAAACCTAAGTTAATATCTTACCATATATATTTGTCTTTAAACAGCTAATCAACTTATTGACTTTATATATATATATATTTAAAATTTTTATATATATTATTGAATTTTTAAAATTAAGACTAAATTGAGAATATTTATAGATTTTGAGGGTTAATTTTTTAAAAGTATAATATGTAAAAGTTTTGAGTTAAATTTTTATCACACCAATTCTTTTATCTGTCACGTCAACTTATCTCAAAATGACCGAACTGTGTAACATGAGTTATTTAAATTACAATTTTTTTTATTTTAAGTATAATTGAATGGTTATCTCTTATATTACCCTAGTATATTTTATTCTTGGTCGGCTTAATTGAACAGAAAAGTTCGAGGTAGATGATATTATTAGTTAAAACCCCAAATTAAAGCTTTGTTATTAAAGTAATAAAAATGATCTTTCAAATGATCTCATATGCTTTTGACTTAAAATGGAAAAATGCACTAAAATTGTTTTAAATGATAAAACAAATACGAGGATCAACTGTGGATTTTATTGGCAAAGGTGAATCTGAGAGGAGGGGTTGGGGAGGCAAGTTCTTGGCCCTAAAAATAAAAAAAATTTATTAATATATAGTGGAATTACATTTTCTTCACTTTTAAAAGTAAATTTTTAATTTAATTATCTTATAAATAAAGAAATTTAATATATACTAAAATTGTACTTTATCTTTCTTAAAATAAATAAAAATTTATTTAATCCTTTCAAAAGTGTTAGAAAATATGAACTTATTCATATATATATATATATATATATATATATATAGAATAATTAGAAGCTATTATTTACTATCATAAAAGGATAGTCTAAATTAAAAGTGACCTAATTTGGTTAAAGTTTATTAGGCTTTAATTATTATATAAAGTATGGGTCAAATATGTGTAGATACTTTAGTAATTAATTTCTAATTGGTGATAGGTTAATTAGAAATTAAGGTTAATGCACAAAGTTATATATTAGTATTATGATCCCCAAATTACACATACGTAACTTTTTTATCTCCTATCTTCAAAAAGAGAGAGCCACTATCTCTAAAATACTTGTGTGTTAATTTGAAATATTGAAACCACAATACTTGAAGCTTTCAACATATTAATAGATTTTAGTACGCTTCCGTATTTAATTATATTATTATCTTATTTTTGATGTTATGGTACCCCAAATCTTGATAGATTAAATTTTGTATCAAAATTTTACTATTTTAATATAAAAGACTTGGACATGCAATGCTAAAAAGAAAATGACACCAACCTCAACCAATCAAAGGCAAACAGCTTTTATCACATTACTCGCACATTTTATTTTTGCAAACAACACCCAAAGAGTGTCATTAAAAAAGGCTAGATATAGTAATCTTAAGGTATAACATAAAAGCTACCATGTACTCTACAAAATTATTCTCCCAAGCTATAATCATATTTTCTTTTATTAACTTAAACATCGAAGAACATTTCATAATATAAACTCCAACACTCCGTAAAATTTTATCATTCACTTCAAAATAACGTAATAACAAATCACTTAGATCTTTTAAACAAATATTTAATACGTAAAATATTAGCTAATTAACTTTAACTGATTAAGTTTATAATTGTGAAGTTATGATATTTGCATATGGATGAGTTAACTTATGCATTGTTTTAGTGTTGTTCACTTAAAAACAGTTAAATAGGAGAGATCACTAGTGGCATTTTCGTATAAATTAATAGGTATTAACATTTAAAAAAAAAAAAACATACCAAGAAACTGTAGGTAAAGCAATGATATTAAAAGTACAACTAGCACAACAAAGATTCGGAAATTAAGTTAGATAAAAAAGGGTTCCATGATGTCTTCAATTATTGCAAGCAATAGACCAATTTGCTGCCATTAAGAACACAGGCTGCTGGCATTACTTTCCAAGGACATGATGCAAGACCGATTGCATCAAATACCATTTATGTTCCCTGTTGGGTTGTGACTGCTACGGTCACCTGGTCATAGTTCCAAGTTGAGCATTTTCCTAATCTTTCTGATCCCACCCATTTTGCACTTTATTACATTGTCGCAACCATTTAAAAATCGAGTTTTAAAAACAGGAATCGACTTTTAAAAACGAAATGGGAGTCGCCACCCATCCTTTTTATTTAGTTGTGATTGGATCACCTTGTAAAACATTTTATTTTTAAATATTCAATTTTGGTCTACAAAAAAAAAAAAAAAAAAAGTGTTCGGTGGTTGTTACGTATGAGGAAGGGTTAGCACCCTCATAATGCCCAAAAATTGGTACCTAATTGATAGAATCATGTCCAAATGTTTGAAATTTAAAAGTATTTAAAAATATGATTTCTTTTAAAAATACTTCGAGCACTTTAAGTGAAAATTTGAGATTTTCTTGTTCCAAAGGAATATAAATATCACATCCAACACGTTAGGACATGATATTTTAAAACCTTCGTAATCAAAATCGTCTCATGATTTACAAAACTTGTTAAAAGGATATTTGGTTATTTAGCCAAACGGAAAATCGCATCCAACACGTTAGGGCACTATTTTCCGAATTTCTAAATACCTAAACATTGCCTTATAAAATATGGTAATTTTAAAAAATATATTTTATACTTCAAATAATTATGATCCATGTGACAATATTACATTTATACATTATTGAACATAAATATTCATAACATGCTAATATTTGAGATAGGCAATGATAATATGAAATAGAACAAATAATAATTTCCACACTAAGCATTTTCAAATATATGATGAAATATAGATAAATATAATAAATAATAAGATTAACTATGCACATATTTCATAAAAATTTAGATATTAGATAAAAAGAACATACATATGATATAAACAATGTGTTTTTAATATATATATATATATATATATATATTGTAAATAGAACATATTATACAATAAAATAAATTTTAGTTAAAAATAATATACAATATAATATTATATAATATACAAAATTTTAGAATATATCATAATAACTAATATATATATATATATAAATACTAAAATAATTTTATAAATAAAAATAATTAAACTAAAATAATAATAATAATAATAATAATTTGAAATATATAATATAATAAATAATATGCTAATTTATATAACATAAGTAATAAATAATAATAATAATAGGAATACTAATCTTAAAAGTAATGATAATAATAATATTGATAATAGCAAAATAAAAAATATTAGTAATAATAAAATAATAATAGTAAAAAAATAATAATATGATATAAAATAAAATTAACAATAATGATAATAAAATTAATAATAAAATAATGAAAATTATAAAGGAAATGAAAAAAACGAAATTGAATTTAAAAACAGGAATATGGGGCAAAATTGAAAATAAATAAAAGGGAAATGATCGGATTGTAACGCACGTACAACGTAGAGGGACCAAAACAGAAAATAACTCGCTCTCAGAAATGGTGCTGTTTGAATGCAGACCAAATTGAAACAGGAAAAAATTATTGGGCAAAATTGGGAATAAAATGAATTAAATTATAAAACAGTAGAAAAGCGGAGGTGCTAAATGTGCAATTAGCCCCTCCATAGAAAACACGCGATCCTGAGACTGGGTCGGGTCGAAGCGCGGGTCAGCCCATAAAACGACATCGTTTTAGGCGTTAGGGGGGTGCCCAAAATGGCGCCGTTTCAATAGGCTATAAAAGCCATATTTCCTTCAAAAAAAAATCATTTACCAGTTCTTTAAAAAAAAAAGAGAGAGAAAGAGCTTCAGAGAGCCCAGCTCTCTGCGATTTTCGACAAATGCTCTCGTATGGCTTCGCCGCCAGCATGCCATTGTCATTGAAATCATGTGCATGTAATTCCAAAAGGTTAGTTTTTTTCGCTCTTTTTTTTACACTTTAACATATATATTATATATTGTTAAAAAAAATAATAAAACGAAATAGAATAACAGTATTCAGAAATAAAATAAAAATAAAATGAAGTAAAACCTTGGCTCGATTTCTTTTTTGATTGTATTGTATTTTCGTATATCTCTCTGTATCTATGTATTATGTGTCCCCTTTTATAAAAATAACCAGGCTTTTATAGCCTTGAAAATAAAAATAAAAAAGGAATTTGCGATTTGTTTTCCTTGTTTGCTACTAGGTTTCCTTTCTTTTGTAGGTGGACGAGGATTCTGGCGTCGAGGGACCTCCGCGCGTTGATGACGGCGCGACTGGGTGCATGGATTACGGCGCGACTAGGTGCGAGGCTTATGCACGAAAGGAGTCTGGGTGCGATTATGCATTGATGGTGGCGTGGTGTTGGTGGAGTCGAGACAAGGGTCATGGCGCAAGGGTCCTTTAGAAGCCCTAGGTTTCTGCCAATTTCACCTAAGCATTGGGCCTCTTTGGGCCGCTTATATCTGGGTCTATAGGTTTAGCTGGGTCAGGTCTGTTTGGGCCTCATAATTGTAAATGGACTGGACATTATATTTTTTTATTTTTTGGTCTGGTTTATTTTAGCTCAGTCAAAATTGGGTACTTACAGCTACCCCTCTTTGCTCATTGTTGTGAAACAAAAATAGAGCAAAGACTATAAAAGGACCAATTTTTCTCGGTTTTGGACCAGCTTTGACTTCTTGATCATTATTTTCTTCAATAGACTTCCAATCCAAACCGCATCTTCAAGGTTACTGGAACTTTATCTTGATTTCAATAAGTTTGATAGCTTCAACTTCATGAAGGCAGTATCCACTATCTTTTGATCTGCTCCACTGCAAACTCAAGGAAATAGGATCTGCTATTTTCAATCTGATCCTCAAACTCGTGGATCACTAGACTGATATCTTCGATCTGCTTGCAACTTCAAGAATGTCAAATCAGCTATCTTCAATCTGATCCTCAAACTCGTGGATCACCAGATGATTCTTCGATCCGCTTCGCAACTTCGGGAAGATCAAATCATATCTTCAATCTCATCCTCAGAAACTTAGGGATCATCAAACCGATGTCTTCGATCCGCTTCGCAACTTCGGAAAGATCAAATCGCTATCTTCAACTGATCCCGCAAACTCGGGGATTACCAGACCGATGTCTTGATCCGCTTCGCAACTTTAGGAAGATCAAATCGCTATCTTCAATCGATCCCCGCAAACTCGTGGATCACCAGATGATATTTTCGATCTGCTTCCTACAACTTCAGGAAGATCAAATCTGTTATCTTCAATTCGATCCCTGCAAACTCAGGGATCATCAGACTAATGTCTTCGATCTACTTCCTGCAACTTCAGGAAGATCAAATCTGCTATCTTCAATCTGATCCCTGCAAACTCAGGGATCACTAGACTGATGTCTTCGATCTGCTTCCTGCAACTTCAGGAATATCAAATCTGCTATCTTCAATCTGATCCCTACAAACTCAAGGATCACCAGACTGATGTCTTCGATCTGCTTCCTACAACTTTAGGAAGATAAGATCCTCTGTCTTCAGTCTACTCCCTACAACTTCAGGGAGATAAGGATGAAATGGTCTTTGATCTGCTTCCTACAACTTTAGGAAGATAAGATCTTCTGTGGTTGATTTGCTCCACTGTAACTTTAGGGAGATAAAATCTTCTGTCTTTAATCCACTCCACTGTAACTTCAGGGAGACAAGACTAAAACATCTTTGATCTGCTTCCTACAACTTTAGGAAGATAAGATCTTCTGCGGTCGATTTGTTCCACTGCAACTTCAGGGAGATAAAATCTTTCATTTTTAATCTACTCCACTGCAACTTCAGGGAGATAAGACTAAAATATCTTTGATCTGCTTCCTACAACTTTAGGAAGATAAGATCTTCTGTGGTCGATTTGTTCCACTACAACTTCAGAGAGATAAAATCTTCCGTTTTTAGTCTACTCCACTGCAACTTTAGGGAGATAAGACTAAAACATCTTTGATCTGCTTCTTACAACTTTAGGAAGATAAGATCTTCTGCTTTCTTCAATCTGCTCTACTGCAACTTCAGAGAGATAAGATTGAAAGTGTATTTTGATCCGCTTCCTGCAACTTCAGGAAGATAAGATCTGAAACTTCACCGATATCGCTACACCGTCTACTGAATGACATATCCTGTAGACTCGGTTTCATGTGTTATGAGTGATATGAATGCAATATGAAAATGATTAGGATTAGAATGCAATGACTGGAATGAATCAAATGCACCTAATGAAATTTGATATGATACAAAAATGTTATGAGTATGATTCCTACTCTAGGTGTTATCACTCATTTGTTCTTCATTTTTGTTCATCAAACATATTCTACTTAACCAGCTTGCCCCAATGTAATTTCTGAATCAGCCCTGGTTGGATCTTGAGTCATAAAATTGATACTTCCCACTGTAACTTCAGGGGAATAACATTCGGTTTCTTCCATCTTTCTGTTACCACTTAGAAGTGCAGAACTTATATCTCTTTCAATCTGTTACACCATTCCCTGGGTGTACTGACCAGATGTGTGTATCTGAATGGGTGCAAGGTATCCCGACAATGATCCCCTTTTACACTCGGATTGACCTTATTCGTCATTTTCCTAATGTGATACCACCAATGAAATTGTCTTATCTAATAAGAATCTAAAGAGATAATCATTTTTCAATGTTTCCAGTCCTTTAGGCTTGGTGAGTTCTGAACAATAATCCTATTTCAGAGTCTCATATTATTTAGAAGCTTCTAGAGTAATATCCGAAACTCCTTTTATGAAAGTGTTATTAGTCCATAGATCGTTATTTCAATATAAATGCACAAAAAATGGACGAGAAAGAAATTGATCAGGAGCATAGCTCAGAACAAATACGTTAATCAAATATCACCAAGGCAATAAAAGAAAAGTGATTTGGGTGCATCTTGAAAAGAATAAAGCAATCAAAGATAAGGAATTTCAAAAAATGGGTAAGATAGAAGCTAGGTGCCCCAGATATCGCAGTTTGAGCTTCTCTGTTCCAACTTCTTGAGGACCATTTTAAACTCAATATGTGTTTAGGGGATCCAGAGTACTTTGTTGATGCCCCAAGATGTACCATACTTCTTCATTGTTAATTCAAATATAGCAAGACTACTGTATGCCCCACTTTTTATTCAAAATTTGAGCCGCCCTTTTCGGGTTTTCAGCTCAAAGCCCCTTTGGTATCAAAGCGCCCTTTGTGAGTTTTCACCTTGGCCTCTCCTTTTTCTTTTTCTTTTTTCTTTTCTTTTCTCTCTTTTTTTTTTCGAGGCGCCCTTTATGGGTTTTCACCTTGGTCTTTCCTCTTTCAGGTAAAATATCTCTTGACTAAACCTGAATTCACCGGATTGGGCAAGTCTTCGCCATTCATCTCGATCAATATCAATGCTCCTCTAGAACAGGCCCTACATAAGTCCTTCCCAGTTTGACATATGCTTTCCTCTAAAATTGTTTTGTAGAAAAATATTTTTCAACATCAGGTTTCTTCATGGAATTCCCTAAGATGAACTTTGTAAATTTGTATCATCTAGCTATGACGAATAGCTTTTAACTTTTCTCTAATTAGGTTCAATTGGCAAAATGCTTCAATTCCATAAACCAATAAGTAAGATGTTGCCCCCAGCAAAGGTCCTAGCCGACGTTCGATAATCATAGAGAGTAGTGATAGCTTCTTATGCCAATCTTTACAAGTCTTAGCCACCTTTATTTTTTAGGAAACTTTTGTTGCACTATGATATGTTACCTAATCTTTGGACAAATTGTAAATGTAACATCCTAGATTAGGGGTTATGCGTTTGTGCATAATTCATGAGTAGTAGGTTTTGGCAGTGTTTGGAAGTGAATTAAGGGTTTTTAAAATCCTAGGATGGAAGAGAAAGCTTTGGACAATTATTGGTTTTTAAGTTAAAAATAAGAAGTGACGTGGAAAAGTGGCAAGGGACGCCACCTAAGGTGCAAGGGTTATGGCATCAAGTGAAGTACTTTGAGGGAAGAGGTTCGAATCCCATTGTGTGCATTTTTGCTTAATTTTATGAAATAACATGTTTACTGTGATATGTGGTGTGCATTTTTAGAACCTTGAAAATGTAAGGAAATGTATGGAAATGTATGGAAATGTAAGGAAATGTATGGAAATGTATGGAAATGTAAGGAAATGTATGGAAATGTAAGGAAATGTATGGAAATGTATGGAAATATATGGAAATGTAAGGAAATGTATGGAAATGTAAGGAAATGTATGGAAATGTAAGGAAATGTAGGGAAATGTAAGAAATGATTTAGAAATGATTCAAAAGAGGAAAGTAAACATTTCTGGAAACTTGGAAATGTAAGGAAATGTCAAGTTTAAAGAGCCAAACGAAAATTTTTGGAAACTTAGAAATGACATAGAAATGTTGAGTTTTAAAGTTTAAAGAGGAAATTAAGGCAAGGTGGCCTTAAGAGAAAAAGTATGTGAAATTTGACACACAAAGCAGGCTTGGAAAAGTGGCTCAAGATGCCACTTAGGGCCTCTGAAATGGCGCCACATGCAAGGGTGTTGGGCCCGAGTTCGAGTCACATGGGAAGCAAATAAAGAAGTTTTATTTTTGCTTCTAGAAGCCAGAGGTGGACGGCACAAGGCTTGCAAAAGAGGAGTTTCATTCTCTTTTAAATTGGCTAATTAGGGGATAAATAATGGATTTACTTTAGATTATTTTCAAGAGATAAATGAGGAATTATTCTTTAATTAGGAAAATAAGGGAGAAGTGATGGCCAAGTAAGGGACTTTGAGTTTAATAATTTCGGCTAAGTAAGGATAGTTGTTGAATTATCTTTTATTTTAGGTGATAATTAAAGAGATAAAGCTATCAAAATAGAAGAGTGATGGCCAAGTAAGGGATTCTAAGTTAGTAATTTCGGCTATAAAAGGAAAAGAGAGGCCATTCTGCATTATTTTCTGTTCTTTGAAAGCCTCTGCCGAATTCTCTTCACCAAATCTTCTTCTTCTTTTATTTTTGCCAAGCCGAAATACCTTGTGTTCTAGCCGAATCCTCCATCTTTATTCTTCCTTCTCTTTTCTTTCTAATCCCTCCAAAAGCCGAAAGTTGTGAGATCATCATCTAGCCATAACCGAATCTCTGAAGGTTGAAGTGAAGGTGCAATCGATTTCTTCAAGTAAGGATAAGATCTCATTCGGTTTCATCCTTTTCTTTTAAGATTTGTCGAAATCTAGGACTAACCCCATTAATATCTTGTTGCCGAAACTTTGAAGAGATCTTTTCGGGATTTGTTTAAGTCAACTACAAGAAGGAGAAGTTCTTTTCCCGAAGGTACACCATAGGCCGCGTGTTCCCTAGTTATTCGGTGAATTTTAGGATTTAAAATCCACAAGGTAAGCACATAGGTATGTTCAGCCAAGGCCTATTTTGGATATCTAGATCTATTTCATAATTGTTAAAATGTCGAAACTAACCTATGTAGAGATCCAGTGTTTGGCCGAATACAAGGAGAAGAATAACAAAGTTTTCGGGATTTGAGTAATAAGCAAATCGATATTAAGGTAAGTTTTAGTACACAAATCCTACTAGGATTTGGTTTTATGGCCGAATGAGTTTTTCATTAAATATTTAATATGGGCGAATGTAGGGAGTTAAAGATCTAAGATCGAAATTCGGATTTCAAGTGAAATCGTTAGCGAATCAGTGTGTACCCTACCCTAAGTTTTAATATGTTCATGGCTATGTTTTAAATTAAATGTGTATGTTTATAAGAATGTGAATATGGCTAAGGTACCATAATATGTTCATGGCTATGTTTTAAATTAAATGTGTATGTTTATGAGAATGTGAATATGGCTAAGGTACCATACTATGGTACAAAGTACTAAGGTACGTTTCCTACTCCTACTAGGAATATGAATATATGTTATTTTTTTAACATGTGAAAAGTGATAAGAATGTGAATTAAGGCATGATTTTGCATATTGTGTATGAAATATGGGGGCATATGGGTTATATGAAAAGGGGAAGTGAATGTTGTAACATCCTAGAACCGGGGCTATTTGTGGTTAAATGATTTTTTTTCTTGTGTTTGAATTGCTATAGTATTAATCGTGGAATAATACGGCTTAATTAGAGGTCTTGAGTGGGCTTGGTTTAGTAGAAAATTTTAATGTGGAAGCTTTAAAGATAGAGAGCCTCAGAAGATAGGGGTTAAGTATAAATTTGGGCGAATTATGGCACAAGGAATAGGCTTGGTGCAATTGGTTGGGTGCGTCTAAGGGTGTTGCAAAGGCACAGGTTCGAGGCATGATGGTACAAGTGGCATTTTATTTTTTTTGGGGCGTTGGAGTTAGCAAGGGAGGCTTTAAAGAATTTTGGGCCTAGGTGGACATGAAAGTGGGTTGGCTAAGTGGCTAGCGTGTGCTACTTAGAGGCTTGGAGGTTGTTGGGCGCGTTCGAGCTGGAGCAAACATTTGGCATTTTTTATTTTTTGGGTAAACGGCACGGGAGGTCTTATAGATAAATGGTGGGGTAAATTGGCATGAAAGTCGGGCTGGAAGAGGTGGCTAGGGACGTGGAAGAGAGGGCTGCAATAGTAGGTCCTGCTTGAACCAAGCAAAGAAGGGGATTTTATCTCTTTTTCATTTTAGCATTAGAAGGAACTAAGGAGGAAGGCCTAAAAGAAATTATGGCGCATTTATATCACAAAGCAATGCTCGCCCAAGTGGCTCAGGCGTTATTTGGTCAGCATGGGTTCTAACAGTCCCATGTTCGAGACCTATGGGCGTGGTGGTTTTCTTTTTTTACAAAGAACAAGGTGCAAAGGGGACGGCACATGGGTGTCTGGTTCCTTGTTTTTGCATTCGCCGAGGTTGGCAAGCACATGGATTCTTTGTTTTTTTATTTATTTGATGGGATAATAAGGAGGATAATAGGAATTTTTATTTGGATTATTACTTGAATAATCTAAATAGTTGGCGAGGAAAAATAGGCATGTGGCTAATTCAAATTATTTTGAATGAGTTCAAATTGGTGGCCAAGAGAAAACAAGGAGTTGGCTGCATGGGGTTTGTTCGGCTAGTTGATGGGCACATGGTCTTTGTTTTTTCTTTTATTAATTATTTAGATAATGAGATGATAAGGGATAATAAAGATATTAGTTGATTTTATTTGGATTATTATAGTATTTTATATTTGAATAATGTTGAGTATTCAAAATTATTTGAGTGAGTGGCTAGGAGAATTTCAAGGAAATTGGTAGATTTTGAACTCCTCATGAGAAGGTGGACTGCAAGCTTAAGGGGTGCGAATGCTTATTAAAGCACCAATTGATCACCTTGCTTTTCTTTTTCCATTTTGCTTAGCGAAATTTCTAACACCTTTCTTTCTTATTTTTCTTTTATTTTTCCATCCTCTCAAGACCTTGGCCGAAACCCTCTCTATTTCTTCTTGCCGAATCCCCATCCTCAATCCCCCTTTTCTTTTATTTCCTATTAGCCGAACATTCACGCCTATTAGCCGAAATTCTTATCACATTTTTCCTTCCACTATTTTCTTTCCATTATTTTCCTTCATAAAAACTGAATACACCCAATTGATGTGCCGAATTTCTTTCTCTATTTTTTTTAAACACCTAGGCCGAATATTGTACAAGGGGGAGGCTTTCTTTTAATCACTTTTGGGAAGGTGCTTCGGGATTTTGAGATCGTCAAACTAAGCTGTCATTCGGGATCAAACGGGTGATTCGAGAATCGAGTGTTGTGATTAGTATCCAAAAGCGAGAAGGTGCAGAGAGAACTGTGGTGATCAACACCTCTTTTCGGGATTTAGATTATTCGTGGGTGACAGGTGTGTATATACACACTTATAATAATTAATTAAATGCATGCTATGTGTAAATCTGCTTTATGTAGATACGGAATTAGTACCTTAATGGTACAAGCGAGGATCTCGGTAAGTCTCTATCAATATGAGATTGATAATAATGCTTTTGGGAAGCATAGCTTATGTGATACATGTGATAAATGTATGTTGTTATAAACTCTGTCATAATATGATTTGATATGGGTTGATGAGTGGAGGGGGCAGTATTATTAGTGTCGACGGACACCAGTGTTTTGGTAACACACTGTGACTATGGTCACCAGAGGTTTGGTACCTCCGAGGTTTGGCACCTCATAGCGCCTCGTCCCTCGTGGCTTAGCACCACCGTGGGTTGGCCCCACTTTGAGATATGGGATTGACGCCATGATTTGATATCACGCGATGGGTTGGCCCCATCAACCGATTTGTGTCTTCGGACACCAGAGGTTTGGCACCTCCAGTGATTTGGCATCACATCTGTGACTTAAAGTCACCAAGGTTTGGCACCACCAAGGGTTTGGTACCACACGGGTAGAGAAAGGTGATATGGATGGTTAGGTTGGGTATATGACTTGATGCATGTTAATTGTTATACATTGTGTATGAAATTGCTTAAACCGGGGGAAGGGTTACATACTGAGTCTTGGCGACTCACCTTCTCCTTTATATTTTTCAGGTGACGTGTAGATCGCGGATGTGGACCGGATGGACTCGAGGTGGCCATGCAGTGGGATTTAAATTTAATAGACTTTACATTTTGGTTCATTTATTTTTCGATTGTTGGTTTGATTTTAATTGGGTTGTAATAAGGCCTCCAATAACTCTGTTTTATTATTTAGTTACCTGCTTGGAATATTTGTTTTAAACATTTTTATCGTAAAAGTGAGTTCACCTGTTTTCCAAAACAATCGTAGAGGTTTTAAAGTACCATCGGGTACATCTAATATATATATATATAATAACTGGACTTAATAAATATTTTTGAGATAAATCAAAGTATGGGTTTTATACACCTCAACTGGTTTTTTTGACAAGATTCTATCTTTTATCGAAAACTTAAATCGGTTTTAAAAGGTTTCAAAATGTTTTCTCTGTAACAAACCAAATTCGGTCGTTGCGTTTGGACCGGGTTTGGGGTTGTTACAAATTGGTATCAGAGCCCAGTTCAAAGCTCGACTGTGGGGGCCCAAGGCCCAAAAAGGTTTTGTTTTATGCTAGTAGGCCTTTCTAAGTTGTTTTTGGGTTTTGAATAGCATGGCACCGAGTCTCCTGCACCTATCCGCCTGTAAGTACCTCTAAACTTCTTTGTGAATTATTTTACAGAGAAGGGTAGGAAGCATGGAACATAGAATAGACTTATAGGAATCTGACCCTAGGATTAGATTACTCCAACACACAAACGAGACATAAAACTTAAAGAACTCAACCAACCTATGACCAAGTCACTAAGCTAGGGTGTGGTAACCCCTGTATGCATGTCTAGGATTGGATCCGGAAGAGCCTGGTATTTAAGCAGTCCGAGTGACTCACCACCTCTTCGCAGGTATCCTACCTGGTGCGTAGCTTGGGTTCACCCTAACTCAGAGGGCTCAGTGGTGTGGTAACCTCTGTGCGCATGTCTAGAAAGGTTCGGTGGGAGCTTGGTATTTAAGCAGTCCGCGTGACTCACCTCCTCTCCACTCGAATCCTGCCTGGTGCGTAGCTTTGGTTCACCCCGACCAAGAGGGCTCTTGACATAGGCTAAACATAACGACTAAAACCCAAAGGAAACTAACCATGTTTTTGAAAAGAAGAAAACAACAAAACCCTAATTTCTTCAAAATCTTTAAAATCACTCTTTCAAATATGAGAACAACCATTTTTACAATGTTTTCCAAAAAGTTGATTTGTGAAAATTACGAAAATGCCCTTAGGGTGAAATTACTAAAATACCCTTGACTCATAAAATATCAAATCAATGGTTTTGCCAAAAAAAAATTATTATTTTTAGAAATATCCAAAACTTTACTTTACAAATCACCAATAAAATACTTTGGTTTTGGAAAATTACTAAATGCCCTCAACTTGTAAAATTACCAAACGACCACGAGTACAAAAATTTTTGCAACATCATCGTTTTAAGAGAGGAAACTCTCAAAGGGACCCTCAAAGTTTTACAACCGATAAAATACCCGGATTTGTTAAAATTTCAAAATTACCCGATTGACAAAATTACCAAAATACCCTAGTTTCTAAAAAGATGCCATATCAATAAATTTTACAAAATTTTCAGAATACCTCTAGTTTTGAGAATTTCAAAGTGACACGCTTTATTAAAGTCTAAATTTCTGATTCTATTACAAAAATACCCGGTTAGAAACAGATGAAAATGTCCGAGTGAATAGGTATGGAAAGTACTAGGAATGAATGTGGCCTTTTGTGTGAACTAGGTAGAAGACTTAAAACATTGTTTGATCGAAAGAATCCTTATTAAACTTTTCATAAAATTCTTCATGGATAATCAAGCGGAACAAATTACTAATCCATAAAATTTTCTTAATCGCATTAAAAGCGCGTTAGATAGAATGAGTTCTAGAGGACGTGGCCGACGTGGGCGTGGTAGGGAAGAATGACCATATCTCGAACCCGTTAGGTCGTGACATGGTTCGAAAATGAGGTACCATCACCACCACCACCCCCAACTTTTGGAACCGAGGAGCAGGATCGATAGGGGTGAGGCAAGATCGCAAGTCGTGTCGCGAGTTCTCGAGTTAGTGGTCAATGGTGGAAATTTAGGAGCTCAAAATCGGTTCCGAGAGAATTCGCCTAACTGAGTGAGGTGTTCCGGGGTGTGTCGGGAGTAACACCTAGTGCAGCGGAATACTGGCTAGAATCAACGGAAAGGATCATGGACGATCTTGACCTGACTAACGAGGAGAAGCTGAAAGGAGCCGTGTCGCTTCTGAAGGATGAAGCATATCAGTGGTGGCTCACGGTCCGAAATGGCGCCACGGCAGAGGATCTTACATGGGAATACTTTAGAGTTGCTTTTCAGAAGAAGTACGTGGGTACCAGCTACACTGACACGCAGAGAAAGGCTTTTCTGGGGTTAGTACAAGGAACTAAGTCTGTGTCGGAGTATGAGGCGGAATTCCTAAGGCTGAGTAGATATGCGAGAGGCATCGTGGCTACGGAACATGAGTGCTGTGTCCGCTTTGAGGACGGACTTAGAGATGATTTGAGGTTGCTGATTGCCCCACAAAGAAGTTCGTGAGTTTTCATCTTTAGTGGAAAAGGCTAAGGTAGTGAAGGGATCAAGGAGACCGTAAGATGTAGCATGATAAGAGCAACGTAAGAGAGGCTTTGGATCACCGGATCGGGCAAGAATGTGAAGAAGAGGGCTAGATTTGGGGAATCGGGAAGAACCACAAAGCTCGCCAAGGGCCACCTCGATTGTGTTAGATGCGGAAATCCCATTCAGAGAATGTTTGGTCGGAAGTAAAGGGTGCTTTGAATGTGGGTCATTCGATCACCGTAAGGGATTGTCCTCGGAAGTTAGCTAAGAATCAACCAGAGGGTCGAAACCGTGCTCAGGATAGAAACGAAGGACCACCACAGAGGGGTCGAGGTGCAGCTAGAGGTAATGGAAATGGTAACGGGCGTGGCTGAGGTACTGAAGGTGCAGAGGCGAGGCAACTAAGGTTAGTTTATACAGTTGGCCGTCGCGAGGAGGAAGATGTGCCAGATACGACAACGGGTAAGTTCCTTATTTTCGAAATACTTTTTGGTTGTGGTTACGTTAGTTCGTTCTTTGTATTGCTAGTAAAGTGTATGGAACTTGGATTATGGACTTAGGGAATGTGTAGAAAGTATGATAGTTCTTTAAGATCAGAGTGCGCAGCAGTAACGTAGGATGACGAATTAAGGATACACGATTAGACGATAGTAAGTAATTTCGGGGACGAAATTATTTTAAGGGGGTAGAACTGTAACATCCTAGAACCGGGGCTATTTGTGGTTAAATGATTTTTTTCTTGTGTTTGAATTGCTATAGTATTAATCGTGGAATAATACGGCTTAATTAGAGGTCTTGAGTGGGCTTGGTTTAGTAGAAAATTTTAATGTGGAAGCTTTAAAGATAGGGAGCCTCAGAAGATAGGGGTTAAGTATAAATTTGGGCGAATTATGGCACAAGGAATAGGCTTGGTGCAATTGGTTGGGTGCGTCTAAGGGTGTTGCAAAGGCCTGGGTTCGAGGCATGATGGCTGCAAGTGGCATTTTATTTTTTTTTTGGGGCGTTGGAGTTAGAAAGGGAGGCTTTAAAGAATTTTGGGCCTAGGTGGACATGAAAGTGGGTTGGCTAAGTGGCTAACGTGTGCTACTTAGAGGCTTGGAGGTTGTTGGGCGCGTGTTCGAGCTGCTGGAGCAGCGTTTGGCATTTTTTTATTTTTTTGGGTAAACGGCCTGGGGAGGTCTTATAGATAAATGGTGGGGTAAATTGGCATGAAAGTCGGGCTGGAAGAGGTGGCTAGGGACGTGGAAGAGAGGGCTGCGGTAGTAGGTCCTGCATTCGAACCAAAGCAGCAGTGGGGATTTTATCTCTTTTTCTGTTTTAGCATTAGAAGGGAACTAAGGAGGGAAGGCCTAAAAGAAATTATGGCGCGTTTATATCACAAAGCAATGCCTGGCCCAAGTGGCTCAGGCGCATTTAGTGCATGGGTTCTAACAGTCCCATGTTCGAGACCTATGGGCGTGGTGGTTTTTTTTTTTTTGCAAATTGGCAGGCAAAGGGACTGCACATGGGTGTCTGGTTCCTTGTTTTGCATTAATTTGGAGGTTGGCAAGCACATGGATTCTTTGTTTTTTTATTTATTTGATGGGATAATAAGGAGGATAATAGGAATTTTATTTGGATTATTACTTGAATAATCTAAATAGTTGGCGAGAGAAAAATAGGCATGTGGCTAATTCAAATTATTTTGAATGAGTTCAAATTGGTGGCCAAGAGAAAAACAAGGAGTTGGCCTGCACATGGGGGTTTGTTCGGCTAGTTGATGGGCACATGGTCTTTGTTTTGTTTCTTTTATTAATTATTTAGATAATGAGATGATAAGGGATAATAAAGATATTAGTTGATTTTATTTGGATTATTATAGTATTTTTATATTTGAATAATGTTGAGTATTCAAAATTATTTGAGTGAGTGGCTAGGAGAATTTCAAGGAAATTGGTAGATTTTGAACTCCTCATGAGAAGGTGGATGGCAAGCTTAAGGGGGGGTGCCGAATGCTTATTAAAGCACCAATTGATCACCTTGCTTTTCTTTTTCCATTTTGCTTAGCGAAATTTCTAACACCTTTCTTTCTTATTTTCTTTTATTTTCCATCCTCTCAAGACCTTGGCAAACCCTCTCTATTTCTTCTTGCAATCCCCATCCTCAATCCCCCTTTTCTTTTATTTCCTATTAGCCGAACATTCACTCCTATTAGCCGAAATTCTTATCACATTTTTCCTTCCACTATTTTCTTTCCATTATTTTCCTTCATAAAAATCGAATACACCCATTTGTTGTGCCAAATTTCTTTCTCTATTTTTTTTTAAACACCTAGGCCGAATATTGTACAAGGGGGAGGCTTTCTTTTAATCACTTTTGGGAAGGTGCTTCGGGATTTTGAGATCGTCAAACTAAGCTGTCATTCGGGATCAAACGGGTGATTCGGGAATCGGGTGTTGTGATTAGTATCCAAAAGCGAGAAGGTGCAGAGAGAACTGTGGTGATCAACACCTCTTTTCGGGATTTAGATTATTCGTGGTGACAGTGTGTACATACACACTTATAATAATTAATTAAATGCATGCTATGTGTAAATCGCTTTATGTAGATACTGAATTAGTACCTTAATGGTACAAGCGAGGATCTCGTAAGTCTCTATCAATATGAGATTGATAATAATGCTTTTGGGAAGCATAGCTTATGTGATACATGTGATAAATGTATGTTGTTATAAACTCTGTCATAATATGATTTGATATGGGTTGATGAGTGGAGGCGCGATTATTAGTGTCGACGGACACCGGTGTTTTGGTAACACACTGTGACTACGGTCACCGAGGTTTGGTACCTCCGAGGTTTGGCACCTCATAGCGCCTCGCCCCCGTGGCTTAGCACCACCGTGGGTTGGCCCCACTTTGAGATATGGGATTGACGCCAGTGATTTGGTATCACGCGATGGGTTGGCCCCATCAACCGATTTGTGTCTTCGGACACCAGAAGTTTGGCACCTCCAGTGATTTGGCATCACATCTGTGACTTAAAGTCACCAGTGGTTTGGCACCACCAGTGGTTTGGTACCACACGGGGTAGAGAAAGGTGATATGGATGGTTAGGTTGGGTATATGACTTGATGCATGTTAATTGTTATACATTGTGTATGAAATTGGTTAAACCGGGGGAAGGGTTACATACTGAGTCTTGGCGACTCACCTTCTCCTTTATATTTTCAGTGACGGTAGATCGCGGATGTGGACCGGATGGACTCGAGGTGGCCATGCAGTGGGATTTAAATTTAATAGACTTTACATTTTGGTTCATTTATTTTTCGATTGTTGGTTTGATTTTAATTGGGTTGTAATAAGGCCTCCAATAACTCTGTTTTATTATTTAGTTACCTGCTTGGAATATTTGTTTTAAACATTTTTATCGTAAAAGTGAGTTCACCTGTTTTCCAAAACAATCGTAGAGGTTTTAAAGTACCATCGGGTACATCTAATATATAGATATATAATAACTGGACTTAATAAATATTTTTGAGATAAATCAAAGTATGGGTTTTATACACCTCAACTGGTTTTTTTGACAAGATTCTATCTTTTATCGAAAACTTAAATCGGTTTTAAAAGGTTTCAAAATGTTTTCTCTGTAACAAACCAAATTCGATCGTTGCGTTTGGGCCGGGTTTGGGGTTGTTACAAATGTGGTGACCTAGGACCACAAACACGGTGACCTAAGACCGTGATATCGAATGTGGTGACCTAAGACCACAAGAATCGAATGTGGTGACCTAAGACCACGAAATCTAAACGTGGTGACCTAAGACCACGAATGCGGTGACTTAAGACCGCGATATGGAGTGTAGCGGAAGGAGGGTCGACTTAGTAGTCCCTACTGCAGTGTGATGGTACGGTGATGTGCGGCGGATGGCATATAGGTTTGGGTTGGGTTGCATCATATTGTTTAAATGCTTTATGAACATGTATGATACTTGTATGCCCGAAATATTAAATTTTAGTGTTGGTTACATATTGAGTCTTGACTCGCCTGCTAATGGGATTACTTTTCACCGACGACCGTTGATGGACCGCCTACAGATGCTTAGTGGAGGCCATGTGAAGTTCAGTTTTCTTTTCGTTGGACTATTTTACTTTAAGTATTTAGAATTTAAATTTTGGGAATTATTTGATGTAGTAAGGCCTTAGTAGAACTATTTTATTCTGCTTTTATTTATTAAGCTTACAAACTTCTATTTATTAAAAGATTAAGTAAATTCTATTTTTAAAACAAAGCCCAAACGTTTTGTCACCTAAAGTAAATGATTTTAATAATGAAATAAACTTGTTTTCAACTCAAGCCCAATCCAAAACAATCTTTCTTTCAAAACACACAAGTTTTTCCTAAGTAACAAAAGAATTTGAAATGGTTTACACAGGGGAACATACCAGATCCGGTCAAGGCTTGTGGGCCGAGTTTGGAGTGTTTCAATTTGGTATCAGAGCCTAGTTTTAAACTCTCGGCCTTGGTTTTAAGGCCCAAAATGTTTTCAAAGTTAAGCCCAAAAGGGATTTTGTGAATTAAGCAGGTTTTTCTAGCATGGCCCACTAAGTCTCCGACCCGAAGTCCACCAGGTAAGTACTCTGATCTTTTGTGTGATTTATATTATAATTTGTAGAAGGGTAGAAATGGAACATAGAATAGAGATTAAGTACTTGAACCCTAGGACTAGTATACCCCAACAAAAACATAAGACTTAAATGCTTAACTAAACACACATGTGGTTAAGTCGCTGAGTTAGGGTGTGGTAACCATGGTGCGCAGGTCTAGGATTGGTTTTGGTGGGAGCTTGGTATTTAAGCAGTCCGCGTGACTCACCTCCTCTCCACTCAAATCCTACCTGGTGTGTAGCTACGGTTCACCCTAACCAAGAGGACTTAATCACGGGCTAAACCCCTAACTAAAACCCGAAAGGGACTAGTCAGTATTTTCATGGAAACCCTAGTTTTAAAATTTCTAAATTACCCTCTTGATTTGAAAAGATTATTTTATAAATTTTCCTGAAATATTTCGATTTACAAATTTACTAAAATACCCCTAGTGGTAAAATTACAAAATGCCTGGTTTATGAAATTTCCAAATACCCATAGTTCTTATCAAAATTTCACTACTTTGCTTAAAGGAACCCTAAATTTACAAAATATCAAAATACCTTGATTATGGAAAAAATTATTTACTTAAATTACCCCTACCTCGCAAAATTACCAAATACCCCGAGTTACAAAATTACCGAATGACCCCGATCTTCAAAAATTTCTACAACAACACCGATTTGGAAAACAAATTCTAAACAACCTTCAAATTTTGTAAATTCCAAAATATCCTTGATTTATTAAGATTTATAAATTTACCCGGTTTATTATCGAAATACCTCAGATTTCAAAATTTTGAAATACCCTCAGATTTCAAAATTACCAAAATACCCTTATTGACAAAATCACCAAGGAACCTTATTTCAACAAATTACAAAAATACCCTTGTAGGGAAAATTACGAAAATACCCCTGGGTAGTGAAAAAACAACAACATTTCTCTGAATGAACGAAAGTTCATAATTGATTGATGGATGTATGAATGTAAAGACTATGTGCATGTATGCATACGAAAGAACCACTTCTAAAAAAAAATTCTTTACATAAAACTTCTTAATCAGATTAAATCGCGACGTTAGAAATGAGTTCGAGGACGTGAACTTAGAGATTGTGCCCGGAAAGTATGATAGTTCTATTAAGATCGAGTCTTGGCAGAAGCATAAGTGCGGTGAGAAGGATTGTACGATTGTTAGTAAGTAATTTCGAGGACGAAATTATTTTAAGGAGGGTAGAACCGCAACATCCTAGATTAGGGGTTATGCGCTTACATAATTCATGAGTAGTAGGTTTTGGCGGTGTTTGGAAGTGAATTAAGGGTTTTAAAATCCTAGGATAGAAGAGAAAGCTTTGGACAATTATTGGTTTTTAAGTTAAAAACAAGAAGTGATGTGGAAAAGTGGCAAGGGACGCCACCTAAGGTGCAAGGGTTATGACATCAAGTGAAGAACTTTGAGGGAAGAGGTTTGAATCCCATTGTGTGCATTTTTGCTTAATTTTATGAAATAGGATGTTTACTGTGATATGTGGTGTGCATTTTTAGAACCTTGGAAATGTAAGGAAATGTATGGAAATGTATGGAAATGTAAGGAAATGTATGGAAATGTATGGAAATGTAAGGAAATGTATGGAAATGTAAGGAAATGTATGGAAATGTATGGAAATATATGGAAATGTAAGGAAATGTATGGAAATGTAAGGAAATGTATGGAAATGTAAGGAAATGTAGGGAAATGTAAGAAATGATTTAGAAATGATTCAAAAGAGGAAAGTGAACATTTCTGGAAACTTGGAAATGTAAGGAAATGTCAAGTTTAAAGAGCCAAACGAAAATTTTTGGAAACTTAGAAATGACTTAGAAATGTTGAGTTTTAAAGTTTAAAAGAGGAAATTAAGGCAAGGTGGCCTTAAGAGAAAAGTATGTGAAATTTGACACACAAACAGGCTTGGAAAAGTGGCTCAAGATACCACTTAGGGCCTCCGAAATGGCGCCACATGCAAGGGTGTTGGGCACGAGTTCGAGTCACATGGGAAGCAAATAAAAGAAGTTTTATTTTTGCTTCTAGAAGCTACAGAGGTGGACAAGACAAGGCTTGCAAAAGAGGAGTTTCATTCTCTTTAAATTCTACTAATTAGGGATAAATAATGGATTTACTTTAGATTATTTTCAAGAGATAAATGAGGAATTATTCTTTAATTAGGAAAATAAGGGAGAAGTGATGGCCAAGTAAGGGACTTTGAGTTTAATAATTTCGCTAAGTAAGGATAGTTGTTGAATTATCTTTTATTTTAGGTGATAATTAAAGAGATAAAGCTATCAAAATAGAAGAGTGATGGCCAAGTAAGGGATTCTAAGTTAGTAATTTCGCTATAAAAGGAAAAGAGAGGCCATTCGCATTATTTTCTCTCTTTGAAAGCCTCTGCGAATTCTCTTCACCAAATCTTCTTCTTCTTTTATTTTTGCCAAGTCAAATACCTTGTGTTCTAGCCAATCCTCCATCTTTATTCTTCTTTCTCTTTCTTTCTAATCCCTCCAAAAGCCGAAAGTTGTGAGATCATCATCTAGCCATAACCTAATCTCTGAAGGTTGAAGTGAAGGTGCAATCGATTTCTTCAAGTAAGAATAAGATCTCATTCGGTTTCATCCTTTTCTTTTAAGATTTGCCAAAATCTAGGACTAACCCCATTAATATCTTGTTGTCAAACTTTGAAGAGATCTTTTAGGATTTGTTTAAGTCAACTACAAGAAGGAGAAGTTCTTTTCCGAAGGTACACCATAGGTCAGCGTGTTCCCTAGTTATTCTATGAATTTCTGGATTTAAAATCCACAAGGTAAGCTCATAGGTATGTTCAGCCAAGGCCTATTTTGGATATCTAGATCTATTTCATAATTGTTAAAAAGCCGAAACTAACCTATGTAGAGATCCAAAGTGTTTGGCCGAATACAAGGAGAAGAATAACAAAGTTTTCGGGATTTGAGTAATAAGCAAATCGATATTAAGGTAAGTTTTAGTACACAAATCCTACTAGGATTTGGTTTTATGGCCGAATGAGTTTTTCATTAAATATTTAATATGGGCCGAATGTAGGGAGTTAAAGATCTAAGATCGAAATTCGGATTTCAAGTGAAATCGTTAGTTTAATCAGGTGTGTACCCTACCCTAAGTTTTAATATGTTCATGGCTATGTTTTAAATTAAATGTGTATGTTTATAAGAATGTGAATATGGCTAAGGTACCATAATATGTTCATGGCTATGTTTTAAATTAAATGTGTATGTTTATGAGAATGTGAATATGGCTAAGGTACCATACTATGGTATAAAGTACTAAGGCACGCTTTCCTACTCCTACTAGGAATATGAATATATGTTATTTTTTTAACATGTGAAAAGTGATAAGAATGTGAATTAAGGCATGATTTTGCATATTGTGTATGAAATATGGGGCATATGGGTTATATGAAAAGGGAAGTGAATGTGGTGACTTAAGACCACAAACACGGTGACCTAAGACCTGATATCCGAATGTGGTGACCTAAGACCATAGTAATCTGAATGTGGTGACCTAAGACCACGTAAATCTGAACATGGTGACCTAAGACCACGAATGCGGTGACCTAAGACCGCGATATGGAGTGTAGCGAAGGAGGGTCGACTTAGTAGTCCCCACGGTGTGCGGGATGGTGGTACGGGTGGTGTGTAGCGGATGGGATATAGGTTTGGGTTGGGTTGCATCATATTGTTTAAATGCTTTATGAACATGTATGATACTTGTATGCCTCGAAATATTAAATTTTAGTGTTGGTTACACATTGAGTCTGTTGACTCACCCCGCTGTGGGATTACTTTTCGTGACGACCAAGGATGGACCAAGCCTACAGATGCTTAGTGGAGGCCATGTGAAGTTCAGCTTTTATTTGGACTATTTTACTTTAAGTATTTAGAATTTAAATTTTGGGAATTATTTGATGTAATAAGGCCTTAGTAGAACTATTTTATTCTGCTTTCTATTTATTAAGCTTACAAACTTCTATTTATTAAAAGATTAAGTAAATTCTATTTTTAAAACAAAGCCCAAACGTTTTGTCACCTAAAGTAAATGATTTTAATAATGACATAAACTTGTTTTCAACTCGAGCCCAACCCAAAACAATCTTTCTTTCAAAACACACAAGTTTTTCCTAAGTAACAAAAGAATTTGAAATGGTTTACACCGGGGAACATACCAGATTCGGTCAAGGCTCGTGGGCCGGGTTTGGGGTGTTTCAGTAAACTTTGACTCTGTACAGTTATTTAAATGTGATCCTTTATGGCATTCTGCTAGCATCTGATCTCTTTTTTTTTTTTTTTTTGAGGAATTTGATGACTTCAACTTCGTAACATTGGCATACGAAGCTACTTCTACCCTCTTAGTGGAGTAAACGATAACTATGCCGATGAGTCGATATTAGCTAAAAGCTTTTGATGAGATTGCCCCCATCACATCCATGCCCCACATATGGAAAAATTGTGAAGAACTGGAGTAGGCACATGAATCTTGTCTTCTTTAATTTCGTATTTACGGTATGACTAATGCAATCCCCTTTCATGGTGAATCAACAGTGCCCAAACCTCTTTGTTTAGCCTGCTTCTTATTAGCCAAGGAATGTTCTGATACGATTGTGCAAAACATCTTTGAATTGATGTCTTGCCTTATTTTTGTGGTGAGCTAGGCTTCAATCTTCGCTCATTTCCTAAGTTCGCAATGACCCTTTATAAAGTAAGGTCTGTTTTCCATCTTGTTAAACCATTCTTAACAAGTCAGAAGATATATTACAATCTCGCTTATCTTCAAAGTCCTTAGATCCCTAGACCCATATCTCATTCAAAAGAGAGTCAAGAATAACGTCCGCCATGACGTTGATATCTGGATACCTAGGTATGCGGCTAATAAATCCAAAGAATAAATGATTCTAAGGATGATTATTGGTATGGTCATGAATAAAGAATGAAAGAATAAAACAAAAGAATGTACAAGATAAAATAGAAAGAATAAAAGAATATATGCTCAAACAGATGCACTTTATTGAAATAAAATTTTGAACATAAGCCTATTTCACAAAAATATTCTTGTTGCCTCTAGGCTTAAGGAAACAAGCATGTTTTGCACATTACCCTAAATTAGCCCTAAAAATATAAGGATTTCTTCCACAATCTCATTATTCAAAACCCTCCCAAGTACGCAAGAGCTTGGAAACTTCGTTCTCTGATTCCCTCTTCATCTTCAAGGAGTAGCAACTTTCTTGTCTCCTCCTTCAATCACTGCATTCACTTCCTCATTAAAGTGATTAGGTTTTGATGGATCGTCGAACTTCACAACTCCCATTTTAATAAACCTTTCAACCAACTTTTTAAACGTATTACAGTTTTCAATTGAGTGGCCCTTTATTCCCGCGTGGTACTCACATTGGGCATTCTCGTTATACCATTTTGGGAACGGAGGTTGCAATGGTTTCGAATAAAATGAAGACACCACATGTGCATCAAACAAACTTTGATATAGCTCCTCATACGTCATGGGGATTGGCATAAATTAGAGCTTTTTAGATTTATACCTACCGGCATTATTCGTTTTTTTTTCCTTCTGCTTCAGGGCTTTTGAGGTCCCTTCTCCTCTTTCCTTCATTTCTACTAGAACAACCGGTTTAGCATGACTGTTGCTCAGGTTAACACCCATTGAAGAGTAAATGATGTCTTCCTCATCATCCTCACTATTGTCCACTAAGCCATTCCTTTTTCCAAGTCTTCCGGCTAGTAACTGGGTTAGCTGGCCTATCATATTCCTTTGGAATTCCCTTATTTCTTGTTGAATCTCGGTCGATTGCCTCTGCATTTGTATTTGCATCTGCTCTATCCTCAACAACCTTTGTTCCATGTTTTCCAGGTTAACTCTGAAATATTTTTACCTAATTAGTATTCTCTTGTAAAAGTCTAATGCAAATGATGTAATGCAAATGTATGAATGCAAAGAGGCATCGATTCTGATCAACTTCATTGTAGAAAACTTTATTAGAAAACAAATTCTTTTACATAAAATGGACTACTATATGCTTTCGCCCTAAATCCTAAAGTTTTGATTTTCCAAAGTAAAGGAGCTAGCTCTCGACTCACGATCCGACTATAGCTCATGCCTCATGCTTAATACGCCTACCAAGACCGCCAAAGTCCAGAGGTGATCGCCTACCTCTCGAATCAACTATGGCTTCCTCATGAGATAATCCGGTTTCGACTTGAACATGTAAATGATGGAGTTCTTCCTTCAAATGCCCTTCTCTTGTTTCAAGACACTCGATCCGAAGTTCACAACTGTGCAGTGCTGATTCTAACTCTTCAATCCTACCCTTCATTTCTTCGATCTTGTTTAGGCTTGCCTTTAACTCGATCACAGAATTACGGCTTCGATGGTGATGAAGAGATCGTCCAAGTTTAGCCTTTGATCTTCAGAAGAAGATTTGATCATTCACCCTAACTAGTGCCATACACTAAGTCACAATTCCATACTCAGAAAGATCCTTCCGCTTCCATGGCCCATAAAGGTCAGAATTTTTCCTATCAGGGTGCAAAGAAAGAACTGCAGAGCTTCCAGAAAGTTTAGATTGTATCTGTCCCAACATTTTTTCAAGTCTAAACCTAGGTGAAAAGCGTTTATTCTGGCTCATCTCATTGAATATATCAAATGGGGAATCAACACGAATTCCTTTCATTTCTCCACAAAGAATCAAATCCCTTGCAATGTTGTTTGGAACACAACGAGGAGCCGAGAAGTTCACAACAGTCCATCCTTCAATCCTAGATGGCTCCACCAATTTCTTATTGTTAAAATTCCAACGCCCATTCCTTGGAAAGAAATCTTCACATTGCTTACTCTTAACCTTGGTGCTAGCAAAATATGTCTGTATTTCCCACGCTCACTTTGAAGTGATTGGTGAATATAGTTACCTTCTGCCTTTTAGTTCCAACACCACACCTTGCCATAAGGTGTCATACAATCTTCTTCATATCTGATTCTGCTTTGATCGGAACAACATCAGAAGGCACAGGTTGCAGAAGCGACGGAGATTCCCACACTGCCCCATTTCCCTCTTGCTCAAACAAATCCATACCCACTAATTGCCTATGTTCTAGCTACACACAAACGACTGCATTGTCATCCACTTTATCAAGGAACTCGCTCTCCATAACCAGCTTTCTAACTTAGAAACTGATCGTGAATCGATACCTCTTAAAATATGAAACGACATGCTCAAAAGAATAAAAGACAGCAAGTTAGTACCATGGAATATAAAGCAAGTAAAATAAATAAACACCTATCTAGGTGACCACTAAGGTTTGACATAGTTATACCTAAGGTGAGCTCCTAGGGTTCACTATATGCGGCTTAGTTCTAAAGTTGAGGTACTCGAACCAGCAGATTCCTCGATCTTCACCCATTATAGGCTCATACATGCATCGAAGTTCATCTCGGGGAATACATTTCCTATGGCCATGCGAATCGAAAACTTCACGAAGACATAGGTACAGATGTATTCCGAAAGCAATCTACTAGCCCATGTGGAGGTGAAGACCTCACGAAGATATATCTTATCGCTCCCACTTAGGGGTGTGACCACGACGGCCATGCAGTGTAATGTAGAGCAATATATTTAAAACCACATGCAATAAAAGGATCATATTTTTTAAAATCAAAATTTTAAATTCGAACAAAAGGACATGAAATTATCAATTTTACGGCTTGACTCTCTTATTTCCTAACGGAATCACCAAGCTATCGCAACCATTTAAAAATCGAGTTTTAAAAACGGGAATCGACTTTTAAAAATGAAATGGGAGTCGCCACCAATCCTTTTTATTTAGGTGTGATTAGATCACCTTGTTAAACATTTTATTTTTTTTAATATTCAATTTTGGTTTACAAAAATAAAAAAAAAAAGGGTTCGGGAGTCGATTACGTATGAGGAAGGGTTAGCACCCTCATAACGCCCAAAAATTGGTACCTAATTGATAGAATCATGTCCAAATGTTTTAAATTTAAAAGTATTTAAAAATATAATTTCTTTTAAAAACACTTCGAGCACTTTAAGTGAAAATTTGAGATTTTCTTGTTCCAAAGGAATATAAATATCACATCCAACACGTTCGGACATGATATTTTAAAACCTTCGTAATCAAAATCGTCTCATGATTTACAAAACTTGTTAAAAGGATATTTGGTTATTTAGCCAAACGGAAAATCGCATCCAACACGTTAGGGCACTATTTTCCGAATTTCTAAATACATAAACATTGCCTTATAAAATATGGTAATTTTAAAAATATATTTTATACTTCAAATAGTTATGATCCATGTGACAATATTACATTTATACATTATTGAACATAAATATTCATAACATGCTAATATTTGAGATAGACAATGATAATATGAAATACAACAAATAATAATTCCCACACTAAGCAATTGCAAATATATGATGAAATATAGATAAATATAATAAATAATAAGATTAACTATGCACATATTTCATAAAAATTTAGATATTAGATAAAAGAACATACATATGATATAAACAATATGTTTTTAATATATATATATATATATATATATATATATATATATATATATATTGTAAATAGAACATATTATACAATAAAAATAAATTCTAGTTAAAAATAATATACAATATAATATTATATAATATACAAAATTTTAGAATATAACATAATAACTAATATATATAAATACTAAAATAATTTTATAAATAAAAATAATTAAACTAAAATAAAAATAATAATATAATAATAATTCAAATATATAATATAATAAATAATATGCTAATTTATATAACATAAGTAATAAATAATAATAATAAAAATAGGAATACTAATGTTAAAAGTAATGATAATAATAATATTGATAATAGCAAAATAAAAAATATTAGTAATAATAAAATAATAATAGTGAAAATAATAATATGATATAAAATAAAATTAACAATAATGATAATAAAATTAATAATAAAATAATGAAAATTATAAAGGAAATGAAAAAAATGAAATTGAATTTAAAAACAGGAATATGGGGCAAAATCGAAAATAAATAAAAGGGAAAGGATCGGATTGTAACGCGCGCACAACGTAGAGGACCAAAATAGAAAATAACCCGCTCTCAGAAACGGTGCCGTTTGAATGTAGACCAAATTGAAACAGGGAAAAAATTATAGGGCAAAATTGGGAATAAAATGAATTTAATTATAAAACAGTAGAAAAGCAGAGGGGCTAAATGTGCAATTAGCCCCTCCTTAAAAAACACGCAGATCCTGAGACTGGGTCAGGTCGAAGCGCGGGTCAGCCCATAAAACGACGTCGTTTTAGGCGTTAGGGGGGGTGCCCAAAACGGCGTCGTTTCAATAGGCTATAAAAGCCATATTTCCTTCAAAAAAATCATTTATCAGTTCTTTAAAAAGAGAGAGAGAGAGAGAGAGAGAGAGAGAGAGACCTTCAGAGAGCCCATTTTTGCGATTTCGACGAATGCTCGGTATGGCTTTCGCCACTGCGCTGCTGTCATTGCCACCATGCTGATGGCCGTAGTTCCAAAAGGTTAGTTTTTCGCTTTTTTTTACACTTTAACATATATATTATATATTGTTAAAAAATAATAATAATAAAATGAAATAGAATAACAAGATTCGTAAATAAAATAAAAATAAAATGAAGCAAAACCTTGGCTCGATTTCTTTTTTGATCGTATTGTATTTGCGTATATCTCTCTGTGTCTGTGAATTGTGTGTCCCCTTTTACAAAAATAAACAGGCTTTTATAGCCTTGAAAATAAAAATAAAAAAGGAATTTCTGATTTGTTTTCCTTGTTTGCTATTGGGTTTCCTTTCTTTTGTAGGTGGACGAGGATTCTGTCGTCGAGTGACCTCCGCGCGTTGATGACGGCACGACTGGGTACATGGGTTGCGGCGCGACTGGGTGCGAGGCTTACGGCATGAAAGGAGCTGGGATGCGATTGCGGCATTGATGGTGGCGCGACTGTTGGTGGGTACAAGACAAGGGCTGCGGCGCAAGGGTCCTTTAGAAACCCTAGGTTTCTGCCAATTTCGCCTAAGCATTGGGCCTCTTTGGGCCGTTTATATCTGGGTCTATGGGTTTAGCTGGGTCAGGTCTGTTTGGTCCTCATAATTGTAAATGGACTGGACATTATATTTTTTTTTTTGGTCTGGTTTATTTTAGCCTGGTCAAAATTGGGTACTTACATACATGTATGTGCACTACATGGGGCAGGGCTTTAATTTGTAGACGTATTGTGTCGTATTTTTCTTAATTACAGATATAATAAATGTTATTATAATAAATTATGACAAATATCGATTGTAGAGGCCCTTTTTGCCTGGGACCATACAATAAAAATAAAAAATAAAAAAATCCAATTTTTTACAGTCCATTTTACAAAATCAAAACAGACCCAAATACAAGCCCAATACCCGTGGCCCAATAACACTCAAATAATTCTGACCTACTTACACCTTAAACAAGTTAACAGACCTAAACCCAATCCTACCCAGACCCAATAGACCCAAAGCTAAACTGGCCTAAAAAGCCCAAATAGCTTACAAGCTTCAGTAGCCTAGGGTTTCTGGAAAACCCTAGGCGCCGCAACCTCGCCAACATCCCAACCACACGCCATAAGCTCACAAGACACCTTCGGTCACGCCTGTAATCAACCGCACGAACCCCATCGCCGCAGCTTCTCGCCGATCACCGCACAAGAAAGGAAAGAAGATGAAACAAAATGGCAGGAACAAATGTTTTCCTTTTTTATTTTTATTTTTAAGGCTATAAAAGCCTGATTTACTTTGTAAAAAGAGAGGAAAATATACAGAGATATACAAAAAATACAGAATCAAGAAAAGGTTTTTTTTATTCCCAAATCTATCCGTTTTTTATTATTTTTATTTCTTTTATTTTAGTTTTTTTTTTTACATACAAAAAAGGGGCTTTAAATATTTAAAAAAAAACTAACCTTTTAGAACTCGCCACTCATGACAGAGCCTCACGAGGGTCAGCCGAAAATCGTCAAGGGAGAGGAGAGAGCTCCTCTCTATTTTTTTGTTTTGAAATGAGAAAGAATGTTTTTTTTTAAAAAAAAAATTCACCTTATATACCACCCCTAAGCGGCATCGTTTAGGGCTGAGGCTAATAGCCCCAAAACGGCACCGTTTCATGGCTTCGACCCGCGTGACCCGACCCGCCATCATAGGATCTGCGTGTTTTTCAGTTAAATGGGCTATTTGTGCTTCAAGCCCTTCCGCATTTTTTAGTTTTTTAATTTCAGTTCTCTCGTATTTTAAATTTACCTCAAACTTACATTTATAGATTCAATTTCGTCCTTTTTCATTTCTTTTATAATTTTCATTATTTCATTATTAATTTTATTATCATTATTGTTAATTTTGATTTTTATTATCATATTATTATTTCTTTTACTATTATTATTTTATTATCATTATTATTTTATTACTAATAGTTTTTATTTTATTATTATCATTACTTTTAACATTATTATTCTTTTTTTATTATTATTTCATTACAATTTTTTCTTACTATTGTTTTTCCTATTATTATACGTACTATTATTATTATTATACGTACTATTATTATTATTATATTTATGACTATTATTGTTATTTTTAATTTTATTATTATATTTTCTATTATTAGTATTATTACTATTTTTATTACCTACATTATTATTGCTATTTTTTTATCATTTCTATAATTTTGTTATTAATATTACTTTTATCTTTACTACTATTATTTTTTATTACTATCAATTTTAATGTCCTTACATTATTTTATTATTATTAATACTATATTTATTTTTGCTATTATTTTTATCATTATTTTCATTATTATTTTATTTTATAATTGTTAATATTATTTTATTATTATTTATTTATTAACATATTTCCATTTTTACTATTATTATTATTATTATTATTATTATTATTATTATTATTATTATTATTATTTTATGCATATTATTTATCTATTTGTTAATTTGATATTAGCTTCATTTTTGTTATTATTTTCTTCCTTTTATTTACTTATTTATTTATTATTTACTATTATTTTTATTTAATATATTTTTATTGTTATTGCCTTCATTATTATTATGTATATTATTACCCACACTTTTATTCCGTTGTGCATGTTGCCATTATGATTTATTTTTTCAATTATATTATATTTTCTTCGATGCATCGAAAATTTGGTTTTGAAATAAGCAAATACCCTGCGTTCTAGGGTTCGAAAGAAATCGTACCCTAACTTACTAGGTTGCGATTTTCTTCTTCGAGTCCAAAGAATCTATTACTTTCCTTTTAAAAGTAAAATAAAAACTTATTCTCGAGAATTCAAAATTGTCTTGTCCTAACTCACTGGATATGACGTTTTGTTATCTAGGGATAAGGATTTTAGAAAACAAGGCAATGTTTCGTGTTTGGAAGTTCGAGAAATCGTGCCTTAACGTGCTGGGTTTCAATTTTTCGTACGTCCAAATAACTAAATATCCTTATAATTTCGTGTTTTGGAAAATTAAGGGACAATCTTAGTTTCGGGGGTTAAAATGTTGCACCCTAACGTACTAGATGTGATATTTTATCCTTTTTGAACAAAAAAGCCTTAATATTCCAAAACGGGTTATATAAATATTCTTTAAAATAAATTGTATTTTAAAATCTTTTCAAATTCTTGACATAAGGACATTAATTAATCAATTAGGTACCAATTTTTAGGCGTTAAAGGGTGCTAATCCTTCCTTGTACGTAACTGACTCCCGAACCCGTTTTCTTATATTTCGTGGACCAAAATCAACATTTTGAAATAAAGCGCTTGATAAGGTGATCCAATCACCTAAGTAAAAAGGGATTGGCGGCGACTCCATTTCTATTTTTAAAAGTCGATCCTCGTTTTTTAAAAGCCTTTAAAAAATGATTTCGACAGCTTGGTGACTCCACTGGGGACCAATAAGAGAGTCAAGCCGTAAAATTGATTATTTCTTGTCCTTTTGTCTAAATTTGAAAATTCGATTTGAAAAATAATGATTCTTTTTATTGCATGTTGTTTTAATATTGAAAAGCATGTCTGCATTGCATTGCATGACCGTTGTGGTGACACCCTTTTAAGTGGGAGTGAGAAGCTACTCCTTCGTGTGGTTTTCACCTCCGTGCAGGATAGTGAATCACTTTTGGGATGCATCCGTACCTATGTCTTCGTGAGATTTTCATCTCCGTGCAGCCATAAGGAAATGTATTCCCCTAAACTGAACTCGATCCATATGAGCCTATAATGGGTGAGGATTAAGGAATCTGCTGGTTCAGGTACCTTCCCTTTAGAACTAAGCCATATATAGTGATCCTTAAGAGCCAATCCTAGATAGAACTATATTGAACCCTAATGGTCACCTAGATAGGTGCCCTAATTTGTTATTTCTCTTGTGCTAACGTGTTCTCTTTTGCTTTGATTGCATTGCATTCACATCATAGAAAAGAGGTGTTGATTCAAATTCGATTGCTAAATAGAAGAGTTTGTCATAAGAAAATGGATTTTTTAATAAAGTGGATTATAATACAGTCGTCCGAATATGGTTCAAGCAAACACCACTAGAGAAGACTGATAGTTCGTGAAGGAATACAAAACTCTATTGCCCAAGGATTCAAGCTGACAAAGACTATTCGAGAATCACCACGTCTAGGCTTTCTTGAAGAGGCTAACGAGCGTTGTGGAAATAAGTGAGTAGTGAGTCACGGCCCAGATCAAGCAAAAGGAGCTAGAGGAGGCATCTATTAGAAGTTTGCAAGATTTGACCTTTACGAAGAAGGGGATTGATGTTTTCGCTTGACTATGAGGACAAAGTCGCATATGTAATCCGTTTTGTGTAAATAAATTTATTTTCTAGTAAAGCTTTTCAAATGAAATTGAATTCAGAATCAACACCTCTCTTTTTGCATTTCATTCCTTTGCATTGTATTTCATGCATTTGTATTACATCACATCATATGCATTTAAGCCCATAGAGAAAGTCTAATTAGTTAAATTTATAACAGAAAAAGAAAGAGATAAGAAAAAGCTGGAAGCTGAACAACCTTACGGTACACGCGCCAAATCAAAGAAAATGGATCAAAGACTTGAACAATTTCAGAGGGATATGCAAGATCAGATGCAGGAGCAATTGGCAAAACTCCAACAAGAAATGAGGGACCAAATGTTGAAAGCCCAAAGGAACATGATGGCTCAAATGGGCTTGATGCTGAGTGGGGCAATGGACAAATGAAAGGGTCCCATAGTTAACGCTGAAGAAAATGAGGACTTTCCTCAGGGTTTCACCCCACCTCATGTACAACCTAAGGAATATCCCAAAGCCCATCTATCACAATTAGGCCTCAACAGGGGCAAGCGGATCCCAAACCACCCATAAACTTCCAAGTGGGTTCAAGATCTAACCTAGGAGATAACCCTATTAATCCTGTTATCCCTGGTTAGGACATAGCAGAGAGGGAAGGCACAAGAATTAAATCCTCGAGGAAGCTAGAGGATCGCTGTAGATGGTTGGAAGAAAAATTCAAGGCTTTGGAAAATGTCGATCATCCCCATTGTATTGATGATAAAGACTTGAGTTTGGTTCCAGATTTGGTGCTTCCTCATAAATTTAAGATGCCAGAATTTGAGAAGTACAATGGGACTAGCTACCCTGAAGCCCATATCACTATGTTTCATAGACAGATAACTGGCTACGTGAACAATGATCAACTTTTGATTCATTGTATCTAAGATAGTTTAGTGGGGGCAGCATCCAAGTGGTACAACTAACTCAGCCGTACTAGGATTAGCTCTTGGAAAGACCTAGCCCAAGCCTTCATGAAGCAATACAATCATGTCACAGACATGAAGCCTGGCAGAATCACTTTACAAAACATGGAGAAGAAGTCAAATGAAAGCTTCAGGCAGTATGCGCAAAGATGGAGGGAGGTCGCCATGCAAGTTCAGCCACCGCTCCTAGAAAAGTAGACTACAGTGCTCTTCATCAATACCTTGAAGGCTCCATTCATCACTCATATGATAGGAAGTACCACCAAGAGCTTTACGGATATAGTGATGAAAGGAGAGATGATTGAAAATGCATAAGGGGTGGCATGATTGAAGCAGGGGAAACCACTAAAAGGTTTGCTTCTAGAAAAAAGGATGACGAGGTGAATAATACGAGTACATACAACAAAGGGTACTCAAAAGAAATTACTGTTAACCAGCCAAAGGTGATCACTGCTAGGCACAAGGGTCGGCGAGACAAGAGTCGGGCACAAGGCAAAACTCTGAAAAGCTCCACTTTACGCCAATCCCAATGACGTATAAGGAGCTATATCAAAGTTTGTTTGACGCAAACGTGGTGTCCCCATTTTATTTGAAACCATTGCAACCTCCATACCCTAAATGGTAAGACACGAATGCTTAATACAAATACCATGCGGGAATCACAGGACACTCGATCGAGAACTGCACCGCTTTCAAAAAGATGATTGAAAGACTTGTCAAAATGGGTATTGTCAAATTCGATGATTTCTTTGGGGCAAAAAATCTGTCACTCAACCATTTAGATAAAGGGGTGAGATCTATGAGATTCAAGATTTCATCGAGTTCAAGGCTTTAGTGCAAGACCTGATATTGGGAAATCCGAATATTAAAGACGTATCTGAAGAAAGAATCAGATTTTTCTAAGCATCTGCCTTTACGTATTTGGGAGTGTTTTGAATAATGAGAGTGTGGAAGAGATCCCTGTATTTTTAGAGTTGATCTAGAGTAATATTCAAAACATGCTTGTTGCCTTAAGCCTAGAGGCAATAAGAACCCTTTTGTGAAATAGGATTGTGTCCAAAATTTTTATTTTAATAAAATGCATTTTTTTGAGCAAATATTGTTTTATTTTTTCCATTTCATACTGTACAAAAATTATTTTTTTTTGTTTATTCTTTGGAATTTCTTTCAAATATTCTTTCATTCTTTATTCATTACCATACCATACAAAAAATCATCCTCAGAATCATTTATTCTTTGATTTTTCCTTTGTACCTAGGTACCCAGATATCAACGATATGAGCGATGTTGTTATTGACTCCCTTTTTGAATAAGATGACAGAGATTGTAACTTATCTTCTAATTTGTTAATAATGGTAGAACAAGGGGAAAAACGGATCCTACCTTACATAGCATCAGTTGACATTGCAAGCCTAGGAAAGGGGTGAAGATTGAAGCCCAGCTCCCATAGAAATAAGGCAAGACATCATTGAGTTATTTTCGAGAATTTAAAGATATTTTCACACGATCATATCAAAACATGCCCGAGCTACTAGGATAGGAGGTTTGGGCACTGTTAATCTACATAGAAGGGGATGATATCAACTATGCCATATTTAAGGAGACAAGATTTATGTGCCTTCTCTATTTCTTCACAAATTTTCCATATGTGGGGCATGGATGTGATGAGGCCAATCTCGTCAAAGGCTTTTAGTCAATATTGATTCATCGTCATGGTCATCGAGTACTTCACTAAGAGGGTGAATGTTGCTTCATATGCCAATATTGCAAAGTTGACAGTCATCAAATTCAAAAAAAAAAGGATCAGATGCCAGCAAAGAGTGCCAGAAATGATCATGTTTAATTATGCATAACTGTACAATGTCAAAAATTACAGTTTGCTCAGAGATCAGGCAGCATATCATAGGGCAGCAAAGGTTGTCAAAAGAAAAATACAAAAAGAAAAACAACAAAAAAGATAAAAGGTGACCAAGAATTGCAAAGATTGGCATAAGAAGCTATCATGATTATCAAATATTGGCCCGGACTTTTACCGGGGCAATATCTTATCTATTGGAATGAAAATTTTTTCATCAATTAAATCTAATCGAAGAAAGGGTTAAAAGCTATCCATCATGGTCAGACGATGTAAGCTTACGACAAAGAAGTCTATCCTAAAAAATTCCACAGGGGGAATTTGATCCTTCTTTTACAAAGGGTCTTCAGAGGAAAGCAGATGCCAAACTGGGAAGAACCTTATGTTGTAAGAAGGAGCTTCTCCTAGAGGAGCATTGATATGTACCAAAATGGATGCCAAAGACGTGCCTAATCCAGAGAATTCAGGTTCAGTCAAGAAGGATTCTACTTGAAAAGGGAAGGGCTAAGGTGAAAACCCGCAAAGGGCGCCTTGAGTTGAAGTTCATTCCAAAAAAAAGATAAAAGAAAAGAAAAGGAGAGGCTAAGGCGAACACCACAAAGGGCACTTTAAGACCAAAGGGGTTTTGAGCCGAAAATTCAAAAAGGGTGGCTCAAGTTTTGATCAAAAAAAGAGGGCATGTGGCAGTCTTGTTATGCCTGAATTAATAATGAGGAAGTATGTTGCGTCTTGGGGCATTGACAAAGTACTCTGATCCCCTAAACACGTATTGAGCTTAAAATGGTCCTCAAGAAGTTTGAACAGAGAAGCTCAGGCTGCGATATCTGGGGCACCTAGCTTCTATCTTACCCATTTTTGAATTTTCTATCTTTGATTGCTTTGTTCTTTTCAAGATAATCTCAAATCAATTTTCTTTTATTGCATTAGTTATCTTTGATTAATTTATTTGTTTCGAGCTATGCTCTTGAATAATTTCTTTCTTGTCCATTTTTGTGATCTTTTTCAAGCATTTTATATTGAAATAATGATTATTGGACTAATAATATTTTCATAAAAAGAGTTTTGTACATTACTCTGGAAATTTTCTAAATAGTATAGGAACCTGAAACAGGACTATTGTTTGAAACTCACCAAGTCTAAGGGTTTGGAAATATTAAAAGATGATTATCTCATTTGGATTTTTATTGATTGGACAAAAAGAAAATACATTTTGTCAAGTGATACTATCTCGACAAATGACAAGCAGTGTCAACCCAGGCATAGAAGAGGATCATTCTCGAGAAAGAAAAAAGATACCCTGCATTCATGCAAATTTCAAGCACATACATCAGCTCATTACACCCAGGAAATGATGTAATAGATCAAGTTGATTGAAGATAATACAAATTCTATACCTCTGAGTGGTAACTGGATAGAGGGAAGAAACTAAATGTTATTCCCCTGAAGTTACGGTAGGAGATACAAATTTTATGTCCTAAGGTTCAGGGGAAGGGACTCTAAAATTACAGCGGGGTAAGCTTGCTGAGCAGAATATGATCGTTTCTTTGGGTTTTCTATCAAAGATACCAGTTGAACGAGAAAATAGGGTAACGCATTAGTTTTAGAACCTTGGTGAACTATGAGTAGTGACAACCCAAAAAGGGATTATTCTCACGCATACACTTCCAATTAGGAGCGTTTGATTCATTCCGATCATTGTATCCTTATTGTTGTTTTATATATAAAAAAAAAGAGGGAAATCATTCTCATGACATTCTGCATTCATGCAAATGCCATCCTTAATATCATTCATACACTTCCAATTAAGAGCTTTAGATTCATTCCAAACATTGTATCCTAATCATTATACAAAATGGGATCATTCTCATGACATTCTGCATTCATGTAAATGTCATTCATAATTTGAGTCTACAGGATATGTCCCTCAGAGGACGGTGTAGCAAATTGGAATGTTCAGAATTTGTTCCCTAGAGATGATAGTGGAACAAACTGAAGATTGAAGTCTTCCTGAAGATAGTAAGGAAGCAAACCAAAAAGTTCAGATTTTGTTCCCTAGATATGATGATGAAGCAAACTGAAGATTAAAGTCTTCCTGAAGATGGTAAGGAAGCAAACCAAAAAGTTCAGATTTTGTTCCCTAGAGATGATAGTGGAGCAAACTGAAGATTGAAGTATTCTTGAAGATAGTAAGGAAGCAAACCAAAAGGTTCAAATTTTGTTCCCTAGAGATGATAGTGGAGCAAACTGAAGATTGAAGTCTTCCTGAAGTTAGTAAGGAAGCAAACCAAAAAGTTCAGAATTTGTTCACTAGAGATGATAGTGGAGCGAACTGAAGATTGAAGTCTTCCTGAAGATAGTAAGGAAGCAAACCAAAAAGTTCAGATTTTGTTCCCTAGAGAAGATAGTAGAGCAAACTGAAGATTGAAGTCTTCCTGGAGATAGTAAAGAAGTAAACTAAAAAGTTCAGATTTTGTTCCCTAGAGATGGTAGTGGAGCAAACTAAAGATTGAAGTCTTTCTGAAGATAGTAAGGAAGCAAACTAAAAAGTTCAGAATTTGTTCCCTAAAGATGGTAGTGGAGCAAATTGAAGATTGAAGTCTTCCTGAAGATAGTAAGGAAGCAAACCAAAAAGTTTAGATTTTGTTCCCTAGAGATGATAGTGGAGCAAACTGAAGATTGAAGTCTTCCTGAAGATAGTAAGGAAGCAAACTAAAAAGTTCAGATTTTGTTCCCTAGATATGGTAGTGGAGCAAACTAAAGATTGAACTCTTCCTGAGATAATAAGGAAGCAAACCAAAAAGTTTAGATTTTGTTCCCTAGAGATGGTAGTGGAGCAAACTGATGATTGAAGTCTTCCTGAAGATAGTAAGGAAGAAAATTAGAAAGTTCAGATTTTGTTCCATCGAGATGGTAGTGGAGCATGCTGAAGATTGAAGTCTTCCTAAAATAGTAAGGAAGCAGACTGAAAAGTTTAGATTTTGTCCTCTCGAGATAGAAGTGGGGCAGACTGAAGATTGTAGATCTGGCATTCCTGAGATTTCAGTGAAGCAGATAGAAGATACTAATCTGGCATCTCTGAGTTTGCAGGGAGCAGATTAAAATAGCAGATCTGGCATTTTTGATATTGCAGTGAACAGATCAAAGATACTAATCTGGCATCCTTGAGTTTGCAGGGAGCAGATTAAAAATAGCAAGTCTGGCATTCTTGAAGTTGCAAGAAACAGATCAAAAACATCAGATTTTGTCTCCCTGAGTTTGCAGTGGAACAGATCAAAAGATAGTGGATATTGCCTTCTTAAAGTTGCAGGAAGCAAATCGAAGCCATCGAACTTATAGTTCAATACTTCTAAAAGTTGCAGTTCCAGTACCCCTGAAGACGCAGTTGGGATTGGAAGCCATTTGAAGAGGATGAGGACCAAGAAGTCGAGGCTCGGCCAAGACCGGCCAAAATTGGTCCTTTTATAGTCTTTGCTCCATTCTCGTTACACGACAATGAGTAAAGAGGGGCAGCTATAGAGGCTCATTTTTCTCGAGCCCATACAATAAAAATAAAAATAAAATGTCCAGTTTTTTTATTTTTACAGTCCATTTTACAAAATCAAAACAGACCCAAATACAAGCCCAATACCCACGGCCCAATAACACCAAAATAATTCTGACCCACTTACACCTTAAACAAGTTAATAGACCTAAACCCAATCCTACCCAGACCCAATAGACCCAAAGCTAAGCTGGCCCAAAAAGCCCAAATAGCTTGCAAGCTTCAGTAGCCTAAGGTTTCTGGAAAACCCTATGCGACGCAACCTCGCCAGAATCCAAACCGTCACGCCTCAAGCCTCGCGCACACCTTGACCGCGTCCGCAATCAGCGCACGAACCCCTATCACCGCCGTGTTCTCGTCGATCACCTACACAAGAAAGGAAAGAAGACAGAAACAAAAATGGCAGGAACAAATGTTTTCCTTTTTTATTTTTATTTTTAAGGCTATAAAAGCCTGATTTACTTTGTAAAAAGAGAGGAAAATATACAGAGATATACAAAAAATACAGAATCAAGAAAAGGTTTTTTTATTCCCGAATCTGTCCCTTTTTTATTATTTTTATTTCTTTTATTTTAGTTTTTTTTACATACAAAAAAAAGGGCTTTAAATATTTTAAAAACACTAGCCTCGCGCGGTGGCCGGCGACGGAGCCTAGTCGGAGGGCCGCCAGAATCGCCTAGCAGGGGAGAGGAGAGAGCTCCTCTCTATTTTTTGTTTTGAAATGAGAAAGAATGTTTTTTTTTTTAAAATTTCATCTTATATACCACCCCTAAACGGCGTCGTTTAGGGCTGAGGCTAATAGCCCCAAAACGGCGCCGTTTTATGGCTCCGACCCGCGTGACCCAACCCGCCATTATAGGATCCGCATGTTTTTTAGTTAAATGGGCTATTTGTGCATCAAGCCCTTCCGCATTTTTTAGTTTTTTAATTTCAATTTTCTCGTATTTTAAATTTACCCCAAACTTTCATTTATAGATTCGATTTCGTCCTTTTTCATTTCTTTTATAATTTTCATTATTTTATTATTAATTTTATTATCATTATTGTTAATTTTGATTTTTATTATCATATTATTATTGCTTTTACTATTATTATTTTATTATCATTATTATTTTATTACTAATACTTTTTATTTTATTATTATCATTACTTTTAACATTATTATTTCTTTTTTTTATTTCATTACAATTTTTTCTTACTATTATTTTTCCTATTATTATTAATACTATTATTATTATTATTATATTATTATTATTATTATTATATTTATGACTATTATTATTTTTTAATTTTATTATTATATTTTCTATTATTAGTATTATTACTATTTTTATTACCTACATTATTATTGCTATTTTTTATCATTTCTATAATTTTTGTTATTAATATTACTTTTATCTTTACTACTATTATTTTTTATTACTATCAATTTTAATGTCCTTACATTATTTTAGTATTATTAATACTATATTTATTTTTGCTATTATTTTTATCATTATTTTCATTATTATTTTATTTTATAGTTGTTAATATTATTTTATTATTATTTATTTATTAACATATTTCCATTTTTACTATTATTATTATTATTTTATGCATATTATTTATCTATTTGTTAATTTGATATTAGCTTCATTTTTATTATTATTTTCTTCCCTTTTATTTACTTATTTATTTATTTACTATTATTTTTATTTAATATATTTTATTATTATTGCCTTCATTATTATTATTATTATGTATATTATTACCCACACTTTTATTCCGTTGTGCATGTTGCCATTATGATTTATTTTTCAATTATATTATATTTTCTTGATGCATCGAAAATTTGGTTTTGAAATAAGCAAATACCCTACATTCTAGGATTCAAAGAAATCGTACCTAACTTCTTTGGTTGCGATTTTCTTCTTGAGTCCAAAGAATCTATTACTTTCCTTTTAAAAGTAAAATAAAACTTATTCTCGAGAATTCAAAATTGTCGTGTCTTAACTCATGGATATGACATTTTGTTATCTAGGGATAAGGATTTCAGAAAACAAGGCAATGTTTCGTGTTTGGAAGTTCAAGAAATTGTGCCCTAACGTGCTGAGTTTCGGTTTTTCGTATGTCCAAATAATTAAATATCCTTTTAATTTCGTGTTTTGTAAAATTAAGGGATGATCTTAGTTTCGGGGGTATAAATGTTGCACCCTAACGTACTGGATGTGATATTTTATCCTTTTTGAACAAAAGAGTCTTAATATTCCAAAATGGGTTATATAAATATTCTTTAAAATAAATTATATTTTAAAATATTTTCAAATTCTTGACATAAGGACATTAATTAATCAATTAGGTACCAATTTTTGGGCGTTACGAGGGTGCTAATCCTTCCTCGTACGTAACTGACTCTCGAACTCGTTTTCTTGTATTTCGTGGACCAAAATCAACATTTTGAAATAAAGCGCTTTATAAGGTGATCCAATCACACCTAAGTAAAAAGGGATTGATGGCGACTCCATTTCTATTTTTAAAAGTCGATCCTCGTTCTTTAAAAGCCTTTAAAAAATGGTTTTGACATCGATGGCCAATAACACTAAAATTGCAATACAATTAATCATAGAAATGAGAAGGTACAACATGAGAATGGTATTTGTATACAATATTTCGGACAGCATGCATTGGAAAGGATTATGGGCGTTATTTCAGTTTCATGGGAATGTATTGGATGCTTTTATTCCAGTTAAGAGAAGCATGGAGGGTAAGAGGTTTGGTTTTGTAAGGTTTGCTAATCTAGAGGATGCTCAAAGGGCAATTTCAAGGCTTGATGGTTTTGTGATTTTAGGAAAAAAATATTTGGGTGAAAATGGCCAGATTTAGTGGCAAAAGGAAAGTTTGGAAAAAAATCCAAGCAAAGAAAGATTTAAGCCAAAATGAGGTGTTGCAGTCGAGAGGAATGGAATATCAAGAAGAGGAATGGGATAAATCAAATGGCAATACATTATACGGAAGGATAATGTTTGTTGAAGTGGAAAGAATAGGGCTGAACAAATTAAAAGTTGTTGAAGGCCATGTCGAGAACGAACAACCATGGAAGCTTCAAAGTTGCTTGGTTAGGGAGACGGCATCTTTTTGTAGTGCATATAGCTTGTCAGAAAGAATAGCTAGTTTAGGCCTTGGAGAATTAAATGTCAAGAGAATTCAGGGTAGATACTTTCTAATAGAGGTTCCTAACGATGAGCTTATGGAGATTTTAAAGCAAAGAGACTGGGCATATTTGTAACAGTCCGATTTAGACCTTAATTAGAGCGGTGGTTTCAAGACCACGAATCCAAGTCAGAAAAATATAAATTTTTTTGGTGTTTATAATGTGTGAACTTGTGTGTATTAAATTTTCGTTTTAAAATTTTATCGTTTGGGTGCCGAATTGTTAAAAATGGGCTTAATCGCATAAAATGAAAATTTGATAGTTTAATGTGCAAGGGTTGAATTGTTGATGTCTTTTTAAATGGAAGCATTAAAGTTGGAATTTACCCAATTTTAACTATAGTGGACGGAAATGGACTAATATGGCCATCAATTTTATGTTTATAAATAAAATTAAATAAGGTTATATATGTAAATTAATAATAATTATTTTAAAACATAATATAATAATAAAACATAAGGTAAGTGGCCATGCATTGCTATCATCTTTCTTGCCGAAAAATACATAGAAATAAAAGAAGAAAAGCTATTTAAGGTTCGGCATTTTGGAGCCTTAATTGGGTAAGTGATTTTGTTCGGTTTTCGATAATTTTTATGTTTTTGATATCGTTGCTTAGTATACTATCAAGCCCATACCCTAATTTTAGAATTTAATCAAGATTTTGAGATATGCCATTGATGATTAGTTGTGATTTTTGTTGTTAGGTGATGAAATATGAAATATATGTTTTAGATTAACATGTTTTGTATTGAGATTTTTGGTGATTTTGAGCAATTAGGGCTTAATTACAAAAATAATAAATTGAGGGACTAAAAATGCAAAATAAATGACATGTATGAATTTGTATGAATATGGGTAAAATTCGGCCCAACTATAGTGTAGTCAAATTTTGAATATTTTGTGTTTTGTGCGATAGGGACTAAATTGTGAAAATGTGAAATATTAGGGGTAAAAATGTAATTTGCCCATTTATGTGTTTTTGGACTAAATTGAATGAAATTATGTTTGAATGAGATTAATTTGAATATGTTTAGATCAAGAACCAAAGAAATCAAACTTGGATCGGGGAAAAAGCAAAAATAGTCAAATAGTCGATTTACATCGTTCGTCGATATCCAAGATAAGTCTTTAAGCAATTAAACATCATTAATATTGAATGTAACTTAGTTTAATATGATGAATTAGAATTCATGGATTTATAATAGAGATAGCTGAATGTGATAAAGCATCGTAATAGTGTATTTGGAGCTTAACTCAACTGAGTTATAACATTTGAAAGTCGATATGAATTATGATGAATATTTGTAATATTCGATATATGAAATGTGTAATATCAGGATTTTGGGCTTGTGCATTTTTACTTAATTGCATGTGCTAGTATGCCTGTGTATATTATGAATGTGTTTTATGAATTTCGGGAACAGTAGAATGTAGGAGAATGCCTTAGAAATTATTTGATTTTAAGTTTAAAGAGGGAGCTGAGCTTGATAGGCCTTAAGAAAATTAGTAGGAGAAATATGACACAAAAATCAGCTTGGTAAAGTGGCTGCCAGGCGCCACTTAAGGCTTGGTAGGTGATGCCACAAGCAATGGAGAAGGGCTTGGGTTCGAGCCACAAAGGAAGCAAAAAGGGGGTTTTTATTTTTCGGCAATGGGAAGCAGTAATGGACGTAAATTGGGACTTTGGAAGATGAGGATAAGTCTTATTTTCTTTTTAAAATTTCGGCTAAAGTAAAGGATAATTGTTGATGTATTTCAATTAATTTGAATAAGGTGATAAAGAGAAAAATAAGGGAGTTGATAAGGGGAGAGTGTTGGCTAGCCTAGGGACTCTCTTAAGGTGATTTTCGGCCAAGGTTAGTAAAGGGGGATAGCTGAATTTCATAAAGGTATTGTAGCCTCTCTTTCGTTTTCTTTTTCTCTCCAAAACCATCACTTTTCTCTTCTTTTTCTTTTATTCTAGCCGAAATCTTCTTCTCCCTATTCCACCATTGCCGTAACCCCAAAGATTCATGCTCTTCCTTTGTGTTCCTTGTTGAAGCCGAATCCTCTACTTGGTGGCCATAGCCGAATGCTCCTCTACCTTTTAGGAGCCGATTTGATCGTTTAAGCAGGAGCTGAACCTCTCTGTTTCAAGAAAGGACATTTGATTAAGTTGGTAAGGAATCTCTTCTAGGTCGAATTACTATTCTTTTTCTTCCCCTAACTATCGAAAATCAAGGTACTAATCCTATTAATGTATTTTGGCCGAAACTCTGAAGGAGGGTTTCGGGATTCTGCTATTGTCGACTACAAGGGAGGAGGTTTTCGGGATTTCTAATCTAAGGTAAGCAAATAAGATCTTAGGCCGAAGGCCATTTTATTGTGAATAAATGTTAGAATTGGATCTAACATATGCCCATAGTGATTTCGACAGATACCACAACCAAGTAGCACTTTTCGGGATTTAAGATTCACAAGGTAAGTAAATATGATATTCGGCCAAGGTCATGATTAGTGATTCAGATATGTTTCTTAATTGTTCAAAAGCCGAAACTAACCAGTTAGGTGATCTAGTGTTAGCCGATTGCCAGGGGGAACACTACGAAGTTTCGAGATTTGATTAGTAATCAAATCGGCAGCAAGGTAAGGATTTAAGTTGTGATAATCCTTCGAGATTTGATTATCTAGCTGAATGACTTTTTGCTAAAGTGCTCAGTGTTGGCCGAATGTAGGAACTAAAGATCTAAAGCGTTAGATAGGGATTTTCGGGATTTCAGTGAACTCGTTAAGTAAACCAGGTGTGTAGCCCTACACTATTTCTCAATAGATTTATGGTACTAATATTCTGTATATGTTAATGAAAATATGGAAAAAGTAGCTAAAGGTACCATATAATGGTACAGAGTACTCAGGTACGTAACCTTAACATTATGTTAACAAATGTTGTGAACATTTGGAATATGGCACATATGTGAATATTGATATGAATATGGAGTAAGACATATAGCATGTTACTTGCATGATTTGTATGACATGGGGCATATGGGTGAATATGAAAAGGGAAGTGATCCGGTGGTTTTACCACAATATCGTGACTCATGTCACATAATCGAATGTGGTGACTTATGTCACATATAATTATCTGGTGGTTATGCCACAAATTTATAAGGCGATGTGCGGTCGTCTGCAATGATGGCGCCTTCGATTATGTGTAGTAGATGGAGGGTCGACTTAGTAGTCCCCACGGTGTAATGGTTGGTACGGGTGATGTGTAGTGGATGGTTATCTAGGTTTGGGTTCGGGATTGCATCATTATCTATAATTGCTATATATATGCATGAACTGATATGCCTAAATCGTTGGGACTTTGTGTTGGTGGTTATACACTGAGTCCGTTTGACTCACCCCGTTGTGGGATATTTTTCAGGTGACGCTCAGTGATGGACCGGGTTGGCAGGAACTTAGTGGTGGCCATGTTCAGCTCAGAATTTATTTTATTTTAGGACTTTCTATTTATTTTGAAGTATTTTGGATTTATTTCGGGTTTTCTTTGATGTAATAAGGCCACTAGTATGAAACCTGTTTATGCATGCATTTTAATTATTTTAGTATGATACGATTTTATCAATTTAAAGTTTAAGTAACTTTTCTTTAAAATAAATGTTAAATGTTTTGACACCTAAACACAAATGATTTTCAATTAAATGGTAAACTCTAAAAGCTCGGCTTTTCCTTTAACTTATAGTTTTGAAATGCAATAATAAAGTTTTATTAAGACCTAGTCTTCGAGAACAACACCATTTCCAATTTGAAATCAACCCAAATCATGTTCTCTTTAAAATCACCCAAGTTTTTCCAAAGTAATAAACATGTTTTGAACCTTTTTACTCAAGGAACATACCAGATCCGGTTAAGACTCGTGGGCCGGGTTTTGGGTGTTTCAGCTTGGTATCAGAGCCCAGTTTTAAACTCTCGGCCTTGGGTTTTAAAGCCCATAAAGTTTTTAAAATTAAGCCCAAATGAATTTTGTGAAAATTTTTGTGAAATGAGCAGGTTTTCTGGCATGGCACCTAAGTCTCCGACCCGAAGTCCACCAGGTAAGTACCCCTAACTATTGTGTGATTTATTGTATGATCTGTATATGGGTAAAACGGGAACGTAGAATAGTATATTAAGTTATTGAACCCTAGGATTAGCTTACCCCAACGCAGAATTACATAAAACTTTAAGGCCTAATTAAACAAACCTGTGACTAAGTCACTGAGTTAGGGTGTGGCAACCATTGTGCGCATGTCTAGGATTGGATTCAGGGAGAGCCTGGTATTTAAGCAGTCCTCGTGACTCACCTCCTCTTCGCTCGAATCCTACCTGGTGCGTAGTGACGGTTCACCCTAACCAAGAGGACTCATTCACAGGCTAAACTCAATAATTAAAACCCGAAAGGGACTAGCCATATTTTTAAAATCATCAAATTACCCCTTTGATTTGTAAAAGCTATTCTAAAATTTTTCCGAAATATTCTGATTTACCAAAATTACCCAAATACCCACGGTTGTAAAATTACTAAAATACCTTGGTTTATAAAATTACCATACTACCTCGATTTTTACTAAGATTCTCTTACTTTATAAAATACCAAAAACCCCTATTTCATGAAATACCAAGATACCCTGATTTGGAAAATTTACTAAATTACCCCTGGCTTACGAAATTACGAAAATAACCCCAATTTCCAAAATTTCCGTAATACCTTTTATTTGGAAAATTTATCTTTAAAAAAAATACCCATGAGTTTTTTAAAATTTTAGAATGCCTTTTGGATTTTTGAATTGACCTAATTTATTACTAAAATACCACATAGGACAAATTACAAAAATACCCACGAGATAGAAATGACAAAAATGTTCGAATAGTGAATGTGTGTGGTAGATACTACTGAATGAATGTACTTCTACGAATTAGGGTAGAAAACTTGAAACGAAAACTTTGAAATGATCGAAAGAACAACTACTAAGCTCTTTTCATAAAATTACTCATGGATAATCGGTGGAACAAAATACTAATGCATAAAATTTCTTAAATCAGATTAAAGTGCGATCGTAGAAATGAGTTCTAGGGGACGTGGTCGAAATGTGTGAAGACGTGGTAGGGGCAGGATGACCGTATCAGAACCCGTTAGATCGGGTCAAGGGTCCGAAAATGAGGTACCACCACCACCTCCACCACCAGCTGTTGGTGTTGAGCAAAGAAGATCGACGGGATGATCTTTGTATCACAAAGGTGGTCGCGAGTTCTTGAGATGGTGGCGGGCGGTGAAGGTTTGGGAGCTCGAAATCTATACCAGTGACTCGAGCCAATGGAGCCGAGGTGTTCCGTGGTGTATCTATGTGGCACCCAGTCTTCTTGAGTATTGGTTGGAGGCGAATCGAAGCGAATTATGGATGAGCTAGATCTGACTGTTGAGGAAAAACTAAAGGCATGGTGTCGCTACTTGCGATGAGTCATATCAATGGTGGCTCATAGTTCGGGATAGTGCTACTACTGAGGAACTCACTTGGGAGTATGTTAAGGCGACATACCGAAGGAAGTATGTTGGTACTAATTATATTGATGTGCGAGGAAGGCATTTACTGGGTGGTTCAAGGAACAAGTCCGTAATGTAGTCTGAGGCTGAATTCTTAAGGTTGAGCCAGGTATGCTCGAGGATCGTGGTTACGAGCATGAGCGATGTGTCCGGTTTGAGGATGGACTGAGGGATGATCTGAGGTTATTGATAGCCCCACAGCAAGAGCGAAAATTTACTGTGTTGGTAGAGAAGGCTAAGGTAGCTGAGGAATTAAGGACTCTATGAGGCAGAACACGGATCGGAATAGGCAGCAGAGAGGCTTTGGATCAGCAGGGTCATTTGGGAATGTGCAAAAGAGGCCTAGAGTTGATGGGCCACGAGGTCAGCAGGCTAGGACAGGAGGGCAGTATCGTACTTGTGCTCAGTGTGGGAAAATGCACCTAGGAGAGTGTTAGAAGAAAACGGGAGGATGTTTTAAGTGCGGGTCTAAGGATCACATGATTAAGGACTGTCCGATAAAGATGGACGGGAGTCGACCATTAGGTCAGGGCTATAATCAGGCTGGAAGAGGTGGACAGCAGCCTCAGCGGGGCCGTGGTCCGGTTGGTAGAGGTAATGGTGCTGGAAGAGGACGAGGAACACCGGCGTAGGTGTTAATATCTGAGGCAAGATAGCCGGATGCAGTATGCGATTCAGGAGGGAGGATGGAGACGCACCGGACGTCATAACCGGTACGTTCCTTATAGCTGGCAAGCCTTATTTTACTTTAATTGATGTTGGCTTGACCCACTCTTATGTTGCATGTAGAGTAGTTGAAACACTAGGTATAACCTCTGAACTGTCTGATAGGGAGATGATTATAGTAAGCCCATTAGGTCAAACTGTAGTGGTGAATAAGAGATTTCGGAGTGTACCTCTAGAGATTCAGGGAATGGTATTTCCTGCCGACTTGATGGAACTACCCTTCGGAGAATTTGATCTCATACTTGGTATGGATTGGCTAGTGGAACATCGGGCTATATTGGATTGTGCAGCTAAGCGCATGGAATTAAGGACCCTAGAGGACGAGGAGATAATTATGATAGAAGAAAGAAGAAACTACTTGTCTAACATAGTTTCGGCATTAAAGGCTGATAAGATGGTTTGGAAAGGGTGCAAGGCATTTTTGGCCTTCGTTAGTGCGTTGGATGCAAAAGAAGGGGGAGTTAGTGGAGTTATAACCGTAAGAGAATTTGTGGATGTCTTTTCGGAAGAATTACCTAGAATACCCCCGGACAGGGAGGTGGAGTTCGAAATTGATTTGTCGCCAGGAATAGCTCTTGTGTTAATTGCCCCGTACAGAATGGCACCGAAGAAGTTGGTTGAGCTCAAGGCTCAAATCCAAGAGTTGCTTGATTGTGGGTTTATTCGACCCAAAGGTGTCTCCATGGAAAGCACGGTCTTGTTTGTGAAGAAGAAGGACGAAACTATGCGCATGTGCATAGATTATCGTCAGTTGAATAAGCTGACCATCAAGAACAAGTACCTTTTGCCAAGGATAGACGACTTGTTCGATCAGCTTAAGGGGGTGGCTGTATTCTCAAAGATAGATCTGAGGTCTGGATATCATCAGCTCAAGGTAAAGGAGGCAGATATCCATAAGACAGCTTTTCGAACAAGATACGGGCATTATGAGTTCTTAGTAATGCCGTTTGGATTGACGAACGCCCCAGCCGCGTTGATGGATATGATGAACTGGGTTTTTCAACCTTACTTGGATAGGTTCGTCGTTGTGTTCATCGACGATATCCTAGTGTATTCCAAGTCTGAGGAGGAACATGATGAGCATCTTCGGATAGTGTTGCAAGTGTTAAGAGAGAAGAAGCTCTATGCCAAATTCAGTAAGTGTGAATTTTGGCTGAAAGAAGTTTCATTCTTAGGGCATGTGGTGTCCGCGAAAGGAATAAGGGTGGATCCTAGGAAGATTGAGGCAGTGCTAGATTGGAAACCACCTAAGTCTGTGGCTAAGGTTCGTAGTTTCTTAGGATTGGCAGGTTACTACAGAAGGTTCGTAGAAGGGTTCTCATCGATAGCCGCACCTTTGACAAAGTTGTTGAGAAAGGAAGTACCTTTCGTATGGTCAGATAAGCAACAGGAGAGATTTGAAAAGCTTAAGAGGGTTTTGACGGAAGCTCCAGTTTTGATTCAGCCTGAGGTAGGAAAGGATTTTGTGGTGTACTGTTACGCTTCTCACACAGGATTAGGATGTGTTTTGATGTAAGTCGGAAAGGTAGTCGCTTATGCATCTCGACAACTAAGGCCACATGAGGTTAACTACCCGACGCATGATTTGGAGTTGGCGGCAGTGGTCTTTGCTCTTAAGGTATGGAGGCATTATCTTTATGGAGAAAAGTCAATGATCTACACCGACCACAAGAGCCTTAAGTATCTGCTGACTCAGAAGGAGTTGAACCTAAGACAGCGAAGGTGGGTGAAATTATTGAAGGACTACGATTGTTCCATAGAGTATCACCCGAGCAAGGCAAATGTAGTGGCAGATGCCTTAAGTCGAAAAGTAGTGTCGGATTCGAGGGCGATGTTTGCGCATCTTAGCTTGTACGACGATGGAAGTTTGTTAGCGGAGTTACAAGTCAAGCCGACATGGTTGAATGAGGTGAAAGAGGGACAGTTGGCTATGATGATTTAAGTGCTAAGCTACGACAAGTGCAGAATGGGGAGTTGGAAGATTATGGCATTAATGACGAGGGAGTATTGTGTTTCAAGGGGAAGATCTGTATGCCGAAGAATAAGGAGTTAAGCGGAGAATACTTGAGGCTTAAGCGAGTAGCAGCTTATGAGATTTGAGGGAACAGTTAAGAATAAGAGATTTGAGGGAACAGTTTTGGTGGCCTGGTCTTAAGCGGGAAGTTATCGAATTTGTGGGGAAGTGCTTAATGTGTCAGCAAGTTAAGGCTGAACACCAAGTTCTGTCAGGATTGCTTCAACCGATAAAGATTTTGCAGTGGAAGTGGGAGAGAATCACCATGGACTTCGTTAGTGGGCTTCGCCTACTACTAAAAGGACTCGGTATGGGTAATAGTGGATCGATTGACAAAGTCCGTGCATTTCATTCCAGTGCGGGTTGACTATTCTTTGCAGAAGTTGGCGAAGTTATATGTGGCAGAGATTGTGAGGTTGCACGGAGTGCCGGTGTCAATCATTTCAGATAGGGATCCAAGGTTTACGTCTCGTTTTGGAAAGCACTACATCAGGCTTTAGGCACCAGATTAGACTTCAGTACGGCCTTTCATCCACAGTCAGACGGGCAGTCTGAACGAGTGATCCAAGTGTTAGAGGATATGTTGAGGGGCTGTGTGATAGACTTCAGAGGAAGTTGGGAAGAATATTTGCCTTTAGCGGAATTTGCTTACAACAACAAATATCGAGCCGATGTTCGGATGGCAAGTATGAAGCGTTGTATGGACGGAGGTGTCGTACTCCTACGTCTTAGACGGAATTGGGGGAACGTCAAGTTCTGGGTCCAAAGATTGTGGCCGAGTCTGAAGAAAAGGTTAAGTTAATTGCACACGGTTGAAGGAGGCATCGATAGGCAAAAGTCGTGTGCACGGATCTCAAATGAAGGAAATAGAATTTCTTGTGGGAGATCAAGTGTTTCTTAAAGTCTCGCCTTGGAAGAAGGTGATGAGATTTGGTCGCAAAGGGAAGTTAAATCCAAGGTTTATAGGACCTTATCGGGTGATGAGGGTGAATTCTGTATAAAATCTTTTTCCTTTAAAATTTCATAAACCAAAGAATTTTGCCATTCCTTTTTTTATTTGAATCAAGCGTCGACTTGGGAAAATAACGGAATGCTCCCACCTTTTAGGAGATTGTCGTCGGACTCATCTTTAAGTGATTTTCACTTAGGTTAATTGGTAAGGAATTATTTATATTAAGGCATTTTGCTTCTTCTAACTAAATTTTTCTTCCAAATTTACAATCAAGGGTTTTGTTTCTTATTTCATTCAAGCGAGGATTTTGGGATTTCAATTAAGGTAAGAATAAACCAGAAGTTCATTCATGATCACATTTTGCCCTAGTGATTTAATCCACAACCAATAGCATTTTGGTTAAGTCACAAGCTACCTAAATAGGAATCGCAAGTATGATTAAGGATTGAGTTCAATGTTCAATCACTTCGATTAGGACTAGTGTTGCCGATTGCAAGGAACTCGAGTTTGGTCTGATTAGTATCAATGTCAGTAGGACTTAAGTGTGAAAATCAGGTTATCCTATTAATGTTTTGCTAAATCAAGGAGATGTGGTGTTATCGTATTGTTTGGGATTTCAAGGAGGTAAGTTTTGGGTTGTCATCTTGTAAGAATTAGTCTTAGGTAGGCCATGTTATAAAATTGGAAAAAGTGTTAAGGTACCATATAATGTTCGAGTATCCACGAACCAATTAACATTTAACAAAGGATTTAAGATTTGGAATAGGACATATGTGAATATTATATGAATGATAGACTTAGCATTACTTATGATTTGTTAATGTGTTAGTAAATAAAGGTAGGTCGTGTTTACCACAATTCAGTGACTCATGGACACAATGAAGGTGGTTTGACTTAATTACTGGCTAACCAAATTAGCAAGGTATGAGGATTTGTGTGATGAATCCTTGGGGGATGCTTAGTAGTCCTGTTGATGGTTGGTACGGTATGTGTAAGGTGGCCTAGGTTTGCGGATGATAATCTATAATTGCTTATAGATGATTGTTGGGTTATCAATGGACTTTGTTGGGTTATAACAGTGTTTACCCGCTGGATATTTTGTCAATGGATGGACGGTGGCAAATTATGGTTATTTTAATAAATTTGAATTAGGAGTTTACTATTGAAGTTTGGATTATTGGTTTTCTGACGTAACTAACCATAGATAAACAAATTTTGAACATTTTAATTATTGAATATTGAATATTTATAATATAAAGTTAAGTAATTTAAAAGAATGTTAAATTTTGCATCTTATAAATATGGAATTGATGAAACTTAAAATGGTCTTACTGTGTTTTAAACCACATAAATTTATAATCATGTCACATAACTCCATTTGTTATCAACAATTTATTTAAAATCCCAAGTTTTCCAAAGAATTTAATATTTTGACGTTCTAAGACTCCGACGCAAGATCCTTACGGTTTGGGGTGTTTAAAATGGTAGAGAGTCATATTGTATTTGGGATTGGCCTACAACCTGTGTGAATTGGGTTTAGGCTACATGTTAATTGTGTATAAAATTAGTTTAGTCTGTAGGCTTTTGCATCATAGGGCTTCTATCCAATGGCTTATATTGAGATTAGTTAAATTTATTTGACATTTTATGTGATATTGGATTGTTATATAAGCAAATTTGACACCGCTAAGTGATTATTTAGTACAAAAGGATTGATCTGGCAAAAAAGCTATAGTGTGTGATATGTGGTATATGAATATTTGATTTAGTTTTTAGGAGAAATTTAATTAAAGTAGAATTAGTCTATAAATGATGTATTTGATTTTAAGACATTGTTTAAAGTGGACTTATATGAAACTAAGTTATTGGCCAAAGATTTGTTTAAAATATTTATATATTATTTTATAAATAAAAGTTAAATTAACTTGTTTAAAATAAATTGATTTATAATTTATGATTTAAATAATCAAATGTTTTGCAAAATTATAAATGGCTAAGATTCTAAAAAGCTACTTTAGTGTTTTGTTTTTACTTATAATTTTGATTCAATTAAATGGATCGTAGAAAGTTTCACACTATATACCTTGTTTAAAATTAACCTAAATTTGGTTTAATTTGGAAAAACTTTTTAAATCAAATATGTTATATATAAACATCACCAATGATTTTCCAAGTTAATTGGCTATCTAAGTATGGATCTTTATCAGGTTTTCATTTTTACAAGAATTAATGTTATGGACATATGTGGGGTTTGTTGTTTTTTCAAATTGTCTTAATTGTTAGTTAAAGGGTCTATTAATTATTGTATAAATTGGATTGGAACTAGGATAACTGTATTAGGAATAAATATAGAAGGATTAATATTGTGCTTATAATTCTATTGAATATGTAATGAAAATTTAAATTTGAGTTAGACTATAATTGCTTGGTTAGTTTGATTGATAATGTAAGCATTTAATGTCAGGATTTTGTAATCATTTTTATGTATTTAAGAAAATATTGTTCTTATGTTTTGATGATTATGTTCTGAATATTTGGCATGGTATATATTATAATTTAAGTAGATACGATTCAAATTAATATGGTTATTCATTAATTGTAAAAAAGTGATTTGACATTAATTGAGTGATTGATAGAAATGGAATGAATGAGTTGTATGTTGATCCAAATGTGGAATATGTAGGTTAATTTATTCACGATTAGTTTAGTGATCGGATGAGATGTTAAAGCTTAAATGATGAATATATGTCTATAAAATTATGTAATTTTAATTTAATGACAATATGGTTTAAATGGATCGAATATAATGGTGTGTTAGAGTAGCTACTCTGGTCACATAGGAGTATGTTGATTCGAAACTATTGATACCATGAGGAAGTAAAAAGTTACCAAATTGAATAATGTGGTTTTCAAATTATAGGTTTATTTAAACTCAAATAATTACCATAATCGAATTGTGTCCTATGCATGACCAATGGATTTAATGGCTTAGATTATAAAACGAAACAAGGTAGTATTAAAGTAATGTGATTGTCTTTTAGTGATTTTGGCTTCAAAGTTACAAGCTGTTGCGGATCTGAGGAAAGTTAAATGTGCCATATTTTAAAAGTAAACTTGAGGAATAATGGTATGGTGGTGAAAATATTTTGAATTTATTAAGGGTTCGAAGAAATACATTAGCCATTTTCAACCAAAGCTAAAAATTTTGGATTGAAAGTGGTATATGAAGGTATAGGGAATTTGTAGCAAGTCGTATCTGTAAGTTTTACAAGTTTCATGTAAAAGATAGACGTTTAGAGCATAAATTGTTAGGTTATACTGCAATCAAAGAGTTTGGATTTTGACTTCATTATGAACTCGGGATAAAAAAAAGGTCATTTTGAGCTTAGATTTTAAGTATAAATGTATTGAAACCTTAAAGAATTGGAATGGCTATTGATAAGCTTATGAGGAATAAAGGACGATATATTTGTGTGATTAGATTCATGTAGTTGCAAGTTTATGGAAAGTAAATATTAAAATGATGGTAAAGATTTAAGGTTGAGTTGTTATGATTTGGTTTTAAATGTGGTAGGATTTTTAAGCGAGTTGCAAGTGTTTCAGAAAAACTTTGGTCGAAGATCATTTTAGTTAAATGACACAGCATTTGGGTAATTTTGGTTGTGGATTGAAAATACAAGTAATCAAATTCGGCAGGTATAAATTATTAAGAATTGATGATACTTACTAACTATTAAAGGTAGTGAACCTATGAGGTTTATAATTAAATATGATTATAACTTAGAATTTTAAAAATCATAGTGACTTGTGATATTACAAAATGGATGGAATTGATGTTAATCTAGTATAACCTTTCATAAACAAAGAGAAAATCGATTAGGGATACTAAAAAATAATTTACACATCCAAGCATCACCTATTTACTTCATTTCTAGAACAGTGATTTTCTTATTACGTAAATTCTATAATGTAACCTTCTCGGGAATAATTTACCCAGGTTAATGAGTGAATTGTCCTATAATAATCCGAATAGCGATGATGTCTAGGATTCCCATTAGTTACTAACGCAAAATTATTCTCACCTATCGCGAGCGTAAGCTCCTGAGGAGCTCAAACACCTTTGGGCTTCTTCCCCACTAAGCACATATTGTAACTCATGATTATTCAAACTAATTGATCATATAACTCCAATCATAAAAATCCATCTTTTCTCCTCGATACTAAGGGTTGCTTCGATGAATTGAACAAATTAAGAGAAAAATAAAAAAACATGAAATCAAAACCCAGGGAATTAAAGGAAAAATTCAAGATTTCATAAGTAATGTTGAATGGATCCGCTTGCACTTGAGTGATTCCATAAATACTTTCGGTGTTTCGATTACGCTCTTTACTCCTTGGATGTTTTAAACGTTTAGAATCCCTTACTTGTCTAGGACCAATTATTTCACGAGTGTGAATACACTTTGGAAGTGTTCAAAAGTTGACTTGAATTCTTGCAAACCGGTTCCATGAGACATGCATAGCCGATTGTTAACCAAGAGTTAAATTTGGTTTTGATTAAACCAGGTAGTGATCATTCTGTAATTTCGAGAACTGAACAAGTCAAGTGGACGAACTTGGCTAAATGGCCCGTTAAGCGTTTCTCATCCTTTGTCTGTGAGTATAAAATAAAAGAGGTTGAAAGAATTGACATAAATTAGGTAATCATCCAAAATTGAAATAAAGGTTAAAATGGTACTTTTACGTAGTTAAACCAATAAGCTTTGAAGAAAAAGAAAATTTGAACTTTTTAAAAGAACTTTTTATAAAATTCCATCAAAAGCTTATATACTAATAATCAAAGGAAATTTAACTAAAGATCTAGTTGATACATTAAGTCATAAATTTGTCATAAAAACATGGATCCATCGAAATAATTCCTTATTCACGAGCCGATTGAATCTCTAAAGTATTAGGCTCAATGTTTAAGGTGAAACTCATAAGTCGATCGAAAGCAACATTGTGGTAAATCAATTCCAGTTGTAATGAATATACAAATAAGGTTTTTTAAGGTTGGATAAGGTTATAATTGGATAAGCTGAATTGAGCCGATTGTATTGCCTTAAAAATACCTACTAATATAAACTAGAAAGTAAATGATTGCATTAAACTAGATCACCCATATTTCAAATTTGATGGAACTAAGTTAAATATACAATGTTAGATCTTGGCGGTTTTAAAAAATAAAATAAAACAAATGAAGAAGAACCTATAACATTAAACTAACCGCAATTATCAATAATTTAAGAAGGTATTAAAAGAAGGTTATAAATTACAAAGGTTTAGTTTAAACCCTAAGGTAAATAAAAAGTATTGAATATATTTCCTGTTATTTTTAGCCTATTTATGGAGTATGGTTATAACTAGTCTTTAACATTTCTAATAAACCATTAAGTGTTTCACATGTAAATAGAATTTAAAGGAAATTAAAGTTACACCTAAATTAATAAATTGATCAAACAATACCTGCTCATAAGGCCAAATCCACCAAATATATAACAAATAAAGAAAACATCTCAAGAGAAAAGATAAAACAAAACATAGAAAATCCCTAAAACCCCTGAAGGAATTAAAGGAAAAATTCACCATCTTGAGTATAATTTAGGCTCTTCGAGATGGATCCACTTGGCTATCTTTGAGTGATTCCACAAAACGTGATCCTGGTTCGGCTCCTTGGCCTAGCTCACCGCCCCTTTCAAGATACACTTAGGGTGTTTATATAGACTTTTAGAATCCCTTACTTGGTCCCTAAGTGTCCTAATTTAAGTTTCTTCCTACTCGATGTTTGAATAAGCTTTGGAAAGTGTTTCTTTAGCTCTAAGTATCCAAATCCTAGTGAAATTGCTCTCTCCCATAACAGGGGCATGGCCATGGCACATGCCCGTGTAAGGTTGGGCCATGTTTCGATTCTGTTTTTTTAGGCACGACCGTGTAGATCAGGATTCAGGCCGTGTCTCGTAATTTGACGAGACACGGCCATGTGGCTTGAAGTCCAAGTCGTGTCGATTTCCTCTTTGGCCTAAATTGGCCCGTTTTAAGCCCGTTTCTCATTCTTTTCGTCCTCGGGTGCTTTCCTGAGTATAAACATGAAAAGAAAGGATTAAAAGCACCTTTTCACATAAATCAAGGGCTAAATCATCCAAAAGCATACTAAATATAGGGTTAAAATATGTTACTTTTATGGTTTATAAAATACCCCCACACTTAAGCTTTTGCTTGTCCTCAAGCAAAATTCTCAACTTATAATTAAAACGAACTTTCTATAATTCATAATTCCTATCAATAATGCCTTATCATAATTCATAGATAATTTATACATGGACAATTTAACTCAAAGACTCTTAAAGATTCAAACAATTCTAAGTCATAAATTTGTAGCATAAAAACATAGGCGTCTCCCCTTATCTAAATAATTACCTTTTCAAAACTGACAAGGATTGACATCCTCACTAAAGATTCACTCAAAGCACTCGAAGTGTTTAAGGTTCAAGAGAAAGCACTCATAAGTCGAACCTGAAAAGCTAATCCCATAGGCTTGCCTGAAAATCAAATCTCCACCACTGTAATATGAGATGATACACAAATCAAAAGGTTTTTGTCAAGGTTGTAACAGGGCTTAGGTTAAAGGTGTGGATAAAAGCTGAATTAGAAGGTTGAATCATCGAGATTGACCTTATAAATTACCTACTAAGAATACTAAACTAGAAAGTAAATGATTGACACTTTGAAACTAATAATACGAGCTCTTCTTCAACAATTGGAATTTAAACACATAAGCTCTTTTAATCATATACTATTGCTTGAATATACTTTGGTTGGTTTTTTTTAAGAACAAAATAAAATAGAAACATAATGAAGAAAGAACTTAATCAACTGAATTAAACTAACCTGGCAATTGATCAAATCAATTCTCGATAGAAGGGTAGTTAAAAAGAATGGTGATAATAAATACAAAGGGTTTTGGGTTTAAAATTTAGCAGGTAAATAAAAAAAAAGGTTGTTAGGATCAACGGGGTTCACTAGGGGTTAATTTGTGAAGGTAGGCTTTTTAGTGGAGTGAATAGGTTAAAACCTAGGTGCCTTTATCATCTCAGTATATCAAATCATATAATGTGGTTTCGACATGTATAATCGAGGCAAGTTCTAGAATAACAGTTCAAAGTTGACACACTCATAATTAATAAATTGAGCATGAAAAAGAATATATGCTCTATAAGGCTCAAATCTCACAAAAAATTATGGTTATTTGACATCAATCCTGTAAATTTCAAGCTTCAAGGTAATATTCAAATTCAGTTCAATAACCTAGGAAATTTTTAATTTTTGAAAAATAGACTTATCATGCTTGATTCTCTAGTATTCTTCACGTATAAATCATCAATGCACAATTATCAATGACTTATTCAAGAACTTATCAATAAAAATCATAAATCACTAGAAATTTCACCTTAATTAATAATATGAGAAACTTACTTAGGAACAAGACTAAAATTCAGGATTTAAGAATAATGCTAAAAGTCAGGTACTTTTACCCCCCCACACTTAAGATGTACATTGCCCTCAATGTACAAAGATAGATAATAAAAATTTATATGATATCAAAAGGTAAGGGGAGAAATTATCACTTCCTGAATTTTGGATGATTTCGGGAGTTGGCATTGGTCGTGGTGGTGGATAACTTGGAAGGCAGTGTCTTTGGTGGCGGTGATTGTGTTTTCTATGGGCCCGGTGGGGTGGCTACCGAAAAGTATTTTGCTAGATGAAGAAATTGGGTAGCTTGGGAATATATAGCCAAGAAATCTAAAGAAACATTAAAAATATACTACTAATATAATTAAGGACAAGAAAAATAAAGAGAAGGAAACTAAGAAGAAAACTAAAATTAAAAGAGAATACTAATGGACTAAGAAGGCCTTATTGATAGATGGTTCGCGAAGTGGGTTTGACTTCAAAGGCTTTGGTGTGTTGGTGATGGTGGAAGTGGTGTGATTCCCTAACAGCCTTTAGAACCTAAAACCAAGAAACCTTGGTGTATCGAATAGCTGAAGCTGCCGGCATGAACTCATTTGAATCGGTCTCTTTTGAGGAAACTGTGGTTAGCCTTTTACGCTTCTGTGGCATGGCTTTAGTGTAGCTCACGAGTCTTGGACGCCTTTTCTAAGGAAAGAAAGAAAAAGAAGAAAGAAAGAATAAGAAAAGAAAATGGGGAGAGGGGTAAGGGCTGTGAGGTTTAAATAGATTTTAGCCTCTGACGCTATCCCGCACCCGTTTATCTAGGGCGTGTTGCTTTACATGGCCGCATCGCACGGCCATGCTTGGAAGTAAAATACCCGTGGTCGATAAGTTAGTGTTTTCACACGGTCGCATCGCACGACCGTGTTCTGAGTGTGTTGGTATGCCACGGCCGTTTGTCATAATGCCACGTCCGCTCCTAAATTGGCAGTATTTTGGCATGGTTGGGTGGCATGGGCATGTGTTTCCCGTGTCTGATAGGACAGTAGATTCACACGGCCTTGGAGCATGGCCGTGCCAATTTTTTGGTTCCTGTGGGAGAGTTGTTAGATCCGTAACGTCGGAAGTTGTTAGGATTTGATTCGCACGGTCGCTGCTATGTCAGTACAGAGATTTCGATGGTCCACACAGCCACGAGCACGGCCGTGTGTAAGGCCGTATGTCCTAGAAATCTGCTCTTTTGGTTAATCTATAAAAAGAAAGAGAAAGAGAAAAAATAAAATAGAAACAAATGTAAAAAGAGGTAGGGTTAGTGCTCGGGTTGCCTCCCGAGAAGCGCTCGTTTATAGTCTTAAGCTAGACTTTTCCTTGTACTTGAATCAGGCGGTTTAAAGGTTTGAATATCTTTCCTCTTGCTTAAAGTTCTATTTTCTTGACAAAGTTGAAGTCGAGAAATGTTTACCTCGAGAGTGTTGAATGTTGGGTTGCTTACCTCTACTATTTCGTGTAGGAAGATATTGTGTACCTTAAGAGGGTTTTCTCCCTTTGCCTTCAAGTCTGTTGTGATGATGTGTGGATCTGCTTTGTCTAACAATACCTGTTTCCTATTTTGTAGTGATTTGATGTTACTATAAGCTCTTCTGGTGTTTCCTCTGGTTTTACTTCGTGCGGATCCGATTATTTTTTGACTTGTGTCCTCTGGTCTTCTAAATTGTCGATCCTAAGGTCTTGTTCCTTGTATGATTCCTCTTTGTTGCTTTGGGATCTATGAGTTGGCTCAGGGTTGTGCCTTTGTGGTGTTTCCTACGATAAAGGTTGAACAATTTGATTATCATCTGTATTCACTTTCTTACCTTCATTGATTGGTGTCCTGGCCGAGTCAAGAGCTTGAAGACTGATTGATTCGTTACCTACACAAAGTATGAGTTCTCCTATGGCAACATCAATTTTAGTCTTGGCAGTTGCTAGAAAATGTCTTCCTAAAATTAAGGGGATTGTATTATCCTCATCCATATCTAAAACAACAAAATCTACTGGGAAAACAAATTTATCGATTTTGACAAGAACATCTCCGATAATGCCCCTAGAAATTCTAATAGTTTTATCAACTAATTGTATACTCATCCTAGTTTGCTTGGGCTTCCCTAGACCTAGTCATTTAAATAATGTATAAGGCATGACATTTATGCTTGCCCCTAAATCAGCTAACGCATTATCAATAGCTAAACTACCGATTAAACATGTAATTGTAGAACTCCCTAGATCTTTTAGCTTTTGTGGTAGTCTATTCTGTAACATTGCTGAGCATGCTGTGTTTAATTCCATGTAGTGCTCTTTGTCTAATTTGCGTTTGTTAGTCAAGAGCTGTTTTAAAAATTTCCTCGAGTCTAGCATCTGAAAAAGAGCTTCAAGAAGGGGTAAGTTAATATGTAATTTCTTTAAGAGTTTAAGACACTTATCGAACTGTTCTTCTGAATCATCTCTTTTTATCACTTCGAGATAAGGTATACGAGGTTGGTACTCCTTGATTACTGGTTTTGGCTTTTCTTGTGTTACCTCTACCGTACCTTCATCTACCTTATTTTCTTGTATTGGAATGGGTTCCTCTGACCCTTTACTGTCATTAGCTGAGATGGCTTGGATTTGCTCCTTTGGGTTGATCTCCGTGTTACTTGGTAGACGTCCTTGTGGTCGTTCTGACAGTAGCTTTGCAAGTTGTTCGACTGCATTAGTTGCTTCCTTCACTGACTTCGTAAGTTCCCCCATTTGGTTCTCGCTACTTTTAATTGTTTTCTTAGTTTCTTAGAACTGATTTTCTATGTTTGCCATAAATTTTGTCAGCATCTTTTAGAGGCTTGGCTTTTTCTCTTGCGGATATGGCTGATTTTGGAAGTTTTGAGGAGGTTGTTGTCTTTGATTCCCTTGATTTCCTTGGCCTCCCCATGAAAAATTTGGGTGGTTCCTCCAACCTGGATTGTAAGTGTTACTATAAGGATTGTTATTGGATCTGAAATTATTACCTATATAGTTTGTTTGTTCGGTTTCTGCGTCCGGTTGGTAGGGTGGGTACTCAAGATTCACCATAGTTCCACTTACGTTGCACTGCATGACTGGGTGTACCTGCGAGGAACATAAACTGTCAAGCTTTTTATTCATCAACTCTACCTGATTTGACAGCATGGTCACTGCATCGAGGTTGTAAACTCCGGTTGATTTTGTCGGTTTTGTCCTTGTAACTTGCCACTGATAGTTATTCAGTGACATCTCTTCAATAAACTCGTAGGCGGCTTCAAGAGTTTTGTTGTTTAGGGCTCCACTGGTGGCTGAATCGATTAGTTGCCTCGTTGAGGGGTTTATACCATTATAGAAAGTTTGGACTTTTAGCCACAAGGGTAGACCATGGTGTGGACACTTTCTCAAGAGATCGTTGTATCTCTCCCATGCGTCGTATAATGTCTCTAAATCCATCTGCACAAAAGAAGAGAAATTATTTCGTAATTTGGCTGTTTTGGCCGGTGGGAAATATTTCAATAAAAATTTTCAGTCATTTGGTCCCATGTAGTGATTGATCCTCGCGGTAACGAGTACAACCACTGTTTGGCTTTATTTCTTAATGAAAAGGGGAATAACCGAAGACAAATGGCATCATCAGAAACGCCATTTATTTTGAAAGTATCACAGAACTCTAAAAAATTAGCTATATGAGTGTTTGGGTCTTCGTCTTGCAAACCATCAAATTGAACAAATTGTTGAATCATTTTTATTGTGTTAGGCTTTAATTCAAAATTATTAGCAGCTATAGCAGGCCTAATAATACTAGATTCAGCTCCTGTTAAATGAGGTTTAGCATAATCATACATAGTACGCGGAGCATTGTTTTCTTCCACATCTCGTGGTGGATTATTCTCGTCCATCCCTTCAATAGGATTGGATCTGTCTTCTCGCTCCTCTTCTGTGTAATTTAGGGCTCGCCTAATTTCTCTATGATTCTTTCGAGCAGTAGCTTCAATTTCACTATCGTATTCTAAAGGTCCTGTCGGGTTCCTTCTAGTCATAAACTAGAGATACCTGCTAGGAAAAAAATAATGAAGAAATAAAAGTAGAAAAACATACTAAAATAATAAAAATAGTGGCTAAAGTAATAAAAATCGAGCTTTCATAATATTTTGGTTCCTCGGCAACGGCGTCAAAAACTTGATCGCTAAAATCAGAGCTTTAAAATTTATAATGAATGAGATTGAACCTTGAGACTAACTCTAACAACGATTAAAGGCAAGTGTACCTATCGAATAGTAGTATAGCTAGGCAAGACCGAATTATCAAACCCAAAGGAACTAAAAGTACTAATACTTACTTTCTTTTTATTATTTAGCCTAAAATATGGACTGATTGGTTGATTTAATCTAGTTTAACGATTTCTAAGTTAAAGACAAAGACAAAAAGAACAAATAGAGAAATAACTCGAAGAAAACTCAATTGATCACAACGATACCCTCAGGAAGAATCCACTAAGACTTCACTTGTTATTAAATACTAAACCATATGATTTATTTACTTAGTTTGATCCGTAAGACTCCCTAACGTATATTAAACCCTCTCTCTCGAGGCGAATAACGTCTAACCCTAGGTTAATGAGTGGAACTCTCGTTCGCTTATAATAACCCCTAGAATAACAGTAAATCGATCTATGGATTCCCATATTAGGTTTCACCCTAATCCAGAAAAATCTCGTCACCCTATCTCTAGGCGTGCGATCAACTCCTCTTAATTATACTCAATCTACCCTTAAGCAGCGTCTATTCCTCCTCCACCTAGGCACATCAGATTTGGATTAAGCATGCATAATTAAGAACAAACTAAGTATTTATCATATAATTCAGAAATCAATAACAAAATTCATCTAGGTTTCATCCCCTTCAGGTATCTGAAGGGTTTAGTTCATAACAAATAAAGAAAACATCTCAAGAGAAAAGATAAAACAAAACATAGAAAATCCCTAAAACCCCCTGAAGGATTTGAAGGAAAAATTTGCCGTCTTGAGTAGAATTCCGGCTCTTCGAGATGGATCCACTTGGCTATCTTCGAGTGATTCCATAAAACGTGATCTTCCTGGCTCGGGTCCTTGGCCTAGCTCACCGGCCCTTTTAGGATGCACTTAGGGTGTTTATATAGACTTTTAGAATCCCTTACTTGGTTCAAGTGTCCTAATTTAAGTTTGCTTCCTACTCGATGTTTGAATAAGCTTTGGAAAGTGTTTCTTTGGCTTTAAGTGTCCAAATCTGAGTGAAATTGCTCTCTCCCGTAACAGGGGCACGGCCATGGCACACGCCTGTGTAAGGTTGGGCCATGTTTCGATTCTGTTATTTTAGGCATGGCCGTGTAGATCAGGATTCAGGTCGTGTCTCGTAATTTGACGAGACACAGCCATGTGGCTTGAAGTCCAGGCCGTGTCGATTTCCTCTTTGGCCCATTTAAGCCCATTTCTCATTCTTTTTGTCCTCGGGTGCTTTCCTGAGTATAAACATGAAAAGAAAGGATTAAAAGCACCTTTTTACATAAATCAAGGGCTAAATCATCCAAAAGCATACTAAATAAGGGGTTAAAACATGTTACTTTTACGGTTTATTAGGGGTTCGATCTGAGGCTCGTGAACCTGCTAGAGCATAAGCTATACGCGCTCGTGAGGATGCTTCTTCCCCAGATGTTATTACCGGTGCTTTCACTCTTTATGATACTAGTGTTATTGCATTGATTGATCCTGGTTCGACTCATTCTTATGTGTGTAAAACATTAGTATCCAGTAAGACTTTGCCTGTTGAGTCTACTGAGTTTGTGATTCAAGTATCAAACCCCCTGGGCCGGTGTGTTTTGGTTAACAAAGTGTGTAAAAATTGCCCGTTGATGATTCGATATTCATGCTTTCCAGTCGATTTGATGTTGTTAACCTTTCAACGAGTTTGATATGATTTTGGGTATGGATTGGTTGACTTTGCACGATGTCATTGTTAATTGCAAAAGAAAGACCATTGATTTGAGATGTCAGAACAATGAGATTATTCAAATTGAATCTAATGATCTGAATGGTTTACCAGTAGTGATATCTTCAATGTTAGCTCAGAAGTATGTGAGAAAAGGTTATGAAGCTTACTTTGCTTATGTGCTTGATAGTAAAGTGACTGAAAAGAAAATTGAATCTGTACCAGTTGTGTACGAGTATTTGGACGTGTTTCTTGAAGAATTGTCGGGTTTGCCACCTATCAGAGAGGTAGAGTTTGGTATTGAGTTAGTACTAGGGAAGACAATAGCTCCGTACAAAATGGCACCTACAGAATTAAAATAATTGAAAACACAGTTGCAAGAATTGACAGATAGAGGTTTTGCACGACCGAGTTTTTCTCCTTGGGGCGCACCAGTTCTGTTTGTTAAAAAAAAGACGGAACTATGAGAATGTGTCTTGATTACCGCCAACTTAATAAGGTAACTATAAAGAATAAATATCCATTGCCACGGATTGACAATCTATTCAATCAGTTGAAAGGGGCTTTAGTGTTTTCGAAGATAAATTTGAGATCGGGTTATTATTAGTTGCGAGTCAGAGACTCTGATGTGCCAGAAACTACTTTCCAAACGAGATATGGACATTATGAGTTTCTAGTTATGCCGTTCGGACTTACTAATGCACCTGCTATTTTTTTGGATTTGACGAATCAAATTTTCAAGCAGTATTTAGATCGGTTTGTGGTTGAGCTTATTAATGATATACTGATCTACTCATGTAACGAAACTGAACATGCCGAGCATTTAAGACTTGTGTTACAGACTTTACGAGAAAAGCAGTTGTATACGAAGTTCAGTAAATGTGAGTTTTGGTTACACGAAGTTAGCTTTCTGGGACATGTTGTTTCAGCATTAGGTATTCGAGTTGATCCGAGCAAAATTTCAGCAATACTTGACTCAAAACCTCCGAGAAACATTTCTGATGTTAGAAGTTTTCTGGGACTTGCTCGTTATTAGAGACGGTTTGAGAAAGGTTTCTCTATGATTGCAACCCCGATGAGGAAGTTGCTGCAGAAAGATGTTAAGTTTGAGTGGTCAGAACAGTGCCAGAAAGGCTTTGATCAGTTGAAAGCCCTTTTGATTGAAGCTTCAGTATTAGTTCAGCCAGAATCGGGTAAAGAATTTGTTATATATAGTGATCCATCTTTAAATGGTTTGGGCTGTGTTTTGATGGAAGAAGGAAAAGTTATAGCTTATGCCTCGAGACAGTTAAAGCCGCATGAAAAGAACTATCTGACACATGATCTAGAATTGGTAGCTATTGTGTTTGCATTAAAAATTTGGCGCCATGATAAACCGTAAAAGTTACATATTTTAGGCCCATATTTAGCATGCTTTTGGATGATTTAAGACTTGAATTGTGCAATTTGGTGCTCTTAATCCTTTATTTTCATGTTTTATACCCAAGAGAGCACCGGAGTATGAAAAGAACGAAAACGGGCCTAAAATAGACTAAATTGGGTTAAAATAAAATCGACACGGCCTGGGCCCAAGACCACACGGCCGTGCCTCCCTAATTTACTCTAACACGACTTAGACCCCGAAACACATGGGCGTGTCTCTTTAGCAGACTCGACCACGGCCTAAAATCGATTCACACGGGCATGTGCCATGGGCGTGTCCTTGTCATGACAAAGAGAAGTTTCACTCAAATTAGGATATTTAGGGGCAAAGAAATATATTCTGAAGCCTATATAAACACCTTAAGTATAACCTAAAAGGAGGGAACCCATGGCTTTAGTCAGGGGGAGTCCAGCTAGGCCAAAAAGGGCAGATTTGTGGAGATTTACTAGAAGATAGCCAGTTGATTCATCTCAAAAGCGAAATTATACTCAAGACGGCGGATCTCTCCTTCAATTCCTTTAGGGGTTTTAGGGATTTCTTATGTTTTGTTTTATCTTTTCTTTTGATATGTATTCCTTTATTATTATTATGAACTAAACCCTCAGATACCTGAGGGGATAAAACCTAAGATGAATCTTGTTATTGTTTTCTGAACTATATTATAAATATTTAACTTGTTCTTAATTATGTGTTCTTAATTCTTGTGTTGATATTTTTGGGATATTAATTCAAGTATGATGTGCTTAGGTGGAGGAGCAAAAGTCCCTGCCTAAGAGTAGATCTAGCATAATTAAGCGGAGTTGATCGTGCGCCTAGAGATAGGGTGACGACATTTTACCGAATTAGGGTGAAACCTAATATGAGAGTCCATAGATCGAGTTAATGCGATTCTAGGGGTTTTAATTAGAAAGAGATTTCAATTAATCAACCTAGGGTTAGACGTTAGTCGCCTCAAGAGAGGGATTAATTATGCTAGGGAATCTTATGGATCAAGTCAAGTGAATAAATCGTCTGGTTCAGTGTTAGATAACAAGTGAAGTCTAGGTGGATTCTTCCTTGGGTGTCTTCTTAATCAATTGGTTTTTCCTCAAGTTATTTTCCAAATTTCATTCTTCTTTGTCTTAGAAGTCCTTAGTTTAGTAGTTAGTTAATTTAGATTAAACAACAAATTCCCTTAATTTTTAGGCTAGATAATAAAATGAGAGTTAGTATTAGTACTTTTGGTTCCTTTGGGATTCGACATCCCGATCTTGCCTAAACTATACTACTGTTCGATAGGTGCACTTGCCTCCATCGTTGTCTTAGTTAGTTTCCAGGTTCGATCATTCTTTATATAAATTTTAAGACTCGACAAAACAACGATCAAGTTTTTGGCGCCGTTGCCGGAACTAAAATATTAAGAATGCTTAATTTTTATTACTTTAGCCATATTTTTGCAATTAAATTCTATTTTTGCTTTTCTAAATTTTCTTCTTTCACTCCTTTCAGGTACCTCTAGTTTATGACTAGAAGGAACCCGACAGGACCTCTACTTTACGATAGTGACATCGAAGGTACCGTTCGTAGAAATCGCTGAGAGATAAGGCGATGCTTAAACTACATAGAAGAAGAGCAAGAAGGCGAAACTAATCCTACTGAAAGGATGGCCGAGAATAATCTGCTACCTCCAGAGGCAGCTGAACATCACGCTCCACGTACTATGTTTGATTATGCTAAACCTAGTTTAACAGGAACTGAGTCAAGTATTGTTAGGCCTACTATTGCTGCAAATAATTTTGAACTAAAACCTAACACTATACAGATGATACAATAGTTTGTTCAGTTTGATGGTTTGCAGGATGAGGATCCTAACACACACTTAGCGAATTTTCTAGAATTCTGTGATACCTTCAAAATAAATTGCGTTTCTGATGATGCTATCCGTCTTCGATTATTTCCCTTTTTTTTTAGGAATAAAGAGGATCAATCACTATATGGGATCAGATGACCGAAAATTTTTTATTAAAATATTTTTCGCCGGCCAAATCGGTCTAGTTAAGGAATGATATCTCTTCTTTTGTGCAATAGATTTAGAGACACTTTACGACGTATGGGGAGATACAAGGATTTGTTGAGAAGGTGTCCACGCCATGGATTACCTCTGTGGCTATAGGTGCAGACTTTCTACAACAGTGTGAACCCCTCAACAAGGCAACTAATCGATTCAGTTGCCGGTAGAACTCTAAATAACAAAACTCCTGAAGCAGCCTATAAGTTTATCGAGGAGATGTCACTGAATAACTATCAGTGGCAAGTTACAAAGACAAGGCCAGCCAAAGTAGCCGGAGTTTTCAACCTCGACACAGTAACCGCGTTATCAAATCAGGTAGAGTTGCTACATAAAAAATTTGATGGTTTATATGGTTCTTCGTAGGCACATCCAGTTATGCAGTGCGACGCAAGTGAAGGTGTAGTGAATCCTGAGTACCTACCCTACGGACAGGGCATGGAGAGCGAACAAATGAACTATATGGGTAATAATTTCCGATCTAACAATAACCCTTATAGTAATACTTATAATCCAGGTTGGAAAAACCACCCCAATTTCTCATGGGGTGGCCAAGGAAATCAAAGGCAACAAACATCTCAAAACTTCCAACAACAGCCCTACCCATAGGAAAAGAAGCCAAACCTTGAAGAGATACTGACAAAATTCATAGCAGCTTGAGAAACACGTTTCCAAAAGGTAGAAACAAAACTTGAAGTATTGTTACAGGAGCTCAAGGATCAAATAGGGCAACTTACTAAGCAGATCTCTAAGAGACCAGAAGGAAGACTACCGAGCAACACCGAGACTAACCCAAGGGAGCAAATTTAAGCCATAATAGATCAAGACAGTGAAGGGTTAGACGAGCCCAATTTAAGAGAAAAGAGTGCGGTAGAAGAAAGTAAGGTTAAGGTAAAACCAAAATCAATAATCAAATAATACAAACCGCGCATACCATATCCCAAAGTAATAACGAAAGACGACACAGAGGAATAGTTCGGTAAGTTTCTTAAAATTTTAAAGAAATTACATATTAACTTACCATTTCTTGAAGCTCTTTCACAGATGCCAGATTCGAGAAAATTTTTAAAGAAGCTATTGACAAATAAGCGGAAGATAGACAAAGAATCACATGTGGAACTGAACGCAGTATGCTCAGCAATATTGCAAAATAAACTACCATGAAAATTAAAAGATTTAGGAAGTTTTACAGTTCCATGCTTAATTGGTAGTTTATTTATTGATAATGTGTTAGCTGATTTAGGGGCAAGCATAAATGCCATGCCTTATAAATTGTTTAAACAACTAGGTCTAGGGAAGCCTGAACAAATTAGGATGAGCATTCAATTAGCTGATAAAACTATCAGAGTTCCTAGGGGTATAATTGAAGATGTACTTGTGAAGATTGATAAATTGGTATCCCCCGTAGACTTTGTCGTTTTAGACATAGATGAGGACAACACGATACCCCTAATTTTAGGAAGACCATTCTTAGCAACTGCCAGGACTAAAATCGATTTCGACGCAGGTGAACTCATACTCTGTATAGGTGACAAGACAGTTACTCATCAAGCCCTCGATTCAGTTAGAACATCGAATAATCAAGGTAAGAAAGTAAATCCAATTGATAACCATTCGATTAACCCTTCTTTTCTGGAAGCACCACAAAAGAACACAACTGAGTCCGATCCTAAAACCTATGCCAACAAGGAAATAACTAACAAGGAACAAGGGATTTAGATCGATGAACTAGAAGAGGAGAAGACGCATCTTAAAGAAGAACTAGGGATACACGAAGCAGAACCGAAGCCACTTCATGAGGCAGACAAGTTTAAAATCGAAGATCAGGTACTATTAGACAAAGTAGACCCACGAATATCTCCACCTAATACTAACACAAGTAAGGAAATCCCTTTTAAGGTAATCAATGTCTTCCCATATGAAACAGTCAAGGTAAGTAATCCCATGTTTGGCACTTTGAAAACAAACGCCACTCGTCTTAAACTCTATCATGATAATGGAACTGCTAACACGATGAAGGACTTTCAACTCTTCAAACCACCATGAATATACAAAGGAGAGGAAAGTCTAGCTTAAGACTATAAACGAGTGTTTCTCGGGAGGCAACCCGAGTTCTAACCCCACTAACTTCTACATTTTTTATTTTATTTTTATCTTATTTATTTTATTTTATCCTTTCTTTATAACGCATAACTATAAACTAACCAAAAGTACAGAATTTTAAGCCACACGGCCTTGCACACGGCCGTGGCCGTGGTTGTGTGGATACACCGAATCTTCGTACTGACATAGCAGAGATGGTACGAGTAAGAACGAATCAATTTTCAAGTCATGAACTCAACTACCATGCCACGGCCATGCGATGCGGCCGTGGCCAACACTGTTAGATCATTCACGGGCCTGGAGACCAGAACACAGGCATAGGAGAAGCGAATAAAACACAACACGGTCGTGTGACACACCATGCCCATGGTACACGGGTGTGGGAAAGTACCAGGCCCCAAAATCCTATTTAAACTCCCCCTCCCTCCTCCAACCTACTCCCCATCTCCCTTCTTCCATATCATTTTTTTCAAACCTTTAATCTCCCATGTCATTCTTCTCACTCTTTACCTCCACAATGGCTATGTCAAAGAAACGGAAGGATCAAAGCACAGTCTCCCCGTGAAAGATCGACCTACATAAGTTCATGCCGACCGCTTCATATACTCGACAAGCCAAGGGTCTTTGAGACATTTTCGGTCTTATTTTTCTTTAATCTTTTCCTTTATTTTCCTTATCTATGCTTCTCTTCTGCTTAATTCATTTTATTTTCTTTTAGTCTCTTGGTTTTAGGTTCTTAAGGCTGCTAGGGAATCACGCGCCACGGCCTTAGAAATCACACCCACGTCACGAACCATCTTACAATAAGGACTTTTCAGTCCATTTACCTTTTCTAATAAGTTTATTTTACTTTTTATTTTCCTTCACTTTAGCTTGTTTTTCTTTAAATATTTATTTCGTATATTTTGAATCTTTATTATTAATTCCTGGCTAATTCTTCACGAGCTCCCCAATTTTTTCATCTAGCGCAGAGCTCGTTAGTAACCACCAAACCAAAAGATGACACCTCCAACGTATTTTTAACATCCTCCAAGGAATTCATCCATAATTCGGAAGTTTCACTTCTCCCCATATCTTTTGATTTTCTTATTATATGAATATTATCTGTATTTGTACATTGAGGGCAATGTACATCTTAAGTGTGGGGTGAAAGTTTATTTAGAAAAATGCCTAACTTTTGCATTATTCCCAAATCCCGAATGATATCTTGTCTTAAGTAATTTTCTCATATTACTAATTAGGATAAAATTTCATTGATTTATGATTTTATTGATATGTCTTAGATTAAGTCATAGTTAATTGTGCATTGATGATTTAAACTTTAAGATACTAGAGAATCAAGCATGATAAGTCCATTTTCAAGAATCAAAATTTTCTAGGTTGTTGAACCGAATTTGAATATTACCTTGAAGTTTGAAATTTATAGGATTGATGTCAAAACCCATAATTTTGTGAGATTTTAAGCCTTTGAGAGTATATATTCCTTTTCATGCTCACTTTATTGATTATGAGTGTGTCAACACTGAATTGTTATTCTAGAACTTGCCTCGATTATACATGTCAAAACCACACCTTTGATTTGATATGCAGAGATGATAAAGGCACCTAGGTTTTAACCCACTTACTCTGCAAAAAGTCTACCTCCACAATTAACCCCTAGTAAACCCTGTTGATCCTAACAATCCTTTTCATTTACTTACCCACTAATATTCCCCCAAAACCCTTTGTATTTGTTATCACCACTCTTTTTGACTACTCTCATATCGAGATTTGATTTGATTGGTTGCCTTAGTAAATTCATCCTTTGACTTGTTCTTAAAAAAAATACATGAAGTATATTCATTATTAGTTTTGTGTTTTAAGAGCTTATACGTTTAAATTCAACATCTTAAAGAAGAAGCTCGTATTATTAGTATTTTAAATTTTCATGTGATGTAATTATTCAGGTCATTAGTTTATTTTTCTAGTTAGGTAATTTGTCAATTCAATCTCGATTCTAACCCTTCTAATTTAGCCTTTACCCACACCATTAACCCAAGCCCCGTTACAACCCTGTTAAAGACCTTTTGATTTATGTATCATCTCATATTACAGTGGTGGAGATTTGATTTTCAGGCAAGCCTATGAGATTAACTTTTCAGGCTCGACTTATGAGTCCTTTCTCTTGAACCTTAAACACTTCGAGTGCTTTGAGTGAATCTTTAGTGAGGATGTCAATCCTTGTAGGTTTTGAATTAAAGGTAATTATTTAGATAAGGGGAGACGCCTATGTTTTTATGCTACAAATTCATGACTTAGAATTTTTGAATCTTTAAGAGTCTTTGAGTTAAATTATCCATGTATAAATTATCTATGAATTATGATAAGGCATTATTGATAGGAATTATGAATTATAGAAAGTTAGTATTAGTACTTTTAGTTCCTTTGGGGTTCGACATTCCGATCTTTCCTAAACTATACTACTATTCGATAGGTGCGCTTGCCTCCATTATTGTCTTAGTTAGTTTCCAGGTTCGATCATTCTTTATATAAATTTTAAGACTCGACAAAATAACGATCACGCCAGTATTTGTTCGGTGAAAAATGTCCTATTTATTCCGATCACAAAAGTCTAAAGTATTTGATGACTCAAAAAGATCTGAATTTGAGACAACGTCGATGGTTAGAGTTGTTAAAAGGTTACGAGTTAGTGATTAAATATCACTCGAGAAAGGCTAATGTTGTTGCTAATGCTTTAAGCCAAAATCACTATTTACTTTGCGTGCAATGAATGCGCATATGGCTATGTCAGATGATGGTGCGATAATAGCTGAGTTAAAAGCAAAATCGTTATTTATTCAGCAGATTTGTGAAGCTTAGAAAATCGATAATGATTTGATAGTGAAACGGGTTCAATGTGATACAAATGCGAATTCAGAGTTTTGAGTTGATGTTGATGACTGTTTGAGATTCAGAAACCGAATATGTGTTTCGAGAAATACAGAGTTGATTCAGATGATCTTGAATGAAGCTCACAACAGTTGACTACCTGTTCATCCAGGTAGTACGAAGATGTATAATGATTTGAAATAGCACTATTGGTGGCAAGGTATGAAACTAGACATTTCTGACTTTGTATCGAAATGTTTAGTCTGTCAACAAGTAAAAGTCGAGCATCAGGTACCTTCTGGATTACTTCAGCCGATCATGATACCTGAATGGAAATGGGACAAAGTCACGATGGATTTTGTATCCGGTTTACCATTGACACCGAGCAAGAAAGATGCAATCTGGGTTTTGTAGATAGATTGACTAAATCTACTCACTTTGTTCCGGTTCGTACAGATTACTCGCTTGATAAACTGGCTGAATTGTATGTTTCTCAGATCGTGAGGTTACATGGTGTGCCTATATCTATTGTTTCAGATAGAGATCCGAGGTTCACATCACGGTTGGAAGAAACTCCAAGATGCATTAGGTACTAAATTGCATTTTAGTACTGCTTTTCATCCCTAGATAGACGGTTAATCCGAGCGAATCACTCAGATACTTGAGGATATGTTGAGATTTTGCATTCTCGAGTTCGAAGGTACGTGGGAACGATATCTACCTCTAATTGAATTTGCGTACAATAATAGCTTTCAATCTAGTATCAAAATGGTACCCTACGAGGCTTTGTACAGTCATAAATATCGTACACCTTTGTACTGGACTGAGCTCAGTGAAAATAAGATACGCGAGGTTGATTTGATCAAAGAAACCGAACAGAAAGTAAAAGTGATCCTTGAAAGTTTGAAAGCAGCATCAAATCGTCAGAAATCATATGTAGACTTGAAACGTAAAAACATAGAGTTTCAGAACGGGGATAAAGTATTTTTGAAAGTCTCACCTTGGAAGAAAATACTCAGATTCGGTCGTAAAGGAAAATTGAGTCTGAGACTTATTGGACCGTACGAGATTATAGAGAAGATTGGATCGGTTGCGTATAGACTGCTGTTGCCACCTGAGTTAGAAAAAATCCATAATGTATTTCATGTAGATCTAACCCCTCACATGTGATTTGTCCATCTGAGATTGAGATTCAATCAGATATGTCATACGAGGAAGAACCGATTCGTATTCTGGCTCATGAGATTAAAGAGTTACGAAATAAGAAAATTTCGTTGGTTAAAATACTGTGGCATAGGCATGGAGTTGAGGAAGCAACGTGGGAGCCATAAGATGCAATGAAAGAACGTTATCCGAACCTATTCACCGGTAAGATTTTCGGGGACGAAAATCCCTAAGGGGGGAGAGTTGTAACAGTCCGATTTAGACCTTAATCAAAACGGTGGTTTCAAGACTACGAATCCAAGTCAAAAAATATTTTTAAATTTTTTTTTTGTGTTTATAATGTGTGAATTTGTGTGTATTAAATTTTCGTTTTAAAATTTTATCGTTTGGGTGCCGAATTATTAAAAGTGGGCTTAATCGTGTAAAATGAAAATTTGATAGTTTAATGTGCAAGGGCTGAATTGTTGATGTCTTTTTCAATGGAAGCATTAAAGTTGGAATTTACCCAATTTTAACTTTAGCGGATGGCAATGGACTAATATGGCCATTAATTTTATGTTTATAAATAAAATTAAATAAAGTTATATATGTAAATTAATAATAATGTATTTTAAAACATAATATAATAATAAAACATATAGTAAGTGGCCATGCATTGCTATCATCTTTCTTGCAGAAAACACAAAGAAATAAAAGAAGAAAAGCTATTTAAGGTTCAGCACTTTGGAGGCTTAATTAGGTAAGTGATTTTGTTCGGTTTTTGATAATTTTTACATTTTTGAGATCGTTGCTTAGTATACTATCAAGCCCATACCCTAATTTTAGAATTTAATCAAGATTTTGAGATATTCCATTGATGATTAGTTTTGATTTTTTGTTAGTTGATGAAATATGAAATATATGTTTTAGATTAACATGTTTTGTATTGAGATTTTTGGTGATTTTGAGTAATTAGGGCTTAATTGCAAAAATAATAAATTGAGGGACTAAAAATGCAAAATAAATGACATGTATGAATTTGTATGAATATGGGTAAAATTCGGCCCAACTATAGTGTAGTCAAATTTTGAATATTTTTTGTTTTGTGCAATAGGGACTAAATTGTGAAAATGTGAAATATTAGGGGTAAAAATGTAATTTGCCCATTTATGTGTTTTTGGACTAAATTGAATGAAATATGTTTGAATGAGCTTAATTTGAATATGTTTAGATCAAGAACCAAAGTAATCAAACTTGGATTGGAGAAAAAACAAAAATAGTCGAGTAGCCGATTTACATCGTTCGTCGATATTCGAGGTAAGTCTTTAAGCAGTTAAACATCGTTAATATTGAATGTAACTTAGTTTAATATGCTGAATTAGAATTCATGGATATATAATAGAGATAGCCGAATGTGATAAAGCATCGTAATAGTGCTTTTGGAGCTTAACTCAACTGAGTTATAACATTTGAAAGTCCATATGAATTATGTGGAATATCTGTAATATTCGATATATGAAATGTGTATGAGACAGCTCTATAATATTGATATTCGGGCTTTGACCCTAGCAAGCCTTGTGCTAGTGAAATATATCGGGCTTTATGTCTAGCAGGCTTATTGCCAGTGTATAAAATCAGACTTTGAGTCTAACAGGCCTTATGTCGGTGATTGATACGGGCTTTATGCCTAGCAAGCTTTATGCCAGTGAGTTATTACAAGTTTATGTCTACATGACTTTATGATGATGTGATATTGGAATATGTTATATGAGCTAAAACGATGAGGTACGTAATAGTTGGTTATTCATTCGTAAAAAAGTGAATTGATTTATTGATATGTGATGAAAAAGGATATATGAGGTTGTGGTTGTATATGTGGTAATATGTGAGATATATTCGGCTTTATGTTTGTGTATGGATGAAATGTTAAAGTTAAAGTGAGGAATATATGTCTATAAAATATATGTAAGTTTTATTATATAAGACAATATGGATTAGAAATATGAGAATATAATGATGTTGTATTTAAGTATATTCGCCAAGGAGATATTGTTTATGAAAGTATTTGATATATATATATATATAAGTATGTTTATGAAAGTATTTGATATATATATATATATATATATATAAGTATAGAATTAAAAGCTTGAAATTAAATGTGATTTACAAATGTATAGGTTGATTTATTTATTTGAAATGATTTAGTAATTGAGATGTTATTTTTATGCATAAATTGATTAATTGGCTTAAGACTTACTAAGCTAAAGTAGCTTACTTTATGTGTGTTTTTGTTTACTCTGTTTTATAGATTTTGGATTCAAGTTACAAGCTCGGGGATCATCAGCAAAGTTCACCACACTATCGACTGTTTCGATATTTAAATAGTTGAACTTGAAATTATGGCATGTATAGGCTGGAAAATACTTTTTACATGTTGAATTTTGGGTTGAATGTATATAAGCCATGCGAAAATGGCTAAACTTTTATATTTGAATTTGGTTATGCTAAGTATGGGATCTATTTATCTTGGTTTTATCATTTTATGCTAAGAATGTATACAATGTTTGTGATAGGTACTATATGCTTGGAAATGGTTTGTTTGTCTTGCTTAATTTGGTCTTACATGTGCTTAGTTAAAAGGGTCTATTAAGCTTGATTGTTGATAAATTGCTAATAGAAACCTTGGATGAATACGTGGTATTAGGTAATTATATTCGGTTATGAGAGAATAAAGGAGTATTATATATTTTGTGTGTTTATAATTCATGATTGAAATATGAAATGTGAAACTATTAAAAGTGATGGATAGATATATATATATATATATATATTAGCTTGGTTAGTTCGGTTGCTAAGTGTTAAGCATTGCAAGTGTTTCATGAATATTTGGTCAATCATTTTATTATGTATTTAATGACAAATGAGATTGCTATTTTTATGGTTGGTTGTGTATTATGTTCATGTACACTAATTTCATATTCGCTATGGTATATAATGTATTAAATATTTATATATGATTACTTATTCAAATATATAATATGATTATATAATTAAATATGATTACTAATAGTTTGTTTTTAACGTTAAATCATGAGTGACATTAGAGAATATATGAAAGTTTGGAATTGAACTGTTGATTCGTAATGCCTCATAATCTAAATCCGGCGACGGATACGGATTAGGGGTGTTACAATATTTGAAAGAATTTTTCATCAATATAGAACCATGGTCAGAAATATTTATAGTTTCGAAAAGGGTAGCTTGGATCGAAGTTGCTGGGATACCTCTTCATTGCTGGAATTACCAAACATTTAAGAGATTGGTTGAATTATGGGGTGAGATAATTGCTATGGGCGAAAATCTAACAATGGCGAACAACTTTGAGAAGATGGATATTTTGATTTTTATAAAGCAAACTTACAAACTCGAAGAAATGATAATGCTGGAGGTTGGCAATGAGACATTTCCAATCCATATAAAAGAAAGAGGTATGGTGGAAAAAACAAATGGAATTCAAAAAAGAAATGGGGATCAAATGACGAGAGAAAAAGATGCATCAACAGAAGTGGAGTCGACAAACAAATCGGAACTGGAACTAGAACTGTCACAGGAGGGAAGACAAAATGATGGGGTTGGAGGAGTTATTGAGAGTGGCCTCGAGAATGAAAGAAATGATAACAGGGTGCAGGGTATGTGGCTGAGGCATTTAATGTGGAAGATAACTCTTTTTGTAATGTGATGAGTGTTGCTGTAGCAGGGGAGGCAATTGTTGATTTATCTGATCAGGGCCTGGAAGATTTAAACAATATGGGCTTGGCATTAGCAATGGGATTGGATCAAAATAATGAGGTGGAAACTCAAATATCGGTGGGTAATGAATTAGGCTTAAATAAGGAAGTTATGCAGTGTCCAGATAATGTAGAGAGCCCAAAGGTAAATCAAATTTCACCTCATTTATCAGTTTTAGAAGGACCAAAGGATTGGGTTACAACAGATGAAGTAGAAGAGGAAATTCATCAAGTAAGACAGAATAAAAGAAACAAGAAAGTGCTGAACAAGAAGATCAGATCTATGCGAGAGATCCAGGACATAGTGTTCACAACGAAGGAGAATTAGAAGAGGGACAGAGGAGAAAAAAATCGAAAGGAAAGAGGTCCCAAGAACTACTAAAGCATAACAAATTTGTCATTATCAGACTCAGACATCAGCAACAGAAGGAAAGTTATCCTAAAAGAAGCGAAGAAGACGTGGGAGGTGGGGAAGAGGCTGAGATTTAGTGTGCAAGGTGATGAGAAGGTTTTTATCGAAGAGATAATGAGGGTTGAAGGGAAGCAATAGGGAGCATTCAAAGGCTGAGGGTTGAGGGTTTCGAGATTCCGGTGAGTGGTTGTTCATCTTTCAATTTTCCTTTCAATTGTTCAATTCGGTCAAAAATATGGATATAGTTACTTAGAATGTTAGAGTTCTGGGTTCGGGTGCTAAAATTGATGCGGTCAATAGATTAGTGAAAATGATTAAGGCTAATGTATGTTTTCTTCAAGAAACTAAGTTAGAAACGGTGCCAGTAGATTTAGTTAGAAAGATTTGGGGTGATGACTGTTTTGATTTTAAATTTGTTGTTGCTATTGAAAGATCAAGAGGTTTATTAACAATATGGGACAAGGGTTGGTTTTCGATCAATGTAGTGTTTTATGGGAAGAGGTTCATTGTAGTTGAAGGCAAATGGGTGCATGATGGGAAAGAGGCACTACTGATTAACGTATATGCTCCCAACAATCTTTCAGATCAAAAAATTTTGTGGGATGAGATATTCGAATTGAGAAATATATTTAGTAAAGCTTGGTTAATTGCAGGGGATTTTAACGTAGTGAGAAATAGAAGTGAACGAATAAATTGTTCGAGCATTAAGAAGAGGTCGAAGGAGTTTGGAGAGTGTATTGATAGATGTAAGTTGGTTGATCTACCGTTATTGGGGAAAAATTTCATTTGGATTGGTCCGAATAGTAAACGCAGCAGACTTGACAGATTTTTAATTGAGGAAGATTGGCTGGTTCATTAGAAGGATTTCTAACAGCAAGGACTTAACAGGTCGATTTCGGATCATATTCCAGTCTTGTTGGTAAACAAATCTTTTGACTGGGGGCCTAGACCTTTCAAGTTCATTAATGCATGGCTCAAAAAGGAAGACTGTCGGAGATTAATTGAAACAAAATGGTTGGGAATGGGTGGTTTAAGAGTGCAAACGGCTGTTAAACTGCATAAACTGAAGGGTGCTCTTAAGAAATGGAATGTTGGAGCTGGCAATATTTTCGAAAAAGAATTATTGAAAGTGAAGATAGGATTAAGGAGATTGATTAAGCAAGTGAACAAAGAAAGTTGACTGAGCTGGAAATGGATGAGTTAAAAAAGTTGAACATTGAGCTTTAGGAAGTAATAAAATTTAAAGAATCTATTTGGCATCAAAAATCAAGAATGTCATGGTTAAAAGAAGAGGATGCCAATAGTGCTTTCTTCCATAGAGCTGTAAAAATCAGAGCCAAAATAAAAATGATGTATAGTTTAAAAATTGGGGGTCGGTGGTACAAGGAACCTAAGGAGATGAAAGAGGGGCTGTACAATTTTTTCAATAATTATTTTGATTGCCCTACAAGAAGATGGAAAATGGACTTTGATCTGAATTTCAGAATGCTAAATGAAGAAAGTGCTTTGAAATTGGAGGAACCATTCTCATTGGAAGAGATCAAAGAGGCAGTTTGGAGTTGTGACCAATCAAAAGCGCCTGGTCCAGATGGCTTCAATTTGTGTTTTTTTTGGAAATTATTGGGAAAAGGTGAAGATGGATTTGTTTGGACTGATGTCTAATTTTTTTTCATTTCGGGAAAGCTTGAGAAGAGTATCAACTCGTCATTGATAAATCGTAATATATACATATTTTAATCCCACATTTAGCATACTTTTGGATGATTTATTCCTTGAATTGTGGAATTTGGTGCTCCTAATCCTTTAATTTCATGTTTTATACTTAGAGAGCACCGGAGGATGAAAAGAATGAGAAATGGGCCAAAAACAGAGAAAATGGGCCAAAGTACGAAATTCACATGGCCTGGGCCCGAGACACACTGTCGTGCCTCTTTAGCAGATCCGACCACGGCCTGGATTTGATTCATACGGCCGTGCCACATGGGCATGCCCCTACCGCAGCAAAAAAGAGTTTCATTCAATTAGGGTACTTAGAGGCAAAGAAAGACATTCCAAAAGCCTATATAAACACCCTAGAGGCCAACCTTCAAGGGGGCGTTCAGCTAGGTGAAGGAGCCAAGCCAGATAGGCCGAATTGTGGGATTCACTCAAAGAAAGCTAGTTGATCCATCCCAGAAGCCTGAATCACACTCAAGACTGAGGATCTCTCCTTCAATTAGTTTTAGGGTTTTCTTTATGTTTTGTTATTTTTCTTCTGAGATGTATTCTTTTATGATTATGAAACCTAAGACGGATCTTATTGTTTTCTGAACTATATGATAAATACTTGATTTGTTCTTAACTATATGTTCTTAATTCTTGCTTTGATATTTCATGATATTGATTCAAGTATTGATGTGCTTAGGCAGAGGAGGAATATTCCCTGTTTAAGAGTAGATCTAGCATAGTTAAGCGGAGTTGATCGCAACCCTAGAGATAGGATGACGAAAATCTTCCGGATTAGGGTGAAACCTAATATGGGAGTCCATAGATCGAGTTAATGCAATTCTAGGGGTTTTAATTAGAAAGAGATTTCAATTAATCAACCTAGGGTTAGACGTTAGTAGCCTCGAGAGAGGTATTAATATAAATTAGGGAATCCTACGGATCAACTCAAGTGAATAAATCATCTGGTTCAGAGTTAGATAACAAGTGAAGTCTAGGTGGATTCTTCCTCGGGTATTGTCTTAATCAATTGGTTTTGCCACAAGTATTTTCCCCAATTCCTTCTCTATGTCTTAGCATCTTTAGCTTAGTAGTTAGTTAATTTTAGATTAAATAACAATTCCCTTAATTCTTAGGCTAAATAATAAAAAGAAAGTTAGTATTAGTACTTTTGGTTCCCTTGGGTTCGACAATCCGGTCTTGCCACTAAACTATACTACTGTTCGATAGGTGCGCTTGCCTCAATCATAGTGATAGGTAGTTTCTAGGCTCGATCATTCATCATATAAATTTTAAGACTTTTTCAACCACCATCAATTTTTTGGCTTCGTTGCCGGGGAACTGAAGTATTAAGAACGCTCAATTTTTATTACTTTAGCCATATTTTATTTTTGCAATTAAATTTCATTTTTACTTTTCTAAATTTCTTTTTCTTTTTATCTGTTCCTAGCAGGTACCTCTAGTTTATGATTAGAAGGAACCCGATAGGACCCTTAGTTTACGATAGTGATATTGAAGGTACTGTTTAGAAATAGTAGAGAAATAAGGTGAAGCTTAAATTATATAGAAGAAAAGCAAGAGAACGAAATTAATACTACCGAAGAGATGACTGAGAATAATCCGCTACCTCAGGAGGTAGCCAAAAATCATGCTTCTCGTACTATGAATGATTATGCTAAACCTAATTTAACAGGAACTGAATCGAGTATTGTTAGGCCTAATATCACTGCTAATAATTTTGAACTGGAACCTAACACTATACAAATGATTCAACAATTTGTTCAATTTGATGGTTTGTAGGACGAAGACCCAAATACTCATTTAGCAAATTTTCTAGAATTCTATGATACCTTCAAAATAAATGGCATTTCTGATGATGTCATTCGTCTTCAGTTATTTCCCTTTTCATTAAGGAATAAAGCCAAACAGTGGTTGAATTCTCTTCCACGAGGATCAATCACTACATGGGATCAAATGACCGAAAATTTTTTATTAAAATATTTTTTGCTGGCCAAAACGGCCAAGTTGAGGAATGATATCTCTTCTTTTGTGCAGATGGATCTAGAAACACTATACGATGCATGGGAGAGATACAAAGATTTATTGAGAAGATGCCTTCACCATGGTTTACCCTTGTGGCTACAGGTCCAAACCTTTTACAATGGTGTGAACCTTTCAACCAGGCAATTGATTGATTCAGCCGCCGGCGGAACCTTGAATAACAAAACACCTAAGGCTGCCTACGAGTTCATCGAAGAGATGTCATTGAATAACTATTAGTGGCAAGTCACAAGGACAAGGCCAACAAAAGCCGCCAGTGTTTTCAACCTCGACGTAGTAACCATGCTATCAAATCAGGTAGAACTTTTAACTAAGAAAATTGATGGTTTATGTGGTTCTTCGTAGGTACATCCAACTATACAGTACGATATAAATGGAGGAGGGATGAGCAATACATAATATCTACCTTACAACTCGAACGCTGAAAACGAGCAAGTTCACTATATGGGTAACAATTTTAAATCTCAAAATAACCCTTATAGTAATACTTATAATCCAGCTTGGAGGATTACAAGCTCCGTTTTAAGCCCATTTTGTGTTCTTTTTATCCTCGGGTGCTTTCCTGAGTATATGACATGAAAAGAAAGGATTACAAGCACCTTTTATATAAATCAAGGTCTAAATCATCAAAAAGCATACTAAATGTGGGATTAAAATTTGTTACTTTTATGGTTTATCATGACTTGAAGTCCAGGCCGTGGCAATTTCTTGGGTTGGCCCAATTTTGTCCGTTTTAAGCCCGTTTCTCATTCTTTTCATTCTCGGGTGCTTTCTTGAGTATAAGACATGAAAAGAAAGGATTAAGAGCACCTTTTTTACATAAATTGAGGGCTAAATCATCCAAAAGCATACTAAATGTGGGATTAAAATATGTTATTTCTACGATTTATCAAATACCCCCACACTTAAGCTTTTGCTTGTCCTCAAGCAAAATTCTCAACTTACAATTAAAACGAACTTTCCATAATTCATAATTCCTATCGACAATGTCTCATCATAATTCATAGATAATTTATACATGGATAATTCAACTCAAAGAGTACTAAAGATTCAATCACGATAAGCCATACCTTTGTAGTACGAAAACATAAGTGTCTCCCCTTATCTGAATAATTACCTTTAATTCAAAATCAACAAGGATTGACATCCTCACTAAAGGTTCACTCAAATCTCTCAAAGTGTTTAAGGTTCAAGAATAAGCACTCATAAGTCGAACCTGAAAAGTTAATCCCATAGGCTTGCCTGAAAATCAAATCTCCACCACTGTAAATGAGATGATACACAGATCAAAAGGTCTTTATCAGGGTTGTAATGGGGCTAAGGTTAAGGGTGTGGATACAGGCTGAATTAGAGGGTTAGAATCGAGATCGAATTGACTAATTTCCTAATCTAAAAACAATGAACTAAATATGAATATTTACATCGAATGAAAACTAATAATACCATTATTGATAATTACTATGTAATAAAGAATATTTTCATCACTTAAAATTTGATAATACTTTAATACGAGCTTTTTCTTCAACAATTGGAGTTTAAATGCTCTAAGCTCTTTTATATACTACTAATATTGAATAAACTTGGATTTTTTTTTTAAGAACAAACTAAAATATTACATCATAAATAATAAATGTAACTCTTGAACTAATATAATTCCGTAATTTAATCAAATCAAACCTCGATTAAAGGGTAGTCAAAAGAATGGTGATAATAAATTCAAAGGGATTTTGGGTTAATATTAGTGAGTGAGTCAATAAAAAGGTTGTTAGGATTCAACGGGGTTCACTAGCTGTTAATTTGTATGGGTAGGCTTTTTAGTGGAGTGAACGGGTAAAAACCTAGGTGCCTTTGTCATCTCAGTATATCAAATCATTAATGTGGTCTCGACATGTATAAACGAGGCAAGTTCTAGAATAACAGTTCAAAGTTGACACACTCATAGTTAATAAAGTGAGCACGAAAAAGAATATATGCTCTATAAGGCTCAAAATCTCATAAAAATTATGGTTGTTTTTGACATCAATCCTTATAAATTCCAAATTTCAAGGTAATACTCAAATTCAGTTCAACGACCCATCAATTTTAATTTTTAGAAAGTAGACTTATCATGCTCGATTCTCTAGTATCCTTCAAATTTAATCATCAATGCACAATTAACTATGACTTACTCTAAAACATATCACTACAAATCATAAATCAACAGAAATTTCATCCTAATTAGTAATATGAGGAAAATACTTTCAAACAAGTTTAAAATTTAGGATTTTTGAGAACAATGAAAAATTAGGTATTAAATTGAGAATTATGCAAAAAGTTAAGCACTTTTATCCCCCCACACTTAAGATGTACATTGCCCTCAATGTACAAAGATAGGTAATAACAATTAATATAAGATCAAAAGAGAGGATAGAGTGCAGGTTCACGAATTTTGGGTGATTTTAGGGAGAGTGGCAGAGAAATATAAGTTGGAGGGCTTGGTCGGTGGGGTATCTCTGATGATCTTTATGCTAGATAAAGAAATTGGGTAGCCTGCAAAGATATAGCCAAGAAATCTAAAGAAACATTAATAATATACTAATATTATAATTAAAGATAAAGGGAATAAAGAGAATGAGACTAAGAAGAAAACTGAAATTGAAAGAAAAGACTAATGGACTAAGGAGTCCTTATTGTTGGATGGTTCGCGAGGTGGGTATGACCTTTAAGGCTGTGGTGCGTGATTCCCAAGTAGCTTTTAGAACCTAAAACCAAGAAACTAGGATGAAGGGAATTAAATTAAACAGAAGAGAAGTATAGATAGGGAAAATAAAGGAGAAGAGAAAAGAAAAATAGAACCGAAATGGTTTCGAAAACCCTTGGCGTGTCGAATAGCTGAAGCTGCCGGCATGTGCTTATGTGTTGGGGTCTCCTTTAAGGAGACAATGCTTACCTTCTTACGCTTCTTTGGTATGATATTAGTGTAGCTCAAGAGTTTGGACACTATCTTAAAGAAATAAGAGAAATTTGAAAGAACAAGGGGAAAGAATGAGAGAAGAAATTGGTAGGAAAGGATGGGCCGTGGGGTTTAAATAGGTGCTCAAATCTGGCTCATTCCCACGCCGTGGACCGAGGATGTGTTGAATTACACGGCCGTGTTGTGGAGTGTTTCGTTCGTCCACGCCCGTGTTTCAACCTATCATGCCCATGTTTGTGAAGTCAGTATATGGGCACAAGTGTGACACACGGGCATGTTGTGCCCGTGCTCGATAAGTCAGTAGCCTCGCACGATCGTGGGGTAGGGCTGTTCTAATTTGTCGGTGCCCGTGGGGGAGGGTGGTTGGATTCGTGACATCGGAGGGTGGTTGGCCTGATTTGTACGGACTCTGCTATATCAGTACAGGGATTTTGGTGGTCCACACGGCCACGAACACGGCCGTATGTAAGGCCGTGTGACCTTGAAATTCTGCATTCTTAGTTTAGTAAAAAAGAAAGAAAGAAGAAAGGGAAATAAACTAAAAATAAATTTGAAAATAAAAGTGTTAGTATTCGGGTTGCCTCCCGAAAGCGCTCATTTATAGTCTTAAGCTAGACCTTCCTCGTATTTTGAAATTTTTAGGGAGGTTTAAAGGTTTGAATATCTTCCCTCATACTTACAGTTTTAGTTTCTTGACAAAGTTTAGGTCGAGAAGCTTTTACCTTAAAAGTTTCGAATGTTGATTTGCTTACCTCGACTGTTCCGTTTGGGAAGATATCATGTACCTTAAGCGGGACTTCTCCCTTCGTTCTCAGGACTATTGAAGAGATGTGAGGATCGGCTTTGTCTAATAGTACCTGGTCTCCTATTTTGTAGTGGTTTGATGTTCCTACGAGCTCTTCTTGTGGTTCCTTTGGTTTTACTTCGTGTGGATCCGGCTTTTCTTTGACTTGTATCTTCTGCTCTTCAAACTTGTCAAGACTAAGGTCTTGTCCCTTGTAGGATTCTTCTTTGTTGTTTTGGTACTTATGAGTCGACTCAGGGTTGTCTTTATGTGGTGTTTCCTATGATGAAAGTTGAACAATTTGATTATCTATTGAAGTGACTTTCTTACTTCATCATCTGTTGTTCTGGCCGAGTCGAGAGCTTGAAGCTTAATCGATTCATCCCTACACGAAGTATGAGCTCGCCTGTGGCAACATCAATTTTAGTCCTGGCAATTGCTAGAAAAGGCCTTCCTAGAATTAAGGGGATTGAATTATCCTCATCCATGTCTAAAACAACAAAATCTACTGGGAACACAAATTTATCGATTTTTACAAGCACATCTTCAATAATGCCCCTAGAATTCTAACAGTTTATCACTAGTTGAATACTCATCCTAGTTTGTTTGGGCTTCCCTAGACCTAGTCGTTTAAACAATGCATAAGGCATGACATTTATACTTGCCCCTAGATCAGCTAACACATTATCAATAGTTAAACTACCAACTAAGCATGGAATTGTAAAACTCCCTGGATCTTTTTGTTTCTGCGGTAGTCTATTTTGTAACATTGCCGAGCATGTTGCGTTTAGTTCCACGTGGTGCTCTTCGTCCATTTTGCGTTTGTTTGTCAAGAGTTGTCTTAAAAATTTCCTCGAGTCTGGCATCTGGAAAAGAGCTTCAAGAAGGGGTAAGTTAATATGTAATTTCTTTAAAAGTTTAAGAAACTTACCAAACTATTCCTCTGAATCATCTCCTTTCAATGCTTCGGGATAAGGTATGCGAGGTTTGTATTCTTTAATTATTGGTTTTGGCTTTTCGGATGCTACCTCTATTTTACCTTTTTCTTCCTTGGTTTCTTGTGTCGTGGTGGGCTCGTCTACCTTTGTACCCTCTTGAGCTGTGATGGCTTGGATCTGTTCTTTTGGGTTTATTTATGTGTTGCTTGGTAGACGTCCTTGTTGACGTTCAGAAATCAACTTCGTGAGATGTCCCACTAACTTAGTAAGTTCTCCAACTTTATCTCGATCCCTTTAATCGATTTTTGCTGTTCATCAAGTGCTGCTTCAGTCTTTTAGAAAGAGAATCTGTGGCTGCCATAAATTTCGTCAGCATCTCTTCGAGGTTTGATTGCTTCTCTTGTGTATATGGCTGATTTTGATAATTTAGAGGAGGTTGCTGCCTTTGATTTCCTTGTCCTCCCCACGAAAAATTTGGGTGGTTCCTCTAACCTGCGATATAAGTGTTACTATAAGGATTATTATTGGATCTGAAATTGTTACCTATATAGTTTTTCTGCTCATGTTCTGCTCCTGGTTGGTAGGGTGGGTTCTCAGGATTCGCCACATTCCCACTTGCTTCGCATTGCATTACTCGGTGTACCTGCAAAGAACATAGATTATCAAGCTTTTCATTCATCATCTCCACTGTGTTGTGATGTTATTCTTGTGTCATGTTAAAAATCCACTGATTTTGTCAGTTTGGCCCTTGTAATTTGCCATTGATAAGTGTTCAATGACATCTCCTCAATAAAATCGTAAGCCGCTTTATGAGTTTTATTATTCAAAGTTCCACCAGTTGATGAGTCAATCATTTGCCTCGTTGAAGAATTCACACCGTTGTAAAAAGTTTAGACTTGAAGCCACAAATGTAATCTGTGGTGTGGACATCTTTTCAGGAGATCCTTATATCTTTCTCATGCATCATATAATGTTTCTGCATCATTCTGCACAAAAGAAGATATGTCATTCCTAAATTTAGCCGTTTTGGCTGGTGGAAAGTATTTTAAAAGAAATTTTTCGGTCATTTGATCTCATGTGGTGATTGACCCTCGTGGTAAAGAGTTTGACCACTGCTTTGCTTTATTCCTTAATGAAAAGGGAAATAACCGAAGACGAATGGCATCATCAGAAAGGCCATTATTTTGAAGGTATCACAAAACTCTAAGAAATTAGCTATATGAGTATTTGGATCTTCGTCCTGCAAACCATCAAATTGAACAAACTGTTGAATCATTTGTATTGTATTAGGCTTTAATTCAAAATTATTAGCAGCTATAGTAGGCCTAACAATACTAGATTCTGCTCCTGTCAAATTAGGATTAGCATAATCATACATAGTATGCGGAGCATTCTATTCTTGTACATTTGGCGATGGATTGTTTTCGTCCATCCCTTCAGTAGGATTGGATCTGTCTTGTTCTTCTCTTTGGTAGTCTAGAGCTCGTCTAATTTCTCTGCGATTTCTGCGAGCGATAGCTTCAATGTCACTTCTGTATGCTAAAGGTCCTCTCAGGTTCCTTCTAGTCATAAACTAGAGGTACCTGCTAGGAGAAGAAAGAAAGAAATTTAGTGCAAATAAAAATCTAAACTAAAAATAAAAGTAAATTGTGAGAAAAATAATAAAATAATGGCTAAAGTAATAGAAATAGAGCTCTCTTAATATTTTAGTGTCCCCCGCATTTGCGCCAAAAACTTGATCGTGTCAAACAGTCAAGTTTTAATATTTATAAAAAGAATGACCGAACCTGTAGACTAACTATGACAACGATAGAGGCAACTGCACTTATCGAACAGTAGTATAGTTTAGGCAAGAGTATCTTATCGAACCCAATGGGACCTAAAAGTACTACTACTCACTTTCTTTCTATTATTTAGCCTAAAATATGGAGTGATTGGTTTATTAATCTAAAAACTAATGAAATACTAAACTAGATGCAAAGACAAAAGAATGAAACTTTTGGGAAAAGACTGTGGAAAAACTCAGTTGATTACGACGATACCCTCAGGAAGAATCCACCTATGACTTCTCTTGTTATCTAACTTTTAATTTATATAACTTCTTTACTTAGCTTGATCCGTGAGACTCCCTATCCTATATTAAACCCTCTCTCGAGGTGAATAACGTCTAACCTTAGGTTAATTAGTGGAACTCTCGTTCTCTTATAATAACCCCTTAAGGAATCAATAAATCGATCAATGGACTCCAATATTAGGTTTCACCCTAATCCATAAAAATCTCGTAACCCTATCTCTACGTGCTCGATCAACTCCGCTTAATTATGTTAGATCTACTCTTAAGCAAGGTCTATTCCTCCTCTACCTAAGCACATCAGATTTGGATTAAGCAACATAATTAAGAACAAACTAAGTACTTATCATATAATTTAGAAATCAAATAACAAAATTCGTCATAGGTTTCATCCCCTTCAGGTATCTTAAGGGTTTAGTTCATAACAAAATAAGAAAACATCTCAAGAGAAAAGATAAAACAAAACATAAGAAATCCCTAAAACCCCCTGAACAAATTGAAGAGGAGATCATTTGTCTTGAGTAGAACTCCGACTTCTTGAGATGGATCAACTGGCTATCTTCGAGTAATTTCCTGAATAAAAGCTCTGGCAGAAAACTCTGCCCAAAAAAACTCCCTTAGAACGGCTGCCTTGGGTTGTTTATATAGGCTCCTTAGATGCTTTACTTGGCTCCTAAGTACCTCTTTCAAGTAGAATTACTATTAAGGTGTTTAAGTAGACTTAGAAGTATGTTTCTTTGGCTTCAAGCATCCAAATTTGAATGAAATTGCTCATTCCCGTAGCAGGGGCATGGCCATGGCACACGCCCGTGCAAGTCGTCTTCAGGCCATGTGTCGATTCTGTTGATTGAGGCACGGTCGTGTAAGTCAGGATTCAGGCCATGCTTCAGGTCTGTTGATTGGGACACGGCCATGCAAATCGTGCTTGGGGCGTGTCTTTAAATGATTGGCGAGGGACGGCCGTGTGACTTGAAGTCCAGGCCGCACCAATTTCTTGGGTTGGCCCAATTTGGTCGGTTTTAAGCCCGTATCCCATTCTTTTCGTTCTCAGGTGCTTTCCTAAGTATAAGACATGAAAAGAAAGGATTAAGAGCACCTTTTTACATAAATTGAGGGCTAAATCATCCAAAAACATACTAAATGTGGGATTAAAATATGTTACTTTTACGGTTTATCAATCTATAAATGACCACAAGGTAGCTTGCCAAGTAACACTGTGACTAACCCAAAAAGTAACTTCAAGCCATAACAGCTCATGACAATGAAGGGTTAGTGTAATCTGAATCTAACCCGAGGCAAGAACCTATGGTAGGCGAAGGTAAGGTTGAGGTAAGCAAAGAAAACCAAAACCGGTAATTAAAGAATACCAACCTCATATACCATACCCCAATGCGATGAAGAAAGACAACACAGACGAACAATTCAGTAAATTTCTTAAACTTTTAAAGAAATTACATATTAACTTACCGTTTCTTGAAGCTCTTTCACAGATGCCAGATTCAAGGAAATTTTTAAAAGAGCTTTTGACAAACAAGTGAAAGTTAGACAAGGAATCGCATGTGGAACTAAATGCAATATGCTCAGCAATGTTGCAAAACAAACTACAGTGAAAATTAAAAGATCCAGGAGTTTTACAATTCCATGTTTAAATTGGTAGTTTATCTATTGCTAATGCTTTAGCTGATTTAAGGGCAAGCATCAATGTTATGCCTTATAAAATGTTTAAACGGCTAGGTCTAGGGAAACCCAAACAAACTAGGATGAGTATTCAATTAGCTAATAAGACTATTAGAATTCTAGGGGTATAATTGAAGATATACTAGTTAAAATTGACAGATTCATATTCCCAGTAGACTTTGTTGTTTTAGACGTGGATGAAGACAATAGTGTCCCCTTAATTTTAGGAAGACCCTTTTTAGCAACTGCCAGAGCTAAAATTGATGTTGATACAGGTGAACTCACACTTAGTGTAGGTGACGAATCAATCAGTCTTCAAGCTCTCGACCTAGCTAGGACATCGAGTGATAAAGGTGAGAACATAAATTCTATTGATAATTATTTGGTTCAACTTTCTTTATAGGAAGCACCACGAAATCACATATCTGAGCCAGATCTTAAACCTCGTACCGGTAAAGAAGTAATTTAGAAGGAACAAAGGCTTCAGGTCGACGAACTAGACGAGTGGAAAGCGCATTTCAAGGAGAAACCAAAACCACACGAAGTGAAACCAAAGGCACCCCCAGATGAGCTTATAGGAACATCAAATCACTTCAAAATAGGAGATTAGGTACTGTTAGATAAAATAGACCCTCAAATCACCACTTCAGAGAAAAATACAAATAGTGCGACTCCTTTTACGATACTTAAGGTCTTTCCATACGAAACGGTCGAGGTAACTCACTCTGAATTCGGCACTTTTAAGGTAAATGTCACTCGATTCAAACTATATAATGATAGCATGAAAAAAGATTATCAACTCCTCAAACCACCATGATCATTAGAATGAGAGGTAAGTGTAGCTTAAGACTTCAAATGAGCACTTCTCTGAGGCAACCCGAGCACTAACTCTATTAATTTTTATATTTTTGAATTTTAGCATCTAACTAAGAACTAACTAGACTTTTGGGCACAGGTTTTCATACCCACACGGCCTTGCACACGGCCGTGGTCGTGGCCGTGTGGCCACCAAAGGTAGGTACAAGGGCGTGGGCAACCACCAGATCCCTGATCTCTATTTAAAATCCCCTTCTTCTGTTCACTTTCCCCCAACTCTTCTTCACCTTTCCCCTTTCTTTTTGAACGCATACCCATTTTCCATTAAATACTTTTATTCTCATTTTTATTTTTACTTTCTTTATTATTTTCTTCTTATTCTTCATGCCATTTACATTTAGCTTAGGATACAATAAGATCAGGCCGGCTGCTTCAAGGATTCAATTTCAAACGGTTCGAGGCGCTCCCCCACTCGCCAATCCTATTTGGTTTCTTTTCTTAGACTCCATCTAAAAATTCAAAAAGTTTCACTTCTCTACCTCTCTTTTGATTTTCTTACTATATTGTGAATATCTATCTTTGTACATTGAGGGCAATGTACATCTTAAGTATGGGGGTGAATTTCATTTCAAAAAGTTCCTAACTTTGTACATTATTCTCAAATCCATGAATAATATCTTGTCTTAAGTAATTTTCTCATATCACTAATTAGAATGAAACTTCTATTGATTTATAATTTTTTATTGATATGTTTTGAATTAAGTCATAGTTAATTGTGCATTGATGATTTAAACTTTAAGATACTAGAGAATCAAGTATGATAAGTCTATTTTTCAGAATTAAAAATTTGCTAGGTTGTTGACCTAAATTTGAATATTACCTTGAAGTTTGAAATTTGCAAGGTTGTCATCAAAATCATAATTTTTGTGAGATTTTGAGCCTTTTAGAGCATATATTTTTTTCCGTGCTCACTTTATTGATTATGAGTGTGTCAACATTGATTTGTTATTCTAGAACTTGCTTCGATTATACATGTCAAGACCACATCATTGATTTGATATACAGAGATGATAAAGGCACATAGGATTTAACCTACTCACTCCACTTAAAGCCTACCCTCACAATTAACCCCTAGTAAACCCCTTTGATCCTAACAACCCTTTTATTGATTCACCCACTAATATTAACCTAAAACCCATTTTGTATTTTTTATCACCATTTCTCTTGACTACCCTTCTATCGAGATTTGATTTGATCAGTTGCCTAATTATTTTATTTTAGTAGTTGAATTCATCTTATATTATGTATTTACTTGATTTGTTCTTAAAAAATTGAAGTATATTCATTATTAGTTTTGTGATTAAGTGAGCTTATACATTTAAATTCAACATCCTGAAGAAGAAGCTCATATTATTAGTGTTTCAAGTTTTCAATTGATGTAATTATGCAGGATTAGTTCATTTTTCTAGTTAGGTAATTTGTCAATTCAATCTCGATTCTAACCCTTTAATTCAGCCTTTATCCACACCTTTAACCCGAGCCCTATTACAATCCTTTTAAAGACCTTTTGATTTGTGAATCATTTCATTTTATAGTGGTGGAGATTTGATTTTCATGCAAGCCTATGGGATTAACTTTTCATGTTCGACTTTTGAGAGCTTAATTTTGAATCTTAAACACTTTGAGTGATTTGAGTGAATCTTTAGTGAGGATGTTAACCCTTGTCAATTTTGAATTAAAGGTAACTATTTAGGTAAGGGGAAACACCTATATTTTTCGTGCTACAAAAAATTATGACTTTGATTGTTTGAATCTTTAGGACTCTTTTAGTTAAATTATCCATGTATAAATTGTCTATGAATTATGATGAAACATTATTGATGAATATTATGAATTGAGGAAGTTAGTTTTAATTGAGAGTTGAGATTTTTGCTTGAGGACAAGCAAATGCTTAAGTGTGGGGTATTTGACAAATCGTAATATATACATATTTTAATCCCACATTTAGCATACTTTTCGATGATTTATTCCTTGAATTGTGGAATTTGGTACTCCTAATCCTTTAATTTCATGTTTTATACTAAGGAGAGCACCAGAGGACAAAAAGAATGAGAAACAGGCCAAAAAAGGAGAAAATGGGCCAAAGTACGAAATTCACACAGACTGGGCCTGAGTCACACGGCCGTGCCTCTTTAGCAAATCCAACCACGGCCTAGATTCTATTCACACGGCCGTGCCGCACGGGCGTGGCCTTACCGCAGCAAAGAAGAGTTTCATTCGGATTAGGGTACTTAGAGACAAAGAAAGACATTCCAAAAGCCTATATAAACACCCTAGAGGCCAACCTTCAAGGTGGCGTTCATCTAGGCCAAGGAGCCAAACCAGAGAGGCCAAATTGTGGGATTCACTCGAAGAAAGCCAGTTGATCCATCCCAGAAGCGAAATCACACTCAAGACTGAGGATCTCTCCTTCAATTCCTTCAAGGGGTTTTAGGGTTTTCTTTATGTTTTGTTATTTTTCTTCTGAGATGTATTCTTTTATGATTGTGAACTAAATCCCTCAAATACCTAAGGGGGATGAAACCTAAGACGAATCTTGTTATTGTTTTCTGAACTATATGATAAATACTTGATTTGTTCTTAACTATGTGTTCTTAATTCTTACTTTGATATTTCAGGATATTGATTCAAGTATCGATGTGCTTAGGTAGAGGAGGAATATACCCTGTTTAAGAGTAAATCTAGCATAGTTAAGCGGAGTTGATTGCAACCTAGAGATAGGATGATGAAAATCTGTCAGATTAGGGTGAAACCTAATATGGGAGTCCATAGATCGAGTTAATGCAATTCTAGGGGTTTTAATTAGAAAGAGACTTCAATTAATCAACCTAGGGTTAGACGTTAGTAGCCTCGAGAGAGGTATTAATATAAATTATAGAATCCTACAAATCAAGTCATGTGAATAAATCGTCTGGTTCAGAGTTAGATAACAAGTGAAGTCTAGGTGGATTTTTCTTCGGGTATTATCTTAATCAATTGGTTTTCCCACAAGTACTTTCCCCAATTCCTTCTCTGTGTCTTAGCATCTTTAATTTAGTAGTTAGTTAATTTTATATTAAATAAAAATTCCTTAATTCTTAGGCTAAATAATAAGAAGAGAGTTAGTATTAGTACTTTTGGTTCCCTTGGGTCTGACAATCTGTCTTGCCACTGAACTATACTACTGTTCGATAGGTGCGCTTGCCTCAATCGTGGTGATAGTTAGTTTCTAGGCTTGATCATTCATTATATAAATTTTAAGACTTTTTCCACCACCATCAGTCATTTATCACACTTATTCCGAAAGTGAAAAATCCAAATGAAATTTTATATTTTAGGGCAATTTTTTTGGTGAGTTCTTTGTACAAGATTGTGTTAAAGGTGTTGTCTCGAAGGTTAAGGGAGATAGTTAGAGTGGTGATGAGCGACACACAATGTGCTTTTATCAGAGGTAGAGATATTTTTTATGGGGTTTTAATAGCAAATGAATTGATTCATTCGGTGAAGAAGAAAAGAGGAAGTGGGGGTTATCTGATTTTTAAACTTGATTTTTCTAATGCATATGACAATGTCTGGTGGGATTTTCTGGAGTTAGTGTTTTTCAAGATGAGGTTTGGTGAAAAATATAGAGGCTAGATGATGGAATGTATATCTACGGTGCGAGCAGTAGTTATCATTAATGATTCGACGACAAATGAATTCAGATTGCGTAGAGGCCTTCGTCAGGGTGATCCACTATCCCCATTCTTATTTATTTTAGTAACGGAGGCTCTTCAATTAGCATTGGATAAAGCTGTGGAGTTAGAAATAATTGAAGGCTTTCAAAATGTTATACTTAGTATGATTTTTTCTCATCTACAATTCGCGGATGACACAATTTTATTCTTGACAGCTATTGATAATTCGGTGAGTAATGCAAAGTACATTTTAAGGTGTTTTGAGATCTTTTCGGGCCTTAGTATTAATTTCAAAAATCTTGCTTAGTGGGTTTTGATGTGAAAGAAGAAACATTATTCCGGATGGTAGCTATTTGTAAATGTAAAATTGGTTCTCTACCTATCAATTATTTGGGGATTCCATTAGGAGCGAACCCGAAGAGAATTGCCACTTGGGAACCGATTGTTGATAAATTCAGAAAGAAGTTTTCTCGTTGGAAGAGTCGTACATTATCTTGGGCTGGGAAAGTTGTGCTTATCAATGCTATTTTGTCTTCTTTTTTGATATTCTTCATGTCTTTATTCAATACTTCGGTGACTGTTATAAAAAAGATAGATAAGATTAAGAGGAATTTCCTTTGGGGGAATACGAAAGGGAAAAAGAAAATGGCTAAGTTTAGTTGGAACATAATTTGTAAGCCAAATGTGAAGGGTGGGGCGAGAGTGGTTAATTTAGGAATAAAAAACAAAGCTTTATTAGCTAAATGGAGCTGGAGATTTGCGATTGAAAAAGAAGCGTTGTGGCGAAAGGTTATATTAGCAAAATATGGGTCGAAAGTGCACAGATGGCATTTTAAAACGGCTAATCCAAAAGACAAGTCATTTGTGTGGAGAGGTATTGTTGAGAACTCTAAAGATGTTGTAGTGTCTAAATGGGTGAGGAGGATTCTTTCTATTGGCGGATTGGGAATGATAGGACGATATTGTTTTGGATAGACATTTGGTGTGGTAATCAGCCATTAAAACAGGACTTTCCAAGACTTTTTCGTCTTGCTAGACAAAAGGAAAGTTCGATAGCTAATTTTTTGAGATTTTCAAGGTTGTGTAGAGATAATTGGAATGAATTTTTTACAAGATTGTTGTTGGGTAGGGAGGAGGTGATGCGCAGAGAATTGGCAAAGAGGGTGAGTGGCACGGTGTTCGTTCGGACGTGGAGGATAAGTTGTGTTGGGCTAATGTTTAAAATAGGCAGTTTTCGGTTAAAAAATATTATGAATTATTGATAATGGATGGAGGGGTGGATATAAAATTTGCTTCCGATAAATTATGGAAACTTAAGGTCCCACCTAGAGTGTGTAGTTTCCTTTGGATGCTAGCTATCGGCAGAATTCCTTCAAAGGAATTTCTGGACAAAAGAGGGGTGAATTTACAAAACATATCGATAAGCTGTCCATGGTGTGATAGAGAGCCGGAGAGCGCATCCCACTTGTTTTTCAAATACAAATTTATAGAAGGCTTTTGGATTAAATTTTTTTATTGGTGGGAGGTGGTTTGGAATCAAGTTGATGGTTTTAAGGATTTTTTCGCATTATGCAACAAAGTGAAAATGGTCGAAATTAGGAAAAGTTTTTGGTTGATATCAATTTCGGCAACATGTTGGACTGTTTGGCTAGCAAGAAATGGGTTGGTTTTTGAAAGTAGGAGGGTGTCTATGGAAAATTTGATTTTTTTTCAATCAAAGATGAGGCCTCTGTTGTGGATTAGACATGTTTATAATGAAGTTATGTTGCAAGAAAATTTTTGGTGGATTTGTCAGAACAGGTGTAGGATTGATTCTATTGCATCTAATTCTGCTACATCATTTTGGCAGCCCTGATCTTGTCAAACAGTTGAGTTTTAATATTTATAAAAGAGTGATCGAACACAGAGTATCATGACAACGATAGAGGCAGGTGCACCTATCGAACAGTAGTATAGCTCAGGCAAGAATATCTTATCGAACCCAAGGGAACCTAAAAGTACTACTACTCACTTTCTTTCTATTATTTAGTCTAAAATATGGAGTGATTGGATTATTAAACTAACGAAATACTTAGACTAAATGCAAAGACAAAAGATTGAACTGGAGAAAGACTTTAGGAAAACTCAGTTGATAAAGACGATACCCTAAGGAAGAATCCACCTGTGACTTCACTTATTATTTATTCCCCAAACCATATGATTTCTTTACTTAGCTTGATCCGTGAGACTCCCTAACCTATATTAAACCCTCTCTCGAGGTGAATAACATCTAACCTTAGGTTAATTAGTGGAACTCTCGTAACCTTAGGTTAATTAGTGGAACTCTCGTTCTCTTATAATAACCCCCTAAGGAAGCAGTAAATCGATCAATGGATTCCCATATTAGGTTTCACCCTTGTAACACCCCAAACCCGACCCATGAGTCCTGACCGGATCTGGTTTGTCACGGAGTAAAATAATTTGAAATAATTTGAGAGTCTGGTGAAAACTTGTTAAAATATGGCTAAGGTTTTAAAACGGTGTTTGGAAACTTAGTTGGGCTTTTATTAAACATGGTTGTGTTGGAAGCCTTTGAAAACATTTGATCATTTTAAAATTTTAAAAATCGTCAGGGTTATAATTGTCTTGGTGAAATTTGTTACCCGATGGTAACATCTTTGAAAACCCGTAGACTTTATTAAGTTGGAAAAGGTTACTTTTAACCGGTTTACTTAACATTTGAAAATTCATTTGTATCATAACATAAATAATATAAAATAGCAAAATAAACATCCAAAATATTAATAGCGGCCTTATTACATCCCAAATTAAAAATACTTAGGAAATAAAATAAATTAACTTAACGAAAATAAATTTAAATTCAACGATAAGCATGGCCGCCTCGGGTCCTCTCCGGCTCCATCTCCGCTATCTACTCATCTGCAAAATGTTAAGGGAAGGGGGTGAGTCACCAAGACTCAGTGTGTAAATCCCCCACCCGGTAAAGTAACTCATACACAAGTCATTAATAAACATGCACATGCAACCTAACCTAACCATCCAAAACACCTTTCTCTACCCCGTGTCGTACCAAACCACTGGTGGTGCCAAACCACTTGTGACTCAAAGTCACGATATCCATCAATATTGTGGTGCCAAACCACTGGTGGTGCCAAACCACTGGTGACTTGAAGTCACATATAATAAGTTGTGGGGCCAACCCACATGTGATACCAAATCACTGACGTCAATCCCATAATATCATCTGTGGGGCCAACCCACTGTGGTGCTAAGCCACGGGGACAAGACGCAATGAGGTGCCAAACCTCTGGTGACCGTAGTCATGAAATGTGGTACCAAACCACTGGTGTCCGTCGACACGAATATCACTTCCCCTCTCTCATCAATCCCACCATCACATGCTTATACATCAATTATCATATATCATGTCATAGCATTTAACATCATGTGATGGCATGCAAATCGTATATCAAAATCACAGATTAGGGGACTTACCCAGAAACCATGATTATGCCACAAGCTAATCACAACCAAAAGATTAAAGGCAAACAATTAAGTCATATAAATTAATAAAGTGTGTAGTGAGTTTCTACACACTTGTTTCTACCGAAATTCCTAGATCCTGAAGATCCGATCTACAATGCTAGATCTCGACCCTACACGTCCTTTGAACACTAACTACCTCACGATATGTAAATCCGTTTCACTTCCCTACAATCGGCAACCATTCATATTAATAGCCTTTTGCTTTTCGATCACTAAAAATATAGTCTATTAAAGTAGATCTTTACCACCACTTACCTTAAGAGAATAAATCCCGAAAGCTTCCCTTAATGGCTATGGCTTCCCTGCAATTACTTTAATCGTATTAGTAAGAATCATAGGCCATAACTTTAATTCTAAAAGAGATGATTACCCCTTACCACACTTATTGAAAATTGGCAGCACCTTGTTGGAGATGTGAGATTCGGCCTAACTCAAATGGAGGGGCTGGAATTTTCTTCTCAAGAAAGGAGGTAGATTCGGCTAAAAAGGAAGCAAGAGGAGAAGAAAATTTTTGAAGAATTTGACAAGATAGGCTAGGAGAATTGACTTGTAAAAGAAGAAGAGAAGCTGGAATTTTTGATAATTTGGGCAATGCAACAAGGGGGATTTCTGAAGACAATGAAGAGGAAAAGAAGGAAAGATTTTGCTGGAATTTTTGTTGGCACTCCTTTCAGTAACAAAATCAAATATGGACACCCCAAGGTCTCCAAATTTCTAAAACATCTCCTACTTTGTGATAATTTCCACCTCTAATTATCACAAAAAACAAGATTTATCTTATTTTCTATCCCTTAATCTCCTCTAAACAATTTAATAGCAAATAAACTACCTACAATTACCCCTTCCAAATTAAATTGAGAGTCCAAAATTGAACCAACACTATCCCATTCACGCCAAAGATCATTGAGAAAAAAAAATAAAAATACCAATTGCTGTTTCTTTGATTCGAACCAAGGACCTGGTGAAGGCAATAGCAGCAGCCCCCTTTAAGCGCCCCAGACCAACTCTCCCAATTGACTTTCATGTCAAATAATCCCATCATTAAATTATAAACCTTCTACCTGGCCCTTACTCCTTTAACGCCAAAGCCCAAAAATAAAATTCCTTGCGTCCTTTATGTCTCGAACCCGAGACCTTAAACCCAAGCCCTTGAGTGGTGCCCCAAGCCACTCCGCCAACCTGCCTTTCATGCCATGAACCTTGCCCGAAATTTATTTAAAGCCTTCCTAGCCCTAACGCCCAAAAAGCCCACAAGGATAAAAAAAACATTTCCTCCTTGTATCTCCCATGGATCGAACCCAAGACCTCCTTGCCAACCACACGCTACCACCATTTGCACTGAACCATTCTTGTGTCATAATTACCAAATTTCCCTTAACCCCTATCTTACCTAGCTCCTTCTTTAAAACACTTAGGAAGAAATTTTTAATTCCAAATCCGACCTAATTCGAGGTTATGACTAGGCCCTAAAACATGCTTAATAAAATCATAATATTTATTTCTTCAAGCACCCATGGGAAATTAATTAAATTTTTAACAACCCCTAATTTAGGGTGTTACAACCCTAATATGGCAAAATCTCGTAACCCTATCTCTAGGCGCCCGATCAACTCCGCTCAATTATACTAGATTTACTCTTAGGTAGGGTCTGTTCATCCTCCACTTAAGCACATCAGATTGAATTAAGCAACATAATTAAGAACAAACCAAGTACTTATCATATAATTTAAAAATCAAATAACAAAATCCATCGTAGGTTTCATCCCCTTTAGGTATCTGAGGGGTTTAGTTCATAACTAAATACGAAAACATCTCAATAGTAAAGAATAAACAAAACATAAGAAATCCCTAAAACCCCCTGAAGGAATTGAAGGAAAGATCCTCCATCTTGAATGGAGTTCCGACTTCTTGAGATGGATCAACTGCTATCTTCAAGTGATTCCCTAAAATGAAAGCTTGACCAAAAGCCTCTCGCTAAAAGCTCCCTTCAATGTACGCCTTGGGTTGTTTATATAGCTTTTGGGATGCTATACTTGGCTCCTAAGTATCTCCTTCAAGTAGAATTACTATTAGGGTGTTGGAGTAGACTTAGGAGTATGTTTCTTTGGCTTCAAGTATCCAAATCCAAGTGAAATTGCTCTCTCCCGCGGTAGGGGCACAGTCATGACACACGCCCATATAAATCATGGTTGGGACGTGTCTCGATTCTGTCGTTTTGGGCACGGCAGTGTGAGTCGAGATTCGCACCGTGCTTGTCTGCATCGATTTGGGCACGCCATGTAGATCACCGAACGTCCCAAGTGTGATCAATGGATCTTCTGCTGCCATGTGTTACGTAGTTGAGGCCGTGCTTTCAGGTAATTGGCGAGGCACGGTCGTGTGGGCTTTGGGCTAGGCCGTGTTGATTGCTTGCTAAAGCCCAATTACTTTGTTTTAAGCCCGTTTTTTATTCTTTTTATCCTCGGGTGCTTTCCTGAGTATAAACATGAAAAGAAAGGATTAAAAGCACCTTTTTACATAAATCAAGGGCTAAATCATCCAAAAGCATACTAAATATGGGGTTAAAATATGTTACTTTTACGGTTTATCAAATACCCCCACACTTAAGCTTTTGCTTGTCCTCAAGCAAAATTCTCAACTTACAATTAAAACGAACTTTCCATAATTCATAATTCCTATCGACAATGTCTCATCATAATTCATAGATAATTTATACATGGATAATTTAACTCAAAGAACCCTAAAGATTCAATTATGATAAGTCATACCTTTATAGCATGAAAACATAGGTATCTCCCCTTATCTAAGTGATTACCTTTAATTCAAAGCCGACAAGGATTGACATCCTCACAAAAGATTCACTCAAATCACTCAAAGGTGATTAAGGTTCAAGAATAAGCACTCCAAGTCGAACCTGAAAAGTTAATCCCATAGACTTGCACGAAAATCAAATCTCCACCATCAGATATGAGATGATACACAAATCAAAAGGTCTTTAATCGAGGTTGTAACGGGGCTAGGGTTAAAAGGTGTGGATACAAATTTGAATTAGAGGTTATAATCGAGATTGAATTGACTAATTACCTAATCTAAAAATGATGAACTAAATATGAATATTTACATCGAATGAAAACTAACAATATCTACTATTGATAATTTACTCTATAATAAGAGTATTTTCATCACTCAAATTTTGAAAATACTTTAATACGAGCTTTTTCTTTAACAATTGGAGTTTTAAATGCTCTAAGCTCTTTTATTATACTACTAATATTGAATATACTTGGATTTTTTTTAAGAACAAACTAAAATAAACATAATAGAAGGAACTTTGGTGATTGAAATAACCTAATTTAGCAATTGATCAAATCAATTCTCGATAGAGGGGTAGTCAAAGGAATGTTGATAACAAATACAAAGGGATTTTGGGTTAATATTAGTGGGTGAGTCAATAAAAAAAATTGTTAGGATTCAACGAGGTTCACTAAGGGTTAATTTTTAGGAAGGCTTTTTAATGGAGTGAACGGGTTAAAACCTAGGTGCCTTTATCATCTCAGTATATCAAATCATTAATGTGTGGTTTCGACATGTATAAACGAGGCAAGTTCTAGAATAACAGTTCAAAGTTGACACACTCATAATCAATACAAATGAGCATGAAAAGAATATATGCTCTATAAGGCTCAAAATCTCACAAAAATTATGGGTGTTTTGACATCAATCCTTATAAATTTTGAACTTCAAGGTGATACTCAATTTAGGTTCAACAACCTATTAATTTTAATTTTAGAAAGTAGACTTATCATGCTCGATTCTCTAGTATTCTTCAAATTTAATATCAATGCACAATTAACTAAGACTTATTCTAAAACATATTGACAAAAATCATGAATCATTAGAAATTTTATCCTAATTAGTAATATGAGAAAATACTTAAGATCAAGACTAATTTCGTGGCTTTGAGAATTATGCAAAAAATAAGGCACTATTACCCCACACTTAAGATGTACATTGCCCTCAATGTACAAAGATAGATAACGATAATTAGATGTCAAATCAAAAAAAAGTGGGAAAGTAATACTCCCAAAATCTGGATGATCCTCATGTCTTTGGTGGCGGTGATGGTGTTTTCTATGGGCACAGTGGATCAAGCTACCAAAACCAATTTGCTAGATGAAGAAATTGGGTAGCTTTGTGAAGATATAGCCAAGAGATCTAGAGAAATAATAATAATATACTAAAAATATATTTAAAGATTAAGGAAATAAAAGAAGGAGACTAAGAAGAAAACCGAAATTGAAAGAAAAGACTAATGGACTAAGGAGTCCTTATTGTTGGATGGTTTGCGAAGTGGGTGTGACCTCGAAGGTCGTGGTGTGTGATTCCTAGCGACCTTTAGAACCTAAAACCAAGAAACTAATATGAAATAAATTAAATTAAGTAGAAAAAAAGTATAGATAAGGAAAATAAAGGAGACGAGAAAAGAAAAATAGAACTGAAAAGGTTTTGGAAACCTTAGGCTTGTCAATTAAGTGAAGCTGCCGGCATAAACTCATGTTGAGGTCTCTTCTGAGGAGACGATACTTATGTTTCTTCGGCATGATCTTTGTGTTGCTCAAGAGTCTTGGACCTTTTCTGTGAATAGGAAGAAATATTTGAAAGAAAAGAGAAAGAAGGAATAAGAAAGAAGATGGGAAAAAGAGGAAGGGCTGTGGGGATTTAAATAGGATTTCAAATCTGGCATGTTCCCAAGCCCGTGTACCGAGGGTGTGTCGATTCACACGACCGTATTGCACGGCCGTGTTGTGGGGTGTGTTCCCGTTTTGTTGGGTTGCACGCCCGTTCCTAAAAGGCCAGGATGTGAGCACGAATAGACTGCACGGGCGTGGTCTACCTGTGCTCAATAAGTCAGTGTCTTAGCACGGTTGTGAGGCACGGCCGCGTTATTTTTATCGATGCCGTCTTTGTGGGTGGTTGGATCCGTGACGTTGGGGGGGTGGTTGAACTGACTTGTACGCTTTGCTCTATTAGTGTGGTGGTTCTGGTGGTCCATATGGCCAAGGGCACGGCCGTGTGTAAGGCCGTATGGCCTGGAAACCTGTATCTTTGTTTTAGATGTAGAGAGAGAAGAAAAAAGGAAAGAAAAGAAAAAAATAATTTTGAAAGATAAAAAGTGTTAGTGCTCGGGTTGCCTCCCGAGAAGCGCTCGTTTATAGTCTTAAGCTAGACTGTCCTAGACCTTGAAGATTTTAGGGAGGTTTAAAGGTTTGAATATTTTCCCTCTTCTTGTGCTTTTATTTTCGTGACAAAGTTTAGGTCGAGAAGATTTTACCTTGAAATTGCCGAACATTGGATTGCTTACCTCGACTATTTCGTGTGGGAAAACATCGTGCACCTGAAGGAGTATTTCTTCCTTTTTCTTCAGTTCTATTGAACTGATGTAAGGATCGGCTTTATCTAACAGCACTTGATCTTCTATTTTAAAGTGATTTGATGTCCCTATGAGCTCTTCTGGTGGTTCCTTAGGCTTTACTTCACGTGGATCCGGCTTTTCTTTGGTGTGTATCTTCTGCTCTTCTAAATTGTTGATCGTACGATTTTGTGTTGGCTCAGTTTTGATGCTTTGTGATGTTTCCTGCGATGAAGTTTGAATAATTTGATTATCTATTGAAACAACTTTCTTACCTTCATCTTCTATTGTTTTGGCTAAGTCGAGAGCTTGAAGATTGACTGATTCATCTCCTACATGAAGTATGAGTTCTCCTATGGCAACATCAATTTTAGTCTTGGCAGTTGCAAGAAAAGGTCTTCCTAAAATTAAAGGAATTGAATTTTCCTCATCCATGTCTAAAACAACAAAATCTACTGGGAAAACGAATTTATCGATTTTTACTAAAACGTCTTCAATAATGCCCCTAGGAATTCTAACAGTTTTATCAGCTAGTTGAATACTCATCCTAGTTTGTTTGAGCTTCCCTAGACCTAGTCGTTTAAGCGATTGCATAAGGCATGACATTTATACTTGCCCTAAATCAGCTAACGCATTATCAATAGTTAAACTACCAATTAAACATGGAATCGTAAAACTCCTTAGATCTTTTAATTTCTGCGGTATTCGATTTTGTAGCATTGCTGAGCATGTTGCGTTAAGTTCCACATGGTGCTATTCATTTATTTTGTGTTTGTTCGTTAAGAGCTGTCTTAAAAATCTCCTTGAGTCGGGCATCTGAAAAAGAGCTTCAAGAAGAGGTAAGTTAATGTGTAATTTCTTTAGAAGTTTTAGAAACTTATCGAATTGTTCCTCTGAATCATCTCTTTTCAATGCTTCGGGATAAGGTATTCGAGGTTGGTACTCTTTAATTACCGGTTTTTCTTGTGCTACCTCTATTTTACCTTTTTCTTCCTTGGTTTCTTGTACTGAGGTGGGCTTGTCTACCTTTGTATCCTCTTGAGATGTGATGGCTTGTATCTGTTCTTTTGGGTTTATTTCTGTGTTGCTTGGTAGACGTCCCTGTTGACGTTCTGAAACAAGCTTTGTGAGATGTCCTACTGACCTAGTGATTTCCCCGACTTGTTCCTTGATTTCTTTGATCGATATTTCTTGGTTATCAAGTGTTGTATCAGTTCTTTGGAGACGGGCATCTATGTTTGCCATGCACTTTTTCAGCATCTCTTCAAGACTCGGCTTCTTTTCCGGTGGATAAGGTTGATTTTGGTAATTTGGAGGAGGTTGCTGTCTTTGATTTCCTTGTCCTCCCCATGAAAAATTTGGGTGGTTCTTCCAACCTGGATTGCAAGTGTTACTATAAGGATTATTATTAGATCTGAAATTGTTACCTATATAGTTTGTCTGCTCATTTTCTGCTCCTGGTTGGTAAGGTGGGTACTCAGAATTCTCCATATTCCCACTCGCTTCGCATTGCATGACTGGATGTACCTATAAAGAACATAAATTATCAAGCTTTTTATTCATTAACTCCACCTGTGTCGACAAATTGTCATTTGCGTCTATGTTAAAAACTCCTATTGATTTTGTCGGTTTAGCCCTTGTAATTTTCCATTGATAGGTGTTCAACGACATCTCCTCAATAAAATCGTAAGCCGCTTCAGGAGTTTTGTTGTTCAAAGTTCCACCGGCTGATGAATCTATCATTTGCCTAGTTGGAAAATTCACACCATTGTAAAAAGTTTGGACTTGAAGCCACAAAGGTAATCCGTGGTGTGGGCATCTCTTTAGGAGATCCTTGTATCTTCTCCATGCATCATATAATGTTTCTGCATCATTCTGCACAAAAGAAGATATGTCATTCCTAAATTTAGCCATTTTGGCTGGTGGAAAATATTTTAAAAGAAATTTTTCGGTCATTTGATCCCATGTGGTGATTGACCTCGTGGTAACGAGTTTAACCACTGCTTTGCTTTGTTCCTTAATGAAAAGGAAATAATCAAGACGTATGGCATCGTCAGAAATGCCATTTATTTTGAAGGAATCACAGAATTCTAAAAAATTAGATATATGAGTGTTTGGATCCTCATCCTGTAAACCATCAAATTGAACAAATTGTTGAATCATTTGTATTGTGTTAAGCTTTAATTCAAAATTATTAGCAGCTATAGCGGGCCTAACAATACTAGATTCTGCTCCTGTCAAATTAGGTTTAGCATAATCATACATAGTACGCGGAGCATTCTGTTCTTGCACATTTGGTGGGTTGTTCTCGTCCATCCCTTCATGAGGATTGGGTCTTTGCTTGTTCTTCTCTTTGATAGTCTAGGGCTCGTCTAATTTCTCTGCGATTTCATGACGGTAGCTTCAATGTCACTTTCAGATTCTAATGGTCCTCTCGGATTTCTTCTAGTCATAAACTAGAGGTTTAAAAAAAAAAAATATATGTATAAAAATAAGAAAAATTTAAAATAAAGATAATGGCTAAAGTAATAGAAATAGAGCTTTGTTATGAAAAGAAAAAGAAATTTAAAAAAAAAAAATATATGTATAAAAATAAGAGAAATTTAAAAATAAAGATAATGGCTAAAGTAATAGAAATAGAGCTTTCTTAATATTTTAAGAGTCCCTAAGCACTAAAAACTTGATCGTGTCAAACAATCAAGTTTTAATATTTATAAAAGAGTGATCGAACTTGTAGATCGATCACGACAATGATAGAGGCGGGTGCACCTATCGAACAATAGTATAGCTAAGGCAAGAATATCTTATCGAACCCAAGGGAACCTAAAAGTACTACTACTCACTTTCTTTCTATTATTTAGCCTAAAATATGGAGTGATTGGATTATTAAACACTTACCCTAAGGAAGAATCCACCTAGATGTTTTGAGAAACTATTTTGGCTTGAACAAAGATGGCATAGAGTCTCCCACCTACCCCGAGGTAAGTACCTCTATCAACTTTTGTGAATTCTTTTGATGAGGGGTAGAAGGGTAAATTGGGAACGTAGACTATTAGAATAGAAATTGTTGAACCCTAGGGTTAGCTTACCCCAACAACAGTGCATAAGATTTAATAATTACCGAAACAAACCCTGTGAGTTGTCACTAAGCAAAAGATGTGGCAATCGTTATGCGCACGTCTAGGATTGGATTCGGTGGGGGCCTGGTATTTAAGCAGTCCTCGTGACTCACCTCCTATCACTCGAATTCTACCTGGTGCGTAGTAACGATTCATCCTAGCTGAGACGACGTGCTCACAGGCTAAACTTGATAACTAAAACCCGAAAGGGACTAGCCATTTTGATTTTGGAAATAAATAAAACTTTAGTTTGAGAAAAAAAATAAAATAAAATAAAAAACCAAAATACCCCTCAGTTTGAAAAATGGCCAAAATACCCCTGGCTTGTAAATTACCAAAACACCCTCCGTATGAAATTTTTCAAAAAGAAATTTTCAAAATATCCTTCTTTTGTAAAATCACTTAGAACCCAATTTTTGGAAATCATTTTTGGTGAAAATGCCCTGAATGTGAAAAAAAATTACCAAAATACCCTTAGGGGTAAAATTACGAAAATGCCCTTGAATCATGAAATTTCCAAAATACCCACGGTTTTAATCAAAAATTTCATCACATGAAAAGTACCCAAAAATCTTAAAATTCGAAAACGTCATGATTTTGTAAAATTACAAAATTGCCCCTAACCTACAAAATTATCAGAATACCCCTAACTTTCAAATTTTTGCAACATCACTATTTTGGAAAATACAATTATCAAAAAGAACCCCCAACGTTTTACAACTTTTGAAATATCTTTGATTTATTAAATTTTGCAAATTCACCCTGATTTGTGAAAAATTACCAAAATGCCCCTGAGTTTCAAAATCACTGAAAGACCCCCGAATTTCAAATTTTTCTCAAAATACCCCAGGAAATTAAGAGTTTTAAAATAATTTTTGACAAATCATTCGAGAACCTGTATTTTTGAAAAATTACGAAAATACCCCTGTAGGCCAAATTACGAAAATACCCCGAGTAGTGGAAAACTGTGTGCATGTATGATTCGAAGAACCACTCCTAAAACTCATATCATAAAATTCCTTGCGGGTAATCCATTGAAACAAGTACTAATCGTAAAATTCTTAAGCAGATAAGCATGATCGTTAGATATGAGTTACAGAGACTGACGCACATGCCAAGGGCGTGGTAGGGAATGTGCCTAGAAAGTATGATAGTTCTTTGAGATCGAGTCTTGACAATAGCGTAGTGTAGTGAGTTAGATGTCGACTATCCGTTAGTAAGTAATTTCGAGGACGAAATTATTTTTAAGGGGTAGAATTGTAACACCCTAAATTAGGGGTTGTTAAAAATTTAATTAATTTCCTTATGTGCTTGAAAAAAAATAAATAATATGATTTTATTTGGCATGATTTAGGGTCTAGAAATAAACCCGATTTAGGTTGGATTTGGAATTAAAAAAAAAAAACTTTTATAAAGTACTTAAAAGAAGGGAGCTAGGTGGAGATAGGGTTAAATAAAATTTAAGAAAAACTTGACACAAGAATGTAATTGGCACGAGTGGCTTGGTGCGCCTAAGGGTTTGCAAGGGGGTCTTGGGTTCGAATCTCGGCTATAGTAAGGGAGAAATGTTTTTTATGTTCCTTGTGGGCTTTTGGGCGTTAGGGCTAGGAAGGCTTTAAATAAAAATTCGGGTGAGATCGGACATGAAAGGCGGTGGGGCGGAGTGGCTTGAGGCGCCACTTAAAAGAGGCTTTGGCAAAGGGACTCGGGTTCGAGTCACGGCCAGTATAAAGGGATTTTATTTTGGGCTTTGGCACAAAAAAGAAAAGAACTCGAGAATAAGGCTTTATGAATAAATGGTGAGACTATTTAACATGAAAGTCGAAGGGGAAAAGTGGCAAAGTGCGTTGGAGGAGAGGGCTGCAGTGAGGTCACGGGTTCGAACTGCCTAGGTCGCATATTGGAGTTTTATTTTTTTGGCTATTGCGTTAAAAGGAAAAAGGGCCTCGTATGAAGGCTTTATAAATAAATGATGAGGATAATTGACATGAAAGTCAATTGGGAGAGTTGGTTGGGGCACTTGAAGAGGGGCTCTTTTATTCTTCTTTGGAGGACTGGTTCGAATCAGCAATGACACTTTGATTTTATTTTTTTCCTTCTTTGTTGCTGGCGTATAAAGGGGGAATTTGGTTCAATTTAGGACTCCTAACTAGGCATATTTTTATGTCATAATCAGCTGGAAGAGGGGGAATTTTAGTGTTTTATTTGCTATTAAATTGTTGAGAGGATTAGGAGATTAAAGCTAGATTTATTTTGTGATAATTCAAAGATGGAAATTATCACAAAATAAAGAGAATTTAGCGAATTGGGACTCCTTAGGGCTGTCCATAATTGTTTTTTACACAAAGTGTCAAAAAACTCGAAACCCTTTTCTTTTCTCTCCTCTTGGTCTTTGAAAATCTCCCTTAAACCATAGCGAACTTGTTCAAAAACTTCCACTTTTCCTTGCTTCTTTTAGCGAATATACCTCCTCTTTTAAGAGAAAATTCCAGCAAACTCTTTTTCTTCTTCCTCTCTTCATTGTGTTGCCGAATCCTCTACAAACTCCTAGCCAAAAATTTGCTCAGAAATTTCCAGCATTATTGTTCTTCCTAGCCGAATACTCCTTCTCCTCTTCTCTAAAATTCCAGCCTTCCAATTGTGCATTAGGCCGAATAGCATATCTCCAACAAGGTGCTGCCAATTTTTAATAAGTGTGGGAAGCCATAGCCATTAAGGAAAGCTTTCGGGATTTATTCCCCTACGGTAAGTGGTGGTAAGGATCTATTTTAATAGACAATATTTTAGTAATCGAAAAGTCGAAGGCTACTAACAAAGATGATTGGCCGAATGTAGGGTCAAGATCTAGCGTTGTAGATCGGAGTTTCGAGATCTAGGAATTACGATAGTAACAGGTGTGTGTAGAAACTAACTACACACTTTATTAATTTACATGATTTAATTGTTTGCCTTTAATCTTTTGGTTGTAATTAGCTTGTGGCATGATCGTGGATTCCGGGTAAGTCCCATAATTTGTGATTTTGATATATGATTTGCATGCCATCACATGATGATTAAATGCTATGATATGATTTATGAAAATTTTATTAAAGCATGTGATGGTGGGATTGATGAGAGGAGGGGATGAAATAGGGATCGTAAATCGATGGTTTTGACCACAAGATGGGTTGGCCCATCGATTATTTGTGACTTTAAGTCATCGATGGTTTTGACCACAGCGATTGAATGTTTGCGACTAAGTCCCGGTGGTTTGGTACCACCAGTGGTTTTGACCACACTTTGATATTTTGTGACCTATGGTCATCGATGGTTTTGACCACACGATGGGTTGGCCCCATCATTTAAATTGTGACTTTAAGTCATCATGGGTTTTGACCACAGGGTAGAAAAAGGAGTATGGATGGCTAGTTGGGTTGCATGTGCATGTTTAATTAATAAATTGTGTATGTGTTGTATTTTTACGGGAGGGATTTACACTTCGAGTCTTGGTGACTCACCCTTTCCCTTAACATTTTGCAGATGAGTAGATCGCGGAGATGGGCCGGAGAGGACTCGGCGGCCATGCTTAATGTTGGAATTAAATTTTGTTTTCGTTAAGTTTAATTATTTTATTTCCTAAGTGTTTTAATTTGGGATGTAATAAGGCGCTATTTATTATGTGGATGTTATCTTTATTATTTTATGTTACAAAATGGAATTTTATAAATATTAAAGTAAACCGGGTAAAAGTAATCTTTCACAACTTAATAACTTTTATGGGTTTTCAAAGACGTTACCATCGGGTAACCAAAAACAAACTTAGTCAACCATAACTTGATGATTTTAAAATGTACATGATCAAATGTTTTAAAAGGGTTTAAAAAGCCCATCTGTATTTATAAAAAGCCCAATCAAGTTTTCGAACCCCGTTTTCATACTTTAGCCCAAATTTTTCTTTTTTTTTCAAGATTTCACCAAACTTCCAAAATGGCCCAAATTGTTTTACTCCGTGACATACCAGATCTGGTCAGGACTCATGGGCCGGGTTTGGGGTGTTACAGTACTACTACTCACTTTCTTTCTATTATTTAGCCTAAAATATGGAGTGATTGGATTATTAAAATAATGAAATACTTAGACTAAATGAAAAGACAAAATATTGAATTGGAGAAAGACTTTACTAAATGAAAAGATAAAATATTGAATTGGAGAAAGACTTTAGGAAAACTCCATTGATAAAGACTCGAACTCGAGGTCATTTCCATAAACGATACCCAACTTTTTCTTTTAAGGCCCTCGCCCTTAAGGAAGAATCCACCTATGACTTCATTTATTATTTATTCCCCAAACCATATGATTTCTTTACTTAGCTTGATCCGTGAGACTCCCTAACCTATATTAAACCCTCTCTCGAGGCGAATAACGTCTAACCTTAGGTTAATTAGTGGAACTCTCGTTCTCTTATAATAACCCCTTAAGGAAGCAGTAAATCGATCAATGGATTCCCATATTAGGTTTCACCCTAATCCGGCAAAATCTCGTAACCCTATCTCTAGGCGCACGATCAACTCCGCTCAATTATGCTAGATCTACTCTTAGGTAGGGTCTATTCCTCCTCCACCTAAGCACATCAGATTGAATTAAGCAACATAATTAAGAACAAACCAAGTACTTATCATATAATTTAGAAATCAAATAACAAAATCCATCATAGGTTTTGTAACACCCCAACCCCAGCCCATGAGTTTCGACCAGATTTGACGTGTTATCGAACACATAACACTTTATCGAATTTTGAAAACACAAGTTAATTATTTAAAATTTTAATAAAGAAGTGACTTTTTGGAAATAAACATCTTTCTATTATTATTACATATAAATAAACCTTATCATGAATTCATAAGTTGCATAACATTGAAAACTTCTTAGTTGAATAAAACTAGGGGCCTTATTACATAAATATTCCCAAATAAAATAAAATAAAATTTAAAGAAATCCCAAAAATAATTTGTAGAAATAAAACTTGATGGCCCCTCGAGTCCGTCTCGGCTCCCATGTCCACGATCTACTGCTCATCTGGAAGAGTAGAAAAAGGAAAGCGTGAGTCACCAAGACTCAAAGTATAAATCTCAAAACACACAATGACCGAGCCCATTAAACACGTTATGGGCCCCGCCCATACATAAGGCAACAATTATAATCACATGGTAAACAATAAATAATGAATAACCCAACCCATCCTAGGTTTCCATCCTCTACACATCAACCCGTACCAACCATCACACCTTGGGATTTCTACAATCAACCTTCCATCCGCTACACACCAAAATGACACCAGACCGCCTATTCCTATTAATTAGGAATCATTGAATGTGGCATAGCCACCAATCACTATGTGACCTAACATTTGTATATGTGGGATTTCCACCACCGATCACCAAGTGACTTTTCATGCACTTCCTCTTCAATATCATATTCCTACCCCATGCATACACATAAAGAAAACATCATGCGATCATATATATTTTCGATACACATAGGGAGTTCTATGTTTACGTGCACTGCATCCTTGCCTAACCCTTTTAGGGTTCCATTCGACTGTCTAAACAGCCTCATTCCAGCTTTTAAGCCCATGACATATATATAGTCATACATACAGGTTTATTAGTGTGTTAGAGATCTACACACCTAATTACCGATAAGACGATGCTTTCTATGTCGATGCTATCCTTAATCGACACTACTGCTATCTGCCTAAGGTGTTGTTCAGAAGCCGGTCCACAACCAAGTGGCCAATCTCGAATGGCAGATACTGCTCTTTTCTTAAACTTAGGTATTTTCTCCTTTGCCTAATCCATATTTAATTCCATCACAAGTCCTTATCAGAACTACTATCACAATATTTAATCGTTAATTCTCATTATAACCTTAAGATCTTGCATATAATGATCAAATCTAATAGAAATCTAGGGAAATCTTCTTACCTTAAAAATCCCGAAAGTGGAGACTAGCTATTTTCGCTTTTAGATCCAATTGACCAAGCTTCCTTCAAATCCCAAATTGTCGCCCATCATAAAACCATTAAACTATTAGCTTTCACTTTTGCCTTTCAAGAACCGGAATAGATCATGAGAACTAATCAAAATCGACACTTACCTTACCATAGGATATTCATTAGCACTAGAAAGAGGATTCGGCAATGCCAATGGAAGATTTAAATGCCTAAGTATAGAACTAATTCTCAAATAAGATGAATAAAAGAAGACTATGAATACTTGACTTTTAGAGAAATCGGCACAAGGAGGAAAAAGTGGAGAAGAGTTTGGCTTTTGAAGAAATTGGAGAAAAGAAATTGGAGAAGGAGAAGCTAGGGAAATTCGACACAATGGGAGAGGAATTTAGGGTTTTCAGTGTCAGAAACAAGGAGCTAGCCCATCCTATTTATAGATATTTCAGCACCTCATCGCTAAAAACCGAAACGCCTTAAATTCAAGCTAAAGAGAGGGAAATTCAGCACCCTCTTTGCCATGCAAGAGCAAATTTTACACTCCTCTAGGCGGTGGATTTTCTACCAACACTTCCCTTGAAGATAAGCAAGCTCCTAACTTTTCTCCTTTTTATCTATGATATTATCACTTATAAAATCCACATAATTTCTCTTATTTTTGAGCCTTGTAGCCGTCCACCTCTACTAATCCTAATGCTAAAATTTAACTTACTTAAATTAAAAGATTTGGGCCTCATTAAACTTAATATTTGGGCCCCTAATTCCTTGTATGTATGCGTCACCCTATTTTCATTTAAAGTCTTAAATTGGCCTAAAAACATGGGCTCCTTGCACCCAAAACTTGTTCATTTTAATTCTTAATGATGCCACCTTAAAATAATTTAATATGGGCCTTTGCCTAATTCTAAGCCCAAATTTAAACCCTTTCACCATATTAAACATATTCCTATACTAAACGCATAGACCCATAAATTCAAGATGTTACAGTTCTACCCCCTTAAAGAATTTTGTCCTCGAAATTTTCAATTAACTAGTAATCAAACTACCTAAGTCTCACTACTATGCTTTCGCTGCATACTCTTATTCTAAAGCCAAAGTAAACACTTAGTATACTATGGTAGGGTACGCACCGATATTCACATCAATAAACATATATTTCAAGCATCTAAGAATATAATTAAAGTTACATGAACTTACGTTCATCGTAGAAAAGTGTGGTTGTTGTTGTTGTTGTTTTTTACTACTAGGGGTATTTTCGTAATTTTAACCTACAAGGGTATTTTCGTAATTTTTAAAATAAGGTGTCTTAGTGATTTTTTAAGATAGGGGTATTTTGGTAATTTTACAAATTAAGGGTATTTTGGTCATTTTACAAATAAGGGGTAATTTGGTAATTTTACAAATTAGGGGTATTTTGGGAATTTTACAAAACTAGGGCATTCTAGTAATTTTGTGAAAATAGAGTGGTGGTCCCTTTCGGTTTTAGTTAGAACTTTGGCCCATCAACAAGTCCTCATAATTAGAGTGAATGACCACTACGCACAAGTAAGATTTCAAATGAAGAGGAGGTGAGTCACTAGGATCGCTTAAATACCAAGCTCTTCCGGATCTATTCCTGACATATCGTCTTCCTGTTGCCACACCCTAGTCTTGCGACTCATTCATGGGTTTTGTTTAGTGAGGTTAAGTCTTATGAAATTTAAGGAGTTGTTTCAAATAAGCCTAGAGTCCATCAAGTTCTAGATCTAATTAGTCTACGTCCCATAAAGCCCATCAAGCCCACATAGATATATATAACACACGAGAGAGTTCGAATACTTACTGCATGGATCGGTGCTTGAGAGACTCAAAAGCCATATCCTCAAACCGGACATTTTCTAAAATTTTTTCCAAAACACCTCTAGGCCCATTTCACACTGAGTTTTGAACTGGGCTCTAATACCAAAAATGTAACACCCTAAACCCAGTCCATGCGTCAGGACCGGATCTGATATGCTACGGTTGAATCTTGAAAACTTTACTCCGATGGGTTTTGGAAAAACTTAATTTGTTATAGCCGAATAATCTATTAAAAGTGAAATTTTGAAAATAACTTTAAACCTTTGCGTGGGTCATGTTTGAAAAGCCCATTTGTCATTTTACTTTATAATTAAGACTTTAGAAAGAAAAATATAAGTTTATTAAAACCTAACAAAGAGAAATAATATAAAACCCTAAATGATGGAGGCCTTATTACAAGAAAATATCCCAAAAATTAAACCTTAAAAAAAACAACTGAAAGTAGTCTATGAAGATAAAAGACTTGATAGCCCCTCGAGTCCGCCTCGGCTCCCATGTCCACGAATCACTGCTCATCTGAAAAGTGGGAAAAACAAAAAGGTGAGTCACAAAGACTCAATGTGCAAATCCCGAAATCACATAAAAGCCTTGGGCCCACAAACACATTATGGGCCTTGGCCCATACACAAAGGCAATAGAATATTTCATGCAATATGGCCCATCCCAAAACCTAAGAGTCCATCCTCTACACACCCTCGTACCAACCATCACACCGTGGGGATTTCTACAATCAACCCTCCATCCGCTACATACCATATCGATCACTATGTGACCTATGTGGCAAAGCCACCGATCGCTATGCGACCTCAGTAATACATTATAGTATTCGACAGCCTTTCTGCCTGTCATAAAGATCGATCACTATGTGACCTATGTGGCAAAGCCACCGATCGCCTCGTAACCTGCTCCCCTTCCGTAATCAAACCATCAATCCCATCCCATGCATACATACATACAAGAATCAAAATATTAAGTCATCTAAACAGATCTCATACTTTCACATGCTTCGATACACATAGAAAAGTTTCTATGCTTACGTATCTAGCATCTCTTGCTACCCTTTCTAGGTAATACGACTGTTCATACAGCCTTTCTTTCCGGCTTTTAGCCCATAACATACACATATATTACAACAATACTTATGTGTTAAGGATCTACACACAATCACGCTAATCAACCCCTGAGGGTATAACGATAATTTTACCTACCGAGGGTATTTCAATAATTTACCTACCAAGGCTAATTCGGTAATTTCACAAACCAGGGGCATTTTGGTAATTTTACAAACTAAGGGTATTTCGATAATTTTACAAACCAAGGTTATTTTGATAATTTTACAAACTAAGGGTATTTTCGTTATTTCACTACTAGGGGTATTTCGATAAATTTACAAACCAAGGGTATTTCAGTAATTTTACAAACTAGGGTATTTTGGTAATTTTACAAACCAGGGGTAATAAGGGTATCTTGGTAATTTTGTAAAACAGGGGTATTTTGGTACTTTCGCAAAATAGGGGTATTTTGGTACTTTCGCAAAAAAGGGGTATTTTAGTAATTTTGCAATGAGGGGTATTCCAGTCCCTTTCGGGTTTTAGCTATGAACTTTGGCCCATCAATAATTCCTCGCGGCTAAAGTGAACAGACACTACGCACCAGGTAGGATTCCAGAAAAGAGGAGGTGGGCCACTAGGGCCGCTAAGTACTAAGCTCTCCCTAGATCCAATCCTAGACATGCGTATGCCCGTTGCCACACCCTAACCCAGCGACTTGTTCACAGACATGTTTAATTAGAGAAATTAAGTCTTAAGGAATTTAAAAGCTGTTCAAACTAGGCCTAAGGTCCATAAACCCTAACATACATGTCTACATCCTCATAAGCCCATCAAGCCCAAATCACTCCCTTATGACCCATTAGGCCCAAAACAAATCCAATTCATGTATCGTGCATGGCTAATTCAATTCGTATAACCAACCAAACCATTTCATCAGTCTTAGCCTCGGGGCCATCGTAGAGCCACTTTCACTTTTCGGCTTTTTGGCATTCTTGATATCGTGTGTGTAGTGTTTATACACACACAGTATTTGCGATGTGCTATCCTATCCTTAGCCTTGATCCTACAACAAACCAACCTTCAATCAACCACTCATACTTAATCAAAATATTTACTCAAAAGTCAAACCTTCAGTAACCTTACCGTGTGCCATCCGGGTTCTAATAGCCTTTCTTTAGATACTAATCTCAAGTTTTCCCTATATCTGCACTCACACGTACACCATTAAAATCCGAGCGACTCATAATCCACACAAGTCATCCACACATTCAGCCATTCACTTCAACCATAACCGAGTTGAGTATACTTACCCTTACTAATGATCCTACCACGCTTGCGATCTCCGAACCTTACCATTATTAATACAAGATCAACGATAATGAAAAATTAGATCGCCCATCGACTTTTAACAAAACGTACTAAGGGGAGTTAACAGAATACTTACCGAATCCAACCTTAGATCTTGCGGCCTAGATAACTACCACATAAGATTTAGCTTTTAACCTTGACTGAAAGTGGATCACAATCGGTTTCTGATGGAGGAAACAACAAGGGTTTGGCAAAAATAAGAATTTTGACAAGAGAAGATGTTGGCAATTGACAATAGAGGGTTTGGCTAAGAGAGAATTCAACAAAAGAAATTGACTTTAGGAGATTTGACTTTCGGAGAAAGAAGAAGAACACAACTCTAATGGGAATTTTGAAAAAAAGAATGATGGGTTTTATTTTTGGCAAATGAAAGAATTCGGCTGAGGGGGAGAATAGGAAGAAATAATAGAACCCAACGAACCTTTCAATGAATTCGCCAAAGAAAAGAAAGACTGACCTATTTGCAAAACTCTCCAAATGTCGAAAGCCACAATGAAAATTCGTAATACCCCCTAAAAGACCCAAAAACGGCACTCATCTACCCTCTTAAGCTAAATTTATACACTCTCCACTTCCCAAAACGACACCAACTCTTCACACTTCTTAGCTCCTAACTTTTCTCCCTGATAACACCTTAATCTTATTCGAAATCTCCTCCACATCCATCAGGTCCTACTTACTACAAACTCTCCACGGCAAGAGTACAAAACAAACACAACTCTTCTCATCCACCTATGCAAAATAAAACAATCCAAAATACACTCCTCCTGCTCGAACCTTGGACCCTTGATTTTACACACGCCACCTCATTGCCCCTATATAACGCCACTTGCCATTTGGACCACAAGCCCATTTGTGTCCTATTTTCACTTAATCAACTTAAGAGGCCTCACGCTTTGAGACTAGGGTCCACTAAGCAAGAAAATAAATTTTTCCCTATGGTCTCCCCTATCTCTAAGGCTTCAAATAATCCCGACAATACATTAATATTATTATAAGTGTTACACATTTCCCAAAAATTTTAAATGCTCCTATTCCCAAGGCCCATTCGGCCCAATTCTTCTAGGTCTAAATTCAGGGCGTTACAAGTTTCATCCCCTTCAGGTATCTAAGGGGTTTAGTTCATAACTAAATACAAAAACATCTCAAGAGTAAAGAATAAACAAAACATAAGAAATCCCTAAAACCCCCTGAAGGAATTGAAGGAGAGATCCTCCGTCTTGAATGAAGTCCCAACTTCTTGAGATAGATCAACTGGCTATCTTCAAGTGATTCCCTAAAAAATGAAAGCTTCGGCCAAAAGCCTCTGCTAAAAAGCTCCCTTCAATGTCTGCCTTGGGTTGTTTATATTGCCTTTGGGATGCTATACTTGGCTTCTAAATATCTCCTTTAAGTAGAATTACTATTAGGGTGTTGGAGTAGATTTAGGAGTATGTTTCTTTGGCTTCAAGCATCCAAATCCAAGTGAAATTGCTCTCTCCCGCGGTAGGGGCATGGCCATGTAGATCACCGAACGCGTCCAGTGATCAATGGATGCTTTGCTGCAGCAGTGTTACGTAGTTGAGGCCGTGTTTCAGGTAATTGGCGAGGCACGGTCGTGTGGGCTTTGGGCCAGGCTGTGTTGATTGCTTGCTAAAGCCCAATTACTCTATTTTAAGCCCCTTTTGCTTTCTTTTTATCCTCGGGTGCTTTCCTGAGTATAAACATGAAAAGAAAGGATTAAAAGCACCTTTTTACATAAATCAAGGGCTAAATCATCCAAAAGCATACTAAATATGGGGTTAAAATATGTTACTTTTACGGTTTATCAAGCCCCCTCCTCATGGATGGTTAAAGTTTAATGTATGTAGGGTAGCAAAAGAAGATAGAGCTGGTTGTGGTGGTGTTTTGAGAGATAAGGAGGGTGTCACAAAAGCACTATTTTCTGGTTTGGTGGAAGCTAATGATGCTGATGTGGCTAGGACTGGTGCGGTTAAGGTGGCTCTGGAAGTATTTTTAGCTATGAACTGAAAGATTAATGATTCCTTATGTATTGAACTTGGTTCTTTGGTGGTGTTTTCTTGGTGTGCTAATAAGGTAATGAGACCTTGGTCTCTTCAAGCAATTTTTGCAGGTATTGACAAAGACATGTTAAAGGCTGGAAATGTTGTATTCTCGGTGGTGATAAGAAAGGTAATGAATTGGCATCTTCTTTGGCGATTGCAGGTTTTAATAAGGAGAAAATGTTTAAAGCTTGGTGGTGAGTTTTTGTATTGTTGTAATTATTGGTTTAGTAGCGTTGGAATGCGTTTTTATCTTGTATGTTGTAATTCTGAAACTTTGTTGTTGTTCTATTTGTCTTTAACAATAATACAGTTCGAATGAAGCAAAAAAAAAATTAATCGTAGAATGTCACTTGATAGCTTAGAAAAGTGTATTAAGCAAGGATAACACATAGTTACAACATAACAAAATCAGAACCCTAATATTACTAGGGTAAACTACATTAGTAACCTCTAGCCAAAAAAAACTTACACTAGTAATCACTTAATTATTAATAATAAAAAATTTGGTCACCCAACAATGAAAAATTACAAAATGATGATGCAACTATTAAAATTTTTCTCTTTTTATCACTGGATGGTTAACAGTGGCAACTTTTAAAATTGGCACAATAGTAACTTTAACCCTCAGCATTTATGCATTATGTCAATTAAGCATTGATTATAGAAAATCTAACCTTCAACATTTACATATTGTGTAATTTGATCTTTTTTTTAGCTTTGCTTTTCTATGTGATCCTTTCACCTAAGAAGCTAAAAAATAACTTTATTAGCTAAATTTCATTGAAAATGTAAAGAAAATAAAAACACCTAAAACTTCAAGATAATAATTTTCATCTTTTCTCATTCTTTTAAAATTAACCCTCAATGTTACAAAGAAAAGAAAAATTGTAAAAAGAAAAATCAAATTACACATTGTGTCGATGTTGAGGATTATTTTTTCTAGAATCAAGACTACATTAACATAATTTATAAATGTTGATGGTCAATGTAACACCCTAACCCGTCTCTATCACCGGATTAGGGCTACGAAGTACTACGACAAATAACAAATCTCAATACATCATAAAAGCAAATCAAACATTAATTTAAATAATATTCATTCATGACATTCAAACAAAAATGAGCTTTAAATCAAGTATACAGAACCTAAAAAATCAATTTGGAAACAATTAGGGACTAGTCTGAAACAAAATAGAAAAATGTAGAAAAAAACTAAAAACAAGGGTCACACGGTCGTGTGACAGAACCCAGGTTGTGTGGCTTAGGAACATGGTCGTGTGGCCAAATTGTGTATAGTTTGAAAATAGGGTCACACGACTGTATCCCCTAACCATGTGCCTGACAGTGTGTAATTCGAAATAGGGTAACATGACCATGTCTCCAGGCCGTGTAACATCCTATAACCATGTGGAACAAACCTGCACCAAAATTTAATATGCTATATGGTCATGTGGAGTGATCGTGTGTGACACATGGTCGTATGACAGCCCGTGTCCCAAGCTGTGTGCACTAAAAATGACTTTTAAATCAAGGCAATCCATCACTCCATCCTTAGAAACCAAGCCAAACCATTTCAAATCACTTGCACATGCTTAAAATATATTCAAACATACCAAAAATCATTCAAACTATGTGCATTACCAATATGCCCTCGTTGGTACCACAATTCAAAATATATTTAAACTCATATCCAATAATCACAAGTTCTTACTTAAAATCACACCAACATGCCATTTCATTCCTTTCATTCACATTCATTTTACCAAATCATCAACCACTTTCATAAAGCATGAACCAAATAAACAAAAAGCACTTATATTTACATATATGAGCCAAAACCAAAGACATACCATTGTTATCACACATCACAATAAAAAAAATACTAATTGAGATTTACATCAACATATACATCTCATACTTCAAATGATACAAAACATATCCATAATGCTTATAACATATATATATATATATATATATAAACCCTATTTACATGTCACTTATAACTAAACCAAAGTGAACAATTAGTTACCGGATAAGTTTTTGAATAAAGTGATCGCCAAAAGTAATCTAATCGATATCTCAAATTCGACGATCTAGAAGTAAGAAAAACCACCACGAGGTAAGCTTAGATAAAGCTTAGTAAGTTTGTATTAAATATCAACTTTAACTTACCGTAACGATTGTAACTTAAACATTTCTCAACTAAATACCATTGGTAGGACATCCAAGACCGGCATCTGAATTGTAATAAACCTAATGACATGTCATTTGTATCCTAAGCATTCACGAGGTTCATGCGAGCCACATATTATGTTCAAATCTTATATCTTTATTCACATTATACCATTTCAAGCATACATTTATATCTTTCTCATATTTAAAACATTCTCATCAATTTAACCAATTCCATATTTAATCTGAGTCACTAATTTTCATTTATCAACAAATTTAACTATTTCTAATGTGAATAATAATTAACATACATCCAAAAGCAGCAATTAATAAGTTAATTCAACAAACGAAACCACACATGCATCTTACTCAAGTAGTTTTTGAACAGGTTTATTAAGAAACCACACGTTCACTATATTACCTGCCTTATGAGGATAACCTTGACATTATGACCAGGAGAACGATAGGGTGCACACTTAGGAGGCATCCAAGACATTAAACACCAATAGACACAATTTTTGAGATCGAAATACACCAAGAGGGGGTGAATTAGTGTATTAAAACGTTTTCAGGAAAGGGAAAAAATAAAACGACTTAGGCATTTATAGTGGTTCGGCCTCAATTGTCTACATCCACTACCTTACCTTTCCTTAACTAAGGATTTCTCAAATCCATTAGATTTGAACCTTTAAGGACAAGGTTTAACCTTACAAATCCCTATCTTTTCAAAGGTAAGATAAAACCACTTCCCCTTAAAGTTTTCTACCCAAAACCTTAAGTAACACCTCACAAATGAGAGAAAAATAATGACAAATAAGATGATACCTCTAAAAGGTAGATAATCAACAATTAAGCACTCTCACACAAAGTTATAACACTTGAAAGAATGATAGAAAAATTAACCCACAAGTGTGTACAAGAAATATTCAGTAAAAAATTAAGAAAGATTGGAAAATTCAATTCTTGGAAGTTATGCACTTATTTCTTGTCTTTTTTTTTCACTTCAATGAGGATACTTGACCTTGTATTTAAGTCTTCTAACAACCTTGTAGACATTTATAGCCGTTAGAAACAAAATGGAGTCGTTGTAGCTAAAAAAACCAGCATTAAATGCAGTTTGCAGCTTCGTTGTATCGGTAGAAGGAAACTTGTATTGGTAAAAGTCTTTCCAAAATATGGCTGTTAGGCTCGTTCTATCAGTATAAGTCCTCTTATATCAGAAAAAATTGGAGGGTTTCATTTGGTATCGATAGAATCCTTCAAAGTATCGGTAGAAGTGTAGGGGATGCTGAACTTTGGCTACTGACTTGAATTGTTTCAGTAGAAGACCTCAAGGTATCGGTAGCATTTTGGTTGTATCGGTAGATCGAACCAGGGTATCAATAGAAGTCCCAGGCCAAAAATACCTTGCTTACTAGAGTGCGTTCTACCGATAGAAGTCAGGGTTGTATCGGTAGAACCCAGAGTTGTATAGATAGAACTCCCAGTTCTACCGGTAGAATTTTGTAGCATATTCAAGGTCTTTTTATCTTGAGTTTTACCAACACTTTTCCACCTAAGTATCGGTAGAAGTCCTTTAGACTTCAAAAACTCATTAAAAAATTAAGTTAATTCAAGGCCTTTTTTTAAGTTTATTCTGTCCAACACTTTGAAAATAATTTTAAGGACTTATAAAAAAAATTTGCAAATTTAAGTAGGGGATTTTAATATACTTTTTGTTATATCAAAATACTTGAAAAACTAGAGCTAACAACAATAAAACCATGCAATTCAAAATTAATTAAATGAGGTAAGGAAAAATCCACATCAATTTCAATGCAAACCTTGACATTTGAGAGTCTTTGTTGAAAAAGTTGTGATGCTATCCATGTACAATGGATTTCCAAGAGCACTAGAAATGTAGCTAAAGCCTTTTAGAGTAAACAGTTCAAGAGGGACACCAGTCAAATGGATCCACACAAGCATTTTATCCAAAGTGAACTCTAGCCTCCTGATATTTGGCTCCCATTTCCTCAAAACCATAGACTTGGTTTGAATATGTTATGGCTCGTGCTCTAAAACTTGATCACAAGCCTCAAAAGTAGCAAATTAAAAAAGAAACAATTTGTCACTAGCCAGTTGAATCTTAATTCTACCTGCTTACGCCATAGAAGGTTGATAAGATGCTATATCGAGCCAAAATTTGATACTCGTCCAAGCAATTGAGCAATCAGGAAACTTTCATTTGAGAACTCCTCCTTCCAAAACATCAAAATGAGGGCTAACAATAATTGGCCATCTTGGATTTGAGGTGGGAAGAACTCCAACAATTGCGAAAGATTCGAGTAAAAAAAGGTTCGCCAATCAAGAGAGCCAGATCGTGGCATAACAAAATAAAGAAACAAAATGAGAACTCTAGCATAACATAAAAAGAGATAAGGAATCAAGAAAAATCCATGAAAAACGAGAAAAAAAAAGAAATTTAGTAGAGAAAACCTAGGGAAAGATAGTGGCACTGAAAGTCCAGCTTACATGCGCCCTATTTGGGTATAAATATGTTTTGGTGACAAGAAAGAAATTTATTGATAATTGGGTGATCATTTTTTAATTTTTCATAGTTGAATGTCCAAAAAAATTTTACTAATAGTAGGATGACTATTGTAGTTTACCCATATTAATTTTAGCCACTTTACTCGAAATAAGGGTAAATTTAGGATATAAGTATATTTTGGATACTTTGATATTATATCCTAATACACATGTTAGAAAATATGTTGAATAAAGTGTCAAACACATATTATTTAAGGATAATTAAAATCTAAATCTAGAAAATTAAATTTAATCAATGTGATAAATTATGACTTCACCTTCTTTAAACAAATAATTATTGGTTAAGTACTTGGGAGGTTCATGTATTATAGGTGTCGGATCAAATTAGCCCTTCAATTGTTAAATTGATCAATTTTATCTTTATACTATTAAAAATAATAAATAAGTCTAAATTGTAACAACAAAAAAGGCCTTAATTTTTTCAATTGTAATTCAATTACAATTAAAATATTTTATTTATAAAACCATAAAAACTTTTAAAATATTACTTTATTAAACAATAAATAATATTTTTAAATAATTTTTGATACAGTGTACAATAACATAAAAGGTAAGGAGGAATAGTGGTGGTGTTGAGGAGGTCGATTCACCAAGAGAGGCGGCGAGTCTGAAATGGATAAGAGGACAGGCTGATTGTTGGAAGAGAGTGATTGCTTGGAATATATTTAGGGCTTAAAAGGTTGATCCTTTCTTCATCATTGGGAGCGTATTTATTGGAGAGGTCCTTTTATCTTGTAGTGTAACGTATTGACATAGTGTATGTAAGGTGTAGGCATAGTGGTTCAAATAATACAAGGTTGTTGTTATTCTCTAGTGTGACCCACTCATCATTAGAGGTGTATTCACACCTAAAAAACAAGTGTATGCCATATTTCTAAGAGCGAAAGGATTAGCTAGGAGGTCTTTCCAGGCGGGTAGCTATTAGAGTGAAAGGTCTATGCTCCCTTAGTCAGGGCGGATTGTTAAGTAAGTCGTAACTCTAGGCAAAGTCAATAGGAGAGTCAAAGTCATCTGTTTTACTGACATGTATATAGGTTGGGGGAGGTATAACAACAGTAAATATTAACTCTGTTCCATTAACTTTATTATTCTTTTAAATAACACGAACTAATTTGATCCCTTTTATAGTAAATAAATTATAATAATTAAATTCTTTAAGAAAAACACCTATCAAATACATTTACCAATAATTATCCGTAAAACATGGATGTCGGAGAGTGTGATGTCCCAAGTTTCTTTCCTCAACTTTCATGTAATAAAAAGTTGTGGTCTAGTTATGTCGGTTGTAATAGGCCATTTTTGCCCGGGCCTAACCAAAAAACAAACCAATAAAAAAAAAAATAATAATAAATGAGTCCAAAGTCCAAATTACAACACCAACCCAAATTGCAAATTTAAACCTAAATTACAAACCCACTACCTAGGGCTCGACTGGCCCAAAACCTTAACTACTTTCAGTAAAACAAAACCCTAGCCCCTTTTCGTGTTGCAGCTTTGCCATGTCAGCAAGTGTGCTGTCTGACACCCCTCTGCCACCACTGTTGGCTTCGCTCTCTACCACCGTCACCTGCAAAAAAGAACAAACACGCAATGGCAACAAGAACAATAGAAAAATAGATAAAAATAATAGTGTAATCTAGCCATAAAAAAGCTTGAAACCCGAGTGTAAAGGAGTTCCTTTTAAAAAAAACAGAGAAAATACATAAAAAAAAGGGCATCAAGTTCAAAAGGTAGCATTTTTTTATTCGATTTTTACTTTCGAAGCAAACAAAGATAATAAGTAAAAAAAAAAAAAAAAAAACCAAAACCTTTACACTACAGCAAAACAGACTTTTAGCGGCGTTTTTAGTGGCGTTTTTATTCAAAACGCCCCAAAATTTAGACTTTAGCGGCGCTAACTTGAAAACGCCACAAAAGATTGAGCTATAGCGGCGTCTATGTTAAAAACGCCACAAAAAAAATTTTATTTCAAAACAAAACGACGTCGTTTTAATTACAATATAAAAATTGTAAAAAATTAGCGAAACACCGCTAAAGATGAAGTTATAACAAAAGTAAAGAAATAGCGGTGTTTTACTTAAAAATGCCACAAAATAAATTTTTTATTTCAAAAGAAAACGACGTCGTTTTCATGTCAATATAAAATTATAAAAAAATTAAATGCCGCTGAAAATGCAACAATAGCACCGCTAAAAATACAGCAATAACGGTGTTTGCTTGTAAAACGCCACTAAAGGTTACCTTTATTAAAAGCTTATTTCAAAACAACAAAAAAAATGATGTTTTGATCACTGTATAATAATTCAATTATATTTTACGTTTTGTGTTTAAGGTTTTTGCCTTAGTGTTAAGGGTTTAGCGTTTACGGGGTAGGGTGCAGGGTGTAGGGTGTAGGGTGTAAGGTGTAGGGTGTAAGGTGTAGGTCGTAGGGTTTAGGGTTTAGGGTTTATAGTTTAAGGTTTTAGTAGTTTAGAGTTTATGGTTTAAGGTTTAGCATTTATAGTTTTAGGGTTTATAGGTTTATAAGGTTTTATAATTTAGGGTTTATGGTTTATGATGATTTAGGTTTTAGAGTTTAGGGTTATGTGTTTAGGGTTTTAGGTTTTAGGGGTTTAGGTGCCGGCTTAGGGTTTGAATTTAAACAAACCGGTGTTGTATTGCTCCTTGCATCCTGATCCATCATCCAAGTGGCCATCATGTATCATTTCGAAAACTCATGCACTCTTTCATCCTCTTGATCTATTATTTAACTAATTTCTTTATATTAATTAAAATACAATTTATTTGTAATTTAATTTTAAAATATTCAAAAAATTAAAGACACGTAGAAAAATTTAGAACTAATAACATTGAAAATATATGTTAAAAATGAAAAAATTAAAATACTATTATTTTAAATACTTTTAAATTTTATTGGGTATATGACTTATTATTTTTAAATTATATATATTAAATAATTTATTATATAATGGTAAAAGAGATAATTTTAATTTTAATTTTAATTTTAATATGTTAAAATTATCATTATATTTTAAATTATTTAAGAGATAGTAGGTAAACTTTATGTATAATAAAATTTAAAAAAAATTAAAAAAAGTGAAGTATTACCGTCGTTTTTGTTAAAAATACCACTAAAGATAAGCAATAGCGGCGCTTTTTGTAAAAAAGGCCGCAAAAACTCATTTTATATTAGGTTCAAGTATTAGCGGCGCTAGAGTAAAAGCGCCGCTATAAGTCAGCAATAGTGGCGTGTTCAGTTTTATTCCCTTTAGTTTTATTCTCGAAATTCCTTAGTGTCTTCACTTAATTTCTCAATCCCTAATTTCCCAAAAATCAGAATCCTCAAATCCAATACAACTATCTGCTGCTTTGCCGTCAATTGTCTATTCTGCAGCATCGCGTCGGCCTTTATCTGCCTCATCGCCGTCGACAGTCAAAGGAAAACTTCAATAGTGACTTTGGACCAACATGTTGTCTTTTAAGTTTGTTCGGAGTTAAATTGGTGTAAGTCTTTTCTAATGTTATTTTTGAGACTTTTTTTAGTTTCTTCAGTCTTGACAGTAAAAAAAGAAGGGTGGTATTTGTTCAACTGATATAGTATTTTTTTTCCCATTTTCAACTAACATTTTTAATATTATTCTTTTTGCCATAGATTCATTTCATTGTTTTAGAACAAATGATTTTTTTATTATTTTTCATAGAAATATTATCTTGTATGTTTTATTCTTCCTTGCAGCTATTGAATTTTTTTTTTTTTTTGGTGAAAGCAGCTATTGAAATTTTAAACTTTTTCTTTTTCTAGTAATACTCTGATTATGATGATACTTAATCAGGGTCCCTTTTTCCCTGTTATTTTTGAAGAACTGATGATAAATTGGAAATATGCACAGATCATTGTCTGATATTAATTGCTGATAATTTGGAAATATAGGATATATAAATAATTTGTTTAAATTAAGAGTTAATCTTTTATAGAATGACAATTTAATGTTGTTTGAACTTTCAGAAAAAAAGTTCTTTCTCCGCTTTTAAGATTTTACAGAACTTGATACTTTAAGGTTTTAAATCTTGTGACATATTTGACAAGATATTTTATCAATACGGCCATTCCCATTTCATATATTCCACTCTCTTAAGGGTAGGGGAGCATTTTTAGTGGGCAACTGCTATAATTAAGTTATATATCTAATTTGATGCAAGTTGCACTATTGGATGGAGTTCTTTTCAGGTAAATATTTTTAAAATTGAGTATTGACAACTTTAATATTTCTAGAAGATTGTTTGCAACTTTAGTATTACTCAAATTGATTTTTAGTCAATATATAACTCAGATTTCGTATCTAATACTAATTCTGTTATGTTATTAAAATATATTACTTACAAAAAATTTTGATTTTTTCTCATTCTTAAATTGTTTTACTTTTAAATCTTCCTACTACTATTGATAGGCGAAATGCAACTGTAGTTTTACTTTTAAATTTTGATTTTACTATTGTTTTACTTTTAAATTTTGATTTTGTACTTTTTTCTATCTGCCTTAGATATTAGATAACACAGATTTTTATTAGGTCATGAAAGATCTTGATTCAGGTGAGATCAAATATCTGAATGTTTTGGCTCTAGAAAATATATTTAGTCCTTTCCCAGGTTCTTATTCATTCTGAGTCCCAACATAATTTTACATGCTTTTGTGGAGGTTTTTTCATCTGTCTCTTTTCTTGGGTATAAACTCTATTGTTTTGTTCCTTTTGATTTGTACCTTCATTTATCCCGTTTCTTCAATAGGTATTTTTCCTGCATGAATTTTGTAGTTTAAGCAAGAGTCTGCAGATGGCACAGCAGCTTCCAATATTTAGGTATGCCTTTCTACAAGTTAGACATCTGGTATTAATTCTTTCTTTCTTCCTCTTCTTTTTTCTCCTAGGGAAGCACCAATTCTCCTGGGTTCTCTTTTAAATAACTGGATTTTTATATCTTATGGCTAAAGTGCCCATTTTCTTTTTAAATATTTCAGGGATCTTATGAATGAAGGTATCGTTGACATTATAACTGATGTTTTGCAGAGTGAAGATAAAAAGATTGTACTAATGGGGTATTGGGCGCATATCTTTTAAATCTCTCTTTAATATATTTCTTCCTTCTGCTTCCCATGTAAAGTTTTCATTTCCTAACTATCGAGTCCTAACAATAAGTCTCTACAATGGATGCAGGACAGACATCCTCATACTATTCTTGAATCAGGATCCAAACCTTCTGCGATCTTATGTTGTTCGTCAGGAAGAAAATCTACTTTTAGGACTTCTGGTATGTGTTTCATCTGAGTTTGTAATATGGTATAATCATTGTATGGAAACACAAGAATTAGATTATCTTAACAGATCTTCACTTTGGTGCATATATTTCTGTATATATGGCGGGAGAATTGGAAGAACTAACATGGTTGCATACTTGCAGGTTAAAGGGATGATAACAGATTTTGGAGAGGATATGCACTGCCAATTTCTTGAAATTCTTCGTAGTTTGCTAGATTCGGTCACATTTACTGGACTCAGGTTCCAATCTTGATATTTTATTTCTGTTTGGAAATGTTAAATTTTGGTATGTGGGAAATTGTAGACTCATACAGTCATGCTACTAATTACCATATGGTCAGGGTAGGTCCTAATCTTCTTGTATTCTTCATAGTTTAATGTCACAAGATTATTTTGTTATGTTAACATTGTTTCTCAATCGTCTACTTAAGTTGATTTACTGTATAAGAATTTGGTGCCATTCTTCAAGAACCACGAACCAGTATCAAATTAGATTCCAGTATAGGCAAGATGAGAATCTTGCAAACAAGCTCAGTTTGACTCCTCATGAAGGGTTGTAGTTAAATAAAGATGAAATTTGATAAAAATTGGCTTCTGTCTATTCTTCCATGCTTGCTCAGTGGCTCAATCAAACCTCAGCAGGCTTATGTTTGATCCTGTGTGCTGTAGATCACTGAGATGTTACCGTATAATGTATTCATAGATCATTAAAGAAGAATGATTATCATGTGATTTTTGTACCTTATTTGTGTTGCCTGTTATTTTGGAGTCCACAACATTTTTGAGTTTATTTAAAAGTTTTGATGTTGATTTGTGATTTACTCTACTATATGTATCTGCTGATTGTTGGAAAACTGTCACTTAAAACTTTCATGTAAGATTTAATCTTTTCACCATGCTGGTATGTTTGCTGGTTTCAATTCTTTTCATGCAAGTACTTGATTACAGATATGGAAATGCTAATGTTTGGAAGATCTTTACCGACCTTTTTGACTATTTTCCATTAACTGCTTTGGTGGGTAGAACTGATATGTGGTGCAAACTGTTTTGATTTCAATTAATGGCAACATAAATTTTAGGAAAGAAAGAACTAAGGGCATGCATATTGGCCTTAGTCTCTTTGATGTTTGGCATTTTATGTTTTAATTGTATTCATTTGGCTTTGCAATTGAATATTCTGATTGTGCTCCATATTTTTTATTATCATGGTACTAGACTGCTAGATTATATTAGCTTTGATCATATTCATGAAGGAGGAGAAGAACGTGTTAAAGGGTCACCTTTTTCACCTCAATCTGATAATGAAAACGATGATTTTGACCTTTATGGCGGCTTATTTTATGATGAGCAAAAAAGGGTTCTTGAGATTAAATAGCGTCTTGAACTACCTGATCAGGTCTTTCAATATATATATATTTTCATATTGTATTGTTGGTTTCTTTTTGTGTCTAATTTTTGGATTTTAATATGAGTTTGTATATTTTTTTGCAGTCAGAAGTTACTTTAGTTGATTTGCTTCAAAGTTTGGCAGATATGGATATAACATTTCAAGCTCTCAAGGTAATAATTATGTGGCCTAATTTATTCTTTTTGGGGTTTAATTTTAATTTTTTTTTTTATCATTTTTCCATGATATATGATTCTATATTTTAGGAGACTGATATTGGAAGACATGTGAACAAATTGAGGAAGCATTCATCAAATGATGTTAGGAGATTAGTGAAACATCTTGTCAGGTTTTGTATTAAGCTTTTTTAGGAAATTCTATTTGTTCATAAATGTTTGTTGAAAGAAAGTTTTTTATATTGATTTTGGTTGGTTTGTTTGTTTCTCTAGAAAATGGAAAGATATTGTAGATGAATGGGTAAGTGTGAATCAACGTGGAGAACATGAGCCTGCTGCACTTATGGGTGATGCTGTAAGAATGGTGCGTCAGTTACGCAGTGAAGCTTAAAGATTGAAAGAATCTAATGAGGAGTTGCAAGCAAAAATTAAAGAGCTGAAGGTAAAAAGCTCGTTTCTTGAAAAACGAAAATCGGATAGAGTTTATTTAATTTACTATCATCAAATGCTAAGAGCATGATAGTCATTGATTTGCATTTTCTAAGTGAATGATTAACATGGTTGCGTGGGATTCGGGTTATGATCGATTTTTGCACATTACTTGGTGTGTTGTTAATCATTACAGGCTGAGAAGAACGAACTTCACGACGAGAAGCAGAGGCTGAAAGCAGACAATGAGCAATTGGAGCAGCAAGTCAAAGCCATGAGTGCAAAGCCAGGCTTCTTGACGCAGCCTCCTTCAATATCTGCTACATTAGCTGCTCAAAGGCAAGCTGCTGGAAATAAGTTGATGCCTGTCATCGGATTTCCAAGTCTGGCCATGTGGCAATTCATGCCACCTGCTGCAGTCGATACATCACAGGATCACGTTCTTCACCCTCCAGTCGCATAATATGAAGCTTGTTGATTGATGGTTTGGTTCTTATAACCAGTCTCTTTATGATTATTGCTTGTTTTACTTATTGCTGTCATGATCTTTGGTCTATTGTTATAATGTTATGTGTGAATGCGAGATTGTCGAGTAGCCGGATATTCTATCACAAAAACCGGAACTTTTGATGGGTTTCCGCTACTCAAAATGTAAAATACAATAAAATATATATGTTGGAATAGAGCCCTTTATTTAATAACTCATATCTGTTTTTGCTTATCAAGGAAAACTGGTATAATTTTTTTTTTTTTTATTTTTTATGACTTTTAGCGGCGTTTTTTATAAAAGCGCTGCAAATTTTAGCGGTTTTGTCTATAGCGGCGTCTTTTGCGGCGCTTAGAAATCGCCGCTAAAGGCCAAAAAAAAGCCGCAAAAAGTTTGTTTTCCTGTAGTGTTACCTGCCTTCGCAAGACTGTCGGTATCTTTTCCAGTACGAAAGGCCGTCGAGTCCCTGAGATTCGATCAAGGCTGCAGTAGAGGACCACAGGAGTTGAAGTCTTTTCTTTTTGGAGGGGCTTTTTTTTGCTTTAGTCTAGCTTTTTAACTCTAAATCTGAGTTTTACACACAAAAAAGGGGGTTTAAAAGGTACTTTTGGGCAATTTTTTGGCCCCCGGAGACGGCGGCCACTGTCGTCGGAGATCGGCGATCACGGTGGCCCGATGGTCGGATTCTGGGTAGTGCCCAGAGAGAAAACGGAGAGAAGGAAGCTTTTTTTTCTAAAAACGAAGCAAATGATTTCTTTCTGAAAATTTTTGCTTTTATAGCATTCCAAAAATGCGTCGTTTTGGGTTTCGTTTCCAGACACCAAAACGGCGTCGTTTTGACTTTGACCCGAAATTCGACTCAAGACTCCCAAGATTCGCGTGTTTTTGGGCTAAGGGTCTATTTACCCATACAGTCCTTCCGCTTTTGGACTCTTTTTCAATATGGTCCTTATTTTAGCTTTTTTTTTCTTTTTTAAATTTACCCATTTGATTTTGTTATTTTTTTATTTTCGCCCTTTGACTATTTAGTCTCCAAGGAACATTGCGTTTAAGGGACAAGGGAATTATTGCCTAATTGATCCCTGTCCCTTTGCACGCATTTTATTTTGACCCTAATTTTTTTCTTTTAAATTTGGCCATTCAATTTTATTTAATTTTTAATTTGGTCCCTCCCCTTGCCAAAGGAAATGGCGCGTTTAGCAGGGTTTGGGATATTTTCCCAGTTAATCCCCATTCCTTTTTGCACGTTTCATTTTAATCCTTGATTCTGTTTTAATTATTTTATTATTTACAGTTTATCCATTTAACTTTATTTTAATTTCAATTAAGTCCTTTATTTAGTTTCAATGGATTTTTAGATCTTATTATTATTTGTTATTTATCTATCTATTATTATTGCCTTGCTTTTTTTTTTTTTATTTCTAAAACTCATGTTTATATTTGTACATATTATTATATTGCCATCTTATTTTATTTTATTTTATTTCCTTTTGTGTTATTTTATCATTCCTTTTATTTTTGGTATTTTTAAGTCGTGTCTTTTCAATCATATATTTTTCGTTTATTTTGTTTTACTTTACTTTATTTATTTATTTGGATTATGATATTATTATTAAAGAATACCCTTGTGTATTTATATTTTATCATTCCAATATTCTATTTATATAGTCATTTTATATTGATTCATCATCACTACATCATGCATTATGTTTAGAGATAATTAGTTGTTTTTATATGATACCCCAAATAAGATAAATATCCATCGTTTTAAATATTACACTTGTTATTTTTCAAAAAAAGAAAAATTTAAAAATAGTCAATGTTTCACATTTGGAGATTCAAGAAGTTGTACCTTAACTTACGGGGTTTCAATTTTCTCGTTGAACCTAAATGACCAAATATACTTTTAAAATCAAAATACATGAGATTTAATTAAATAATAAAAAAGTGAGCTTATTTTTTGAGATTTCAAAGTGTCGTATCTTAACTTACGGGATGTGATATTTTGTTACTTCGAGATAAGAGGACTTTTAACATATGTTTCGATTTATTCAAGCGATTTTTACTAAATATATATATATACATTAATACAAAGAGGGATCGTATTTTAAATATTTTTCTAATTTTCAACTTTCGACATTAAAACATTAATTGATCAATAAGGTATCAATTTTGGGCGTTACGAGAGTGTTAATCATTTCTCGTCCGTAACCGACTCTCGAACTCATTTCTTGAATTTTGTAAACCAAAACCGTTGTTTTAGTAAATCAGGCCATTTATCAAAAAAGATCAATTTACGAGGTGATTCAATCACATTTCATAAAAAAGGATAGATGGAGAGTTCCATTTTCATTTTTTTAAATATAAATAAAAAAGTCGATTTTAAAAATAGTTTCAACATTAGTAGCAAAAGAAAGAAAGAAATAAACAAATAAAACGGAAAGCTTTATCAAGTCATAAGATTAACCAATAAATGAGACAAAGCATGGGTTAATGCTGTTTATCTTCTATTTGTGGCTCTGAACAGATTTTGACAATGCATTGAACCTGTTCTAAAATTTCAGCCATGGTGTCTCAATTTATACCCCAAAAAAAACATCCATTCATTTAACATGCAAGAAATCCACCTCCATTGCCCTTTTGCAAAACACCATTATGAAGATTCACACACCCCTCCTACATTGTCTTTTTATGTGTCTATGATTAGATCTGGTCAAGTTGAATTTAGATAAGGCTGACCCTAAATTCGAATAATTATTTTTATTTTAATATTTATTTTATAATTAAATTTAAATAAAAAATAGTATTTCGAATTTAACTTAATTATTAATCATTTTGTTCATAAATTATTTTCAAGTATATTTGTCCTATATACTCCATTTGCAACAAAGAAATAAATAAAAAGGGTGATTGAGAGAAGCTTTTTTTTCTGATCCACAAAAACAAGTGCTTTGATACTTTTATTTATGTATGGATCTCAATTTTCATTACAATTCCCACCCATTGTTTTGATTTATATAAAAAAAAAACATGTTTGATTTTTTTTTTTTTTGTTTATTCTTATTTTACATCCTCCTATATTTACAATTGCTCCACTTTAATAAATTTAGGGTGGGTTTAGATGGGTGGTGGAGTGCAGTGTGGTACGTTTAGAGTATTTTTTGTTTCACACTACAGTATCTAATCTCATCACCATCATTTTTTTTTACATTAACCTCAAGTAAACACACCGCCCATTCAAATTTACCTTTAGTTGAATATGATGTGTGGATAAGTAAACCCAACATAACATGTAGTGAGAACATTTGAGATTAAAGTAAGTAAATTTATTTTAAAAATTTTAAATTATGTATTATCATTTAGTTTACTAATAGAAAATTCATTTTGAATTATACATTATCATTACATCAAATTTTAATATCTTAGTTGTGGGGAATGAAAACTTTACATTATTTATAAATCAAATATTTATATTATTATTTAAACATTTGATTGAGTTAGTGTCACAAGTCAATTAAGCATCAAATTTGTTAGGAAAATTACGATTATATTTTAAAAATCATATTATTCGAGGGTACTTTTTTTTTTAAACCGACTAATAAATGATTTGTATATGATAAGATTTAAACCATGTCGTTTGCATCAATAAAATCTTAAATATACCAATAAACAAAAGCTTTATTTTAATTTTGTTATGCATATTTTACGACCTTTGATAATGTTATTGATTGAGTTAGTATCACAAATTAATTTGACACCAACTCAAGATTGATAATGATATACAATTGTAGTGCATTTGCTATTTTTAATTTGATGCATATACATGTTTAAATTCCATTTTACTCACAATTTAATATTGTACATATTTTATGTGTTTATTATTAATTAGTTTCAAGCAATATATTCCATTATTTGTCTTATATTATTTTTAAACACACCTCTATGATCTAAATACGTAGTTTCCATACGCATAAATTTGTGATACAACTTTTAATGAATTTTAAATATATAACTAGGTGATTTTTCAATTATTTAGCTATTTATGAGTGCAATTATATATTTCATAATTATTAATATAGTTGTAACTTAATAAAAAAACATCCATATATAGCAGACAATAAGGAGATACGGGCCATCTCATTGTTGCATTTGATGGTCACTTAGCCACCAAAAACTAAAGCAATCATTCTTTAAATAGTATTGGAGGTGTGCATGTGCTTCTTCATGTGGATTCTCTTTTGATTTTTCCAAATATATATATATATATAAATAATTGAAGAAATTTTGATTTGTTTTAGTGGGGAAGATGGTTTAACAATACAAAAATATGTCGGGTTAGTTGTCCTACCATCAAATTATTTGATAATAATAATAATAATAATAATGTGTATGATATTTTATTCTATTTCATTAGATGGACACCATCATCATTGGATTACTATATGTTTATACATAAATATAGTAGTCACGAATCTCAAATATTAGACTAAGAAAAGAACATGAAAAATACTAAAAGGAAAGGAGTTTGAAGTATTGTCTTTGAGGGTTTTATGCCTAAAGGATAAGGACAGTTCCACTTTCATAACCAGTATTTACATGTCCATTGTTATACCCAATTGTTAAGTATATCTATATAGTGCCAACTCATTCAGCAAGCTGTTGATGGCTAAACCTTTCATTGGAGTAATTTTTAAATTTAAATCTCCATTTAACGATCATGAAATACTTAGATGACTGTATTTTGATTGTGACGGTTGATGTTGTTACATACGTACCAAGCCACCTTACGTTGTTACTATACTTGTGGAGGTTGATGCTGCTACATACTTGTGTCCTGCCAGATTTTGGACTCATATGTTTTAGCTATTTTTGTAACCCATGTGCCAAATGAATATTGATTCATCTTTCGAAAAATGTATATGGGACCAAAATGCATTTAGTGCTATACTAAAGGACTTGTACAATACTTTACCCAAAAGCTTAAACTATAGGAAAATTCTTATTATTCTATTTAAGTTTCAACCTTCTTCCATCGTGTAAACCAAATGAAGTATTAATAAATTCAAAAGTGGGTCTAAATGTAAAATTGAAGAAAATAAAATCTAAATATTATTAGGTAAAGAAATATAAAGGTGAAAACAATTGAATAATCAAGTAAAAAAAACTAAATACAATACGCTCAAATTCACATTCTTCAACATTAAAATAATGTTCATACTAATAGAATTAATCTTATCTTATTTTGATGAATAAAATAACAAAATAAAAGAAACATTGAGACAAAAATCCTTTTCTTTTATTATATAATAGAATTGTCGTTTACAATAATAAATTCAACAGTGCAAACAACACATCTATAATATAGGATGAACTCTGAAACACCTTTTTTTTCTTCTTTTTTTCCTTTCCACAAAGTCAAAAGCTTAAGTTATAATATTTTTATTTTAAGTTGCTGCAATGGAAGCAGTAGCTTCCATCGCTTTCATGGCTTCAAACCTTGGTTCCTTGGCCTGGAATTTCAGTCCTGCATACAGTTTCATGTAGTCTTCAAACACAAATTTGGGGTAAACCTGTTTGTTCTTTTCCTCAGCTTCTTTCTCCACCAACGCCGGCGCCGGATAGATGACAGCGTCGCTGCCGGGGTTGTAGAATGAAGCTAAAGACATCCGAGTTCCATCGGTTTGGGCTATGACTCGGTGCTCCACACTCTTGTACTTGCCATTTGTGATCACCTGCATAGTTTAACAATTCAGGGTTTTAAGTACTTTTTTTAGATTTGGCGATATTGAGTCCATTGATAATGATATGTACCTCGAGCTGATCACCGAGGTTGATGACGATGGAGTGGCGGAGCGGTGGAACATCGACCCACTCGCCGTCTTTAAGAAGCTGAAGGCCGCCGACGACGGGGTCTTGGAACAGCAAGATGATGCCACCTGCATCAGTATGGGCTCTGAGTCCCTTGATTTTGTCTGGGGTCGGACATGGTGGATAGTTGCTAACTTTGGTGCCAAAGGTTGGACCTTTTGCCCCATAAAACGCCTTTTTCAAATACCCTTTCTCTAATCCAATATTCTCACAAAACAAATCCAACAACTCCTCTGCTAGTTTCTCCAATTTCACTACAAATTCCTTCATCACTTTCCTGCATTATCATATCCGTTGGTAAGTTTGAAAACTTTCAATTTGGTCCCTGATCTATTATATAAATTATAAACAATACCTATATTCATCACTGAGATCTGGGATTTCAGACATGTTTGATTCAGGGAGATGGCGCAAGTAAAATGTACTTTCCCAATCCATATCCGTAACTTCAGCCTCAAGTCCTTCAAGAGCCTTCCTTGCTACCAGTTCTTTAAACCTTTGTTCCATACATTTCTTGTAATGTTCTTTTGTTAACCTCTCAACAGTGTCCATAAAATCATGTGGAATCCCATGGTTCATCACCTAAACATACACACACACACATCAGTACAATATTTACAAGAAAAATGCAGAGTAAACTAAAAACAGAGTATGAAGCTTTTTTCTTTTTCTTTTGGTACCTCAAAAAAGCCCCAGTTTTCACAGGCATCCTTGATTTGCTCCATGGTTCTTGATCTCTCATCACCATTAAGCTTCTCTAAGTTGATCACTGGGAAAGTAGCCATTTCTCTTACAAACCCTTTTTGGGGGTACCTAAAAGATGTTGTCTCAAAGTCTCCACTCGTTTTACTTTGGGTGTTTATGGAAAAAAAAAGGCTTGGACTTGTTGAATGCAATGTGGAAGAATGGTTGAAGGGTGTTATTTATAGAAGTTTCTAGCTAAGGTTCAAAGGGGTAAATTTCAAGTGAAGGTGTGAAAAAGTAATAGTAAACTGGACCCATTAATGTTAGGCTTCTTCTATTTCTAAAGTCGCTTTGCCTTGTTCAACTAGCTCTCCTCCCTATTCAATATGATTATATGATATAAATTTGGTAAAAATCAACGTCGATAATAATAATAAAATAATCATAAAATAATAAAAAATAAAATAAAAATATATCGATTTTAAGTGAAAATTATTTTAGAAAAAAGTTTATTAATATTAAAAAAATAATGATACAAAAAGAGTTTTAACTATATCTATTTAAGGGTTAAAAAACTCTATTTTAATCAAAGTCAATTATTATTTTATTTATTTTTTTACCTCTACAAATCCCTTATTACTGTTGGATTTATTTTTTCAACAAGCGACGGGCTATGCATCACATAAACTCTAACATATACGATATAAAAATAATAATATAAATATAATTTGTATTTATATATCGAAATTTTTTATTAATTTAAGTTAAAAGTAATACAAATATGTTAAATTTGTGTATAAGGTGTAGTCTTTTTTAGTGGGATTGAACCCAATTTTAGATGACTCATTTGAAATGTCCTTTTTTGTTAATGATAATTTTGACCAAAGACCAACATAAGGTTACCTTTTCGATAGTACCTAAAGGAAGTTGCTAAGCTCTTTCACGCCATTCCAATTTGGGACCATAGGGCCCTCAAATAAACACAAACCTTGGAGGTCCCTCCAATTTGGTAAAAGAAAAATAAAACTCATGTTTAATTCTTGCTTATTTATGACATAATTAGTAAATAAATAAAAAACTCATGTTTATTTCTTACATAATTAGTAAACAAATCCCCTAATTATTGTTGGGTTTGTGTTAAAACTTGCTATATGATTATAATAAAAATAACCCGACCCGAAATTCGACCTGGAGTCTAACCATTATTATATAATAAGATTCTATAGACATTTGAAAAGGGGGATCGACTTCTTTTTCTCTATTGTTGGACCAGAATCTCCTCCATCACCAGATCAATTGATCCAATGTATCAACAAAACTTTTGTAGAATTGGTGACATTTAAAAAGTAATTTTCAATTTAGATTATGAAGAAAACGATGAATCATGTTATCGAGGTTTTGATTATGTTAGTAAAAGTTGAGACGTTGAGATTAAGGGCGAAGCTAGAACTTTTGTTTAGAAGATCGAGATAAAATTATAAAATTTGGAGTGCAAAATGTTAAAAAAAAAATCTTAGGTTAAAGTATTAACTTTTCATAAGGGCCAAAAATATAATTATTCCATTTAATGAAAGGCTAAAAAAACTTAAATTTAATATTTTAATTTATGATCCGACCTAAAAGGCAAGTCCCCCATTTAACCAAGGGGCTAAGGGCTTGCCTGTCACTCTACCCACTCTCCTAATTGAGATCTTGCATTCCTAGATTTAAGTTATACTTGTAAAAATTATGTATCCAACAGATCATATCTGATCTTTTTAAGATTATATTTAAAACTACTCATAACCTCTCTTTAATTAATTTTTCTACTTTTGTCAAAGATAAGTGGAATCATGGGGGAAATATGACTGAATCTCTGAATAACTTCACCTTACATGTCAAAGATTGGAACAAGAAATTATATGGATTTTAGGTTCCCGTAAATGACAACTCATGAGATCGCTCAACAATATCTAGAAGGCTTTAGACCATTCTTATTCTAGATTCTTAGCCAGAAAAGAGAGGAAAATTCGGGATGACTTAGAGACTGTTCTTAACCATGAAGAGCTGCTTTGGCGTCAAAAGGCGATATGCGACTGGCTTCACCTAGGTGATAGGAACACTAAATTCTTCCACATCCGCCTAGAGAAGGAAATTCAACCGTATTACTAATTTATGTATTAGTAATGGAGAATGGTGCTCTGATCAGGATATTCTTAGATCTGAAGCGGTAAGGTTCCTTGAGAGTCTTTATGGTGAAGAACCTCAGGCTATGGGAGATTTACCTAATATTAGGTTCCCTAGTTTACAGGCTTCAAAGTCACGCTTTTGAAGGGAGAAGTTACTGTTGACGAGATCAAAAGGGCTTTGTTTGATATGGCACCGCTTAAAGCGCCAAGAAGTGACAGTTTCCATGCTCACTTCTTTCAAAGTCAGTGGGATATTCTCGGAAATGATATTTGCAACTAGGTGAAAGGAGTTTTTGCTGGGCAGCCGATTGACCAAGATTTGAACAACACTTTGATCATCTTAATTCCTAAAAAGGAATGCCCGGAGGACTTTAGTCAGTTTCGTCCTATAAGTTTATGTTCTGTTTTATATAAATTGGTTATGAAAGTGATTGCTAACAGTTTTAAGTTAGTTTTTCCTAATATCATTTCACAGGAACAGGTTGGATTCATAGCTGGTCAAAACATAGCAGATAATATCATTCTCGTACAAGAAGTCATCCATTCTATGCGCTGTAAAAGGAATAGGAAAAATTGGGTGGCTATCAAGTTCGATTTGGAGAAAGCCTATGATAGAGTCAATTGGGAGTTTATAAATGCTTCATTGGTGGCTGTTGGGGTGCCTGACTTTCTGCGAAAAATGATTATGTCGGCTATTTCCTCCTCTTCCATGCAAATTCTTTGGAATGGAGTTCCGACCCACAAATTTAAGCCAGCCAGAGGAATTCGTCAGGGATGCCCCTTTCGCCTTACTTGTTTGTGCTGTGTATGGATTGGTTGGGACATCTCATAAAGTCTAATATTGATGTGGGAATGTGGGAACCTGTAAAGTTGTCAAGATCGGGCCCTGCTATCTCCCATCTTTTCTTTGCCGACGACTTGGTTATTTTTTGTAAAGCTCATACTGATCAAGCCTGGTTACTGAAGAGCATCTTAGATTAGTTTTTTGAAGTTTCAGGTCACAAAGTCAGTACCAGGAAAAGTAATATCTATTTTTCTAAAGGTATTATTGATAGGGATCGTAAACAAATTATCAATTTATTTAGCTTTCAGGAAGTTCAAAACCTTGGCTTTTATTTAGGGGTCCCTCTCCTGCATAATAGGGTCACTAAAAGTACTTTCAGCTTTGTGGTGGACAATGTAAGGCGTAAGCTTAATAGTTGGTAAGCGAGGAAGCTTTCAATAGTGGGAAGGGTCACTTTGGCCAAATCAGTCCTCTTCTCCATTCTGAACTATTTTATGCAGTCAATGATGATACCGAAAGGAGTTTGTGCAGAGATAGAAAAAATTATCAGACGATTCATTTGGGGTGGAGTTGAAGGTCAATCAAAATTATCTTTAGTAGGATGAGATTTTATTTGCCAACCTTGTTCTCGAGGAGGGCTGGGCATCCGTCAGCTGAATGATCAGAATACGTCTTTCATTATGAAGATTGGATTCGGATTAGTCTCAAAGAGTAGTACTTTATGGGTTCGTGTTCTCAGGGCTAAATATGGTTGGAAAGAGCAAATCCATGATTCTATTAATAGGAGTCAATGCTCGCATCTTTGGCGGTCTCTTTCTAAAATATGGCCACTTCTTCGAGAACATCTGACATGGGCAATTGGAGATGGCACAAGAGTTCGATGCTGGAAGGATCCATGGATTCCAAGTATAGGCTCTCTTATTTCAACAAATCCATCTTTCTCTAACCTTGATTTGGATTGTGTTGTCAGGGATTTGGTTAATTCTGATGGGTGCTGAATTTGGAGTTACTTCGCGTATGGTTGTCGAAGTATGTGGTTAAGAAGATCATCAGTATCCCTCCTCCTCATCCGAATGCAGGATCGGACAATGTGATATGGGCTAAGTCGACAATAGGAGCGTTTTCAATTCGTAGTGCGTACTGGATTTTGAAAGAAAATACTTGGAGTCCTAAGGATGACAATTGGAAGCCTATCTGGAAATATCAAGGTCCTAAGAGAGTGAGGTTTTTTTTATGGCTTGCTTTCAAACAGAAACTTCTTACAAATACTGAACGTATGAGGAGGGGTATTGGTCAAAGCAATGCATGTGCATTATGTGGTTAGGGATTGCCCAGCAGCAAATGATGTGTGGATGCATGTGATCCCAAATCAACTAATGCACAGGTTCTTTTCTGACTCGTTCCAAATTTGGTTTTCAGCTAATCTTAGTTGCCATGAGAAATTACAGGATAATGGAACCACTTGGTCGAGCCTCTTTGGAGTGTTGGCTTGGCGAATCTGGAAGAATAGAAATCTTTTTATTTTTCAAAACATCTCTTAGTCAACAGTTGAAGTGGTAAAAGTCTCAATCAGCTGGGCTCGTCAATTTGAATTAAACCTTAGCGGATATAAGAGCCGTACAACTCAAACACATCATGCTAATATTCTCGAGAGCACATGGGTCATTCTGTCTACTGATGGTGCGGTGGCGAGACACAACGGGCATGCAGCTGCAGGAGGCATGGTGCGAAATAAAGACAGAAATTAGATTATGGGATTTGGGTATTTCTTAGGCGTGTGCTCACTATTTGAGGCTGAAGTTTGGAATATCCTTGATGGGATATTGTTGCTATTGAGCAAAGGATACATGAAGACTATAATTCAGACCGAAAACTTCGAAGTGGCCCAAGCTCTGACCGATACGGATATGGAAGAGCAAGGGATTACAGTGCTCAATAGGACAAAACGTATTATGAAGTCGGAAGGCCAATGGAAAATCATTCATATACCGAGGATCGGAATTTGGTGGCGGACCGGCTGGCTAAACTTAACTTGAACTGGACATCATCCTTACAGGTCTTTGAGGAAGCTCCTAAGGAGATTTTAGAGTTGCTTCAGGAAGATAAAGATAACATTACACTTATGTAATTGATGTTATCCATTTTTCTTTCACCAAAAAAAAAAAAACTCTAATATAAGAATATTTATATCAATGGAGTAAATTGATGATTTTATTGATAAAGTCGAATAAGTATAATTGATAACTTAGCCTCAATTTTAGAATAAGAACAGAAGTATTTGACTCATTATTGAGACTATTTATTTTATTTTAATTAAGATATAAGCACATGAAAGATATTATTTAGTGAAATAAATCATATTAGCATGGGTTTGCGGCCGCGTTAATGAAGAATAACTAACCTTTAATAATAATAAAATAAAGTTGAAAATTTGTTAAATCAAAATTATTTTATTCTTATTTATATTAATTTTAGAATGAATTAAAATCCAAAAGTGTTGGATCATTTATGGGAAAAATTAGACATGTTTTACACGTGGTGTAAAATTAACCACTAATTTTGGAAATTTTCAAATAAATCCTCATGTGTTTTCCATTGTACCAAATCAGTAAGCAAAACACTTGCAGATCGTATGCCAAGAAACATTTTCATTTAAAAACTCATTAAATTTTAACAGTGTTATTTAATTATATTGATTTTTTAAAGTAGATAAATAAATTTCATAATTAGACAAAAAAATTTAAATGAAAGTTTCAATTATTTTACCTAATTTTGATCGGGTAAATATCTCATATATACCAAAAATAAAGAAAAATTACGGAAATGTGCCAGATTGAAAAATAATTACGGGAAAATACCGTTTCCCCCAAAAACGTGTTCACGTCAGCGAGTTTTTTGGGAATGCAGAGCTAAAGCGCGCCCTTTAGGACGCGCTTTTGTCCACCTCAGCAAAAGCGCGTCCACGTAAGCGCGCTTTTGCTGAGGTGGACAAAAGCGTGTCATAAGGGGCGCGCTTTAGCCCTCCAACGGTCAAATCTCAACGACCAATTTTTTTTTAACAAAAAAAGTATAAAACCCCCTCTAACCATTTATTTTTTTCAAACTTCAATCCTTTCTCAATATTCTCTCAATTTTCTCTCAATTTTCTCTTAAAGTCCTTGAAATTTACGCTCAAATTTCTAAATAGTCCTTTACTATTTACTAAAAAGTCCTTTATAATTTTTTAATATATTTTTTTTGGAAAATTTTAAAATTTTTTATCGGATTACAATGGTCGGGGAATTTCGTCGCCTCGACAACAAGCACATCTCCGTCGAGCAAATGCAAATGGTAAGTTTTAATTTTAATTGTTTAATATTATTTAATTTTTTTTCAATTATGCAATTTTAATTAATTTTTAATTATATAATTTTTAAATAGTTTGTAGATCAGGTGTTGGAATATTATATTCGCAACATGCATGGTCCCCCATCGCCGTTGATCGAGACTTACTTGCGGGAAGCGGGTTTTTGGCACGTGGCCACGATAGGTAGGGGTTCAAGTTGGAGCCGCTTTTGATCGGTAGCGTTGATAGAGAGGTGGAGACCCGAGACGCACACTTTCCATCTCGCCATGCGAGAGTGTACCATCACTCTAGAAGATGTGCGATTCGATTAGGATTATCGGTGGGCAGTCGGTAGTCACCGAGTCCGCAACATCTACCGATTGGATGGCCGTATGCTACGAGCTTCGGGTGCCATTCGGATAGAATTCAAGGAGCTCGGATCGATATGGCACGTTTACGAGACGCATTCTCGAGCCGAACGAGGGTTCGATTGAAATATAAAGAATACGGTATGCTCGGGCATACATTCTTCGGATAATTAGAGGTTATCTGATGCCGGACCTCTCTAGAAACCTCGTCCACCTGAGATGGCTCCTGAAACTTATTGATTTCAGAGCAGCTGGTGAATTGAGTTGGGGGTCTGCCATGCTATCGAGGTTGTACCGGAGATGTGAAGGCGACGCGGCCAAGTAAAGCCAAAATCGGAGGTTGCCTATCACTCTGCAGCCATGAGCATGGTTTCGATTTCTATTTTTACGTCTTCGACTTCGACCAAACCATATTTATTCTTACTGATAACGAGGTAAATTTATTATTATATTTTATAATTATTTCGTAGATTTATAGTATAATTGCATGCTAAAAGTTTATTTAATTAGGTGGAACCATTCGGTGAGTCATGTTGGAATACCTAACTCGCTTGAGGATATACGGCTCCTATTGGACCAACAGTCGGAATCACAAGTAAGTTTTGAATTTTGTTATTATAATTTAGTATTTCTTATGTAGTCTCTAATATTATGTATATAACTAATATTTTGGTAATGTTAATATAGTTTCAATGGACACCGTACGAGGATCTGAAAATTGGTCAGTAATTCGGAGGAGTTCTTCCAAAATTCGAACAGTTGGCATGTGAAGGTCCTATTGATCACCTACGTGACCGTGGAGATGTACCAGTCAGATCGAGTTCTGCGGTAATTTGGATTTCGGCAACCGATCCCTGTGCCACCGGAGGTGCTCAATGATGAGCATAAAGTGGACTTACTGGCGGCCGCTGCGGATTGGCCAAGATTTTGGTCAGTCATATCGAGACGTGGAGAACCCAGATGACTTTTTACCATCCGGAACCGATCATTGTTCTGAGTTAGCATGCGTGCGAGTACATGCCATGATTTAGGATCCATGACAAGCCGTATCTATTATCGGAAGAAGAGAGGCGACGCAAATTCACGAGAGAAGAAACGTCAGCCCTTTAAATCCAAGGAGAAGGGTGAAGAGAGGCCATCAACAAGACCTACTACGATCCACCGGCCCAAGAATAATACGCCTACACAATCCCGCCCATCGATTCAAATTGACAACACCAACATCACAGCCTCCACTGTTTATGCCAAAGTACCTACCCTTATATGTATCCTCTTAACTCAGATATGTTTCATTTTCCCAGTCCCACCCTGAGTTGGAATACATAGCGGGTTCGAGTCCATTCTCGACTACTCCCTCTAGCTAGCCGATCGTGAGGCCGACATCGCATGTGGGATTAGAGGAGGGTCGTCGGGAGTAGTTCTTTCTACCAGCTCATTCGCAGACGGATGCGATCACCCGCCGTGGTTTATGCAAACACCTCCGGTCATTATTTTATCAAGGTGGGTCATCATCGCAACACCTGAACCGGATCCACCGCGGAGGAACCCAATTCCGCCCGAGGTTCCACGACCTCATTGGAAGCTAGAAGAAGGAGGAATCCAGCGAATCGCTTGACCGCCCCTGTGTACTGGTTCCCACTAGAGTGTCCATGGTCGGCCACCGCCCAGGCCCGCCTAAATGTGGGAGGTTTGGACAAAATATAGGCCCAAAAATGGCTTGGGCAAAAGAGGCCTAAACCCTAATTTAGTTTTGTAATTTTATTTTTTTTGTTATATTTAGTTTTTTGATTATTTTTAAATAAAATTTGTATTTGATTTATTATTTTTAAATGTATTTGATTTATTATATTTTTATTTATTTTTTGTTTTAATATTTATTTTATTTTTAAAATATTAAATTTATTATATTTTAGAATAAAATAAAAATTTATACTAGAAATGGTTTTTTTGAATTTTTTTAGTTTTGTAATTTAATTTTTTTATATTTAATAAAATTTGAGTTTAATTTTTTTTTTTTTGTAATTTAATTTTTTAATTTAATTTTAATATCTTTGATAAGATAGAAATGGTTTAATTTTTTTGTAATTTAATTTTTTATATTTAATAAAATTTGAGTTTAATTTTATTTATTTTGTAATTTAATTTTTTAATTTAATTTTAATATCTTTGATGAGATAGAAATGGTTTAATTTTTTTTTTGTAATTTAATTTTTTATTTAATAAAATTTGAGTTTAATTTTATTTCTTTTGTAATTTAATTTTTTATTTTAATTTTAATATCTTTGATAAGATAGAAATGGTTTAATTTCTTTTTTTGTAATTTAAATTTTTTATTTAATAAAATTTGAGTTTAATTATATTTCTTTTGTAATTTAATTTTTTATTTTAATTTTAATATCTTTAATAAGATAGAAATGGTTTAATTTCTTTTTTTTTGTAATTTAATTTTTTATATTTAATAAAATTTGAGTTTAATTTTATTTCTTTTGTAATTTAATTTTTTATTTTAATTTTAATATCTTTGATAAGATAGAAATGGTTTAATTTCTTTTTTTGTAATTTAATTTTTTATTTAATAAAATTTGAGTTTAATTTTATTTCTTTTGTAATTTAATTTTTTATTTTAATTTTAATATCTTTGATAAGATAGAAATGGTTTAATTTCTTTTTTTGTAATTTAATTTTTTATTTAATAAAATTTGAGTTTAATTTTATTTCTTTTGTAATTTAATTTTTTATTTTAATTTTAATATCTTTGATAAGATAGAAATGGTTTAATTTCTTTTTTTGTAATTTAATTTTTTATATTTAATAAAATTTGAGTTTAATTTTATTTCTTTTGTATTTTAATTTTTTATTTTAATTTTAATATCTTTGATAAGATAGAAATGGTTTAATTTCTTTTTTTGTAATTAATTTTTTATATTTAATAAAATTTGAGTTTAATTTTATTTCTTTTGTATTTTAATTTTTTATTTTAATTTTAATATCTTTGATAAGATAGAAATGGTTTAATTTTTTTGTAATTTTGTAATTTAATTTTAATAACTTGAATAAAATAAAAGCTCTTGTACAAAAGTTTACTGCTTTTCCTCCAAAAAATAGAAATTACATAGCCACCAAGAGACAAAAAGCTAAGAACACGGTTAACTATTTCGATTTGGACACGAGCGAGATGTATGGCGGGTTCCTATACCATCCAAGACAAATGACTTTGGTTGCTCGTTTCTGGATATCCATATTGTTGCGTATTCTAGTCGAACAAGGTCGACCTTTTGGTTTCTTCTCAATTGTCTATCCGGCAACACTTATACTGGTGCAAGCGATACCGACTGACCACTTACGTTCATCCGGGATGGTGGAATACGTGTCTCCACATGTTGTATATGTTTTCTAATTTGTACACTTCACGACATAGTTCATGGGATCAAGACGGAGATTACGACAAGCCGCAAGTACATGAGCACATGGGTAACGGTGAATCAAATATCCCACGATCGCGAGTCATATTTGTCAAGTGTACACGATAATGCCCGCCAACAATACCTTGGATCGGTCATCAAACTCCATGACACGAAACCATAGGTCGTCGCGGTCGTGACACACTTGTGTGCATGGTGTTCGTCGTGCCTTCCCACGGTTTATTTCTTGCAAGACCTTCGGCTCCATACATGGCCTCCTTGCATCGCCTCTATAACTCATTTTTCTTCTTGAAAATAGTACCGCTAAACGAAAATATGTCTCCGCACAACCAATATAATCGGCGGATGACGGGTTCTTTTTAGAATGAATTTATGCATTAGGCGGGATTGTGGTCATATGACCATATCGTAGGTCAGCAATCATATGCTTTGTCCACTATTCGAAAGGAATATTACATGTAGTTTGCGCCTTGGCGTTATCTGAGCGCAAATTGGCCAGCATCTCTTGAAAACGATCTTTATTGATCTCGTACCCTGCCAAAATACGTTGATAGCGAATATTACATACCACTCTTCAATTGAGAATAAATTGAATATTACAAACGAAATTATATTAATAGATATTTCATACCCATATCGGTCACTTGTTGTTTCTGTCTTTTAGATCGATGTTACCCATAGTAGTTGGATGAAACATGCCTCAGGCAATATCGATGGTATGTGCGATGCCACATGTTTCCTTAGCGTTCTATTGCAGCAAGTATTCCAAGGCCCCGATCCGATATAAAGCATATGTCAGGTTGGGGACAGACATGCCTCCTTAACCTAGATAGAAAGATGTCCCAGTCATCAGCTGACTCCCCCGGTGTTATTGTGAACGCAATTAAAAGGATTCTCCCACAGACGTCTTGTGCCAAAGCTAGCAATAGCCGATGCGTATATCTACCATACATAAAGGTACCGTCAATTTGTACCAATGGCTTGCAGTATGTAAAAACATCTCAGTATTGCTTAAATGTCCAGAACAGACGCTTGAACACTGCGCATCCACGGAGCAGATGATCATTGTAGTACGCCGGTTCCGTTTCAAGGTCCGTCTTTGCTGGGACATATCCTCCAAAGACTGACACCACCGCCACACTTTATTATATGAAGTGTCCCACCGACCATGCAACTTTTCTAACGTCTTCTACTTGGCTATCCAAGCCTTTCTGTAAGAGGGCGTGTACCCCAATTGGCTACGAATATTGCCAATTAATGCCGGCACCGTAGTCTTGGGATCGGCCTTCACCGTCGGGATTATTAAGTCAGCCAACATATCTGAATCCATCATCGGATGATCTTATGTTACACTTGTCATCGAAGTACGTTAAATAATGCAACATTACATAATATTAGTGTTATTTGAAATCATTGAACACATAATGGTACTGTACCGACAAGACATGTATGTGGACCTTTGTACTTTTTGACCTCCCACAACCATGTCTTTTTCCTCAACGAAGCCATGATTTTCCATGAACTTGTGTCGTCTTGCACTGCACACTTCGCCTCGTACTTATCGAGCCTAAATTTAACCACATTATAGTTAACCCCGTTCCTGATGTTGTATTGTTTCAATGCAGCAAGAAAAGTATTCTTGTTGGAAAACTGGTTACCAACTTCTAATTGGTCTGCATTCAATGAAGAATTTGTACGGTCACGCGTCCGGTGTGGTAGTTCAGGAAACTCCATTGCATGTGGGCTGGAGGTGAGTACACCCTGATTAGCGGATCTTCTTCTTCTTCATCTGAACCACCCTCAACGTCTTCAGGTACAATTAGAACGGCTCCGGTTGAAAAATAATCCAACTTCGCGATCGTCGGCCCTGGCTCCCGAGGTGGATCCAAATTGGATTCATCGTCGACCCTCCATAACTCGCAACAAATGAAGGCCCTCGCGGTGGATGTCATCGGAGTACATCATCCTCCTTAAACATCTTTCGAAAGATCTCAATCATATGTGGATTGCCAACCACTAGAAGTTGCTGACGTCCCCTAATACGTATTTCTATCATCGGACGTCGAAAGACGGATATGCATGTCTCATCCACCAACCGAATGTCGTGCAGGGGTTATATTTTCCATACTACCACCGCACACGGGCACTTTTGTGTTTTGCCTCCCACTTACAAAGTATCGGCTTGGGGTCGTGTATTCCCTTCGAACGGCAGTAGATGTTGAGGTCGCAGAAAGATCACTTAGAGATGAAAATTCTACATATAACTCGAGACAGGGCGACCCACTGGCAAGATGAGTCTCCACCATTGCCTCAAGGCTCCGAGGACCTTTGATGTCGAATGAGTCATATCTCACCGGATCAACCGAAGCGCAAAATCTATACTTAATAGACTGAACTTTCATTGGCATTGTTCCGAATATTTTACGCCTAATTCTTTTGCAAAGTTCTACCAAATTGACGTTCCGATTAAAACTCAGTCGCGCTATATTTTTCGATAAGAAAATAACACCATTTTCGATGTCACGAACTTCACCGTCGTAGTAAATAACAGCATTAATACGTTCACTCATTTTTTGTTTTTTTTTCTTTTGCCTGAATTTGCCTTCTGCCAATTGAGAATGAAATTTGGTGATTTATAACCTAAGTTCTTTGGAGACCATCAGAGCAAAAGAAGCGTCCACGTGGAGCTCTTTTCAGTACTCTCCGACAAAGGCACCTCTTTGGAAGCATTTTTGGCCACTATTTGTTCAGAAACGTCTCCTTAAAATTATTTTGCCGGAGACCATCAGAGCAAAAGAGCGTCCACGTGGAGCTCTTTTTGGTACTCCTATTGATGTGGTGACAAGCACCACCTCACGGAAGCGTTTTGGCCATTGTTTGTTGAAATGTCTCTCAAAATTATTTTGCCGAGACTACCGCTCAAAAATTCAATTAATTTTTCATGGGGGTGGAGGCAAAAACGCCCACGTCAAGCGCGTTTCTTGGTTATTCGAGCTAAAGAAGCCCCATAAGCGCGCTTTTGTCCACCTCAACAAAAGTGCGCTTACGTGGGGCGCTTTTGTGAGTGGACAAAAGCGCGTCTTAAGGGCGCGCTTTAGCTCAGATCCCCAAAAACGCTACCGACGTGGACGCGTTTTTGGGAAAACGATACTTTCTCGTAAATATTTTTCAAACTGGCATATTTTCGTAATTTTTTTATTTTGACATATATAGATATTTACCCAATTTTGATCTCTATTTTGTCCTCTAATAATAACTGGTTTACTTTTAAAAAAATTATATACATTTAAAAAAAGATTTATATATAAAATTAATTTAATTTTAACTTTTTGACGTGGAAAAGGGTAAACTCATGGTACTACCATCAAACCGCGTGAGGATCTGATTTTCACCTGCAATTGCTGGATGATTGGGACTTTGATGTGAGTTAATTTAACATGCTTGTCGCCTTGCCGGAATCAAATTCAACTAGTTAATTAAATCTTTCGAATAATTATTTCATAAAATTGAAAAAATAATTAGTTTACGGGTATAGCATTTGTTGTAACGTCAGTTAAAAATAATAAATAAGTTTAGACATAATGGTTTTACATTTGAGAACGTAAAAGCTTTGTCTAGGAAATTATTTTATTTAACAATCGTCTAAATTATTTATTGACTTAAACTTAATTTATCATTACATAAAAATAATTGTGATCCCAATATTAACTATAATTATCACAAATTACTCACTCAAATATTTCATAATACAATTAATAAACTTTTCAAAAACACATAAAAGAATGTCATAAAATAACCACACACAAAAAACACGACAAAATTGTCGACAAAGATACTCTAAAACTACTTTTTGATGTGCGGCACAAAACAACCTATTTATAGACGAGAATGATTGAATGAAACAGTGACGCCACGTCATCTGTATCAATTTTCAATAGATTTATGCTACATCAATATTTTTATCCTGAATTACAACATTTTATCTTGAATTTCAGGATTTTAATTTGGATTTAATTTTTTTAGGATAAAATTACTGAAATTCATGATAAAAATGCTGATGTGGCATAAATCTATTGGAAAGGGATATAGATGACGTAACGTCACTGTTTCATTCAATCATTTCCCATTTATAGACCTTCATAAATTAGGAGGATTTTGATAGGCTTTAAACTCTCATTTAAAAACTGAAATTATTCTATTACTTATTCTATTAATTATCTCGAGTATTTATCACATAGAGGCCTTCATAAACCAATCTTCTAATTTCTCCAAAACTCTCTTAAATAAATTTGATGTTTATCTCTAAAAAATAACATTTTAATAATAAGACTTTCATGCTTATCCAATTACCTCAAGCAATTTGGTTGGAAGTCTTTGCATCCTAGTTGATTCATACTTTTAGTTTTGTCAAATATATCACATTCAAGTCTTCCGAATTCACTACAAACGAAATATATTCAAGGCCCAAATAGAGAAACAATTATAATAAGATATGAAACGAGTGACAGCAGCTTTCCCGACAATAATAAATAAAAATCAATTGTCCCAATAAAAACAAGTTAAATTAATTAAAAAATCATTTCAGTTCAGATCGAAACTAATTTGAATATTTAATTTTCTTCTTATATTTTATAAAAGAATGCTAATGTTTGCATTATTTACTTGTGTGTGTTTTCTAATTTGTTATGAACTTTCTAGAGAAATTTTTATTTTATCACTATTAAATGATCTAATTTATAATAAATTTTTAATTAAAATTGAACTTATTTATTATTATTATCAAAACCAAAGTTCAGTTTGATGAACTTTTATTTTATTTTTAAGTTTGTACTACTTCGTAAATATAATACAAATATATATTAGAGCAACTAAAATATTTAAATTTATAATGAAACGCACATAACGAAATTAGAGACTCGCACGTTATAATTTTACATAATAAAACTCAAATACAAGTGATTAGAAATTGAAGTCTCTACTTTAACCCATATTGATAAAGCAATAAATGTTTAATTAAATGTTACTATTTAGATAAAAATTATTTTTAAAGGATAAATATTAAAATTATACATTAATTTTGATTTAATGTACAATATTATATATGAAGTTTGATTTTATGTGTTTTATACATGAAATTTTAATTTGATCTAATTTTCACAAATCATTAATAAAATTATCAAATTAGCGTCATTTTACGTCGATATTTTGTATACACAAATAATTTTATTAATCCAATATGAAAATAAATATATATTATCATTTCTTTAAATATCTATGGTTGAATCAAAATCAGAATTTCATGAATATATATAAATCACAATTTAAGTTTCATATGTATAATTACATCAAATCAAAATTTGTGTATCAAATCGCATTAAATTGAAATTCATATATAAATTTGTTAATTATTTTTAATTGGATATGTAATTATGGTAAAAGAGTAATATTCTTATCGAGTTGTAAATTAAGGAATTCGCCTTAGCCAGCTTTCTTTAAATAGAAAATATTTAGGTTGTTTTGGTTTTAGAATTTTTTATTTTTATATATTTTTGAAAAATCAAAGAACACATTTGTAAGTTTTGTTTTCATGTGATTTGGTTATACTGAGAAATAAAATAAAAAAATATTATATTTATATGAATCGAATCAATAATAGGTTTGATGTTAACTACTGAATATAAAAATAACATTTTTACGTTTCTATAGATTTGAATAAGAGTCAATCCATTTAAAGTAGTCTTTTAACGAAAACCTTGAAAACCTTTAGTATATTTTATAATTGTAATAATCTTTAAAAATTATAAAACTTACTTTTTCATTGACGAATCCGTTTCAACTTGATTCAAAATTTCAAAGGATTTATAGAAACTTAAGTAAGATCATATAATTCTAAGATAAAATTCAAATTATGTAGAATGTAATATATAAAATTTGATTTGATACAATTATACATATGAAATTTTAATTTTAATTTAATTATACATATTTAAAAAATAAATATATTAATTATTTATGTTAATAAATATAATTATTTGAATATATAATATATAAATGAAAAATACTACTATATCAATAATTATATAACTTTAATTTTTATATTAAAATAATATAACAATTCATGTCCTTCCTTTTTATTAGGGCTAAGTAAAGAAATCAAGAAAATCAAAAATCGATTCGAACTAATGTATACAATTTTGTTCAATTTAGGTTTTGTATTGTTTGATTTGGTTTTGGGTTGGTGTTATCACCCAAATCGCACAATTTGGTACAGGTTCAGTTTTTTCACATGGAACCCATTTTTATCCAAATCAAACTGGATGAAAAAAATTATGTTTAAAGGAATAGTCTGAATAAAATAATAATTTATTAAACTTTATAATATTTTATATATAAAAGAAATAACTTTTAACCTTATAAATATATAAATGAATCCAAAACATGTATTATTAGGGGCGTAGTTAGGGAGCTGGCATGGGCCCGCCTCCCCTAAAATATAAAATTATAATTTTAGCCCTTAGAATTTTTTAAAATTTTTAAATTAGTAAAGATAAAATTATATTTTGGCCCCCCTAAAATTATAAAAATTCGATTTAATCTTTTATAAATTATAAAAATATAAAGTATAAAAAAAATAAAATTTTATCCGGCCCCCCTAAAAAATTCTTCTGACTTCGCCCCTGTATATTATGATTGTTGTGAAAAAAATCAAGAACCATAATATTAGATTTTTTTAACCCTAAAACAAGGTGATTTTTTTTTTTACAAAATCCAAAATAAGTAAAAACCGTCTAGCAATTATCAGTTTCAAATATTTCGATTTTTACTTTATATAATTTTGAAAATCGAATAAAACGATTCAATTCAATTTTTGTCCAAAATCTAAAGTGAATACACTCCTACCTTTATTTCTATGTTTGATAGGGGTTTGGTTTATGTATTAAAGATTTCAAAGCTGTCACACTCAAATTCGGTGCATAAATGTTAATATAACATAATATAATATCTATGTCTCAATTTGTTATTTATTTTATGAGTCCAAGTAGAGAACATAAAATTAATTAACTTTTTATAATAATAAATACGTTAAATATAAGAGAATTTTCGAATTATAATACATTAAATTTTATGTAAAGAGATAATATTTTGAATATTAATCTAAAAGCAAGAATACATTTACAAATAATTTTCTTAATTTTCAACATAAATTTACAAATAGTCAAATATAAAGGTGAGACTGGTTGAATCTTAATTCGATTGGTATGAATATTATTGTCAATGTAGGAAGACAGTAGGTTCGAATGCACTGAAGCGCATTATACTTCTATATATGAGTTGGGAAGAAGTCATAAATAGTTTTAGACATTATGTCCAAAAAAGAATAAATACGATTAAAAGTTATAATAAAACTGTTGTTATAAAATATCCTATATTCATTTATATATTTTAATAAAATAAGGGGTCGATTTTGATGGTATAAAGTTTTGGAGACAAAATAAGGATCAAAGTAGGGGACCGGAACGTACTTTGAAAAATAAATAATAAAATGGTATTAATGGTTTGGTGGAAGCTATGCTGCCACTTGTTTCTCTAATATCTTATTTCATTTATTTCTTTTTTGCTCCTTTGATCCTCCAAATTATCACATCTTTAAATATCTACATTTATTAAAAATAGATAAACCTGATTCAATTAGTCCATGTTTGTTTGTGGATCAACCGGTGCAGCCAAAAATTTTATATTAGAAAGTCAAGAAGTGACTTGTAAATTTTTGGGGGCCAAACAAATTCTATCAATTTATTAGTTATAATTTTAAAATTTTTAATGGCCTAAAAGTTAATTTTACCAAATCAAACCCTCGGTGCCCCCAATGCAGTGTGTAACACCTTAAGTGGCCCCAAGCCACTCCGCCCACCTGCCTTTCATGTCAAAAAGCCTCCTTATTTAATTATAAGGCCTTCCTAGGCCTAACGCCCAAAAAGCCCACAAGGAAAAATATTTCCTCCTTATATCTCCCATGGATCGAACCCAAGACCTCCCTTACCAACCACACGCTACCAGCCACTGCACCAGAACCATTCTTGTGTCATAATTCGCCCAAATTTTATTTAAGCCCTAACTTCACCTAGCTCCCTCCTTTAAAACACTTAGGAAGAATTTTTTTTTTAAATCTGGGTCAAGCCTAGCTCGGGTTATTTTTTTTTTTTACCCTAAAACATGCCAAATAAAATCATACTCTTTATTTCTTCAAACACACAAGGGAAATTAATTAAATTTTTAACAACCCCTAATTTAGGGTGTTACAATTCTACCCCCTTAAAAATAATTTCGTCCTCGAAATTACTTACTATCGTTCATCCGTATAGTCTAACTCACTACACTACGCTATTGTCACAAGACTTTGATCTTAATAAAACTATCATATCTAACGATTGCGATTTAATCTGATTAAGAAGTTTTATGTATTTTAAAAAAAAAAATTTTGTTTCACTGATTATCCGCGAAGGAATTTTATGATAAGAGTTTTAAGGGTGGTTCTTTCGTAAACATACAAACACACAGTTTTCCATTCATTCATCCAAAGAGACATTGTTGATTTCATGGTGATTGTTTTTCCACTACCCGGGGGTATTTTCGTAATTTGTCATACAGAGGTATTTTTGTAATTTTTTAGAAATACAGGTTCTCGGATGATTTTATCAAAAATTATTTTAAAACTCTTAATTTCCCGGGGTATTTTGAAAAATTTTGAAGTTCGGGGGTCTTTCGGTGATTTTAAAACTCAGGGGCATTTTGGTAATTTTCCACAAATCAGGGTAAATTTGTAAAATTTGATAAATCAGGGATGTTTCAAAAGTTGTAAAACTTTGAGGGCTCTTTTTGGATAATTGCACTTTCCAAAATAGTGATGTTGCAAAATTTTGAAAGTCAGGGGTATTCTGGTAATTTTGTAGGTTAGGGGCAATTTTGTAATTTTACAAAATCATGATGTTTTTGATATTTTGCAAAGCAAGGTTTTTGGGCACTTTTCATGTGATGAAATTTTTGATTAAAACCGTGGGTATTTTGGAAATTTCATGATTCAAGGGCGTTTTCGTAATTTTACCCCTAAGGGTATTTTTGTAATTTCTCACATTCAGGGCATTTCCACCAAAAATGATTTCCAAAAATTTAATTCTAAGTGATTTCACAAAAGGACGATATTTTGAAAATTTTCTATTTAAAATTTTTTTCATACATAAGGTATTTTGGTAGTTTACAAGCCAGGGGTATTTTGGTCATTTTTTCTTTTTTTTTTAAAAACTAAAGTTTTAATTTATTTCAAAAATAAAACGGCTAATCCCTTTCGGGTTTTAGTTATCAAGTTTAGCCTGTGAGCTCGTCGTCTCAGCTAGGATGAACCGTTACTACGCACCAGGTAGGATTCGAGTGAGTAGGAGGTGAGTCACGAGGACTGCTTAAATACCAAGCCCCCACCGAATCCAATCCTAGACATGCGTATTACGATTGCCACATCTTTTGCTTAGTGACAACTCACAGGGTTTGTTTAGAAAATTATTAAGTCTTATGCATAGTTGAGGTATGCTAGCCCTAGGGTTCAATAATTTCTATTCTAATAGTCTACGTTCCCATTTTACCCTTCTACCCCTTACCAAAAGAATTCACAAAGAAATTGAATAGAAGGACTTACCTGGGCGGATAGGTGCCGGAGACTCGGTGCCATGCTGTTCAAACCACTTTCCAAAACATTTCAATAAGGCCTACTAACAAAAACCAAACATTTTGGGCCTTGGGCCCCCCCACAGCCGAGTTTTGAATTGGGCTCTGATACCAATTTTGTAACACCCTTAAGTGGCGCCCCAAGCCACTCCGCCCACCTACCTTTCATGTCAAAAAGCCTCCTTATTTAATTATAAGGCCTTCCTAGGCCTAACGCCCAAAAAGCCCACAAGGAAAAATATTTCCTCCTTGTATCTCCCATGGATCGAACCCAAGACCTCCCTTGCCAACCACACGCTACCAGCCACTGCACCAGAACCATTCTTGTGTCATAATTCGCCCAAATTTTATTTAAGCCCTAACTTCACCTAGCTCCTCCTTTAAAACACTTAGGAAGAATTTTTTTTTAAAATCAGGTCGTGCCTAGCTCAAGGTTATTTTTTTTTTGACCCTAAAACATGCCAAATAAAATCATACTCTTTATTTCTTCAAGCACACAAGGGAAATTAATTAAATTTTTAACAACCCCTAATTTAGGGTGTTACACAGTGTTAATGTCATTTATTTGAATAATGGTACAAAAGTAATGAATAATACAGTTGAAAAGTTACTTCTGGCAGCAGCGTATCCAGGGGCGGGAAGTGTCACCCTCCCTAAAATAAAAAAATTTATTTATGTCTTTTTTTTTAAAATTTTAAAATAATAAAAATAAATACTTTAACCTCACCTAAAAAAATATTGGTTTTGCGGCTGACATTTACTTTGAGACAAAATCATCTTCTTCTTTTTTTCATTTGTTATTATTGATTTATTATTTTATGCAATATTTTTATTTACAAAATCATAATAAAATATTTAATTTTAATTATTTTACCTTAAAAATAGAAAGATAATGTATTTCAACAGTAATTGAACCCCAATCAAACTATTATAGAGTGAATGTGATGAACTATTTGATTGATATAAGTCTAAATATATTATAGATATCATGTGAAACAGCATTATTTTTTTGGGTAACATGTGAAAAGACATTAGGGCGTAAAGGATGGACCATTTTCGTTTGTTCATATATAGTTGTCCTAATTTTTTCTCCCCAACTATTTATGTGTATATAGTTAGGAAGAAGAAATTAAGTTTTAGAGTATAGACTTTTTGACAATAGAACATGCTCCCTCGTGCGCTTTAAAAGCTAAACCCACTACTTGTTTTCCCCTCATTTTTAGGACCATTTTATAAACTACTTATCATTTTACTTTATTTGGATTTATATGGAATTTTTACAAATATTTTAAAAATAAATTATTTAAATAACATAGTTATTTTAATTATTTTCGGGATGATCAAGTTTGGAGATAGATTCGAGTGTTTTTAAAGTTTCTACGAGATAAAAGTAAGTTAAGGGGTGTTCGAGTTTGTGCTTAGGAATACTTTTTGATGCTTAAAGTAGTTTAATGTCTTAATAATGAAGAAAGTAAGAGATATGAGATTGAAAATAATGAAGATGCGAGGATAGATACGAGAGACCCCACATGGAAAGATAATGCTTGGTCACCAAGGCTACTCCATTATTAGGTATATTTGTCAATGGTTTGATAATTGTATATATTGATTGCCGCAATTAATGTTTTTTAAAAGCTTGTTTAACGGTTTAGTTTTTAAAATATACATGTTTTGTCACTTTGATACTTAATTTTTTTTATCCATTTTGATGCCCAAAGTATTCTTTTGTTATGGTTTTTAGTCAAAATAAAAATAAAATAAAAATTTCAACTAATTAAAGAATGCAAAATAGTTACTTTTATATTTTCATAAAAATATTACTTAAATCCTTTTTACTTAAAACATATATTTATTACAATTTAATTTAATTAATAAAAAATATTTTCTCATGTTCTCTCTTCCTCTCTATCCTCTTTCATCTTCTTATCCGCTGCATCTTTCTTCTCAATACAAATAATCATGGCTAAAGTCTTCCTCTTCATTACCACATGTATATTCATATCATTACTATCATCACTACACACCAAAAATCAAAAATAGGAAAGGCATAAAAGATTATCAATCTGAATTTTGTCCAAAGCAAGATTGAATTTTTTTGGGATTGTTTGCTTGATCTAAACGGCCAAATCAAGTGGTTTCGAGAACTTTGATGCTTTAAGTTTGAATTTTATCATGTGTAAATATTATGTGCGTGTTATTTTTCATATTTATTTTAAGTTTAATTAAGTCTCATCATGCGTAGACTCTATCTATATTTATTTTGATCTAGATCTATACATATTTCAATTTTTACGTTGAAAAAGATAGGTTTCATGAGTATGAAAAATTATTAACAAACACAATTAAGCAACAGCCATGGGCCATTATATTTACTTTTAGTGAAGAAGAAAATGACTTGTTGAAGGTATGTTGGGTCAATTTGGATAAATTTGAGTCTACTCCTAACATGGCACCATACTACCATACTAGTGAGATGGGAACAAATCAATCTCAATAATTTTTCTATTCCTATATAATGTTACCATTTAGTTTTCAAAACATTTTTGCATTCTTTGTATACATTCAATTATTTGCTTACGTTATATTAATGTCATGTTGTCAATTTTGCTTCAGATGGTCCCTTTTATTGGCCTATTCATTAAGACACCTCCCTCTCGGCTTGGTCAGCTCAACTTCTTTCTTATCTCTTCCTTTTTTTCCTTTATGTCTTTCCATTGATTTGCTACACAAGAAATTGATACATTTCCATTACATTTATTACATTTTCATAAAAAGAATCTAAATCTTAGTGTTTGCTATATAATATTTTTAGGTCATGAAATTCATATATTTGTTCTTCTAGATCTTGATCATATCTGTGCTCTTTTTGATGCAATTGCCTAGCTAGAACTACCTACAGTCCCTCCCCAATCCATAAATAAGAGGATAATGCGCTTCAACACACTCAAACCCACGTCCTCCTGCATTAGTAACAATATCCATGTCAATTGAGCTAAAACTCAATTGGCATAGAGTATATTTTTTTAATATTCAAGTAATTTTTTAATAGAAATAAAATTGTGTATAAATGTACAAAATTGGGTTTCCATTTTTCAACCAAAATTAAGTGCTTGTGTAGTTGAATTGCCACTATTGTAAGCTAATACTAACTAAAGCCCATTGTGTTGGTAGTGCTAAGCCTAGACTTAAAGCCTTTACTGCCTTCCATTAGTCATGCAACGCTTCAGGGCCCTTAAACAAAACAATCTAAAATTCCAACATTTTTCAAATGAATTTCTTTTAGAGGTCTCTGTAATCTTATGGAATTTAAATTTTAGTTTTTGAAATTTTTAATTATTTCATCCAATTTTGTAATTATAAAAGGTAGAACAATTCTTTTAACTCTAAATAGTTACAATTTTTATCAGTTCAATCCTTACTCCTCAAAACTACATAATATCATAAAAAAAGTTAAAAGTTTTCTATGTTTTCAATAAAAATCCTAAAAATATTTTTTTATAAATATTATCTAAAGAGTAAGTCTAAAATTAACAAAATTGTAGACATTGAGGGATAAAAAATTATTATATTTTTTTATAAATGCAAAATTAAACAAAAATCAAATTTTAAATAAAAAATACAGGGACTCAATATTAATGTACAAGGATTAAATTTTAAATTTCAAAAAGTACACGAACTTTTGAAAGATTCAAACCTTCTCTTTTTCATAAAAATAATTTTAAAATTTTTAAAAAGATAATGGCAAGAATGACCCATGTACTTTATCAAATATTCTAATTTGGTATATCTATTTTCAAAATGTTTACTTTAGTACCTAAAATTAAATTCTATCTATCAATGTGGTATCTCACATTAGCAATGCTAAAATTTGAAATATCTAAATACGTGGACCAATAATAGGATGCCATGAGGCATAATTTGTCAACAAATATTATTCTACTCATCAATTTTAGGGTCCAAAATATAATTATACTAAATGTATTTTAAATTATAATGACATGTTCAATTTTCAATATTAACTAGAATTTGGTATATTGACAGTGCATTTTTTTATTCCACAAGCAATTTTAAAAAATTATCATGTGTCTCTTTTTTAAAATATTTTACTATACGCCTATAGAACACTTGTCAACCCCTGACCTTACTTGATATAATTCACTTAACATTAAAATTAAAAAATAACTCACCATTAAAAAAAACTTATGTAGACAAATTTTGAAAAAAAAATAAAAGAAGAAACTCGAGTTTAGACAAATAATTTAAAATTTTTGAGCGATGAAAGGTTGGGATTAATGATAAATTGATGTTCAATTAGTGCTAGAGGAGAGTATTCAATTTTTCCGATTGATTCGGTTAGTCGGGTTTCTTGGTTTTTACCAAAATTTGCTTTCACGTACTTGGTACTACGAAACAATTGTTACATTTTAATGAAAATTTTTTAACGGTATTAATTAAACGTACATTTTAAAATTTGAAAAGTAAAATAGGCAACCATGGAAGAAAGTATCTTTCTTTGCTCTTCCTTTACCAAACTAAAATAGGCAACCATGGAATCATTCTCTGTTGACAACCCTAAAATAAAACTTTAGGGTTTATTGATTGTTTAGAGAAGACTCCTGTAGGTTTTTCCTTGGGGAATCTTGTGTACTTAAAACACTTATGGACACCCCGAGAACATTGGTTAAGGTGATATAGCATCACTGATGTGAAGTGGGGCATACGTCTTCGTATCTTGGATTGGTGGCTAGGGCTAAGGGCTGGTTAATTGATTAGGTTGAACCCTTGTTGCCCATGCATTGCTACAGCTTGTAGCAACATCATTGTCATTTCATAGTAAGATTCGTGTTCATCAGTCTTCCATATTTTTAAACATGGTTACTTCAACAGGGCAACAAAAAATATTCCATTCTGTACTGTACATGGATGTTATCTTTAAAAAAAAAAATTAAGTACGTGGTGGTTGTCTAAAAATATACGTATCTCTATGGGGGCAATTAAACAGCCATTAAAACCTGGTCTGTGAGACAGCAAGGTCTTGAGTGGACTAGCTAAGACTGTCCATCCATATCACTCAATTTATGTCATTTTCAGACTATAACTTCAAAACAAGATGTGGGTCATGTACTCATTTAAGCATGGATTATGAGTTTTTTAGGGGGGGGTGCCAGTATTTTGAATAATAAAAAAAAGTCAAGGACTGAATTGCAAATCAAAATAGAATTCAGTGCCAAAGATGATGATGGGATGGATGATATAAAAAGCTGCAAACATAATAATAATATTCCCTCATAGTGGCAGTCTCCAAGAAAACTCATTGGGTTCACAAATTTGGTTTCAAACAAATGGACCTTTTCAAACTACAGTCATTGCCAGGTACTGGTTTTTTATAGTAAACCAAACTGCTCCAACCACTTTCATGGTAAAAGTAAAACTACTTTCATACATATGCATCTCAGCTGATTTACTTCTCTGAAATAATACTAAGTTTAGATTTGTAAAGCCTGGAAATCATAAACATGCAAAGATGTGTTGATTCTAAAAAAAAAAAAACAACATTCTTGTTCACCTGCTATACAATATCTCTAGATGTTCCTGCCTGCACCAGTTTTTATGTAATTAGAATAGGAAAAGGAGGAAATTCTTTTATTTTTTTTGGGAGTATCATCGCTTGTTATGTAATGGGTTTGAACCTGTTGGAACTCTACGCTTCTCCTCCAATTGCTTGGCTTGGCCGATCGAAACCTGGTACCGTTGCCTTGGTTGTCTGCCGTCGTTGGTTGTCGTGTGGTCCGATGTGGCGGTGGTGGCGTTCCTTCGATTCACTTCTCGAAGGGTGGGAGTGAAGAGGAGGAGAATGATGAGAAGAAGGGAGAAAAGCCGAAATCGGTTCATATTTTCTTTGAGGTTCAGATGGTAATAAAGAGAGATCATGAAGGCGGCTTTTGTTATTACATATATATATGTGTGTGCATATTCTTAAAAGTTTTATGTACTGTACTTCACTTGGTGCAAACTAGATAAATGATTGAGTCTGCATATGAATTTAGATTCCTGTGTTTTTCCGATGTTTGTTTCATATGATCAGCCAAAATGTCTTATTAAATTCTTTTTTGTAAAATATTTTCTAAATTGATAAAGCTCTATGCGCGAAATCAAAAAATATTTTTAGGGAGTCGAAATTAAATTTTAATTTTTACTATAGTAAAAATATAATTTTAAATGATTAAATTAAAATTTTATCATTTTTAGGGTGTCAAATTACAATTTTACCTTTACTAATTTAAAATTTTAAAATTTTTAAAGGGTCAAAATGAAAAAATTTCCATTTTTTTAGTGGCCGGGTCCCCTACCAGTCTCACTAGGTTCGCCTCTGACTATAACACCCCCATACCCAACTCGAACACAGGTCAAAGCACCAGGATGTTACATTCTCTATTACATTATTCACTTATCAAATATTTTCTTATAAACTTTCATAAATTTTCAATTTAGTCTATTTTTGTCGTAAAAGTTACAATATTCACTAATTAATCACATTAAAGCAATTTTCTTTTTGTTACAATTTAATCACATAATTTATCTCAATATCTTGTTTCACAGATCAAATTTCTATGTATTTCACTTCTATTATTTCATCCACATATTTTCTCAAGTTTAACAATTTAGTCCTTGTCATCATAAAAATTCATATTTTTTCACAATTTCACTTTACAATTCTTTATGCATATTTCATCATCTCATAACACATTTATTAAACTTTTATCATAATTTTTTATTCACATATTAAATTGTTTCACACTTAAACTTTTGTACATATTTCAATTTAGTCCCTATTACCATGTAATTTATTTTTCACCATTTAAGCAGTTTAATCAAATAATTCATTATAATATCTTATTTCACATAACAAATTTTCATGCATATCACTTCTCTTGTTTCAAATGTAAATTTCACAAACTTTACAATTTCATCTTTAACATCATTAAGATTCATTATTTACTATAATTTCATCTTAATATCACTTTGTAATCAATTCACTACTTATCATAAATCTCAGATATATGTTTGTTTCATTGGAAACAACTTCTATGAAATATTTTCAGGAAACCTATCAAACACCATAACATATTAACTTTTTCAAGAAAATAAGTCATTGTCCAAAAATATTTTTCCGAAAACCATTTTCAATGAACAAGTTAAGCACAAAATATAGGTTTGGTAGAGTGAGTGATAACAGTTAGATGTTTTCTTTTAATAAAACCCATCAAATTACAAGTTTTCATCTCTCGGTGATAATAATAAATTATCTAATTTAAGTCTTTTAACTATTTGATTAATGAAAATTTTCCTTTTAAGCTTTTATTTTTAGCAAAAAAGAAAGTTAGGTTGCTTAAAATTTTATAATTTTATTTTAATTTCTTTTAAAAGAATTTGGTTTATCCCTTTAAATTTTGTAAATATAAAATAATATTTAAAAGTTTTACTTCATTCCAAATTGACTCAAAATTTAATCATTCTAATCAATAAGACAATATATATGAAAGTCAAAATTATGGGAAATGTAAAACATTTAAAGTCTGTGAAAATTATATAAAGCATCCAAGTTAAGAAAGTATAATATTGAATTAAAGAATGGTAACAAAAGTCAAAATTGATATGCTGATGCACTTGATTAATATGTGTATGTATTGATGGTAGAGCATTAATACCGAATAAATATTAGTGTAGAAGAATGTGAGTTTGAATGTGTTAAAATGTATTAATTATAGATATTTAATTAATATGGGTATTATTATTAATGTAAGAGTGTGTAAGTTCGAGTATGCTAAAATATATTATCGGATTGAGAAGAATTATGAATAATTTTAGATATTAAGTTAAAAAAAAAAGATATAATTGAAATTTATAATGAATTTATTAAAGAAAAAATTAAAATAAATAGAGATGAGAAGGGAGGGTATACGGGAAGGTGGACTTAAGGATGTTACAAAATTTTTGTCCTTCTCCAATTGGACAACGACAGGTGTAACTATTTCTTTTGTACTAATTTCCCACTGACATGCCAAGCCAAACTCAAGCTGAAAAGATGCTCCAAACTCGGTTTGGATTCATCCATTTTTTAGTTTTTAAATTAAAAAAAAATTAATTTATTTGAATTTATTGGGTTAAAAATGTTTATTTAGTAAAATAATGATTTCATTTTTATTTTATTTTAAATTTAAGTTGAAATTTTGTGTTTAAATTTGAATTCAAGTTAATAATAAAATAGTTAGATTCAATTTGTACGAGACATTAGTATTGAATTTTTATTTGAGGCGTACTTAAATAATTTATTCCTTAACAAGTTTAAACTTTTTTTTATACAAAGCCTATTTGTAGCGATAATCTTTTCTCGTCCTTAAAATAAAGGAAAAGATGAGTAAAAGTACGTTAGGGCCCATGTCCTTGTAGTTATTGTAATAATAATAATACTAGCTAAATTAAAGTTCAATCGACAATGATCCAAGTGAAGGAAAAAACTAATTATACTCGTTACAAAAACCATTTTACTAATTTGGGATTCAAAGTCAAAGTTTGGAGATTTTTTTGTTTATGTTATAAATGATGCAACATTGGATATAAACCTGTTTATGGGTTAAACTACCTGTTTAGGTTTGAAGGTTCGCTTGAAATTTAAGAGGATTTGGGCAAAAATTGGGCCCAAAAAATGGGTTTGGATAAAAAAAATAAGCTTGTTTAAAATATGGGCTGGGCTCGAGCTTGAATATTCAAAGCCTAAGCCTGGCCCGACTCGACCCGTTTTAAGTTTATAATACTTTATATTATGTTATTTTTATATATTATGTAATTTAGAACACATTAAAAAATTAAACTTAAACTAAATATATAATACTACTTTAATGTAAACATTAAAATAATGTTAAGATGACTATAAAAAATTAAATAAAAAAATTAAATTATTAAATATTAAAAATAATATAATATAAATATTTAAAAAAATAAAAACTAATATGGGCGTCCTAAAATGGGTTTGGATTAGTCTTTTGTAAATATGAATAAACTTAAACAAAATTTTAGGCCTAAATTTTGGACCAAGCTGAACTTGAGTAAGCATTAAGCGTATTAATATTATATTTAGACTCAACTCAACCCATAAACATCTCAAGTTGAATATTGTAAAAAGAAAAAGAGAGAGAAAGAAAACTTTAGTGTAAGGTGGAGAAAGAGGAAAAAGAAAAAGAGAATTGAGTTGGCCCGTTTTAGTGCAGGTGTAGCCAAAAAGTGAATAAAAACTTTATATATTGAATGAGAGTGATGTATTGCTTCTGTATGTAGCCGTAATTTGTTTTTAATAATTTTTAGTTTCTTTTGCTTGATATAATATTTGATCTTTTAACTTAACACACTTTCTATTTTGGGCAATTTACCAAAAAAAATCCTAAAAATTCAAAAATTATAGAAATGGGTCAGTTTGTAGAAAATTTACGGGAAATGGTCATTTTCCCCAAAAACGCGTTCACGTCAACGCGTTTTGGGATAAGATTAAAGCGCCACAGGGACGTTTTTTGTCCACCTCAAAAAAAACGCTCCTACGTGGACGCTTTTGTTGAGGTGGACAAAACGCGTCCCTGTGGGCGCGCTTTTACCAAGAATTCATCATATTTTTTGATCGTTGGCTCCTCAACTCGAAAAAAAAGTATAAAAGCCCTTCCACCCTTTATTTTTTCACATTTCAATCCTTTCTCAATATTCTCTCAATTTTCTCTCAAGGTCCTTGAAATTTACTCTCAAATTTAAAAATAGTCCATTACTATTTACTGAAAAAGCCCTTTTATTTTTTTAATATATCTTTTTGGAAAATTTTAAATTTTTTTATCGGATTACAATGGCAGGGAATTACGTCGCCTAGACGACAAGCACATTTCCGTCGAGCAATTGAAAATGGTAAGTTTTAATTTTAATTTTTCAATATAATTTATTTTTTTTCAATTATGCAATTTTAATTAATTGTTAATTTTATAATTTTTAAATAGTCATAGATCGGTGTTGGAATGTTATATTCAGAACATGCATGGTCCCCATCGCCCTTGATCGAGAATTACCTGCGGGAAGCGGGTTTTTGGCACGTGGCCACGATAGACTGGGGGTTCAAGTTGGAGTCGCCTTTGATCAGCGCGTTGATTGAGAGGTGGAGACCCGAGACCCACACTTTCCATCTTCCATGCGGAGAGTGTACCATCACTCTAGAAGATGTGCAATTGCAGTTGGGATTACCGGTGGACGGGGTTAGTAGTCACCGGGTCCGTAACATCTACCGATTGGATGGCCGTATGCTACGAGCTTTTGGGTGCCATTCCGGATAGAATTCGAGGAGCTCGGATCGATATGGCCTGGTTACGAGACACAATCCCGGAGCCGAACGAGGGTTCGACTGAAGTAGAAAGAATACGGTATGCTCGGGCATACATTCTTCAAATAATCGGAGGCTATCTGATGCTAGACGTCTCTAGAAACCTCGTCCACCTGAGATGGCTCCTGAAACTTGTTGATTTCAGAGCAGCCGGTGAATTGAGTTGGGGGTCTGCCGTGCTGTCGAGGTTGTACCAGGAGATGTGCGGGGCGACGCGACCGAGTAAAGCAAAAATTGGAGGTTTTCTATCATTACTACAGTCATGGGCATGGTTTCGATTTCCATTTTTACGCCCTCGACTCGACCACCCATATTCATTCCCACTGATAACGAGGTAAATTTAATATTATATTTTACAATTATTTCGTAGATTTATAGTATAATTGCATGCTAAAAGTTTATTTAATTAGGTGGAACCATTCATGAGTCATGTTGGAATACCTAACTCGCTTGAGGATATCTGACTCCTATTGGACCAAAGGCTGGAATCACAAGTTTCAATTTTGTTATTATAATTTAGTATTTCAGATGTAGTGTCTAATATTAGGTATATAACTAATATTTTAGTAATGTTAATATAGTTTCAATGGACACTGTCTGACGATCCGAAAATTGGGCAAGAATTAGGAGGAGTTCCTCCAAAATCCGAACGGTTGGCACGTAAAGGTCCCATTGATCACCTACGCGACCGTGGAGATGCACCAGGCCGATCGGGTTCTGCGGTAATTTGGATTCCGACAATCGATCCCCGTGTCACCGGAGGTGCTCGATGATGAGCACAAAGTGGACTTACGGCAGCCACACACGAATTGGCCAAGATTTTGGTCGGGTTATATCGAGACGTGGGAGAACCGGTATGACTATATACCTGACCGGGAACCGATAGTCATTCCGGAGTTAGCGTGCATGCCGGAGTACATGCCATGGTTTAGGATCCATGGCAAGCCGTATCTGTTGTCGGAAGAAGAGAGCGACGATAACCCATGAAATGAAGGAACGTCGGGCCCTTTAAATCAAGGAGAAAGGGTGATGAGGCGGGGCCATCATCGGTACACACCGATCATCGCCCCGAGAATAGCGCCTACACATCCATCACGGGCCCATCGGTTCAAATTCGACAACACCGATATCGCAAATCTACTGTTCATGCGGTCGTACCCTTCCCTTATATGTATCCTTCTAACCCATATATGTTTCAGCTTCCTAGTCCTAGCCGAGTTGGAGTGCATGGTCGGGTTCGAGTCCGTTCAAACTACTTCACTGCCACCATGGTGAGGCCGATGTCGCATGTGGGTTCGAGAAGGCGCCATCGGGAGCACTTCTTCTGCCAGCTCCTTCTCCGTCGGGATGCAAGAACCCCGCCGTGGTTTATGCAAACACCTCCGGTCATTATTTTATCGAGTGGGTCACCATCGCAACATCCGAACTGACACTCCACCGCCGGAACCCGATTCCGCCTGAGGTTCTACGACCTCACGGGAAGTCGAAGAAGGAGGAATCCAAATACAGAATCGCTGATCGCCTGTGGCACCGGTTCCCACCCCAAGATCGACATTAAACCCTAAACCCCTAATTTGTGTAATTGTAAATTAATTTATAATTTGAGTTTAATTTTTTGTAATTAAGGTTTAATTTTTGTAATTAAGTTGTAATATATTTAATAAAATTTGAGTTTTTTTATTGTAATTTAATTTTTTAATTTATTCAATTTTAATAACTTTGACAAAATAGAATTAGTTTAATTTTTTTAATTAAGTTGTAATATATTTAATAAAATTTGAGTTTGCTTTTTTATTGTAATTTAATTTTTGAATTTATTTAATTTTAATAACTTTGACAAAATAGAATTGGTTTAATTTTTTTTTGTAATTAAGTTGTAATATATTTAATAAAATTTGAGTTTATTTTTTATTGTAATTTAATTTTTTAATTTATTCAATTTTAATAACTTTGACAAAATAGAATTGGTTTATTTTTTTGTAATTAAGTTGTAATATATTTAACAAAATTTGAGTTTGCTTTTTTTATTGTAATTTAATTTTTAATTTATTTAATTTTAATAACTTTGACAAAATAGGTTTGGTTTATTTTTCTTTTTTTTGTAATTAAGTTGTAATATATTTAATAAAATTTGAGTTTGCTTTTGTTTTTGTAATTTAATTTTTTAATTTATTTAATTTTAATAACTTTGACAAAATAGAATTGGTTTATTTTTTTGTAATTAAGTTGTAATATATTTAATAAAATTTGAGTTTGCTTTTTTTTGTAATTTAATTTTTTAATTTATTTAATTTTAATAACTTTGACAAAATAGGTTTGGTTTTTTTTTGTAATTAAGTTGTAATATATTTAATAAAATTTGAGTTTGCTTTTGTTTTTGTAATTTAATTTTTGAATTTATTTAATTTTAATAAATTTGACAAAATAGAATTGGTTTATTTTTTTTGTAATTAAGTTGTAATATATTTAATAAAATTTGAGTTTGCTTTTTTTTGTAATTTAATTTTTTAATTTATTTAATTTTAATAACTTTGACAAAATAGAATTGGTTTATTTTTTTTTGTAATTAAGTTCACCGCTTTTCCTCCAAAAAATAGATATTACATAGCCGCCATGAGACAAAAGACCTAAGAACACGGTCAACTATTCCGATTTGGACACGAGCGAGATGTATGGCCTGTGTTTCTACACCATCCATACAAATGACTTTGGTTGCTTGTTTCTGATATCCATATTGTTATGTATTCTAGTCGAGCAAGGTCGACCTTTTGGTTTGCTCATCAATTGTCTATCCGCAATGCTTATACTATCGGTCAAGCGATATCGATGACCACTTACGCTCATCCGGGATGGTGGGAATATGTGTCTCCACACGTTGTACATGTTTTCTAATTTATACACATCGTCGACATATCTCATTGGATCAAGATGGAGATTCGACAAGCCGCAATTACATGGGCGCATGGGTAACGGTGCATCAAATATCCCACGATCGCAGTCCTATTTGTCAAATGTACACGATAATGGCCGCCAACAATACCTTGGTTCGATCATCAAACTCCGTGACACGAAACCATAGGTTGTCGCGATCGTGACACACTGTGTGCATGGTGTTCGACCGCGCCTTCCCACGGTTTATTTCTTGCAATACCTTCGGGCTCCATACATAGCCTCCTTGCATCTGCCCTCTATAACTTGCTGCTCTCTTTAGAAATAATGCCGCTAATAGAAAATATGTCTCTCGCAACCGATGTAATCGGCAGATGACGAGTTTCTTCGTAATGTAATTTATGCATTCGGCCAGTTTGTGGTCATATGCCCATATCGTAGTCAGCGTCATATGCTTGTGTCCACTGTTCGAAAGGAATATTGCATGTAGTTTGCGCCTTGGCGTTATCTCGAGTGCAAATCGTCCAAAGATCTCGTGAAAACGGTCTTTATTGATCTCATACCCTGCCAATATACGTTGATAGCGAATATTACATTCCACTCTTCAATTGAGAATAAATTGAATATTACAAACGAAATTATATCAATAGACATTTCATACCCATATCGGTCACTTGACGTTTCTGTCTTTTAGATCGATGTTGTGCATAGTAGTTGGATGAAACATGCCTCAGGCAATATCGATAGTGTGTGCGATGCCACATGCTTCCCTGGCGTTCTATTGCCGCAAGTATTCTAGGGCCCCGATCCGATATAACGCATATGTCAGGTTGGGGGCAAACATGCCTCCTTAACCTAGATAGGAAGAAGTCCCAGTCATCAGCTAACTCCCCCGGTGTTATTGCGGATGCAATCGGAAGGATTCTCCCATAGCCGTCTTGTGCCACAGCTAGCAATAGCCGATGTGTATATCTACCATACATAAAGGTACCGTCAATTTGTACCAATGGCTTGTAGTATTTAAAGGCATCTCGGTATTATTTAAATGTCCAGAACAAACGCTTGAACACTACGCATCCACGGAGCGCATTTATCGTTGTAGTACGCAGGTTCTGCTTCAAGGTCTGTCGTCTTTGCTGGGACATATCTCTCCAAAGACTGACACTCGCCACACTTCATTATATGAAGTGTCCCACCCACCGTAACTTTTCTAACGATTCGCTTGGCTATCCAAGCCTTTCAGTAAGAGGCGTGTACCCCAATTGGCTACGAATATCGCCAATTAAGACCAAGCACCATAGTCTTGGGATCGGCCTTCACCGTCGGCATTATTAGTTCACCAACATGTCCGAATCCATCTTCGGATGATCTTGTGTTACACCACAATGAAGTCGTTAAACAATGCAACATTACATATTATTATCATTATTCAAATCATCGAACACATAGTGGTACTGCATCTTAAGCAAGACATGTATGTAGACCTTTGTACTTTTTATCTCCCACAACCCCGCCCTTTTCCTCAACGACGCCATGATTTTCCATGAACATGTGCCATCTTGCATCGCATACTTTGCCTCGAACTTATCGAGCTTTGATTTAACCACCTTGTAGTTAACCCGTTCTTAATGTCAGTCTTGTTTCAATACAAAGAAGAAAAGTATTCTTGTTGGAAAATGGTTACCCACTTCTAATTGGTCCGAATCCAACGAAGAATCAGACGGCCACACGTCTGTGTGGTAGTTCAGAAACTCCAATGCATCATCTTGAGATAGATCGATATTATGCATGTGGGTCGAGGCGAAACGCATACGAAATAGCGGATCTTCTTCTTCTTCGTCTAAACCACCCTCAACGTCTTCAGGTACAATTGGAACGGGCTCCAGTTCAGAAAATAATCCAACTTCTGCACCGTCGGGCCCTGCTTCCCGAGGTGGATCCACATCAGATTCATCGTCCGACCCTCTATAACCTGCAACAAACGAGGGCCCCTCGTCGATGGATGTCGTCGGGAGTACATCATCCCTCCTTAAACATCTTTCGTAAAGATTCCAATCGTATGTGGATTGCCAACCACTAGAAGTTGACGACGTCCCCCAATACATATTTCTATCATCGGACATAGAATGACGGATATGCATGTCCCATCCACCAACCGAGTGCCGTGCAGGGGTTATGTTTTCCATACTACTACCGCACATGGGCACTTCTGTGTTTTGCCTCCCACTTACAGAGTGTCGGCTTAGGGTCGTGTATTCTCCTCGAACGGTAGTAGATGTCGAGGTCGCGCAAAGATCACTTGGAGATGAAAATTCTACATATACCTCGATATAGGTTGATCCACTGGCAAGATGAGTCTCCACCATTGCCTCAAAGCTTCGAGCACCTTTGATGTCAAACGACTCATATCTCACCGGATCAACCGAGGCGCAAAATCTATACTTAATACACTGAACTGTCATTGGCGTTGTTCCGAATATTTTACGCCTAATTCGTTTGCGAAGTTCTACTAAATCAATGTTCCGATTAAAACTCAGTCGCGCTGTGTTTTTCGATAAGAAAATAACGCCATTTTTGGTGTCACGAACTTCACCGTCATAGTAAATAACAGCATTAATACGTTCACTCATTTTCAATTTTTTTTCCTTTTGCCTCAATTTCCCTTATGCAACCTCAGGATGAAATTTGACCGATTTATAGCCTAATTTTGCGGAGATCATCAGAAGTAAAAGCGCGTCCACGTGGGGCGCTTTTCAAGACGCATCTTGACAAAGCACCTATTTGGAAGCGTTTTTGGCCATCGTTTGTTCAAAAGCGCCTCCTCAAAATTATTTTACGGAGACTCATCAGAGCAAAAGCGCGTCCACGTAGGAGCGCTTTTCAAAGACGCATGTCGACAAAGGCGCCTGCTAGAAGCGTTTTTGGCCATTGTTTGTTCGAAACGCTCTCAAAATTATTTTACTGGAGACTCATGTAGCAAAAGCGCGTCACGTGGGGCGCTTTTCAAAGACGCATGTTGACGATCATGCGCCTCGCTAGAAGCGTTTTGGCCATCGTTTGTTCGTAAACATCTCCTCAAAATTATTTTGCCGGAGACTATTGGGCTAAAAACTTCAAAAATAATTTCATAGGAAATGAGCCCTGTAACGCGCCACGTCGGCAGAGTTTTGGGGATAAGGATCAAAACGCGTCCCTGGGGCGCTTTAGTCCTTTATCCCCAAAACGCCTCGACGTCGATCGTTTAGGGAAATGGCCCTTTCCCGTAAATTTTCTACAAACTGGCCCATTTCCATAATTTTTAAATTTTTAGGGCTTTTTTTGGTAAATTGCCCTTCTATTTTGGTATTTAATTTTTTGTTTAATGTAGAGGTGTTAATGGGTCGGGTTGAGTTAGGCCTAAGTATGATATTAAAATATTTTATATTTTTTAAAGTTTGACCCAACTTGAAATATGAGTTTAAAATTTTACCCAAATTCGTCCATATTTACAAAAGATTAGCCCTAGCTCATTTTAGGCACGCACATATTATACATTTTTTTATTTATTGAAATTTTATATACAGTCATCTTAATATTATTTTAATGTTTACAATAGAGTAGTATTATATGTCTAGTATAAGTTTATTTTTAATGTGTTCTAAATTATATAATATAAAATATTATAAATTTAAAAATAAGTTAGGGTCAGGCCTTGAATGTTTAAGCCAAAGCCTAACCCATATTTTAAAAAAGCCTAATTTTTTTTTTTAAAATTATTTTTCGGATCTGATATTTTTACTTAAGCCTTCTCAAATTTCGGACGAACCTTCAATTTTAAATGAATAGCGAGCGCATGAACGGGTAAAGTTGAATCTAATATCCAAATTTGACAATTATTATAGCAGTTACCTTAATAAATTAAGCGTGTTAGTGTTTTTTTGGTAGTGTTCATAACTCTTCCAAGAGTGTGAGCTAAGAATAAATGAGAAAGGTGAGTAGGTGGCGAAGAAAAAACCATAAAAACATCAGGACTATAAGCAACCCATTTGGCTAGTCAGTCATCGACAAAACTTTTCCGTCAAAGCGAGAAACTCCAGCTTTAAAAATTGGCATGACCAGTCCAGCAGCCGGATGTTTCTCTCCCACTCGACAAAAAACCAAGTTGATTGAGCTCAATGAATCTGATTCCACCTCTAAGCTAGTTCTATGCCGTGATAAAAGCCCAACAATCCAACAAATTCTATGTTGCAGTTATCATGACTGCTTCCAAAACCCACAATCTAATTACCATGTCAATCTCGTATTACTTCTCCGGAACCAATTCGATGTTAGTCTTTTTTTCCTTTGTGAAGTGGCAAAAGTTGCTAATATATGTTCAATAGTGACAAATGACATGAAAATTACGTTGTTTTTTTTTTTTTTTTAATTGTGAATTACTTTTAGTTTAATGTATTTTCCTTTATTTTGGTGTTTCGGGTATTTTTGAATTATATTTAAATGAGAAATAAAGTAAAAACATTATGAAATTGAATGAAAGTTTTGATAACGTGTTAATTGCTTTGAGAAATTGAGGGTTTCCACAATTTTGACATGTTTTGCCAATAAAAATAAAAAATGGAAGTTGGTTTGATTGGAAAAAATTGAGAAAATGATTATGTTACATTTTTATGAACTCAAGTTTCTTTTCTTTTCTTTTAGATAGAAAGTAAATAATTCACATGTGTCTACTTATTCAATGGAAATTTTTCTTATTTTCTCATGGTCACATGAAATAAATTTAATATTCATAATTTCGATAAATTTTATAATTTAATCTTTTAATTAATTAACTATCAAAACGTTAAGATTTTTTAACGAAACTTTAATACTACCTTAATGACATTCCAATACCTCATTTTTTAAAACCACTTGACCTTAGGGTCTTACCACTTGAATTTAATAAATCACTTATAAAAGAAAATCATTATATCAAAAACCTTTTCAAAGTCACAATTAACTCGTAAATATTAAATATATATTTACGAACTTACTTGTCGGATTTGGTGGCCCCGAAACCACTATTTCTAACAATACTGAAAAACGGTTGTTACACATGTCATTTACATTAACTATAAAGAAAACTCTTCACCAACATTATTTGAGCTGAACTTCGGTTCTTTAGATGCTATTGGAACGATCTAACGAATCTAACTACCTGCGCACGAAAAAATAGACAAACCGTATGCTAAGCAATTTTTATGCTCACTGGTGTTAATATCATATAAATCATTACATAAGTATTGGACACAATTAATTAATAGAAATAAGCTAAAACATTATTAAAAATATCATTAATAACATCAAAATAAAAGAAAATTCTAATATTAATAAACTTTAATATTTTGATATTGACAAATCGAATAAAAAAATAAGCTTTTTTAATTAAATTCAAAATCGCGTAATTAATTTAATTTGCACAATATGGAAATTCAAATAAATTTAAGTTTTTTAGACCCCGTACTAAATTTTAGACTCATAACCAGATACACGAATCCACCACCTCGAGTTGTTCGGCAACGATGACTATCAGAGTTGTCCACGACCCTCTGGGAATTGGGATTGCCCACAACACTCTGGGAATTGGAGGAGTTAACAATAATAACAACTGACCTTGATCTTTTCTCCCTCGATCCTCTGGGAATTGGAGAGATCTAAATCCTATGACATAAAGACTTTATGGCATGCCAACTATATCTGATTTCGTCTAACTTAGTGAAACGAGGTAAAAACCAAATTTCATGATCCATTTCAATTCTATTTTCATATAATTCTCATTTCAATTATGTTTCATATTCAAATCACATATCGCCTAATGTAAAATAGGCTTCCAATTTAAAACATATTAATTTTCTTGCTCGATCATCTAAAATCATAATACTCAAATCCAAAATCATAACCATGAATTCGCTAATTTAGTCTTATGAAAAACATAGTATTCATCTCAAAACATAATTTTATAAATATTAACTAAATTATTCAAACTCATCCAAAACTCATAAAAATAAAATAAAATAAAATAAAATAAATATAACTAGTGTTAAATTAAATATTCTAAAGCTTTATGTAATGAAAATAAGATATTAGCACAAACAAAAATTTTAATCTCTTTACTCATTTTCTTCACTTTTCTCTTTCAAGATGTTAGCTTCGTTTTTAGCTACAATAGTAGCAATTCAATATGAAACAACATCATTTATCCATTCTAAAACTAAAACTAATAAAAACAAACTTAAATATGCATGATTATTCATATTAACAACTTAAGTTTTCTAGTCCGAAATTCGCATATCTTTCGACTCGATTATCCGTTTTCAATTCCGTCTTTACCAGGGTACTCATTGCTTCACAAGCTATCATTTAGCACCAATATTACACAAAGTGACCAATGTTCTCTACTTCCCATTTAACATGGCCAAATATACCAAATAAACTTTTCATCCATTTTTGTTTCGTTTTCACACTTCTAACAAGCTAGAACTCATCTTCTAATAATTTCCTATTAAAAAATATATCTATTTCACTTAAGTTTTCTAAGCTTCCATCAATATCCTTTAATGGCAACTTCCAAAATACTTGATAAAATCAAAACTATTGGTATATATATATGTAAAGCAAGCTTCAAAGAATCAAAATCTATAAAAAATTAAAGAAAAACCATACCTTAAGCTTAAAATTGAAGGAGAATGATGAAAGGGGTTTTCCCTTTATTTCCCAAACTTTGGTGAGAAAGAAGAGAAAGAACTAATCTTTCTCTCTTTTATATATATTATAATATTTAATAAATGACTATTATTTTAAATAAAATGTTAAATAATCATTACTTAATGAAAATATAACTTAAAGCGATCATGAAACTTTTGACTTTTTAAGTAATGGTAAAATTATCATTAAGTCCTTTTCATCAAAATAAAATATGATAATTGCACTTTAGTCTCTATACTTTTCTAGCTTATTCAATTTAATCCCTGAACTCGATATCGAATTTTTAATTTAACCACGTACTCCTACTATTAATCCTCTGTGTTTTCATGTTTGACAATTTTCTCTAAAAACGATCACAATTTATTATACTACTATTTATTTATAGATAATTTATTCAAGGACTTCTACCATAAATATTCTTCTTCCTTTTTTTTTTTATTAAGTGGGGATGTTACAAAGAGTCCCTTCCTTGTAACTCAATGTCATCATTCTCTTAAGCATGAACAACTTGTTATTTTTGGACTTCGAAACATACAAATTTTTAAGCTTGTTCTACAATGTGCATGTATGTGTCTCTTGATCAATATGGTTATAGAGATTCTCTTCAACAAATTACTAAATAAAACGACACACCTGCTAATGTTCAAATTTCCACTCTTCATTAGTTTTCGACTTAGGTTTTTTAGTAGCAAAAATAGGAAGGTGCAAATCTTTCACAAACAAAAGATCTTTCATCTTGTTCCGCCAAAGTTAATGATTTGTGTCATTCAAGATAATCATCTTACTAGTGCTAATTTTCATGATCACCGAACACGAGAACCTAGCTCTAATATTAGTTTGTTAGGACGAAACAACGCGGAAGCACAATTGATATTCTTTCGCTCTCGAAAAAGTAATTTGGTAATTATGGCAAATCCAATAACACAATATATCAATAATAAATACAAATCAACCACAATATCACAAGAAAAAAAATAATAAATCGAGACACAATTTTACATGGAAAACCCTTTTAAAGCAAGGGGTAAAAATCACAAGACTTTGAAAATCTATAAAAAATTCCACTATAATCAAAGTCTTACTACAATATCACAATCAAGTCAAATAAAGAGTATACAACTCAAACAAGGCTATCAATAAATAATCTCAAGCAAACTCTAAGAGAAAAGTTGAGAATATCACAAAAAATAGGTTAACTTTGAAAGCCAAAAACCTGAAGCTATAGTACTCGAAACAAAAATCAGATCGTACACTTTACGAATCTTTGAGTCTACTAGCTACTGTAAAAGAATAACTCCAACGGACACCAAGCTAACCTCCGATTGAAGAAAATACGAAAGTTGGTCTGTGGAAAAGAAACTATTTTTCTCTTCCACTTTTCTCTCTTTTTCATTGACTCACGACACAAACTTTTCACCATAAAAAAATTGTTGCCGCCACACTTGTATATATATATGTAAGGCACACAAATAGATGGGCTCCCACTGCCCAACAGTTATACATTGGCTGCTTCTGCCACCTTACAAAAATAATATTGTTAGCTTATTGGGGTAACTTGTATGTTGTTTGCCAATTTTGGGTACCACACTAAAAAAAAAAAAAAAAGGGTTAGAGACCAAATTAAGGAAAAATGTCAAATTTGTGATGATTTCCTTTATCATCATTCAACGACTATCAGGAACTAAAGTCCTCAGATTCAGCTTGATGTTGGACTGTCACCACAAAAGGTGGCTTTGGTGTAACATTTTCCTCCTCCACTATTACGGAATGTGTCGATGGGAAGCCCTTGCTAATATGGTCATATTTACCACATGTAAAGCAAATACTTGGAAGACATTCACATGCAACACATTTGACCTTATTTTTAGTTTTAATATTTGAAAATAATGGTAGGTGTAGATGATAACCATAATTTATACATATTTTGACCCCATGTTTGGCTTATTTTTGGATGAATTTTCATTAGATTTGATGAATTCGATGCTCCTAATCCTTTAATTTCATGTTTTACACTCAAGAGAGCTTAGGGAGTCGAAAATAACGATAAACAGGCCAAAAAGAGACAAAATAGGCCTACATTAGAAATCAACACGGCCTGGACTATAGCACACGGTAGATCACATGGCCGTGTGTGACGAGCAGAATCGAGCACGGCCTAAGCCAGAGCACACGGGCATGTCACACAGGCATGTCCCTGTCGACCCCAAGACTAATTCTATTCGAAAAAGGGTACTTGTGGGCCAAGAAAGGCATTCCAAAGCCTATATAAACACCCTAAGGGGCAACCTAAAGAAGACGCCGAGTAGAAGGCAGAAAATACTCGAAGACAGCCATCGGGAGCAGCTCGGAAGAAGGATCTCCATCAAGACTGAAGATCTCCTATCAATTTCTCTTGAAGTTTTTGGGTTTTCTTATGTTTTGTAGCTTTCCTTATTTTAAGATGTTTCCTTTTATCAGTATGAATTAATACCTTAGATACCTAAGGGGATGAAACCTAAGACGAATCTTATTATTATTTGATTTATAAGATAAATACTTATTCTTATTCTTAATTGTGAGTTCTTATTCTTGTTTTGATAATTCAGGTTATTAATTCAGTTATTAATTCAAGTCGAATGTGCTTATTTAGAGGAGCAAAAGTCCCTGTTTAAGAGTAGATCAACACAATTAAGCGGAGTTGATTGCAGCCCTAGAAATAGGGGGACATAAATCTGCCGGATTAGAGTCAAATCTAATAAGGGAATCCATAGATCGAGTTAATGCAACAATATGGATTTTAATTAGAAAGAGATTTCAATTAATCAATCTAGAGTCAGTTGTTTTTAGTCTTGAAAAAGATATTAACATAAATCTTGGGATTTCTACGGATTAAGTCAAGTGAATAAATCGTATGAATCAAGAGTAATAAGTAAAGTCTAGGTGGATTCTTCCTTGGGTATTGTCTATCTAATAAAGTTGTCTAAAGTATTTTCCCAATTTGTTCTCTATCGTATTTTTAATTAATTTTAGTTTAAAAGAAATCACTCCAATTCTTAGGCTAGATAATAAGAAGATAGTAATAACTAGTACTCTTGGTCCTTGTGGATACAATATTTCCAGTCTTACCATAAATATACTATTAAACGGTAGGTGCGCTTGCCCTTTATTGTGATCATAGTTAGTTAGAGACACATCAAATTTTTGGCACCGTTGCTGGGGACTAAGATATTAGGAACGCTAAATTTTTATTACTTTAGCCATTCTTATTTTATTGCAATTTAATTTTACTTTTTATTTGTTTCTACTTCTCTAATTTTTCTTTCTTTGCTTCTGGCAGAAACTTTTAGTTTTTGACTAGAAGGAACCCGTCAGGACCATTACTTTTTGACAGTGATATAAAAGGTACCGCTCACAGAAATCGAAGAGAAATAAGGCAAAGTCTACAATACATAGAAGAAGAGTAAGAAGACGAAACCAGTACTACCAAAGAGATGGCCGACAATAATCCGCTACCTCCTGTGGTCGCCGCAAACTCGATGAATCAAAATTCTGCTCCTCTTACTATGTATGATTATGCTAAACCTAATTTAATAGGAGCTGAATCAAGTATTATTAGACCTGTTGTTGCTGCAAATAATTTTGAACTGAAACCTAACATTATTTAGATGATTTAGCAGTTTGTTCAGTTTGATGGTTTACAGGATGAGGATCCAAACAATCACTTGTCAAATTTTCTAAAATTCTACGACACTTTCAAGATTAATAGCGTTTCTGATGATGCCATTTGCCTTCGGTTGTTTCCCTTCTCATTGAGGAATAAAGCCAAACAATGGTTGAACTCGTTACCATGAGGATCAATCACTACATGGGAACAAATGATCGAAAAATTTTTACTTAAATATTTTTCGCCGGCTAAAACTGCTAAGTTGAGGAATAATATCTCTTCTTTTGTGCAGATGAATTTAGAAATACTTTACGAGCATGGGAGAGATACAAGGATCTACTGAGAAGGTACCCGCACCATGGGTTACCATTATGCTTACAGGTCCAAACCTTTTACAATGGAGTGAACCCCTCAACTAGGCAGTTAATTGATGCAGTCGCCAGCAGTACACTAAACAATAAAACACCTGAGGCTGCTTACGAATTCATTGAAGAGATTGTCAAAACCATTTTTTTAAGTTTTCGAAAAACGAGGTCAACTTTGAAAATCAAAAATGGAATCGCCACTGACCTTATTTTGAGGTGTAATCGGATCACCTTGAAATTGAAAACTTTGATTTATAAAAACATATTTTGGTATACCAATAACTCGAGAAAACGGGTTCGGGAGTCGATTACATACGAGGAAGGGTTGACACCCTCGTAGCGCCCAAAAATTGGTACCTAATTGATTACTTAATGTCTTAATGACGAAAATTTGAAAAAATTCTAGATTACGATCCGTTTGCTTAAGACATATTTAGACAGAATCACATTGGATGTCAAAACTTCTTATTTTGAAGAAATAAGATGCCGTACTCAGTAAGTTAGGGCACAACATCTTATATTCTCGAAATTAAAATTATCTTTTGATTTTTAAAACCCCCGTAATAGTTTGAGAAGGGTGTTCAGTTCTTTGGGCCTTATGAAAAATTGGAACCTAGTAAGTTAGGGCACAATTTCTCAAAATTCCTGAATACGGAATATTGCCTTTGTTTTTTTTTTGAAATTCTTACCTCGAGACGATAAAATGTCACATCCAGTGAGTTAGGACACAACGTCTCAAATTCTCGTGAATATTTTTTTATTTAAAAACTTATGTATTTTGATTTAAAAGAGAAAAGGGTACTTGATTTCCAGGATTTAATGAGAAAAATAGGAACCCAGTAAGTTAGGGCACGATTTTCTCGAAGTGTCCAAACGCGAGCATTGTCTTGTTTAAAAACTTTGAGTAAAATGATTTTAAAATTTAAATGGTGTTAAAACATGACGTTTTTAAATGAATAAAACGCGATGGCATAATAACATACAATGCGGAGCAATTATTTACAAGTGAAATCTAACACTATTAAACCACAAATGGCAAATAAATATAAAGTGAGAATTAACACACATAATAGCAATAATCATCGAACATGGAATTAATGATAGGCAAAATAATTTAAAATAAAATATATACAAGTATAATATATGTAAAACATATTTGAAATAAACAAAAGTGATTTTAAACATATTTTAGTACAAAAAGATTTTAAAGGATTAAAAGGAAATATAAAAATATGAATGGATTTAAAAAACATATATACATGAAATAATGAGGAATTAACAATGTATTAAAACATATCATATAAATCTTGATTCAAAAGATGTATATATGTAAAAAACTAAATGAATCAATTAACAAATATTTTTACAAATGAAAATATAAAAAGATGAAATAGTTTAAAATAATACATTAAAACGACTTTAAGAAGAAATAAAGTACAAATAAATTAATAATAAAAAATTACAAGTTAAAATGTGGTAGGTTCAATTGAAACAAATTCAAAATCCAACAACCAATTTAAAAAACTAATCAGTAAATTAGAAATAAGGATCAGAATAAATGACGCCCTGATATATAGGGACTAAAAGCACAAATATACCCTCGGAGACCGAAACGCGCGGATCTCAGCCGCATATGGCTCGGGTCATCGAGTGGTCACGGGTCATGGCCTATATGGCACCGTTTTAGAGCCACTGAAATAGGCCCTAAACGGTGCCGTTTCATATGCCTTAATAAACTAAAAAACTTAATCCCTCAACCATTTAAAACGAAAAGCTAAGTACCCCTAATCTTTTCTCTGTTCGGCCGCCTCAAAATCAAAAGGAGGAGGCTTTGATTTCCCCCTTGGGCGCGATTTTGGCGAAGGAGACGAAGCACCGACGACGCTGCCCAAAACAGGTACTCTCCTTCTCATTTCTTTTTTATTTCTCACATGCATAAAATAAAAAAAGAAAAATGAATCGATGACTAGTCAAAATTGGATTTGAGATTCAAAAAGAATCGAGATCGAGAATCACCTTTAAAATTGTTTTCTGATTTCTTTCTAATTCTCTATATTCAGTGTGCGTATAAATAATCCGTAAAAAAAACGATACATAATATTGATGGCTTTTTATAGCCATCGAAATACAAATTTTTATTGTATATTTGTTGTGTATTTTGTTGTTTCTCTGTTATTGGAGGCCTTCTTTACAGGTACGGATGAAGCGGATGTGGCGTACGGAGGCGCGTTGGCATGCATGGTGGCGCGCGTGGTGATGTACGTGGAGGCACGCGCGCTGTGCAAAACAACTTCTGGAACCCTTAGAGTTTTGGTCTAACAAAACTGTTTGGGCCATTCGGGTCGGTTTCAAGATTGGGTTTAGTCTGTTAGGTTGTAAGTGGGTTGGGCTTAGAGATTGGGTAGTGATTTATTTTAGCACCTAGGCCAATTGAGCCTGGTGTAGTTTAATGGACTGATAAACTCTTTAAACTTTTGGTGTTTTATTAATTGGTTTTTAATTTTGGTTTTTGTTTGGTTAATTGGGCCCCGGGCAAATTTGGGTTCTTATAGCTGCCCCTCTTTGCTCATTGTCATGTAACGAGAATGAATCAAAGACTTTAAAAGAGCCAAATTTTCTGGGTCTTCTTGACTTTTTTAGGTGCTTTTCTTCTTCAAGTAGCTTCATTCCATCCCACTGCATCTTTAAGGGCATAAGAACTAACATTTCGATCCCAGATTTATAGCTTCAATCTGCTCCGTCGCAACTTCGAGGAAATAAGATTTGCTATCTTCGGTCTACTCCACTGCAACTTTAGGGAGATGAGACTTGAATGGTAAATTCAATCCGACCTACTGCAACTTCAGAGGTATAGGATTCGTCATTTTAATCCGCTCCACTGCAACTTCAGGGAGATAGGATTAACTGTCTTCAGTTTACTCCACTACAACTTCAGGGAGATAAGACTTGTGACTTCAACCTGCTCCACTGCAACTTAAGGGAGATAAGGTTTGTTTTGATCTGCTCTACTACAACTTCAGATAGATAAGATCTGTAATTTATGGCTTCAATCTGTTTTACTACAACTTCAGGGAAATAAGATTCGCCGTGGTGGATTTGATCCGACCTACTGCATAATGATTAGGATGCCATGATTGGAATGAATCAAATGCTCCTAGCTAAATGTATTATGGATGACATTTGCATGAATGCAAAATGTCATGAGAATGATCTTTTATAGAATGATTAGGATGCAATGATCAGATTGAATCGAATGCTCCTAACTAAACGTGTTTTGCACGAATGCAGAATTTCATGAGGATGATCCCTATTTAAAATTTTAGGATTGATATTGCTCATTGTTCCTCCAAGTTGTATCACTGACATAATATCATGTCTTCTTGTTCAACCGACATTTTTTACAGCAAATTCGAAGAGATGGTCCCTATTTAGAGTTTTCTTCTCAAACATTTCCAACCCTTAGGCTTGGTGAGTTCTAGATAAAAGTCCTATTTCAAGTTCTCGTATTATTTAGAAGTTTTCAGAGTAATATGCAAAACTCCTTTTATGAAAATATTACTAGTCCATTAATCATTACTTCAATACAAAATGCTTGAAAGTAATCATAAATAATAGGCAAAATGGAATTTTTCAGAAATGAAATATGAAAAGATTAAGTTAATTAAAGGAAGTAAACATTGCTGGAATACAAAATGATTAGGAGACAAGATAGATGCCCCGGATATCACAGCCTGAGCTTCTCTGTACGGACTTCCTGAAGACCATTTTAAGCTCAATATGTGTTTAGGAGATCCAGAGTACTCTGTTGACGATCCAAGATGTAACATCCCTCTTCCTTCTTAATTCAGGTATGGCAAGATCACCGCATTCCTCGGCGTTGATTACAATTTGAGCTGCCCTTTTCTGGTTTTCGACTCAAAGCCCCTTTGGCCTCAAGGCGCCCTTTGCGGGTTTTCACATTAGCCTCTCTATTTTTCATTTTCATCATTATTTTTTTTTGAGAAGGCCTGAAAGCGTCCTTTGCAGGTTTTCACTTTGGCCTATTTTCCTCTTCAAGTATAGTACTTCTTGACTGAATCCGAGTTTATAGGATTGTGTAAGTTTTTTCGATCCATCTCAGCCAAGATCAGTGTTCCTCCGGAGAAAACCTTTTTCACCACATAAGGTCCTTCCCAATTTGGCATCCATTTCTCTCTAAAATCCTTTTGCATTGGAAGGATCTTTTTCTAAACCAGGTCTCCCTCATGAATTTCTCTTGGGTGAACCTTTTTGTCACAAGCCCGCATCATTCTCTTTTGGTACATCTGACCATGACGGACAGTCCTTAGCCTTTTTTCCTCAATCAAGTTCAACTGATCGTATCGAGACTGGACCCATTCGGCTTCATCTAACTTTAGCTCTGACAAGACTCGAAGGAAAGAAATTTCAACTTCGATGGGTAACACTGCCTCCATTCCATAAACCAATGAGAAAGGAGTCGCCCCGGTGGAAGTCTTGACTGATGTTCGATAAGCATAGAGAGCTAATGGTGGTTTCTCGTGCCAATCTTTATAGGTTTCATCCATTTTCCCCACAATCCTCTTAATATTTTTGTTGGCTACTTCCACTACACTATTCATTTTTGGGCGATACGGCGATGAGTTGTGGTGTCTGATCTTGAACTGACTACAGATCTCCGCTATTGTACTCTTGTTCAGGTTGAGTGCATTGTCTGATATGATCTTCTCAGGCATCCTATATCGACACGTGATTTCCTTTTTTAAGAATCTACTAACTGCCGATTTAGTGACGTTGGCATATGAAGCAGCCTCTACCCACTTGGTGAAGTAATCAATGACCACAAAAATAAATCGATGCCCATTCGAAGCTTTCGGTGAAATTGGTCCAATAAAACCCATGCCCCATATGGAGAAGGGCCATGGGGAAGTCATAACATGTAGGGGTGAAGGAGGTAGATGAATTTTATCCCCATAAATTTGGCATTTGTGACATCTCTTGGCATAGTTGATACAGTCTCCTTTCATGGTAAACCAATAATATCCGAATCCCATAATTTGTCTGGCCATTGTAAATCCGTTAGCGTGTGTCCCACAGACACCTTCATGAACTTCTTTTAGAATTTTTTTAGCTTCAATAGCATCCACACATCTCAAAAGTACTTGATCCTTTCTTCTTTTGTACATGATCTCCCCATCAAGACATAATCACAGGCTAGCCTTCTCAATGTCCTTTTATCATTCTCAGTTGCCTGATCAGGATATTCATAATTTCTCACGTATCGCAATATATCGTGATACCAAGGGTGATTATCTCTTTCCTCTTTATCCACATTACAACAATGGACCGGGGCCTCGTAGAGACTCATTTGAATAGGCTTCATGTCCTCCTGTTTGCCTACTTTGATCATGGAGGCCAAAGTGGCCAAAGCATCTGTCATCTGGTTTTCTTCTTGTGGGGGATAACTAAAAGTGATATCATTAAACTCTTCAATTAACCCCATAACTATCCTTTGTAATTGATCAATTTGGGGTCTCTTGTCTCCTATTTACCTTTTAGTTGGTAGATCACTAGTGTAGAATCTCCATATACTTTTAGCACTTTGATTTCACGGTCCATGGTTGCCCGGAGTCCTATGATACACGCTTCATATTCTGCTATATTATTTGTACAATCGAAATCCAATTTGCAAGTGAATGGATAATGATCTCCATTTGGGGATACTAACACTGCCCCAATTCTATTACCAACAGTATTTTATGATCCATCGAAATTTAGCTTCCAAAGATGATCCTTTAGGGTGTCTTCCCTCACAACCGCCACATACATAAGATCCTCATTGGGGAAATTGAAATTCAGTGGCTCATAATCCTCTAAAGTTCTGTTAGCTAGAAAATCTGCTATTGCTCTCTCTTTCACAGCTTTTTGACTCACATAGACAATGTCGAATTCAGAAAGTAGGATTTGCCATCTGGCCATCCTTCCATTTAAAGCAATTGACTCCATCATATAATTTAGAGGATCCAATTTCGATATCAACCAAGTCGTGTGGTACAATAGGTATTGTCTCAGCCTCCGAGTTGTCCAAATTAAGGCGCAACACAATTTCTCAACTGGTGAGTATTTCATCTCACACTCAGTGAATTTTTTACTGAGTTAATATATTACTTTTTCTCTTCGTCCTGACTCGTCATGTTGACCCAGCACGCATCCCATGTAGTTATTAAACACTGTCAAATACAATATTAATGACCTCTCCGGGCGTGGAAGAGACAATACTAAAGGACTTGACAAATACTGTTTGACCCAATCAAAAGTATTCTGACATTCATCATCCCACACACTTGGATTGCGTTTCTTCAAAAGACGAGATATGGGATCACATTTTTCAGTCAATTGTGAAATGAAACGAGCAATGTAATTTAACCTTCCCAAGAAACCTCGGACTTCCTTTTGAGTGCGCGGTGGAGGCAATTCTTGTATAGCTCAGACTTGTCGGAATCAATCTCGATTCCCTTCTCGCTAACTATGAAGCCTAGCAATTTTCCAGATCTAGCTCCAAAAGTACATTTCGTTGGATTGAGCTTTAATTGGAATTTTTTCAACCTCAGGAATAGTTTCCTCAAAACTCAGATATGTTCCTCTTCTGTTCTAGACTTCGCAATCATATCATCAACATAAACTTTAATTTCTTCATGCATCATATCATGGAACAAAGTTACCATGGCCCTTTGGTATGTAGCTCCTGCGTTGTTCAATCCAAACGGCATCACTTTATAACAGAATATTCCCCATAATGTAATGAAGGTAGTTTTTCCCATGTCCTGAGGATGCATCTTTATCTGTTTGTACCTCGAAAACCCGTCCATGAATGAAAACAACGAATAGCCTGCTGTATTATCCACCAGAGTATCAATGTGGGGCTACGAAAAATTATCCTTTGGGCTAGCCTTATTTTAGGTTTCTATAATCTACACACAATCGTACCTTTCCATCTTTCTTAAGGACAGGCACAATGTTGACTACCCATTCTAGGTATTTGACTTCCTGTAAAAATCCGGTGTCAAATTGCTTTTTAACTTCTTCTTTTATTTTTAGCACAATATCCGACATCATGCTTCAGAGCTTCTGCTGAACTGGCCTGCAATCCTCTTTTATGGGAATGCGATGTACTACAATGTCAGTGCTTAAACTGGGCATATCTTGATATGACCATGCGAAGACATCTTTGAATTCCTGTAGCAACTCAACAAGATCTCGCTTCGTTTCTTTAGTTATGCATGTTCCAATACTTACTACCTTCCCTTCCTCCAGCGTCACAGTTTCCACTGTCTCCTTATGAGGTAGAATTTGTTTCTCTTCCTGTTCTACCATTCTTAACAAGTCTAGAGATAAGTCATAGTTTATGTCATCTTCAAAGTCCTGTGATCCTTCTAAACACATGTCTTGCTCAAAAAGGGATTCTGATTCATTAGCAGCATCACTCATGTCATTGATATCCGGGAACCTGTTGTAGGTACAAAGGAATATACAAAAAAAATGAATAAATTTAAGAATTTTTTGTATAGTATGATTATGGATGAATTGGAAAGAATAAAGAATATTTGCTCAAAATATGCATTTTCATTGAATTAAAGATTTTTGGGCCATAAGCCTATTTTACAAAAGATGTTTATTACTCCTAGGCCTAGAGCAATAAATGTTCTGGGACATTACTCTGAAATAGTTCTAAATACTATAGGAATCTCTTCCGCAGTCCAATTGTCCAGAACGCTCCCCGGCTCAAAGGGGCAGATGCCCGATAAGTTTTTCCCTTCAATTGCCTCCTCGTATATGGCATTAATATAGACATTGGCCAGCATTGCTATAATGTCTTCCTCTTTTATAGCCTTCTGCTCAGCATGAATGACCCCTCTCGACACAAAGGTTTTGGATAAGTGTAGAATTATCATGGGTTCCCACTTGAGTTCTTTACCACTCAAAGGAGTCCTTCTTCTTTCTTGCCTTTTTTCCAACTCTTTCTTTCTTTGCCTTGCATCTGGCCTGAATCCTAAGCCATAGCGATCTTGCTTTTCTTTCAACATCGGAGCCACAACTTTCTCCTGAAGATATTTTCTAAGCCCTTTTCCTTGCAAAGCTCCTTTTCCTACAGTCATCTATAATCCCATTCTCGTGGTTTTAAAAAGTTTTGGTACCGAAATTCTATTTCCTTTCGTAATAAAGGTTACATTCACGAATTTCAAGGATCAAAAAGAGCACTCGATCGCCTCGTCATTCGTCTCCAGATACGGTGCATCACTGGTTACAGCTGCGATAATATCCTCTTCGGCATTTATTGTCACTAGCCAACCCTCTGATACTAATTTTAGTTTCTGATATAATGATGAAGGTACCGCTCCTGCTGAGTGGATCCACGGTCTTCTCAACAAGCAGTTGTAGGAGGGTTTGATATCCATTACAAGGAAGTCCACCTTATATGTTTTCAGACCAATCAGCAGCGGTATTTCAATCCTCCCCATAACTCTTCTTTGCGTGCCGTCAAATGCCCTAACTATGTTCTGGCATTCTTTTATGTAGGAACTATCCACAGGTAATCTATTTAATATGGATAAAGGTAGTACGTTTAACGCCGACCCGTTGTCTATCAAAACCCCCGACAGTGTGTACCTTTTGCATCTAGTGGTAATATGCAAAGCCTTAGTGGATCCCCTGCCGCCTGGCAAAATTTCATCATCGTTGAAGTAAATAAAATTATCAGCACTTATATTACTGACTAGCCGATCCAGCTTAGTAACTGAGATATCATTGGCTACGTATGTATCATTTAAGACCTTCATTAGTGCATTTCTGTGTATCTCCAAAATTTGAAGCAAAGCTAACACAAATATGCGCGCTGACTATTTATGTAGCTGTTCTACAACACAGTATTCACTGTGTTTAAAAAATTTTAGAAACTCCCTAGCTTCCTCCTCTCTCACTGGCTCATTGACAGATGACTCGGGTTCGACTAATTTTTCTTTCTCTTGATCCACCATTGGAGCTTTCCCTTTTACCATATCGTTGCGTCTCTTACTACGAGTATAAGAACCTACATCTTGATCTTCCTTTGAAGCACTAGCTGGATTCTCTTTTCCTCGGATCGTCACATTACAATCATAGTTCCAAGGGACTATCTTGCTATCCCTATACGGAAAAACTAATGGCTTTTGAATTATGACTCGCAGTTCTACTTGTGTCCCGGCTTTATTGACTCTTGGCTTTGAGATGATCACTACTGAACGGTTGCCCTTTTGGACCCATTCCGTTGATCCTTCCTCTGAAGCATAAACCTCCCGTTCTTCTGATCCCTCAATCTCCTCGTAAAATTCCATCTCTTTATTATCCATTAAGTTTTGTACTATGGCTCTGAACTCAGTACATTCCTAGATTCTATGCCCTTCTCTATTATGGAATTCACAATGGTTCATTTTTCCTTCAGACCTCTCTTCTGAATTCAATGTGATCAGTCCTCTCTCTACCATCACCTTCCAAACTTATCTCAATGGGGTTTTGACTTCTGTAACCTTATGTTTGACTTTTCTGCCCCCACATTCATTTATTCCATTTACTCATTGATCAGTATGATTAGGTAAGGGTTTGCCTGCTACATTTGGTATGGGTGGGTCGTCAAACTTTACGATCCCCATTTTTATTAGCTTTTCGACCACTTTCTTGAACATGGTGCAATTCTCAATTGAATGCCCCGTGATTCCAGCATGATATTCGTATTGGGTGTTTGCATCATACCACTTGGGAAATGGGGTTTCAGCGGTGTTAAGTAGAAAGGGGCCACCACATGTGCATCAAAGAGATTCTGGTACAGCTCTCTATACGTCATGGGTATAGGTGTGAATTGTATCCTTTCGTTGTTCACCCTTGTGCTGGATTCCTGTCTTGGGGGACCTTGATGATTAGTGGTTGCTACTTTTGGCTGGCTGAAACACCCCAAACCCGGCCCACGAGCCTTGACCGGATCTGGTATGTTCCCCAGTGTAAACCGTTTCAAATTCTTTTGTTACTTAGGAAAAACTTGTGTGTTTTGGAAGAAAGATTGTTTTGGGTTGGGCTTGAGTTGAAAACAAGTTTATTTCATTATTAAAATACTTTACTTTAGGTGACAAAACGTTTAAGCTTTGTTTTAAAATAAATTTACTTAATCTCTTAATAGATAAAAGTTTGTAAGCTTAATAAATAAAAGCAAAGTAAAGTAGTTCTACTATGGCCTTATTACATCAAATAATTCCCCCCAAAAAAATAAATTCAAAGTACTTAATGAAATAAAAATTCCAAATTAAATAAATTCCTTGATGTGCATGGCCACCTTTAAGCTTCTGCCGACCCGGTCCATTACTGATCGTTACCTGGAAAATAATCCCACAAGGGGTGAGTCAAACAGACTCAATGTGTAACCAACACTAAAATTTAACAATTTAGGCATATGTTCACATATCACATGCATATTCACATAACAGATAGGAAAAAATGATGCAACCCGAACCCAAACCTATATGCCATCCGCTACACATCACCGTACTATCCTCACACACCGTGGGACTACTAAGTCAACCTCCATCTGCTACTACATACCATCGAAGGCGTGCTCATCACCCTTATAAAATTCGTGCTCATCACCCTTATAAAATTCGTGGTCTTAGGTCACCACATTCAAATATCGTGGTCTTAGGTCACCACATTCAGATATCGTGGTCTTAGGTCACCACATTCAGATATCGTGGTCTTAGGTCACCACGTTCACTTCCCCTTTCTCATAATTTCCCATATGCCCCATATCATATATATCATGCATATGATGCTTTAATTCACATTCTCATCACTTTTCACATGTTCAAAATAACATATATTCATAATCCTAGTAGAAGTAGGAAACGTACCTGAGTACTTTTGTACCATAGCATGGTATCTTAGCCATATTCACATTCTTATAAACATGCACATATTAATTATTGCCATAAATCTTATTAAAAACTAGTGAGGGGAACACACCTGATTCGCTTAACAAATTCACTAAAATCCCGAAAAGCTTGATCTAATGCCTTAGATCTTAAATCTCTACATTTAATCAATCATTTAATACTTAGTGAAGAGCCATTCGGCCATAAATCCAAATCCTAGTGGGATTAGTACACTAAAATCCTTACCTTGCTGCCGATTGATGTCCAATCAAATGCCGGAAACTTTGTATCCTTCTTTCTTGAAATCGGCAATCACTAGATTACTTGAATAGATTAGTTTTGGCTTTTAAATATTAATGAAACACATCTATTTACTCAACATGGCCCTGGCCGAATGCTATAGATACTTACCTTGTGGATTTTAAATCCCGAAACTCACCGAATAACTAGGGAACACGCGGCCTATGGTGTACCTTCGGGAAAAGAATTTCTTCTTCCTTGTAGTCGACACTTAGTAAATCCTGAAAGATCTCTTCAAAGTTTCGGCAACAAGATATTAATGGCATTAGTCCTAGATTTCTGCAAATCTTAAAAGAAAAAGAATAGAAATCGATAATCACTAACCTTACCCTTAATGCACAAGTCGACAACCCCTTGCTTGAAGTCTCAAACTATTCAGCTATGGTCTTGATAATAGCAAGTTTTTGGCTTTTGGAACTTAACAAGAAATCGGCTAAAGGTTATCTGTGTTGTCGGTTTATCAAAAGAAAAGAGAGGAAAAAGAGTCACTAGGGATTCGCAATGGTGGACTTATAGAGAAAAGATTTGACTATGGCAAAAATAAGAGAAAGGAGAGAGTTTGCTAGGAAATTTTCAGAGACTTCAATGGAAAAGAGAAGATTGATGAATAGCCTTATTTTCCTCCTTTTGCCGAAATTACTAGGCCAAGACTCCCTTACTTGGCTATCACTTCTCTTATCTTTATTAAAAATTAATGGAAATAATCCCTTAATTATGTCTTATCTCTTAAACAATAATTATCCATCATTGATCCACCTATTTAGCCAAATTTTAAAGAGAATTAAACTCTTCCCCAAGTGCCTTGGTGCCGTCCAACTCCCTTGTTCCTTGCAGCAAAATAAAACTCTTTTATTTGCTTCCCACGTGACTCGAACCTAGGCTCCTTCCCCCTTGATTGTGGCGTCACTCTTTGGGCTTTAAGTGGTGCCTCCTAGCCACTTCTCCAAGCCCGTTCTTGTGTTAAATTCCCTCTACTAATTTTCTTAAAGCCACTTTGTTTTAGTTTCCTTTTTTAAACTTAACATTTCTAAAACATTTCCTTACATTTCCAAGTTTCCAAAAATGTTCACTTTCCTCTTTTAAACTTAACATTTCCAAGTTTCCAAAAATGTTCACTTTCCTCTTTTAAACTTAACATTTCCAAGTTTCCAAAAATGTTCACCATACATTCATAACACATAAGACATGCCATTTCGTATAATTAAATCAAAAATGCATAGGCCTATTTTCAGGATGTTACACTGGCTCACCGTGATTGCTCTTGAATGGCCCTTGTTATACGTACTCGTGTTATTCATCTCATTCTCCCTCCTTCTCGGGGCTGATCTCTTGGTTCCTTCCCCTGCTTCAATCTTTCCACATCTTATCACATTTTCTATCGTCTCTCCAGACATTACGATATCAGAAAAGCTTTTAGTAGCACTTCCTAACATGTGGTTGATAAATAGAGCCTTCAGAGTACTGATGAAGAGCATGGTCGTCTCTTTCTCTAAGAGAAGGGGTTAGACTTACGTTGCCACCTCCCTCCATTGTCGGGTGCTATGTCTGTCACGTGGTTGTATTGTTTTATGAATGCTTGAGCCAAATCTCTCCATGAACCAATTCTAGCACGACTCAACTGGTTATACCATTTGGCTGCTGCCTCCACTAGGTTATCCTGAAAACAATGGATTAATAGTTGGTCATTATTAATGTACCCCATACAAAATATAGTAATATGAGCCTCAGGGCAACTTGTCCCATTATACTTCTCAAATTTACGCATTTTGAATTTGTTTGGGAGCACCAAGTCTAGGACCAAGCTTAAATCTTTGGCATCAACTCCATAACAGTTATCAGCACTTTCGATCGCTTTAAACTTCTCCTCTAACCATTTACATCTATCTTCTAGCTGCTTTGGTAATTTTACTTTTGTCCTCTTTCCTTCAGCTATCTCATTCAAATCAAGGACATTAGTAATGATTGGATTATCTCCTGAGCCTGAGCCAATTTGGAGGTTCACTGAAGCACCTGCTTAGAATTTTTTAGGCCTGATCATGATAGATGGCCTTTCAGGTCGTGTATGCACACGTGGTGGAGTAAAACCAGTGGGTGTTGAGGATACTCAGTATTCTCTTCGACATTAACCATGGGGCTCTTTCCTTTATCCATAAGCCCATTTAATAGCTGCGTCATCTGAGTCATTTGGGTCATCATATTCCTCTGCGATTCCATCATTTTGTCCATCATTTCTTGCTAGATCTTAACCAGCTGCTCTTGCAATTGTGCTTGCATCTGTTCTTGCACCTCCTTCTGCATTTGTTCCAACCTTTCTATTCTTTTATCCAATGCTTTAGTTTTTCTTCTTGTACTGTAAGGATGCGTGTTTGGTTGATTTTGGTCGGTTTCCAGATTATTGAAATAATTATTAATCAATTAGAATCTTTTAGTGAACCTTAATGTATATGATGCAATGCAAATGCATGAAATGCAAAAGATGTCAATTCTGATTCAATTCTATTTAGCAAACTTTATTAGAAAACAAAACTCTTTACATAAAACGGATTACAAATACGGCTTTGCCCTAATGCTCAGAGTTTTAACTTTCTTAAGTAACGAAGCTAGTTCCTGACCCTTATCTGATTCGAGCTCGTACTTCACACTCAGTGTGTCGGCCTGAACTGCAAAGGTTTACAGATGGTCAGCTACCTCCCAGATCTGAGCCACAGCTTCACCCATAATATAATCTCGATCCCAAACTTGACTCTTAGAGTGATAAAGTTGTTCCTTCCAACACTTCTCATTTCCTTCAAGAAACTCTACCCGGAGCTTACAACTTTGCAAAGCAGACTCTAGCTTTTTTATTCTTCCTTTCATTTCTTCAATTTTGCTCAAACTTGCCCTTAGCTCAGCCGCGGAATTACGATGTCTATACTGGTAGAGTACTTTTTCAAGCTTTGCCACTCTAGCCTTTAATTCTCCTTTGTCGTTCGGGGCTTCTGATAGACTCCTTTCTAGAACCTCTCTCTGAGTTTGAGCCTATTGGAACCTTTTCTTCCATTGATTAGCCTTGGTCTTTTCCGCTTGAATTTCCTGTCGCCACTGCTCTGAAGTTTTCCCTAATCCAGTGGTCCTCATTGATAAACGCAATTTTTTGTAATCCATCTTTAAACTATCCAACTCTTCATCGGCCTTATTTTTTCCTCTTTTTTGCCTCTCGGCCTTTAACTTTTGAACGTCTGCATCTAACCTTAAATGCGTCTTCTCTTCTTTTAATTGCTCTATTATCTTCTCCAGCTCCTGGTTCCTTCTCTTTTTAAAATCTTATTTTATAATCTCCAATTCTGATGGGACTACCTGTAAATATTCTTCCATCGATCGTACGCCTCCCAGACTTGGCCTCGAGATGTTGTCATTAATCCTTCTACTGAGCCATCCGTTATACTCGTGAATAGTCATTGACCCTACCGTCAACTTTTTCATCCGACGAGTTTGATTCCAAATAGTGGAAATCTCCTTGATTCTCTTCTTGTAATTATCTCCTTTATACGAGAACTCACATTGCGTTAGACCATGTGTTACTAGTATAAACTGCCTTATTCGTATTATCTTAGTACAAGTAAAGGAGCATAACCAATGGCTCCCCAAATTTCGAGCAAAGGGTCCCAATCAAAATTCCCACATCGGAATAAGATCTCATTGGGTACGAACCAAGGAGCTCTCCATTCGATATCCTCTTCTTGAAGATTTTGGAGAAGTGCCACACAATTCTCTTCTGACACGCCGTCTCTTCTTAGTGTTGCTGCTATTTCTTTCAGTGGAGAATAATTATCAGTGAAAACCCGATAAGGAATCTTATCCACCCTCTAGAAATGGCTATGAAACCAAACCAACAACAACTGTGTGCATCCTACGAACCTGCCCTATCCGGATCTTCTACATACATTCAATGACCTAAAAGTCTCAGCCAAGATTGCAGGAATTGGCATGACCTTTATACTGAGTCGGTCGAATAAATATGTGACCGTTTCATCTACATACCCTAAAACTCTAGGGAATAGCATCAATCCATAGATGCTCAATGCAAAAATATCAACTCTTTTATTCACATCAGGATGAGCTAGAATCAAATCCCTCAAATTCCTCCACGGGATGCACTTGCTCTCGCCCTTTTGCTTAATCCTGGTTGTAACCACTGCTCACTCATTCCTGTAATACTCATCAACTTCTTCCAAAAGGTTGGGACATAGGCAACTCTCGAATAGATTCTATCAACTTGAACCTTCAGACAATACAGTAGAGCCAGGTATTCTTCTATGGTGGGTACTAAATCCACTCTCCCAAAGGTAAAGCAATAATATGCAGGGTTCTAGTACTGAGTGAGGGCTCGAAATAACTGCTCGTCTATCTTGATGCCAAGTAAGTACTGCAAATCCCCATAATTATAGTAGAACAACCTCTTGGTCTTATCGTTCCACTGATCTCGTATCACTTTTAACTCTTGAAGATTGTTTTGCTAACACTAATACGAGTGTAGTCCCATAACTCTGACACATGCCCCACACCTAGACTATCCCCCTTCTCTAATTGTGTTATTTCTGACCAAGTTCAGATAGCAGCGTTATCTTCTACTTTATGAAGAAAGTCATTTTCCATGGCCAGCTCTCTAATCTGGCAACCGAACCTGAATCGACACTTTTTAAATATGGAAATGCATGCAAAATAACAAAGATAAAACATAAAAAGTCAGTACAGAAGCAAAATTTAAAGCATGAAAAAAAGAAAAAAAAATAAGTACCTATCTGGGCGACCTGGTAAGGTTTAGCGCCGCTCTACCTAGGGTGGGCTCTTAGAGTTTTCTCTATGCAGTTCGGTTCTAAAGTTGAGGTACCTGAACCAGAAGATTCCTCGATCCTCACCCATTATAGGCTCATATGGACCGAGTTCGGTTCAGGGGGACACATTTCCCTATGGCTGCACAGAGATAAAAATCTCACAAAAACATACGTACGGATGTATCCCAGAAGCGATTCACTATCCTGCACAGAGGTGAAAACCTCACGAAGGAGTAGCTTCTCACTCCCACTTAAAAGGGTGTGACCCAGCGGTCATGCGATATGATGCAAAAGTATTCTATAAGACTCGAACCATAGCAATCAAATGAGATGACGCAAGTGAACGCAATAAAAGGATCATAAATTTTCAAATCAAATTTTTAATTTTTCGACGAAAAGACAAAAATAATCAATTTTACGACTTGACTCTCTTATTTTCCCCAGTGGAGTCACCAAGCTATCGAAACCATTTTTTTTAAGTTTTGAAAAAACGGGGTCGACTTTGAAAATCAAAAATGAAATCGCCACCGACCTTATTTCGAGGTGTGATCGGATCACCTTGAAATTGAAAACTTTGATTTATTAAAACATAGTTTGGTCTACCAATAACTCGAGAAAACGGGTTTGGGAGTTGATTACGTAAGAGGAAGGGTTGGCACCCTCGTTGCGCCCAAAAATTGGTACCTAGTTTATTACTTAATGTCTTAATATCAAAAATTTGAAACGATTCTAGATTACGATCCATTTTCTTAAGGCATATTTAGACAGAATCATATTGGATGTCAAAACTTCTTATTTTGAAGAAATAAGATGTCGTACTCAGTAAGTTAGGAGAAGGCTTTGATTTCCCCCTTGGGCGCGATTTCGGTGAAGGAGACGAAGCTCCGACGACGCTGCCCAAAATAGGTACTCTCCTTCCCTTTCTTTTTTATTTCTCACATGCATAAAAGAAAAAAAGAAAAACAAATCGATGACTAGCAGAAATTGGATTTGAGATTCAAAAAGAATCAAGATCGAGAATCACCTTTAAATTTTTTTTTAATTTCTTTCTATTTCTCTGTATTCAGTGTGCGTAAAAATAATCCGTAAAAAAAATTATAAATAATATTGATGGCTTTTTATAGCCATTGAAATACAAATTTTTATTTTATATTTGCTATGTATTTTGTTGTTTTTCTGCTATTGGAGGCCTTGTTTGCAGGTACGGATGGCGCGGATGTGGCGTACGGAGGCGCGTGGGCATGCGTGGTGGCATGCATGGTGAAGCGCGTGGAGGCACGCGCACGGCGCAAAACAGCTTTTGAAACCCTTAAGGTTTCGGTCTGACAAAACTGTTTGGGCCATTCGGGTCGATTTCAAGATTAGATTTAGTCTGTTAGGTTGTAAGTGGGTTGGGCTTAGAGATTGGGTAGTGATTTATTTTAGCACCTGGGCCAATTGGGCCTGCGGTAGTTTAATGGACTGATAAACTCTTTAAAGTTTTGGTGTTTTATTAATTAGTTTTTAATTTTGGTTTTTGTTTGGTTAATTGGGCCTTGGGAAAATTTAGTTTCTTATAGAGATGTCACCGAATAACTATCAGTGGCAAGTTATGAGGACGAAGCCAACAAAGGCAGCCAGTGTTTTCAACCTGGACGCAGTAACCATGCTATCAAACCAGGTAGAAATGTTAAATAAAAAGATTGATGGTTTATTTGGTTCTTCGGAGGTACATCCTGTTATGCAGTGCGATACGAATGGAGGAGGAATGAGTAATACAGAATATCCATCCTACAACTCTAGCATAGAAAACGAATAGATGAACTATATGGGTAATAATTCTAGACCTCAGAATAATCCCTATAGTAACACTTATAATCCAAGTTAGAGGAACCACCTAAACTTATCATGGGGTGGTCAAAGAAATCAGAGACAACAACCCCCTTCAGGCTTTCAACCCCAACCTTACCTACAAGAGAAGAAACCGAACCTTGAGGAGATGCTAACAAAAGTCATCGTGGTGTCAGAAACCCGTTTCCAAAACACCAAAACAACACTAAAAAATCAGCATGCATCGATTCAAGGGCTCGAGAACTAAATAGGACAACTTGCTAAGGTGATATCCGAACGACCACAAGGTAGCTTGCCAAATAACACTAAAACTAACCCAAATGAGAAACTTCATGCCATCACTGCTCACGATAGTGAAGGGTTATACGAACCAAACCCAAGGCAAGAGAACGTGGTAGATAAATGTAAGGTTGAGATAAGCCATGATAGACCCAAACTGGTAAATATAGAGTATAAACCTTGTGTGTCATACCCCAATGTGACAAAGAAGGATCGCACAGATGAACAATTCGGTAAATTCCTTAAACTTCTAAAGAAATTACATATTAACTTACTGTTTATTGAAGCTCTTTCGCAGATGCCCAATTCAGTAAAATTTTTAAAAGAGCTTTTAGCAAACAAACGAAAGTTAGACGATGCGTTGTATGTGAAGCTAAATGAAGTATGCTCAGCAATTCTACAGAATAAACTACCGTGCAAATTAAAAGATCCAGGGAGTTTACGATTCCTTGCTTAATTGGTGGTTTATCTGTTAATAATGCTTTAGCAGATTTAGGGGAAAGCATCAATGTTATGCCTTATAAAATGTTTAGACAGCTAGGTCTTGGGAAACCCAAACAAACTAAAATGAGCATTCAATTGGCTGATAAAACCATTAGAGTTCCTAGGGGCATAATTGAGGATGTACTAGTGAAAATTGACAAATTCATATTCCCAATAGACTTTGTTATTTTAGATATGGATGAGGATAATAACGTTCTTTTAATTTTAGGAAGACCCTTTTTTAGCAACTGCTAAAACTAGAATTGATGTTAGCACAGGTGAGCTCACACTTCGTGTAGGTGAGGAAACGATCACTCTTCAGGCTCGTGACTCAGTTAGGATATCGATTAATAAAGGTGAGTACATAAATTCTATTAATAACCATTCGGTTCAACCCTCCTCTCAGGAAGCACCTCGAAAATACACAACTGAGCCACATCCTAGATCTCGTGCCAACAATGAAAAAAATCATGAGGAGTGAAGACTTCAGATCGATGAACTAGACAAGTGGAGGACACATGCCAAGGAGAAACCAAGAAAACACGATGAACCAAAACGACTCCATGGCAAGCTTAAGGATAGGACAAACCAATTTAATATCGGAGATCAGGTATTGTTGGATAAAACAGACCCTCAAATTGCCACTTCAGACCTTAATATAAATAGAGAGATCCCTTTCACGGTACTCAATGTCTTCCCATACGGAACAGTCGAAGCAACTAATCCTAAGTTCGACACTTTTAAGGTAAACACTACTCGACTCAAACTAAATATTGATAACAGAACCGATAGCAGGAAAGAGGAATGTCAACTCCTCGAACCACCATGAGTATGCAAATAAAGAGGTTAGTCTAGCTTAAGACTTTAAACAAGCACTTCTTGGGAGGCAACCCGAGCAATAACCTCACTAACGCCCATATTTTCAATTTGGAGCATCTAACTAAAAACTAACCAAACTAATAGGTGCAGGTTTCCCTGCCTACACGGCCTTGCACATGGGCATGGCCGTGGACGTGTGGACACCACAAATAAGTACACCGGTATGGAGGAGACTGTGAGAAGACAGGAAAAAATTTTTTCCAAAACATGGGCCGATAAATTGCCATGGCCGTGCGATGCGGCCGTGGTCAATACTGAGTAAGAGAAACGGGCATGTAACACGTCCGTACCCAAGAGTCGTGGTCGAAGCTGAGTAAATCACGTGGGCATTCAATGCGTTCGTGCCTTTGAGCCGTGGGCGACACTAATTAATTAACATGGGTGTGGGAACCTCTACACAGGCGTGGGAGAAACGAACGAAGCATCACATGGCCGTGCGATTCGGTCGTGTGACCTAACAAGCCTAGGGAACACAGGCGTGGGCAGCGACCAGGTGCCCCAATTTCTAATTAAACCCCCTTCTTTTGTTCACTTTCTTCCCCAACTCTTTTTCTTCCAAACCCTAGCCACCATACCCTTTTTCGACCACCGCTCTCCTCCTCTATTTTCTTCCTTCCAACCTTCTTCTCCAGCCTTAAATCCTTATTTTCCCTTTTTTTTCCTGATTTTTTCCTTCATTCTTTTTCCTTTCCCCCTTCCTTTATTTCTTCTTTACACCGCCACCACACCAACCACCATCATTGCCACCGTTGGTCATTCTTTTTCCCCTTTATTTTGAATTCATAGTTATTTTCCATTATTATTTTCCATTATTTATGTTTATTTTGTTCTTATTATTCATGCCATTTAGATTTAGCTTAGGATACCATAAGTTCATGCCGGCTGCTTCATTGATTCGATTTCAAAAGGTTCAAGGTGCTGCCGGAGTATCCTCCCCCACGTTCACCTCTGCCCAAATTTATCAAGTTTTTTTTCATTGACTCCATCCAAAATTCAGGAAGTTTCACTTCTCTCCCTATCTTATGATTTTCTTACTATATTGTCATTATTTATCTTTGTACATTAAGGACAATGTACATCTTAAGTGTGATGAGGTAAATCCCTGAATTATGTCTTGTTCTTAAATAAATTTTCTCATATTACTAATTAGAATGAAACTTCTATTGACTTATGATTTTCATTGATATGTTTTGGATTAAGTCATAGGTTGTGCATTGATGGTTTAAACTTTAAAACATTAGAGAATCAAGCATGATAAGTCTATTTTCAGAATTAAAAATTTCTAGGTTGTTTCCCTAAATTTAAATATCACTTTGAAGTTTGAAATTTGCAAAGTTGACATCAAAAACCATAATTTTAGTGAGTCTTTGGGCCTTTTAGAGCATACATTTTTTTGCTCACTTTATTATTGGTTTTGAGTGTGTCAATATTGATTTATTATTCTAGAACTTGCTTCGATTATGCATGTCGAGACCACACTTTTGATTTGATATACTGAGATGATTAAGGCACCTAGGATTTAACTCACTCACTCCACAAAAAGCCTACCTTCATAATTAACCCCTAGTGAACCCCTTTGAATCCTAATAAACCGTTCCTTGATTTACCCTTAATATTAACCCAAAACTCACTCTTTTTGATTCATTAAGAATTTTCCCTATTGAATTAACCATTTTTTGTTGATATTTGATTTGAGCAGTTGCCTAACTATGTTCTTTATTTCAGTTGTTAAACTCTTTCTTATTATTATATGTTCTTATTCTTAAAAAAAATTGGGAATATATTCATTATTAGTTCTATGAGCATTAAAACGGTTAAATTCACATCTTTAGAAAAATCTCGTGTTATTAGTGATAAGTTTTTAATTGATGTAATTTTTCAGTATTAGTTCATTTTTCTAGTTAGGTAAATTGTCAATTCAATCTCGATTTTAAGCCTTAAATTCAACCTTTATCCACACCTTTAACCCAAGCCCCATTACAACCTTTTTAAAGACATTTTGATTTGTGTATCATCTCATTTTATAGTGGTGGAGATTTTATTTTCATGCAAGCCTATGGTAATATGTTTGACTTTTTGAGTGCTTCATCTTAAACCTTAAACACTTTGAGCGATTTGAGTGAATCTTTAGTGAGGATGTCAATTATTTTCGGTTTTGAATTAAAATTGATTATTTACACAAGGGGAAACACCTATGTTTTTATGCTATAAAAATCTGTGACTTGGATTGTTTGAATCTTTAGGACTCTTTTAGTTAAATTATCAGTGTATGAATTATCTATGAATTATGATGAAACATTACTGATAAGAATTATGAATTAAGGAAGTGAATTTTAATTGTGAGTTAAGGATTTTGCTTGAGGACAAGCAAAGGTTTAAATGTGGGGATTGTAATAAGGCCATTTTACCCGGGCCCATTTTATTCAGAAAAAGAAAAAAATAAAAAAACAAAACAAATGTCTAGCACAGTCCATTTTTACAAAGTCCATTTAACAGTTACAGTCCAAAACCAATTACCCGTGACCCAACTAAACTCACTAGCCCAATACTCAGCAACCCACACTCAAACCTGACCCAATACCCTAACTACCCAGACCCAAAACACTCGTGGCCCAAAAAGGCCCAATGCTTAAATAGTCTTTAGTGGCCTAGGGTTTCTGGAAAACCCTAGGCGCCGCAAGCAAGAGTCCAGCGCAAACACCTCAGCCACCAGCCTTCGATCACGCCTCAGTCCGCAAGCCACACAGCCATCAACGCGCCTCGTCGCCAATATCCTCGCTTCCCACCTGCACAAGAAAGGAAAGAAAACAACAAGAATATGGCAAAATATCTGTATTTCCTTTTTTAAAATTTATTTTTCGGGTTTAAAACCCCATGTAAACCTGTAAAAATTAGACAGACATATACAGAGAAACAAGAGCACAAAAATACTGACAAATACAAAAGAAAAATACAAAGAAATTTGCAAGCAATCGAAAATAGAAAGGTGTTTTTTTATTTCAATAAGTTTTTCTTTCTTTTTGGTTTATGCGCATTATATATATAAAATATCCTTAAAAACAAAAAAAAACGAGATTACCTTTTGAAGGTGGGCATCTCTCGCCGAAGAACCGTCGCGAATGGTGGTGCATGAGACGCTTGGGGGTGGTAGCCTGAAGGGCTAGCAATCGGAACCCCAGACGAGCATTGAGAGAATTCTAAAACTTTTTCTTTAAAATCGGATATAAAATGAATTTTTGGTATGAAAATTGACATATATAGTATTTAAAAAAAGACGTCATTTTCGATTAAGCAAATAAGTGTTAAAACGACGCCGTTTAGCAAGCCAGGATCCGCGCGTTGACCCGACTCGGGGAGGATCCGCGCGTTTTCATTAAATGGTCTAATTGCTATTTTAGTCCTTCCGCATCTTTATAATTTTTAATTCTGTTTAATTTTTTTTGGCCCTAAATGTTTGTTTACATTTTAATTTAGTCCCTTGAGCTATTAAAAGGTTAAAATCAAAACGGCGCCGTTTTGAGAATGAAGGCATAATTGCCCAATAAATCCCTGTAGATTAAGGTGCGTTTTGATTTAATCCTTTTAATATGTTGTAATTGCTATTAGACCCCTATTTTCTTTGTTTTATTTTATTTTTATCCTTTTATTTTATTTTATTATTTTACATTGTATTAAACTATTTTTATTATATTAAATAGTCTATATTATTTTCCTTATTATCCATATATTAATTTATTTATGTATATTTTTTTATGTATTATCCTTATACATTAAATTATTATTTATTATTCAGTTTAATACTTTTTTATTACATGTTTTATAATATTATACATTTTTCTATATTATATAGTTTCATATTATATCATATATTATTTTTAAAATTTTATTTTGTATAAAATCTATTTATATTATATAACTTTTTCATATATATATATATTTTAAGTTTCTTTTTATATATTGTTATACATATTAATTGTTTTACAAAATTATCATTTTTTTACTCTTTTTATTTTTATTTTGTTATAATATTTATTTAATGTTTAGATTATTATCAATTTATTTGTTTCTCATAATGGATCTTATTTATAGAACTTTATATCCATTTCATGAATTTTATACTTCCTATAGATTTTAAAATTGTTATTGCATATTGTATAATTTATAATTATTTATTTATGTTTTCTTATTGCTTAATATTGTTTTAGCGTAATCTAATTATTATTGTTCGCTATGTCATATTGTTCTCTTGTTAATTGTTTATATCGTTTGTTAATTAGACTCGTATTTGTAGTGAGTTGATATTTGATTTAATTTTGTAATATATACCTATACAAAATCGAATTCATAACATTTTTTATAAAAATACATTTTCGCGAAATTGTCGTATTTTATTCAAAGCTTTTTTAAAAAAGGGTGACATGTAATACTTGGGAGCTTCAAGAAGAATCGTGCCCTAACTTACTGGGTTTCGATTTTTCTCGTAGAGCTTAAGGTATTAAATATCTTTTCTCCTTTGCAACTGAAACTTATCAATTTCAAATCAAAAAGCTTGTTCTTGGGAATTCAAAACGTTGTGTCCTAACTTACTGGATATGATGTTTTATGTCTTGAGATAGGAGTTTTCTAAAATAAAGACATGCCTAGCTTCGAAATTATGAGGTGCTATATCCTAACTTACTGGGTATAATATTTTATTTCTTTGAGATAAGCAAGTCTTGTTTTTTCTTCTACTAAAAGGATCTTATTTTAAAATTTTTCAAATTTGCAACATTAGGACATGACTTTATCGATTAAGTACTAATTTTTGGGCGTTATGAGGGTGCTAACCCTTCCTCATACGTAACAGACTCCCGAACCCATTTTTCTTGTTTTTTGTGGACCAAAATCAGTATTTTGAAATAAAACGATTTTTAAGGTGATCCAATCACACCTAAGTAAAAAGGGATTGGTGGCGACTCCCATTTTCGTTTTTAAAAGTCGGTCCTCATTTTTAAAATCAAATCTTTAAAAATGGTTTCGACAGCTTGGCGACTCCACTAGGGACCAATAAGAGAGTCAAGCGGTAAAATCGATAATTTCATGTCCTTTTGTCCAAATTTAAAAATTCAATTTGAAAAATTATGATTCTTTTTATTGCATGTGGTTTTATTCTTATAAAATATCTTTGCATTACATTGTATGACTGTTGTGGCCACACCCTTTAAGTGGGAGTGAGAAGCTACTCCTTCGTGAGGTTTTCACCTCCGTGCAGGATAGTGAATCGTTTTCGGGATACATCTGTACCTATGTCTTCGTGAGGTTTTCATCTCCGTGCAGCCATAGGGAAATGTATTCCCCTAAATTAAACTCGATCTATATGAGCCTATGATGCTTGAGGATTGAGGAATCTGCTGGTTCAGGTACCTCAATTTTAGAGCTAAACCGCATATAGAAAACCTAAGAACTTACCCTAAGTAGAGTTATACCAAACTTTAGTAGTTACCCAGATAGGTGTTAGTGTATTCTACTTGCTTCATATTTTATTTTGCAGTACTAATTTGTTGTGTTTATTCTTGTGCATGTCATCTCATATTTTAAGAGATATCGATTCACGGTCAGTTTCTAAGTTCGAAAGCTGGTTATGGAGAACGAATTCCTTGATAAAGTGGAGGACAATGAAGCTGTTCGTAGGTGGTCAAAGCAAATGCAATTAGAGAAAGAGGATAGCCTATATGAAAGGCACACATCAGAATTATGGGACTACACTCGCACCGGTGTGACGCAGAACAATCTTCAGGAATTAAGAGAGATATGGGATCAGTGGAACGACGAGACCAAACAGTTGTTTTACAGCAGCTATGGGGACTTGCCGTACTTGTTGGACATTCAGGTAGATGGACATCTATTTCGATCCATTACCCAATATTAGAATCCTGCGTATAGTTGCTTTACTTTCGGAAGGGTTGATTTGGTGCCCACGGTGGAAGAGTATACAGTTCTATTTCATTGTTCTAAGATTCAAGTTGACAAAGCTTACTCAAGGGCTGTTAGTGTTCCGACCTTTCTGAGAAAGTTGATGAGTATTACGGGATGAGCGAACAGTGGGTCACAGCTAGAATCAAGTAAAAAGGTGAGTGTAAGTGCATCCCTTCGAAAGTTTTGAAGGATTTAATTTTATGTAGTACATACTGATATGAAAAAGAGGATAGATGTTTTTTCTTTAAGTATATAAGGGTTAGTGATTTTCCCTAAGGCATTAGGATATGTGGATGAAGCAGTTTCAGATATTTTTTATCAACTTGATAAACAGGTCACATCTGGTCCCACAATCTTGGCTGAGACATTTCGATCGCTGAATGCATGTAGGAGAGCTGGCGAAGGAAGATTCATAGGATGTGTGCAGATGTTGTTGGCTTGGTTCTACAGTCATTTTTGGAAGGTGGATAAGGTTTCCTATCGGGTCTTCTCAAAAAATTATTCCCCATTAAAGGAGATAGTGGCTACTCCGAGGAGAGATGACATATCAGAGGAAAACTGGACAGCGCTTCTACGCAATCTTCAAGACGAAGACGTTGAGTGGAGAGCTCCCTGGATGGTTCCTGATGAGGTGCTGTACCAGTGCGAAAATTTTGATTGGGTCCCTCTACTTGGAATTGGGGGAGCCATTGGATATGTACCCTTGCTCATACTGAGACAAATCAGATCAAGGTAGTTCATACCAGCTACACATGAGTTGGCTTAAAGTGAGTTTTTGTATAAGAGAGATAGTTATAAGAAAAGGGTCAATGAGATTTCTAATGCTTAGAATCAGACCCATCACATGAAGAGAGTAGACGTGAGCCCAATGACGATGCTAGAGTATAGTGGATGGTGGAGTAGAAGAGTCAATGACAATATCCCAGTGCCAAATTTAGAAGGCGCTCGATCGATCGAAGAGTTTTTACGAGTGGTCCCATCAGAATTAGAGATTATGAAACAGGATTTTGAAAGAAGGAATTCAGAGCTCGAAAAGAGAATAGAGAAGTTGAAAGAGGAAAAATGTATCTGAAGCTAGACGTGGATATTCAGAAGTCAGAGGCTGAAAAAGTGAGAAAAGAGAAGAGAAAGATTGAGGAAGATCGAGATAGTTTAAAGACAGAATACGAGAAGATACATCTGCTAATAAAAAATGTTGGATGGGGGAATACTTTGGAACAGTGGCAGCAGGAGATTCAAGAGGAAAAGGCCAAGGCTGACCATTGGAAGAAGAAGTTCCCAGAGATGCAAATACAGAATGAGGCCCTAGAAAGAAGTTTGGCGAAAGCCAAAAAGAGAAAAGTGGATTGAAGGCTTAATTGGGACAGTCTCTTCATCATCATCGAAGCCGTAATTCTGCAATCGAATTGAAGTCAAGTCTGAATAAGATTGAGGGAATGAAGGGTAAGATCGAAGAGTTAGAATCGGCATTGCACAACTGTGAGCTTCAGATCGAGCTTCTTGAAATAAGAGAAGGGCGTTTGAGGGAAGAGCTTCACCATTCTCAGGATCAAGTTAGAAATCATGACTACCTCATGGGTGAAGCAATAGTTCAGATTCGAGAGGTAGCTGATCATTTACAGACTTTGGTAGTACAGGCTGATACATTGGGCATAAAATATGAGCTACAGTCTAATCGAGGTCAAGAACTAGCTTTATTGCTTAGGAAAGTTAAGACTTTATGCCTTAGGGTGAAAGCATATTTGTAGTCTATTTTATGTAAAAGATTTTGTTTTCTAATAAAATTTTCTAAAATAAAGTTGAATCAGAATCGATGCTTTCTTTTTGTATTCATGCATTTGCATTACATTGCATCATTTGCATTAGACTTTTACAAAAAGGACCCTAATTAGGTAAAAATATTTCAATTAACCCGGGAAACATGGAACAAAGGTTGGAGAGAATAGAACAAATGGAAATACAGATGCAGGGGCAATTGACCAAGATCCAACAACAAATGCGGGAACAAATGCAAGAATTTTAAAGGAATATGATTGGCCAGTTAACCTAGTTACTAGCCGGATGACTTGAAAAAAGGAGTGGTCCAATGGTCAACAGTGTGGATGATGAGGAAGACATCGTTTACTCCCCAATAGGTTTTAACTCGAGCGATGATCAAGCCAAATCGGTTGTTCTGGTAAAAACAAAGGAAAAAGGAGAATGGACCTCAAAGGCCTTGAAGAAGAAGGAAAAGAAAGCGAATAGTGCCGGTAAGTATAACAAGAGCCATTCAGAGCTGATTACAATAAACCAGCCAAGGACGGTAACTACCAGTAATCAGGTTTTCCCAAGGCAAAACTCTGAAAAGCTCTAATTTACGCCAATCCCGATGACATATAAGGAGCTATATCAAATTTTATTTGACGTACATGTGGTGTCTCCATTTTATCTGAAGCCGTTAAGCCCCCATATCCTACATGGTATGACTCGAATGCTCAATGCGACTACCATGCAGGAATAACAGGTCACTCAATTGAAAACTGTACTACGTTTAAAAAGTTGGTCAAAAGGTTCATTAAAATGGAAATTGTGAAATTTAACGATTCATCAAAACTTGATCATTTTAACGAGGTAGTAAATGGGTAATTGAAGGAGAATACAAGAAAGTTGCGACTCCTTGATGAAATCAAAAATGAAAAGGAACCGGGGAATGAAGTTTTCAAGCCTTTGCGTACTTGGGAGTGTTTTGAATAATGAGACTGTGGAAGAGATCCTTATATTTTTAGAGCTGATCTAGAGTAATATTCAAAACATGCTTGTTGCCTTAAGCTTAGAGTAATAAGAACCTTTTTGTGAAATAGGCTTGTTCTGAAATTTTATTTCAATAAAATGCATCTTTTAAGCAAATATTCTTTTATTCTTTCCATTTCATACTGTACAAACAATTGTTCTTAGTTTTTTTCTTTTGCTTAGATTTTCTTTCAAATATTCTTTCATCCTTTATTCATTACCATACAAATAATCACCCTTATAATTATTTATTCTTTGGATTTTTTTCCTTCGTACCTAGGTACCCAGATATCAATGATATAAGCGTTGTTGCTAATTCCCTTTTTGAATGAAATATGGGTCTAGGGGATCAAAGGACTTTGAAGATAACATAGATGGTAACCTATATTCTAATTTGTTAAGAATGGTGAAACAAGATGAAAAACATACCTTACTCTACAAAAGGTCATTGGATATTATGAGCCTAGAAAAGAGGTAAAGATTGTAGCCTAGCTTATCACAAAACTAAGGCCAGACATCATAGAGTTATTTTCAAGAATTCAAAGATGTTTTCGCATTATCATATCAGGACATACCTGGGCTACTAGGACACGGGCTAAACGTGAGGATCGGGCACTGTTGATTTACCATGGAAGGGGATTGCATCAGTTATACCGTAAATACTGAATTGAAGAAGACGAGATTTATATGACTCTTCTATTTTCTTCATAGACTTTTCTATATGTGGGGCATGGATATTATGGGGCCAATCTCGTTAAACGCTTCTAGTTGACATTGATTCACCGTTATGGTAGTCGTATAAGAAGGTGAATATTGTTTCATATGCCAATAGTGCAAAGTCAACAGTTATCAAAATAAAAAAATCAAAAAAAAAAGAAATAAAGGAAAGGATCAGGCACCGACAAAGAATGCCAAAAAGGAAAAAGTCAAAAGTTTGTAGTCTGTTCAAAGATCAGATGCCATATCATTAAGCAAAAAAAGGCAGTAAAAAAAATAAGGATTGTAGAAAAGATGATCGAGGCTTGTAAAGATTGGCATAAAGAAGTTACTATTTACCCTCTGTCTTATCGAACGTTAGCTAGAACCTTCGCTGGGGCAACACATTGGAATAGAAACAGTTTTGCCAATTGAACCTAATCGAAGAAAATGTTAAAAGCTATCCATCACGGTAAGATGATACAAGCTTATGACAAAGAGGTTTATCCTAGAGAATTCCACAAGGGGAACCTGATGTTGAGGAAGAGTCTTCTTATAGAAAAGATCTTCAGAGGAAAGTAAATTCCAAACTGGGAAGGACCTTATGTAGTAAGAAGGAGCCTATTCTAGAGGAGCATTGATATTGACTGAGATGGATGCCAAAAACTTGCCTAATCCAGAGAATTCAAGTTTAGTCAAGAAGGATTTTACCTGAAAAGGGAAGGGCTAAGCTGAAAACCCGCAAAGGGCGCTTTGAGCTCAAATTCATTCAAAAAATTCAAAAAAAAAAAAAGAGAAAGGTGAGGCTAAGGCAAAAACCAGCAAAGGGTGCTTTGGGACCAAAGGGGATTTGAGTTGAAAACCCGAAAAAGAGATGTTCAAATTTTGATTGAAAGTGGGGCATACAGTAGTCTTGCTACGCTTGAATTAACAATGAAGAAGTATGTTACGTCTTGGGGGATCGATAAAGTACTTCTAATCCCTTAAACACATATTGAGCTTAAAATGGTCCACAAGAAGTTTGAACAGAGAAGCTCAGGCTGCGATATCTAGGACACCTAGCTTCTATCTTACTCATTTTTAAATTTGTTATCTTTGTTTGCTTTATTCTTTTCAAGATATACCCAAATCAATTTTCTTTTATTGCCTTGGTGATCTTTGATTAACTTATTTGTTTCGAGCCATGCTCCTGATTAATTTCTTTCTCGTCTATTTTTGTGACCTTTTTCAAGCATTTTATATTGAAATAACGATTAATGGATTAATAACACTTTCATAAAATGAGTTTCGCATATTACTCTGAAAACTTCTAAATAATATGAGGAATCTGAAACGTGACTATTGTTCAGAACTCACCAAGCCTAAAGGTTGGAAATATTGAAAAATGATTATCTCTTCATATTCTTATTGGATAAGACAATTTCGTTGGTGATACCATATCGGCAAATGACAAACAAGGTCAATCCAAGTGTAAAAGGGGATTATTGTCGGGAGACCCTACATTCATGTAAATTTAAGACTCATACATCCAGAGAATGGTGTAACAGGTTAAATTGATGAAAAACGATACAAGTTCTATACCTCTGAGTGGTAACAGATTGGATGGAAAAAGCCAAATGTTATTTCCCTAAAGTTGCAGTGGGAGGTACCAACTTCATGTCCCAAGGTTCAAGTGGAGATGACTCAGAATTACCATGGGGAAAATTATTTGAGCAGAATATGATTGATACTTCATAATGAACGAAGAGGAAACTTTGACGGATAAATAAGTGATGACACTTAAAATAGGAAGCATTCTCATAACATTTTGCATTCATATATCATTGCATGTCTAATTAGGAGCATTTGATACATTTCGATTAAAGCATCCTAATTATTAGACATAAGCATATATTCATTCTACAGGTTATGTCCTCTAGAGGACAATGTAGCAAGGTAGAAAATATTAGTCTGGCATTCCTGAGTTTGCAGGAAACAGATTGAAGATACTAATCTGGCATCCCTGAGTTTGTAGGGAGCATATTAAAATAGTAGATTTTGCATTCCTGAAGTTGCAGGAAGTAGATCGAAGCCGTCAGTCTGGCATTCCTGAGTTTGCAGGAATCAGATTGAGGATACTAATCTGGCATCCCTGAGTTTGCAGGGAGCAGATTAAGATAGCAGATCTAGCATTCCTGAAGTTGCAGGAAGTAGATCGAAGACATAAATCTGGCATCCCTGAGTTGTAGGAAACAGATCGAAGCCATCAGTCTGGCATTCCTGAGTTTGCAGGAAGTAGATTGAAGATACTAATCTGGCATCCCTGAGTTTGCAGGGAGCAGATTGAAATAATAGATTTGGCATTCCTGAAGTTGCAGGAAGCAGATCGAAGCCATCAGTCTGGCATTCTTGAGTTTGCAGGAAGCAGATTGAAGATACTAATTTGGCATCCCTGAGTTTGCAGGGAGTAGATTGAAATAACAGATTTGGCATTCCTGAAATTGCAGGAAGCAGATCGAAGCCATAAGTCTGACATTCCTAAGTTTGCAAGAAGCAGATTGAAGACACTAATCTGGAATCCCTGAGTTTGCAGGGAGCAGATTAAAATAGCAGATTTGGCATTCCTGACATTGCAGGAAGCAGATCGAAGCCATCAGTCTGGCATTCTTGAGTTTGCAGGAAACAGATTGAAGATACTAATCTAGCATCCCTGAGTTTGCAGGGAGCAGATTAAAATAGCAGATTTGGCATTCCTGACGTTGCAGGAAGTAGATTGAAGACACCAGTCTGGCATCCCTAAGTTTGCAGGGAGCAGATTAAAATAACAGATCTGGCATTCCTGAAGTTGCAGGAAGCAGATCGAAAACATCAGTTTGGCATCCTTGGATTTGCAGGAAGCAAATTAAAATAGTAGATTTGGTATTCTTGAAGTTGCAAGAAACAAATCAAAGACATCAGGTCTTGTCTCCCTGAGGTTGCAGTGGAGCAGATTGAAGATAGTGGATTTGTCTTCTTGAAGTTGTAGTAAAGCAGATTGAAGCCATCAGACTTATAGTTCAATAATTCTAAAAGTTGCAGTTCCAGTACCCCTGAAGATGTAGTTGGGATTGGAAGCCATTTGAAGAAGACGATGACCAAGAAGTCGAGGCTCGGCCAAGACCGGGCAAAATTGGTCCTTTTATAGTCTTTTCTCTATTCTCGTTACACGACAGTGAGCAAAGAGGGGTAGCTGTAATAAGGCCATTTTTCCCGGGCCCATTTTATTCAGCAAAAAGAAAAAACAAAGTAAAAAAACAAAACAAATGTCCAGCATAGTCCATTTTTACAAAGTCCATTTAACAGTTACAGTCTAAAACCAATTACCCGTGACCTAACTAAACTTACTAGCCCAATACTCAGCAACCCACACTCAAACCTAACCCAAAACCCTAACTACCTAGACCCAAAACACTTGTGGCCAAAAAAGGCCCAATGCTTAAACAGTCTTCAGTGGCCTATGGTTTTTGGGAAACCCTAGGCGCCGCAAGCAAGAGTCCAGCGCAAACGCCACAGCCACCAGCCTCCAATCACGCCTCAGTCCGCAAGCCACGCAGCCATCAACGCGCTTCATCGCTAGTATCCTCGCTTCTCACCTGCACAAGAAAGGAAAGAAAACAGCAAAAATATGGCAAAATATTTGTATTTCCTTTTTTAAAATTTATTTTTCAAGTATAAAACCCCATGTAAACCTGTAAAAAATAGACAGACATATACAGAGAAACAAGAGCACAAAAATACTGACAAATACAAAAGAAAAATACAAAGAAATTTACAACCAATCGAAAACATAAAGGTGTTTTTTATTTCATTAAGTTTTTCTTTCTTTTCGATTTATGCACATTATATATATAAAATATCCTTAAAAACAAAAAAAAAAACGAGATTACCTTTTGAAGGTAGGCATCTCTCGCCGAAGAACCGTCGCGAACGGCAGAACGTGAGGCGCGTGGGGGTGGTGGCCTGAAGGGCTAGCAATCGGAACCCCAGACAAGCATTGAGAGAATTCTAAAACTTTTTTTTTTTAAAATCGGATACCAAATGGATTTTTGGTCCTAAAATTGACATATATAGTATTTAAAAAACAACGCCGTTTTCGATTAAGTAAATAAGCGTTAAAACGACGCCGTTTAGCAGGCCAGAATCTGCGCATTGACCTGACCCGGGGAGGATCCGCGCATTTTCATTAAATGGTCTAATTGTTATTTTAGTCCTTCCACATTTTTATAATTTTTAATTCCGTTTAATCTATTTTTTTCGGCCCTAAATGTTTGTTTACATTCTAATTTAGTCCCTTGAGCTATTAAAAGGTTAAAATCAAAACGGCGCCGTTTTGAGAATGAAGGCATAATTGCCCAATAAATCCCTGTAGATTAAGGCGTGTTTTGATTTAATCCTTTTAATCTGTTTTAATTGCTATTAGACCCCTGTTTTCTTTGTTTTGTTTTATTTTTATCCTTTTATTTTATTTTATTATTTTACATTGTATTAAACTATTTTATTATATTAAATAGTCTATATTATTTTCCTTATTATCTATATATAAATTTATTTATGTATATTTTTTTATGTATTATCCTTATACATTAAATTATTATTTATTATTCGGTTTAATTTTTTTATTACATGTTTTTATAATATTATACACTTTTTCTATATTATATAGTATCATATTATATCATATATTATTTTTAAAATTTTATTTTGTATAAAATCTATTTATATTATATAACTTATTTTGTTTACATATGTAATTTCATGATTAATATATATGTTTTTATATAAAATTATTATAGACTATTTTTATTGTTTTTATTATATATAATCATTTATATGTATTGAATTATTGAATTATATTTATTATAATATTTTTTCATAAATATATTTTAAGTTTCTTTTTATATATTGTTATACATATTAATTGCTTTACAAAATTATCATATTTTTTATTCTTTTTATTTTTATTTTGTTATAATATTTATTTAATGTTTGGATATATTATCAATTTATTTGTTTCTCATAATGGATCCTATTTATAGAACTTTATATCCATTTCATGAATTCTTATACTTCCTATAGATTTTAAAATTGCTATTGCATATTGTATAATTTTTATTTATTTATTTATTTATGTTTTCTTATTACTTAATATTGTTTTAGCATAATCTAATTATTATCGTTCGCTATGTCATATTGTTCTCTTGTTAATTGTTTATATCGTTTGTTAATTCGACTCGCGAAATTGTCGTATTTTATTCAAAGCTTTTAAAAAAAAAAAGGTGATATGTAATACTTGGGAACTTCAAGAAGAATCGTGCCCTAACTTACTGGGTTTCGATTTTTCTCGTAGAACTTAAGGTATTAAATATCCTTTCTCCTTTAAAACTGAAACTTATCAATTTCAAATAAAAAAAAACTTATTCTTGGGAATTCAAAACGTTGTGTCCTTTAAAACTGAAACTTATCAATTTCAAATCAAAAAGCTTATTCTTGAGAATTCAAAACGTTGTATCCTAACTTACTGGATATGATGTCTTGTGTCTCGAGATAAGAATTTTCTAAAATAAAGACATGCCTAGTTTCGAAATTTTGAGATGCTATATCCTAACTTACTGGGTATAGTATTTTATTTCTTTGAGATAAGCAAGTCTTGTTTTTTCTTCTAATAAAAGGATCTTATTTTAAAATTTTTCAAATTTGCAACATTAGGACATGGTTTTATCGATTAAGTACCAATTTTTGGGCGTTATGAGGGTGCTAACCCTTCCTCATACGTAACTGACTCCCGAACCCATTTTTCTTATTTTTCGTGGACCAAAATTAGTATTTTGAAATAAAACGATTTTTAAGGTGATCCAATCACACCTAAGTAAAAAGGGATTGGTGGCGACTCCTATTTTCGTTTTTAAAAGTCGATCCCCGTTTTTAAAATCAAATCTTTAAAAATGGTTTCGACAGGGATATTTGATAAACCATAATTTATACATATTTTGACCCCATGCTTGGCTTATTTTTGGATGAATTTTTATTATATTTGATGAATTCAATGCTCCTAATCCTTTAATTTCATGTTTTACACTCAAGAGAGCTTAGGGAGTCGAAAAGAACGATAAACAGGCCAAAAAGAGACAAAATGGGCCTACCTCGAAAATCAACACGGCCTCGACTATAGCACCGGGCAGATCACACGGTTGTGTGTGACGAGAAGAATCGAGCACAACCTAAGCCATAGCCACGGGCGTGACCCTACTGACCCCAAGATTAATTCTATTCGGAAAAGGGTACTTGTGGGCTGAGAAAGGCGTTCCAAAGCCTTTATAAACACTCTGGGGGCAACCTAAAGAAGACGCCGAGTAGAAGGTAGAAAATACTCGAAGACAGCCATCGGGAGCAGCTCGGAAGAAGGATCTCCATCAAGACTAAAGATCTTTTATCAATTTCTCTTGAAGTTTTTGGTTTTCTTATGTTTTGTAGTTTTCCTTATTTTAAGATGTTTCCTTTTATCAGTATGAACTAATTCCTTAGATACCTAAGGGGATGAAACCTAAGACGGATCTTATTATTATTTGATTTATAAGATAAATACTTATTCTTATTCTTAATTGTGAGTTCTTATTCTTGTTTTGATAATTCAGATTATTAATTCAAGTCAAATGTGCTTATTCAGAGGAACAAAAGTCCCTGTTTAAGAGTAGATCAACACAATTAAGCGGTGTTGATTGCAACCCTAGAAATAGGGCGACATAAATCTGTCAGATTAGAGTAAAATCTAATAAGCGAATCCATAGATCGAGTTAATGCGACAATAGGGGTTTTAATTAGAAAGAGATTTCAATTAATAAACCTAGAGTCAATTGTTTTTAGTCTTGAAAAAGATATTAACATAAATCAAGGATTTCTATGGATTAAGTCAAGTGAATAAATCGTATGAATCAAGAGTAATAAGTGAAGTCTAGGTGGATTCTTCCTTGGGTATTGCCTATCTCATAAAGTTGTCTAAAGTATTTTCCTAATTCCTTCTCTGTCGTATTTTTAATTAATTTTAGTTTAAAAGAAATCGCTCCAATTCTTAGGCTAGATAATAAGAAGATAGTAATAACTAGTACTCTTGGTCCTTGTGGATGCGATATTTTCGGCCTTACCATAACTATACTATTAAACGATAGTTGCACTTGCCTTTATTGTGATCATAGTTAGTTAGAGACACATCAATAGGTCAGCACAAACGACCATCCTTACAAACCTAGCTCTTATTCCATTATTTGCATTACAATCAATCTTAATAACTTGACCTATAGTGCTCCCAATGATTCTTAGAAACTCTTCTTGTACATTACACTCGATGAACTTGGTAGTCTAATCCAGACAACCACATTATGCGGATGATCCTGGATTGTAGAAAAAGATGGTGTCCATATCTGCACATTAAGTATTGTCCAAATACTACCCACAGACCATAAACCAGAACTTTCAGATAATCATTCTCATCCTAAAATTGAACTAAATAGTAATCACTCTTCAGACTCAATAAATGTCAGTGTACTCTTACCCGTTAATGCCAGTCCAAGTAAACGCCACATTATTGATGGCATCAACAAAAAATATCATGTGTTGTGTAGCAATTGAATACCTAATTATTTTAACGTTGTTACAAAAATTGGACCGAACCTTGTGAGAAAGTGTAACTTTAGGTACCAAAGTAAACTTAAAAAAAGGTTAAATACCATAGTGGAAAATGAAAAATAGCTTGAGGGCTAAATCGTGAATAAAAATTAAATTAAAAGGCCCAACAAACAAAACCCTAAAATCCAATCTTAGAGATACTTCTCTTCAAGCTTGTTTTCAATTCAAAGGCCAAAAAGCCGCACGCGAAACCCTCTTCCACTGCAACCATGGTTAATTTCTAATCGTCGTTTCCTCTTTCATGCTTGATGCCCGATATTTACAGTTGCATTCATTTTCAGGCTCTTTTCGTAATATTGTTCATTTAGTAAAAACTGAATCGTGCCGTTGTGTTCTGTGCGATTTTAGGTTCTGCAAAACGACATTGATTTGTTGAATCCGCCAGCTGAGATCGAGAAAAAGAAGCACAAGCTCAAGCGTCTCGTTCAATCCCCCAATTCATTCTTCATGTTGGTTAACCTACCTTTTCTTGCTTTCGTATTCTGATTTGTTGTATATGGTGGATTAATTTGCTTCTTTTTTTTTTTTTTTTTTTTTTGCTGAATCTCAAAGGATGTGAAATGCCAAGGCTGCTTCAACATGTAAGTTCACATTTGATTTTAGAATTTCGATTTTTTTTTTTAAACTCATGATAATGAATTAGGTTTGTTTTACAACTTGTGAATTATCATTCTTAGTAAAAGATTAATAGTGTTAAGTTTGGTTCAATATATCTTTGATTGCAAATTTTAGAGAACCAATAAAAAAATTGTTTGAACCATGAAAAATACTAGATATATGCTTTTGAGATTTGAACGTTTTACCATTTGATTTATATTAAAATCCACATTGTTTAGCTAAATGTATATTTATATATATCAAGTTTAATTAGCCTCACTGGTTGAATCAATGATTTTGAATTCTCACCGGTTTGATTTCTGATTTGGTTTTTTTTACAAATTGCAATGGTTGCAATGACATCCTTCAAAGTGAACCGGTTTGATTTCTGATTTGGTTTTTTTACAAATTGCAATGGTTGCAATGACATCTTTCAAAGTGAAGTGTATTGAATTGAAATTTGTGCAGGGTATTTGGGGTTCTTATTCTTATGGGTTATGCTTGTGTGTTTTGTTGTTTGGCAGAACGACAGTATTTAGCCATTCTCAAACAGTGGTGGTGTGCGGTAATTGCCAGACTGTTCTATGCCAGCCAACTGGTGGTCGAGCTAGACTCACTGAAGGTTGCTCTTTCAGGAAAAAGGGTGACTAATTCTCGCAGTCTGAGGTTGGAAGACGAGTTTTGATTTGTACATTTCTTCCCTTCTCTTGATGTGTTAAATTGGCTTCAATTAAGTAGCAATGTCAATGATTTAGAAATGACCATATTGGTTTTTAATGAATGCATTGAGTTCTACATTTGATCGATTCTCTTTACTGGTTTTAGGCAGAAATTTCCATCTTTTCTTTCAAGCATTCGTATCTAACCAGAACTCTAGATCCCAAATCCTAAACTTCTCGAAAGTTAGAGATTAGTGAAGAACATTTTTGTGTTTTGGGTGCAGGTGAATCTTCGATAATGTGATGTTAATTGGAGCAATGTTTCTCAGTTTGAAAATGCCATCTTGCAAAGGATAACCTGCAAAGAAGTTACATCTAGAGGCGATGACCGTTAAATGAGGTTTTAGTGAGTTTTCATTTCCTTGAGAATCAAGTAATCTATTTCGAAACTTTTAACCATAATAGTTTTTGCTGTGAGCACAATTTTAGCTCTCTACTTGGTGTTTTAAACGCATCGAATGATGCATTTTTCCCCCTCTGTTGTGTTGTTGTTTGTTATTTTTTATATTGTGAGGCCTTGGTCGAATTAAACAGATACTTGGTGATACACATCGGAAGGTGATGCTATTCATCTGAGTCATTTCTCCGAAAATTATTTAAATTTTAACTTAACATTTAAATATTTTATGAATGATTTGAGGTCCGAGCTTAGGGCTTGGTCCGAGTTTGACTCGAATCGTTTTTTTTTTTTAAAAAAAAAACTATACCATAGCCTGATCAAAGGAGAGATTGGCTTTTATTCGCTTAACTCGTAGTTAATTTAGTAAAATTTGAATATGATATGTTTAATAAATGTGCAACACATTTATAATAAATTTGGAAAAAAAAAAAAGGATGAGAGAATCTCAAGCATTGTGGTATTGGGGTTTGAGTTTGAGTTTTTTTGTTTATCATTTTGATACTTATTTATTCAAGAAAAAATGCTTTGTATTGATTAAAAAAAGTCAATTTTACGATTATATTTAAGTTATGAATTTGGAAGGAAATACTATTATAAATAGAAGACACTACTAATTTATGTTCACATACCATGTATAAAGTAATGGAAGAATTTAAAATAAATTAGAGATGCATCATTTTCATTAAATTGTTCTAATTGTTAGATCAACTTGATGATAAATTTTAGTAGATCAAAAGTCATCGTCGAAAGCTCTAAGAGATCATATCAATCAAATCAATGATACATAAAATATTTAAGTCTTAAATAACTTAACATTTTCTTCAACATCTCAAATTTTAATTTTAGGAATACTATATTGATTTTATTACTTTAAACGAAAATAGAGTGAATAAGAGCCATGATAGTTTTTAAAGAAAACAAAAGTGGTCAAAAACATAAATTACAATAGTGAGGATTAAAATTAAAACAAAATAAAATTAGAGAATATTGTTGAAGAAGTTATGACCATCAATCAACACGAAAATCGACACCATTGTTAGCGAAGTTAAGATTTAATTTAGAATTTTAGAAAATAATAATAATTTTTGAATGATAGTTACTAAATCAATTAACAAAAATTACATGAAGCATTGTATGAAAATAATAAGTTAGATTATGGAAAAAAGAAATAAAAAAATAAAATTCAGATAGTAAAGGTTGGATGATGTTATAGAGGTAAAAACCAAGGAATAAGTTAGAGTAGGAGGGTGATCGACGATCCTTGCCTTATCACACATATTTTCTCTCTCCCCAATCCTTTTGTCATCTTCCTTGCGCTATAAATCAAAGCAAAACACTATTATGGGAGCTCAAAATCTCAATTTGTCTCCATTTTTATTTGCAATGCCACCACCAACAGCTACCCTCTCTGTTCCGTCATCTTCTCCATCTCTCTTCCCCCTTTCTTCCTTCTCTTCCTCCAATAATGCCCATGTCAGCAGCTTCTGCCCCGCCCCCACCGCTCTCCCCAAATTCCCTTCCCTCTCCAAGCCCAAAACCCCTCTTCGCAACCTCACCCCTCTCTCCGCCGTTTCCATCGAGAAAGAAACCCTCATCTCCGAGCGCCCCCACACTTTTCTCCGTGAAGCCGATGGAGGAGATGACGGTTCCGTCAGGTCTCGCTTCCAGCGCATGATATTGGAGGCCCAGGAAAGCGTGTGCGCTGCCCTCGAGGCTGTTGACGGAGCTGGCAAGTTCAAGGAAGACGCTTGGACGAGGCCTGGTGGCGGTGGGGGTATTAGTAGGGTGTTGCAAGACGGTGCTGTTTTTGAAAAGGCTGGTGTTAATATCTCCGTTGTTTATGGTGTTATGCCCCCTGAAGCTTATCGAGCTGCCAAGGCTGCTGCCGATGATCAGAAGCCCGGTCCCATTCCTTTTTTCGCAGCAGGAATCAGCTCGGTAATTCACTGTTTCCCATTTTATTTTCTTGAATTTTGGTCAATTCCATTGAAAGATCCAAATGTGATAATACTGCATTTCGGTGTTTTTTTTTTTTTTTTTTCAGGTTTTGCATCCAAAGAACCCGTTTGCTCCTACATTGCATTTTAATTATAGATATTTCGAAACTGATGCTCCTAAAGGTACTTAATTTATCCATTATTATTTGCTGTTGCTGCTGCTGCTGCTGAAATGGTAGTTTAGAAGGATATGAATGCATTTCTTTTCATTGGCAATTCAGTAGCAATGAATATATGCTTTATAGTTTGCTTTCTTACCTGTTCTTCACAAACAAAAAGAGGGATAGTTTGTTGATGAAATTATTAAATTTGCGTTACTTACCTCAGTTGCTTTCACTGTACATTGTCATTGGGCATAGCATTAGTCTTTTTCGTGCATTCAGACTCTTTCATTTTTATTAAAGTATTCATGTTCAACACCCATGCCCAAGACTTATTCAGACATGGGTCCAAAGACCCTCCAAATACAAGCAAATCTTTGAAAGAATCGAACATGCTTGTGTTAAAGACATATCTGAGTCTGACACTCACATTAGAGTCCAAGTAACATGGGTTTATTTTGCAACTCGTCTTTGAAATGTGCAGATGCTCCTGGAGCACCTAGGCAATGGTGGTTTGGTGGTGGAACTGATTTGACTCCAGCTTATATCTTTGAGGAGGATGTCAAGCACTTCCACTCAGTAAGTTGGATTTTTTCTTTCTTTCTTATGCCCTTTTTCTTCTTTAATTCTACCCCCAGTAAAGCTTGAAATATCTGCATTTAGCAGGATTGAGAGACCAAGGAGGTTCACAAGTTAAATTAGTTCAAATATTGGTGGTTTCCATTTGAAAAAGTAAAATTTGAAGAAATTCAAATATTTGAATTGAACCTTTTTATTTGAACATCTTACTAAATATTGTTTACAGATTTACTGGAAAGCACATGGATAAAATTCTTTAAAGTGTAGTAACTTTTGTTCCTTTTAGGTTTTAGTTTAACTTGGTACGTCAATTGGAGACTAACGTTTCTACTACCATTAGATTGCACATGCCAATCTTAAAAGATAACCTGCAAAATTTTTATTCCTATTGCAGTAGATATGTATGTAGAGATCATTAATTCTAGCTTGTAAAATATTATTTGGACAATGAAATATGTTTCTGGATGTTCTTTTGCTAATATTGGCTTTCATTTTTAGATACAAAAAAAGGCCTGTGACAAGTTTGATCCATCCTTTTATCCTCGATTCAAGAAATGGTGCGATGACTATTTTTACATTAAGGTATGGTTTTACCAGATCTTTTCAGTGTCATACATGATGTTCCATAATTTATTTTCCCCAGTTTTAGAGTTTTATAGCATTTGAATTAAGAAACATAGAAAATATTGCCAGTCAATGCGTGACACTGTGATTATTGCTTTTTCATTTTTGCTCCATGATAATATTACTAATTATGTTTCATATTGGGGAAAGAGTCTTAAGAGTGTTCTGTCACAAACAGTGTAATGGTTATCACTATTGTCAAGGCATGCACCTAGGTGGTAGGATGCAGTGCAAACCAACTGAAGCACCTTCCGTCAATTGGGTGAGATCACCCGAGATTAGGCACACTCCTTTTGCACTAAGCATGTTTTTCTTTTTAAGGTGAATGGTGCACAACAAGCTTAGCTTGACTTATATGCCTCTTTGGATTCCTTAGTTTCTAATCTTTTATTACCTATATATTTAATATGTGCTATATTGGGAAGAATAAAAAATGGGGGTATTATACTTAATGGGCAACGTTTTTTTTTTCTTTTTGATGAAATTGAAATGATTTGGGTAACTATGAAACAGTCATCTACATTAAAGATAAAGGGGGTGTTATTTGAATTGGAAGCTTGGTGGTTTTTTCAATAACATCAGTAGCTTGTTTGGTGATCATAAATGTTCTAATGGCTTTCTTTATATATAATTATTTCCTCTTGTTGACCATTCTCATAATTTTACCTTTTTCTCCATTTAATTATGAATTTAATTATTAAACTTTATGTTTACTTTTAATGCTATATGCAGCATCGAGGTGAAAGACGAGGGCTTGGGGGGATATTTTTTGATGATCTAAATGACTATGATCAAGAGATGCTTCTTTCATTTGCCACTGGTAATTCCTCAAGACTCAGATTAATTTTGAGTGTTCCCCACCTAAAGGAAGCAACTCTAGTGGATTTGTGTTTTTTAATGTACCAATCTACTATCAATTTGCAGAATGTGCGAATTCTGTGGTTCCTGCATACATACCAATCATAGAGAAAAGGAAGGATACACTATTCAATGAGAGCCAAAAAGCATGGCAACAGTTGCGAAGGGGCCGCTATGTAGAATTCAACTTGGTATTGAACTGATCAATAACTAAACTAGAGAGATTGGAAATCTTAAATTTCTCTTAAAATATGGGCTTTAAATTATATTTCATTTGTTAATGGAAGGTCTATGATCGAGGTACTACATTCGGACTGAAAACTGGAGGTCGAATTGAAAGTATTCTTGTTTCTCTCCCTTTATCCGCACGATGGGAATATGATCATGTAAGCTTCCTTACCTTTTCCGTCCAAGTTTAAAAAAAAAAATTGACATAGTTCTTTGTAAATATTCACAGTGATATATTACGAAGTAAGTGTAACTTATACTAGAGGGTCTTTTTCTTTGTATGACTACAGAAACCAGAAGAGGGAAGTGAAGAGTGGAAACTGTTAGATGCCTGCATCAATCCTAAGGAATGGATCTGATACTTCTGGTTGAGTTTCTTTCAATCCTTTCGAAAATTCCCATTGGTTCCTTTATTTTTAAGATGCTCTTCTTTTTGGGAGTGCCTTCTTGCAGTAGTAGTTGTAAGTTTCAGCTTCATGGATTTGTTTTATTAATGCAAATCACGTGAATGTAATTGGATGCCCTATAATACGCATTGCTTAGAGTTAAGAGGTCTAACAGTTGCTAATGGATTGTGTATCTGTTAACATATTTGTGTTCTTTTTTGGCCTCACATCTTTGTGTTATTAAAGTGAGAGGATCTTTTCATAAGGCTCCATCACTTTCATTAATAATTATCAATCTATCACTGTCCAACATTATATGCAGGATCATAGATCCATCAATATTAATGACGGACACATAGCAGTTAATAGCTTTATCCACAAAAGGTTGGTTGACTACTTCGTTGTAAATTCAACTATGTCTTGTACTAGTCAAAAGAAAAGATGATCCAAGATAATATACCATATTTCTGAACTTTCTTTCACCTATAGAAAGGCATATCCACAAAAACTTTGATGAACAGTGAAGATTGCCGAATTCAAAAAGAATTTCCCTAAACTCCCCAAACACGATGGCATGACTCTTATTGTTGTGTTGAATTTTGATCTGGCCAATCGAGGAACTTGTACCCGAGAAGTGAAGGTGGTAGATATGACTGAGTTGACGATGATGGGTTATCAGGGGGATATATATAATCCTTTCCATATCCAAGTTCCTTCATAAGTTTGGTTGGTGCATTCCTTAAATGAAGCGGCACTCCCTCGTTCTGTCCTACAGATTCCCGAACAACCTTCTGTGCAGCTCCGATGGCTCGATACACGGAGATAGACTTAGGAGCCAAAGCCAAGTAAGCAGCACATTGTGCAAGAATCACATTGCACTCGGGCATGCCCAAGAAATGACAAGCTTGATAGCAGGCAACAGCTTGGTTTAGGGCTAATGGATCAGCCAACCCAACATCCTCACTGGCAAACCTTATTAGTCTTCGTGCAATGTATAGAGGCTCTTCACCTCCTTCCAGCATTCTTGCCAACCAATAGATCGCTGCATCCGCATTGCTTCCTCGCATCGACTTGTGGAGGGCACTGATCAAATTGTAATGCTCTTCCCCTGCTTTGTCATATGCAAGATGCTTGCATTGGAGAGCTTCTTTAACATCATCCATTGTAACAACTGCAAATGAACCATTTTGTTCTAGTTGATTATCAGCCACTCGAGCAGCCGCCGTGGTGGCAGAGATTTCCAAAGCATTCAATGCCACACGAGCATCACCGTCACAATTCATGGACAAAAATTCAATAGCATCATCCTTAACATCGACCCTCATGCCTACGCTTTGAGACAATCCCTTCTCATTATCATAAACTGATCTCTTCAAAAGAGTTTCAATATGATGGGGTTTTAAAGGATTCAATGTAAGAACCCTACACCTAGACAACAATGGTGTAATCAAATGAAACGAAGGGTTCTCAGTGGTTGCCCCCATAAACACAATGCTTCCATCTTCAATCACAGGCAAGAAAGAATCCTGTTGTGATTTATTAAACCTATGAACTTCGTCAACAAAAAGCACAGTCCTCTTATTATTCTTAACCCTCATTTTCCTAGCTTCCTCAACAGCATCTCTAACATCCTTAACCCCACAAGTAACAGCAGATAAAGATACGAATCGATACATAGACCGGTCTTGAGCCGAGTTAACAATGGATTTAGCAATGGAAGTCTTACCAGTACCAGGAGGACCCCAAAAAATAATGGAAGGGATTCTATTGCGATCAACAGCAGAATGGAGAAGAGAATTGTTACCCAGAATGTGTTCTTGACCAACAACTTCGAAAACAGTACGAGGACGCATCCGTTCCGACAAAGGCTCATGGGTTCGATCGGTTTTGCCTAGTTGAATGGTGGGTTTGGGATGTTGCAACTTTTGACGTTTGTTATGGATCGGAGATGGGGTGGTGGAATCATCATCTGGGTCGTGTTCGGGTACAGTATGGATGCTTGGGGCGGTGGCAGTGGGTTCAGCAGATGAAGGGGAAGTGGAAAGCTTGGTGTGAAGATGGAAGAAGCGGTCGAGTTTTGGTTGAAAGGGAGGAGGAGAGGGGTTTGGGTTCTGGTTCGGGTTCGGGTTCGGGTTTGGATTGGAGGATTTGTGGGAAAGGATCCATTCGGTGGCTTTGAGGGTGGATTTGCCGCCGGTGGCCGCTAGAGCCTGTGCTGCTAATTCACTTGAGAATCCCATGCTTAAGAGCTGCTCCATCTCCATCGGAATCCGGCACAGCGATGGAACTGTAAAATAAAAGGAACCCTTTTGAACGAGTAAAATAAATTTATTTATCTTCCGTTTGTAGAATACAATATGCACTCGCTAGGCCCCAAGTCAGCCTCCTCCCATTTCCCTATTGGCCCGAGTCTCTTTATATTTATTTGTATGTAATTGGGAGTGCAGACTGAGACTGGGCCTAAAGAGTGATGGCACACCGCCTTTCAAGTCCTCTCTACCGCCGCCTCTCTTCTTCATTTAGCACCACCACCAAAGGCAAAGTTCCTCTTCTTTACAAAAGCCCAGAGATCAACGAAGACAACGGAAATGAAGCCGTGACACTCCAAGTCCTTTCATGGGGCAGGGGAGCATCAGGCCAACTAGGTGGTGGCATTGAAGAAATCAGAATATACCCATCTCCAGTAGCCAATCTCCTCTTTCCCCGTGCTTCCTTTTCCCTCTCCCCAACCCCAGGCAAAACCCAAAACCAAGATCAAAAGGATCAAACTTTGCATTCGGTTGGGATATCATGCGGGTTGTTCCATTCGGGTTTGGTTGTCGGCGGCAAGTTGTGGATGTGGGGCAAAGGTGATGGAGGTCGTCTCGGTTTTGGTCATGAAAATCCTGCGTTTTTGCCTACTTTGAACCCTCACTTGGGTTCTGTTTCCTTTGTCGCTCTTGGTGGTCTTCATTCTGTGGCTCTAACTTCTAAAGGCGAGGTCTTTACTTGGTCAGTTCTCTTCGTCTTCCTTGTTGTTGATCCAATTCTAGCTATTATCCTTGATATAAAGAACTTTGCTCCGTGTTATTTTCTCCTTTGAGTGATTTTTTTGATAATTAGTCAGCTGAAACATACAGTTGACTAGATACCAGAAACTAAGTTTATAACATTATATGAGAATTCAAGTTGATATTCAAAAAGCTTATTCAGGATAACAGAAGAAAAATTATAGTGGAAGTGGAGCCTTTTTCTATGGTTATAGCCTTAGCGTTATAGGTCAGTGGAAGGAGTTAAATCTATTGGAGAGGAAACATGGGATTGAGGAGATAGATAAATGGAAAATAGGTAGAGACTAAGTAAGCTATAGTTTTGATGATTGAATGTATGAATGTTACTTCAATGTATGTTAAATATAGAAGGTTTATATGGATCAATGAGGCCAAACATCTTCTTCAAGATCAAGCTCAAGATTTCTTATACTACTGCACCGGAGATGTGTGATTAACGAATACCCATTATAATGTTTTATATCAGAATTCACATATTAGAAATATAAAATTGAAGCTTTTAAGTAAACCAAATGATTCTTTATAATCATTAATCCTACTGCATGAATTTTGGATTTTCATTTGTTTTTTGTACACTTTTTCTTCTTTTTCCCTTTTAAATAAGTTATAGAGTGAGAGAGTTAGATAAGGAAAATAGATGTTATTTTGAGATTTGTATCCTGGAAATTATTTGGGTAAAAGCTGGTCACGATTAGGGACTTTGTGGTAGAGGCCGTCCTTACCTCTCAACTGACAAGTGTGTTGGAGAGGTGAAGGAAGAAGACAGTTCAAGCTAATTCTTTGTAGATGTCCGTTTTTATTTTATTTGATTAACTATCAACTGAATCCTTTTTATAGGATAGAAGTGGTGAAGCTTTTTTCTTAATTAGCTGTCTATTAAGTTACGAGTCTGTGGTACTCTTGCTTCAGTTGAATTGTTTTTGGCCAAAACCATTAGTACAAACTATTTCTCTTCTTAAAATGAAGTTTGCAGGGGTTATGGGGGTTTTGGTGCACTTGGACATCGTGTTTATCATAGAGAACTCGTCCCAAGATTGGTAGAAGGCAACTGGAGTGGAAATATACGTCATATCGCAACTAGTGGGACACATACTGCTGCCATCACTGAATCAGGTTTTCAATGTTGTCAATCATCATAATATAGATCTTGACTTCCCTTACCTGTAATCTTGCTCTATGAAACTCATGTCAATGATTTAACTTTTGTCATTTTAATGAATCATGATACGTAAAGTCCCTGTGCTTAGAATGTGGAAACAATTAAGAAATAAATTGAACCTGAATGTATGTTCTCAAAAGACAAAGATACTTAATGCAATCTGAATACTTATCACATTTCTAGTTTATCATCAACTTTTTGGAAGAAAATTTGCCTCAGCCATAGTATCAGATATGATTTTTTACGAACCTGGATAATTTGAATGCAATGCAAGATATCATTTTTCAAGCATCATACAGCTTGTGCTCTGCTTTCTTTTTGTGTATCTTTGTATGTTCAATCACTTGTTTAATAAACGAAGGTTAACTTTCTGAACCATCAAACTGCAACATTAGTCTGTAAAATAACTTCTGACATGCTCGGTACTTCCATTTCCCTGTATGTGGAATCTCTCTTGTCGTCAGATATGACAACTGATAAAAATGTACATTCAGAACGGAGAAGATTATAATACTTACTATTTAGCACTTGGATAACATGCCCTGCAGCATTTTTGTCTGTACAAAAGGTAAAATATAGTTGAAAGGAGAAGGGAACAGTGTATTGATGGCAGAAAGGCTTGGTTTAGTTAATGATAACTATAAATTGAAACTTTGAAGAAGAATGCAGCAAACAATGGGCAATGGAAGGAGAATCATGTACCTTAATATATGCTGAAAAAATAGCAAATTGGTGTTATTAACAGGTTTTAGATGTCATGCTATCTATCATGTGTGCTCATTTCTCACATTATTGGTGGTCATCTTCGTATATATGTTTTGTTGCTTTGCCTGATCTGAATACAGCTGTTATTTGTTGAATTAGGAGACTTGTACACCTGGGGCCGAGAGGAAGGGGATGGCAGATTAGGTCTTGGTCCTGGTCGGGGCCCAAATGAGGGAGGTGGACTTAGTATCCCATCCAAAGTGAAAGAATTACCTACTCCTGTTGCTGCAGTTTCTTGTGGTGGTTTCTTCACAATGGCATTGACGGAGGATGGACAACTTTGGAATTGGGGTGGTAATGTCTCTCTACCTGTCTATATATTTTGCATTTCGTTATATCGTTCCTATGGGTATTTAATTATTTTTTATCCAAAAGATAGATTAGAAAGATAAACTATCTAATGTCTACTGAGACAAACACTAATTAAGGAGCAAAACGTGGCCAAAATATAATACCACGACTTTAAATATTTTCTGAAACTTGTACCCTTATTTGCCAAGCATACTACATGGACAGGCAACATGGTTAGCTTGAAACTAGGAATTAGGGTCAACAAGGTGCGAGTTCTGGTTATAGTAGAGCATGGGGAAAAATATGGTTACTGCATACTGAAAAGTGAAATCTTACTGGAACATGTAATGAGCCTGTTAAGGATGGCTTGAGGATTAAAGAGCTTGGTTTAGTTGAATTCATCAATTTACTTCCTTATCCTGCTTTTTTTTTTCATTTGATCTTTTTAGTTTGTGGTGAAGATATCTTTATATTGATTTCCTGCGACTTGTTTTTTATTTGTTTGTTTTGTCTAATTTTCATTTTATCTATTTCACGATGGATCACTTTCCTGGAATAGTTTGCTGAATATCTATATCTATATCTATATATTTATGTTTACTCAGCAAACTCTAACTATGAGCTTGGAAGAGGTGATAAGGTTGGTGGTTGGAAACCGAAACCAATTCCCAGCCTTGAAAGTACTCATATCGTTCAGATATCAAGTGGTGGATATCATGCTCTTGCATTAACAGGTAAAACCAGTGCCGCATGTCCTTTTTTTTCCTTTTATTGGTATACTATAATATTGATTATTCCTTCTGTATTATTTTAGATGAAGGTAAAGTACTTTCATGGGGCCATGGGGGACATGGTCAGTTGGGTCATTCTTCTATACAAAATCAAAAAGTTCCTGCAACAATTGAAGCTTTGGCTGATAAATGTGTTGTCTATATCGCCTGTGGAGGTTCATCTTCGGCAGCTATAACCGGTATGTCATGTATATGTCTTTGGTAAATATTGTGTATTAGATAGCTCAAGCTTGTAGTTTCAATCATATAACAATTTAGCCATGAAAAGTGTCCACCCTTTTCTATCTTTCATATTTATGCAGTCAGAAATAATGTCAGCTTTTAAGTAAATCTCTGCCAGTATGAAATATTCAAATATACGACTTTTTTGCTCAGCAATATAAACTAGTTTCATAGCTTGACTCGGACCTAGGTTCTGTACATAGCCCTAACAACCAACACCTGAGCCGGGTAGCTGGATATGGCTGTATGTGCATTTTACTGATTTTTGGTTCTAAACAGATGAAGGGAAGTTATACATGTGGGGGAATGCAAAAGATCAACAACTGGGAGTTCCTGGATTACCAGAGGTTCAAGCAAGTCCTGTTGAAGTCAATTTTCTAATGGAGGACGACGGATTGGGAACCCATAACGTGCTATCTGTTGCAGTCGGTGCATGCCATGCCATGTGTTTAGTCTCGAGATCACCTTGTTAACGGTGCTGTGATAAAACAAACTCACATACGAAACTTTAACAATAGGGTCTGCAATTTTGTTTTGAAGGACACAATGAGTTCCAAGGTCGAGTCCATGGCGAAATGATTCCCAATGAGGGTAGGCAAACAGCATTAAAGAAGCTAACATTAATCTCCATTGTTACATATTTGCTGCCTACTCGATTTAATAATAAAATAACAAAATCAAGAAACCAAATAAATAATAATAGGGTTAAGAACATTCACTTTATAAATTTTAACAATAAAATTAAATATTTAAACTAGCTAAAATTCAATTTAAATGACTTTTAATCTTTTTACTTTTTACTAATTCAGCCCATCTTTAGTTCAATTCAATCGTATCAATTTAGTTAATTTTTCTATTTGACCAATTGATATTAATCTATTTCTAGCAATCATGATTATTCCACATTTGGAAATTATTGAAATAATTTTAAATATATAATACTACATATCTAAACTTCTAATCATGATATGAATCAAACATATTAATTTTTAGACTTGCTTGTGTAGTTAGCAATCTTCATCACCAATGAATTAAATAGAGAAAACATTGTGAGATCTTTTTAAATTAATGATTATGGTTAATAGAAAACATAATCATCTGATGTAATACATCAGAAATTAAATAATTATGTTGAAACTTAAAAATCCGTTAAATTGATTACCAATTATTAAAAATCAATCTCTCTACCGGTTGAAATTAAAAATAAAATGGATCCTACATAGCTAACAGGAACATTAGAGCAGAACCAAGAAGGGAAACATTGGCACTTACGCCCATTTTTCCATTGTTTTGCAACTTTGGGTTCATGAGATCAACAGCCAAAAGATTCACCAGCGCCATATATATTAGGTTCCCGGCCGACGCTGCATTCAACATCCCTTCCACAACTAATGTCATCGGGTTGTTCTCATTGTATGTATTTGATATTCTTATTCCTATCCCAATTCCCACCGGCGTAGTCAATGAGAAAAACAGTACCATAATCGCCACACATCGAGCCTTGAATCGTGCCTGCAAAATGCATCCACCGAGTCCCATGCCTTCAAAGAACTGATGAAAAGTGAGTGCAGCCGTCAATAGTTATATAGTCTTAGGACTTTTCGAAGAACCCGAAAATATCCCTATTATCACAGTGTGCATCACTATTCTCAATTCCAAAACCTGTGATACTAGGTATCGAAGAAGCTGAGTTGAAATCGAAATTGAACTTGTATGAGTATGAACACGTACAACATCTATTTCATTTTCCTCTGTTTTCTTCTCTTGGTCGCCATGGGCCTGTTGGGTGATATTTAGGTGAGACTTGGTGTAATGAGAAGTAGCAAACGTATCTACCAACAATGTAGTAATCGGACAAACGAGAACTTCCACCAAGGGTTTTCATTGAGGCAATGAGATGTGAAGTTCTCGGTAGCAGCGGGTAGAACATGGATAAACCTAGTGAGCAATATGACACAGGCCGCAAACGATTTGATGACGAAGAAAACGTCCTTTTCGGGATATGAAGCAAGGATAGATTTTCCTAGTAGCGAGGAAAACAAACACCGATGGCTGCGGCTACAAGAATGGAAACTAAAGCGAGTTCCTTGTTTCGATTTTCATTCTCGAGTTCGCATGTGCAGTCTCCTCGTACCAGTGTTGGAAACAAGATGGAAAAGGGAGGAAATGTGGAGAGCTGGGGTTGGTTGAATTTGATCATGGTTGGGACATTGTGAGCATGAAGCATGAAAGTAAAAGGGATTGCTCACAACGCCCCACTATAAATATCACTTCCTCTTTTACTTTCAAACTTCAATCCCTTTCATAGTTTCCCAACCATATCAAATTCAACCAACCCCAGCTCTTCACATTTCTTTCCTTCTTTTTCATCTTGTTTTCTCCCTTGGTATGAGGAGACTGCCCATGTGAACTCGAGAACGAAGATCGGAGAAAGCCACTAACTTTGAAGTACAAGGTGGGCGCTATAGTTTCGATTCGTATAGCTGCATTTGGATGGGGTACTAGTCCACCTCCCTCATTTGTTGGCTCAACTTCACACCAACATGCAAACTCAACTTCACTGATAAAACTATCAATTCTTAATTTAATAATAAAATAATAGAATCAACAATAACTAATAGTATTCATTTTATAAATTATAACAATAAATTTAAATATTTAAACTACCTAGATTTCGATTTAAATCACTTTAATCTTTTTTTACTTAGTTCAATTAAGTATTTTACTAATTCAACCCTTCTTTAGTTTAATGGTATCAATTGAGCCAATTTTTTTCGATTCCACCAATTGATATTAATTCATTCATGGAAATCATGATTATTTCACTTTTAAAATTATTGAAAATTATTTAAATATATAACATTACATATTTGAATTTCTAAACATTATATTTTAATATAAAAATTTATTTAATACATTATTAAAAGAGCTACCACATACTTTTTATTAATATTTAAAAATAAATATAAATTAAACGGATTGATTTTTGGAGTTAGGAATCTCCACCACCAATTTATTAAATATATTTTAATATAAAAATGAGAAAATATTTTATTATAATAGGATTTTGTAAGATCCTTTTAAATCTAACGAATGTGATTAATGTAAAACATAATCGTTTGATCAAACCATATCGTAAACTAAGAAATCTTGCTAATAACTTGAAACCTAAAGCCTATTAAATCAATTATCGATGTAAGGCCCAATTTTTTAAAAAAGAAATACGGGCCCAATAATAAAAAAATACAGGCCCAAAACCCAAAATAAAAAAACAACAAAAAGGGAAACCCTAGCATGTTTAACACCGCCACCAGAGATTCTCCTTCCCATAACGTCTTGCGGGACGCCACCCAGAGGCGTCGCCACTCCACCACGAAGATGTTTAGAAACGTGCTTATGCACGTACCTGTAAAACAGGAAACAAAATAGTGGTAAAATAGGGGCTATAAAAGCCATAACAGAGAGCAAAAGAGGGGATTAGGGTTTTCTAAAAAAAAGCAAACACACTTGTAAACAAAGAATAGTCCAGAGAAATTCAAAAAAGAACAAAGGTTTCTTTTTTTCGCTTTGATTCATTTTACTTCTATTTTATTTTTTTATATTTGTATTTTTTCCGCTTTCGGTTTTTAAAAAGAATACAAAGGTTTTATAAAAAAAAAAAAAAACTAACCTTTTTCAGATTCCTACCACCGTGAGCGGTGGCTTCACGACGGTGGTTTGGACCATGACGGCGTCGGAGGATCGGCCGGACGTCGGTGGGGGAGAGTTTTTCCTTTCCCCCCTTTTCTCTCTGGAATGAAATGAAGCTTCAAACCCAAAATTTTCCTTTTATAATCGAGATAAAAGCAGCGTTTTGAGCCTTGGTCGAGGCCAAACGACGTCGTTTGGTCCTCGACCATGACCGACCCGCACCAGTGCTAGGATCCGCGTGTTTTCTTTGGAGGGGCTAATTACGCATTTAGCCCCTCCGCTTTTTGACCGGTTTCATAATCAGTTTTCTTAATTCCTGATTTGGCCCAAAAGTTTACCTCTTCTTTCGATTTAATCCGCCCCAGATCTTTGCGTTTGAGGAGGGGTTATTTTGGTTTTGGACCCTCCTAGTTGTGCGCGCATGATGATTTGCACCTTCCATCTTTGTTCTGCTTTTAAAATTGGCCCCAAGTTTTGTTTTGATTCGATTTAGTCTATTTTCGCTTATCTTGGTTATTTTACCATTAAATTCATTATTTTAAATATTTTGTTACTCTTTTATGTAGATTATCATCATTATAGTCATATTATTTCATTATTTTAATTGTCATAACTATTATTTTAATTTTCCCATACTATTAAAGCTTTATTTTAGTGGGTTTTATTAATCCGCTTTATATATATCATAGTTATTATTATTGTTTTATTTTATTACTATTATTTTTAACATGACTATTATCATTTTATCACTAATATTGTTGTTTACCATTTTTTATTTATTTTCCATTTAATATTCTTCAAAATATTATTACTACTGCTTTTTTGTTAAGTATTTCATCTTCAATTTTTTTTTGCCATTATCATATATAGTATTATTATTACATATTTTTACTATTTTTATTCTAGTACTATTACTAGTATTTTCTCATTGATATATGCTTTTCGCCAAATTGTTGTTACTATTTTATTATATTATTTATATTTTAGTTTTATATTACCTTTTACCACATCCATTAGTTTCATTAATAATATTATCATTATTTCTGCTTTTATTTATTACATGTTATTTGGGTTATGATAGTATTTTTTTTTTGTGTTCATTATTATTAGTCCCTATTAATCGTGTCCACATTTTCACATTTTGTCTCTTTTTCAAAATTATTAAAAGGATTTCGCAAAGGCAATTTTGTGTGTTTGGAAGTCCGAAAAATCGTGCCCAATCGTGCTGGGCTTCGATTTTTCGTTCGTCTAGATCGCTAAATATCCTTTAAAGATTTTTGATCATGTTTCATAAAGGTAATCTTGTGTGTTTGGAAGTTCGGGAAATCGTGCCCAATCGTGCTGGGCTTCGACTTTTCGCCGCCTGATCACTAAATGTCCTTTAACGATCTTGATCTTATTTTTGAAAATAAGGCAATGTTTCGTGTTTGGAAGTTCAAGAAATTCGTGCCCAATCGTGCTGGGTCTCGATTTTCTGTTCATCTAAACAACTTGATATCCTTCACATTTTTTCCGTATTTCTTAAATAAGGGCAATATTTCATGATTGGAAATCCAAGGAATCGTACCCAATCGTGCTGGGTTTCGGTTTTAGTTTAGCCAAATAGTGAAATACCCTTTTCAAATTGCACTACATGAATTTTGGAAATCGTAAAATGATCTTGGTACCGAGAGTTTGAAGCATCGTGCCCTATCGTGCTGGACATGATACTTTAGCTTTTCGGAACAAGATTGTTTCGATTTCCAACGCGAGTCATCCAAACATCTTTTTCCATACTTTGAAATATTTTCTAATTTTCGATATTAAAGACATTAATCAATCAATACGGTACCAATTTTGGGCGTTATGAGGGTGCTAACCTTCCTCGTCATGTAATGAATCTCCGAGCCCGTTTTCTTAAAATTCGTAGACCAAAATGTTTTATAAGTGGCCCAATCACACTTCAAAAAGATTGGTGGCGACTCCGTTTTCTTTTTAAAGTCGGCCCGTTTTCCAAACAAAAAATAGCTCAAACGACTTGGCGACTCACTGGGACCCGTTAAGAGAGTCAAGTCAGTAAAATTGGTTGATTAATGTCCTTTTATCAAAATTTTTTTCGTTTTTCAGTTGCATGAGTCTGTGTCGCGTCATATGTCTGCTTTGGTTTGTGAGACATGGAATATTTTGGCATTCATATTGCATGACCGTTGTGGTCACACCCTTAAGTGGGAGCGAGAAACTATGCCTTCGTGAGGTTTTCACCTCCGCATGGGCTAGGGGACCGCTTCCGGGATACATCCGTACTTATGGTTCCGTGAGGTTTTCACCTCCGCATGGCCATAGGGAAATGTATTCCCCTGAACCGAACTCGATCTATATGAGCCTATAATGGGTGAGGATTGAGGAATCTCTTGGTTCAAACTTTTCTTTCTCTAGAACCAAACCACATATAGTGAACCTTAGGAGCCCACCCTAGGTAGAGCCATGCTAAACCTTAGTGGCTACCTATGTAGTGGTTGGACATTTTTTACTTTGGTTACTTTTATATGGTACTAACTTATTTTATTTTGGTCATATTTGCATGTCATTTCATACCTAAAAAGGCGTCGATTCCTGTTTTAATTACTAAGTTAGAATACTTGTTATGGGGGACGGATTCCTTGATAAAGTAGAGGATAATGCGGTGATGATATGGTCGAGAAGACACGACTTGAGAAGGGGATAGCCTAATGAAGGCTACACATCGAATTATTGGACTTCACTCGCATCAGCATTGACGCAGAATGAGCTCCAAGAATTAAGAGATATATGGGGTGGTTGGGGCCGAAGCAACTAAGCAACCTTTCTACACTAATTATGGTGATCTACCTTACTTACTTGACATCGAGTAGACAAGCACTTGTTTGGGCTATGACTCAATATTGGAATCCCGCTTAGCTGTTTTACGTTTGGGAAGTAGACTTGGTACCTACCGTGGAGGAATATACTGACTTTGCTTCAGATCAAAGGGCTCGGTCGACAAAAATTTACTTGTGGTCGCTAATGCACCTTCTTTTGTAAAGAAGTGATGAGCATCACCGGGATGAGCGAACACAGTGGGTCATGGCACGAGTTCAAAGAAGGGTGAAGGAAGTGCATCCCTTGGGTAAGCAGAAGGACTGATGGCACACCCGGATATGAAGAGGAAAGTCGACATTTTGCCTTAAGTATTTATGGTTTGGTGATTTTTCCCAAGGCTTTGAGGCATGTAGACGAGGCAGTTATTGATTTGTTCGACCGTCTTGACAAGGGGGTTACACCGGTACCAGCAATTCTCGCCGAAACATTTAGATCTTTGAGCTCGTGCCGAAGAGCAGGTGAGGGAAGATTCATGGGATGCGCACAATTGTTGCTGGGGTGGTTCCATAGCCATTTCTGGAAGGTGGATAGAAATCCTTGTCGGGTCTTTTTTGCGAATTATTCCCCATTAAAGGAGTTGGCGCTTGGCGAGGGAGGATGACATATCGAAGAGAAGCTGGATCGCGCTTCTTCGAATCTTCGAGAAAAGATGTGGAATGGAAAGCTCCTTGGTTTGCTCCCGATGAAATCCTCTACCGTGTGGAAGTTATGATTGGGTTCCTCTGTTAGGGATCTGGGAGTCATTGGGTATGCCCTTTGCTCGTGCTAAAGCAATACCAATCGAGACAGTTCATACCGGTAACACATGGGTTAGCTCAATTCGAATTCTCGTATAGTGGGAATAATTATAAGAAAAGAGTTCGAGAAGTTTCTGATGCGTGGAAGCAGATTCACCGAATGAAAAGAGTTGCTATAAATCCAATGGTGACTCTCGAATACAACACATGGCGGGGCAGGAGAGTGAACGACAATATCCCCATGCCGACACAAGATGCTGCTCGATCGATAGAAGAATACCTACAAGTAGTCCCTTCTGAGTTGGAGATCATAAAGCAAGACTTTGAAAGTAAAAATTCAGAGTTAGGGAAAAAGATAGAACAACTGGAAGGAGAGAAAATGGATCTGATGTTAGATATTGATATCCAGAAATCAGAGGCTGAGAAGCTGAGGAAAGGAAAACGGAAGGCCGAAGAAGATTTGGATAGCTGGCCCGACTACAAGAAGTTGCATCTATCGATGAGGACTGCTGGGCTGGGTAAGACCTCGGAACAATGGCGTCAAGAACTTCAGGAGGAGAAGACCAAGGTTGACCAGTGGAAGAAGAGATTTCAGGGGGTTCAAGCACAAAAGGATGCCCTGAAAAAGACGGCGGGGGAGAGCCAAAGCGAAAATAAGATGCTAAGGGCTCGAGTAGCAGAATTGGAGAAGGCATTGAGTCAAAGTCACAACTCTACGGCAAAGTTGGAATCAAGCCTGAGCCAGATTGAAGAATTGAAGGGAAAGGTGGTGCAACTCGAAACAATGCTGCAAAACAGTGAGCTCCGGATCCAACTGTTAGAGGTAGATAACCAGCGAGGGAAAGAACAACTTCAACAATCTCAGAACCAGGTCAGAGAAAGAGACTACCTTATGGGCGAAGCTGTGGTTCAGATACGAGAAGTGGCCGATCATCTACGAACCCTAGGAGTTCAGTGATCGTTAAGTATATTTTATGAGTCAAAGTCGATCGTGGTCGAGCTAGCCTCTCTTCTTGAGAAAGTCAAAACTTTGGGCATAAGGGCTAGGTCGTATATGTGACTCTGTTTTATGTAAAGGATTTTGTCTTTTTCAATGAGTATTTTAAAAGAAATTGAATCAGAATCGACTCTTTTTATTTTTGCATTCATTCATTTGCATTTCATTTTATGCATTAGCACTGCATCACTACATTTGCATTAAATATTATAAGACAACCCTATTAACTAAAGGTCATACTATAGTTATCCTGGAACACCGCTATCACACTCGGAAAAAGACAAGGGCAATGGATCAAAGGATAGAAAAGTTAGAACAGATGCAAAAGGAGATGCAAGACCAACTGCAGCTCGAGATCACGAGAACGATTAGCCAAGATCCGGCGAGGATATGAGGGATCAAATCTTGGAGTCCCAAAGAAGCATGATGAGCCAACTAACACGATTGTTGGTAGGGGGCACGAAATGGAAAAAGGCCTATGGTCGATCTCGGAGAGGATAATGAAGATTTTGTTCGCCCTCGGGCTGGCCCCGAACAAGTTCCCAAGTGCAACCGCCGAGAGTGTCGGTCAATATCAAGCCTCGGCACCAATCCGGTGCTTCAAGATCGTAAATTTCCCATGGCTCGAGCTCCAACCCGAGGTCAATCTGGTAAAACCAATGGTCCCCGACTTGATGAGGCGGCGAAGAGGAGAAAGTAAAAGCGTAACTTCCAAAAGAGTTCGAGGATCGATGCAAGTGGTTGGAAGAAGTTTGAGCATTGGAAAGTCGACCACCAATGCGAGTGGATGCTAAGAAGTTTGAGTCTAGTCCCATTTGGTACTTCCTCCAAAGTTCAAGATGCGAGTTCAAAAGTACAACGGGACCAAATGCCACGAGGCCCATATTACGATGTTCAGCCGGAGAATGACGGATATGTCAACAATGATCGATTGTTGATCCATTGCTTTCGAGATAGTCCGATTGGGTCGCTTTGCAAAATGGTACAACCAATTGAGTTGTACCCAAATCAAATCATGGAGAGATTTAGCGCAGCTTTATCAAGCATTACGCCATGTGACTGATATAGCCACTGACAGATCACATTACAAAACATGGAGAAAAGCCAAGTGAAAGCTTCGAAGTACGCCCAAAGATGGAGGGAGGTCGCCACTTGCAGTCCAAACCACCATTGCTAGAAAAGGAAATGTCCATGCTCTTCATCAATACCTCAAGGCACCGTTCATTAACCACATGTTGGGAAGCACGACTAAGAGTTTCATGGACATGGTGATGTCGTGAGATGATAGAGAACGAATCAGTGTGGGAAGATAGAGGCCGAGAGAGCACAAAAAGAGCCTGTACCAAGAAAAGGGAAGTCAAGTGGGAATATAAGCTCGGGTTATCCTAAACCCATTACTATCACCCAACCGAAAGTCAGAGTAATGGCGTGGGCAAAGACTCAACAAGACAAGAGCCCAACACGAGACAGGGTCGAGAGATTTCAATTTACTCCTATACCGGTGACGTATAAGGAGTTGTATAAGACTTTATTCGATGCGCATGTCGTGTCCCCATTTTACGTGAAGCCGCTGCAACCTCCGTATCCTAAGTGGTATGACACAAACGCACAATGTGAGTACCATGCGGATGTAGTAGGTCACTCGATAGAGAACTGTACCTCATTCAAAAGACTAGTCGAGCGACTTATCAAGGCGGGGGTCGTAGACTTCAAAGACCCACCTGGTGGAGGAAATCCGTTACCCAGTCATGCTGATAATGGGGTAAACGCGATAGTTGAAAACAGGGGAAGGAGGTTCAAACAGGAGATTACTGAGGTCAGAACCCCGTTGAAAATGGTTTGGAAGGAAATGCAGAAGTTTGGGCTATTTCTGCAAGAGAATGGGAGCAGATCTCCAGATATGAGGAACTACTGTGAGTTCCATGACGAGGAAGGCCATGAAATCCAGCAATGTAACGAATTTAGAGCCCTAGTACAAGGGCTAATGGATAATAAAGAGCTGGAGTTCTTTGACTTGGTGGAAAGAGAGGATGTTTGTTCCACAGAAGGAGGGTCAGCAGAAAGGATCCTTGAAGTCAATCACCCACGTGTGATTATCACGCGGCCAGGGGTCGACGAGGCCGGGGTGAAGGTGGCGCCGAGGGTCATAATCAGAAAACCTATAATTTCTGCACCTAAGAATGCACCGAAGATCGTAATTCAGAAACCCGAGACTTTTCTTTATAAAGATGACAAGAGGGTACCTTGGAATTACGATTGTACTATGACAGTTTTTGGGAAAGGGAATTCGGCCAGCATACCCGACCCAGAAGCTGAGTCCTCTATGACGAGAAGGGGGGACGAGAAGACAGGACCACTGGTTAATAAATCAGTAACAGAGGATGAGGTCGGGAGTTCTTGAAGTTCTGAAGCCACGTTGAGTACAGGTGTGGTGGAGCATTACAAATGACCAACACGCACATCGGTATTGACTTTATTGCTAAACTCGTAAGGGCACCGTAGTGCGTTAATGAAAGCATTGAACGGTTTATGTTGTCGGCGATATTTCAAAGAATAAGCCGGACCGTCTTGTAAATAACATGAGCGCAGATAATTTTATCTCGCTCGGTGATGATGAAATACCACCCAAGGGGGGATCTACCAAGGCCTTGCACATCACTACCGATGCAAAGGGTATACACCGCCAGGTACTAATTGACAATGGCTCTACCGAATGTTTTGCCCTCTGCCTACACCGGACGGGTTACCAGAAACGCTCTCACATGAAAACGTGCCAAAATATAGTGAGAGCATTCGATGGCACCGAGAGAGAGGTAATGGGGAGGATTGAGATACCCCTCCTAATTGGGCCAAATACGACGAGGTAGATTTCCTTGTGATGAGCATCAAGCCCTCTTATAATTGCTTATTGGGAGGTCGTGGATCCACTCGGTGAACGTACCATCATCGTTACACGAAGCTGAAATTAGTAACAGAGGGCGGTTGATAACTATAAATACTGAGAGGAGGATATCATCGCGTGCGTTACTAGTGACGACCGTACATAGAGAACGATCGCGAAGCCATAGAGTGCTCCTTCAGTCGTTAGAATTAAAAATGCGACTTTTATAAGTGAAGGAAGCAAGATCCCAAAGGCCTAAACTCTCCAAGCAACGAGGATGGGCCTACAATTGACAATGGGAAAAGGAGCAATGCGGGAGGACTTGGAAAATATCTCCAAGGTCCAACAGTGCCACGGTTGGTTGAAAAGCGGGGATCGCTTTGGTCTAGGGTATAGACCGGATACCGACGAGGAAAGAGGAGTTAGAGAGGAAGCGTGAAAGGCGTAGGCACGATTGAATGGTGCCGAGATTGAGTGGGGTTCAATGACCGTTCCCATATATCTAGTTCATTCGTGTCGGGAGGATTATTCATTCGTGACGAGGTCATGGATGAGGAAACAACAAGACATGATCTAAGTTTGAACATCAACGCGGTATCGAAGAAAGTTCGAGGAGAAGAAACTTGGCGGTATTCGCCTACAAGCCCGGAAGTGTTCTCGGACAACCGGATCATGGAAGAAATTCTGTAGTTTTAGGAATAAAACAGTAATGTTCAAAACACACTTATTGTTTCAAGCCTAGGAACAATAAGAATTTTTTGTGAAATGGGCATGTTCACGCATCATTATTTTTAATAAGAAGTGCATTTTCTTTCCATTTCGTGCAATAATTCTTCTACTTTTGTTCTACTCCATTCATAATCATAACGCATAAATAAGTCGTCTTTAAATCCATTTTCATTGAATATTCTTTTATACCTACCATAGGTCCCCAGATATCGACCTCATGAGTGACGCTGCTATGAACTCAGAATTCCTTTATGAGCAAGACACGTGCCCAGAGGGATCTCAGGACTTTACAGATGTCGAAGATTATGATTTATCTCCGGATTTGTTAAGGATGGTAGAGCGAGAGGATAAGCCGATTCTACCTCACGAAGAGACAATTGAAAGCGCATTTCAGAGGAGGGAAAGAAGTGAAAATCGGTACTGCATCACCCATGAAACAAGCGGGACCTCATTAGACTTCTTTGAGTTCAAAGATGTCTTGGCGTGGTCGTATCAAGACATGCCGGGTTGAGTGCTGATATTGCAATTACAAGTATCCCCATAAAAAGAGAATGCAAGCCGTCCAATGAAGCTTCAAGGATGAGACCCGATGTCACAGTAAAGATAAGGAAGAAGTCAAGAAGCAATTTGATGTTTGGTTCTTCGAGTAGTAAATTACTCGAATGGGTAGCCAATGTGGTTCCTGTCCCCAAAAGGATGGAAAGGTCCGAATGTGTGTCGATTATGAGGACCTAAATAAGGCCACCGAAGACAACTTCCCACGCCTCACATTGACACTTTGGTGGATAACACGGCGGGATTTTCATTTTCTCCTTCATGGACGGTTTCTGGGATACAATCGGATAAAGATGCATCCTCAAGACATGGTGAAGACTACCTTCATAACCTTATGGGGAACCTTTTGTTACCAAGTGATGCCATTTGGGTTAAAGAATGCGGGAGCAACATACCAAAGGGCTATGGTAACCCTGTTTCATGACATGATGCATAAGGAGATCGAGGTCTACGTCGACGACATGATCGCAAAATCTCGAACGGAAGGGGAACATGTGCAAGTATTGAGGAAGCTGTTCCTGAGATTGAGAAAATTTCAGCTGAAGCTCAATCCAGCCAAATGTACCTTCGGGGCTCGATCGGGGAAGCTATTGGGTTTCGTGGTCAGTGCAAAAGGGATTGAAGTAGATCCAGATAAAGTCAAGGCCGTACAAAAATTGCCTCCACCGCGCACTCAGAAGGAAGTCCGTGGTTTTCTAGGGAGATTGAATTACATCGCTCGGTTTATTTCTGGCCCGATCGAAAAATGTGATCCAATATTCCGCCTCCTTAAAAGCACAATCCGGCATTTGGGATGATGAATGCCGAGGCGTTTGACAAGATTAAACAATATTTGTCCAACACCCGGTGTTAATGCCTCCGATCTGATAGACCCTTGATTTTGTATCGGCGATGTGTTCGATAACTCAATGGGATGTGTGCTAGGCCAACACGATGAGAGGGGAGGAAAGAAAGGGCGATATATTACCTCAGTAAGAAATTCACTGAGTGTGAAATGAGATACTCGCCAATTGAAAAATTGTGTTGTGCATTGGTCTGGACAACTCGGAGGTTGAGGCAGTACATGTTGTACCACACGACTTGGTTAATCTCGAAATTGGACCCTCTGAAATACATGATGGAGTCGATGGCCCTAAATGAAAGAATGGCCCGATGGCAAATTTTGCTCTCTGAATTCGACATTGTCTATGTGAACCGTATAGGTGAAGGGAGTGCAATAGCAGATTTTAGCGGTAGGTATGCTAGATGATTATGAGCCCTTGATTTCGATTTTCCTAATGAAGATCTGATGTTCGTAGCTACCCTTGAAGAAGATATCTTAGAAGATCGTCCCTGGAAGATGAACTTTGACGGAGCATCAAATGCTGTTGGTAATGGAATTAGGCGATCTGGAATCCCCAAATGGAGAACACTATCCATTCACTTGCAAGTTGGGCTTTGATTGCACAAACAACATGGCAGAATACGAAGCGTGTATCATGGGGATCCGAGCAGCTATAGACCATAAAGTTAAGGTGCTAGAGGTATACGGAGACTCTGCTCTTGTCATATATCAGCTCAAAGGAGAATGGGAAACAAGAGATCCCAAACTGATCAGCTATCGAAAGTTAGTCTTGGAACTAATTGAGGAGTTTGATGATATCACATTCTTCTACCTCCCGCGGGATGAAAACCAGATGGCTGATGCTTTGGCCACTCTAGCTTCTATGATCAAAGTAAATGAGCAGGAGGGTATGAAACCTATCCAAATGAGTATTTGCGGGACTCCGACTCATTGTTTCAATATTGACGAAGAGGAAGAGAGAGATGATCGTCCTTGGTACTATGATATTCTGCAATATGTGAAAAGCCGCGAATATCCCGATCAAGCGACTGAAAATGATAAGAAGACATTGAGAAGACTTGCCAGCGACTATGTCCTAGATGGAGAGATCCCAGATAAAAAGAGGAGGGATCAAGTGTTGCTCGATGTGTGGATCTTTGTGGAAGCTAGGAAAATCTCGGAAGAAGTCCATGAGGGTGTCATGGAACACATGCCAACGGGTTTACGATGGCTAGGCAAATCATGAGATTTGGGTATTATCGGTCTCACGATGGAAGGAGATCGATTCGTTATGCCAAGAAGTGCCATAAGTGTCGGTTTATGGAAACAAGATCCATGTGCCTCCTTCACCTCTTCATGTTATGACTTCTCCATGGCCTTTCTCAATGTGGGGCATGGATGTCATTGGGCGATCTCGCCGAAAGCTTCTAATGGACATCGTTTCATCTTCGTGGTCATTGATTACTTCACCAAATGGGTAGAGCGACTTCATATGCTAATATCACGAAGACAAAGAAGCTAGTAAGTTTTTGAAGAAGGAGATCATTTGTCGCTACAGTATGCCGAGAAAGGATCGTGTCTCGACAATGCTCTAAACTTGAACAATAAAGCGATAGCAGAAGTCTGCAGTCAGTTCAACATTAAGCACCATAACTCGTCGCCATATCGCCCGAAGATGAATGGAGCGGTTGAGGCAGCCAATAAAAATATCAAGAAAATTGTGGGGAAAATGGTCGAGACCTATAAGGACTGGCATGAAAAGTTACCGCCTCCTCTATGCTATCGAACATCGGTTAGAACCTCTACCGGGCAACTCCTTTCTCGTTGGTTTATGGGATGGAAGCGCTTTTGCCTATTGAAGTTGAGATCCCTTCACTCCGGTTTTGTCGGGTGAAGTTAGACGAAGCGAATGGGTTCAATCTCGATATGATCAATGAATCTAATTGAGGAAAAGAGGCTAAGAGCTATTCGCCATGGTCAATTGTACCAGAAGCGGATGATGCGAGCTTACAATAAGAAAGTCCGCCCCAGAGTATTCCATGAGGGAGACTTGGTGTTGAAACAGATTCTCCCTATGCAAAAGGACTTCAGGGGAAAGTGGATGCCTAATTGGGAAGGACCCTACGTTGTAAAGAATGCCTTTTCTGGAGGAGCTTTGATACTAGCCGAGATGGACGGTAAAAGTCTGCCAAATCCAATTAACGCAGACTCAGTCAAGAAGTACTTCGCTTGAAAGTGGACCAAGGTGAAAACCCCCAAGGGGGCATCTTGAGTTCAAAAAAAAAAAAAAAAACCGGAGAGGCCAAAGCGAAAACCCGCAAAGGGCGCTTTGAGACCAAAGGGGCTTTGAGTTGAAAACCCAAGAAAGGGCAGCTCAAGGTATGATCAACTCGTGAGGGGGCATACAGTAATTTGAATTAACAATGAGGAGATATGTTACGTCTTGGGGCATCTACAAGGTACCATGGATCTTCTAGACACATGTTGAACTCGAGTGGTCTTCAAGAAGTACATCTGAAACGCCAGACTGTGATATCCGGGGCATCAATACCATTTTTACTCATATTGTACCTTAATAGAATTTGTTTTCCTTATTCAACCCATTTTCACGGTTTCTATCTCGAATAAATTTCGCTTTATTCATTTCTGATCTTGTTTCAAGCATTTTCTTTGAAATAATGATTATTGAACCAATAATACGCTCACAAAAGAAGTTTTATGCACTACTCTGAAAGTTTCTAAAAATACAAGAATCAAACAGACAATTGTTTAGAACTAACCAGCTTAAAAGGGCTCGAGACTTGAGATAAGGGTTTAAGCGGTGACGACATCTTCGATTAGTTGGTAAAAGTGTCAATTTGAACGGAGAAGACGTCTGGCGGGTCACCTTAATAAATGAAGAAGCGATAATGTACTTCAAATGTTAAAATGGATCATTCTCATGACATTTTGCATCCATTCATAACGTTCATGATACATATGGTTGGAGCATCTTTCATGACATCCTAATCATTTGACATACGATAGATCCCATGAAATCACTTCTACGTAGGTTCCCCGAGAACAATGTAGCAAAGTTGATGGGAGTTCTGAAAGAATATGAGATCTTATCTCTACTGGCGGGAGTAGAGCGGATCGAAGAAGCCTTATCTCCACCGATCGAGTGGAGGGCTAAAGATAGTAGATCCTATCTCCACCGGCGAGTGGAGCGGATCGAAGATAATGATCTTATCTCTCTTGGCGGTGAGTAGAGCAGATCGAAGAAGTCTTATCTCCACCGAAAGGTGAGTAGAGCAGATCGAAGAAGCCTTATCTCCACCGATCGAGGGAGCGGAGCTAAAGATAGTAGATCCTATCTCCACCGGCGGTGAGTGGGCGGATCGAAGATAATGATCTTATCTCTACGAGGAGTAGAGCGGATCGAAGAAGTCTTATCTCCACCGAGGAGGAGTGGAGCAGACTAAAAATAGTAGATCCTATCTCCACCGAGTAGGAGGGGCGGATTGAAGACAACAGATCTTATCTCTCTGGCGGTGGTGGAGCAGATCGAAGATTCCACCTCATCTCCACCGAAAGGGAGTGGAGCGAGCTAAAATAGTAGATCCTATCTCCACCGAAAGGCGAGGTGGGCGGATCGAAATAATGATCTTATCTCTCGGCGGGAGTAGAGCAGATCGAAGATTCCACCTTATCTTCACCGGCGAGGAAGCGGGCTAAAGATAGTAGATCCTATCTCCACCGAAAGGTGAGTGAGCGGATTGAAGACCTTAGATCTTATCTCTACCGAAAGCGGAGTAGAGCGGATCGAAGATTCCACCTTATCTTCACCGGCGAGGTGAAGCGAAGCTAAAGATAGTAGATCCTATCTCCACCGAAAGGTGTGGAGCGGATTGAAGCAACAGATCTTATCTCTACTGGCGGTAGAGCGGATCGAAGATTCCAACCTTATCTTCATCAAGGGGTGAAGCAAGCTAAAGATAGTAGATCCTATCTCCACCGGCGAGGTGAGGAGCGGATTGAAGACCATAGATCTTATCTCTACTGAAGGGGAGTAGAGCGGATCGAAGATTCCACCTTATCTTCACCGAAAGGTGAGTGAAGCGTGCTAAAGATCGAGATCCTATCTCCACCGAAGCAGTGAGTGGAGCGGATTGAAGATAATGAGATCTTATCTCTACCGCGAGGAGTAGAAGCGGATCGAAGAAGCCTTATCTCCACCGATCAGGAGTGGAGCAGGTTAAAGATAGCAGATCGCAACAAAATTGCCACACCTCTGGAATGCAGTGGGTGGAATAAAGCTACCTGGAAAAAGGAAGCATCAAGAAGTCAAGATCGAGCAAGTTAGGGCAAAATTGGTCCTTTTAAAATCTTTGCTCTATTGTCGTTGCACGACAATGAGCAAAGAGGGGCAGCTGTAAGGCCCAATTTTTTAAAAAAGAAATACGGGCCCAATAATAAAAAAATACAGGCCCAAAACCCAAAATAAAAAAACAACAAAAAGGGAAACCCTAGCATGTTTAACACCGCCGCCACCAGCAGACCCTCCTTCCGTTAACGCGTCACGGGACGCCACCCCAGAGACGTCGCCACTCCACCACGCAGTGTTTAGAAACGTGCTATGCACGCATCTGCACAAAAACAGAAACAAAATAGTGGTAAAATAGGGGCTATAAAAGCCATAACAGAGAGCAAAAGAGGGGGGATTAGGGTTTTTCGGAAAAAAAAAGCAAACACACTTGTAAACAGCAATAGTCCAGAGAAATTCAAAAAAAGAACAAAGGTTTCTTTTTTTTCGTTTCGGTTCATTTTTACTTCTATTTTATTTTTTTTATATTTGTATTTTTTTCCGTTTTCGGTTTTTTAAAAAAGAATACAAAGGTTTTATAAAAAAAAAAAAACTAACCTTTTTCAGATTCCTACCATCGTGAACGGTGGCTTACGACGGTGGTAATGACGACGAGCGGCGTCGGAGGATCGGCCGGACGTCGGGCTGGGGGGAGAGAGTTTTTTTCCTTTCCCCCCCCCTTTTTTCTCTGCTGGAATGAAAATGAAGCTTCAAACCCAAAATTTTCCTTTTTATACTGAGATAAAAGCAGTAGCCGTTTGAGCCTTGGTCGAGGCCAAAACGACGTCGTTTGGTCCTCGACCATGACCGACCCGCACTGCTAGGGATCCGCGTGTTTTTCTTTGGAGGGGCTAATTATGCATTTAGCCCTCCGCTTTTGACCGGTTTCATAATCGGTTTCTTAATTCTGATTTGGCCCAAAGTTTACCTCTTCTTTCGATTTAATCAGCCCCAGATCTTGCGTTTGTGGAGGGGTTATTTTGGTTTTGGACCCTCCTAGTTGTGCGCGCATGATGATTTGCACCTTCCATCTTTGTTCTGTTTTAAAATTGGCCCCAAGTTTTTGTTTTGATTCGATTTAGTCTATTTTCGCTTATCTTGGTTATTTTACCATTAAATTCATTATTTTTAAATATTTTGTTACTCTTTTATGTAGATTATCATCATTATAGTCATATTATTTCATTATTTTAATTGTCATAACTATTATTTTAATTTTCCCATACTATTAAAGCTTTATTTTAGTGGGTTTTATTAATACCGCTTTATATATATCATAGTTATTATTATTGTTTTATTTTATTACTATTATTTTAACATGACTATTATCATTTTATCACTAATATTGTTGTTTACCATTTTTTATTTATTTTTCCATTTAATATTCTTCAAAATATTATTACTCTGCTTTTTTTGTTAAGTATTTCATCTTCAATTTTTTTTTGCCATTATCATATATAGTATTATTATTACATATTTTTACTATTTTTTATTCTAGTACTATTACTAGTATTTTCTCATTGATATATGCTTTTCGCCAAATTGTTGTTACTATTTTATTATATTATTTATATTTTAGTTTTATATTACCCTTTTACCACATCCATTAGTTTCATTAATAATATTATCATTCTTGTCTGCTTTTATTTATTACATGTTATTTGGGTTATGATAGTATTTTTTTTTTTTTGTGTTCATTATTATTAGTCCCTATTAATCGTGTCCACATTTTCACATTTTGTCTCGCTCTTTTCAAAATTATTAAAAGGATTTCATAAAGGCAATTTTGTGTGTTTGAAGTCCGAAAATCGTGCCCAATCGTCTTTGGGCTTCGATTTTCGCTCGTCTAGATCGCTAAATATCCTTTAAAGATTTTTGATCATGTTTCATAAAGGTAATCTTGTGTGTTTGGAAGTTCGAAATCGTGCCCAATCGTGGGCTTCGACTTTTCGCCGCCTGCATCACTAAATGTCCTTTAACGATCTTGATCTTATTTTTGAAAATAAGGCAATGTTTCGTGTTTGGAAGTTCAAGAAATTCGTGCCCAATCGTGCTGGGTCTCGATTTTCAGTTCATCTAAACAACTTGATATCCTTCACATTTTTTTTTTCCGTATTTCTTAAATAAGGGCAATATTTCATGATTGGAAATCCAAGGAATCGTACCCAATCGTGCTGGGTTTCGGTTTTAGTTTAGCCAAATAGTGAAATACCCTTTTCAAATTGCACTACATGAATTTTGGAAATCGTAAAATGATCTTGGTACCGAGAGTTTGAAGCATCGTGCCCTATCGTGCTGGACATGATACTTTAGCTTTTCGGAACAAGATTGTTTCGATTTCCAACGCGAGTCATCCAAACATCTTTTTCCATACTTTGAAATATTTTCTAATTTTCGATATTAAAGACATTAATCAATCAATACGGTACCAATTTTGGGCGTTGCGAGGGTGCTAACCCTTCCTCGTATGAATCCGACTCCGAGCCCGCTTTTCTTAAAATTCAGAGACCAAAATGTTTTATAAGTGGCCCAATCACACTTCAAAAAAGATTGGTGGCAACTCCCGTTTTTCTTTTTTAAAGTCGGCCCGTTTTCCAAACAAAAAAATAGCTCCGACAATCGAATATTAGAAATTAGTCTCTCCTTTAATGTTGAAACCGATTAAATTGATTAAAAAATAAATTTACATTTTTCAATGCAAATCCTATATAGCATAATCCACTATAGACTTATATGTTTCTTTTCTCCCTTTTTTATGTTAAAAGGTTGATTTTAAAAATTTCAAAATATCTTACTATAATGGGGTCTTTAAATAAATATCACCATAAAATATTATTTATACATTCAAATAAAATTTTACAAACAATTTATATTAATTACCTAAAATATCTAAAATTTATATTTTATATATCAAAATATTGGTAAATTAGCGGAATATGTCAATTTTAAAAGTTATTTAAGGTTTTAGGTTGTTGTTTTTTTTTCGATAGTTAGGGAAATAGTCCAATTTTGAAAAGAGAAACAAAAAATGCATCAAATACAATGCGTTTTCAACTGAGGTGCCAGGAATAAAAATGCTTTTTACAAAACAAATTTTTTTTTAAAACATATTAACTCCTTTGGCCATATGGTTAAATTTTAGTGGTTTTGTCTTAAGTCTCGAGTTCGATTCTTTTCCTACTCACATTCGTATTTTTATTTTATGTTGTTTTAAAATTTTTATTTTTAATTAATGTTATTAACACATTAGCTTCTCTAATTAGTTGGTTAAATAATAATTTCATCCTTAAGTCTCGGTTTGATTCCTCTTCTAAGCACATTTATATTTTTATTTCATATTTCAAGCTTTTTATTTTTAATTAATAAATATATTATTTTCAAGTTTTTATTATTATTTTTAATTCATCTTTTTAATTAATAACACTTTTATTTATAAAATCAAATAATTATTTCAAATATCATTATTTTTAGTAAATATAATTTTAATTGTGTAATATTTATTTTTAATCCATATCATGAGTGTAATAAATTTTAGTATTATATATTTTTGTATGTGTATTTGAAATAATTTATTAAAATATTTTAAATATCATACCCACAATGTAGATGAAAAACAATGATATTTGAAATATTTTATATATAAAATAATAATTATATTTGAAATAATTATTTGATTTTTCAATATTAGAATATAGGTGGAGAAAATAAATATTTGACATATAAATATTATATATAAAGAAAAATATATCAAAAATTCATTGATATTTTTAAAAATAAAATATATTTAACATAATGATAATATAATCTAAAAATATATTTTTATTATATAATTATTAATTTATTTATATAAATAAATGAGTTATTAATTTCAAATATTTTCAACATGATGACATATATAAATCATATAATTTTATTATATAATTACATATTTATTAGTTAATTTTATAATTAAAAATATTATTAATTAAAAGATGAATTAAAATAAAAAATTGAAAACAATATATTTATTAATTAAAAATAAAAAAAACTTGAAACAACATGAAATAAAAAAATACATGTAACACCCCATACTCGACCTGATCGTCGAGTTCAAGCTACGAAATGTCACATTTGTCGTCGGAGCAATTACAAATAATTGCAACTCGATTCAACAATTCATACATGTTGTTAAGCTCAATAAATAGGTATTACCTCATATTTACCGTTCAAAACACATTAAAATTAAGTATTAAAACAACTAGACACTTTATTTCTTACTTCATTAATTCACATATATACATGCGATACTCTATACCATGAAATTTGTTTCATAACCCTTTTCTTCCAAGCTTTGATGATGTGATGAGATGTGTCAAGGTTGTCATTTTGTACGAAAACTTCAATTCGATCTTTCGCTTATTCGTTGAAGATAATGCGTTAAGCTCGTAAAAGCTTAATAAGTACCCATGAATTTAAATCTTACCATTTCTTTAATTTAATTAACAGTAACAATTCTCATTAACAAATCATTTAAATCTAGAGACTAATCAATATATTTACTAAATTTACTAATACTTTAAATCTTACCGATTTACTATTGCTTTCACTTAACACTTTTCGTTTTGCCCACATTAGACTCAATAGAACATATAGGATATGCAGAACAATCACTTTTATTTGCATCGAGATGCCACTATCACTGATTTGCACTGAAGTACGAGTTCACTGTATTAATCGCTATCTATCTATATCCAGCATGTCCATATCTTTTCTACTTGGGCATTATATTGTCATTTTCATTGCCACCATTTATCAATTAATGGCATATAAAACTTCACGCTCATTACAATTTAGTCATTATTTTCAAGAAAATCAATGTTCTTTAAATTAACACTTTAATATCACTTAGAATTAAATTCATGATCATAAACACTTCATTAAAATTCTCCATAAATATTTTATTACATATATCAAATTTTGATCATTTTGCTAACTAGTCTTCTTTGCATAAACTTCACTTCACTTACTTTACAATCTTTTCAATTTAGTCCCTCTTGGCATATATTTTCATTAATCACCATCTTCTCACTTAGTAATCACTTAATTTTTATATGTCATTACACTTGAATATTTTATTTAAAATCTTAATACACTTAGTCATTTTTTATATTTTACAATTTGGTCCTTTTCAATATGATTTTTTTTTTTACTATATAATCACTTTAAATCAATTCTCTTCCATCTAACACTTCACTTGAATAAATTTTTCTAACATTTTTAATTCTTGTAGTTATTTCTAAGTATCTTGAAAATCTAGTTCTTAACATTATAAAAATTCAATAATTATTATAATATCCTTCTAACTTTACCTTTCATTCAAATTTACTCTCACATAACATTTTAATCAGATAATTCATCATAATATCTTATTTCACATATCAAATATTTATGCATTTCACTTTTCTTATTTCCATTTTAAATTTCAAAAGTTTACAATTTAATCCTTGGCATCATAAAATTCATTATTTACTATAATTTCACTTTAACATCATTTTATGCTTATTTCATCATCTTATTACACATCCATTAAACTTTCTATCATAATAATCTACATCACATACCAAAATTTTTATAGACTTTATTTTTACTAATTTACCACAACTTCCATAACGGTTACATTTTAATCCTTAGATAACAAGAGAATTCAAAAGTATCTACCCCACTTCAACCTAAAATGACTTGTTTTTCTCTCTTTTTGTCGCTTGAATAACTTCTATCGCTTTCTTCAACATATCAAGAACATGAAACTTTTGAAGAGAATTCTTTATTTTAACATCACATCCTTACTTTTATAACAATATTAAATTTAAAAACATGATGAAACCTTGAAATTCATACATTGTTCTCATGATTTCAAGCATTAACTTGATTTTCTCTCTCTTCCAATTCTATCTTTCTTGAATCCAAATTAATATTTGTGGTCACCATGATCTTCTTATCATTTTTTCCTCCTAGTGACTATGAAATTTCTTTTGATTTCTAGATGAAAATAGTAAATTTTAATAGAAAAGACCAAATTGCAAAGAAAGCAAAACTTTCTTTTCTTCAAAAATGGTGGATGTGAGCTTGAAAGATGGAGAAATTTCATCATCTTTTCTTTTTATTTTTAGCCATTAATTAAATAATAAAATATCTTATATTAAAATAGTCTTGCCAATCAAAATCTAAAACAAATATTCATAATTATCATAGTGTGTTAAAAGCATTAATCAAAATAAAAAAATTAAAGCAACATAAAATAAAAAATATGAATTTAAGTAAAAGAGGATTCAAACCCGAGACCTAATAAAAAATACTAAAATTTAACCGTCTAACTAAAGAAGCTAATATGTAAAAAGAACACGTTTTGTAGAAAGTATTTTCAAAATACGCATCCTATAGGATGCATTTTCTACCACCTCAACTAAACTCATTTCTTATTCTTCTCTTCAAAATCGATCTATTTATTTAAATATTTATATATATATATATAAAAACATAAATCTCTAAATATTTTTTAAAATCAACATATACTTAAAATTTGCCCCAAAATATAAATACTAAATTACAATAAATTATTTTTTTACAATTTAAATAGTAATTTCATCATTTTATGATGTTAACAAATTTAAATATCACTTAACTACATGTTAGTTTAGCAATTGAACTTTGTTTACCATTGACCATGAAAAGCCCATTTCAACCAAATATATATATATATATATATATTTATAAACAAGTACCTTTTCAAACCAAACAAAGAATGTTGGCTTTTTCGATAAAATTATTATTTGATTTCAAATTGAAATTTTAACCCAAACAAAAATTGTTGGCTTTTTCCATAAAAATTATTATTTTTAATCCCTATTAAATCTTTTACTTAACAAGGTGATGTCTAAAATGAACATTTTAGCTTTTCAAAAATAGTTTCGGATAGCAATAGTGAACACTATCAAATTCTTCAAAAACACTTTTTCAAAAAAACTTTTCAACCTCAATGATAAACCAAGTTTCAAAAGTTAAGCTAAACTAATCTAAACCTAATTTCCATAAATAGGTCACTGTCAAATACCCAGACTTCATCGAAGGCTAAAACCAAAGATAACCAGCTACAGTGTAAGCTTTCTACAAGATATCACTAAATCTAAAGGTCAACCTTTTAGAAAATGTTCTCATGCATATTTAGACACCATAGATACAAAGAGCAACACTAGAAGCAATATGAGATCTAATCATATAGTTCAATAGCAATCAATCATGTTAGTAAGACTTGCATCATATTACTAAATATTGAGCACAAAGGGAATTGAGAAATGGCAGATCTCGTCTCATCTCATGTCATCGATTAAATACTCGAAATCAAGCTTACAAATTTTATATCAAAGTTTTCTAAAAGCTGCTCTAAAACAGAATGAACTAATGCTTTTAACCAAGTCAAAACAGCAGAACATAGCCCTCGAAAAAGCCACCTTACTTCTTATCTTCTTTCTCAGCCTCAGCAGCCTTCTTCAATCTGGCACCGATATGCCGCGCATTTGTACGCTCGACACGAAGCTTGTTGTAGGCCTTGAATAACTTCATCTCCTCGGTGACCTTCACCAGCTCAACAGAAGGCTTCTCACGAGAAATAGGCATGTATGGTCCTTGCACTTGGGTTGCAGTTGCAAGCTCCTCAGCAGTAGAATCACCGGCCTACAGGGACACACAAAACAAACAACATTTAGAAACACCAAACAACACATAAAGGATTCAACAATTACACACTGAAAATAAAACCCTATACAAGGTTTACCTTAGACTTGCGAGCACGTCTTGGGAAGACAACAAGTTTGGCCTTGTAAGTCTTAAGCCTCTGAACATTGGCTTGAAGACCTTCAAGAGATCGGTTCTTACGACGGTGATCAACTGAGATACCAATGGTGGGTGCAAGTTTCTTTGAAATTCCCGCAGCCTGGTCAGAAACAACGGGTAGCACTTAGTAACGTGAATTCGATGAAGCCATATGCAAACAATATCAAGATGGGAAATCCATCTTATCTAAACACACTAAACATAACAACTATACACATCCATTTACAAGCTTACAAAAGCACCACTAAGATTCAAATGAAGCTTATAAACTTGGTAGTCCACAGATAAAATTGAAAACCCACAAATCTAATATAAGATTAAAAGGAAAACCCTAAAACCAGAGAAAATAAAAAGATCCATACTTTAAGCTCTTCAAGGGTGAAACCCTTGCCAGCTCTCAACTTCATGTTATACTTCAAAGTCTGTCCATGGACAATAGGGCGTAGAGGTCCAGCAGTTGGCCTTGGGAAGATCCTCACGGCCTTCTTTTGCCTTGCTGCAAAAAACCCAAAACCCCATTACAAATCAAATGTTAGCCAATAAAAAAAACATAATCATTAATTTACCAAAAAGAAAACCAAAGTAGATTAGCTCACCAATTCTTCTTCTAGCCTTCCTTGCAGGCTGATTGAACCAAGTTTTCACATAGTTCTGCCAATGCTTCTTGAAATGGCCATTTGGCACAACATTGTTATGTTTAACCATGGCTTACCTGTGTGATTTATCATAAACAAAACAAACCAAACCAAAATGTTAAATGATGATAACAAAATCTGAAAATAAACTTGGGGAAAAGAAATCAGAGAAAAGAAAGAGAGCACCTTTGGCTGGGAGGAATACTGACGGCGCAAGAAAAATTGAGCCTATGGCACTCACTTTAGGGTTTTTCAAGCATGTAAAAGGTATATTAAAGTAGAATGGGCTAACTTTTGAAAGCCCAAACGAGGTGAATTATCAAAAATGACATTTTTTTTTTAAAACTTGAGATTTAGGCCAATTCACTAAAATATACTAATTTTAAAAAAAAAAAATTACGGAAAAAGGTCGAAAAATTAATTATTTATCGGAAAAGGTCATTTCTCCTGAAAACGCGTTCACGTCAGGGCGTTTTTAGGGGATGAATCAGAAAAGCGTGTCCACGAAGGCGCGTTTTGTGCCACATCAGCCAAAAACGCGTCCTTGAGGGCGCGCTTTGCTGAAGTGGCAAAAGCTTTCCCTCGTAGACGCGCTTTGTCCCTGCAACGGTCAATTTTTTTTGACCGTTGGGCCTCCAACGGTAAAAAAAATATAAAACCCCCCACCCTTTTATTTTTTCACACCAGTCTTTACTCATTTTTCTCTCAACTTTCTCTCAAATTCTTCTCAAATTTCTCTTAAATTCCTTTAAACTTCCTTTCAAATTTCGTAATAGTCCTTTAATATTTACAAAAAAGCCCTTTTTTAAAATTTTCAAAATATTTCTTTTTGATAAATTTTAAAATATTCGATCGTATTAGCAATGACCGGAGAATTAATTCATCTTGACAATAAACACATCTCCGTCGATCAAATGATAATGGTAAGTTTTAATTTTAATTTTAATTTTTCAATACTATTTAATATTTTTTAGGTTTATGCAATTTTAATTAAATTTTATTTTATAATTTTTTAAACAGTCTGTAGATCGGGTGTTGCAATGCTATATTTGCAATATGCCTGGTACACCATCGCCGTTGATCGAGAATTACCTGCGGTAAGCGGGTTTTTTGCACATGGCCACGATAGGCCGGGGTGCAAGTTGGACCCGAAGTTAATCAGTGCGTTGATAGAAAGGTGGAGACCCGAGACGCACACTTTCCATCTTCCATGCGGAGAATGTACTATCACTTTGAAAGACGTGCATTTGCAATTGGGATTACCGGTGGATGGGTACGTAGTCATCGGGTCCGCAACTTCTGGTGATTAGGCAGCCGTATGCTACGAGCTTTTGGGTGCTATTCTGGATAACATTTACGGATGTCGGATCGAGATGGGCTGGTTACGAGACACATTCCCAGAGCCGAATAATGATTCGATCAAATAGAAAGAATACGGTATGCTCGAGCATACATTCTTGAGATGATTGGAGGCTATCTGATGCCGGACTTGTCACGAAACCTCGTACATCTGAGGTGGTTGCTGAAACTCGTTGATTTTAGAGACCGTGAAATTAAGTTGAGGGTCTACCGTGCTAGCAAAATTGTATCGGAGATGTGCGGGTGACGCGGCGAATAAAATGAAAATCGGAGGTTGCCTATCAACAACCATGGGCACTCGACGTCCTCGAGTCAACCACCCATATACATTCTCACTCATAACGAGGTAAATTTAATATTAGATTTTACAATTATTACGTAGATTTAAAATATAATTGTATGCTAAAATTTATTTAATTAGGTGGAACCATTCATGAGTTATGTTGGAATACCTACCTCGCTTGAAGATATACGGCTTCTATTAGAGCAACGGTCGGGATCACAAGTAAGTATTAAATAAAATATATCTTCGTAATAAAATAGTCGTTTCGTATTTCGTATTTAAAATTTAATATTTCGTATTTAGTATTTAGTATTATGATTATAACTAATATTTTTATCATGTTAATATAGTTTCAATGGACACCATACGAGGATTCGATAATTCGGGCAGTAATTTTGGAGGAGTTCTTTCAAAATCCGAACATTTGGCATGTGAAGGTACCATTGATCAACTATGCCATCGTGGAGATGCGCCAGTCAGATTGGGTTCTACATCAATTTGGATTCCGACAACTGATTCTCGTGGCACCTGAGGTGCTCGATAATGAGCACAAAGTCGACTTACGGCAGTTGCATACGGATTGGCCAAGATTTTGGTCAGCATATATTGAATTGTGGGAGAATCGGTATGATTATATACCTACCCGGGAACCGATCACGTTCCTGAGTTAGCGTGCGTGCCGGAATACATGTCATGATTTAGGATCCATGGCAATCCATATTTATTGTCGGAAGAGGAGAGGCAACGGCAATTTCGTGAACAAAGGGAATGACGGGGCCCTTTAAATCCAAGGAGAATGGGTGATGAAATGGGACCATCAACAGCGTCGACAGAACCACCGGGCCCATCAATAGCGCCCACACAGTCACCGGGCCCAATACTTCAGCCGACGACACCCACATCACATATTTTTCAGATTATACCAGGTGCATACCTTAGCCCTTATATGTATCCTAACCCTTATATGTTTCCTTTTCCTAGTCCCACGGCAGGTTGGAATGCATGGCCCGGTTCGATTCCGTTCCTGACTACTCCGACTGGCCAGCCGATCTTGAGGCCGCTGTTGCATGAGGGATCGCACGAGGCGCCGTCGGGGAGCTCTTCTTTTTACTAGTCTCATTCGCCTTATGGGATTTAGACACCCCCGCCATGGTTTATGCAAACACCTCACCAATCATTATTTTATTAAGGTGGGTCATCCTCCCAACACCCACACCAGACCCCCTGTCGGAGGAACCAGAATCCCCGCCTGAGGTTCCACAACCTCGCCGGAAGCTAGAAGAAGGAGGAATCTAGCAGAATCACAACCACCCCCATGTGGCATTGATTCAATTTAAGCACCAATATTAATTCATTACCTTTTTATTTTTTAATTGTAATTTATTTTTATATATTTAATAAAATAAAAGTTGTTTTTTATTTTTTATTTTAATTTATTTTTTATATCTTTAATAAAATAAAAGTTATTTTTTATTTTTTATTGTAATTTAATTTTATATTTTTAATTAAATAAAAGTTGTTTATTTTTTATTGTAATTTATTTTTATATCTTTAATAAAATAAAAGTTATTTTTTATTTTTATTGTAATTTATTTTTATATCTTTAATAAAATAAAAGTTGTTTTTATTTTTTATTGTAATTTATTTTTATATCTTTAATAAAATAAAAGTTGTTTTTATTTTTTATTGTAATTTAATTTTTATATCTTTAATAAAATAAAAGTTGTTGTTTATTTTTATTGTAATTTAATTTTATATCTTTAATAAAATAAAAGTTGTTGTTTATTTTTTATTGTAATTTAATTTTATATCTTTAATAAAATAAAAGTTGTTGTTTATTTTTTATTGTAATTTAATTTTATATCTTTAATAAAATAAAAGTTGTTTATTTTTTATTGTAATTTATTTTTATATATTTAATAAAATAAAAGTTGTTTTTTTTTTTTGTAATTTTTATTTTGTTTAGCAACTTAGTCCTTCTACAAAAGTTCACCATTTTCATCAAGAAATTAAAAGAATTTTCATAGCCACCTAAAGACAAAAATGCTAAGAAGACTATCAACTATTCTGATTTGGACACGAGCGAGATGTATGGTCTGGGTTTCTACACCATCCGCATAACTTCTGTTGGTTGGCCGTTTCTCGGATATCCATATTGTTGCATATTCTAATCGAGCAAGGTCGACCTTTTGGTTTCTTGTCAGCTTCTCTATCCGTAAACAACTTATACGAGCAAGCGATCTGACGGTCCACTTACGTTCATCCGGGATCGGTGGGAATACGTGTCTCCACACGTTGTACATGTTTTCTATTTTATACACTTCGTCGACATAGCTCATGGGATCCAGACGGAGATTTTGACAAGCCGTAAGTACATGAACGCATGGTAATGAAGTGCATCAAATATCTCACAGTCTCAGGTCCTATTTTTCAAGTGTACATGATATTGCCTGCCAACAATACCTTGGTTTGGTCTGTCAAACTCCGTCACACGAAACCATAGGTTGTCGCGATCGTGACACACTGTGTGCATAGTGTTGGCCCGCGTCTTCCCCTTGTTAATTTCTCGCAATACCTTCGTGCACCATACATGACCTCCTTGCATTTGGCCTTTATAACTTGTTGCTCGCTTCGAAAATAGTGCCGCTAAATGAAAATATGTCTCTCACACAACGGATGTTATCGGTAAATGACGCGTTCCTTTTAGAATAGAATTTATGCATTCAGCCAGGTTCGAGGTTATATAACCATATCGTAGGCCGCCGTCGTATGCTTGTGTCCACTGTTCGAAAGATATATTGCGTAGGTAGTTTGCGCCTTCTTCGTTAACTGAGCGCAAACTCACCAACATCTCGTGAAAACGGTCCTTATTGATCTCGTACCCTGCCAATATAAGTTGATAGTGAATATTACATACCACTCTTCAATTAAGAATAAATTGAATATTACAAACGAAATTACATTAATAGATATTACATGCCCATGTTGGTCACTTGTCGTCGTTCACTTGTACATCGATGTTGCCTGTGGTAGTTGGACGCAACATACCTTAGGCAATATCGATGGTGTATGCGATGTCACAGGCTTCCCTGTCGCTCTATTGCGGCTAGTATTCTAGGGCCCCGATCCGTTATAACACATATATCAGGTTAGGGGTAGACATGCCTCCTTAACTTAGATAGAAAGAAATTCCAGTCATCAGTTGACTCCCCCGGTGTTATTGCAAATGCAATTGGAAGGATTCTCCCACTGCCATCCTGTACCACAGCTAGAAATAGCTAATGCGTATATCTACCATACATAAAGGTACCATCAATTTGTACCAATGGCTTGCAATATAGAAATGCGTCTCAGCATTGCTTAAATGTCCAGAACAGAAGCTTGAACACTTGGCATCCACGGAGCAATCGATCGTTGTCGTACGCTAGTTTCGTTTCAAGGTCTGTTATGCTGCCTGAGACATATCTCTCCAACACCTGACACCACTTCCACACTTCATTATATGAAGCGTTCCACCGACCATGCAACTTTTCCAACGCCTTCTGCTTAGTTATCCAAGTCTTTCGGTAAGAGGGCGTGTACCCTAATTGGCTACGAATATTGCCAATTACGGGTGGCACTGTAGTCTTGGGATTCACCTTCACCGTCGATATTATTAAGTCAGCCAACATCTCTGAATCCATCTGCGGATGATCTTGTGAAACACCTGTCAACGAAGTACGTTAAATAATGCAACATTACGTAATATAAGTATTATTCAAAAACCTTGAACAGCTAGTGATACTGTACCGACAAGACATGTATGTGGACCTTTGTACTTTTTAATCTCCCACAAGCCTGTCCTTTTCCTCAACGAGGCCATGATTTTTCATGAACATGTACTGTCTTACACTGCACACTTGTCCTCGTACTTATCGAGTTTGGATTTAACCATGTTGTAGCTAACCCCGTTCTTGAATTTATATTATTTCAATGCACCAATAAAAGTATCCTTGTTGAAAAACTCTTTACCAACTTCTAATTCGCTCGAATCCAACGACGAACTTGTACGGTTATGCATTCTGTGTGGTAGTTCAGAAAACTCTAATGCATCGTCTTGAGATAGATCGACATTATACATATGGGCTGGAGGCGAGTACACCCTGAATCGCAAATCTTCTTCTTCTTCATCTGAACCGCCTTCAACATCTTTAGGTACAGTTAGAACAGGCTCCGGTTCAGAAAATAATGTAACTTCAGCACCATCAGGGCCGGGCTCTCGAGGTGGATCAACATCGAACTCATCATCCGACCTACCATCATCTACAATGAACGATGGCCCTTCGCCGGTAGATGTTGTGGGGAGTACAATATCCCTTCTTAAACAACTTTTGTAACGTTCCCAATCATATGTGGATTGCCAACCACTAGAAGTTGATGATGTTCCCCAATACGTATTTCTAGCATCGAACGTCGAAGGAAGATATGCATGTCCCATCCACCAATCGAGTGTCGTGTAGGGGTTGTGTTTTCCATACTACCACTAAACACTGGCACTTTCGTATTCTACCTCCCACTAACAGAGTGTCGGCTTGGGGTCGTGTATTCCCCTCGAACAGCAGTAGATGTTGAAGTCGAAGGAAAATCACTTGGCGATAAAAATTGTACATATACCTCAAGATAGGGTGATTCACTAGCAAGATGAGTCTCCACTATCACCTCCAAGCTCCGAGGACCTTTGATGTCGAATGAGTCATATCTCACCGGATCAACCGAAACACAAAACTTATGCTTAATAGACTGAAATTTTATTAACGTTGTTCTGAAGATTTTACACCTAATTTTTTTACGAAGTTCTGTCAAATCTACGTTCCGGTTAAAACCCAGTCGCGCTGTGTTCTCCGATAAAAAAATAACACCATTTTTTGTGTCACAAACCTCACCATCGTAGTAAATAACAGCATTAATACGTTCACTCATCTTCAGTTTCTATTTAACTTTTGCCTCAATTTCTGTTATGCAAACCTGAGAATGAAATTTGACTGATTTATAGTCTAAGGATTGCCAGAGACTACTGTAGCAAAAGAGCGCCCACGTGGGAGCTTTTTTCAGTACTCTTGCTGACAGTGCATCCTGTTTGAAGCGTTTTGGTCACTATTTGTTCAGAAACATCTTATCAAAAATTATTTTGCCAGAGACTACTGTAGCAAAAGAGCGTCCACGTGGGAGCTTTTTTCAGTACTCTTGCTGACAGTGTATCCTGCTTGAAATGTTTTGGTCACTATTTGTTCAGAAACATTTTCTCAAAAATTATTTTGCTAGAGACTATTGTAGCAAAAGAGCATCCACGTTGGAGCTTTTTTCAGTACTCTTGTTGATAGTGCATCCTGCTTGAAGCATTTTGGTCACTATTTGTTCAGAAACGTCTTCTCAAAAATTATTTTTCCAGAGACTACTGTAGCAAAAGAGCGTCCACGTGGGAGCTTTTTTCAGTACTCTTGCTGACAGTGCATCCTGCTTGAAGCGTTTTGGTCACTATTTGTTCAAAAACGTCTTCTCAAAATTATTTTGCTAGAGACAACTGTAGCAAAAGAGCGTCAAATTCTTGTAACGTATCGCACACTTAGTGCCGTTACCTTTAACTTCTCGCACACTTAGTGTTAAACAACCGATTTCGCACACTTAGTGCTCGGTATTTAATTTCGCACACTTAGTGCTCGGTATTTTATTTTCATACATTCTTGCATTTCCCAAACTTACTCCTCATTTATATATACATAAACTTACATCTCAATTGCATATATATAAATTAGCTTATTTCATCTTCAAATCAACATTACATTTGGTTAAGTCATTTTTATATAAGCATGCATCACATTCGGCTATATCTATTTCTCAATTCAATATCACATATAGTTATACCATTAACATATATGTTTACATTACATTCAACTCTAATCATCTCCCAACTAATAATCCGTTCGGCAATATCAACATTGTAAAAATTTACCACCGTTAAATACATATGCGTCATTATAGAAAATTTAATTCAACTCAATTGCTTAAAAACTTACCTCGAGTATCGACGGACTACGTTTTTTGACTATTCGATTAACTTCTCTTTTCCCCGATCCAATCCCGATCCTTTTTTTCTTGATCTAAATAATTTCAAATTAAGCTCATTCAAACATATTTTCATTCAATTTAGTCCAAAAACGCATAAATGGGCAAATTACATTTTTACCTTTAATATTTCACATTTTCACAATTTAATTCCTATTACACAAAACACAAAATATTCAAAATTTAACCACACTTCTTTAGGGCCGAATATTAATAGTCCTTATACAAGCTCATACATTTCATTTATTTTGTATTTTAGTCCCTCAAAAATTTATTTTTGCAATTTAATCTCAATTACTCAATTTCATCCAAAATTCAAAAACAAAACTTGTTAATCTAACACATATAATCAATATTTCATCATCAAACCACAAAAACGACAAGCTTCCTTCAATGACAATTCACGAAATACACAACCAATTCAAAAATTCAAGCATGAGCTAACTAAATCACATAGCAACGATCTCAAAAACGTAAAAATTATCAAAAATCGAACTAGATATATACCTTAATCAACTCCCACAATGGCCGAATGCCCTAACTCTTTTCTCTTTTCTTTTTGTTTTCTTATTCGGTCTTGGCAAGAGAGATAAAACTATGGCTTTTTTTTTATGTTAATATAATATAATATAACATTATTATATATTAATATAAAATTTAATTTATAACACTTTAACATTTAAAACATATACTAATGGCATGTTGCCGTCCACTACAATATAAAAATGGTCCAATTCCAATATAAATCCTCCATATTAAAAAGACAACAACAATTAAGCACTTTCACAACTAACCATCAAATTTTTATTTTACGCGATTAAGCCCTTTTATTTAATCGGACACTCAAATAACGAAATTAAAACACGAAAATTTAACACAAGCAAATTCACACATAGTAAACACGCAAAATAATTTTAAAATATTTTTCAGACTCGAATTTGTGATCCCGAAACCACTATTCTGATTAGGGTCAAAATCGGGCTGTTACAGTTTTGGTCACTATTTGTTTAGAAACACGTCTTCTCAAAATTATCTTGCCAGATACTACTGTAAAAAAAAATTCAAATAATTTTTATTTTGCTAATATAATTTTTTCAAAACCCTAAACTTAAAATTATTCTTATTAATTAACCCTAAAATCTAGTCTATTAATTTTTCCCTAAAAACATTAAACCTTAAGACCCTAAAACCCTAAAAACTCATACCCTAACACTAAAAACAATTGAAAAACCCATCGGGGGGTGAAGGGCAAAAGCGCGTCCACGAGGGAGTGCTTTTTCCATATCAGCAAAGCGCGTCCTCAAGGACGCGTTTTTGGCTGATGTGGCACAAAACGCGCCTTCGTGGACGCGCTTTTCCGATTCATCCCTTGAAAACACGCTGACGTGGACGTGTTTTGAGGGCCCTTTCCGGTAAATAATTAATTTTTCAGCCATTTTCTGTAAAATTTTTTTAAAATTAGTATATTTTAATAAATTGGCCTGGAATTTATACTATCTAATTTTCCCTCCAGAATTACATAATAAATATATTGATAAAAAATAAATATAATTAACTAGGCTTTGGTTAAATAGTGAAATACAAATATTGAAATTCATGAAAATTTGGATTCAAATCTTTATATTTCTATTTTCTATATAAAATATATGAAATGAAAAAATAATCTTAAAATAATATAATTTACAATATAAAGTACATATTAAATATTTTTGTCATTACTCAAGTGAGTTAATACGGATTGACTTATAACATAAAACTTAACAAAAGGTTTAGTATTAGTAGAGGTGGAATAAATTGTAAAATAAGAGTATCTTCGTCACTATTCAACTGAGATGGTATCTAATTGACTCGTAACATTAAACTCAATAAAATTTAATATTAATAGAAATAAATAAAATAAAAATATTTTTATCATTATTTAATTCAAATGATTTAACTCTACAAATATCATTAATTTTAATTGTTTTAATTAAATATTGGCTAAACTATAAAATAAACATTTATGTAGAGTTTTGATCATTAAATTTTAATTAATTACATTTTGATCAATAATATTATTAATTTATAATATTTTAATCACCAACCATGTGATTATATACATTTTTGAACTTTTACTTTATTTCCTCCCTCGTCTCAACTGTTCTTAGTCATTGCCAAACCTTCAACTGATGCACACCAGCACCCAACGCTCAGCCATTGAACATCTTAAACCATCTTCACCATTCAGCTCCCCAAACCAAACCAGCAACACCAAACTTACACACCATACACTTTCTCGGTTTCTCCCAACTCACCCTTCCCAATAGCTCATTTTCTCTAAGCCTCACAACATTAACTCCTACCATCTACACACCCCACAATTCAACATCACCACCGGTCACCATCATCTCCACCTCTCTCGACCCCACTGCCTCCACTACACTGATCCCTCTTTACACGCTATCCCTATTACGCCCATAACCGAAATCAAATCCCTCAACCCACTACTCAGCAACAACAAACAAACAAACAAAAAAAGGGTATTCCTGAATCCCATCGAGAAGGAAGCGAACAACTGAAATAAAAAAAATCAGCAATCGGAAATTAGAAAGAAAAAAGAGAGAAGAGAAGAAGTGAATCAAGGTAAATCCAAGACCCATTTGGGGTTTGCGGGTCTTTTAAGTTTCAGGGTATCAATTGGAGAATCTCCATGGCGAAAGGAGGCGTTGCAATAATGGGAAGACACGGCTAAAGCATCGTGGCGGTCAGACGACGACGAAAGGCTGATCAGATCACTTCTTTCCGATCTTTGGCTTTGTGTTTTCGAAGCTCTCAAGTGAGTTTTAAGGAAATCTAATCTGAGAAGGAGAAAGAAGATGAAGAGGGGAGCATTTTGGAGGTGAGTTTGGTCGGAAATAGCACCGAACAACGCTGGCAATAGTTGGGCGGCGGATAGGTTAAAATTTTTTAAAAAAGAAGTTAAAAACCCATATGATCTGACGTGAAAAAGGAAAGGGAAGGAGAAGGGGAAATTGTGCCTTTAGTCCCTAGAGTCAATTTTTAATTGCACAATTTGTTCCATGTCAGATTTCTGTAACATTCCATAACATTTGTTAAGTCGGTATAGTGACTAAAATGTTACAAATTGACAACGTTAAATTAAAACATAGCAAATTAAAATTTAGTCATCAAAACGCAATTTAAATCATATATAAGTGATTATTTTTATAGTTTATCCCTAAATCTTACTTTAATAACATTAATTTTAAATAATTTTGATAATAAAATTAGTGTCTAATTGACTCGTAACACTTGCTTATTAAATTTAACCAAAATAAATTTTCAAAATTGAAATTTTAGTATTAAAAATTTCAATTGAATTCACAATTTACATAAAAAATTCAAAATTAAAAATGTATTAGGAATTGAAATTAAAATTCACAAAAGCAGATAAATATCTGAAATTAAAAATACAATGAATTTTATTATCCTGAAAAAGAATGAAGAATCTTTTGCATTGAATTGTAGTATACAAGTTTTAAGCCCACACAGCTAAAAGGGACATTAGAGCAGAGCCAAGAAGAAGGAAAACACCGGCTCTTGAACCCACTTTTCCATTATTTTGCAACTTCGGGTTCATGAAATCAGAAGCCAAAAGATCCACCAGCGCCATATATATTAAGATCCCGGCCGATGTCGCATTCAACATCCTTCCACAACTAATGCCGTCGGGCTGTTCTCATTGTATGTATTTGATATTCTTCACTACACCAAAACAGACTTTTAGCGGCGTTTTTAGTGGCGTTTTAAAAGAAAACGCCGCAAATATTACACAACAGCAGCTTTTGGAAAAAAAACGAAAAACGCCGCTAAAGGTCAGAGCATTAGCGGCGCTTCTGGAAAAATGCCGCTACAGGTCAGAGCATTTGCGGCGCTTTCAGAAAAACACCGCTTTCAGAAAAACACCGCTAAAGGTCAGAGCACTCGCGACGCTTTTAGAAAAACGCCGCTAAAGGTCAGAGCATTAGCGGCGCTTTTGAAAAAACGCCACTAAAGGTTAGAACATTAGCGATGCTTCTAGAAAAATGCCGCAAAAGGTCCGAGAATTAGCGGCGCTTCTATAAAATGCCACCAAAGGTCAGATCATTAGCGGCGATTTTATAAAAACGCCGCTAAAGGTCCTTCATATTTTTTTCTTATTCTTGCTTTGAATAATATTTTATTTTGATAAATTCACTTATAAGCAGTGAGAAAGTTTCATTTTAAGTTACTTAATTATGAAAAGTTACAAATTGCTAACTGAACAATTTAGAAGTTTTCATTTAAGTTACAAATTAAGTTATTAAAATTCATTTAGGGTTTAATGTTTAATATGTTAATTTCATGGTTTAGGGTTAATTTGTTATTTTGGTGTATGGTTTAGTGTTTTAAAGTTTGTTGTTTGGGTTTATTGTATATTGTTTAATATCTTAGTGTTTACCGGTATTAAGGTTTAAGTGTTAGTGGTCAGGGGTTAAAGTTTAGGGTTAAGGGTTTAAGGGGAAATGGTTAATGACTTAGGGTTTTGAGTTTATGGTTTGTGGTTTATGGTTTTAGGGTGAGGGGCTTGGGGGGAAATGGTTAATGTGTTAAGTTTTTGAGTTTAGGGTTTAGGATTTAGGGTTTAGGGTTTTAAGGATTAAGGTTTAAGGTGTTAGCTATATGACCCAAAATCCCGAAACTAAAATCCCTTATGAGGGATTTATGGTTAATGTGTTGTTAGCTATTAAAATATATGTTTTGTACTACACTAACATTGGCCACATGAATTCCCAAAAAGTTGGTCTCGAATTATGGTTTAAGGTTTCCAGTTTAGAGTTTAGGGTTCAAGTTTTATAGTCTAAGATTTAGGGTTTAGGGTTTTGAGTTTGAGGTTTATGTTTTGATGTTTGTGGTCTAGGGTTTATGATTTAGGCATTAATCATGGATTTTTTAGAATATAAATGAAAATAAGATAAATGTAAATTATTATTTTAAAAAATATATATCAAAATAGGTTAAATCCCAAAAGCATATATGAACAATGGTTTAGTGTGCAATTGTATATACATGAAGTACTTTAATTTGATCCAGATTTTATAAAATATTAACACAATTATTGATATATTAACATCATTTTTTATTTAAATATTGCATACATAAAATTTATAATTATTCAATATAAAATATATTGATGTATTTATATTTTAAAATAATGTGTATGCATGATTAAATCAAAATTAAAATAAAAACTAATACATTTAAACTACAATTAGAATTTCACATCTAGAGTTACACATTAAACCAAAATTCATATATAATTACGAGATGTAGGTGTATACATATAATTAAATGCCATTTATATAAAAATCTAAACAACTAATGCAGACTATACTTCAAAAATAATGTTGATGTAAAAAGAAAGAAAAAAGAAATTAAGTAAAAGAGGTGATAATGGTAATTAAATTTTAAAATTTAATAATAAAAATTAAAAATTAAAATCTTAAAAACTTAAAATTTTAATATTTAATATTTTTGTTAAAAAGTTCAATACTCAAAATATAATAAAGATAAAAATTAAAGAAATGGTAATCTCAACACAAAAATTTTGAAAAAAAAAAATATAGGTTAAAAATAGAAAAAAAATTAAAATTGCATAATAGTGGCGTTTTTGCAAAAAAAAGCCACAAAAAATAAGCTATAGTGGCGTTTTTATAAAAAACGCCATAAAAAATTGCAAAAGTTTATACATAAAACGGTGCCCTTTTTTTCCCTGCTAAAAAACTAAAACTCAAAACTCAAAATTTTTTTCCTCGATTGTTTTTCCCCAAACTCAAACTCAAAATTTCCCAAATTTTCCCTATCGATTCCCAATCAGTTTCCCTATCAGTTTCCCCGATGAGAAAATCCAAATCCCAAATCCCAAGCTAGAGGATAGAATTAATCGATTCATCCTGCTTCATAGTGGCCACTAGCAATGCCTGAAACCCACTGTCCCTTGAAACCTTCTAGCAGTCACCCATCCCTACCTTCAAATAAACCCTACAATCACCTTATCTAAACTCTCTTTCCCTTTCTCTCGCTGTATGGTGCTTTGACCCATCCATCTCCTCTTGTTTTGTACCTACAAACCGATTCCATTCACACTCTTGGGAACTGGCTTCTAAACCTTATGTAAGCTTTTTTTTTTTTATGACATGTTTCTTCTGTTTTGCTAAGTCAGATGATTTGCACCCAAAAGCTTTTTCTTTTGTGATTTTTGGTGTGGGTTGATGAATAGTGTGTTTTTAGCTGATTTGGTTTTATAGGGTTTTGCTTAATGTAAAGTAGCTTCGTTGGAATTTAAAACTTTTCAAGTATTGCTTCTTCAATTTCATCGAACAATACTCAGAAAGCCTTGGTGTATATGTTTTTTCTGTTCGATGTATATTTTAGTTTGATTGATTGTTTGTTTGTGTGTAATTCTGCAGAATCAACCTTGCATCTAGTTCTGAGACTTCGTGGTGGCATTATCGAGCCTTTTTTGATGGCATTGGCTAGGAAATACAACCAGGACAAGATGATCTGCCGCAAGTATGTCGGCACTTTCTTATTGTCTATATATTTGCTTGCTTAATAATTTTAGTTTACATGTTCATTTGAAATGAGTTGTTCTTGAAAGCACTATTAAATGCTTTGTGATCCGTATTTCTTCACTTTTTCTAAAGTACTCTTATTTGACATATGTATATAACTAATATTTTGGCTTAAGTATGGGATATTTGAATATACCTCTGTTAGATGCATGCATCTATTTAGATTTAGATCTTCCCTTTTTCGATATATATATACCAAAAGCATACCTCTGTTAACAATCGTCTAAAAGCATTTTTCAATCTAAAAGTCAAGTTACAAATGAGACTAAATCCAATGAACCTTCTGCCTAAAAAGATTATGTACCAAAAGGAAAAAGGCATTTTAGCCTAGCTGATATAAGAGTATCATAAAACAAGGTACAAAAAAGGCTTCTGCTGCTGAATGTATAAAATATGCTATGGCTAAAATGGCATATCTCATTATCATCAAACTGCAGTTTTCTCCATGCCGTTGGTTGATCCATTGATTGTCCTTGATAATTAATATTGTTTGTCCCCTTCATTTTCTTTTCCAGGTTGTACCTTCAATAGCTATTGCATTCGTGACATATGAGGTGGTGAAGACATTTTAAGAGTTGAAATCAGAATATCAGACTAAACCGGTACCAATTCTACTCAATGTTTTTAGGGATGTGTGCTATTTTTTAGAAGATAATTTGAATTAGTTAATGCTAACATATACAAGTTTAATGGATTTTCAATCCTTTATAGTCTGACTAAGTTGAGATGAATTAACATGACCATAGTTCCAAGCAATCAGTAGAAGAAAATAGTTTGGGTTAATTACATGACAGATCTTCAAATTTACATAGATTTTTAAATTCCAAAATTAGCCTAACTTTGGTGTTAAATGTTAACTAAAATATATGAAATGGAGCTGGGTCAAATTTTAAATACACATATACCATGTTATGGAAGCTTTAAAAAAAGGGTGCAATAAAAACTTAAGAATACTATGCCTAATGGCTACGAGTGTTCACAGCAAAGCCAACATGTGGATTTGAGTCTCATACATAATCTGTTTCACACTGGGTAGGTTGGTTCTATTATTTACTGTATTTTTGATTGTATATATCTTCTTTGAACTAATGTTCACTTATACTTACCTCAGGTTTGTTCTAAATTTTCCCAACATTGTCTGAACATGTTTGTTTGATCACCTCTTACTGAAATTATTTAAGGTACATACTTTGAACTTGATCTCTCAAATTATTGTCTAATCCAAAGCAATTAAAGTTTTGCAACCTTGATACTGAAAATGGCGTGTGCCATTATTGCTAAAATACCAATTCTGTTTTAGATACAACTGTTGGCAGATCTCAACTTGAAGAAAACACCTAAGATGGTGGAGCTTGTTGATGATAGTAAGGTAATGTATTGTTTAGACTTGCAATTTTTCAAACAATTTTAAAATTATTTTCAAATAATTTTTCAAACAACACTTCTAATCAATCCATCCACTTCTAATCATTTTCAAATTAATTCATAGTGGTTGTCAAAATATTTTAGACTTGCAATTTTTCAAACAATTTTGAAATTACAGAAAACATTAAAATATTTCAAGCTACACTATCCATTGCCAATTTGCCATCCTTGGTAAGGATATTGCCCTAACATAGATTGTACAATGTTAGAAGAGAGTTGTGCTGCTTTGGGCTTCCTTCAAGGTTTAAATTTAAGTGTTGAAAAATTAGGTAATAGAATTTTTACTTCTAAATTTTATAAGTGTTGAATATATATAAAAAAGTATTTGATAAATTTAGTAAAATATAAGTAGATATAAAGTAAATAATAATTTTAAATTTTTTATTATTTATTAGTAGTTTTAATGTTATTAATGTAACATTTTCTATTATTTGGATTATGGTTGTTGCTGCATAAAAACTAATACCGACTGAAATTGTGCATTTTGCTCCCAAACCTGTATATATTGTGATTGAAGTATCGTATTATGTTCCTAAAGTAGCACATTTTGTACTTGTATTTCCTCCATCTTTTTCATTCTTTCGTTGACTTCATCTAGTTCTTTGGCTATTTATGTGAAAAAGTATTTCATTAAGACCCAAATCTGAAGAACTGAAATGGAGTCAGACCTACGTCCATTCCTCTTCAGTCCAAACACTTTATTTAACAATGCAGCGTATGATGAATCTTAAAAAATACATAACTTACTTAATTTTAAGATCAAATTTCACAACTTACGTAAGTTTAAGATCAAATTTTATAACTTACATAATTTTAAGATCAAACTTCATAACTTAGTACTCAGTTATATATATGATCATATCAGTGCTTACATAAATTATAAATTAACAATTTAGTCGTGTAATTTATTGTCAACTTTAGACTTCAAGAACTACAAAATGGATAGGAGTTGGATGAAATTGTCAAGGGTAAGCAATGGCTATCGAAATGGAGTAGAAACTTTTCTGAATTTCGCATTTCAAAATTGAAGCCAAGAGAATATGATTCTTTGCCCGTGTAAGAAGTGTTGCAATATTAACTGGCATTGTCATGAAGTTGTCTACGAACATCTAGTTGTTGATGGCTTTGTCCGGGGGTACAAAAAATGGATTTTCATGGAGAGTGTACATCTAGTGGAGCATCTTCATCTATGAATCTAGGGTATCCTCATAGTGCTTACAATCAGAATGTTAGAGATGATAACATGGAAGGCATGTTGCGGGATGCTTTTAATATGCGCAGTGATGGTTTCGGGTCATTTCCACCTGAGTGCAACCGATGATTATAATTTTGGTGGAAATACTTTCATCGAAGGGGGAAGAAGTGTACCGGATGAATAGCCAAATGAAGAAGCGGCGAGGTTCTACACGTTACTTGGTGAAATGAATGAAGAGCTGTATGAGGGATCAAAATTTTCAAAACTGTCATTCTGTATTCGTCTTTTTCACTTGAAATATTTGAGAGGGCGGACCGGAAACTCGTTGATAATGCTGTTAGAGTTTCTGCAAGAAATGTTCCCGTTTACAAAAATCCCTCAATCTTCCAAAGACATGAAGAAATTGATAAAGGATTTGGGCCTTTGCTACAACAAAATTCACAATTGCCCAAATGACTGCATGTTGTATTGGGGCGACCAGATAAACCAACAGTGCTGTCATGTATGCGGCCAATCCTATTGGATTAATAGAAATACAGAGGATGGTAACAAGGATGAACACGATACACAGTCAAGGAAGCAACCAGTTAAGATTTTGCGGTATTTTTTGCTAATACCAAGGCTTCAACGGCTTTTCATGTCGTCGAAGACAGCCGAATCAATGACGTGGCACCGTGATGGACGAACAGATGATGGATTGTTAAGGCATCCTGCAGATTCTTTAGCTTGGAAATCTTTTAACTCCAAATTTCCAAGCTTTACAAGCGATCCTCGGAGTGTAAGGCTTGAGCTAGCATCCGATGGATTTAACCCTTACAAACTCATGAGCACAACGTACAGTACTTGTCCTGTGGTGCTTGTTCCCTACAATTTGCCTCTATGGGTTTGCATGAAACAATCTTCTTTTATCTTGTCTATGATTATACCTGGAGAGAAAGAGCCCGGGAATGATATTGACGTCTATTTGCAGCCACTTGTTGACGAGTTAAAACAACTATGGGCTGGTGTTTAGACATACGATGCAATGAGAAAAGAAAACTTTAATTTACATGCGGCTTTAATATGGACTATTAACGACTTCTCGGCTTATGCTAATTTATCTGGTTGGAGTACCAGGGGACGTTATGCTTGTCCGTGTTGTGCTGCGTAAACATGTTCGCAATGGTTATATAATGGGAAAAAGTTCTCTTACATGGGGCATCGTCAATGGTTACCAAAAAATCATACATTTAGATTTCAGAATGCTCAGTTTGATGGTACTGAAGAGTTCAGACCAGCTCCTTCGCAGACCGGTGGATCTGAAATATTCTTAATGTTGAAATATATGAATTTCATTCTGGGAAGATGAATCAACCGGCCAACCCGCAAAGAAATACAAGATCTAAGGATGAATCTGATGATAAATCTGATGAAGAGGATGATCCTAATGAGGCGGACTTGTAGAAAAAAAGAAGTATTTTTTCGAGTTGCCTTATTGAGAGCATCAAATTTTACGCCATAATCTTGATGTCATGCACATTGAGAAAAATGTCTGTGAGAACATCATTGGGACTATTTTGAATGTCGATGGAATATTAAAAGATAATCTTCAGAGTCGACTTGATTTAGTCCACATGGGAATTCAGCGTGAGCTTCATCCCCAAGCACTTCTGAATATGAAATATCGGTTGCCGCCTGCTATTTTTTCAATGTCGAAGACGGAGAAAGAAGTGTTCTATATGGTGTTGAAGGATATAAAGGTCCCGGATGCGTATGCATCAAATATATTGCGATGTGTGAGTCTTAAGGATCGAAGGCTATATGGCTTAAAATCGCATGACTATGACATCTTGATGCAAGACTTACTGCCAGTTGCAATGTGGTGTTGTATGTCGAAAAAGGTGACGGCTTCTGTAATTGAACTGTCAAATATAATGAAAGGCATTTGTGGTAAAGTTTTGAATGTTCAAGAACTTGAGAGACTACAAGATCGAGCCGCATTGACTTTATGCAATCTGGAGAAGATCTTCCCGCCTTCCTTCTTCACTATTATGGTGCACTTGTTAATTCATCTCCCGCGTGAAGCAATTCTTGGTGGACCCGTTTTCTATCGATGGATGTATCCCATTGAAATGTCTTACTTTATTTGCAAAATATTCCTTCATCAGCTCAATGCCTTTGGTTGCAACTTTTGATAATGTTGTATATCGTGTTTAGGTTCCTATCTAAATTGAAGTCATACTGCCGTAATAAGCGTTGTCCGGAAGGATCAATTACCGAGGGCTACTTGGCAGAGGAATGTATGACTTTCTGTTCGAGGTATTTGGAAGGTGTTGAAACAAGAATGAACAAACCAAGTAGAAATGCTGGGCTCACAGATCATAATTTGGTCGAAACTTATTTATTTCAAAGTTTCGGGGAACCGATCGGTAAAGTCGAAATTGCAGAATTAGACGATAGATCGTGGGTCCAAGTACATCGATACGTTCTTTTTCATCACGATTCAATGGAACCATTTCGGAAGTAAGTTCTAGAATTTGATAAATACTCATTAATTATAATTTGTTTGTCTTCTAACAAAGTAAAACCTTTTTTATCGTAGTGAGTACAAACAAATATTGAGAGCTCGTTCACGATCCCGAAGATTAAATCGATGAGAAATTAATAAGTTGTTCGCAGAATCATTCCATGAATGGTTAAGCCAAATGATATGCAATTTAAGTTTTCATTGACAAGTAATAATGTTTTCTCATAACATTCATTATTACTCGATTTACTTTCGACTCAATAGGTTTGGAGTCAGAATGACGTAAATGACGATGTTAAATGGCTTTTACAAGGTCCAAACAAAATAGTTAAAAGAAATAGTGGCTTCCTCATCAACGGATACATATTTCATACAAGGTATCGCGAGAGATTGAGGAGAACCCAAAATTGCGGAATTGTTGTTAATTCTTCGATTACAAGTTATGCTAGTGCTAGGGACAGTAATCTTGTCGAGGGGAATCTGGAGTATTACGGACTTATTATTGACATCATTGAGTTAGATTATTACAGAAAATGCAAAGTCGTCTTATTTCGAGGTGATTGGGCTGATGTGAATACGGCTCGCAGAATTAAAAATGATCAATATGGCTTTACAATGGTGAATTTCTCTTGATTGATTCACACCGGAGAACAACTGATGGATGAGCCGTATGTGTTTTCTTCTCAAGTTAAACAAGTTTTTTACTCTGAAGATCCAACTGATGAGGGTTGGTACGTTGTACTTGAAACACCCTAGAGACTTGTTCGACATTGGCGGTGGAAGTAGAGATGACATAGTCGAAAGATCGAAACTTTGCCTTTTCGAACAAGACTTAAATGAAAATATCCTAGTACTAGTCAACAATTTCAATGGGTTCGTCGGGATGTGGACGAAGATATTTACTGAAATATGATGTAGTAAGATTTAACGATTTATTATTTATATGTAATATTATAATTTTCATGTTGGTCATGTTATATAATTTAACTATTTTAAATGTCCAATTATTGTTGTTATTTGTTACTAAAATTTTGAACTATTTTATGTGTATTACAGGAAAAATGCCTAGAAGACGATTACGAGGTTTAAGTATTGTCCAGAACACTCCAAATCCAGAAGAAGCAAATAGTGAAGAGCAAACAGTTTTTGGATCTTCTACTCTGCCGGGCATAGATGACGAGCATGGAAAATTCCAAAGCAATGTTAAGTTTATTTTACATGCATGTTGAATTTTATTATTGATTCATTTTTCAATTTTAATATAATAATATATCATTTTTTAGCTGAGGGTGGTGGGACGTGCAGAGGTCGGGGACGTACATTACTTACAGATTTATACGACTTAGAGCCTACCGAGCGTGTTCAAGTAAGGAGAAACAATCATGGCCAGCCTATCGGATCTGAAGCTCGACTGTTGGCAGGCTATTTGAGCATTATAGCATGAAATGCGAATATGTTGCCCATTAACTACGAATCATGGCATGACATGCCTGATGCCAACAAAAATTAGGCTCTCGATAATATTAAGGTAATAAAAGGTGAATGTAATTTATAATACTTTAATTTAACCTTCATTTATATTAACTTTTTAAACTTTTTTTTTCAGGGTAGATTTGCTTTAGAGGTCTCCGATGACTATGTTAAGAAGACGTTGGGTAAAAAATGGAGAGACAATAAAAGCACCCTAAAAAAAATAATATTTTAAGAAAGACATAAGCCTCGACGAAAAATTGCGAAATGTCCTACCGAGAATGTTGAGGTACCAATGGGAAGATCACATTAGATTCTGGAATTCAAAGAAAGGAGAGGTATTACGTACTTCTAAAGTTTTATAAAATTTTCGGTTTATCGTATTTACTTTATACATAATTCAAATTCCATTATGTAGGACCATGAGCGAGTTGGAACAAGCAGCAGACAGAAACAACAATTCACAGGCAGGACAGGTTCTAGAAGTTTTGCTCGTGTAGCTGAGGCCGAGGTATTATAATTTATTACTTCTTTCAAATATTAATGACTTTATACTATTAAATTATATTTTTTCTGCTATAATATAGGAAGCTTCGTCAGGTCAAAAAGTTGGACGCCTTCAGCTTTTTGACATTACGCATAGGAAGAAGGATGGATCTCCGATGACATCGGAGGCTGCAGAAATTTTGGTATATTTACTTAATAAAATTTGAATTATTATAAATATTTATAATGTTTAATTACAATAGTTTAATTCATCGTTTGTAGTTTTAAATTTATAATTTTAAGTTATGTTCCACTCCTTTTTATTATATATTTCGTTTCTAACTCTTTCATTGATTTATCAGGATAAACTAAAGGAGAAGAAGGCGGAGTATGAAGCGATTGCTTCGTCTGATAGTTCTGTTAATCTCGAGGAGATTGATAATGAAATTATTACGATGTTTTGGGTCTGAAAAGTCATCGCTTGATTGATAGTTTTGTTAATCTTGAGTATATTTATAACGAAATTATCACTAATGTTTTGGGTCTTAAAAGGTATGGTCGGGTTCGAGGTCAAGGATCCGGTGTTACCCGACCCAATATTTTGAATCCGACCGCCAAGAATACATGCCTTCCGGAGTCAATCTCGTCTTTGAGTTCGAGACCAAACGACGGATATCTCGAGATAGAAGCGAAACACAATGAACAAATTTTTCAGCTTAGAGCAGAGGCAGCAGCAAGGGAGGCGGAGCATATTACTCAACTTAGAGCGGAGGTAGTGGCAAGGGAGGCAGAGCAGAACAGAAAGTATGAAGAACTCCACTCTGACTTGATCTATGATGCGATTGTTCCAATGATCGCAGAGGTCATCATCTTAGGCGATTGTTGTTGTAAGATTATTTTTAACATTGTTACAATTAACATTATTGTAAGAATTGTTTGAATTATACTTCATTTATTAATGTATATCATATATCTTTTATTAAATTTGAAGTATCGTTTAGATTTAATGCTTTTGTTGAGATTTAAATGTTTTATTTGCTGCATTGGGTTGAAATTATATGCAATTGCTGCTGTTTTTGGTTGATTTTAATGTAGGGAGGGTAGGATATTGGCAAAAAAGAGTATTGCAAATCTGTGCAAATTAGCGGCGTTTTTAGCACAAACGCCGCTAAAAGACCCAACCTTTTGCAGCGTTTTTCAAAGAAGCGCCGCTAAAAGACCCAACCTATAGCGGCGTTTTCTAGAGAAGCGCCGCAAAAAGAACCAACTTTTAGCGGCGTTTTTCTGCTAGAAGTCCCCACCTTTAGCGGCGTTTTTAGTAGAAGCGACGCAAATGTCCCCACCTTTAGCGGCGTTTTTTATAAAAGCGTCGCTAAAAGTCCCCACCTTTCGCGGCGCTTTTGTAAACACGCCGCTAAAAGTCCCCACCTTTAGCGGCGTTTTTTATAAAAGCGCCGCTAAAAGTCAAGACTTTTTGCGGCGTTTTTTCACAATAAACGCCGCTAACTTTCGCGGCACTTTCTTTAGCGGTATTTTTTGCGGCGCTTTTGAAATCGCCGTAACTAGTATTAGTGGTGCTTAAAAACGCCGCTAAAAGCAAAAAAAAAAAATGCCACTAAAAGTCTGTTTTGGTGTAGTGCCTATTCCTGTTCCAATTCCCACCGGCGTCGTTAATGCGAAAAATAATACCATAATTGTCATAGATCGAGCCTTGAGTCGGGCCTACAAAATGCATCCACCGAGTCCCATGCCTTCAAAGAACTGATGAAAAATGAGTGCAGCCACCAATGGTTTTATAGTTTTGGGACTTTCAGAAGCACCCAAAGATATCCCTATTATCACATAGTGCACCACTATTCCCAATTCCAAAACCAGTGATACTACTCGGTATCGGAGAAGCTGAGTTGAACCCGAAATTGAACTTGCATGATTATGAACATGTACAACATCTATTTCATTTTCCTTTGTTTTCTTCTCTTCGTCGCCATGGCCCTGTTGGGTGTTATTTAGGAGAGGCTTGGTGTAATGAGAAGTGACAAATGTATCTACCAACAACGTAGCAATCGCGGATACCATCGCGACTAATCCAACAAACAAAAACTTCCCCCAAGGGTTTTCATTGAGGTAAGGAGATGTCAAGTTCTCAGTAGCATTGGGGAGAACATGGATAAACCCAGTGGACAATATGACGCTGGCCACAAAAGCTTTGATGACGAAGAAAACGTCCTTTTCAGGACGTAAAGCATCGATAGTTTTCCCTAGTAACGGAAAACAAACACCGATGGCTCCAGCTACAAGAATCGAAACTATAGAGGCCATCTTGTATTTCAAAGCTAATGGCTTGTTCTGATCTTCATCTTCGGGTTCACATGTGCAGTCTCCTCGTACCAAGGGAGAAAACAGGATGAAAAAGAAGCAAAGAAATGTGAAGAGTTGGTTTTGGTTGAATTTGATCATGGTTGGAAAACTATGAAAGGGATTGAAGTGGAAGTAAAGAAGGAAGCGTTTTATAGTGGGGCATTGTGAGCATGAAAGTGTTGTAGCATTTGGATTTTGTAAATGATGGAAGAATAATGAAGTCATACTTTCTGTAGATAAAAGAGAAAGTGTTTAGAAATGTTTGGGAAGATGGAGAGGTGTTTATAGAATGTCGACATAACAAACATTTATTAAGGAAATTCAAAACCTTACCTATGTTATTGGCCACGCTTAAATTCGTTACATTCCAAGTATTATTTGGCCATCATTTTTTCAAAGAAGATCAATTTATATGGAGACATAAAAATTAAAATATTTGTTCTAGATAATATAACTTTTTAAAACTACTAAATTTTACAAGTGTTAAAATAAGTCTGCTACCCTAGCACGCAACTGTCTGCCTTCTCTGGCATGATTTTTAGGTTTGCTTGATTTTCGTCTTCTGTTTTGTTTTGACGACTGCTTTCTACTCAAGTATTCTCTTTTACGCATTCCCTACCTGCATCTATGGAAACCGAATTAACTGGTTTGACGCTCAATGAGGAGGAGGAAGAAGTCCTACAAATACAACTAGATTAGAATTCAGAAAGAGAGGAGGGGCTTTTCGATTAGTGGGGTGTTTCCTAACAGCCAGTATAATTCACTTCCTAGCTATGAAAAGTACCATGGCGAACCTATGGCATCCTGTTCGGGGTGTTCAAATCAGAGATCTGGGAGAGAAAAGGTTTTTGTTTCAATTCTTTCATGTCATGGATATGAAAGGGTTTTGAAGGGCTCACTATGGACCTTTAACAACCACTTGCTGGTGCTTTATAAACTGCAATGGAGGGAGGACCCATTAAAAGTACCTTTAATCTTGACACCTTTTTGGGTACAGATTCATGACGTCCCTACTAGTCTTTTCTCTGAGAATTTGGCAATGCAATTAGAGAATTTCTTAGGGAATTTTATGAAGTATGATTGATCGAATTTGGGGAAAGAAAATCAAAATTTTATGAGAATAAGAGTCTAAATAGATATACGACGTCCTTTGAAAAGAAAGAAGCAGGTTATGTGATAGGCTCGAAACTAACTATTATTTCGACAAAGGCAAGCGCACATATCGAATAGTAGTATAGCTTTGATGAGTCCAGAATACCGTATCCTCAAGGACTAAAATTACTAGTAATAACTATCTTTTTATTATTTAACATAATAATTAAGGGGATTTATTTTAATCTAAAAATTTAACTAACTAATTAACTACGAACGCAACAGAGAGTGAAGAAAATAACCAAATAAATCAATGAATAAAGACAATACCCAAGGAAGAATCCACCTAGACTTCACTTATTATTCTGACACTGAATTAAATAATTTATTCACTTGTCTTGATCCGTAGAAATCCCTAAATTATGTTAATATCTCTTTCGAGACTAAAAATAACAGACTCTAGGTTGATTAATTGAAATCTCTTTCTAATTAAAACCCCTATCGTCGTATTAACTAGATCTATGGATTCCCTTATTAGATTTGACTCTAATCCAGTAGATTTATGTCATCCTATTTCTCGGGTTGTAATCAACTCCGCTTAATTACGTGAGATCTTCTTTTAAACAGAGACTTTTGCTCCATTAAATAAACACATTAGACTTGAATTAATATCCTGAAAGTATTAAAGAAGGGTTAAAAACATATAATTAAGAACAAGTATTTATCATGTAATTCAGATTTATTAAATAATAAGATTCATCTAGGTTTCATCCTCCCTAGGTATTTAGGGAGTTTGGTTCATTACGTAAAAGGAAAACATCTCAGAATAAAGAAAACAACAAGACATAAAGAACCCAAAAACTTCTAAAGAACTTGATGGATATCTTCAATCTTGAATGAGATCCTATTTCTGAGATGATTCTGACGGCTTCCTTCGAGTAATTTCTTCGATCTACTCTGCGGGCTCCCTTAGGTCTTTCTCTGGCGTGTATTTATAGACTTTAGAAGGCTCAGAAACCCTAAAAATTGACTTTTTTCGCGTGAAAACAAAGCAGGGTGCGACAGGGACATGGGCGTGTGCTCAGCCCGTGTGAGGAGGCCCAGGCCGTGTGAGAATTTGCATGGCTCTCGATCGAAATAGGATGGCACACGGGCGTGTGTCCAGCTCGTGTGGTGCGAGCTTGGCCGTGTGGATCCTTAAGATGGCCTATTTTATCTGGTTTTGGCCCGTTTTCTATTCCTTTCGCTCCCCTATGCTCTCCTAAGTATAGAAACATGAATTTAAAGGATTAAGAGCATCGAATTCACCAAATTATAATAATAGTTATCCAAAAACATGCTAAGCGTGGGATTAAAATGTGTTACTTTTATGGTTTATCAAATATCTCCACACTTAAGCGTTTGCTTGTCCTCAAACAAAATCCTCAACTTACAATTAAAATTAAACTTTCTTAATTCACAATTCCTATCAATAATGTCTTATCATAATTCACAAATAATTCATACATTGATAATTTAACCAAAAGGGTATTAAAGATTCAAACAATCCAAGTCACAAATTTCTATAGCACGAAAACATAGGTGTTTCCCTCTTATCTGAATAATTACCTTTGATTCAAAGCCGACAAGAATTGACATCCTCACTAAAGATTCACTCAAATCACTCAAAGTGTTTAAGGTTCAAATTAAGCACTCAAAAGTCAAAAATGAAAAGTTATTACCATAAACTTGCATGAAAATCAAATCTCCACCACTATAAAATGAGATGATACACAAATCAAAGAGTCTTTAAAAAAGGTGTAATGGGGCTTAGGTTAAAGGTGTGGATAAAGGTTGAATTAGAATGTTAGAATCGAGATCGAATTGACAATTTACTTAAATAGAAAAATAAACTAAAACTGAATAATTACATTAATTGAAAATTTATCAATAATAACATGAGCTTATTATGAAATTAACTGTTTAAGCTCAAAAAATAAAGAACTAGTAATAATAAAAATATATTTCCACTTTTTTTTTTTAAATCTGAACAAGAAAGAATTTAACAACTGAAATAGAGAACATAGTTAGACAACTGATCAAATCAAATCTCGACAAAAATGGAGTCAATAAAAGAGGAACAATGAAGCAAAATTTGAGTTTTGGGTTAATATTAATGGGTGAGTGAAGAACAGTTTATTAGGCTCAAAGGGGTTCACTAGGGGTTAATTATTAAGGTAGGCTTTTAGTGAAATAAGTGGATTAAAACCTAAGTGCCTTTATCATCTCAGTATATCAAATCAAAAGTGCGGTCTCGACATACATAATTGAAGCAAGTTCTAGAATAACAAATCAATATTGACACTCATAACCAATAATAAAGTTAGCAAGAAAAATGTATGCTCTAAAGGCTCAAAATCTCACAAAAAATTATGGTTTTTGATGTCATTCTTATAAATCTCAAACTTTAAGGTAATATTTAAATTTAGGCAGACAACCTAGCAATTTTAATTTTGAAAATAGACTTATCATGCTTGATTCTCTAATGTCTTAAAGTTTAAACAATCAATGCACAATTACCTATGACTTAATCCAAAACATATCAATAAAAATCATAAATCAATAAAATTCATTCCAATAGTGATATAAGAAAATTTACTTAAGAACAATATATAATTTAGGAATTTTCTAATAATGATATAATTAACCTCTCCATACTTAAGGCGTATATTGTCCTCGGTGTACCAAAATAGATAATGAAAATATAATAAAAATATCATAAGAGAGAGATAGAAGTGAAACTTCCTGAATTTTGGATGAAATCCGTGAAATAGTGAACACGAAATTGTAGATATAACAAAATGAAGTGCATGATTCTAAGCAACTAAAAAAAATAAACACAACTGTAGAAAAAAATTAAGGGATTAGTCGATTAGGAATAATTATAAAAACTAAAATACAGTTCAAAATATAAAAGATAAGTCTTTGACAATATAATACGAAACATAAAGGAAAATAGACTAAAAATAAAATAAAATAAAAAGAAACATAAAAATAAAAATAAAAATAAACATAAAATAAAATAAATGGACTCAAAAGTTCTTATCGTTAGACGCGTCGCGAGGTGACGGTGCTGAAGGTAAAATATGGAGATGGTCGCAAATCTATTGTAAGGTGGCCTCGAGACTGTCAAACCGCTGGTAGCACTGCTGCTCTAAGCAAGTGAGTCACTCGAATATGTCATTCAAAGTAGCAGCAGAAGAAAGAGGTTGGTGACTCGGAGGTGAAGGGTGGGGTGGATCCTTGTGAGGGAGAAAAACATCCTCAGTGATGTCCTCGAGATCATCCTGATCATCAGGACGAGACAATCGGTACTGGGGATGATCGAATCCACGCCGCCTCTCGATCATCCTAATGTGAAGCATGCACGAGATGCCCTGAGGGGACATCTGGCCAACAAGTGTGAGGGTGGAGGACTGCTCCGGTGTGTCGAGGAGGCCAAAGGGTCGAGCTAGGCAAGTCACGTAAGGGCCTAAGCAGATGGGGCCCCTCCTGTGGCGGTCTGTCTGATGGCAAAAGGATAGAGCGATGAAATACGCCAAGTCGATAATATGGCCGTGGGCCATGCTCCATAAGTAGTAGGTATCATGTGTGTTCACGACACCTGTGCTCTCTCCACGTCCTGTCAAAGTATGAGCTAAAAGGGCGTGAAGATACCTGAGAGGTTGAGAGAGAGAGAAGTTACCTTTGAGCGACTAGTATCATAGGTTGTCAAGCAGCCCGTGAGGTCGTTCCAACAATGCAAAGGTGAGTAATGAATATGGCGGTGGAGCTGGAGTAAGTCCTCTGTGCTCATGAACTCTTCTGTGTATAGTCCCAAAGCAACACTGAATTTTAGGACGCTAATGTGACGCACCAAACCGTCAAGGCGAAAGATGATGGTGCCAGGCTCATTATGGACAGACATGGCGCTCTGTAGGTGGAACGTCGAGCAGAACTCCAAAGTGATCTCCATATTAGTGGGCTCAATGATACTAAAAAAACGATCCCATGGTGCTATGATGGTGAAGGCACGAACCTCATCGGCAAGGTGGACCTGCTCCAATGTGGCCCAATCAATGTAGCGGCCTAAACCGAGGGGTCGTACTCGAAGGAGCTGAAATAGGTCCTCCGGTGGGTCCGCGGTAAATTGGAGGTAAGGGTGGGACACTCCAACGGAAGCGCTCGAGGAGGTCACACCGGGACCCTTCTGCTTTTTCGAAGTGGGGATGGCGACCTTAGTCTTTCTTCGCGTATTTGTCATGATGCCCGAAAACGTAAAAGATTTTCAACAATTAAATCAAGCATCACCAAAGTCAAGGATGGCAGATCCCATTAGTCCAAAATAATAATGTACTACGAAAATTAGAACGAATCATTATATAAGAACCAGAAATAAATAAATAAATAATCCTAATGCCAAGAACTAAGAACATATCATTTAACCTAATCAATTAAACACTAGTAAGCAAAGAAATTGAAGCAACATACTAAAAAATTATCATGACTAAAAAGAATCAAAATTAATAATGAGTTACTAAAGAATAATAGTAAATATTAAATAGATGTAGAAAAGAAAGATTAAGTAGCTAACAAGATACTAGGAATTAATAATAGGCATAAGTTAACTAAATAAAAAAATAACAATAATAATCCTAATCTAAATGGAAATAAAGAAAATAATAATCAAATCATAAAATTAATAATAATAATAACAATAAGCCTAATTTAAAGAAAAATAATAATAAAGAGTAAAATAATAAATAAAATAAAATAAATAAATAAAAAATAGAAAATAATAAAAAAATGAAATAAAAATAGAGGAAAAAGAAGGGTGACTGATGGTAAGGCGGTGCGGCGATAGGTTGGGCAACGGTGAAGGGGCGACGGTGGATGTTGGCATAAAGGGTGGGTGGCCGAAGAAATAAAGGGAGTCGGGGGAGGGTGATGATGCAAAAGAGAGGAACGGGAAAGGGGAAAGAAAAGGTAAAGAGAGGGAAAAAAGGGAATAAAAGGGGAAAGAAGAGGGAAGGGGAACTTTCGGGTTGGGCAAAGAGGGGAAAAAAGAAGGAGGGGAAAAAAGGAGGGGGAAAAAAGACGGTGGCCAAAGGTAGGAGAGCGACGACTAAGGTTTGGGAGGGAGTTTTGGAGAAGAAAGAAAGAAGAAAGAAAAAGGATTTAGGGATTTATAAGTGACACAATCGTGTAACGGCCCGTGCTGGGCCACACGACCGTGTTACACGCACGTGTGGTATAGGCCCCAGCCTGTGTTCTTCGCGATATTTTTGAGTCTATCCTTCACACAGCCGCGTCACACGGCTGTGTGCAAAGTCCTTCGATTCTCCCACGCTCGTGTTGAATTCCACACGCCCATGTGATTGCACACATGACCGTTTGTCTTACCCGTGGAGCCCCTTGACTTGTTTTAAATTTTAAAATTTGAAAAATTAAACTCCAATTTTCATACTGCCAAGGACACGCCCGTGTGAAATTTTCTTTTCCCGTGTGTCCAGGCCGTGTGGGTTTTAAAAACACTTTATTTATTTATTTATTTAATGTTAAAAATATTATAAAACATAATTAATAAATTAGGGATGTTAATGCTTGAGTTGCCTCCCAAAAAGAGTTTGTTTAAGGTCAAAGCTCGACTTACCTCATTTTTGCTTAGTTACGGTGGTTCACAGATTCGAAGCTCCTCTTTCTCACTATTAATTCTATCAATATATGATTTGAGTCGAGTAATATTTACCTTAAAAGTACCGACATTAGAATGAGTTAGCTCGACTGTCCCGTATGAAAAGACATTGAGTACCGTAAAATGAGTTGCTCCATTTGTATTTAGCTTTGAAGTGGTTATCCGGGGATCTATTTCATCTAATAGTACCTGGTCCCTAACCTTGAAGTAGTTTGTTTCACCTTTAAGCTCGTTATGGAGATGCCTCAATTTTGCTTCGTGTGTTCTTAGATTCTCCTTGGCATGTGTCCTCCATTCGTCTAATTCCTCAATCTGAAACCTTCGCTCTTCATGAGTTGTTTTATTGTTGGCACGAGAACTAGGATGTGTGGTAGGGTTTGGCCGTGTGGATCCTTAAGATGGCTTGTTTTATTCAGTTTTGGTGCGTTTTTCATTCCTTTTGCTCTCCTAAGCTCTCCCAAGTTTAGAAATATGAATTTAAAATATTAGAAGCATCGAAATCACCAAATTATAATAATAAATATCTAAAAACACGCTAAACATGAGATTAAAATGTGTTACTTTTATGGTTTATCATTATATTTTGTGGGAGATGCTCATATGTAAGATTTAAGTATGAAAGGTTGTCACTCTACTATTTTTATTGTAGTAGATTAGGACATAATGATTCTTTTTGTGAAGCAAAAATAGCGCTAGGATTGGAAATTGCTGAAATTGGTTGGGATTTATCGTTGCGAGCACAATCTCGAAGAGCTTTAACAATGAATAATATATGGTTACGGGAGGAAGGAGAGGGGAAAATGGAAGAAAACTGTGAGGATAGTCGAATACTAGGAAACAAGATATGGGATGTGGAAAAAAAAATTGAGATGTGAAAAGGCTATTGATCCAATTCTGGGATTTAATTTGGAAAGGGGATCATCATCTTTGGGACGATGGAGGGAAAATGTATTGCCAGATCAATCTTAAACTGCTATGGTTCATGATTTGAAAGATAATGTTTTAATCGAAGAGGAGGGGAAAAAAAGAGCTCGGAGGGAGACTAAAGAATTAACAGCTAGGGAAGAGATCAACACTTTAACGGTAAGGAATAGAAGAATGGTGCAAATTAATCATGTATCATTGGTGGCTGCCAATAGGCAAACCGACTGGGCACAATAAAAATTCTAAGTTGGAATGTCCGTGGTTTGGGAAGCCCACGGATAGTACGAAGACTTCGACATTCATTGAAGATATATAATCCCCAATTGATCTTCTTTATGGAGACAAAGCTTTGTAAAAGTCACATGGAAAGAGTTCGCCAAGGCTGCAGTTATACGAATGGTATTGAAGTTTATTCAGATGGCACGAGAGGAGGTCTAAGTTTGGCATGGAGAAACAATGTTAATATCACACTTCAAAATTTTTCTAAAAGCCATATTGACGTGATTGTTGATGATAATGAAGTAAGAAATAAATGGAGATATACAGGGTTTTATGAACCCCTTATGCACTGGATAAAGATGACTCATGGGCTGCGTTGAAAAGATTTTACAATTATGGGGATTCCTTGGTTTGTATGTAGAGATTTTAATGAAATTATTTATGACTTTGAAAAAAAGGAAGGTTTGCCTAAAGATGAAAGAAGAATGGAAACCTTTCAAAATGTGTTGGAAGAATGTCAATTGATGGATGTAGGGTATTCTAAAAATTGGTTCACATGGGAGAGAGGTAATTTGCCAGAGACAAACATACAAGAACGATTAGATAGAGAAGTGGCCAATGCGAAATGGATGTCTATGTTCCCAGAGGTAACAATTCAACATCTAGTGCATTCTTTTCTGATCATTGTCCTTTTCTAATTAATACAAAAAAAGAGAGGGAAAATGATTGAAGGGAAACATATTCAAGTTTAAAGCTTTGTGGGTTATGAAGGACTCATTCGCCAATGAAGTTACATACATTTGGAAAATGTCATCAGGGGACTTGCCGCAAAAGTTGGAGAACTTAAGAAAGGGATTGAAAAGATTGGCTGGGCAAATACGAGTAAACAGAAAGAGGAGAAATGAGTTTTTAACAACAAACTTATTGAGTTGATTGAAGCTAAGAGAGATGATAATAATTTGGCTAAGATTATTGATGCAAAGATCCAATTAAACTTTGAGATTGAAAAGGACAAATGCTACTAGGAATAAAGAGCTCAATTGAACTGGTTGAAATTTGATGATAGGAATACAACATTTTTTTATAGTCAAGCAACACAGCGTCAAAGGAAAAATTTTATTCATAAACTTCAAAATGAGGATGGAAGGGAAACAGAGATCCTAGAAGAAATGGAAGATGTTGCGAGATTTTATTTTTGAATCTATTTTCGATAAGGGAAAGGGAAAATTATGAACATTTGCTGTTTGGTATATATCGATGAATTTTCGAGGAGGATAATCAAAAACTTACAGCACAATACACAAAAGAAGAGATTCGAGAGGCAATGTTTGAGATGGGGCCCATAAAAACACCAGGAAAAGACAAATTCCCAGGCATATTATAAGAGAAGATGTCACCACTTTTTGTCTATAATTTTTGAATAGGGATATGAAGGTTAGCCCGATTAATTCTACGCATATTTTGCTTATACCAAAAACTGCCAATCCTTTTAATATGAAACATTTTCAACCTATTAGTTTATGCAATGTAATTTATAAGGTACTGGCAAAAGCTATAGTAAATAGGTTTAGAGAAATTATTGCAAAAAGCATTGATGGTGCATAGAGTGCTTTTGTGCCAGTCAAGTTAATAATGTGCTGTTGGAGATTTTACATACTCTAAAATAGAAGAATTTGGAAAAAAAAGGGTTTATAGCAGTAAAATTAAACATGAGCAAAGCATATGATAAGGTCGAGTGAAATTTTGTTAAGGAGATAATGGTACAAATGTAGGATTGAAACTTTCATGAAATGCGTAACCACGGTCTCTTATTCAGTAGTTATTAACGGTCATGTTGGAAAAATTTTTCGCCCAACCAAGGGACTTCGACAAGGCAACCCCTTGAGCCCATTTTTGTTTCTAATATGTGGAGAGAGTTTATCTTGCCTAATGAGACTCGCAACAAGGGAATGTCTATTAAAAGGAGTTAAGATTAGTAGTAAGGGTCCATAGTTATCACATTTTATTTGCAGATATTTTATTTGCAGATGGCAGATGGCTGTATCCTATTCGGGGAAACAACAAATAAAGGAGTTACCTTACTCAAAGGAATCCTAAATGAGTACTAAAAGTGTTCGGGCCAATGTGTAAATTTTGATAAATCAACTATCTTCTTTAAATTTTGATAAATCAATTGTCTTCTTTAGCAAAAACACATTGGAAGAGGATAGACGTTTGATTGTCAATACATTGGCAGTATGCACGATACCTAGGCTTGCCTAATATGGTTGGTAGAAGAAAAAGGGAATCTTTTTAAAATTTAAAAGATAGACTTAAAAAATGCATTGACAATTGGAGTGTTTAGCACCTCTCCCAGGTTGGAAAAGAAGTGTTCATTAAAGCTATTCTCCAAGCTAAACCGACTTACACAATGGCTTGTTTATTACTACCTAAATCGCTATGCAATGATATAGAAAGTATTATTGCAAATTTCTGGTGGCAAAAGGGCCAGGGTAAGAGGGGAATACACAGGTCTATTTGGAGGAATCTTTGCATTTTAAAAGAAAATGGTGGTTTAGATTTTCAAAATCTTGGCCCATTTAACATTACATTATTAGCCAAGCAAGGCCCGCGTCTTATTAATTACCCAAATTCTTTGTTAGCAAGAGTTCTAAAAGCCAAATATTATCCCCATTCGGATTTTCTAAATGCAAAGTTAGGAAATCTACCTTCATTTACCTGAAAGAGTGTTTGGGCAGCAAAGGGTCTCCTCCAAAGTGGGTTGTGCTAGATAGTTGGAAGAGGGAATAGAATTTCTGTTTGGGATGACTGATGGATCACGAGAATTGATATAGATTTATGGAACAACAGAACCGACAATGAAGAAATAAAATTAGTTTCAGATCTAATTAATATCACAAATAATACATGGAAGGCGGATCTAATCAACAATAACTTTCAAGTGGATATTGCTCAAAAAATTTTGAAGATCCCTTTAGCGGAAGCAGATCATGAAGATATCCAAGTGTGGAAAGGAGAACCCTACGATGAATATTCAATTCGAAGCACCTATAACTATTACAAGATGCTAACTTGGATCATAATAGTTATTTAATACAGGTCGAAACCAAAGATTTCTACAAAAAACTATGGAATCCACAACTACCATAAAAAATTACAATCACAATATAGCGAATTTCCTGAAACTACACCCCTACCCTAGTAAATCTTAGACTTAAACGAGTGGCCACAAATGCTGATGTCCTCACGGTTGTAGCTGGGATGAAGATAGTTACCACGTCTTTCGGCAATGTCCTACGATTTTAGAGATGTGGCAAAATTTAAATCTCTCTTGGGTTATAAATAACATGATTCAAAACTTTTGGGAGTGGCTTACCTGGGTCTTCAAGAAGGGTACATGTGAACAATGTCGATTTTTTTGCTGTGCCTTATGGGTAATATAGAGTTCAAGGAATCAGTTAGTACATGAGAAAAAGAATACGACGAGAAGGGATTTATCACAGAGAATACAAAGGTACATGGCAGAGCTAGAAGGTTCGAGAGAAAAGAAAACTACCTTAAACATGGATAGAAATCACAAACCACGAGAAGAGACAACAAGAGTGACGATTCAGTTTGACGCAACGTTTGAAAAAAAGAACTCCAAATCAGCTGCGAGTCTAGTGGTTCGGGGTCTGATGGGTGAGATTCTAGCTGTAACACCCTAACCCGAAAACTATCACCGGAATAGGGTTAAGAGGCATTACCGAATAATAGGATCATTTCACATCACATTCACGACACAAAGTCAATCATCATCAATCTCATTTGAATTCAATCATATAGTCCCTTAAATGAGTCATCGAGACCCTAAGCATGCTTATAAACCGAGTCGAGACTAAATCGAAACACATAAGTAATTTCATAAGAATTTGAAACTTTTCTAACATACAGGGGACACACGGTCGTGGGCGTAGGCCGTGCCTCACCCACGGCTACTTGACACTCCCGTGTGTCCTCCCCATGTTAGTATACTGCCAAAATCAACACGGTCACCAAACACGCCCGTGTGCTAAGGCCGTGTACTAATAGATCACATACTGCTATTTCTCACACGGCCACCAAGCACACCCGTGTCGAGGCTGTGTGCAATTTAAGCCACATTCTGCCAATTTACCCATGGTCTTAGGCAAGCCCGTGTGCCTCAACCGTGTGACATTATAGGCCATTTTACAAGGCCAATATGTCACCCACTTAGTGTCTTCCTACAAGCAATATATATATCAACACATACCTTGCTTATATGGCAACCAAAACATACCAAATTGACCATTCAATTTATACACTCAATACCAATTCCAACCATGATGATTCCAAAGAAATAAACTCATATCATTACAAGCATAATTCATTCAATAGCTCACTCAAAACTTGGTCATTTCATAAGCTTCCACCTTACCAAGATATGCATCATATATCACATTCATTCAAGCATATTATCAAATTAAACTTGCCAAAAAACATGGCTAAGTTCACTTCCAAAAAACATATACACATATCTAGTCTATACATGCCATATTTAGCTATATACATTTCCAAAAGGGTACCAAAATAAGTTTTTGTAGTGTGATGACGATCCTTGACAATCCCAAGCCTTTAGTAGCTTCGACGACCTATAAAACAGAGAAAATACACACATAGAGTAAGCTTTCCAAAAGCTTAGTAAGTCATATACAAATAAACTTGGCTTAAAAACAAACATATATGCAATTTGATACATTTGCACATCTCATTCACTTAACAATTTATCATGTATATGCTTGATTCATACTTATGACTACATTTGTCACATTTATCTATTCAAAACTCATTTGAAACATATAGCTCATTCATAATTTTTCTTGCATCTCATTCACATTATCCTATTCAAACATACTTTTCTTCAAATCAAAGTCATATGCATACTTACCATTCATGCATACTTAATGCACATTTAACGCACCTAAATCGGATATTCATTCACTTAATTGATCATAGCTCGGATATACCATTTGTATTGCGGACTTGCCCATTGAACCCTTAGGAACCTAGTAGGATACTCAGAAAGCTCGGAATAGTAATACAATGCCAACGTCCCAGACGAGGTCTTACATGCACTCGTATATCGATGCCACTATCCCGAGTGGTCTTACACGTCTGAGATCATAACGATGCCAACGTCCCAGATGTCGTCTTACACGAGTCAATATGATGCCGATGTCCCAGACATGGTCTTACTCATAAAGTTTAAATTGATGCCTATGTCCCAGACGGGGTCTTTTACATATAATTCATATCGATGCCTACGTCCCAGACGAGGTCTTTTACATATAATTCATATCAATGCCTACGTCCCGCATTTAGGTCTTACACAAATTTCAAATCAACGCCAACGTCCCGGCGTGGTCTTACATGATAAAATGTAGCAGATACCTATGTCATGACATAGCTAATCCTATCTATTCCTAGGTTCGCATTTGACTTCTCGACTTTATCACTATATCGAACTTATTTGAATTCACACACTTAGCATCTCATACTCATTCATTTTCATCGATAGACATATGAATACATATATTCAATTTAATACAGATAAGTTTATTTGCATAGTGACTTACCTCGGATTTGGTTTATCGAACGAAAATGGCTACTCGGTTATTTTCGCTTTCCCGCGATCTAAGTCCGTTTTCCTCAGTTCTTGATCTAAACATATTCAGAATTTATCCTTTTATTCTCTATTTCATTCAATTAAATCCAAACACATATATTTAGGGCTATTTGCAACTTAGCCCTCATAATTGCACATTTTAGCAATCTAGTCTATTTTACTCGAAACATCAAATTTCACAAGATCAATGCATACACAAGCTTTGCCGAATACATATACATCACATACAAGCCCACATTTCTCACCAAACTTGCAATTTAGTCCTTCAATTTACCATTTTCTCAATTTAGCCCTAATTAGCTAAATTCATGAAAATTTCAAGAACAAAGTATGTTCATCTAGCTCAAATCTTTCATTTATCAACTAAACTCATTTCAAAACTCAACATATCAACAATGGCATCTCACAAAAACATCATCAATACTAAAAATTAGTATATGGGTTTGATAGCTCTCAAAGCAACGATTGCAAAAACGTAGAAATCATCAAAAATCGAAACCAAATCATACCTTAATTTAAGCTCAACAATGGCCGAACCTAGCACAAAGTATTCTTCCTTTTTCTTTCTTTTATTTTAGGTCAACATGAGAGAAGTAAAAGATGAACACTCATATTTTGTTTCATTAATTTAATGTTAATATTTCATTTACCAAAATAGCCTTCATTCATATAATTAAAACAATTATGCAATATGGGCATTTAAGACCTTATCCATCCACTATCTATAATTTGGGATAATGACAATATAAGGCCTCCACCTTACTAAAGCCACAACACATTGATACTTTCACAAATAGCAAGCAACTTCCACATTCAATGCAATTTAATCATTTGCTCAAATTAAACATTCAAACGGACTAATTAGCTTACGAATTTAAACACATGCTTAGTCACATATCAATGGCACAGAAAATAATATTAAAATATTATACGAACTCAGATTTGTGGTCTCGAAACCACTATTTTGACTAGGGTATAAATCGGACTGTTACAATTCTCCCCCTTAGGGATTTTTGTCCCCGAAAATCTTACCGTTAAATAGATTCGGATGTTGCTGTCTCATTGAATCTTCAGGCTCCCACGTAGCCTCTTCTAATCCGTGTCAATTCCACAATACTTTCGCTAATGAAATTTTCTTGTTTCTTAACTCTTTTACTTCACGAGCTAAGATACGAATCAGTTCCTCTTCGTCTGTCATATCAGATCGGATTTCAATTTTAGATGGGGCAATCACATGTGACGGATCAGACCGATATCTACGGAGCATAGAAACGTGAAATACATTGTGAATCTTTTCTAGTTTAGAGGGTAACTTCAATCTATATGCAACAGGCCCAACACGTTCAATGATCTCATACGGTCCAATGAATCTCAGACTTAACTTGCCTTTACGTCGAATCAGAGCACTTTCTTCCACGGAGACACTTTCAGAAATATTTTATCGCCGATCTCAAATTCTATATCTTTTCGTTTTAGGTCTGCATAGGACTTCTGACGATCAGATGCTGCTTTCAAACAATCTCGAATCAGTTTCACTTTCTGTTCGGTATCTTTTATCAAATCGACCCCGTGTAACTTATTCTCACTGAGTTCAGTCCAATATAGAGATGTACGACATTTACGTCCGTACAAAGCTTCATATGGTGCCATTTTGATGCTCGACTGAAAACTATTATTATACGCAAATTCAATCAACGGCAGGTATTGTTCCCACGAACCATTAAACTCAAGTACACAGCATCTTAACATATCTTGAGAATCAATAATTGTTCGGATTGACCATCCGCTTATGGATGAAAAGTCAGATCTTGAAATGTAATTTTATACCCAAAGCATCTTGTAATTTCTTCCAGAATCGCGATGTGAATCTCGGATCCCTATCTGACACAATAGATAGTGGTACCCCGTGCAATCTCACAATCTCAGAAATATAAAGCTCAGCTAATCTTTCAAGTGAGTAGTTAGATCTTACCGGAATAAAATGGGTTGATTTAGTTAATCGGTCAACTACGTCCCATGTTGCGTCTTTCTTTCTCAAAGTCAGAGGCAAACCAAAAAAAATTCCATTGTTACTCTATCCCATTTCCACTCAGGAATTAGAATCGGTTGTAGCAATCCCGACAGAACTTAATGTTCGGCTTTCACTTACTGACAAACTAAGCATTTTGAAACAATTTAGAAATGTCCCGTTTCATACCAGACCACCAGTAGTGTTGCTTCAAATCATGGTACATTTTAGTACTTCTAGGATGAATAGATAAACGACTATTATGAGCTTCATTCAAAATAAATTGAATCAACTCCGGATTAACAATTCAAAATTTAGATTCAGAACTCGATTTACATTGAGTTCGTTTCGCTAGCAATTCATTATCAGATTTCTGAGCATCACATATCTGTTGTAAGAACAACGGCTTTGTTTTTAATTCAGCTATCACAGAACTATCATCAGACAAGTCTAACTGAGCATTCAAAGCATGTAGTGTAAATAATGACTTTCTACTCAATGCATTAGCAACAACGTTTGCTTTACCCGAATGATAATCTATCACAAGCTCATAATCTTTTAACAATTCAAGCCATCTTCTCTGACGCAGGTTCAAATCTTTCTGGGTCATTAGATATTTCAGACTTTTATGATCTGAAAACACATGACATTTCTCACCGTACAAATAATGATGCCAAATTTTAAGTGCAAACACAATCGCAGCGAGCTCAAGGTTGTGTGTCAGATAATTCTTTTTATGAGGCTGTAATTGTCTCGAAGCATAAACTACCACTTTGCCTTCTTGCATCAAAACACATCCCAGACCGTTTAACGAAGCATCACTGTAAACAACAAATTCTTTACTTGATTCTAGCTGTACTAACACTGGAGCTTCTGTTAACAGAGTTTTCAATTGGTCAAAACTTTTCTGACATTTATTCGACCATTCAAATCTAACATCTTTCTGAAGTAATCTAGTCAACGGAGTAGCTATAGTCGAGAAGCCTTTAACAAATCTGCGGTAATAACCAGCTAAACCCAAAAACCTACGAACTTTGGGCACGTTTTTCGGAGGTTTCCAATTCAGAATAGCAGAAATCTTGCTCGGATCAACACGAATCCCAGAAGCTGACACAATATGCCCCAGAAAACTGACCTCATTCAACCAGAATTCACATTTGCTGAATTTTGCGCACAATTACTTATCTCTCAAAGTTTGCAACACAGTTTTCAAATGTTCTGCATGCTCATTCTCATCACGTGAGTAAATCAAGATGTCGTCAAAGAATACAACAACAAATTGATCCAGATACGGTCTGAAAATTTGGTTCATCAAGTCCATAAAGACAGTAGGAGCATTGGCTAGTCTGAATGGCATAATTAAAAACTCATAATGCCCGTACCTCATTCCAAAAGCAGTTTTCGAAATATCTGAATCTTTAACTCTCAATTGGTAGTATCCCGATCTTAAATCAATCTTGGAAAACACAGTAGCTCCTTTTAACTGATCAAACAAATCATCAATTCTAGGCAAGGATATTTGTTATTTATAGTCACCTTATTTAACTGACGAAAATCGATACACATTCTCATCGTGCCACCTTTCTTTTTCACAAATAGAATAGGAGCACCCCAAGGCGAAAAACTCGGTCTAGCAAACCCTCTATGAGTCAATTCTTGTAGCTGTGACTTTAACTCTTTCAACTCTTTTGTTGCCATTCTATACGGAGCTATCGAAATAGGTGTCGTACCAGGCAACAATTCAATACCAAATTCAACTGCACAAATCGGAGGTAAACCCGAAAACTCTTCAGGGAACACATCAGAAAAATCACCAACAATGGGTATTGATTCAACTTTCTTCTCGGATACTTTTGAATCGATCACATAAGCAAAATATGATTCTTACCCTTTTTTCACATAACTCTGAGCTTTCAAAACGGATATCATAGCAGGCAATCCATTTAAATCATTAGACTCAATCCGTATAATCTCATCACTCGGACTTCTTAAATCTATAGTATTTCTTTTACAGTTCACAACGGCATCATACATATACAACCAATCCATTCCCAAAATAATATCGAATTCATCAAATGACAAGAGCATCAGATCAGCAAGAAAATAGATATCTCGAAACATTAACGAACAGTTGTTGCATACTTTGTCAACTAGGACATTTTTACCTAAAGGGTTTGATACTTTTATAGCAAATTCAGTAGACTCTACAGGTAAAGTCTTACCATATACTAAATTCATGTATATGTATGAATGTGTAGAACCAGGGTCTATTAAAGCTATCACAGAAGTATCATAAAGAGTAAAAGTACCCGTTATAACATCAGGCAACGAAACTTCTTCACGAGCTCGGATAGCATACGCTCTGACAGGTGCTCTGGCTTCGGATCTGACAACATTGTCTCTCATAGTTCTCTGACTACCACTGACATTCTTTACATTCTTTGACGATCGACCTCTCGCAGGTGCATTATCAAATCTTGGGTTCTGAATAGTCTCTGGTTCAACAGGCTCTGGGCAATCACGGATAAAATGATCAAGCGATCCACATCTGAAGCAAGCTCTGTCATTTAATCTACAGCTTCCTGGATGTCTTTTTCCACAATGTTTACATTCGGTTCTCTCAGATCGAACATTACCAATACTAGCCACTGAAGTTGTTGGGTTTTTGGAACTTATTTGTGATCTAGCTTTATTTCTGTTCAAATGTCCCGCATTTTCTCTGGAACGACTTTGATCATCTCTGTATCTCTTTGAAGCAGACTAAAATGATTTATTCTGAAATCTCTTTCTTGTATCTCGAGCTTCAGACTTAGCTCTTCTTTTATCTTTCCTGAGTGCCTCAGCTTTGCATGCTCGGTCAACGAGTACTATGAACTCTTTTATTTCTAAGATCCCAACTAACAAACGAATATCTTCATTCAGACCGTCTTCAAATCTTTTACACATTATTGCTTCAGATGATATGCATTCACGAGCGTACTGACTCAACCTGACAAATTTTCGTTCATATTCTGTAACAGTCATACGGCCTTACTTTAGTTCCAGAAATTCTTTTCGTTTCTGATCAATGAATCTCTCACTGATATATTTCTTCCTGAACTCGGTCTGAAAGAAATCCCATGTAACTCGTTCTCTCGGAACAACAAAAATAAAAGTTTTCCACCATTGATATGCTGCATCTCGAAGTAACGATACAACACACTTTATGCATTCTTCCAGAGTCAGAGACATCTCATCAAATACCTGAATAGTATTTTCAATCTAGAATTCAGCTTTTTCAACATCATTATTATTGGGAACTCAGAACTCTTCAGCCCCATACTTATGGATCTTGTCAACTGGAGGCTTATTTAACAGATTCAGATACATAACCTGTGGCACAACTGTAGTATGAGGGGGATTAACAGGGGGCGGGGGTTGCAAAACAGTCGGGTTATTTTTCATGAATTGAGTGAACCACTCACTCATCATCTGAAAGAAAGCTTGTTTAGCTTCTCCTCATGATCGCCAGCTTTGCCTTGAATCAAAGGCTCATCCCTTGTGCGGGAGTAGGCACATTACTTTCTACGTCGTCAACTACGGCTCTTTCGGGATTCATTGCTATACAGAAATCACATTTTACGCGTCAGGATTCATCACACTATCACTGTTCAAATATATGGCATGTATAGCTAGACTCTGACACGCTACGTTAGTCCGAGAATCAACCAAACTGTAGCTCTGATACTAATAAAATGTAACACTCCTAACCCAAAAACCATCATCGGAATAGGGTTAAGAGGCATTACCGAACAATAGGATCATTTCACATCACATTCACGACACAAAGTTAATCATCATCAATCTCATTTGAATTCAATCATATAGTCCCTTAAATGAGTCATTGAGACCCTAAGCATGCTTATAAATCGAGTTGGGACTAAACCAAAACACATAAGTAATTTCATAAAAAATTGAAACTTTTCTAACATACAGGGGACACACGGCCGTGGGGGTAGGCCGTGCCTCACCCACGTCTACTTGACACTCTCGTGTGTCCTCCCCGTGGTAGTATACTGCCAAAATCAACATGGTCACCAAGCACGCCCGTGTGCTAAGGCCGTGTACTAATAGATCACATACTGCCATTTCTCACACGGCCACCAAGCACACCCGTGTCGAGGCTGTGTGCAATTTAAGCCACATTCTGCCAATTTACCCACGGTCTTAGGCAAGCCCGTGTGCCTCAATCGTGTGACATTATAGGCCATTTTATAAGGCCAATATGTCACCCACTTAGGGTCTTCCTACAAGAAATATATATATCAACACATACCTTGCATATATGGGAACCAAAACATACCAAATTGACCATTCAATTTATACACTCAATACCAATTCCAACCATGATGATTCCAAAGAAATAAACTCATATCATTAAAAGCATAATTCATTCAATGGCTCACTCAAAACTTGGTCATTTCATAAACTTCCACCTTACCAAGATATCCATTATATATCACATTCATTCAAGCATATTATCAAATTAAACTTGCTAAAACACATGGCTAAGTTCACTTCCAAAAAATATATACACATATCTCATCTATACATGCCATATTTAGCTATATACATTTTCAAAAGAGTACCAAAATAAGTTTTTGTAGTGTGATGATGATCCTTGACAATCCCGAGCCTTCTGTAGCTTCGACGACCTATAAAACAGAGAAAATACTCACAGAGTAAGCTTTCCAAAAGCTTAGTAAGTCATATACAAATAAACTTGGCTTAAAAAAAAACATATATGCAATTTGATGCATTTGCACATCTCATTCACTTAACAATTTATCATGTATATGCTTGATTCATACTTATGACTACATTTGTCACATTTATCCATTCAAAACTCATTTGAAACACATAACTCATTTATAATCTTTCTTGCATCTCATTCACTTTATCCTATTCAAACATACTTTTCTTCAAATCAAAGTCATATGCATACTTACCATTCATGTATACTTAATGCACATTCAACGCACCTGAATCGAATATTCATTCACTTAATTGATCATAGCTCGAATATACCATTCGTATTGCAGACTTGCCCGTTGAACCCTTAGGAACCTAGTAGGATACTCAGAAAGCTCGGAATAGTAGTACAATGCCAACGTCCCAGACGAGGTCTTACATGCATTCGTATATCGATGCCACTGTCCTAGACAGGGTCTTACACGTACAGATCATAACAATGCCAACGTCCCAGACGTGGTCTTACACGAGTCAATATGAAGCCGATGTCCCAGACATGGTCTTACTCATAAAGTTCATATCGATGCCTACGTCCCAGACGAGGTCTTACATGAATTTCAAATCAACGCCAACGTCCCGGATATGGTCTTACATGATAAAACAAAACAGATACCTATGTCATGACATAGCTAATCCTATCTATTCCTAGGTTCGTACGGGACTTCTCGGTTTTATCACTATATCGAACTTATTTCGAAATTCACACACTTAGCATCTCATACTCATTCATTTTCATCGATAGACATATGAATACATATATTCAATTCAATATAGATAAGTTTGTTTGCATAATGACTTACCTCAGATTTGGTTTATCGAACGGAAACGGCTACTCGGTTATTTTCGCTTTCCCACGATCTAAGTCTGTTTTCCTCGGTTCTTGATCTAAACATATACAGAATTTATCCTTTTATTCTCTATTTCATTCAATTAAATCCAAACACATATTTAAGGCTATTTGCAACTTAGCCCTCACAATTGCACATTTTATCAATCTAGTCCATTTTACTCGAAACATCAAATTTCACAAGATCAATGCATATACAAGCTTTGCCGAATACATATACATCACATACAAGCCCACATTTCTCACCAAACTTGCAATTTAGTCCTCAATTTACCATTTTCTCAATTTAGCCCTAATTAGCTAAATTCATGAAAATTTCAAGAATAAAGTATGTTCATCTAGCTCAAATCTTTCATTTATCAACTAAACTCATTTCAAAACTCAACATATCAACAATGGCATCTCACACAAGTATCATCAATACTAAAAATTAGTATATGGGTTTGATAGCTCTCAAAGCAACGATTGAAAAAAACGTAGAAATCATAAAAAATCGAAACCAAATCATACCTTAATTTAAGCTCAACAATGGCCGAACCTAGCACAAAGTTTTCTTCCTTTTTCTTTCATTTATTTTCGATCAAAATGAGGGAAGTAAAAGATGAACACTCATATTTTGTTTCATTAATTTAATGTTAAAATTTTATTTACCAAAATAGCCTTCATTCATATAATTAAAACAATTATGCAATATAGGCATTTATGACCTTATCCATCCACTATCTATAATTTGGGATTATAACAATATAAGGCCTTCACCTTAATAAAGCCACAACACATTGATACTTTCACAAATAGCAAGCAACTTCCACATTCAATGCAATTTAATCCTTTGCTCAAATTAAACATTCAAACGAACTAATTAGCTTACAGAATTGAAACATATGCTTAGTCACATATCAACGGCACAGAAAATAATATTAAAATATTAGACGGACTCGGATTTGTGGTCCCGAAACCACTATTCTGAATAGGGTATAAACCGGACTGTTACACTAGCATCAAAGACTGCCATTCATAATAACGTTCCATCTCCATTTGCAGTTGAAGCATATGCAGGTTTACAGGCCATTAAGATAGGAATATCAATGGGTATACTCTCAACGACAATCATGGGGGATTCACGAACAGTCATCAAGAAATGCCAAACAACAAAACCAGATAAATCAGTTATTGGGGTGATTATTAGAGACATTCAAAGTAAAAAATTTTGTTTTCAAGAAATTGATTTTCAGTTTATTCAGAGATCAAAAAATAGTTATGCCCATAAACTCGTGCAAGAAGCTCTAGAAAAAGGAGAGGATTCACACCTGATGAGAGTAGCACCGGACCATGATGGTTCCTCTACGGAAGGACGATGGTTAAGTAGTCCAGACTGAGGCGATTTTGCGGAGAAATGAAGCAACACAAATAGCAGGTAAAGTTATCGACAGGACAGAAGGGACAATTAATGTGAAGAGACGATAAAATCATGGTGTCCAGGCTATTAAGTTTGACTGGGGTAGATTTAGGTTTCCTTTTTCCTGTTTTCATCTATTGCTTTGTCTTTTACTAAGGCTAGTTCAGCAGTTGTTGCCAGTGAGGTGCAGTTGTTGCTACCAACCTCACTGCACTGCTGTTTGGATCAGCATGAAAGTCCAGTGAGACAGTATTTCAATCACATTGGAGGTCTGAAATTTGATTGGAGATTTCAGCTCCAATGAAAAAAAAAACAACCCCAGTCAACATGGTTTTTTACAATTTTAACCTAAGTCCATCCAAACTAGCCCGAGCAATAGATAGCTCTAATCTCGACAACAATATCACTCACTACATTTTCCCCTGTTCTACCAATTAACTTTCTATTCAAACAATCAAAAGACAAATGTTGCATTGATTCAAAATATAAAATGAAATGAAGAATTCCAGCTAATTCACCCTCTTCAGAGCCTCTACTTGTAACAATAACAAACATCATATTCACTAAAAAAATGGCCGCTTACAAGTCTTCTTTCCAAAACAATCTCAGCAGCTATTACGTACCAACATTCAAAGCATTGTTCATCAATAAGCAATAGCTTAATAGAAAAAAGAAGAGCAATCAATGCAAAGAAAAGAACATTGTTCTCTGGTTATTTTAAAAAAATTTAAAGAATTAAAAAAGAAAATCAAGATATCTTTATTATTTTGCCAAAACTAGAAAAAATAATTTGGCATCTGAAATCAAAAGACGAAGAGATCATCAGAGACTTAAAAACGAGGAGGAATCATGGGAATGAATCCATCATGTTGTTGGTCTTTCGGACTCATCATTTGATCCCTTTTTTTTATCATCCAATCACTAAAAACCATGTATAACACTATCTTCTTCTTCCGAAAAGAACATATAAAATAGCTTACCCAATGGGGAAAATGTGATTGGAGTGCATTTATAGACTCAAAGACGACGGCAGCACCCTAAAACCCTGGAACTTTTGGAAAAGATGGAAACCCTAGCATTTATTCATTTAGATACCACTAAACGCAATGTTCCGTTCCCACTCAATAGTTTAAAAGAGTAGGTGAAATTTTAGTTTTGGTCCCTCTATTATGCACAAAGTATAGATTTAGTCCTTATACTAGTTGATCTACAATTAAATTGTAATTATCATTTTATCTAATAAATAATTTAAATTAATTATATAATTTATTAAAATATTTATAATAAAATATTAGAAGATACATTTTAGTATTTTATTAAATGAATTTATAAATTCAAATATTTTAATAATTTTATATAAGTAAAATAATTTAAAAACTTCTATTATATATCAATTCTAATATGATGTCCTTAATAGTCATTTTATATTCTCACCTCACCGCTACAACTGCGTTTAAATCCAAACACACACTCCACCATTATTTCTAATCTCACTGCTACAGTATTCAATCTCACCGCTACAGTGACTAATCTCACAGCCACCGCTATTTTTAATCTCACCGGAGGTAAACACACCGCCCATCCAAACTAAGCCTAAGGCGTTATTTTTTAGGAGGTGCTCACAAATAACAAAGTAGTGAGGCTCGATCTGTCAAATTGTTTTTGTTTAAGTAGGCCTGAGCCCAGTTTTTTGGGCAACAGATAACTTTGATTATTCTTGATAAATACCCAGTTAATTATATTCTATATATATATATATATATATATATATATATTTGTTCTATAATTTTAAAGAAGATCAATTTATATGAAAACATAAAACGTCTAACGGTTAAATTTGTTATCGTAACCTTCCGAAATAAGAAAAACCTCACTTGATAGTAATATAAGTTGTAATGAATCTAAACCAAGAAAATATTTTTAACAACATTAATAGTTAGATTTAAAGTTTGAAATCTAAAGGTAAATAATCTAAATTCTTAAAAAATATATATATATATAAAGACTAAATTCCAAGTATAGAAACTATTTTGAAAAAAATGAACACTTAATTAATAAGCTATAACTTAATGTTTTAGCAAAATACTTTTAAAATATATTAAAAACATAAAATAATATTTAACTAAAAGATATGATTTTTTTATTTTTAAATTATTTATAAACCTTGCAAACCCTTAACTAATTAAATTAAAGTAATATTATGAATATTAAATCCACGACCTCTAAGATGCTGCAATAATATAATAGTGTTATTCGATAAAAACTACTCATAAATTTTGATCGAGTGCAAGGGTAGATTTAGGGGAGGTTGGTACAGATCTCCACCTTCTCTAAAATGAAATTTATTTATTTAGATTTTTATAATTTATAAAATTTTAAATTAGTAATGATAAAATTATACTCTAGTTTTAAAAATAATAAAAATTTAATATAATTTTTATAATTTTTAAAAATTATAAAAATATGAATTATTAAAACAATAAAATTATATTTTCACTATAATAAAATATATAATTTAATTCCTATCCTCAATTTTTTTTTTTTTTTAATTTCGAGCTCGAGTATACAGGTGAATTTATTTTTAGTGTTCTACATGGAACTTTCAATTTTTTTCTTCCTATCGTCTTGATCCAGTCTTCCTATCAATCCCCTTGATCAGGTCTCTCGATATAATAAAACGTTCTGACCACTTTGTGGTTTTTTTTTTATTATTTTGTTTCTCACCAGCAAGCCCCCTGTTTCATCGCTTGAAGCCGCCGTCGCCACTGGTCTCTTGCTGGTCAAAAAACGACTTTCTTAGTTACAATGCACCTTTGGTGGCCTGAGGTCTGTGACAAGTTTCTCTTTCTGTCGTTTCATGATCCAGCTTCCATGGTGGTCGTCAGTTTTTCTGGGCATCAGGTCGAGTATCGGAGTAGAGTGAAAGCTTTATGGATGATCTTATCTCTCTCCCTTCTACCTTATCTAAATTTATTTATTTTAATTGTATTTTGTATTAATTAATTCAGATGATAATTATTTTTGAGATATATTTGTTTAATTTTAATAATTTTAAAAATAGACACGAGTCTACTACTATAATCAGACAGGTGGGGTCGAATGCATTATTTGTACGTAAATTTGCATGTACCAGACCAAATCAACCATAAAAATAGCCTACAATACGTATGAATACGTTTTTAACTGTTTCACCCAGCACTCTCTGTTCTTTGCATGTGTTCTCTTAGATTCAAATAACTAAACTAAAAAAAATGGTTTCTAACAAGTACCTTCGATCAACTCTGAAAACCCAGGTTCCAATTCTCCATTACTCATATAATTCATCTTTCTTTTCTTACGTGTGTGATGTTTGATCAATCCTTTTGTTTAACAAAACCACTGGAAATGTGTGGATCGTGATCAGAGAACCCCGTTTTTTTTATGCCATTATTGTCATGATCATTCGTTCATTTGTATATTGTGTTACACTCTTTCTGCTTTTATGGATCAGTTGATGACTTGATGCTGTATTGGACTTATTGTGTAATCACATTTTAAACTACTTAGAACTAAAAATTATATCCATTTATCTGGGATCATTTACAGTTAGAGAAATTCTAATCTAGGTTCTGTTTGGTTTCTGAGAAAATACGAACATGTATCGGTGTTATTTAGGGTTTAAATCAATTAATAGTCATTCCATGATTCTGGATCAGACATTACCATCACGTTGTGTTCTTCTGAATCATTTGGAAACATAGTTTTCAACCAACATGTATGTTGCACCCTTCCTGTTTGCAGCTTGGTTCATATATAAAGAATGCTGCAGCATGCAAAAGCTTATTGGAGTATCCAATCAAGGGTCAGTGTGAGGCCAGATGGTGTAGTACCAACACATGTTTCAAGGGGCATAACATGCTGGCTCCATTCACACCTGGGTGGCAGACCACCGAAGTGAATCCTTTGGTTATTGTTAAGTCAGAGGTATGTGTCTAAGGTGTGTCCTTTCTTTAACTTGGGTATGTGTCCTGTTAGTGTCTTATCTTTATACACATACACAAATATGAGTCAGTCACAGGTTATAAAGAGTTGTTGCAATGAAGAAAGTTTAAGCTACTCTTTGTTACTATCATATAACAAATTTGATCTTGCACAGGGAAGCTACGTGTATGATATCAATGAGAAAAAGTATCTGGATACTCTTGCTGGTCTATGGTGTACAGCATTAGGTATTGTAATTTCAGAGTCAAATTCTTGGTGAAAAGCAGTGCAAATCCACTCCATTTTCATGTCTAAACAGGAAAAAGCAAATGAGCTTAATGCTATGATTTGTTTTAGTAGAAGAAATTTGTTCAGGTCCTTGATGAAAACTCCATTTTTTTTGCAGGAGGAAATGAACCTCGACTTGTGGCTGCTGCAACCGATCAATTGAATAAGTTGCCATTTTACCATTCCTTTTGGAATCGTACAACTAAACCATCATTAGTATAGCATCCATCCATCCATCCAATGATATGTTCTTTGAATCAAAATCTCATGATATTTATTGTACAGAATCTGAGAAGATTGGACCTTACAGGATCTTGCTAAGGAACTTACTGAAACTTTTACTGCAACCAAAATGGCAAAAGTCTTCTTTACAAATAGTGGATCTGAAGCAAATGATACTCAGGTTTTTCACTTATATAACATATATTGTTAGTTTTAAGTTCTTTTTGTCTTTACAAGCATTCATATCAGTAATGAGTCTAATTTGATGCTTGAATTTATATGTATAGGTGAAGCTTGTTTGGTATTATAATAATGCACTTGGAAGACCAAAGAAGAAGAAATTTATTGCTCGAGCCAAAGCGTAAAATTCAAAAATCCACTAACCTTCAAACCATGTGTCATTATTTAGTTCACTTGCATAACATAATTTCTCTTTATTTAAATTTCTTCAGATACCATGGCTCAACTTGGATATCAGCTAGTCTTTCAGGGTAAAAATGTTACTTTTTTTTATTGGTAAAAAATGGTTTTACTTGATTGTTTAGCAGATATATAGATTTACCATTACAGACTTCCACCTCTGCATCAAAACTTCGACCTGCCACCTCCATTTGTGCTGCACACTGATTGCCCTCATTATTGGCGCTATCATCTACCAGGTTTTTTCTTCTTTTTTTTTGACCAATCTGTTTCATGGATATAAGTTTTGGTGTTTAAAAATTGATATAGCCATGTTTATTGTTTCAATTCATCAGGTGAAACTGAGGAGGATTTCTCAACCAGATTAGCCAGCAATTTAGAAAACCTTATTCTCAAAGAGGGTCCAGAGACAGTAAGTTTTATGAAAATGAAATGAGGAACCCTTTTGCAACTACAAGAGCCTTGTATGTGTAGCTAATCATAGCTGGTTTTATATATATCAGATTGCTGCATTTATTGCTGAGCCTGTGATGGGAGCAGGTGGTGTTATACCTCCTCCTGCTACTTATTTTGAGAAGGTGAGAGTTCTTAAAATGGCTTATATTTATCATTATGAACATGGCTTTACTAATGTAGCATTGTCAAATACCATGCAGGTACAAGCTGTTGTGAAAAAATACGACATACTTTTCATTGCAGACGAGGTATTTTGCTATATCTCGATCTCCGGCTCTTCATTTTGCTTGAAATATTTCCTATAACCGTTTCCACCGACGCTCGAGCTGAAGTCCAAGTAACATATGAGAGAAGTCTGGATGGTTTGTTCACAAGTGAGGTTTTGTGCATTGCATTGTAGGTTATTTCTGCATTTGGGAGGCTTGGGACAATGTTTGGATGTGACAAATACAATATAAAACCAGATCTTGTTTCACTAGCAAAGGTGAAGAAGCTGTAACCAAAATATTCAGATATAAAATAGGCTTTTGACCCTCATATTATTAATTCCTTATATATTGGTCAGGCCCTTTCTTCAGGATATATGCCCATTGGAGCAGTCATGGTGAGCCCTCAAGTAACAGAAGTCGTTTATTCTCAAAGCAACAAGCTTGGTAAGTTAAAACCCGTATCCAACACTCGCAACCGAATACGTACTATTCTCTTTGTTAGTCCCTTGACTAAAATTTTAGTCGTTTTCAGGTAATTTCTCTCATGGATTTACCTACACCGGACACCCTGTAGCCTGCGCTGTTGCAAGTGAATCAATCAAGCTCTACAAGTGTGTTCTGTCCTCGATCTAAATACATATTTCCAAATTTATGGATACGGAAATGTGATCTTCTAAATATAAACATGACCAACACGCATTCATGAATAACGTAGAAAATGACAAATCTTTGCAGGGAAAGGAATATTGTTGAGAAAGTGAAGAGCATATCTCCAAGGTTTCAAGATGGTTTAAAATCATTTTCAGACAGCCCTATTGTTGGAGAGGTGAAACACTGAGTTTTTTTCACTTAATCCCCATTGATACATACAATTTGATATTTTAGTAAGCATGCCAAAAAAAAACAAACATAAATTTGTAACCATTGCAGATCCGAGGTACGGGCTTGATACTGAGTACAGAATTTACAGACAACAAGTCACCCAATGAACCTTTCCCTCCTGAATGGGGCAAGTTCAACTTTCTCTTCTTTATATCTTATCAGATTTCAGCCATAATATTTGTTTGGATGAACTGTTAAATGGTGGACATTTGATCATCAAATGTCGGAGTGCAATGAACAACATTATTAGAAGAGACATTTATTAACCCGTGCAAAACACTAAAAACAAATCATTGATGATTTTGTGTATAGGAATTGGTGCATATTTTGGAGGACAGTGCGAGAAGCAAGGGATGCTAGTACGTGTTGCCGGTGACACCATAATGATGTCTCCGCCCTTTATAATTAGTCCAAAAGAGGTTGATGAGGCAAGTTTTTTTTTTTTTCAGTTGAAATTAAATTTAAAGTCGAATTAAGTTAAACTCTAAACACAATTTTTTATTAATAAAAGATATATAAATTATAGCAGTTGATATGATAAAAAGGTGATGAGAAGTCATTGATTTGCACAGTTAATAAGCAAATATGGGAATGCATTGAAGGCCACTGAGGAGAAGGTGAGCTCACTCAAGTCTCAGCACAAGAAACGGAGATAATTTTTGTGTGATGATGATGCTGCTGAAAATGTTACGTAGCCCTTCATTTTCATTGGGAAATCAATAAATTTATTGTTTCTTCTTCATTCTCACTTATTTGCTGCATTAATTAAAACTATAATTTAGTTTTTGCTAGTTTAAATTTTGACATTGAGTATTTGTTAAGTTAAACGAATTTTCACGTCATTTTTATCACTTTTTTAATAGTTTAATGTCACTTTTATTTAAGTCACTAGATTATTTAAATCATTATTATATAACTTTTTCTATTTGCATTGCTTACACTCATTGAAAGCTCTCATTTCTTTTCTCTTTTACAAATCATTTTTTCATGAAACAATTTTAAAACGTCGCGAATCTACAAATTAAAATTTAAACAACTTTCTTCTTTAATCTTCGACACTAATTATCAAATCAATTTCGATTTAAACTATATTACTCTACTCATTCATGAATACTAATCCACCATATCGAGCGTCAAATTGTCATTTAGAATTCATCAATCAATTTTTTTTTTTAAAATTACAACAATCTAATACCTTAACTATTAAAATTTATGAGCACAAAACATTTTTTTCCATTACGTCAAAAAAGACAAAATAGCAGGCTCCAGAGAGTTTAGACATCATCATTCTCTTTCTCTCGTGTTTTAGAATCTAATAATAATTATTGGATGGAATGAGATTATATAAATCAATAGATTATTTATCATTATTTAATTTATTAATTGCGTATATATACCATAATCTATAAATACTATTTTAGTACATTTTACGGCTTAATTATTTTATTATATATTATACTTCTTCAATAAATTGGTGTCACATATTTAACTAGCATTAATTTAATTAAAAAACATTAAAAACATTTCATATACATTATAAAAATATCATCGTTTTTAATTTTAATATAAATTTTATTGTCAATCAGACAATAAATAAATAGACCAAAATTCTTGTAAATAAAAAATATTGATTAAATTTTAAAAATCTAACTAATGTAGGGGTGAGCGTTCGATCAAATCGAATCGAATCGAATAAAAAAATATCGAGTTAATCGAGTTGACGAATCATATTTTATCATCCTAATTTGATTTGAAATTTTCTCGAATCAAGTCGAGTGAGATGGAATTCGAATCGAATCGAATAGAATATATTTGTTCGAGTTAAATTTTAAAAAAATTTTGGGTCCTTGTAACCACTGTCACCCATCGTAATAAAATTTGTCCACCTTAATCAATTTTTTATTAACTTTCATCACCTCATAATTTATTTATTAATCTTTTATATACGAGTTAGCTTCTTTGCTTGCTTAGTTGTTTCAATTATCTTCATATTCTTGTCACTATGTATTTTAGAATTAAAATATATATTAAATGTAAAAATTTAATTTTTAATAAAAGTTATTTTAAAGATAAAATGTGAAATTGATACCAATATAAAATTTTAATACTGAATATTTTATGGCATAATTAATAATTCAATTTTAATATAAATATTCAATATGACTAAACAATTCAATAATGCAAATAATATAAAATGTGAAATTTAATTTAATAATATAAATAATAGATATAAATAAAATTATTACTATTTATGTTTAGTGATTTTTTTAGATAATTTTGATTTTTATTTGAGAGTAAAAGGTGAGAAGTAGAAGTTTAGGGAAAATAAAAGCTTTGGGGAATAAAAGTTTGAGGAAAATAAATAGGGGAGTAAAATTTTGGAGGAAAATATAAAAAAAAATTGGGGGATGGGTTTGGGGTAGATGGGAGGTGGGATGGGAAGGAGTAAAAGTTTTAGGGAAAAGTGGGAGGGAGAAAAAATTTGGGGGGAAAATAAAAAGTTTTGTGGGTTTTTGGGAGTAAAATTTTGAGAAAAAGTAAATGGGAGAGTAAAATTTTGGGGGGAAATGAATTTTGAGTAGATTGGAGGGTTGGGATGGGAGGAGAATAAAAGTTTTGGGGGGAAAGTGGGAATGAGTAAAAGTTTTGAGGGAAAAGTAAAAATGTTTGAGAGTTTGGGGTAAAAATGTAAAATATTATATTTTGATATTCAAATTATTCGAATTATTCGAGTTATTCGAATTCGAAAACTCAACTCGATTCGAACTCGAAATTCGAAAAAAAAAATTGAGTTGACTCGATTAACTCGAATAATTCGATTTGTTTAACTCGAAATTCGAATTTATTTTCGATTTTTTCGAGTCAAATCAAATTTTGCTCACCCCTAAACTAATGTATAAAATGGAGGCATATCTAAGCCTATATTTGACAAGTTAGGCATAACGATTTATTTGATCTTTCGACTTTATAAGAAAATTATTTTAACTTTTTATTTTTGTCTCTTTTAGCCCTTAAACTTACATTATTTGTCAAATTACTACAAAATGTATAGATGTGACATCCACGTGGACTATAAGGAATTAATTAATTTTTTAAAATTAAAATTTTAAATATATATTTTATAATTTTGAAGGAATCTTTTGCAGATCTTATTGTTAGAATAAGTTCTTATTCTTTAGGGATATTGGTATTTGAATTATTCTATGTTATCTCTTATCTTTGATTTGATTTGAGTGTGCAATTCTTATTTTCTGTTAAGATCTTATTGTATGACTATATAAGCCAAGGTCATTATCAATAAAACTCAAGTCATTAAAAGTCCAGCTTGTTGTTTACTTGTGTTCTTGTGTCTCATATCAGATCAAAGTTCCAACGGTTTGGTATCAGAACCTCTACTGGGCCTAATAAATTCTAGTAGCAGCACAGAAGATGACTCAAAAGATTAATTTTGACAACTTTATACAACCAGCTATTCCTCGCTTTGATGGTCACTATGATCATTGAATCATGCTAATGGAAATTTTTTTGCGTTCTAAAGAATATTGGGAGTTGGTGGATCCTGGCTATGTTGAACCAGCAAGAGAAGCACCCCAGTCAAATGCATAATGAAAGAAGAATGATGAGACAAAGCTAAAAGATTCAAAAATGAAGAGCTATCTCTTTCAAGCTATCGATCGCACAGTTTTTGACACAATTCTCAACAAGAATACTGCCAAAGAAATATGAGATGCCATGAAGAAAAAATATGAAGGAAATGCAAGGGTCAAGAGATCTCATCTTTAAGCTCTCCATAGAGAATTTGAAACGCTTGAGATGAAGAATGATGAAGGACTAATAGAGTATATCTTAAGGGTCATGACAGTGGAAAACAAGATGCGAACTTATGGAGAAGATATGCAAGATGTTAGAGTGGTAGAAAAAATTCTACGCTCTTTAACTGAGAAGTTTAACTATGTTGTTTGTTCTATTGAGGAATCAAAAGACATTGATGCTCTCACTATTGATGAATTACAAATCTCATTAATAGTACATAAACAAAAATTTCAAAGGCATCATGAAGGGGGGTAGGTTTTGAAAATGACATATGATAGAGTAAGAGGTCTTGGTTGTAATTCCTATAGAAGAAGAAGAAGGAGAGGTCGAGCAAGTTTCAAAAAAAGAAAAAAACAACGGTGGAATGTTACAAATGTCATAAACTTGGACATTTTCAATATGAGTGCCTTGATAATAGAGTTAGGCTTAGTTTAACATTGCTTCTCAAGAGTGTTTTTTTCAAAAAGCACTTTTGGGGAGAAGCTAAAATTTTTAGCTTTGAAAAAAGTGCCTTTAGACCACTTTTTGGCTTAGAAATGGTTTTGTCCCAAAAGTGCTTCTTAGAAGCAAATACTAAACACACCCTTAATACTGATGAAGAACTAAGTGATGAGGAAGTTGGAGGAAAGGAAGATAGCTCTAGATGATTAGGTTAATGGAGAGGGTCTGAGCCTATCTGATGATGAGGTTCATATGTGTAACAACCTCACCCGACCCCATCATTGGATCTAGGTGCGAACGCCACAATAGCACCGGGTTATCGTTTATACTAAGATATCTCTACGTTTAAATATATTGTATTACCTATTTATAAAAGGTCACAACAGAGTAAAAAAATTTTAAACAGAGTTTAATGTCCGGACTCCAGACTCTGAGGAGTCTAAGTAAATACAATATAATCGCCCCATTGGCGAAGTTCCTAAAGGCACCCCCGTCTTATGTGCATGGCACTTGCCTTCGATACCCCTTGACTTATCACAGCCTAGCTCAGTTCCTCTTTAAGTTTCTTCTTCCACGGATCTTGCAATCACAAGTCAACCCTTGCAAGTTCAAATAAACTTAGTGAGTTTCTTCATTATACAAAACATACCCCACATTGCCAGGGTTCAAATAAATAATACTAAATACAACAAACTTCCTGCTCATTTGGTACAGTTCTCTTAAATCGTTGTAAAGGACTTTATCCTATTCCTGATCTTATCTACTAGAGGATAGATCGTTAAATGATTTCCTTTCGACCATTCTATCGACCTTCAATCAACCTTGATAGTTCCTTTAAATATCTCACAATCTTTGGGGCTCTATCTTTTCTTTTACTTATTTTCATTCTTCCACTTATTCTTGGCACGAATCCCTCTACCCATCATGGTATTATGAAGTAGTCATTAGGCCTACCCTCTAAGGGTCCTCGACGTGTCTTCAAAATCTATTTAGTCTGTAACAGACTATTTTCTTATCCTAATCCCATAAGACTTGCTCACATTCTTTTCTTTAGTACTACTGTCAGGGTCTCGCGCCACTCTAGCGGATTAGATCCCGCATGGTTTACATAGTGGTAGGATTACCTCTTCGTAGTCCGCCTTGTTCGCATTACCCTTAAGCGTAAAACATCCTCTTGCTACGGACCACTATGGCCTACAATACTCAGTCACTGTCATTGAGTGACCATCTGGGTTCACAAGTTCTCTTTCTTACCGCATCTCCAACTAACTAGATTTTTTGGCTGACACTTCCTTATTGATTTCCCTTTAAAGAGGAATAGTCTTGACAGACATACTTGTCACTTGTATCATCACTCTTAGTACTTCTCTATCTTGGGTCCCCAACTGACCTCTCTATTCCAAGTCCCTTTTGTTGGGGTGCTTATGAACTTAACTCTAACCTACTCATTTCATTGTGCATCTACCAATGGTTCTTAACAGTGGATCTTTATTGTGATCATTTATTTACTCTCTTTGCGGCTCACTTATACACCAAACACTATTGGCTGGACAATTTACATGACTGTTTCTTGTCCGGTTACCACCCTCATGCCTTTTCGGCTTCCCTGATTACTGTTTGGTGGACTATTTCCTTTCTTTTTTTCCTTACCCAATGGATTTTTTTCCAATAATCTGTTGGCTCGCTATCATTTGCCAATACTTACCCTTTTTCTTCCAACTCTCTTTTCCTTTTTTGGGGGATTCCCCAAGTTTACTGTCTTGATTTTTTCCACATGTGTTTATGGTCCCGACAGACTCGATATATTGCTACAACCAAGCTATGGTCTTACACCTTATGTTTCATGCTTAATGTCCTGATAGACTCCATTGGCTGCCACAACCAAGCTATAATTTTGAACCTCGTAACCCTCGTGTTTACTGTTCTGACGGACTATGAAACACCCCAAACCCGGCCCACGAGCCTTGACCGGTTCTAGTATGTTCCTCGATGTAAACCATTTCAAAATTCTTTTGTTACTTTGGAAAATCTGCGTGTTTTGAAAGAAAGATTGTTTTTGGGTTGGGCTCGAGTTGAAAACAAGTTTATCTTATATTGGAAACCCCTTTATTTTAGGTGACAAAACACTTAGAGTTTATTTTAAAATAAATTTACTTAATCTTTTAACGATAAAAATTTGTAAGCATAATAAATAAAAGTAAAATAAAGTAGTTCTACTCTAGCCTTATTACATCAAATAAATCCCAAAATTAAATTCAAAAGTACATAAAGTAAAAAGGAGTCTAAGACAAAGTAAAATCTGAACTTCACATGGCCACCACTAAGCTCCTACCAACCCAGTCCATTACTGATCATCACCTAAAAATGTTCCCTAACAGGGTGAGTCAAACAGACTCAATGTGTCACCAACACTAAAATTTAACAATTCGTGCATACATTCTCATATCACATACATATTCATATAATGATAGGAAATAATGATGCAACCCGAACCCAAACCTATATGCCATCCGCTACACATCACCCGTACCATCCTCGCATACCGTGGGGACTACTAAGTCAACCTCCATCCGCTACACACCATCGAAGGCGATTCTTTGCAACGGCGTGCTCATCGCCTTTATAAAATTCATGGCATAGCCACCAGATTAAATAATTGTGACCGAAGTCACCACATTCAGATAACGTGACCGAAGTCACCACATTCAGATATCGTGGTATTAAACCACCACATTCACTTCCCCTTTTCATAATATCCCATATGCCCCCATATATCATACACATTATGCGATATCATGCCTTAATTCACATTCTTATCATATTCACATTCATGGCATAACAAACCATATCATACTCATAGTAGGAGTAGGAAAATGTACCTTAGTACTTTGTACCATTGTATGGTACCTTAGCCATACTTTTCACATTCTTAATAACACATATATATATTAAACATTGCCATAATACTTATTAAGAAATAGTGTGGGGTACACACCTGGTTAACTTAGCAAATTCGCTCCAAATCCCGGAGACTCGATCTAGCGTCCTAGACCCTTATATTTCAAGTTCCTACATTCGGCCAACATGCAATATTTTAGCTAAAAGCCATTCGGCCCATTTAATCAAATCCCGAAACTTACCTTGTTGCCGATTTTAATCAAATCCCGAAACTTACCTTGTTGCCGATTGGGTTATCAAACAAATCCCGAAAATGTTGTGTTGGTTCTTCTTGCAATCGGCCTATACTAGATCATTTGTTTTGGTCAGTTTTCGGCTTTTAAACCTTTAGGAAATAAGTTTAGGTTACCAACTAGGCCTTTGGCTGAGTATCCAATATGACTTACCTTGATCACTTCAATCCCGAAAGACTCCTTTGATGATCCTTAACTCTAGCTACACACAAAACGCTTATTATGGCACTATGCACATTCGGCCATGCCTAAAATCAAAGCCTAATCACCAGATTTCGACACACTTATGAAGAAGAGATCAAATCGATTACTAGCATAGGAAACACTTACCCTTACACGTTGCTTTGAAGAGACTAAAGTAAGTAGTCGACAGCACCCTCCTTTAAAGATTCGGCTTGGAGTACAACAATGGTGGTTCGGCAACAAAGAACAATGGTAGATGTAATATTTAGCTATCACTCTTAGTGTCAAAGGGTACACAGTTTCAAAGGTATAGAAAGGAATTTGAGGTTACAAGAAAATAAGAAAAGAGGAGAAGAGTAGAGGATTTCAAAGAAAGAGTTGGATGCTTTTACTAAAAGAAATTGACTTAGCTCCCCTTTCCTATACATGACCGAATGCCTCAACCAAGAGTCCCTTGGCCCACCTTATCATTACTTATCACATTCCTCATACTTCTCCTATTATCCCTTTTTTATCACCTTAATAAAATAAATTAATCCTAATACATAATCTATTATCTTACCTTTTAAAAAAAAAAATAAAATAAAGCAGTAATAAAAAACAAGCTTAATCCTCATCCAATTAAAAGTCCAATTGCCGTCCAACCTCTTCTCACCTTTCTTCCTTGACGCCAAAGCAAAAATAAAACCTCTTAATCCGCCAACAAGGCTCGAACATGAGACCTCTTTGGAGCCCTTGTCGAAATCAGAGGTAACGCCCAAGCCACTTTGCCAAGGCGCTTTTGTGACATAATTCACCTGAATTTCTTTTAAGACCTACTTAGCCAGTTCCTTTTTGGCGCAAAAATAAAAGTCTCTAATGCTTCCCACATTGCTCGAACCCTGGCCCAATTGCACCTGTATGTGGCGTCACGTGCTAGGCCCTTAAGTGGCCCCTTGTAGCCATTTTTCCAAGCCCAATTGTGTGCCATGTTTCACCTTTAAATTTTCTTAAGGCCACCTTGCTTAGCTTCCTATTTTAGACTTAAAATCTAAAAATTTTCTAAGGCATTTCCTATTATTCTAAAGTTCACAAACATTCATAAATACACATTCATACATACAAAGGCATGCTTTCACACTCAATTAAGCAATTATGCATAAGCCATAATTCGGGATATTACAGTTCTACCCCCTTAAAATAATTTCGTCCTCGAAATTACCTGACTGAAATAGGTGAGGGTATTGCTGTCGCATCGCTTCTTCTGGCTCCCACGAAGCTTCTTCCGATCCATGATTGTGCCATAACACCTTAACTAGAGGAACTGACTTCCTCCTTAACACTTTCACATCATGTTCTAGAATCTGAATCGGTTCTTCCTCGTAGGATAAATCTGGCCTTAGTTCCACCTCTTCAACCGGTACTACATGTGATGGATCCGATCGATATCGACGTAGCATGGAAACATGGAATACGTCGTGCATCTACTTCAACTCCGGTGGCAACTCCAACTGATATGCCACTGGTCCAATTCGCTTCAAAACCTTATAAGGTCCTATAAACCTCGAACTCAACTTCCCTTTGCGACCAAATCGCATCACCTTCTTCCAAGGCGACACTTTAAGGAACACTTGATCTCCCACATCAAATTCTATCTCTTTCCATTTGAGATCTGCATACGACTTTTGTCTATCCGATGCCTTCTTCAACCGTGCTCGAATTATCTCAACCTTCTCTTCAAATTCTGCCACTAATTCTGGTCCTAAAATTCGATGTTCCTCTAATTCCGTCCAACACGTCGGAGTGCGATACTTCCGTCCATACAACGCTTCATATGGTGCTATCCAAACACTAGCTTGATAACTGTTGTTGTAGGCAAATTCCGCTAAAGGCAAATATTCCTCCCAACTTCCTCTGAAATCCATTACACAGCCCCTCAACATATCCTCTAAGACTTGGATCACCCGTTCAGACTGGCCGTCCGACTGTGGATGAAAAGCCGTAGTGAAATCTAATCTGGTGCCTAAAGCCTAATGTAGTGCCTTCCAAAATCGAGACGTGAACCTCGGATCCCTATCTGAGATAATCGACACCGGCACTCCATGCAACCTTACGACTTCCGCCACATACAACTTTGCCAACTTCTGCAAAGAATAATCAACTCTCACCGGAATAAAGTGCGCAGACTTAGTCAACCGATCCACTATTACCCATACCGAGTCCTTCTTAGTAGGTGTAAGGGGAAGCCCACTAACAAAATCCATGGTAATTTGCTCTCACTTCCACTGCGGAATCATTACCGGTTGGAGTAATCCTGACGGAACTTGGTGTTCAGCCTTAACTTGCTAACACGTCAAACACTTTCCAACAAATTCAGTAACTTCTTTCTTCAAACCAGGCCACCAAAACTGCTCCCTCAAGTCTCTGTACAACTTAGTGCCTCCAGGATGCATAGCATAAGGGCTACTATGCGATTCCTGAAGAATCGTTTGTCTAAGTTCCTTATTCTTAGGCATACAGACCTTTCTCTTGAAACACAACACTCCTTCGCCATTAATATCATAATCTTTCAACTTTCCATTCTGTACTTGCTATAGCTTAGCACTTAGGTCCTCATCAGCCAACTGTCCCTCTTTCACCTCATTCAACCACGTCGGCTTGACTTGCAACTCTGCCAACAGGCTTCCATCATCATACAAACTCAAGTGTGCGAACATCGCCCTCAGATCTGACACAACCTTTCGACTTAGGGCATCTGCCACTACATTTGCCTTGCCCGGATGGTACTCTATTGAACAATCGTAATTTTTTAGTAACTTCACCCACCTTCGCTACCTTAAGTTTAACTCCTTCTGAGTCAACAGATACTTAAGACTCTTGTGGTCTGTGTAGATTACCGACTTTTCTCCATAAAGATAGTGCCTCCATACCTTAAGAGCGAAGACCACTGCCGCCAATTCCAAGTCATGAGTCAGATAGTTAACCTCGTGTGGCCTTAATTATCGAGACGCATACGCAACCTTCCCGTCTTGCATCAAAACACACCCTAGTCCCGTGTGGGAAGCATCACAATACACTATGAAATCTTTTTCTGCCTCCGGCTGAATCAAAACTGGAGCTTCAGTCAAAACCCTCTTAAGCTTCTCAAAGCTCTCCTGTTGCTTCTCTGTCCATACGAAAGGTACTTCCTTTCTTAGCAACTTTGTCAAAAGCGCGGCTATTGACGAAAATCCTTCCACGAACCTTCTATAATAGCCTGCCAATCCCAAGAAACTATGAATCTCCGCTACAGACCTAGGTGGTTTCCAATCCAACACCGCTTCAATCTTTCTAGGATCCACCCTTATTCCTTCAGCAGACACCACATGCCCTAAGAAGGCAACTTCCCTAAGCCAAAATTCATACTTGCTGAATTTGGCATAAAGCTTCTTCTCCCTCAATACTTGCAGCACAATTCGAAGATGCTCATCATTCTCCTCCTCAGTCTTGGAGTATACGAGGATGTCGTCGATGAACACCACGACGAACCTATCCAAGTAAGGTTGAAAAACTCGGTTCATCATATCCATGAACGCAGCTGGGGCGTTTGTCAACCTGAATGGCATTACTACAAACTCATAGTGGCCGTATCTTGTCCTAAAGGCTGTCTTATGGATATCTGCCTCCTTCACCTTCAACTGATGATATCCCGACCTTAAGTCGATCTTTGAGAAAACTGTGGCCCCCTTAAGCTGATCGAACAAGTCGTCTATCCTTGGCAACGGATACTTGTTCTTGATAGTTAGCTTATTCAACTGACGATAATCTATGCACATCCGCATAGTTCCGTCCTTCTTCTTCATAAACAGAACTGGTGCTCTCCATGAAAACACACTGGGTCGAATAAACCCACGATCAAGTAACTCCTGGATCTGAGCCTTGAGCTCAACCAACTCTTTTGGTGCCATTCTATACGGGGCGATTGACACAGGAGCTGTACCCGGCAGCAAGTCAATTCCAAACTCAACCTCCCTGTCTGGGGGTATTCCAGGTAATTCCTCCGGAAAGACATCCACAAAATCCTTTATAGCTCTTACTCCACTAACTCCCCCTTCTTTTCCCTCCAACGCACTAATAAAGGTAAAAAATGCCTTGCACCCATTTCGAACCATCTTCTCCACCTTAAGTGCTGGAACTACATTAGACAAGTAGTTTCTTCTTTCTCCTATCATAATGACCACCTCATCCTCTGGGGTCCTTAACTCCATTCGCTTAGCTGTACAGTCTACCACAGCTCGATGTTCCACTAGCCAGTCCATACCAAGTATGAGATCGAATTCTCCGAAGGGAAGTTCTATCAAGTCAGTAGAAAATACTACGCCTTGAATTTCTAAAGGTACACTACGAAAGAGCTTATTCACCACTACAGTTTGACCTAGTGGGCTTGCTACAGTCATCTCCCTATCAGAAAGTTCAGAGGCTATGTCTAGAGTTTCAACTACTCTACATGCCACGTAAGAATGGATCGAGCCCATATCAATTAAAGCAACATAAGGCTTGCCATAAATAAGGAACGTACCGATTATAACGTCCGGTGGGTCTCCATCCTCCTTCCGCTGAATCGCATAAACCAAACCCGGCTGCCTTGCCTCAGTATTAGCAGCACCTCGGCCCGGTGTTCCACGTCCTCTATCGGTACCATTTCCTCTGTTATTCGGACCACGGCCCCGCTGAGGCTGCTGTCCACCTCTACCAGTCTGATTAACATTCTGAGCTACTGGTCTATTCCCATCTGGTCTCATCGGAAAGTCCTTAATCATATGGTCCTTTAACCCACACTTGAAACATCCACCTGTCTTCTTCCAGCATTCACCTAAGTGTTTCTTCCCGCACTGCTCACAAGTACGATATTGCCCTCCAGTACCAGTTTGCTGACCTCGCGGCCCATTAACCCTAGGCCTTTTCTGAACACTCCTAGCTAATCCAGACGACCCAAAACCTCTCTTATTTCTATTCCGATTAGAGTTCTACCTTGCAGAGTCCTTAATTCCTTCAGCCACCTTAGCTTTCTCTACTAATGTAGAAAACTCCCGCTCCTAATGTGGAGCGATTATCAACCTCAGGTCATCCCTTAGTCCGTCCTCAAACTGGACACACTGCTCATGTTCTGTAGCCACTACTCCTCGAGCATACCGGCCACCCTTCGTAAATTTAGCTTCAGATCACCATGACTTGTTCCTTAAACCAAATTTCAAAAATGCCTTCCTTTGCTCATCAATATATATGGTTCCCACATACTTCTTCCGATCACGCCCTTAACATACTCCCTGTGTTAGATCCTCGGTGGTGGCACCATCCCGAATCAGAAGCCACCATTGATACGCTTCATCGCAGAGCAAAGACCACCATTCCTTTTAATTTCTCCTCGGGGTCGATCGAGCTCATCCATAATTCGCTCGGTCACCTCCAACCAATATTCAACTGTATTAGGTGCCACGCCAGATACTCCACGAAACACTTCACTCTGTTGGCTCGAGTCACTGCATGATTTACGAGCTCCCATATTCCCTTCAAAGACCACCACCATTTCAAGAACTCGCAAAGACACCGCGATACAACATCTTCTCCCGTCTGATCTTGCTGCTCAACACCAACAGCTGGTGGTGGTGACGGTGGTACCTCATTCTCAGATCCTTGACCCGATCTAACGGGTTCCGACACGATCATTCTACCTCGACCGCATCCTCGTACATTGCGACCACGTCCCCTAGAGCTCATTTCTACTACCGCGCTTTAATCTGATTAAGAAATTTTATGCATTAGCCATTGTTTCCTTGATTATTCGCGAAGAAGTTTTATGAAAAGAGTTTAGTAGCAGTTCTTTCGATCAATCAAAGTTTCAAGTTTTCTATCCTAATTCACAGAAAAGCACATCCATTCCATAGTATCTCTCATACATATTTACTTTTCGGACATTTCTGTCCGTTCCTATCCTAGGGGTATTTTCATAATTTGTCCTACAGGGGTATTTTTGTAATTTGTCAAAATAAGGTTCCTTGGTATTTTGTCAATAAGGGCATTCTAGTAATTTTGCATTCCCGGGGGTATTTTGGAAATTTTGAAATCTGAGGGTATTTTGGTAATTAACCCGGGTAAATTTAAAAATCTTAATAAATCAAAGATATTTCGAAATTTATAAAACTTGGGGGTTCTTTTTGAGAATTTTGCTTTCCAAATCGGTGATGTTGTAAAAATTTTGGGATTCAGGGTCATTTTGATAATTTTGTATGTTAGGGCAATTTCAAATTTTCAAATCGTGGTATTTTGAATTTTCACAAGTTAAGGTTTTATGGATACCTTTGCAAAGCAGGGAAATTTTATAAAGTAAAGAAGTTTTGATAAAACTGTGGGTAATATGAGTATTTTATAAACCAAGGGCATTTTGGTAACCTTACCACTAGGGGCATTTTAGTAATTTTGCAAATAGGAAATATTTTGGAAGAATTTTCACAAAAATCTTTTGCTACACTTAAAAGGGTAATATAGGGATTTTAAAGCTAGGGTTTCCATAAAAAAAATACGGCTAGTCCCTTTCGGGTTTTAGTTATTGAGTTTAGCCTATGAATAAGTCCTCTTGGCTAGGGTGAACCGTAGCTACGCACCAGGTAGGATTCGAGTGAAGAGGAGGTGAGTCACGCAGACTACTTAAATACCAAGCTCCCACCGAAACCAATCCTAGACATGCGCACCATGGTTGCCACACCCTAACTCGGTGACTTAATCATGGGTTTGTTTAGTTGGGCATTTAAAATTTTATGAAATTTGTTGGGGTAACCTAATTCTAGGGTTCGAGTACTTATCATGCTAATCTACATTCCATTCCATTTCTACCCTTCTACAAGTCATAATATAAATCACACAAGAGATCGGAGTACTTACCTGGTGGACTTCGGGTCGGAGACTTAGTGTGCCATGCCAGAAAACCTGCTTAATGCACAAAATTCCTTTTGGGCTTAACTTTGAAAATGTTTTGGGCCTTAAACCCAAGGATGAGAGTTTAAAACTGGGCTCTGATACCAAACTGAAACACCCCAAACCCGGCCCACGAGCCTTAACTGGTTCTGGTATGTTCCTCGATGTAAACTGTTTCAAAATTCTTTTGTTACTTTGGAAAATCTGCGTGTTTTGAAAGAAAGATTGTTTTTGGGTTGGGCTCGAGTTGAAAACAAGTTTATATTATATTGGAAACCCCTTTATTTTAGGTGACAAAACACTTAGAGTTTATTTTAAAATAAATTTACTTAATCTTTTAACTGATAAAAATTTGTAAGCATAATAAATAAAAGTAAAATAAAGTAGTTCTACTCTGGCCTTATTACATCAAATAAATCCCAAAATTAGATTCAAAGTACATAAAATAAAAAGGAGTCTAAGACAAAGTAAAATCTGAACTTCACATGGCCACCACTAAGCTCCTGCCAACCCGGTCCATTACTGATCATCACCTGAAAAATGTTCCCACAACGGGGTGAGTCAAACAGACTCAATGTGTAAATTTAACAATTCAGGCATACATTCTCATATCACATACATATTCATATAACAGATAGGAAATAATGATGCAACCCGAACCCAAACCTATATGCCATCCGCTACACATCACCCGTACCATCCTGCACACCGTGGGGAGTACTAAGTCAACCCTCCATCCGCTACACACCATCGAAGGCAGTCGCTGCAGTCGACGTGCTCATCGCCCTTATAAAATTCGTGGCATAGCCACCAGATTAAAAAATTGTGACCGAAGTCACCACATTCAGATATCGTGGTATTAAACCACCATATTCACTTCCCTTTTTCATAATATCCCATATGCCCCCATATATCATACACATTATGCGATATCATACCTTAATTCACATTCTTATCATATTCACATTCATGGCATAACAAACCATATCATACTCATAGTAGGAGTAGGAAAACGTACCTTAGTACTTTGTACCATTGTATGGTACCTTAGCCATACTTTTCACATTCTTAATAACACACATATATATATATATATATATTAAGCATTCCCATAAAACTTATTAAGAAATAGTGTGGGGTACACACCTGGTTAACTTAGCAAATTCGCTCCAAATCCCGGAGACTCGATCTAGCATCCTAGACCCTTAGATTTCAAGTTCCTACATTCGGCCAACATGCAATATTTTAGCTAAAAGCCATTCGGCCCATTTAATCAAATCCCAAAACTTACCTTGTTGCCGATTGGGTTATCAAACAAATCCCGAAAACATTGTGTTGGTTCTTCTTGCAATCGGCCTATACTAGATCATTTGTTTTGGTCAGTTTTCGGCTTTTAAACCTTTAAGAAATAAGTCTAGGTTACCAACTAGGCCTTTGGCTGAGTATCAAATATGACTTACCTTGATCACTTCAATCCCGAAAGACTCCTTTGATTATCCTTAACGTTTGCTACACACAAAACGCTTATTATGGCACTATGCACATTCAGCCATGCCTAAAATCAATGCCTAATCACCAGATTTCGGCACACTTATGAAGAAGAGATCAAATCGATTACTAGCATAGGAAACACTTACCCTTACACGTTGCTTTGAAGAGACTAAAGTAAGTAGTCAACAGTACCCTCCTTTAAAGATTCGGCTTGGAGCACAACAATGGTGGTTCGGCAACAAAGAACAATGGCAGATGCAATATTCGGCTATCACTCTTAGTGTCAAAGGGTACATGGTTTCAAAGGTATAGAAACGAATTTGAGGTTACAAGAAAATAAGAAAAAGAGGAGAAGAGTAGAGGAATTTCAGCAAAGAGTTGGATGCTTTTACTAAAAGAAATTCGGCACTTAGCTCCCCTTTCCTATACATGACCGAATGCCTCAACCAAGAGTCCCTTGGCCGGCCACCTTATCATTACTTATCACATTCTTCATACTTCTCCTATTATCCCTTCTTTATCACCTTAATAAAATAAATTAATCCTAATACATAATCTCTTATCTTATCTTTTAAAAAAATAAAATAAAATAAAACAATAATTAAAAACAAGCTTAATCCTCATCCAATTAAAAGTCCAATTGCCGTCCAACCTCTTCTCACCTTTCTTCCTTGACGCCAAAGCAAAAATAAAACCACTTAATGCTGCCAACAAGGCTCGAACATGAGACCTGCTGGAGCCCTTGTCGTAAACTGCAGGTAACGCCCCAAGCCACTTTGCCAAGGCGCTTTTTGTGACATAATTCACCCAGAATTTCTTTTAAGACCTACTTAGCCCAGTTCCCCTTTTTGTAGCAAAAATAAAAGTCTCCAATGCTTCCCACGTTGCTCGAACCCTGGCCCAATTGCACCTGTATGTGGCGTCACGTGCTAGGCCCTTAAGTGGCCCCTTGTAGCCATTTTCCAAGCCCAATTGTGTGTCATGTTTCACCTTTAAATTTTCTTAAGGCCACCTTGCTTAGCTTCCTATTTTAGACTTAAAATCTAAAAATTTTCTAAGGCATTTTCTATTATTCTAAAGTTCGCAAACATTCATAAATACACATTCATACATACAAAGGCATGCTTTCACACTCAATTAAGCAATTATGCATAAGCCATAATTCGGGATATTACAGACTACCCTATATTTATTATCTTAGTAGACTATCCCAACAGACTATCAAAGGATGCCATACCGTCTTTCAGCCATGGCCTTAGTCCTATTTAGCCATTTTGACATGTTTTCACATGATGTCATAATGTCTTTCAGCTATGATCTTACTCATTTTTATCATGATGCCATAGCATCTTTTAGCTATGATCTTACTCATTTTTATCATGATGCCATAACATCTTTCAGCTATGATCTTACTCATTTTTAGGCGTATAGCCTCTGATCGAACTCATGGCCACACTGTGATCTTTCTGTTTACTTCTCCGTTACAGTCTATCCATTCCTTCATTTCACCATTCCTAACCTAGAAACTCGAACACCGTAGTGTCCCCTCCGCAAATCCTGAAGCTTCGCCATCACGGTTTGCACACAGTAACATCGTATGACAGTATCTAACAAAACCACCTTATTTTCCAAGTCCTAACTTCATCTAACCCGACGATAATTTCCCGTCGTGTTTCATGAATCATCATACACACAAGCACAAACATAATCATATAAGCATAGTAACATAGTCCACACAAACTTAAACATGTATCATCACAGAGTTCATGCTATTCATACAACATCCTAGAAATGGGACATAGAAACTCACCTGAAGCTTCTTCACCTTCCTCCCCTTAGTTTAGCTTTCCCAAATGTCAAAGCTCTTTCTCTCTCTTGGCAGCTAAGCATAAAACCAAAATCATAAGTTAAGCTCAGGATCTTCAGTTTAAACTTGGTTCTAAAAAACATTCAGCACCCTTAGAAAGGTTTTCTAGGAATCATTGGCTTACCTTCTTAATCTTACGTATACAGAAGGATTAAGGACCTTACCAACTTCTTGGGTTTTCTATTTTTCCAACAAATTCCTCACGATCATCACTCCATGCAGAGCTTCCCATGACCCTCGCTTCCTCAGAGTAACCAAGAAAGAAGATGAATATGAGAGAATGAAATAGAATTGAGAGGAATCCCTTTAATAATTCATCTCTCAGTTATTTATAACCTTTTGTGTGTGGTCTTTCATTGTATAAAATCCACCTGTTTTTAATCATTTTGTACTCCACTAAGGGACCGACTAGTTCTAATCCAACTGAACCAGAATTGGATTTCAACATTATCCAATATCATTTCTAATTTTTCCTATTTTTCCAATAGAGACTACCAGCTTACTGTGTCTTTCTTTAACCACTAATTTGTCCCTAGTTTTTGGGTTTAGAGGAAAATTAGGTGTGACAATAGGACTCAAGTAGTATCAAATGATCCATTATACTTTGAGGAAGCAGTGAAAAGCGCAAATTGAAAAATGGCCATAGAAAGCAAAATCAAATCCATTAAGAAGAAATAAAAAACATAAACGCTTATTGAGCTGCCAGTTGAAGAAAAAAATTGGTGTGAAGTGGGTTTTCAAAACAAAGTACAATGAACATGGAAAGATTGACAAGCAAAATGTGCATTTAGTTGCAAAAGGGTACTCTCAACAACATGCAGTAGACTATATTGAATTTTTTCCACTAGTAGCAAGGATGGATACATCAAGGATGATCATTGCTCTAGCTGCACAGAAGAGTTAGAAGATTTTTCAATTAGATGTTAAGTTGACTTTTCTCCATGGTGAGCTAAGTGAAGATGTTTATGTGGAACAACCAAGAGGATATAAAAGAAAAGGCAAAGAGCATCTGGTCTACAAATTACACAAAGCTTTGTATGGATTAAAATAGGTTCCACTAGCTTGGTTTAGTCGAATTGAAGTGCATTTCATCAAAGAAGGATTTTAAAGGTGCGACAAAGAGTAAACACTATTCAAAAATAAAAGCAGCAAAGGAAAAATTCTCATTATGTAACACCCCAAACACGGCCTAGACGTTATGGCCGGATCAGAAAGTGTCACATGAAAAGGGTTGAAAAACCATTGTCGTTAAGTTAAAACCTTCCCAGTTCATTAGCCTTTAGAGTTATTATTATATTCAAAGCTTTTAAACATTTAGAGATAAAACGTGTTTGTAGCAGAAGCTTGTAAAAACATTGTGTTTAGAAAATCCGTTCAAGCTTTTAGAAAACCATCACAGTTTTAAATAAGTAAAAAACCAAAAACCCAAAACCATCGTCAAAATTTAAAAGAGCCCAGAGTCCCAAAAAATACAACTTCAATGCCAAAACTTAATAACCCCAAAACAAAATAAAACAGTAAAATAGGTGGTCACCGTCGAGTCCTTTACTGCACTGATCCGCCTAAGACTGTGGGTTACCTATACAGACAAATAGAAAAGGGGTGAATTTACGTAAACTCAGTGTGTAACCCTACAGAATTAAGCGTGCACACAGAACACAGAATCAGTCAATATAGATTCGGGCCTAAGCCCATTACAGATACAGATGCAAATTCGGGCCTAAGCCCGTCTCGACATCTGACATGATATGAGATATGCGATCGTAATAAAAATCGATATCCTACCCCCATCCTCTACACACCATCTCCGACCATCTCTACACACCATGTGGGGTTTAAAAAACCCACCCAACACTACACACCACAGTATACCGATGCGGCACATAATAGATATAATGCAGCCATGCTGCCTTTCAGAATACTTCATCTATTATAACAATCGCACCCTAATAACAGTTACAGAAACAAAACATACATACGAAATATAGATAGTACATCCTTAACATACGTATATAGACAGGTAGTAGATATGCATGGCATAAACAAGCTCTCAGAACATAACATCAGTCCAATAGAACACATAATCTTAGGGTTTAGTAAGCCTTTACCGACCCTATGGTAGGTCCAAAATCGATTAGGACGACCCGTGCAACCTTACGAAAAATTTTAGAATAATGGGCCCACACACCCGTATGACTCGTCCGTGTGGCCCACACGCCTAGTCTGACTTAGCCCGTATGGCCCACACGGCCACACTCTAGCCATTGCACAGTCGTGTCTTGTGTACGGCCTGGCTTTCGTAGATTACACGGCCGTGTCGTCACACACGGCCTACCACATGCCATGTAGTGTTGATAGTGGGGTTTTTCAGCTTTCGTTGAATCGTATTTTTCTACGGTTTGGTACAAACCTGGTATTGTTTCGATGCGAAAACTATCTTGAGCCTTCCAGAACTTAAATATTGACATATCAGCGCCCAATTTTAGTCTTTACACACGGTTTAAATCGAAAACCCGAAACCGATCATAACTTGAATCAATCACTTACCGCTTACTCTTGCACTCCAAATGCCTAATTACAAACCCGCAGGAGTAGAATCACGATCTTCTCGACCCGCTGCTGCCCAAACAAAGATTTAACCCCAATCATCATTTGGAAAAGAAACCACAAATTGTAGAATAGGAAAACCCCACTTACCAACACGTGTGACGGAAGTAGGAATGAGAGAACAAGTTACGAACGTAGATCAACAAGGAAGCAAAAATCGAATGAGGGAAAAAAAGAAAAAGAAACGGCAGAGAACAAAGGTCTAACGTCAGTTTTTTCCTTAGGGAGAGGGAGAGAAAATTTAGTCAAAAAGAAAGGTAACAATATCTGTTAACCCCCAAATCCCATATTTTTTGCCACTAACCCCCCACTCTCAGACTTTCAATATAACCGAAACTCTACCAGGCAGCAGAGCAAAATAATACCCACGCTTGCGCAAGGATTCAAACACATGATCTCTGACACACCAACACCCTTACCACTCGAACCAGCAAGCTCATTCTACTATGATATTACATGTAATTAAATATAAGCCCACTGAACAGAGATAGGGTTTAATTCCAAAAATAAAAAATTTTGCTCAAGGTAAGGCTTGAACTTGGGACCTCTCACACACACCCAGAACACTTAACCACTGAAGCAGATAGATATTTGTGTCAAAATTTAACAGAACAGACATAAGAAATTTGGGGCGTTACACATTATAAGTGTTTACGTTGATGATTTAATTTTTACTGATGATGATTGATGATGATGAAGTTATGATCGTTGAATTTTAAAACTCTATGTTGAGAGAATTTGATATGACTAATTTGGGGAAGATGAGATTTTTTTTCTTGGAATTGAGGTGTTGAAAAAATCTGATGGTATTTTTATATGCCAAAGAAAATATGCCGTGGAAAATTTGAAGAAGTTTGGTATGGTTGAAAGTAATTCGGTAGGGAATCAAATTGTTCTAGGCTTCAAAGTAAGCAAAGATGAAGATGGAATCTTTGTTGATTAAACTCATTACAAACAACTAGTTGGAAGTTTGATGCATCTCACCGCTACAAGGCCTGACATAATGTTTGTTACTTGTCTCATAAGTAGATATATGGCAAAACCAAAGGAGATTCAACTACAAGCAGCTAAGAGAGCTTTTTGATATTTAAAAGGGATTGTAAATTATGGAATTCATTATAAGAAAGAAAGAGATTGTGAGTTGTTGGGGTTCACAGATAGTAACTATGCTGAAGATATGGAGGACATGAAAAGTATATTTGGATATGTGTTTTTAATGTGTTCAGGGGTTGTTTCATGGTGTTAAAAAGAAACAACAAATCATGACTTTATCCACCACAGAACCTGAGTTCATAGCAACTGCAATTTGTGCTTGCCAAGGAATGTGGATGAAAAGAATTTTAAAGGAGTTGGGGTACGCAAATGAAAGTCGTATTACTGTAATGTGTGACAACAGGTCAACCATTAAGTTGCCCAAGAATATACTTATGCATGATCGCAGTAAGCATATTGATGTGAGATTTCATTTTCTAAGGAATCTTACTAGGAATGGTGCACTTGAATTAGTTTATTGTGGCAGTCAAGATCAGGTAGTAGAAATAATGACTAAATCATTGTGGTTTACGTGTGTATCACGTTCGCAATATTAATAAATATTAATTTAAGGTAATTTGACAAATAATGTGAATTTAAGAATTAAAAAGAATGAAAATTAAATGAATATTTTTTTTTATATAAAATTGAATAGCCAAACAATCGATTGTGTCCTACAATTTACCATTTGGAAATTAAGAAATGAAAATGTGAAAAAGCAAGCAAGCAGGCAAGCAAGCAAGCAAGCAAGCAAGCAAGCAAGCAGGGTCCATTCCTATTTTTATTAAAGCACGTGAAGCTTAACAGTAGTAAATAAAGTGGTTTATGATACATTATTTTGTCATGCTTTTTTGTGTGTCTTTTTTTTTTTTTCACTTCCCATGTCAGCAAATTTAGAAGCTTATATTTGATTTTATACAATCCATTAACATGTAAAAACAAAAGGTTGGCCAATTGGCCATAGGTCCAACCATTTGTATCTATATCCTTTTTAAGATAAAGTTTATAAAATATATATTAATTATATCAAAATTTGTTAAAAAAAATATATGATTAAAAAAAATTATCGTTTAATATAATTTTTTTAAATTATGATAATGATTAATTGTTTTTTAATAATTTTATTATAGGTACTGATTATATCTATTTTTTAAGACAATGCCTAGAACTATCCATAGCTTTCTCTTCAACTCATAAATAGGAGAATAATGCACTCTAACACACTAAAACCCACGTTCTCTTACACTAATAACAATAATCATATTAAAATATTGGATACATGACCTTCCCCAACAAGATCTTATATTATATTTATAAACTGTCGTTTTTTGAGAAAAAAGACTAAATTTCCCTTCCGAGTAGTCAATCAACAAATAATTTCATTCTTGGCTAAAAAGGAGTAATAAGTTGGTTAAAGGACTTGGGTACCTGTGCTCTGAATTAAATTAGTCTTTTATTATTATTAAAAAAATAAGTTTAAGTTGTAACATAGTTAATATTTATTAATTGTATAAAAATATTTTAAAAATTATTATTTTTAGTTGCAATTCAATTCCAAATAAAAATTTCATTTATAAAATCGTAAAAGCTTTAAAAATATTAACTCGTTGTTAAGGATAATCTGTTAGGAGTTGTTGTAACAACTAACAATATGCTAGTAGTTCAATCTGTTAAATAAGTTGTTATCCAATAGTCTATATAAGATGCTATCATTGTACAAAGAATTTCAAGTAACGTCAATATACAAAGAGATTATTTTCAGTTTATATTGCATTTAGTTCTGTAGCTTACCTCAATCCTTTCATGGTATCAGTCGCCTTGTGACCCTAGCTGAATGGCTACCACGAATTCTGCTGATTCGGCCTCTATTGACGGTGGCTGTGCTGTGTTCAATGGCGAGAGAGTTATAAACTCATTCCCTCGGCATGGTGTTGTGAAGCTCGAGGAAGGAACGTTCATTCAATGGCAACAATAGGTACGTCTTATTCATCGTGGTTATGATTTGATCGGCTTTTGGAACGGTGGAAATGTGCAAGTGTACACAATCGCAACAAGTAATAAAGTGACAAGTAAATGTCGAGTTATCGTACCCACAGGGACTGTAAAAGAATTATTTATAAAAATGATTTCAAACACTTTGGTGAGGGAAAAAAATATTTGGATTCAAGAAATATTTAAAAACTAGAAAACAAAGTAAAATAAATAAAATAAAAAAAATTCTAGTACACGATTTCAAAATATGATTTAATCAAGATGATATAATTGTGTTGGATTAATTACATTTCTTACCTTAGAATTATTAAACTTATGCTTATACTTGTTACGAATAAATTCACGGCAATTCGGTAATTTGCTAACTTATGAACATATTTACAAATTAAAAAATCCATTCGGCTCTTGTACACATTTCTATGTACCGATTAAACAAACTTAGAAGTAAACATGTTATTGCACATACATACTTATTAAACTAAACAATCTCTCGCATATTCCTATGTGATTCAACTGATTAATTCAACCTAATAAGCATATAAAAGATCATGTGAGATAACAAAGTATTTTTATCTTGAAACAAGTTAATCACAAAAATCTTGCAAGCTATGCAAGGCATATGTATCGCTAAATAAATGCTAATTTAATCTTCAGCTGCCTTAGAAGGATTAAACATGCACAGATTAAGTATTGTGTTCATTAATTACAATTCCAATGCGTTTAAATAATTAATTCAATAGCTATCTAAACAATTATAATGCCAGATAACTTAACATGATTTTACTTAATCAAGCATTTTACCAAGGCCTATAACAGCATAAACATAATTTTAATAATTTAAGAGGATGAAACGCATTCAACCCAACACGAATTAAATTCAAGCTAAGCTGATTAAATTAACCATTTCAATAGCATAAATATTCATAAACATGTTTGCCAAAACAACAACGAAATTTAAAGAGATAGGGAGGAAGAAGCAAATCCGGTGTTTCTCCGTGGCTTGACTAATTGCTCCGTTTGTCGTTCTCCGTTGTCCTCGGCTATCAAGGTGGCTTATGAACACTCCACTTGTTGCTCCAAATGGCTGGGAAAACACCTCTTTTCCAAGAGGATAAATCGGCACAAGAACACAAAGAGAAAAATGGAAAATGGGAGTTGAGAGAAAGTGAGAGAGGAGAATGTTGGAGGCTTTAGGGATGATTTGAATGATCAGCAAGGGGTGGTATTTATAGCTGAATGTGGCTGCTAAAAATAGCAAATAGTAGCAGCCAAAAGACCTCCCTTGGCCGGCCATCTATGTGGCAAAGTTGATGGATTCAACTTTGCTAAAATTAGCATGGGGCAAATCTACAAAGCCACAAAATTTGGAGGGGTTTGAATGCAACTTTGATAAGTCTTCAAGGGCTTCTTTGCAGCTTAATTAATCAGCTAATAAGCTGATTTGGACCAGCCTATGGACAGCTTGGGCTGGCCAACTCTTTGCTTGGTTCGGTTCAACCGGTCTGGTTCAACTGATGCAGTTCAATTGGGCCTTTTTCATAATTAATTAAGATTAATTTATTTAACCCAAATTAAATTGGGAATAAATTAAAATTAATTATATTATGATTAAATATTCATAATTGGACCGTCTTGGGCTGGAAATAAATTCGTCTTGATACTTCAAATTGCTTTTCGTGTTTAACTTCGAGCAGTGTCTGTCGAGACAATTTTTGCCCTTTGTGCGAATCTGTCGAAAATAGTCAAAATAAATCAAAATTAACTATAAAATTAATTAAAATTCATCATGTTCATATTTTTAGCACAGTTTAATTATTTTATAGTATTTAATTATTTTTCGACAAGAATTTACTCGAAACTGCATGAATTTGGGTTAAAAAGGGCATGAAAAAGTGTATAAAATTCCGTATTTCTAGCTTTCTAGACGGCACTTTACCTTCGCCGGCGAGATTCGTCCATTCACCGGATGGATCACTTGCTCCTAATCCATCCGCGATGGTCTTTACGCGGCAAGATCAATTTCTTGCATTGTGGTTACTATCCACGATCAGTGGCTCGCTCTTGTCCTCTTTTAGACGTGTGGACTAAGACCTCCAGCTTGTTTGCGGCCGGCACTGGTGCTAAGCAATCACGGATCTTCCATGAACTTCATTTTCTCAAGAAAAGTACACTTTCGATCAAAGCCTTTGTTGCATGTATAAAGAATCTTTGTGCTATCCTTGAAGCTTCAGGCATTCGAATACCAGAAGTAGAGAAAACGAAGATCATGCTTGCTGGCTTACCTTTTGAGTTTGATGCGATCGTTTCGTCGGTGGCCATTTCTTCCGAGCTAGTGCCATTTTAGCGACTTGTCGAAGACTTGGTAGAGTGCAAGAACCGCCAGCTCCGAGCTGTCCAAGAAGTGGCCATGCATGCCAATCTTGTAGAGGAAGTTTCGTCTCACACATCCGAAGGCTCCGTCAGTGGTGGTCGCCCCCCATCCGGTGGTCGTGGGAGAGGTTTTCGGTCACGCATACAGTGCTAGATCTATAGTCAATTCGACCACCTTGTTCAACGATGCTACTATAGATTCAACCGTGAGTTTGATGGTGTGATGGCATTGAATTGGGCATTGCGAGGTGGAGAGTGGCCTGCTCCAACGTCGGGTGGTTCTTTTGCTTCATCGGCTTATGCGCCGAATGCACAAAATCTTGAGGGGGAAGAATATCCATCTCGACGAATGATATTTACTCACCCTTCTAATCAATATAATTTTGGTCAAAATGGGGCTTTGCCAGTTAAAATTATAGTGACCGAAATTGCTTCACAGTTGGCCCTCACCAATTTGGTCAAAATTATGCTTACAATGGTCAAAATCACAATACTCACCAATTCGATCAACATTTTGTTCACAATGGTCAACATTAGCAAGCTTCTTTGTACGTCACAGTTGGCACCAAAATTAAGAATTGGGGTTTCAAAATGGGCCTCACACACATGGCCATTATGGTGGGCCTCACACACGAGATCTTCATGGGCCAAAAAAGGTGGTTTTTAATGAGCCTAATGCTATGTTTGGGCAAGGAAATTTAAATATATTCAGCCCATTAATAATTGTGTCCAAATCAGATCTCTATTGGGCCGTGGTCAACTGGTCAGACCTTTTAATGGTGAAGGGTGTAGTGCTTCTAACCCGCACATTCCTTGGAAAACCAAACCCCACGCTTGTGTGTACCCTGGTTCAAACCCATGTATTAGCCTTCCTCGGGTTGGTGATTTGCATGCCTCTGGTTATTCGGATTCTTTCGGGTCACATGTCAATACTGCTCAACTTGGATCTAATGATGGAGGTAGGAATTCGTATATTCCCATGCCTATTGGCACTACGTCATGGTACCCCGACTCGGATGCTAGCAATCATGTCTGTCGTGATACGTCGACCCTAAATGACATTACACCATATTTAGGTATGTCTTCTTTCTTAATGGGTGACGGACTCCGGCTCCAATCTCGTCTATTGGTAATGGTGTTTTACATACGCGTTCTAAGTTACTTCGGTTGTCTGATGTTTTATGTGTGCCAAAAATCTAAAAAAATTTGTTGTCTGTGTCTCAGTTTTCCACTGATAATAATGTGTATTTTGAGTTTCACTCGACATATTGTGTTATTAAGGACATCATGACCCAGAAGACACTGCTGAAGGGCCACATTCGTGACAATTTATACCGGTTCTCTCTGTCAGATTTATCTTAACAGTCTGCTCGAGTCCCAGTTGCTGCTTCTACTATTCTTCAAAATAAGTCTCATAAAGTTGATGTGTTTTCCTTGTGGCATAAACGTTTTGGCCACCCATCTGCTACTGTTGTTAAAACCAGTTTAAATAAATGTAATATTGTATCGAAAGCGAGTTGCCTTGAGGGTATGTATACGGCTTTTCAAAAAGGAAAGTCACATAAATTGCCATTTCCACTTTCTACTACTAAATATAGTAATCCTTTTGACTTGGTTGTATATAATCTTTGGGCCCTGCGTCTATAGCTTGTGGGAATAATTGGTATTATATAATGTTTTTGATATTTGCACTCATTTCACATGGATTTATCTACTTCGTCAAAAGTCTCAGGCAGTGCAATATTTTGTTCAATTTCAACAACTGGTTAAAACCTAGTTTAGAAAGAGTATCAAACAGTTTCAGAGTGATTGGGGTGGAGAGTATCGAGCTTTCACATCTGTTCTAGCTTCTCAAGGTATTGTTCATCAGCTGTCCTATCCGCATACTTTTGAACAAAACGGAATGGCTGAGCGCAAACACTGTCACATTGTTGAAATGAGTATCACTCTTCTAGCTTAAGCTGGCCTGTCTATGGAATACTGGGGATATGCATTTTGCTATGCTGTTCATCTCACAATCATCTTCCTACTTCTGTTCTCAAAGGACAAACTCCATTTGAGGCTCTTTATGGGAACAAACCCACCAATGATCACCTAAGGGTTTTTCGGTCTTGTTGTTTTCCCTATCTACGTCCTTTTTCAGATAAATAAGTTGGATTTTCGATCTCAACCGTCTATTTTTTTAGGGTATAGTACTCAACACAAGGGATATCAGTGTCTCCTACTTACTGGTAAGGTTTTTATCTCATGACATGTCGTTTTTGATGGAGACAAATTCCTGCACTCCGAACCCACTGGAAAAGGAGCTGTTCTTGACCATCCTCTATCGATTTCAACCTATGTTCCACTGGTTTGAACTAACTGTTCTCGTCATGTGGCACCCTCCGTTGCTCAAACTCCTATGGCATGTTCTCAACAAGCTGAATGCCCACCAAGGTTTTCATTGGATGCAGCTCAACCTGAGGTTGCATTTGATCGAGAGCCAAGTAGCTCTCCTTTGCCTGATGAGATAGGTAGTTCAGGTCATTCTTCTCATATTGTGCCCTCTCCTAATACTCAGGCACCGTTGCTGCTTGTAACTAATTTTCATCCAATGGTAACTCGTTCATAAGCCGATGTATTCAAACCCAAAGCTATGACTATTGAAACTATGGAACCTTCCAGCATTTTCACATTTAGAATGGGGTGCTGCGGCTCAGGCTGAGTATGATGCCCTTATTCGAAATGTAATACCCCTAACCCCGAATCGTCACCGAAACAGGGTTACGAGGCATTACGAAACATATCAGACAATCTTATGAATAATTCGTAAATAAATTAACATTCATACTATAATTGAAAAACTAAGTCCTTATAATGAATTCTCAAGTCTAAAACATATATTAAAAGTGAAATGGGACTCGTTCAAGTACTCCATAATTTTTTTATATAAATTTCGACACTATTTCTGCTTATTTTCACATAAAAACCCCCTACAATTAAAACCGTATCCATTTCAAACATAACCAATTCAACCAATTCTTTTCACATACTGTTTTCTATTCTAAATACCTTCTAATCAAACTCAATCAATATAATATCAATTTAAATTTATCAAAGTACTAATTAAACTGAAATGGATAAACTTCTTTTATTATAATTCTTAGACTTGTAATACTAACATTTTTAACCATTTATATTCAAAACATAATAACCTTTATACACATCCTATGTACATGCCACATTACCAAAAGAAAATATACATCACCAAAAGTTTGCTGAAGTCGGGTCTGGCTTTGGATGCTGGTTCAATACTTGACTTCTACAACTAGAATTCTCTTTGGATTTAATCCTCGATGATCTTTTATTTTCCTTTTTGGCCGATGCTTCAAGCTCAATATTAGTAATTTAAACTTCAAGCTTTAAATCCCTAGTTTTTCCTTTCTTTTTTTTCCCTTTCCCCTATTTCGTATGCTCTCTATTTTTTCTCCTTTTTTTTCTTTTGTTTCTTTTTGTTTCTTTTATTTCTTTAGTTTCTTTTATTTATTTTATTCTATTTACTTTATTGTTTTATTACTTAATAATTAATATAATATCAATATAAAATATCTTATGCTTAAATTTTAAGTAAATCAATTATTTAATTACATTTGTACATATTTATATTATTACACTTGTATAATTTAATCACTATACACTTGTCTTTATTTTAATTTATTTATCATATAAAATCTTATAATATAATTAATATACAAATATATTTTACGTATTATTTAAGAAAATATATAAATATTTTACAAGTGTATAAATACAAACATTACTCATGTATTTTATCATCACCATACACTTGACATAAATCTAATTTATTTATCAACTAAAATCTCATATTGTAATTATTTAATTAATAATTATGAAACACCCCAAACCCGGCCCACAAGCCCTGACCGGATCTGGTATGCTCCTAGGAAAAACCATTCGGATCTTATTTGAAACTTTGCTAAAATTTTTCGTGTTTTTGAAAACAATTGATTTGGGTTGGGCTCGAATTTAAAACCCGTGTTGATTAGGTGTCAAAACATTTAATATTTATACTTAAGAAAGATGGACTTTAATTTTGAATTAATAAAGATCGTGTCATACTTAAATAAGTAAATATGCATACGTAAACAGTTCAAACCAAGGCCTTATTACATCAAATCAAAACCCAAATTAAATTCAAACTACTTAAGAAGAGAAAACCCAAAATAAAATAAAATAGACTCGAAGCTGAGCATGGCCACCCTTGAGCTCCTGCCGACCCGGTCCATCACTGAGTGTCACCTGAAAAATAATCCCACAAGGGGTGAGTCAAACAGACTCAATGTGTACAACCAACACAAGTCTTAATTAAATTCAGGCATGTCAAATCATACATAATAACATATATAATTAATGATGCAACCCGAACCGAAACCTAATTAACCATCCGCTACACATCACCCGTACCAACCATCACACCGTGGGGACTACTAAGTCAACCCTCCATCTGCTACACATCATTGAATGCAGTCGTTGCAGTCGACGTGCTCATCGCCCTTATAAAATTCGTGACATAGCCACCAGATAAATATTCGTGACATAAGTCACCACATTCAGATATTGTGACATAAGTCACCACATTCAGATATTGGGGTATAAAACCACCAATTCACTTCCCCTTTACATATCACCCATATGCCCCATGTCAAACATATCATGCAATATCACGCTTTATTTCACATTCTTATCACTATTGACATATGTGCCATAACGAATCTTATCATACTCATAGTAGGGTGGGTAAACGTGCACAGTACTTTGTACCATTGCATGGTACTCTTAGCCACATCATAACATATTCTTGTAACATATTAATTAAAACATAACTGTCAATTAATTAAAGCTTAGTGTGGGGTACACACCTGATTTACTTAGCGCTTAATTGAGATCCCGAAAACTCGATCTAATGCTTTAGATCTTAGTTCCTATATTCAGCCATTGTTAGACATATTAGCAAAACTTATTCGGCCATATAACCAAATCCCGTAGGAAACATAATCGAAATCTTACCTTGCTTGCCGATTTGAGTACTTCTCAAATCCCGAAAACTTTGTGATACTTCTTTCTTGCAATCGGCCAGCACTAGTTCACTAGACTTGGTTAGTTTCAGCTTTTAAATAAATATGAAATAGATCTTAAATCACTCAATAAGCCTTGGTCGAATATCTTGGGTACTAACCTTGCGATTTTAAATCCCGAAAGTGGTTACTTGCTTTGAAGTTGTCGAAATCCCTACTTGTCAGTGTTAGAATCAGTTTTAAGTATAGATCTAAGAGAATGGCCTTTGGTCGAATACTTCATACCACTTACCTTAAACATTCAAATCCCGAAAGTCTCCTTACTGTCCCTTAACGTTGGCTACACACAAAAGAACACAAGGTTATGGCACTATACACATTCGGCCATCCCTAACCAAGGTTTAACCATTGTTTTCGGCATCTTAAAAGAATAAAAACCCAAAACCGATTGCTTAAGGAGGAGATCACTTACCACTATGTCGCTTACCTTAGATCTGAAATCCTGAATGTTTCCCTTAGAAGTCGGCTAAAGACATTAAGGCATTAGAATCTTGATTTCGACTTTTAAGAAAAAGAAATAAAAGAATTGATAAGTGAGCCTTACCCTTACTAAAATCGACAACACTCCTGCTTGACACCACAGAAGGTTTCAGCTATAGGCTAACTATTGAACAATAAGTTTCGGCTTTTGATGATTTAAAGGACCAATCGGCTAGGAGCCCCTTGAGTATTCGGCTAGAATAAAAGAAAAAGAAAAGAAAGGTGGTGGCTTTGGAGAGAAAAAGAAAACGAAAAAGAGGCTTAATTGCTTTGTAAAATTCGACTATCATCCCCCCTCCTTACTAAGCTTGGCCGAATATTTAAACTTGGCCTAATATTTCATTAGAGGAGTCCCTAGGTCGGTCACCTCTTCCTCTCACTATCAAATCCCTTATTTCACTCTTCCTTAGCCAAATCTTGAAGTGTCCCTGTGCCGTCCACTTCCTCTTCTCCAGAGTCTATGTGCCGTCCACTTCCTCTCTTCCTTATAGCAAAATAAAGACTTTTATTTGCTTCCCTTGTGACTCGAACCCTGGGCCCATTTGCACCTGCTTGTGGCGTCACTTACAGAGGCTTTAAGTGGCACCTTGTAGCTACTTTACTAAGCCCAATTTCATGTCACATTTCCTCTATTGATTTTCTTAAGGCCTCACAGGCTTAGCTTCCTCTTAACACTTAAAAATCTAATAATTTTTAAGCTATTCCCCTTCACACTAAGGTTCACAAAATTCATAATACACATTCACAACACACACAGGCATGTAATTTCATACAATTTAGTAATAATACATAAGCCATAATTCGAGATATTACAGTTCTACCCCCTTAAAATAATTTTGACCTCGAAATTACCTGGCTAAAATAGGTGGGGGTATTGCTGTCGCATTGCTTCTTCCGGCTCCCAAGAAGCTTCTTCCGATCCATGGTTACGCCACAACACCTTGACCAAAGGGACCGACTTTTTCTGAAGCAACTTCACGTCTCGTTCTAGGATTTGGATCGGCTCTTCCTCATAAGACAGATCTGGTCTCAGCTCTACCACTTCAACCGGTACTATGTGAGACGGATCCGATTGATAACAACGTAGCACGGAAACATGGAATACGTCGTACATCTGCTTCAACTCCGATGGCAACTCTAACTGGTATGCCACCGATCCAATTTGCTTCAATACCCGATAAGGTCCTATAAACCTTGGACTTAACTTCCCTTTGCGTCCAAATCTTATCACTTTCTTCTAAGGCGAAACTTTAAGGAATACTTGATCTCCCACATCAAATTTGATCTCCTTCCATTTGAGATCTGCATAAGACTTTTGCCTGTTAGAAGCCTCCTTCAATCGAGCTCGAATTACACTAACCTTCTCTTCAGATTTCACTACTAACTCTGGACCCAAAATTTGACGTTCTCCTAATTCCATCCAACATGTAGGAGTGCGACACTTTCGACCATCTGATTAGCGTCGTACAGCCATCCGAATCTTGGCACGATAGTCGTTGTTGTAAGCAAATTCTACTAGAGGCAAATATTCTTCCCAACTTCCTCTGAAGTCTATCACACAGCCTCTTAACATATCCTCTAACACTTGGATCACTCGCTCAGATTGACCGTCTGACTGTGGATGAAAGGCCGTACTGAAGTCCAATCTGGTGCCTAAAGCCTGGTGTAGAGCTTTCCAAAACTGAGACGTGAACCTCAGATCTCTATCTGAGATAATCGACACCGACACTCCGTGCAACCTCACAATCTCCGCAACATATAACTTTGCTAACCTCTGGAGAGAATAGTCCACCCGCACCGAAATGAAATGCACAGACTTTGTCAGTCGATCCACTATCACGCATACCGAGTCCTTCTTAGTAGGCGTAAGGGGAAGCCAACTAACGAAGTCCATGGTAATTCTCTCCCACTTCCACTGCGAAATTTGTATTGGCTGAAGCAACCCTGACGGAACTTGGTGCTCAGCCTTAACTTGCTGGCACGTCAAACACTTGCCAACAAATTCAGTCACTTCCCGCTTAAGACCAGGCCACCAAAACTGTTCCCTTAGGTCTTTGTACAACTTACTGCCTCCAGGATGCATAGCATAAGGGCTACTATGCGATTCCCGAAGAATTCTCTGCCTCAAATCCTCATTCCTCGGCATACAGACCTTACCTTTGAAGCATAATACTCCCTCATCATTAATACCATAATCCTCCAACTCTCCATTCTGCACCTGCCGTAACTTAGCACTTAAATCCTCATCCATTAAGTGACTTTCCTTTACCTCATTCAACCATGTCGGCTTTACTTGTAGCTCTACCAACAAACTTCCATCATCATACAAGCTTATGTGCGAACATTGCTCTCAGATCTGACCCTACCTTCTGACTTAAGGCATCTGCCACCACATTCGCCTTGCCCGGTGATACTCTATCGAACAATCATAGTCCTTCAATAATTCCACCCACCTTCGCTGTCTCAGATTCAACTCCTTCTGAGTCAGCAGATACTTAAGGCTTTTGTGGTCTGTGTAGATCACCGACTTTTCTCCATAAAGATAATGCCTCCACACTTTAAGGGCAAAGACCACTACTGCCAATTCCAAGTCGTGCGTCGGGTAGTTAACCTCGTGTGGCCTTAGTTGTCGAGACGCATAAGCAACCACCTTCCCGTCTTGCATAAGGACACCTCCCAATCCTGTATGGGAAGCATCACAATATACCACAAAATCCTTCCCTGCCTTAGGCTGAATCAAAATTGGAGCTTCGGTCAAGACTCTCTTAAGCCTCTCAAAGCTCTCCTGTTGCTTATCGGTCCATACGAAAGGCACTTCCTTTCTCAACAACTTTGTTAGAGGTGCGGCTATCGATGAGAACCCTTCCACAAACCTTCGGTAATAGCCTGCTAATCCTAAGAAACTCTGAACTTTCGCCACAGACTTAGGGGTTTTCCAATCCAAAACTACCTCAATCTTCCGAGGATCCACCCTTATTCCTTCTGCAGACACCACATATCCTAAAAACGTAACCTCCTTAAGCCAAAATTCACACTTGCTGAATTTGGCGTAGAGCTTCTTCTCCCTCAACACTTGCAACACTATCCGGAGATGCTCATCATGTTCTTCCTCAGACTTCGAATACACCAAAATATCGTCTATGAACACAACAACGAACCGGTCCAGATAGGGTTGGAAAACCCGATTTATCATGTCTATAAATGTGGCTGGGGCATTCGTCAATCCAAATGGCATTACTACGAACTCAAAATGCCCATACCTTGTTCGGAAAGCCATCTTATGGATATCAGCCTCCTTCACCTTAAGCTGATGATATCCAGACCTTAGATCTATCTTGAGAATACTGTGGCCCCCTTCAGCTGATCGAATAAGTCATCTATTCTTGGCAAAGGGTACTTGTTCTTGATGGTCAGCTTATTCAACTGATGATAATCTATGCACATGCACATAGTTCCGTCCTTCTTCTTCACAAATAAGACCGGTGCTCCCCATGAAGACACACTGGGTCGAGTAAATCCATGGTCTAGCAACTCTTGAATTTGAGCCTTGAGCTCAACCAACTCCTTTGGTGCCATTCTGTATGGGGTGATTGACACGAGTCATGTGCAAAGACAACTCAATTCTAAACTCCATCTCCCTGTCTGGGGGTATTCTTGGTAATTCCTCCGGAAAGACATCCACAAACTCCCTTACGATTTTAACTCCACTAACTCCCCCTTCTTCTGCATCCAAAGCACTAATGAAGGCCAAAAATGCCTTGCACCCTTTCCGAACCATCTTATCAGCCTTTAAAGCAGAAACTACATTAGACAGATAGTTTCTTCTTTCTCCTATCATAACTACTTCCTCATCTTTGGGAGTCCTTAACTCCATTCGTTTGGCCGCACAATCCAACACAGCCCGATGTTTCACTAGCCAGTCTATGCCAAGTATAAGATCAAATTCACCGAAGGGTAATTCCATTAAGTCGGCAAGAAATACCGCTCCCTGAAGCTCCAAAGGCATACTCCAAAATATCTTGTTCACTACTACGGTTTGACCTAGTGGGCTTACTACAGTTATCTCCCTACTAGATAGTTCAGAGGCTATTCCTAGAGTTTCAACTACTCTACATGCAATATAAAAATGGGTCGAGCCCACATCAATCAAAGCAACATAAGGCTTGCCAAATATAAGGAACGTACCGGTTATGACGTCCGGCGCGTCTCCATCCTCCCTCCGACGAACTACATAAACCAAACTCGGCTGTCTTGCCTCTGTGTTACCAACACCTCGGCCCAGTGTTTCCCGTCCTCTTCCAGAGCCATTACTTCTACCAGTCGAACCACGACCTCGCGGTGGTTACTGTCCTCCTCTTCCAGCCTGGTTAGGACCTTGGCTTACTGGTCGACCCCCTTCGGTTCTCATAGGACAGTCCTTAATCATGTGGTCCTTGGACCCACACTTAAAACATCCTCCCGTTTTCTTCCAACACTCTCCTAAGTGTTTCTTCCCACACTGATCATAAGTACGGTATTGCCCTCTAGTAGCAGCTTGCTGACCTCGCGGCCCATCAACTCTAGGCCTCTTTTGCTTATTCCTGGATGGCCTTGATGATCCAAATCCTCTTTTCTGCCTATTCCGATCGGTGTTCTGCCTTACAGAATCCTTGATACCCTCGGCTACCTTAGCCTTCTCCACCAACACAGTAAACTCCCGCTCTTGTTGTGGGGCTATCAGCAACCTCAGATCATCCCTTAGTCCATCCTCAAACCGGACACACCGCTCATGCTCAGTTGACACTATGCCTTGAGCATAATGGCTTAGCCTTAGGAATTTAGCTTCGTACTCCGCCACGGACTTATTCCCTTGAACCAGCCCCAGAAATGCCTTCCTCTGCGCATCAATGTAATGAGTACCAACATACTTCTTCTGGTATGTCGCTTTAGCATAATCCCACGTGAGTTCCTCAGCTGTAGCACCATTCCGAATCATGAGCCACCATTGATATGACTCATCGCGGAGAAGCGACACCAACCCTTTTAGTTTTTCCTCGTCATTAAATCGAGCTCATCCATAATCCGCTCAGTTGCTTCCAACCAATACTCAGCGGTACTGGGTGCCACACCTGATACACCACGGAACACCTTCGCTCCGTTGGCTCGGAGTCACTCAGGTACCGACTTCCGAGCTCCCATGCCTCCACCTACTCTAGCCACCCTTTCTAAAACCCGCAGCATCGCCTGTGACACTGCGTCATCCCCCGTCTGATCTTGATATTCCACATCAGCGGCTGGTGGTGGTGGTGGCATTTCATTTTTAGATCCTTGACCCGATCTAACGGGTTCCGACACGGTCATTCGGCCTCTTCCATGGCCACGCACGTTACGACCACGTCCCCTTGAATTCATACTTCCAATTTGTATTTATCTGATTAAAGAATTTTATGTATTAGTTTTGTTCCACTGATTTATCACGAACAATTTTATGTTTAATAGTTCTAGGAAGTAGTTCTTTCGATTTCATACACATACAGTCTCAAATCATACATTTCGTCACACACATGAACTTACGTTCATTACAGATAAATGTTGTAGTTGGCGTTGTTTGTTGTTTTCCACTACCTAGGGGTATTTCTGTAATTTTGTCCTATAGGGGTATTTTGGTAATTTTTTTTCCAAATTAGGATATTTGAAAATGTTGCAAAATAGAGATTGTTGATATTTTTATAAAATTAAAATACTTGCTGGAGAAATTTCAAGAGTGAAATGGTAATTTTATACACTAGGGGTATTTTTGTAATTTTACAAGCCAGGGTCGTTTCGGTAATTTTTTGCAAAATATGGTTCCTGGTGACTTTTCAAGACAAGGGTATTTTTAAAGATTTTTAATTTGAGGGTACTTCGGTAATTTTCCTCACTGAGGGTATATCGGTCATTTGTACAGGTTAGGGGTAATTTGGTCATTTTGTAAGTCAGGGGTAATTTTGTAAATTTTCCAAATCAGAGTATCTTAATATTTTGTAAAAATAGGGTTTTTGGATATTTGTAAGGTAAGAGATTCTTGATAAAACTGTGGGTAGTAAGGAAATTTTATGATCCAAGGGCATTTTAGTAATTTTTCCAACCAGGGTATTTAGGTCATTTTAGTAAATCGAGAATATTTGGAAAAATTTTCAAAATAGTTTTCCTACTCATCAAAAGGGTAATTTGGTGATTTTTAAAACTAGGGTTTTTGTAAAAATATGGCTAGTCCCTTTCGGGTTTTAGTTATTGGGTTTAGCCTGTGGCTGAGTCCTCTTGGTTAGGGTGAACCATCACTACGCACCAGGTAGGATTCAAGTGGGTAGGAGGTGAGTCACTAGGACTGCTTAAATACCAAGCTCCCATTGAAACCAATCCTAGACATGCGCACAACGGTTGCCACACCCTAACTCGGCGACTTGGACACAGGTTTGTTTAATTGTGCATTAAAGTTTTATGTAATTGTTGGGGTAAACTAGTCCTATAGTTCAAGTACTTATCATACTAATCTACGTTCCATTTCTACCCTTCTACAAATCATACAATGATTCACACAATGGATAGGAGTACTTACCTGGTGGACTTCGGGTCGGAAACTCAGGTGCCATGCCAGAAAACCTACTTATTACTTAGAAAATCCACTTTCAAAAGACAGAAAACGTTTTGGCCCCTAAAATCCCTCAAGGTCGAGTTTTGAACCGGGCTCTGATACCAAGCTGAAACACCCCAAACCCGGCCCACAAGCCCTGACCGGATCTTGTATGCTCCTAGGAAAAACCATTCGGATCTTATTTGAAACTTTTCTAAAATTTTTCGTGTTTTTGAAAATAGTTGATTTGGGTTGGGCTCGAATTTAAAACCCGTGTTGATTAGGTGTCAAAACATTTAATATTTATACTTAAGAAAGATGGACTTTAATTTTGAATTAATAAAGATCGTGTCATACTTAAATAAGTAAATATGCATGCGTAAACAGTTCAAACCAAGGCCTTATTACATCAAATCAAAACCCAAATTAAATTCAAAGTACTTAAGAAGAGAAAACCCAAAATAAAATAAAATAGACTCGAAGTTGAGCATGGCCACCCTTGAGCTCTTGCCGACCCGGTCCATCACTGAGTGTCACCTGAAAAATAATCCCACAAGGGGTTAGTCAAACAGACTCAATGTGTACAACCAACACAAGTCTTAATTAAATTCAGGCATGTCAAATCATACATAATAACATATATAATTAATGATGCAACCCGAACCGAAACCTAATTAACCATCCGCTACACATCACCCGTACCAACCATCACATCGTGGGGACTACTAAGTCAACCCTCCATCCGCTACACATCATCGAAGGCGTCATTGCGGTGACGTGCTCATCGCCTTTATAAGATTCGTGGCATAACCACGGATAAATATTCGTGACATAAGTCACCACATTCAGATATTGTGACATAAGTCACCATATTCAGATATTGTGACATAAGTCACCACATTCAGATATTGAGGTATAAAACCACCAATTCACATCCCCTTTACATATCACCCATATGCCCCATGTCAAACATATCATGCAATATCATGCTTTATTTACATTCTTATCACTATTGACATATGTGCCATAACGAATCTTATCATACTCATAGTAGGAGTGGGTAAACGTACCTGAGTACTTTGTACCATTGCATGGTACTCTTAGCCACATCATAACATATTCTTGTAACATATTAATTAAAACATAACCGTCAATTAATTAAAGCTTAGTGTGGGGTACACACCTGATTTACTTAGCGCTTAATTGAGATCCCGAAAACCCGATCTAATGCTTTAGATCTTAGTTCCTATATTCGACCATTGTTAGACATATTAGCAAAACTTATTCGGCCATATAACCAAATCCCGGAGGAAACATAATCGAAATCTTACCTTGCTTGCCGATTTGAGTATTTTTCAAATCCCGAAAACTTTGTGATACTTCTTTCTTGCAATCGGCCAACACTAGTTCACTAGACTTGGTTAGTTTTAGCTTTTAAATAAATATGAAATAGATCTTAAATCACTCAATAAGCCTTGGCCGAATATCTTGGGTACTAACCTTGCGATTTTAAATCCCGAAAGTGGTTACTTGCTTTGAAGTTGTCGAAATCCCTACTTGTCAAGTGTTAGAATCGGTTTTAAGCATAGATCTAAGAGAATGGCCTTTGACCGAATACTTCATACCACTTACCTTAAACACTTCAAATCCCGAAAGTCTCCTTACTGTCCCTTAACGTTGGCTACACACAAAAGAACACAAGGTTATGGCATTATACACATTCGGCCATCCCTAACCAAGGTTTAACCATTGTTTTCGGCATCTTAAAAGAATAAGAACCCAAAACCGATTGCTTAAGGAGGAGATCACTTACCACTATGTCGCTTACCTTAGATCTGAAATCCCTAATGTTTCCCTTAGAAGTCGGCTAAAGACATTAAGGCATTAGAATCTTGATTTCGGCTTTTAAGAAAAAGAAATAAAAGAATTGATAAGTGAGCCTTACCCTTACTAAAATCGACAACACTCCTGCTTGACACCACAAAAGGTTTTGGCTATAGGCTAACTGTTGAACAACAAGTTTCGGCTTTTGATGATTTAAAGGACCCATCGGCTAGGAGCCCCTTGAGTATTCGGCTAGAATAAAAGAAAAAGAAAAGAAAGGTGGTGGCTTTGGAGAGAAAAAGAAAACGAAAAAGAGGCTTAATTGCTTTGTAAAATTCAGCTATCATCCCCCCTCCTTACTAAACTTGGCCGAAAATTTCATTAGAGGAGTCCCTAGGCCGGCCACCTCTTCCTCTCACTATCAAATCCCTTATTTCACTCTTCCTTAGCCAAATCTTGAAGTGTCCCTGTGCCGTTCACTTCCTCTTCTCCAGAGTCCATATGCCGTCCACTTCCTCTCTTCCTTGTAGCAAAATAAAGACTTTTATTTTCTTCCCTTGTGACTCGAACCCTGGGCCCATTTGCACCTGCTTGTGGCGTCACTTACAGAGGCTTTAAGTGGCGCCTTGTAGCCACTTTACTAAGCCCAATTTCATGTCACATTTCCTCTATTGATTTTCTTAAGGCCTCATAGGCTTAGCTTCCTCTTAACACTTAAAAATCTAATAATTTTTAAGCTATTCCCCTTCACACTAAGGTTCACAAAATTCATAATACACATTCACAACACACACAGGCATGTAATTTCATACAATTTAGTAATAATGCATAAGCCATAATTCGGGATATTACAAATTATCTTTTACTTAATAAATATAAATACTAAATATCTACTTACTTATTAATTATTTGTATTACAATTGTATACATATATTTTCCTACATTTGTCTATTTTTATCACCTTACACTTGTCATATTCTAAATTATTTTCTAATATAATAAGATTAAATAATAATAATATAATTAAAACAACAAAATTTCTAGACATTTTCTTATATGCCGCCTCAACCTCCAAATGTGGCTTAATTGGTCATTTGGTCCCTACTATTTTCTTTTAATCTATAATTAAAATTTACCCTTTATTCATTTTAATCCCTTTTTTTTCTAATTACTCTTAATTAAGCTAAATTCACTAAATAAAAATCTAATTAAACATACTATTAGAGTCATAATTACTCTTAATAATTATTTACTAACTCGGTTTACTAAGACAGAGGCCTGATAACACACTTTTTCGGTGCCCACGGATTTTGGGTCGTTACATTTCTCCCCCTTAAAAAAAATTTCATTCTCGAAATTTTACCTGAAAATAAGTGAGGATACTGTGATCTCATAGTTTCCTCCGGTTCCCATGTTGCTTCTTCCACACTATGGCTTCTCCACAGTACTTTTACCAGAGGGACCCGTTTGTTTCTTAATTCTTTCACTTCTCGAGCTAGTATTTGAACTGGTTCTTCTTCATATGAAAAATCCGGTCTAATCTCAATGTCTTTAGTAGAAATAATATGAGATGGATCGATCGATACCTTCGTAACATGGAAACATGAAAAACATCATGAATTTCTATAATTCCGGAGGTAAAGCCAATCGGTAAGCAACTGGTCCAACTCTCTCCACAATCTCATATGGTCCAATAAAACATGGACTTATTTTACCTTTTCGGCCAAATCTAAAAAATTTCTTCCAAGGTGATTCTTTAAGGAATTCTTTATCACCAACTGAGTATTCAATGTCTCGACGTTTTAGATCAGCGTAAGACTTTTGTCTGTCAAAAGCTGCTTTTAACCTGTCTCTGATCTTTTTAACTATTTCCTCTGTCTCCTGAATTAATTCTGGTCCAACTATCTTTTTCTCATTCAACTCTGTCCACCATACCGGTGATCGGCATCTTCGACCATATAATGCTTCATATGGAGACATCTAAATATTGGATTGAAAACTATTATTATAAAAAAATTCAGCTAATGGCAAGTATCGTTCCCAACCTAATTCAAAGTCAATAATGCAAGCCCGAAACATGTTTTTTAAAATCTAAATTACCCGTTTTGGTTGCCTGTCAGTTTATGGATGAAATGTAGTATTAAAATTAAGCCGAGTACCCAAAGAATCATGTAACTGCCTCCAAAATCTTGATGTAAATCGTGGATCTCGGTAAGAAATTATAGACACTGGAATACCATGCAGTCTCACAAATTCTCAGATATAAACTTCAGCAAGCTTCTGTAGAGAGCAATCAGTCCTGATTGCTATGAAATGAGCAAACTTAGTAAGCCGATCAACTATCACCCAAATGGCATTCTTTTTGCTCACCGACGGTGGCAACCCCATAACAAAATCCATAGTAATACTATCCCGTTTCCATTCAGGAATACTAATAGGCTGAAGTAACCCTGTCGGTACCTAATGTTCTGCCTTTACTCGCTGACAAGTCAAACACTTATTCACAAATTCCACTATATCTTTTTTCATCCCTGGCCACCAATAAAGCTCCCGTAAATTACGATACATTTTTGTTCCACCAGGATGCAATGCAAAAGTACCATCATGTGCCTCTTGAAAAATCAACTTCTTTTGCTCATAAATAGCTGGAATACAAATCCGGTTTTGAAACCTCAAGCAATCATGTTCATCAATACTAAAACTCTCTGCTGTACCATTTTGTACCATTTATATTTTCTTCAATAATCTGTCATCTTTCATCTGAGCTGCTTTAATCTGATCGAACATCATCAGCTTAACCCTTAACTCAGCTAACAAGCTTCCATCATCATTAACACTGAGCCGAGCAAACATTGCCCATAAGTTAATCGCAGCTTTTCCGCTCAATGCATCCGCTACCACATTTTCTTTTCCCGGATGATAGTCTATAACACAATCATAATCTTTTAGAAGTTCGATCCACCGTATTTGCCTTAAATTCAACTCTTTCTACGACAGAAGATATTTGAAACTTTTATGATCTGTGTAAATGTAGCATTTCTCACCATAAAGATAATGCCTTCAAATCTTTAAAGCAAAAATTATTGCAGCCAGCTCCAAGTCGTGCGTCGGGTAATTATGTTCATGTGGCTTCAACTGTCGAGATGCATAAGCTATTACTTTTCTGTCTTGCATCAATACACAACCCAAACCATTCAGAGAAGAATCGCTGTACACAACAAAATCCTTTCTTGACTCTGGTAATGTTAAAATAGGTGCCTCAGTCAACACCTGCTTCAATGTCTGAAAACTCCCCAGGCACTACTCATCCTAGATAAAAGGAACATTCTTTTGTAGTAGCTTAGTCATCGAAAAAGCTATCTTTGAGAACCCGTTTACAAATCTCCTATAATACCCAGCTAGACCGAGAAAACTACGTACATCTGATACATACTTGGGTGGTTTCCATTGGACAATCACTTCAATCTTCTTTGGATCGACTCGAATTCCTTCTGCAGATACTACAGGTCACAGAAATACAACTTTCGATAACCAGAATTCACATTTACTGAGCTTTCCATACAACTGTTTCTCCCGTAATATCTGTTGCACTATTCTAAAATGCTGATCATGTTCTGCCTCTGTCTTTGAATAGACCAGTATATTATCAATGAAGACTACCACGAACTGATCTAAATACGGCTAGAAGATACAATTCATGAGATTCATGAAAGCAGCTGAGCATTAGTTAATCCAAATGGCATTACCAAGAATTCATAATGACCATACCTAGTACGGAAAGCTGTCTTCGGTACATCACTTTCCTTTACTTTCAACTGATAGTACCCAGACCACTCAATGAATAAAAAAAAATGAGTTATGGGTTAATATTAAGGGTAGATCAAGAAACGGTTTATTAGGCTCAAAGGGGTTCACTAAGGGTTAATTATGAAGGTAGGCTTTTAATGGGATAAGTGGGTTAAAACCTAAGTGCCTTTATCATCTCAGTATATGAAATCAAAAGTGTGGTATCGACATGCATAATCGAAGCAAGTTCTAGAATAAAAAATCAATATTGACACACTCATAACCAATAATAAAGTGAGTAAGAAAAGTGTATGCTCTAAAGGCTCAAAATCTCACAAAAATTACGGTTTTTGATGTCAATCTTGCAAATTTCAAACTTTAAGGTAATATTTAAATTTAGGGAAAGAACCTAGCTATTTTTTTTATTCTGAAAATAGACTTATCATGCTTGATTCTCTAATGTCTTAAAGTTTAAACAATCAATGCACAATTACCTATGAATTTAATATAAAACATATCAATAAAAATCACAAATCGATAAGAATTCATTCTAATAGTAAAATGAGAAAATTACTTGAATACAAGACATAGTTCAGGCATTTTCTAATAATGACAGTATAAGTAGAATATCATAAGAGAGGGAGAGAAGTGAAACTACTCTGAATTTTGGATGAAGTCCTCAAATTAGTGACTAGCGGAATTGTAGAGAGGGCTAAATGTAGTGCATGATTCTGAGCAAGCTATTAAGAAAATAAACACAACTGGTGGAGAAGATTAAATGATTACTTGATTAGGAACAACCATAATAATTAAAATATAATTCAAAATATAATAGACAAGTCTTTAAAAGATAATAAGAAACATAAAAGACAAATAAAATAAAAATAAAAATAAAAACAAAAACAAAAATAGAAATAGAAATAAGATAAAACAAGAAAACAAAATAAGAAAAGAAAAAAAAGGGTTAGGGTTTTTATGGGGTGACACAGTTGTGTGAGGGTCCCTGTTGGCCCACACGGCTGTGTGTGTCACACGCTCGTGTGGCTTGTTTTCAACCTGTGTTCGTCGAGGGAAAAAAATAGTCCAGTCTATTTTGACAGGTCACGAAACTAACTAATATTTCGACAAAGGCAAGCGCACCTATCGAACAGTAATATAGCTTTGATGAGTCCAGAATATCATATCCTCAAGGACTAAAATTACTACTAATAACTATCTTTTTATTATTTAACCTAGTAGTTAAGGGGTTTTGTTTTAATCTAAAATTTAACTAACTAATTTACTATGAACGCGACAGAGAGTGAAGACAGTAATCGAATAAACCAATGAACAAAGACAATACCCAAGAAAGAATCCACCTAGACTTCACTTATTATTATGACTCTGAATTAACCGATTTATTCACTTGTCTTGATCCGTAGAAATCCCTAAATTATGTTAATATCTCTTTTGAGACTAAAAACAACAACTCTAGGTTGATTAATTAAAGTCTCTTTCTAATTAAAACCCTTATCGTTGCATTAAATCGATCTATGGATTCCCTTATTAGATTTGACTCTAATCCAATAGATTTATGTCATCCTATTTCTAGGATTGCAATCAACTCTGCTTAATTACGTGAGATCTACTCTTAAACAGGGACTTTTGCTCTACTGAATAAGCACATCAATCTTGACTTAATATCCTGAAAATATTAAAGCAAGGGTTAAGAACACTTAATTAAGAACAAGAACAAGTATTTATCGTGTAATTCAGATAATTAAATAATAAGATTCATCATAGGTTTCATCCTCCCTAGGTATTTAGGGAGTTTAGTTCATAACGTATGAGGAAAACATCTTAGGAATAAGAAAACAACAAGACATAAAGAACCCAAAAACTTCTAAAGAACTTGATGGAGATCTTCAATCTTGAATGAGATCCTGCTTCCGAGATGATTCCGACGGCTTCCTTCTAGTAATTTCTTTGATCTACTTTGCGTGCCCCTATTAGCTCCTCTTCTAGTGTGTATTTATAGACTTTAGAATGCTTAGAAACCCTAAAAATTAGGTTTTTTTGTATAACAGGAAGCAGGGTGCGAAATCGACACGGGCTGGCACATGGGCGTGTGCCCAGCCCGTGTGGATCCTGAAAACTCTGATTTTGGCCCCTTTTTCTCTCCTTTTGCTCCCAAATGCTCTCCTAAGTATAGAAACATAAATTTAAGGGATTAGAAGCATCAAATTCACTAATTTTCATCATAAATCATCCAAAAATATGCCAAGCATGGAGTTAAAAAATGTTATATTTATGGTTTATCACCAGGCCTCAAGTCAATCTTTGAAAATACTGAAGCTCCTTTCAGTTGGTCAAATAAATTGTCAATCATAGGTAATGGATATTTATTCTTGATTGTTACTTTGTTCAACTACCGATAATTAATACATAGCCGCATTGACCCATCTTTCTTCTTAACAAACAATACCAGAGCTCCCCAAGGTGAAATGCTCGGTCTAATAAACCCACAATCTAGTAAATCCTGTAATTGCACCTTCAACTCTTTCAATTCAGTGGGCGACATTTAGTACGGAGGTATAGAAATTGGAGCTATACCCAGATACACTTCAATTACAAATTCTACTTCTTTGTCAGGTGGCAATCCCGGTAGCTCTTCAGGAAATACATCTGGAAATTCACATACAGTTCTAATCTGACTACACTGACTTCCGACTGAACCAGAATTAATAACATATGCCAGATATGCTATACAACCCTGTTGAAGCAACTTATTAACTTTAATTACTGATATGATTCGAGCTAACCCACTGGTACGGATTCCATTTACCTCAACACTATCACCATCTTCAGTCTGAACACTGAATTTCTTTTTATAACAGTCCAAAATTACCCCATGTTTAGCTAACCAGTCCATACCCAGTATAACATCAAAATCCCCAAAAGGAATTATTAATAAATCCACCAGAAAAGTTTTATCATATATTATTAGCCAGCATCTCGGGCACACCTGATTAACTAATATTGTTTGCCCCAATAGACTTGATACTTCTATTAAGACTTTAGACATTTCTATTTTTAATTTCCTCGACTCTACTAATTTTGAATTAATATATGAGTGTGAAGATCCAGGATCAATCAAAGTATAAACATGCTTAGAATACAGTAAAAATATACATGTCACCACATCGTGAGCATTGCCTTCTTCCCGGGTTCTGACTACATAAACTGTAGCTGAAGCTCTAGCTTCAGATTGCTGTGTAGCTATATCACTGCCTTTACTAGCTCATTCTCTCCTCGAAACAGAACCTCCTCTGGACATTCCTCTACCTCTGGCAGTCGATACCAATCTCTGAGATGTGGCAGGTGTACTACTCTGAGTTTTCGAACAATCTTTAACTAAGTGTTCAGTAGAATCACAACGGAAACATCCTCCGATTTTCTTCCAGCATTCACCAAAATGTCTTTTCCTACAATAATCGCATTCAAGATTTTCACTTTTTCGGGGCGGAGCTTTTACACTATCGGTGGAAACAGTAATCTATTTTCCTCTGCTTTTGTCACCCCTTTTAAATCGAAAGCTTGATCTCCAACCACTTCTTGATTCTCTAGATCTCTTCGGTAATGGATTAGAACTGGTAGTTCCCATACGTTTCCCAGCTGATTACCCATTTCTGACTTTTTATCCAGGCCTAATACTTGTTCTATCATTTTCGCTCGCTCAACCAGATCAACAAGTTCAGTAATTCTGAGACTTACCAATTGAATATTGATTTCATCTCGCAGTCCCCGTAGAAATCGTTTACAACTATCAGCCTCGGTTGGAACATATTCTGAAGCATACCTGCTCAGTCTAGAGAACTCTCGCTCATAATCCAATACTGACATATTACCCTGTTTCAGCACTAAAAACTCTTACTTTTTCTCTTCAATGTACATTTCCCCAATATACTTCTTTTGAAATTCTTTTTAAAACAAGTCCCAGGTTACCTGATCATCCGAAAAATGCCTAACCACAGATTCCCACCAGAGGTGCGCTTGTCCTTGTAACAGTGATACATCACATATTAGATTCTCTCGGGGGGTGCAATCTAATTGTTGCAAAACTCTTTTTGTTGATTCCATCCAATTTTCAGCAGTGGATGGATCAATTCCTCTTAGTTCCGAAAACTCCGTGGCACCATATTTCCGTAGCTTTTTAATCATGGCCCGTCTGACAGTAAGTACTGATGTAGTAGTAGGTACAGTTCCTGCTACACGCTGTAATGCATCGATTATAGCTCTTAACAGTTGTGAGTCATCTCTTTCTCTTCCTACGTTAGGAGGTTGATTATCTAACGGATCACACTAGGTGTAGCAGATTCAGTTTCTTCAAATTCTCGACTTCCAGTATACATGTCCTATTCAACATCATGCATTCTTTCCTGTGACATTTTATCAATAAAACAAAATCAAATAAATATATTAGCATCCAAAAACCTAACTCAGTTTCGACTCAACAGTGGCATGTAGTTCTAGACTCACTTTCGAGCCCGATTTAGCCCGAGAATCGGCTAAACCTGATAGCTTTGATACCAATAATTGTAACATCCCCTAACTTCAAACCGTCGCCGAAATAGGGTTACGAGGCATTACCGAACATATCAGACAATCTTACGAATAATTCATAAATAAATTAACATTCATAGTATAATTGAATAACTAAGTCCCTATAATGAATTCTCGAAGTCTAAAACATATATTTAAAGTGAAATGGGACTCGTTCAAGTACTCCAGAATTTTTTTTATATAAATTTCGACAGCATTTCTGCTTATTTTCACATAAAACCCCCTACAATTAAAACCGTATCCATTTCAAACATAACCAATTCAACCAATTCCTTTCACATACTCATTTTCTATTCTAAATACCTTCTAATCAAACTCAATCAATATAATATCAATTTAAATTTATCAAAGTACTAATTAAATTAAAATGGATAAACTTCTTTCATTATAATTCTTGGACTTGTAATACTAACATTTTTAACCATTTATATTCAAAACATAATAACCTTTATACACATCCTATGTACATGCCACATTACCAAAAGAAAATATACATCACCAAAAATTTGCTGAAGTCGGGTCTAGCTTTGGATGCTGGTTCAGTACTTGACTTCTACAACCAGAATTCTCTTCGGATTTAATTCTCGACGATCTTTTCTTTTTCCTTTTTGGGGCCGATACTTCAGACTCAAATTAGCAATTTAAACTTCAAGCTCTAAATAGCTAGTTTTTCCTTTCTTTTTTTTCCTTTCCCCTGTTTTGTATGCTCTCTGTTCTTTCTCTTTTTTTTTTTCTTTTATTTCTTTAGTTTCTTTTATTTACTCTATTTTATTTACTTTATTATTTTTATTACTTAATAATTAATATAATATCAATATAAAATATCTTATGCTTAAATTTTAAGTAAATCAATTATTTAATTACATTTGTACATATTAATATTATTACACTTGTATAATTTAATCACCATACATTTGTCTTTATTTTAATTTATTTATCATATAAAAATCTTGTAATATAATTAATATATAAATATCTTTTACTTATTATTTAAGAAAATATATAAATATTTTACAAGTGTATAAATACAAACATTACACATGTATTTTATCATCACCATACACTTGGCATAAATCTAATCTATTTATCAACTAAAATCTCATATTGTAATTATTTAATTAATAATTATCTTTTACTTAATAAATATAAATACTAAATATCTATTTACTAATTAATTATTTGTATTACAATTGTATACATATATTTTCCTACATTTGTCTATTTTTATCACCTTACACTTGTCATATTCTAAATTATTTTTCTAATATAATAAGATTAAATAATAATAATATAATTAAAACAACAAAATTTCTAGACATTTCCGTATATGCCGCCTCAACCTCTAAATGTGGCTTAATTGCCCATTTGGTCCCTAATATTTTCTTTTAATCTATAATTAAAATTTTACCCTTTATTCACTTTAATCTCTTTTTTCCTAATTACTCTTAATTAAGCTAAATTCACTAAATAAAAATCTAATTAAACACACTATTAGAGTCATAATTACTCTTAATAATTATTTACTAACTAAGTTTACTAAGACGGAGGCCCGATAACACACTTTTTCGGTGCTCACGGATTTTGGGTCGTTACACGAAATTCTACTTGGGATCTTGTTCCACTACCATCAAATCGCAAAATTATTGGGTGTAAATGGATTTTCAAAATCAAGAGGAATCTGGATGGTACAATTGCTCGACGTAAGGCTCGGTTGATTGCAAAAGGCTGTTCTCAAGTTCCTAGATGTGATTTCAAGGAAACATTTAGTCCAGTGGTGAAACCTGATACTATTCGGGTCATTTTGTCCATTGCTGTTTCAAGACAGTGGCAGCTTCGTCAAGTTGATGTAAATAATGCTTTCTTAAGTGGTGATTTAAACACTGAAGTGTTTATGCAACAACCTCCGAGATATGTCAAGTGTGATTCTGATGGTACACCACTTGTATGCCGCCTAAAGAAAGCTTTGTATGGCCTTCATCAGGCTCCACGTGCGTGGTTTAAGAAGCTTAAACAATTTCTCGTGTCTATCGGGTTCGTTGAGTCAAAGTCTGATGCCTCGTTGTTTGTTCGAATCCAGTCTAGATCTACTCTCTATGTGCTTGTATACGTTGATGATATTATTGTTACTGAAAGCCTGACCACCGCTATAGATTGGTTTGTTCGGTTGTTAAATGATGAGTTTTCATTAAAGGATATGGGTGACCTTCACTACTTCCTCGGGATAGAAGTAACTCGGTTTTCCTGATCTCTACATCTCTGTCAAAAGAAATATATCCGTGACATTCTAGATCGATGTTCATTGACCAATGCAAAAGGTGTTTATACACCGATGGTTAGCTTCTTGTCTCTCTAAAAAAATGATGGTGAGTGCTTAAAGGACCCAACGGAGTATAGGAGTCTTGCTAGAGTACTACAGTATGTTGTTCTTACTCGGCTCGATATTGCGTATGCCGTAAATCGGGTTTGTCAATTCATGCATAATCCTACTACTGCTCATATGGTCGCACTGAAACGCATTCTGCGGTATCTGTGTGGTACTTTGGATCTTGGGATTGTTTTCCATCCGTTTGCTCGACTTTCTTTGACTGGATACGCTGACGCCAACTGGGGGTTGGATTTTGAAGATAGATGGTCCACTTCCGGCTATTGTGTTTACTTTGGTCAAACTCCCATATATTGGTGCTCGAAGAAGCAACCAGTGGTTTCTTGTTCCATGGCTGCTACGGAGTATAGGAACCTTGCTGCAGTTACCAGTGAGGTCACTTGGTTATTGTCATTGTTTCAAGAATTACAAATTCAATCCAATGATACACCTACTACGTGGTGTGATAATTCCAGTGCCATTGCAGTTGCAGCTAATCCCGTTTTACACTCAAAGTTTAAGCACGTTGAGTTGGATCTTTTTTTTGTGCGTGAGAAAGCTGCTGATGGGTCTGTTCTCGTAGGTGAAGTTCCCGCGTGTGATCAAGTGGCTGATATTTTCACCAAGCCACTTTCAGTAACCTCCTTCGCTCGATTTTGGAATTCTCTCTGGGTCTTGCCCATTGGGAAGATGGATGAATGTTAAGGATAATCTGTTAGGAGTTGTTGTAACAACTAACAGTATGCTAGTAGTTCAATCTGTTAAATAAGTTGTTATCCAATAGTCTATATAAGCTGCTATCATTGTACAAAGAATTTCAAGTAACGTCAATATACAAAGAGATTATTTTCAGTTTATATTGCATTTAGTTCTATAGCTTACCTCAATCCTTTCACTGGTAAACGGTAAATGATATTTTTAAAATAGTAATTGTTAACTCTATTTCAATTTAACCTTATTTGATTATTTTTAATAGGATAATGACTGAATTGATCCATTTAAATAATAAAAGGATTAATTTGATCAGGTCCTTATAATAGATGGACCTCTCAAATACATTCACCTATATTTAAACCATGTCTTTTCTTTTTTTCTTTTTATGCAATATTGGGGTAGGGGATGCGTCCATGTCAAACAAGTGTCTGATAAGAACTTTAACCACCATTTTATAAAAGTCAAGACAAACATTTTTTTTCTTTTATAATTTTTTTTTATTATATTTTTACCTTTTCTTAATTTAATAAAGCTTTATAACGTATATTTTGATCACAAGTTTTTATAACATATGTTTTGTTTTGTAAACATTCATTCAAAATTGGGGTAGGGCATGGACATTGTCAATGTAGGAGAACGTGGGTTTGAGTGTGCTAAAGCGTACTATTCTCTTATGGGTTAGGGAAGGATTATGAATAGTTTTAGTCATTGTGTCAAAAAAATAGGTATGATAAGAACCTAATAAGATTAATGTTACAAAAAAAAAAAAATAATAATAAAAGTTCTAGATAGATGAGATGCGGATCAGAAAAAAAAATTGTGGGGATGAGAGCAAAACCGAGTGCTAAAATATTCAATAAAAGGGTAATTGCACCATTGTCACCTAACTAGTGTGTTTTGTTTTGATTATCCAATCATAAAATTTTTCAATTTTGTTAATAATTATATTAAATTTTTCTGTCACTATTTTATTAGATCATTAACAAAAGGATAATGTATTTTTTTCTATTGATTTTTTGTCACCGACTAGTGTGTTTTGTTTTGATTATCCAATTATAAAATTTTTATTTTTGTCAATAATTATATTAAGTTTTTTATTTTATTAAATTTATTCCTTAACGTTTACATATTTTATCAATTTGGTCTTAATTTTATTTAAAATTTATAATACATAAAAATAAAAATAAAAATCAAATAAAAGTTTAGAAACTCAAAATATTATAAAACTTAAAAATATATAAAAGTTCAAAAAAATTATAAATATTAAAATGATACATGAAAATTATAAAAATTAAAATGTTGCGTGAAGTATTACTTTTGCATGTAACCTTCCTCCTCTATGCAAATAAAGAAAAAGATCCTATTGTGTATGTTTTGTTGAAAATATGGACATCATATATATAATAATAGTAATTACATGTTATTATTTTCTTTCATAAAATATTAGCCCAAATTAAAAGTGATCTAATAAATTAGGGTTAATGTGTAAAAGTTATATATTAGGGTTATGGTCCCCAAATTGCACATACATAAATTTTCTAATATCCCATATTTATAAAAGAGAGAGTCACTTTCTCTTTATTAGTTGTGTGCTAAATTAGAATATCAAAATCACGAGATCGAAGATTCCAAAAAATCGATGGATTCAGGTATGCTTCTACATTTAGTTTTGTTCTTGATAATTTTACATGATAAATCCTGATTTATTGAGGTTTATATCAGATTGTTTCGGTTGTAACAAGTGGCATCCAAGCCTCGTCATGTTGAATTATTGAGAACAAATTGATTCTCTATTATTTTTGAGTTGAATCATTTTTCAAATTTTATAAATTTGATATTTCGATTATTTATATATAAAATCTTTGAGATTAATAGTAATTTTTTAAATTTAATTTTATCAATTAATTTTTAGGGTTACATTAGAATCATTTTTAAATTCGAATAGTTGGGTTTCATTGTGAAATCACATATATATTATTTATTTTTGAGTTATATAGGTTTATTATGGATATGGTTTTGCCTATCTCTTCGTATATTTGTAATTATATTCAGTATTTTGATGTAAATTCATGTCAAGCATGATACATGCTTTAAAATATTTGGTTTTGAAATTTAATGATTTCAAATATTTGATTAAATTGTGATGATATAATTTTGTGTACTAATGGAAAGATATATCAATTATTATAATTTTGTTTTAGATATTTAATTTAATGGTTTTAAATTAATGGTTCTAAAATTTGATGCAAAAGAGTTTTGGTTGTATAAAATCAATCAAAATTAAGATTTTTTTTATTTGTTGTTGATGCCGGCTATTTTGGGTTATTTCAGAAATTATAGTGGAATAAAAATTTTCAATTTTAATTATTATGAAAATTTTAAATTTGAATATTGATATTTATATATATATATATTTTAAAATAATTTAATTGAAATAATAAGTTACCAAAATGATTTATGTTGAAATTATTTTGTTTTAAAATATAAAAGGTTTTGTGCATGTAACTTAAGCTACGTTAATATTGATTGACCCAAAGGAAAGTTAATATTTAACAAAATTACATGTGCAACTGTAGTAATAAACATGTGACGATTATTCAGTTTTATATGTGAGTAATAAATCAACCTAAAGGAAGATTTATTGTTCGACATGTTTTTATTGTTAGTCTTTGATTACTACAATAAGATATCACTTACAAGTTAATATTCTCGTCCAAAGATGAAGTTAAGAGAAATATTTTGAAACAAATAAATTCGGATTTTGGCTTTTGGTTTTAATTAAGGATGTCTAATATTTTAAATAGATTAGTTAAAACAAAATGTCACTAAAGTGACCTATTTTGCGTAAGTTAGTTTATTTAAAATATCAAGATGATTATATGTATCTGTGATTCATGCGTTTATTAATTGATCCAAAGATAAGTTAATATTTGGTAGAATTTCAATGAATCTGTAGTAATAAATGTGTGACAATTATAAGGTACTCTATGTGAACAATATGTTAGTCCAAAGATTAATTTATTGTTTAACATAATTTATCGTCAATGTTTGATTGCTACAACAAGAGTATTGCTTACTGTTAATATCACAGTCCAAAGACTTGATATTAATGTTGTGTTTGGTATCTTGAGATAAAATTAGTCATTATTTTGAATTTATTATTTACTTATGAATATTGATGTGAGCTTGTTTTTATTTTTATTTTATACTTAGTTAGTTCATCTTTTGCTGCCACAATATCTTCTAATATCAATTCTATACCCATGCTTAATGGGACCAATTTCAAGAAATGTAAAAGACACTTACTTATAGTGCTTTACTATAAGGACATAGAACTTGCAGTAAGGGAAAAACAACTTGTACCTCTCATTGCGGCAAACACCCCTGATGCTAAAAGGGATTTTGAGAGGTGGGATCATTTAAATCGCATGAGTCTAATGATCATGAAGCACAACATTCTAGAAGCCTTTAGGGGCACAAAATCTGAAGACATATCTCAGGTTAAGGGTTTCCTTGACGAAATTAAGAAAAGTTTTACAAAAAAACGATAAGGTCGAGATGACATCACTTCTAACTTCTTTGATTTCTATGAACTATAAGGGTTAATGAAATGTGAGGGAGTACATTATGGAGATGTTCCATGTTGCTTTAAGACTTAAGGCACTTAAGATTGAGCTTTCTAAGGAATTATTTGTTCTTATGATTTTAGCATCGTTTCTTGTACAGTTTAACCAATTTAAAATTAGTTACAACTATTATAAGGAAAATGGGCTTTAAATGAGCTCATTACTCATTGTGTGCAAGAGGAAGAAATGTTTATTCATGATAAGTCTGAAAGTGCTCATTGGGCCAATGCCTTTAAAGACAACAACTTACATTCTGAATAGAGTACCCACTAAGGCAGTTGTAAAAACACCTTATGAGCTTTGGACAGGACGAAAGCCTAGTCTAAAGCACTTTCACATTTGGGGATGTCCAACTGAGGCAAGTCCTTATAGGCTATATGAAAACAAATTAGACTCCAAAACAATGAGCAGTTACTTTATTAGTTATTCTGAGCGATTTAGGGGCTACAAGTTTTATGATCCCACAATTAGGAATATTTTTTAGACGAAAATTGCAAGATTTTTTGATGATGTTGAGTTTGGAGGGAGAAATAAGGTTAGAGACATTGCTTTTGAAGAGAAATTGGATTCTAACTCAGTTCATACTTTCACTTTCGATGATGTTTAGGTTCTCATACCGATCATTGATCAAGAAACGAATCTAGAATCTTAACAAGACAATGTTGAATAACTCTCTATTCAAGATGAGATAATTGTTCCAGAAGAACAAACTCAACAACCTCAAAAACAAGTCTCATCAAAGAGGTCCACAAAATAGAGGAGAAATGCTATTTTGTAACACCCCTATACCTAGTTTGATCCAAGGAACCTGATATAGGAATATTACATTTGGTGCCAAAGTGATTTTGGCTAATCACTAATATATTTGAACATTTAAAATTTTTTTTAAGTTTTCATATATTATATTTTTGTCCCTACTACTTGGAACACACTTGATCTTCCTAAGTTCATGCCATTCTATTCAAAATTTTGAAACATACCCTCTTGGCACTTGGAGATGTGATGAGATGGATGCTCACAACCTTAATTACAACTCTTTAAAATCACTGTACCTAATCTGCACACGGAAAAAAAAACCGTATGCTGAGTAAAACTCAGTGGTATTTCTACTATCTAAATATTTAAAGACATGATAATTGATCGTGTCAAACAGTTAAGTTTTAATATTTATAAAGAATGATCGAACCTGTAGACTAACTATGACAACAATGGAGGCAAGTGCACCTATCGAACAATAGAATAGTTTAGGCAAGATTATTTTATCAAACCCAAAGGACCCTAAAAGTACTACTACTCACTTTCTTTCTATTATTTAGCCTAAAATATGGAGTGATTGGTTTATTAATCTAAAACTAATGAAAAACTAAACTAGATGCAAAGACAAAAGAATGAAACTTTGGGAAAATACTGTGGAAAAACTCAGTTGATTACGATGATACCCTCAGGAAGAATCCACCTATGACTTCTCTTGTTATCTAACTTTTAATTCATATACCTTCTTTACTTAGCTTGATCCGTGAGACTCCCTAACCTATATTAAACCCTCTCTCGAGGTAAATAACATCTAACTTTAGGTTAATTAGTGGAATTCTAGTTCTCTTATAATTACCCCCTAAGGAAGCAGTAAATCGATCAATGGGCTCCCATATTAGGTTTCACCCCAATCCGGTAAAATCTCGTAACCCTATCTCTAGGCGCTCGATCAACTCCGCTTAATTATACTAGATCTACTCTTAGGCAGGGTCTATTCCTCCTCCACCTAAGCACATCAGATTAAATTAAGTAACATAATTAAGAACAAACTAAGTACTTATCATATAATTTAGAAATCAAATAACAAAATCCATCATAGGTTTTATCCCCTTCAGGTACCTTGTAATATCCCGGATTAGGGCTTATGCACTATTGCTAAATTATATGAAATAGCATGTCTTATGTGTTATGAATGTGTTATGTGAATTTTAGAATCTTGAAACATAAGGAAAATGCCTTAGAAAAATATCGAGTTTTAAGTCTAAAAGAGGAACTGAAGCAAAGTGGCCTTAAGAAAATAAATAAGGGAAATATGACATATAATTGGGCTCAGGTTTGGACTTTAAAACCTGAGTTAAGTGGCTGATAAATAAGTGTTAGTAGTAATTGATGTTGGATTATTAAATTAGTAGCAAGTTGGGCTTATGCACCCAAAAATTTAGTAATGCTAAATTGGGCATAAGGGTGGCGTTACTTAGGGGGATGACTTGGGCCTAGTATGGCCACATGAAGCCCAAAATAATGGGTTAAAATTTCGGCACTCCTAAGGTAAGGAGTTGGACGGCACCAAGGCTAGATTTTAGGAGTTTAAGTTGAGGTCAAATTCTTTTGGAATTTCGGCTAAGGTAGGAAAATAAGGATATGAGAGTGATGGCCAAGAAGGGGACTCTAGGCTTAGTAATTTCGGCAAAAGGAGGAAAACTAAGGCCATTCAACATTATTTCTTCTCATTTTCTCTCTGCCAAATTCTCTCTGCCATTATTCTTCTTTTCTTTTCAATTCTCCACAAAGCCGAAAACACAAGTAGTCATAGCCGAATACCCTCCTCTCAAAACCCCACCATAGCCGATTCTTCCTAAGCCCATACTCTCTCTTTTCTACCCTTTTTCTCAAGCCGAATATTCAAAGTGAACCCCTAGCCGATTACTCCATTAAATCACAAAAGCCAAAATCTTTTGATCACTATTTAGTCTACAAAGCCGAATCTCCTTGAGGTGTCAGGCAAAGGTGCTGTCGACTACAACATTAAGGGTGAGAACGGATGTTATTCAATTTCCATTCCTTCTTCTTTGAACCAAAAGTTTGAAACTAATCCCAATAGCATTCTATGGCCGAAACTATGAAGGGTCATTCGGGATTTGGCCTATTGTCGACTGCAAAGGAGGAAGGTTTCGGGATTTCAAGGATTTAAGGTAAGTGAACATACTAATCTGCCAAGGGCTATTTATTGTGATTAAATGTTAGAAATCTAACATGTGCCATAGGGATTTCGACAGTACTACAAAGAAGTGACAGTTTTCGGGATCTAAGATTTACAAGGTAAGTCATGTATGATATTCGGCCAGGGCCTATTTAGTAATTTGGCTATGTTTCTTATTTATTCAAAAGCCGAAAACTAACCAGTTAAGGAATTTGGTGGCTAGCTGATTGCTAGGGTGAACATCACAAAGTTTTGGGATTTGATTTTTAATCCAATCGGTACCAAGGTAAGAATTTGATTACAATAATCCTACTAGGATTTGGATTTATAGCCGAATGGCTTTTTACTAATAAGATTAGGGTTGGCCAAATATAGGCAGTAAAGATCTAAAGCATTAGATTAGATTTTCGGGATTTGGAGTAAATTTGCTAAGTATATCAAGTGTGTACTCCACACTAAATCTTGATAGATTTACGACTTTAATTTATTATATGTGCTAATATAAAAGTGTAAGATTATGGCTAAGGTACCATGTAATGGTACAAAGTACTCAGGTACGTTTTCCTACTCCTACTATGTGTAACATCCCGAAATTGGGCCTAGTAGGATTGGGCCTTGGGCTTTAGGAAAATTTGAATATCATCTTGTTACTTGTGATAGCTCAGGTAAAATTTTGTGTGTTTAGCATAGTCTTGTGAAGGCTTGATTTTAATTAGGAAGCTAGAATAATTTTAGTATGGTTTATTTAATGAAGTGGATTAGGTGAGCTTGACACTTAAGTTAATTTAAGTGTTAAATTAAAGCACATGAGTAGTTAGTGGCATAGTGGATAAGGAGCTTGAAAGGTTGCTTGAGGGAAGTGGTTCGAGTAGCATGGAAAGCATATTGAGGATTTTATTTTTGGTTCATCTTAGCATTTATATTCGGTCCACTTTAATTATGATAAGGTTGGACTTTCAAGATTTTTGGCAAGTAAAATAATAGATTAGGCAAGCTTGATCATGGAGAAAGAAATCTTTTTAATTAAGGAATTGAAAGGGAACACAAGGCTTGATATAAGGTGTGTGCTATGGAAATTTTTGTATGGAAAAGATTGACATTGAAGTCCATGTATTTGGACGGTTTAAGGGGCAAGGGGGTGTTGACTTAATTTTGATTTGATTAGGAAGAAATAAGGAGAAAATTAGGAGTGTGTTTAATTCAAAATTTATTTGAATTGATGGTAAGAAGAACTTTGGTGTGATTGCCGAATTTTGATTTTGTGTAGGGGAAAAAGTGCTGAAATTTCCTTTGTAGTTAGGTGACATTTCAGTTAGCTTTGAAGGTGTTATTCTTTGTTTTGCATCAAGTTAAAATCTCCCTTAGCATTGCCGATTTCTCCCTAGTGCTTTCGGTTGATGCAAACCCGAAACCCAAGTAATATTTGTCGATTTACTCTCTTAATCTTTGAGCCAAATTCCATTTGCTTTCTCTCTTTTTCTTCTTGAAATCGAAACTTTACTCTCCCAACTCTCTCTCTTTCTCTCTTTCTTTTTGCTCAAAACCGAAAGTACTCATCTCCACCCTTTCATTTTTCTTTTCTTCTCTCAAACTCTTGTGCCGAAATCCTCTCCAACTTCCTTTGCCAATTTCCTCTTTTTCATATTACTTTCTTTTTGATATTTTGGCCGAATCTCAATCAAGCTTTGATTCCTTTTTGGTTGTTTCTTCAATCGATTTTAAGAAGGTAAGAGTCCATGGCCGAAACTCCCTTCTTACTTTTTCTTCTTCTCTGTCGATATTTGGTGAAAGCCTAATCCGTCAATTGTTGATAGTATTGTTAATCTATTATGGGAATCGATTTCTTTTAGGCTCTTTGGGACTTTGGAAGTAGTCGACCTAAGTCTCTACTCTCTAGCAATCGAAGTTGGTAAGTCAAGTGGTAAGGGTATCTATGTTAGTTCATCATTTTTTTTAATGGTTGTTAAGCCGAAGGCTAATTATTTGTTGGTACCAGTGGGTGGCTGATTGCAAAGGGAACTCAGAGTGTGATTCGGGATTTGGTAGGAGACCAAATCGGCTTTAAGGGAGAAGGAAGAACTACGTTTCGAGATCGTGTTAGATTCGAGTAGTTCAAGATTTCACTAATAGGAAGGTGTGTAGTTAGCCTACTATTTTCCGGGTTTATGATTGTATGTGATATTTGTATGAGTTAAATATGTGCTAACTAGTGCAATGGAAATTGTGATGTGGATACCCTCAAGGGGTATGTCGATAATCCGGTAAGTACCGAATCTGATGAAATGTGACTATTGTTATGAATATGTGATAATATGCTTGATGAACATGCTCATGCATCATTATATTATGTCATTATGGAATGTTGTATGTGCATGGGTTGGGATATGATATGAAAGAAGGTACGGGTGTACTTCGAGTACGTGGTTTGATGTTATCCTTGAGCTACATCGTGGATTGACGTTGACTGAGGTCACGTTGTGGATTAATTACGATTTAGTTCGTGTGGCTTGATGAGTGGCTGTGTGCCTCATCGTGGTTGATATCGGCTATGTGCCATATCGTGGTTGATGAGTGACCATGTGTCCCATCGTGGTTTTGGTGTTAGCTTCGGCTACATCGTGGATTGGCGCTGACTGAGGTCGCGTTGTGGATTATTGTGCTTAATTTCACGTGGACGGCATTGATTGCCTTTTGGAGTGAAAAGGAGAGGGTGATTTGATAATTCCCTGGTGTGTGGTAGGCTGGATACGGGGGTGTGTAGAGGATGGACCCTAGGTTGGGGTTGGGTGCACTTTGCATTATTTTATTTGATATGAGTAATTGATGTGAAAATGGGCCAAGCCCAATATGTGTATGTGGATTAATTAGAAACGGGCCAAGCCCAGTATATGAATGTGGATCAGTGTGGAAATGGGTTAAGCCCGATATGTGGATTTATGCGGTTAATTACCCTGTTACCTGATATGTGAATATGTGGTTATGGGCCAAGCCCAATATGTGGACTCATGTGGTTAAGTTATCTTATTATCTGATATGTGATATGGTTATGGGCCAAGCCTAATATGTGAACTCTATGTGATGTGGATATGGGCCAAGCCCAATAAGTGAAATTATGTGAATAATGTTGCATTAATATCTGATATATGGGTTAATATGTGGTTAACATGTGGGTGGAATTCAGTGGATTAATTACACACTGAGTCTGTGTGACTCACCCAATTTTTCTCAAACCTTACAGGTGATGTTCGGACCGGGTTGGAGTGGATACGAAGTGGCCCATGCAGAAGATATTTTATTTGTTTTACACATTTTATTTATGAAAGGTTATTTATTGTAATAAGGGCCACTTTAAGTATTTAAGGATTTTTATTATGTTTTAAGTTGGATTGTCGATTATATTATTATTAGAAAATGTTTTATTTTTAAACAACTTAATTTAATTTGGAACTTTAATTACACAATGTTTTAGTAAAGCAAACAAATTTTTATGTTTTTAACTCTAAGTCAAAAGTTTTTCAAACGTTTTTTCGCAGTGGCATTTCAAATTCGGTCATAGCAAATGGGCCGGGTTTGGGGTGTTACAAATTGGTATCAAAGCCCAGTTCAAAACTCGGCTTTGAGGGTTTTGGGCCCAAAAATATTTTTTTAGGTGGGCTTTTCAAAGATTTGGGCTTTCATAAATTTTTCAGGTTTATTCTGGCATGGCACCTGTATCTCCGACCCGAAGTCCACCAGGTAAGTACCTCTAATTGTTGAGTGAATTATTATATGATTGATATATAGGCATACTTGGGCTTGTAGATTAGTGAACTAGGATCTATTGAACCCTAGGGCTAGTGCATTCAAACACATGCATAAGACTTAAAGGACAATCAAACAAACACAGAAGTAAGTCACGAGTTAGGGTGTGGCAACCATTGTACGCATGTCAGGAGTGGATTCAAGAAGAGCTTGGTATTTAAGCGGTCCTAGCGACTCACCTCCTCTTTACTCAAATCCAACACAAAAGCGTGAGTTACTGCTCACCCTAACCAAGAGGACTTATTCACTGCTAAACCCAATAACTAAAACCCGAAAGAGACTAGCCATACCGCTTTATAAAGATCTTAGTTTTAAATTTACCAAATTACCCTCCGATTTATAAAATCCTTTAAGACTTGAAAATTTTCCAAAATACACTCGATTTACAAAATTACTAAAATACCACGAAATGTAAAATTATGAAAATGCCCTTGGTTTATAAAATTACCATGTTACCTCGATTTTTATGAAAATATTCTTACTTTACAAAAATACCAAAACCCCTGCTTTGCAAAATGTTAAGATACCTCAATTGGGAAATTTACTAAAATGCCCCGACTTCCAAAATTACTGGAATAACCCTGATTTCTAAAATTTCTGCAATACCCTTGATTCAAGAATATTTTCCAAAATACCCTCGAGACTTTGAGATTTCAAAATGCTTTGATTTGTAAAGATTATTTTTAAAGTTGACCCCGATTAATGACAAAATTACCCCTGGGTCGGGAATGATCAGAAATGCCCATAATGATGTGTTGAATGTGTGTGTTGTGGATGAATGTGATTCTTTGAATTAGAATAGAAGCTTGAGCTGAAACTTTGATTGATCGAAAGAATTACCTCTAAACACTTCTTTCATAAAATTTGCTCGTGGATAAACAGTGAAACAAAATTTCTGATACATAAAACTTTTTAATCAGATTAAATTGCGAAGTAGACATGAGTTCTAGAGGACGTGGTCGTCATGACGTAGTAGAGGTAGAATGGCGATGTAACCGTAGGGTCTGCTATGGGTCAAAATGAAGTTCCGCCGCCAGCAGTGGGCGCGGAGGATCAAGATCAGACAGGAGGCGATGACGCAGTATCGCAGGCCATGTTGCGAGTGCTCGAGTGAGTGGCAGGAGCTAGTGTAGGAAGCGGAGCTCGAAAGTCAGTTTTGGAACGACTCAGGTTGAACGGGGCTGAAGTTTTTAGAGGAATATCTGGAGTAGCTCCGAATGTGGCGGAGTATTGGTTAGAAGCAGTCGAAAGAATAATGGACGATTTGGACTGTACCGATGAGGAAAAGCTGAAAGGTGCTGTTTCGTTGCTCCGGGACGAAGCTTATCGATGGTGGCTCACTATCAGACAAGGTGTTCCGACAGATCGATTGGATTGGGATTATTTTAAGGTTAAATTTGAAGGAAAGTACGTTGGAGCTAGTTACTTGGACTCGCAAAGAAATGCGTTTCTCAACTTAGTGCAAGGAAGTAAGTCGGTAGCAGAGTACGAAGTGAAATTTGTGCGTTAAGTCAGTACGCCAAAGGGATCGTGACCACTGATTATGAAAGGTGTGTACGGTTCAAGATGGGTTACGAGATGAGTTGCGAATGTTGATTGCTCAAAGAAAGAGAAAGGGACTTTCTTTGTTCTAGTGGAGAAAGCTCGGATCAAAGAAGATAAAAAGACTGTAAGGGAGAACCGAGAAAAGGATAGGAATTGGAACATGAGGAGTTTTGGACCAGCAAAATCACCTAAGACTTTCGAAAAAGACCGAGGGTCGAGAATTTCAGACGTGCACCTATACCATTCTTGAGAATCGAAATCGTTTATGTGCTCGGTGTGGGAGAACTCACAGGAGAGTGTTGGGGTAATAGTAAGAAATGTTTCGTGTGGATCTAAGGCTCATTTGGTTAAGAATTGTCCTCAGACAACGAAGGTTCGTGGTCCAAACCATGGAGGAAATGGTTCTGGCCGAGGTCGTGGAGCACCCGGTAGAGGTCCTGAAGGTTCAGATGTGGGACAACCAAGGATGTGATAGCGGGTAAGTTCTTTGTTTTGCTTTAGAGATAGCTCATTCTTGTGTTGCTAGTGAAGTGCTTGAAACTTTGGATATGAACTTAGGAACTGTGCCTAGAAGGTAAGATAGTTTTATCAGAGTTGCGCAGCATAAGCGTAGTGTGATGAGTAGGATTGCACGACTGTTAGTTAGTTGGAAATTTCGAGGACAAAATTTCTTTAAGGAGGGTAGAACTGTAACATCCCGAAATTGGGCCTAGTAGGATTGGGCCTTGGGCTTTAGCAAAATTTAAATATCATCTTGTTACTTGTGATAGCTCGGGTAAAATTTTGTGTGTTTAGCATAGTCTTGTGAAGGCTTGATTTTAATTAGGAAGCTAGAATAATTTTAGTATGGTTTATTTAATGAAGTGGATTAGGTGAGCTTGACACTTAAGTTAATTTAAGTGTTAAATTAAAGCACATGAGTAGTTAGTGGCATAGTGGATAAGGAGCTTGAAAGGTTGCTTGAGGGAAGTGGTTCGAGTAGCATGGAAAGCATATTGAGGATTTTATTTTTTGTTCATCTTAGCATTTATATTCGGTCCACTTTATTTATGATAAGGTTGGACTTTCAAGATTTTGGCAAGTAAAATAATAGATTAGGCAAGCTTGATCATGGGAAAGAAATCTTTTAATTAAGGAATTGAAAGGAACACAAGGCTTGATATAAGGTGTGTGCTATGGAAATTTTGTATGGAAAAGATTGACATTGAAGTCCATGTATTTGGGCGGTTTAAGGGCTAGGGGGTGTTGACTTAATTTTGATGTGAATAGGAAGAAATAAGGAGAAAATTAGGAGTGTGTTTAATTCAAAATTTATTTGAATTGATGGCAAGAAGAACTTTGGTGTGATTGTCGAATTTTGATTTTGTGTAGGGAAAAAGTGCTGAAATTTCCTTTGTAGTTAGGTGACATTTCGGTTAGCTTTGAAGGTGTTATTCTTTGTTTTGCATCAAGTTAAAATCTCCCTTAGCATTGCCGATTTCTCCCTAGTGCTTTCGGTTGATGCAAACCCGAAACCCAAGTAATATTTGTCGATTTACTCTCTTAATCTTTGAGCCAAATTCCATTTGCTTTCTCTCTTTTTCTTCTTAAAATCGAAACTTTACTCTCCCAACTCTCTCTCTTTCTCTCTTTCTTTTTGCTCAAAACCGAAAGTACTCATCTCCACCCTTTCATTTTTCTTTTCTTCTCTCAAACTCTTGTGCCGAAATCCTCTCCAACTTCCTTTGCCGAATTTCCTCTTTTTCATATTACTTTCTTTTTGATATTTTGGCCGAATCTCAATCAAGCTTTGATTCCTTTTTGGTTGTTTTTTCAATCGATTTTAAGAAGGTAAGAGTCCATGGCCGAAACTCCCTTCTTACTTTTTCTTCTTCTCTGTCGATATTTGGTGAAAGCCTAATCCACAATTGTTGATAGTATTGTTAATCATTATGGGAATCAATTTCTTTTAGGCTCTTTGGGACTTTGGAAGCAATGATCTAAGTCTCTACTCTCTAGCAATCGGGTTGGTAAGTCAAGTGGTAAGGGTATCTATGTTAGTTCATCATTTTTTAATGGTTGTTAAGCAAGGCTAATTATTTGTTGGTACCAAGGGTGGTGATTGCAAAGGGAACTCAGAGTGTGATTCAGGATTTGGTAGGAGACCAAATCGGCTTTAAGGGAGAAGGAAGAACTACGTTTTGAGATCGTGTTAGATTCGAGTAGTTCGGGATTTCACTAATAGGAAGGTGTGTAGTTAGCCTACTGTTTTCCGGGTTTATGATTGTATGTGATATTTGTATGAGTTAAATATGTGCTAACTAGTGTAGTGGAAATTGTGATGTGGATACCCTCAAGGGGTATGTCGATAATCCGGTAAGTACCGAGTCTGATGAAATGTGGCTATTGTTATGAATATGTGATAATATGCTTGATGAACATGCTCATGCATCATTATATTATGTCATTATGGAATGTTGCATGTGCATGGGTGGGATATGATATGAAAGAAGGTACGGGTGTACTTCGAGTACGTGGTTTGATGTTAGCCTTGAGCTACATCGTGGATTGACGTTGACTGAGGTCACGTTGTGGATTAATTGCGATTTAGTTCGCGTGGCTTGATGAGTGGTCGTGCCTCATCGTGGTTGATATCGGCTATGTGCCATATCGTGGTTGATGAGTGACCATGTGTCCCATCGTGGTTTTGGTGTTAGCTACGGCTACATCGTGGATTGGCGCTAATCGAGGTCGCGTTGTGGATTATTGTGCTTAATTGCGTGGGCGGCATTGATTGCCTTTTGGAGTGAAAAGGAGAGGGTGATTTGATAATTACCTGGTGTGTGGTAGGCTGGATACGGGGGTGTGTAGAGGATGGACCCTAGGTTGGGGTTGGGTGCACTTTGCATAATTTTATTTGATATGAGTAATTGATGTGAAAATGGGCCAAGCCCAATATGTGTATGTGGATTAATTAGAAATGGGCCAAGCCCAGTATATGAATGTGGATTAGTGTGGAAATTGGTTAAGCCCGATATCTGGATTTATGCGATTAATTACCCTGTTACCTGAGATGTGAATATGTGGTTATGGGCCAAGCCCAATATGTGGACTCATGTGGTTAAGTTATCTTATTATCTGATATGTGATATGGTTATGGGCCAAGCCCAATATCTGAACTCTATGTGATGTGGATATGGGCGAAGCCCAATAAGTGAAATTATGTGAATAATGTTGCATTAATATCTGATAAATGGGTTAATATGTGGTTAACATGTGGGTGGAATTCAGTGGATTAATTACACACTGAGTCTGTGTGACTCACCCAATTTTTCTCAAACCTTACAGGTGATGCTCGGACCGGGTTGGAGTGGATACGAGGTGGCCCATGCAGAAGATATTTTATTTGTTTTACACATTTTATTTATGAAAGGTTATTTATTGTAATAAGGGCCACTTTAAGTATTTAAGGATTTTTATTATGTTTTAAGTTGGATTGTCGATTATATTATTATTAGAAAATGTTTTATTTTTAAACAACTTAATTTAATTTGGAACTTTAATTACACAATGTTTTAGTAAAGCAAACAAATTTTTATGTTTTTAACTCTAAGTCAAAAGTTTTTCAAACGTTTTTTCGCAGTGGTATTTCAAATTCGGTCATAGCAAATGGGCCGGGTTTGGGGTGTTACACTATGAGTATGATAAGTTTTGCTATGGCATATACATGAAATAATAAGAATGTGAATAAGGAATATGATATGGTTAATGCATAATTGTATGACGTGGGGCATATGGGTGATATGTAAAGGGGAAGTGAATTGGTGGTTTTATACCCCAATATAAGTATGTGGTGACTTATGTCACAATATAAGAATGTGGTGACTTTTGTCACAATATAAGAATGTGGTGACTTATGTCACGAATTTATATATGGTGGCTATGCCACGAAATCATAAGGGCGATGAGCACGTCGACTGCAGCGACTGCCTTCGATGGTGTGTAGCGGATGGAGGGTTGACTTAGTAGTCCCCATGGTGTGATGGTTGGTACGTGAGACGTGTAGCGGATGGCATTTAGGTTTGCGTTCGGGTTTGCATCATTATTTATGCTTTTATATTTGTATGTATGATTTTGTATGCCATAATCTGTTGGGCCTTAATGTTGTGGTTACACATTGAGTCTGTTTGACTCACCCCTTCTGGGAATATTTTTCAGGTGATGATCAGTGATGGATCGGGTCAGCAGGAGCTCAGTGGAGGCCATGCAAAGCCCAGAGACTGCTTTGTTTTATTAGTTTTCTTTCTATATTTAAGTTTGAATTATTTCGGGTTTATTTGATGTAGTAAGGCCTTCGGTACTAAATTGTTAAGCATATTTTTAAATTACTTAGTATGATCCGATTATTATCAAATTAAAATGAAAATTAAATTTTTCTTAAGTGATGATATTAAATGTTTTAACACCTAAGCGACATGGGTTTTAAAATTCGAGCCCAACCCAAATCAACTACTTATTTCAAAAACACACAAGTTTTTAACAAAGTTTCAAACAAGGTTTGAATGGATTTTCTTTAGAAGCATGCCAGATCCGATCAGGGCTTGTGGGCCGGGTTTGGGGTGTTTCAGTTTGGTATCAGAGCCCAGTTCAAAACTCAGCCTTGAGGGCTTTTAGGGCCCAAAATGTTTTCTGTCTTTTGAAAATAGACTTTTCTAAGAAATAAAGAGGCTTTCTGGCATGGCACCTGAGATTCCGACCTGAAGTCCACCAGGTAAGTACTCCTAACCTCTTTGTGATTTGTAGGGATATACAGGGACGTAGACTAGTGGATTAGGAATTAAACCCTAGGACTAGTTTACCCCAACAAATACATAAAACTCTAAGGCACAATTAAACAAACCTGTGTCTAAGTCACCGAGTTAGGGTGTGGTAACCATTGTGCACATGTCTAGGATTGGTTTCGGTGGGAGCTTCGTATTTAAGCAGTCCGCGTGACTCACCTCCTCTCCACTCGAATCCTACCTGGTGCGTAGCTTCGGTTCACCCTGACCAAGAGGACTTAGCCACGGGCTAAACTCAATAAATAAAACCTGAAAGGGACTAGCCACATTTTTATGGAAACCCTAGTTTTCAAAGTCAACAAACAACCCTTTTGAAATTATGAAAATTATTATTTTGGAAAAACTTTTAAAAAAAAATTTTAATTTTCAAATTACCTAAATACCCTTAGTGGTAAACATTACTAAAATGCCCTTGATTTTCCAAAATTACCATACTACCCCCGATTTCAATAACAATTTTTGGTGTTGCAAAAATATCCAAAAACTTCACAAAATATCAAAGACACCCCGATTTAAAAAAAATTATTTACGAAATTACCCCTGACTTACAAAATGACCAAAATACCCTCAGTAAGGAAAACTACCAAAGTACCCTCAAATTAAAAATTTTTAACAATGCCCTTGTTTTGAAAAGTCACCAGGAACCATACTTTGTGAAAATATACCAAAATGACCCTGGCTTGTAAAATTACAAAAATACCCCTCGTGTATAAATTACCATTTTACCCTTGAAATTTTTCCAGCAAAGTAATTTTAATCTTGTAAAATATCAACAACCTCTATTTTACGACATTTTCAAATACTCTAATTTGAAAATTACCAAAATACCCCTATAGGTCAAAATTACGGAAATACCCCTAGGTAGTGGAAAACAACAAATAACGACAATGATAACATTTCTCTGTAATGAACGCAAGTTCATGTGTGTAACTAAATGAATAATGTGAGACTATATGTGTATGAATCGAAAGAACAGGTTCTTAAAAATATTGAACATAAAACTGTTCGTGATAAATCAGTGGAACAAAACTAATTCATAAAATTCTTTAATCAGATAAACGCAAAGTGGAAGTATGAATTCAAGGGGACGTGGTCGTAACGTACGTGGCCGTAGAAGAGGTCGAATGATTGTGTCTGAACCGGTTAGATCGGGTCAAGGATCTCGAGAATGAAATGCCACCACCACCACCCCACCACCGATGTGGAATATCGGGACCAAGCGGGATGACGCAGATGTCAAGCGATCTTTGCGGGTCTTGGAAAGGGTAGCAGGAGCAGGTGGAGGCATGGTAGCTCAAAAGTCGGTACCTGAGCGACTCCGAGCCAACGGAGCTGAAGTGTTCCGTGGTGTATCAGGTGTAGCACCCAATACCGCTGAGTATTGGTTGGAGGCGACTGAGCGGATTATGGATGAGCTCGACTTAACTGACGAGGAAAAGCTGAAAGGATTAGTGTCGCTTCTCCGCGATGAGTCATATCAATGGTGGCTCACGGTGCGGGATGGTGCTACAACTGAGGAACTCACGTGGGAGTATGCTAAAGCAGCATACCAGAAGAAGTATGTTGTCACTCATGATATTGATGCCCAGAGAAAGGCTTTTGTAGGACTGGTTCAAGGAAACAAGTCCGTAGCTGAGTACGAAGCTGAATTCCTAGGACTGAGCCGTTATGGTCGAGGCATAGTGTTGACTGAGTATGAGCGGTGTGTCCGGTTTGAAGACGAACTAAGAAATGACCTAAGATTATTAATAGCCCCGTAACATGAGCAGGAGTTTACTGTGTTGGTGGAAAAGGCTAAAGTGGCCGAGGGTATCAAGGAGTCCGTGAGGTAGAACTCCGATCAAAATAGGCAGAAGAGAGGATTTGGATCGTCAAGGCCATCCAGGAATGAGCAGAAGAGGCTTAGAGTTGAAGGGCCGTGAGGTCAGTAAGCTGTTACTAGAGGGCAGTACCCCACTTGTGATCAATGTGGGAAAAATCACTTAGGCGAATGCTGGAAGAAGACAGGGGGATGTTTCAAGTGTAGGTCAAAGGACCGTATGATTAAGGACTGTCCGATGAGACCAGACGAAAATCGATCGGTAGCTCAGAATGTTAATCAGGCTGGTAGAGGGGGACAACAGCCTCAGTGGGGTCGTGGTTCGAATAACAGAGGAAATGGTACTGGAAGAGGATGTGGAACACCGGGCTGAGGTGGTGTTAATACAGAGGTAAGACAGTCGGGCTTGGTGTATGCAGTTCGTCGTAGGGAGGATAGTGACGCACCGGACGTCATAACCAGTACGTTCCTTATTTATGATAAGCCTTATTTTGCTTTGATCGATGTGGGCTCGACCCATTCTTATGTTGCATATAGAGTAGTTGAAACTCTAGACATAGCCTCTGAACTTTCTGATAGGGTGATGACTGTAGTAAGCCCACTAGGTCAAACTATAGTGGTGAATAAGCTCTTTCGTAGTGTACATTTAGAAATTGAAGGCGTAGTATTTTCTGCTGACTTGATGGAACTTCCCTTCGGAGAGTTCGATCTCATACTTGGTATGGACTGGCTAGTGGACCATCGGGCTATGTTGGACTGTGCAGCTAAGCGAATGGAGTTAAGGACCCCGGAGGACGAGATGGTAATTATGATAGGAGAAAGAAGAAACTACTTGTCTAATGTAGTTTCAAATAAAAGGCGGATAAGATGGTTCTAAGGGGTGTAAGGCGTTATTGGCTTTTATTAGTACTTTGGATGCGAGAGAAGGGGAGTTGGTAGAGTTAGAACGGTAAGGGATTTTGAAGATGTGTTTAGGAGAAATTATCGAATACCCCGATAGGGAGGTGGAGTTTGAAATCGCCTTCTTTGCTGTAAATTGACTCCGTGTCAATTGCCCGTCTGAGAATGGCACCAAAGGAGTTGGTAGAGCTCAAGACTCAAATCCAAGAATTGTTGGATCGCGAGTTTATTCGACCCAGTGTGTCTCCATGGGGAGCACCGGTCCTATTTGGGAAGAAGAAGGACGGAACTATGCGAATGTGCATAGATTATCGTTAGTTGAATAAGCTGACCATCAAGAACAAGTATCCCTTGCCAAGGATAGATGACTTGTTCGATCAGCTTAAGGGGGCAGCGGTGTTCTCAAAGATCGACTTAAGGTCGGGATATCATCAGTTGAAGGTGAAGGAGGCAGATATCCATAAGACAGCCTTTAGGACAAGATATGGCCACTATGAGTTTGTAGTAATACCGTTCAGGTTGACAAACGCCCCAGCCGTATTCATGGATATGATGAACCAGGTTTTTCAACCTTACTTGGATAGGTTCGTCGTGGTGTTCATCGACGACGTCCTCGTGTACTCCAAGTCTGAAGAAGAGCATGATGAGCATCTTCGGGTTGTATTGCAAGCGTTGAGGGAAAAGAAGCTTTATGCCAAATTCAGCAAGTGTGAATTTTGGCTTAGGGAAGTTGCCTTCTTAGGGCATGTGGTATCCGTAGAAGGAATAAGGGTGGATCCTAGGAAGATTGAGGCGGTGTTGGATTGGAAACCCCCTAAGTCAGTGGAGAAAGTCCGGAGCTTTTTAGGACTAGCAGGCTATTATAAACGGTTTATGGAAGGGTCCTCGTCAATAGCCGCGCCTCTGACAAAGTTGCTGAGAAAGGAAGTACCTTTCGTATGGTCGGATAAGCAACAGGAGAGCTTTGAGAAGCTTAAGAAGGTCTTGACCGAAGCTCTAGTTTTGATTTAACCGGAGGCAGGGAAGGATTTTGTGGTGTATTGTGATGCTTCCCACACAGGATTGGGAGGTGTTCTTATGCAAGATGGAAAAGTAGTCGCTTAGGCGTCTCGACAACTAAGACCGCATGAGGTTAACTACCCGACCAACGGCTTGGAATTAACGGCAGTTGTCTTTGCCCTTAAGGTATGGAGGCACTATTTATATGGAGAAAAGTCGGGGATCTACACAGACCACAAAAGCCTTAAGTATCTGCTGACTTAGAAGGAGTTGAATCTGAGACAGCGAAGATGGGTGGAATTATTGAAGGACTACGATTGTTCCATAGAATATCACCCGGGCAAGGTGAATGTAGTGGCGGATGCCCTAAGTCGGAAGGTTGTGTCGGATCTGAGGGTGATGTTCGCACACTTGAGTTTGTATGATGATGGAAGCCTATTGGCAGAGTTGAAAGTCAAGCCGACGTGGTTGAATGAGGTGAAAGAGGGACAGTTGGCTGATGAGGACCTAAGTGCTAAGCTACAGCAAGTACAGAATGGAGAGTTGGAAGATTATGGCATTAATGGCGAAGGAGTGTTGTGTTTCAAAAGCAAGGTCTGTATGCCTAAGGATAAGGAACTTAGGCGAAGGATTCTTCAGGAATAGCATAGTAGCCCTTATGCTATGCATCCTGGAGGCACAAAGTTGTATAGAGACTTAAGAGAACAGTTTTGGTGGCCTGGTCTGAAAAAGGAAGTTACAAAATTTGTCGATAAGTGTTTGACGTGTCAGCAAGTTAAGGCTGAACACCAAGTTCCGTCAGGGTTGCTTCAGCCAATCAAGATTCCACAGTGGAAGTGAGAGAGAATTACCATGGACTTCGTTAGTGGGCTTCCCCTTACGCCTACTAAGAAGGACTCGATATGGGTAATAGTGGACCGTTTGACCAAGTCCGCGCACTTTATTCTGGTGAGAGTCGATTATTCTTTGCAGAAGTTGGCAAAGTTGTATGTGGCAAAAGTCGTAAGGTTGCATGGAGTGCCGGTGTCGATTATCTCAGATAGGGACCCAAGGTTTACTTCTCGGTTCTGGAAAGCATTACATCAGGCTTTAGGCACTAAGTTGGATTTTACTACGGCTTTTCATCCACAGTCGGATGGTCAGTCTGAAAGAGTGATTCAAGTGTTAGAGGATATGTTAAGAGGCTGTGTGATAGATTTCAGAGGAAGTTGGGAAGAATATTTGCCTCTAGCGAAATTTGCTTACAACAACAGCTATCAGGCCAGTATACGGATGGCACCATATGAGGCGTTGTATGGACGGAAATGCCGCACTCCTACATGTTGGACAGAGTTGGGAGAACGTCAAATTTTGGGTCCAGAGTTAGTAGTGAAATCGGAGGAGAAGGTTAGTATAATTCGAGCTCGATTGAAGGAAGCATCCGATAGATAAAAGTTATACGCAGATCTCAAACGGAAGGAGATTGAATTTAATGTGGGAGATCAAGTGTTCCTTAAGGTATCGCCTTGGAAGAAGGTGATGAGATTTGGTCGAAAAGGGAAGCTAAGTCCAAGGTTCATAGGACCCTATCGGGTATTGAAGCGAATCGAATCGGAGGCATACAAATTAGAGTTGCCTCCGGAATTAAAGCAGATGCACGACATATTTCATGTTTCCATGCTACGTTGATACCGATCAGATCCATCTCACGTATTTTCGGTGGAAGAGGCGGAGCTAAGGCCGGACTTGTCCTACGAGGAAGAGCCGATTCAGATTCTAGAACGAGATGTGAAAGTGCTACGAAGGAAATCGGTCCCTTTGGTCAAGGTATTGTGTCAAAATCATGGATCGGAGGAAGCCTCATGGGAGCCGAAAGAAGCAATGCGACAACAATACCCCCACCTATTCTAGTCAAGTAATTTCGAGGATGAAATTATTTTAAGGGGATAGAACTATAATATACCGGATTAGGGCTTATGCACTTTTGCTAAATTATATGAAATAGCATGTCTTATGTGTTATGAATGTGTTATGTGAATTTTAGAATCTTGAAACATAAGGAAAATGCCTTAGAAAAATATCGAGTTTTAAGTCTAAAAGAGGGAACTGAAGCAAAGTGGCCTTAAGAAAATAAATAAGGGAAATATGACATATAATTGGGCTCAGGTTTGGACTTTAAAACCTGAGTTAAGTGGCTGATAAATAAGTGTTAGTAGTAATTGATGTTGGATTATTAAATTAGTAGCAAGTTGGGCTTGCGACCCAAAAATTTAGTAATGCTAAATTGGGCATAAGGGTGAAGTTACTTAGGGGGATGACTTGGGCCTAGTACGGCCACATGAAGCCCAAAATAATGGGTTAAAATTTTAGCACTCCTAAGGTAAGGAGTTGGACGGCACCAAGCTAGATTTTAGGAGTTTAAGTTGAGGTCAAATTCTTTTGGAATTTCGGCTAAGGTAGGAAAATAAGGATATGAGAGTGATGGCCAAGAAGGGGACTCTAGGCTTAGTAATTTCGGCAAAAGGAGGAAAACTAAGGCCATTCAACATTCTTTCTTCTCCTTTTCTCTCTGCCAAATTCTCTCTGCCATTATTCTTCTTTTCTTTTCAATTCTCCACAAAGCCGAAAACACAAGTAGTCATAGCCGAATACCCTCTTCTCAAAACCCCACCATAGCCAATTCTTCCTAAGCCCATACTCTCTCTTTTCTACCCTTTTTCTCAAGCCGAATATTTAAAGTGAACCCCTAGCCGATTACTCCATTAAATCACAAAAGATGAAATCTTTTGATCACTATTTAGTCTACAAAGCCGAATCTCCTTGAGGTGTCAGGCAAAGGTGCTGTCGACTACAACATTAAGGGTGAGAACGGATGTTATTCAATTTCCATTCCTTCTTCCTTGAACCAAAAGTTTGAAACTAATCCCAATAGCATTCCATGGCCGAAACTATGAAGGGTCATTCGGGATTTGGCCTATTGTCGACTGCAATGGAGGAAGGTTTCGGGATTTCAAGGATTTAAGGTAAGTGAACATATTAATCGGCCAAGGGCTATTTGTTGTGATTAAATGTTAGAAATTGATTTAACATGTGCCATAGGGATTTCGACAGTACTACAAAGAAGTGACAGTTTTCGGGATCTAAGATTTATAGGGTAAGTCATGTATGATATTCGGCCAGGGCCTATTTAGTAATTTGGCTATGTTTCTTATTTATTCAAAAGCCGAAAACTAACTAGTTAAGGAATTTGGTGGCTAGCTGATTGCTAAGGTGAACATCACAAAGTTTCGGGATTTGATTTTTAATCCAATCGGTACCAAGGTAAGAATTTGATTACAATTATCCTACTAGGATTTGGATTTATAGCCGAATGGCTTTTTACTAATAAGATTGGGGTTGGCCAAATATAGACAGTAAAGATCTAAAGCAGTAGATTAGATTTTCGGGATTTGGAGTAAATTTGCTAAGTATATCAGGTGTGTAGCCCACACTAAATCTTGATAGATTTACGGCTTTAATTTATCATATGTGCTAATATAAAAGTGTAAGATTATGGCTAAGGTACCATGTAATGGTACAAAGTACTCAGGTACGTTTTCCTACTCCTACTATGAGTATGATAAGTTTTGCTATGGCATATACATGAAATAATAAGAATGTGAATAAGGAATATAATATGGTTAATGCATAATTGTATGACATGGGGCATATGGGTGATATGTAAAGGGGAAGTGAAATGGTGGTTTTATACCCCAATATAAGTATGTGGTGACTTATGTCACAATATAAGAATGTGGTGACTTTTGTCACAATATAAGAATGTGGTGACTTATGTCACGAATTTATATATGGTGGCTATGCCACGAAATCATAAGGGCGATGAGCACGCCATTGCAATGATCGCCTTCGATGGTGTGTAGTGGATGGAGGGTTGACTTAGTAGTCCCCATGGTGTGATGGTTGGTACGGGAGATGTGTAGCGGATGGCATTTAGTTTGGGTTCGGGTTTGCATCATTATTTATGCTTTTATATTTGTATGTATGATTTTGTATGCCATAATCTGTTGGGCCTTAATGTTGTGGTTACACATTGAGTCTGTTTGACTCACCCCTTGTGGGAATATTTTTCAGGTGATGATCAGTGATGGACTGGGTCGGTAGGAGCTCAGTCGAGGCCATGCAAAGCCCAGAGACTGCTTTGTTTTATTAGTTTTCTTTCTATATTTAAGTTTGAATTATTTCGGGTTTATTTGATGTAGTAAGGCGTTCGGTACTAAATTGTTAAGCATATTTTTAAATTACTTAGTATGATCCGATTATTATCAAATTAAAGTGAAAAATAAATTTTTCTTAAGTGATGATATTAAATGTTTTAACACCTAAGCGACATGGGTTTTAAAATTCGAGCCCAACCCAAATCAACTACTTGTTTCAAAAACACACAAGTTTTTAACAAAGTTTCAAACAAGATTTGAATGGATTTTCTTTAGAAGCATGCCGCCCTGGCCGGGGCTTGTGGTAGGGTTTGGGGTGTTTCAGCTTTAGTATCGAGTCCATTCAAAACTCACCTTGAGGGCTTTTAGGGCCCAAAATGTTTTCATCTTTTGAAAATAGACTTTTCTAAGAAATAAACAGGCTTTCTGGCATGGCACCTGAGATTCTGACCTGAAGTCCACCAGGTAAGTACTCCTAACCTCTTTGTGATTTGTAGGGATATATAGGGACGTAGACTAGTGGATTAGGAATTAAACCCTAGGACTAGTTTACCCCAACAAATACATAAAACTTTAAGGCACAATTAAACAAACCTGTGTCTAAGTCGTCGAGTTAGGGTGTCGTAACCATTGTGCGCATGTCTAGGATTGGTTTCGGTGGGAGCTTCGTATTTAAGCAGTCCGCGTGACTCACCTCCTCTCCACTTGAATCCTACCTGGTGCGTAGCTTCGGTTCACCCTGACCAAGAGGACTTAGCCACGGGCTAAACTCAATAAATAAAACTCGAAAGGGACTAGCCATATTTTTATGGAAACCCTAGTTTTAAAAGTCAACAAACTACCCTTTTGAAATTATGAAAATTATTATTTTGGAAAAACTTTCTAAAAAAAATTTTAATTTACAAATGACCTAAATTCCCTTAGTGGTAAACATTACTAAAATGCCCTTGATTTTTCAAAATTACCATACTACCCCCGATTTCAATAACAATTTTTGGTGTTGCAAAAATATCCAAAAACTTTACAAAATATCAAAGACACCCCGATTTAAAAAAAATTATTTATGAAATTACCCCTGACTTATAAAATGACCAAAATACCCTCAATAAGGAAAACTACGAAAGTACCCTCAAATTACAAATTTTTAACAATGCCCTTGTTGTGAAAAGTCACTAGGAACCATACTTTGCGAAAATTTACCAAAATAACCCTGGCTTCTAAAATTACAAAAATACCCCTCGTGTATAAATTACCATTTTACCCTTAAAATTTTTCCAACAAAGTAATTTTAATCTTGTAAAATATCAACAACCTCTATTTTACGACATTTTCAAATACTCTAATTTGAAAATTACCAAAATACCCCTGTAGGTTAAAATTACGAAAATACCCCTAGGTAGTGGAAAATAACAAATAACGACAATGACAACATTTCTCTGTAATGAACGCAAGTTCATGTGTGTGACTAAATGAATGATGTGAGACTGTATGTGTATGAATCGAAAGAACAACTTCTTAAAACTATTGAACATAAAACTGTTCGTGATAAAACAGTGGAACAAAACTAATTCATAAAATTCTTTAATCAGATAAACGCAAAGTGGAAGTATGAATTCAAGGGGAAGTGGTCGTAACGTACGTGGCCGTAGAAGAGGCTGAATGACCGTGTCTGAACCCGTTAGATCGGGTCAAGGATCTGAGAATAAAATGCCACCACCACCACCCCTATCCACTGATGTGGAATATCAGGTCCAAACGGGGAATGACGCAGTGTCACAAGCGATGCTGCGGGTCTTGGAAAGGGTAGCAGGAGCAGGTGGAGGCATGAGAGCTCAAAAGTCGATACCTGAGTGACTCCGAGCCAACGGAGCTAAAGTGTTCCATGGTGTATCAGGTGCAACACCCAATACCACTGAGTATTGGTTGGAGGCGACTGAGCGGATTATGGATGAGCTCGACTTAACTGATGGGGAAAAGCTGAAAGGATTAGTGTCACTTCTCCGCGATGAGTCATATCAATGGTGGCTCACGGTGCGGGATGGTGCTACAGCTGAGGAACTCACGTGGGAGTATGCTAAAGCAGCATACCAGAAGAAGTATGTTGTCACTCATTATATTGATGCCCAGAGAAAGGCTTTTCTAGGACTGGTTCAAGGGAACAAGTCTGTAGCTGAGTACGAAGCTGAATTCCTAAGACTGAGCCGTTATGCTCGAGGCATAGTGTCGACTGAGCATGAGCGGTGTGTCCGATTTGAAGACGAACTAAGAAATGACCTAAGATTATTAATAGCCCCGCAACAGGAGCAGGAGTTTGCTGTGTTGGTGGAAAAGGCTAAAGTGGCCGAGGGTATCAAGGAGTCCGTGAGGCAGAACTCCGATCGAAATAGGCAGAAGAGAGGATTTGGATCGTCAAGGCCATCCAGGAATGAGCAGAAGAGGCCTAGAGTTGAAGGGCCGCGAGGTCAGTAAGCTGTTACTGGAGGGTAGTACCCCACTTGTGATCAATGTAGGAAAAATCACTTAGGCGAATGCTGGAAGAAGACAGGGGGATGTTTCAAGTGTGGGTCAAAGGACCGTATGATTAAGGACTGTCTGATGAGACCAGACGGGAATTGACCGGTAGCTCAGAATGTTAATCAGGCTGGTAGAGGGGAACAACAGCCTCAGTGGGGTCGTGGTTTGAATAACAGAGGAAATGGTACCGGAAGAGGACATGGAACACCGGGCCGAGGTGGTGGTAATACAGAGGTAAGACAGTCGGGCTTGGTGTATGCGGTTCGCCGTAGAGAGGATAGTGACGCACCGGACGTCATAACCGGTACGTTCCTTATTTATGACAAGCCTTATTTTGCTTTGATCGATGTGGGCTCGACTCATTCTTATGTTGCATATAGAGTAGTTGAAACTCTAGACATAGCCTCTGAACTTTCTGATAGGGTGATGACTGTAGTTAGCCCACTAGGTCAAACTATAGTGGTGAATAAGCTCTTTCGTAGTGTACCTTTAGAAATTGAAGGCGTAGTATTTTCTGCTGACTTGATGGAACTTCCCTTCGGAGAGTTCGATCTCATACTTGGTATGGACTGGCTAGTGGACCATCGGGCTATGTTGGACTGTGCAGCTAAGCGAATGGAGTTAAGGACCCCGGAGGACGAGATGGTAATTATGATAGGAGAAAGAAGAAACTACTTGTCTAATGTAGTTTCAGCGCTAAAGGCGGATAAAATGGTTCGGAAGGGGTGTAAGGCGTTATTGGCTTTTATTAGTACTTTGGATGCGAGAGAAGGGGGAGTTGGTAGAGTTAGAACGGTAAGGGATTTTGAGGATGTGTTTTCGGAGAAATTATCGAGAATACCCCCTGATAGGGAGGTGGAGTTTGGAATCGACTTGCTGCCAGAAACAGCTCCTGTGTCAATTGCCCCGTACAGAATGGCACCAAAGGAGTTGGTAGAGCTCAAGACTCAAATCCAAGAATTGTTGGATCGTGGGTTTATTCGACCGAGTGTGTCTCCATGGGGAACACCGGTCCTATTTGTGAAGAAGAAGGACTATGCGAATGTGCATATATTATCGTCAGTTGAATAAGCTAACCATCAAGAACAAGTATCCCTTGCCAAGGATAGATGACTTGTTCGATCAGCTTAAGGGGGCAGCGGTGTTCTCAAAGATCGACTTAAGGTCGGGATATCATCAGTTGAAGGTGAAAGAGGTAGATATCCATAAGACAGCCTTTAGGACAAGATACGGCCACTATGAGTTTGTAGTAATACCGTTCAGGTTGAGAAACACCCCAGTCACATTCATGGATATGATGAATCGGGTTTTTCAACCTTACTTGGATAGGTTCGTCGTGGTGTTCATCGACGACGTCCTTGTGTACTCCAAGTCTGAAGAAGAGGATGATGAGCATCTTCAGGCTGTGTTGCAAGCATTGAAGGAGAAGAAGCTTTATGCCAAATTCAGCGGTGTGAATTTTGGCTTAGGGAAGTTGCCTTCTTAGGGCATGTGGTATCCATAGAAGGAATAAGGGTGGATCCTAGGAAGATTGAGGCGGTGTTGGATTGGAAACCCCCTAAGTTAGTGGCGAAAGTCCGGAGCTTCTTAGGACTAGCAGGCTATTATAAATGGTTTGTGGAAGGGTTCTCGTCAATAGCCGCGCATCTGACAAAGTTGCTGAGAATGGAAGTACCTTTCGTATGGTCGGATAAGTAATAGGAGAGCTTTGAGAAGCTTAAGAAGGTCTTGACCGAAGCTCCAATTTTGATTTAACCGGAGGCAGGGAAGGATTTTGTGGTGTATTGTGATGCTTCCCACACAAGATTGGGAGGTGTTCTTATGCAAGATGGAAAAGTAGTCGCTTATACATCTCGACAACTAAGACCGCATGAGGTTAACTACCCGACCCACGACTTGGAATTGACGGCAGTGGTCTTTGCCCTTAAGGTATGGAGGCACTATTTATATGGAGAAAAGTCGGGGATCTACACAGACCACAAAAGCCTTAAGTATCTACTGACTTAGAAGGAGTTGAATCTAAGACAGCGAAGATGGGTGGAACTATTGAAGGGCTACGATTGTTCCATAGAATATCACCCGGGCAAGGCGAATGTAGTGGCGAATGCCCTAAGTCGGAAGGTTGTGTCGGATCTGAGGGCAATGTTCAGACACTTGAGTTTGTATGATGATGGAAGCCTATTGGCAGAGTTGCAAGTCAAGCCGACGTGGTTGAATGAGGTGAAAGAGGGACAGTTGGCTGATGAGGACCTAAGTGCTAAGCTACAATAAGTACACAATGGAGAGTTGGAAGATTATGGCATTAATGGCGAAGGAGTGTTGTGTTTCAAGAGCAAGGTCTGTATGCCTAAGGATAAGGAACTTAGGCGAAGGATTCTTCAGGAATAGCATAGTAGCCCTTATGCTATGCATCCTGGAGGCACAAAGTTGTATAGAGACTTAAGAGAACAGTTTTGGTGGCCTGGTCTGAAAAAGGAAGTTACAGAATTTGTCGATAAGTGTTTGACGTGTCAGCAAGTTAAGGCTGAACACCAAGTTCCGTCAGAGTTGCTTCAGCCAATCAAGATTCCACAGTGGAAGTGAGAGAGAATTACCATGGACTTCGTTAGTGGGCTTCCCCTTATGCCTACTAGGAAGGACTCGGTATGGGTAATAGTGGACCGTTTGACCAAGTCCGCGCACTTTATTCTGGTGAGAGTCGATTATTCTTTGCAGAAGTTGGCAAAGTTGTATGTGGCAGAAGTCGTAAGGTTGCATGGAGTGCCGGTGTCGATTATCTTAGATAGGGACCCAAGGTTTACTTCTCTATTCTGGAAAGCGTTACATCAGGCTTTAGGCACTAAGTTGGATTTTACTACGGCTTTTCATCCACAGTCAGACGGTCAGTCTGAACGAGTGATTCAAGTGTTAGAGGATATGTTAAGAGGCTGTGTGATAGATTTCAGAGGAAGTTGGGAAGAATATTTGCCTCTAGTGAAATTTGCTTACAACAACAGCTATCAGGCCAGTATACGAATGGCACCATACGAGGCGTTGTATGGACGGAAATGCCGCACTCCTACATGTTGGACGGAGTTGGGAGAACGTCAAATTTTGGGTCCAGAGTTAGTAGCGGAATCAGAGGAGAAGGTTAGTGTAATTCGAGATCAATTGAAGGAAGCATCTGATAGACAAAAGTTGTACGCAGATCTCAAAAGGAAGGAGATTGAATTTAATGTGGGAGATCAAGTGTTCCTTAAGGTATCGCCTTGGAAGAAGGTGATGAGATTTGGTCAAAAAGGGAAGCTAAGTCCAAGGTTCATAGGACCCTATCGGGTGTTAAAGCGAATCAGACCGGTGGCATACCAATTAGAGTTGCCTCCGAAATTGAAGCAGATGCACGACGTATTTCATGTTTCCATGCTACGTCGATACCGATCGGATCCATCTCATGTAGTTCCGGTGGAAGAGGTGGAGCTAAGGCCAGACCTGTCCTAGGAGGAAGAGCCGATTCAGATTCTAGAACGAGATGTGAAAGTGCTACGAAGGAAATCGGTCCCTTTGGTCAAGGTATTGTGTCAAAATCATGGATCGGAGGAAGCCTCGTGGGAGCCGGAAGAAGCAATGCGACAACAATACCCCCACCTATTCTGGTCAAGTAATTTTGAGGATGAAATTATTTTAAGGGGGTAGAACTGTAATATCCCAGATTAGGGCTTATGCACTGTTGTTAAATTATATGAAATAGCATGTCTTATGTGTTATGAATGTGTTATGTGAATTTTAGAATCTTGAAACATAAGGAAAATGCCTTAGAAAAATATCGAGTTTTAAGTCTAAAAGAGGGAACTGAAGCAAAGTGGCCTTAAGAAAATAAATAAGGGAAATATGACATATAATTGAGCTCAGGTTTGGACTTTAAAACCTAAGTTATGTGGCTGATAAATAAGTGTTAGTAGTAATTGATGTTGGATTATTAAATTAGTAGCAAGTTGGGCTTGCGACCCAAAAATTTAGTAATGCTAAATTGGGCATAAGGGTGGCGTTACTTAGGGGGATGACTTGGGCCTAGTATGGCCACATGAAGCCCAAAATAATGGGTTAAAATTTCGACAGTCCTAAGGTAAGGAGTTGGACGGCACCAAGGCTAGATTTTAGGAGTTTAAGTTGAGGTCAAATTCTTTTGGAATTTCGGCTAAGGTAGGAAAATAAGGATATGAGAGTGATGGCCAAGAAGGGGACTCTAGGCTTAGTAATTTTGGCAAAAGGAGGAAAACTAAGGCCATTCAATATTCTTTCTTCTCCTTTTCTCTCTGCCAAATTCTCTCTGCCATTATTCTTCTTTTCTTTTCAATTCTCCACAAAGTCGAAAACACAAGTAGTCATAGCCGATTACCCTCCTCTCAAAACCCCACCATAGCCGATTCCTCCTAAGCCCATACTCTCTCTTTTCTACCCTTTTTCTCAAGTCAATATTCAAAGTGAACCCTAGCCGACATTCCATTAAATCACAAAAGTCAAATCTTTTGATCACTATTTAGTCTATAAAGCCGAATCTCCTTGAGGTGTCAGGCAAAGGTGCTGTCGACTACAACATTAAGGGTGAGAACAGATGTTATTCAATTTCCATTCCTTCTTCTTTGAACCAAAAGTTTGAAACTAATCCCAATAGCATTCTATGGCCGAAACTATGAAGGGTCATTCGGGATTTGGCCTATTGTCGACTGCAAAGGAGGAAGGTTTCGGGATTTCAAGGATTTAAGGTAAGTGAACATACTAATCGGCCAAGGGCTATTTGTTGTGATTAAATGTTAGAAATTGATCTAACATGTGCCATAGGGATTTCGACAGTACTACAAAGAAGTGATGCTTTTGGATCTAAGATTTACAAGGTAAGTCATGTATGATATTCGGCCAGGGCCTATTTAGTAATTTGGCTATGTTTCTTATTTATTCAAAAGCCGGAAACTAACCAGTTAAGGAATTTGGTGGCTAGCTGATTGCTAGGGTGAACATCACAAAGTTTTAGGATTTGATTTTTAATCCAATCGGTACCAAGGTAAGAATTTGATTATAATAATTCTACTAGTATTTGGATTTATAGCCGAATGGCTTTTTACTAATAAGATTGGGGTTGGCCAAATATAGGCAGTAAAGATCTAAAGCAGTAGATTAGATTTTCGGGATTTGGAGTAAATTTGCTAAGTATATTAGGTGTGTACCCCACACTAAATCTTGATAGATTTACGGCTTTAATTTATTATATGTGCTATCATAAAAGTGTAAGATTATGGCTAAGGTACCATGTAATGGTACAAAGTACTCAGGTACGTTTTCCTACTCCTACTATGAGTATGATAAGTTTTGCTATGGCATATACATGAAATAATAAGAATGTGAATAAGGAATATGATATGGTTAATGCATAATTGTATGACATGGGGCATATGGGTGATATGTAAAGGGGAAGTGAATTGGTGGTTTTATACCCAATATAAGTATGTGGTGACTTATGTCACAATATAAGAATGTGGTGACTTTTGTCACAATATAAGAATGTGGTGACTTATGTCACGAATTTATATATGGTGGCTATGCCACGAAATCATAAGGGCGATGAGCACGCCATTGCAATGATCGCCTTCGATGGTGTGTAGCGGATGGAGGTTGACTTAGTAGTCCCCACGGTGTGATGGTTGGTACGGAGATGTGTAGCGGATGGCATTTAGGTTTGGGTTCGAGTTTGCATCATTATTTATGCTTTTATATTTGTATGTATGATTTTGTATGCCATAATCTGTTGGGCCTTAATGTTGTGGTTACACATTGAGTCTGCTTTGACTCACCCTTCCGGAATATTTTTCGGTGATGATCGGTGATGGACCGGCCGGCGGGAGCTCGATGGAGGCCATGCAAAGCCCAGACCGCTTTGTTTTATTAGTTTTCTTTACGTATTTAAGTTTGAATTATTTCGGGTTTATTTGATGTAGTAAGGCCTTCGGTACTAAATTGTTAAGCATATTTTTAAATTACTTAGTATGATCCGATTATTATCAAATTAAAGTGAAAAATAATTTTTTCTTAAGTGATGATATTAAATGTTTTAACACCTAAGCAACATGGGTTTTAAAATTCGAGCCCAACCCAAATCAACTACTTATTTGAAAAACACACAAGTTTTTAACAAAGTTTCAAACAAGATTTGAATGGATTTTCTTTAGAAGCTTGCCAGATCCGGTCAGGGCTTGTGGGTCGGGTTTAGGGTGTTTCAGTTTGGTATCAGAGCCCAGTTCAAAACTCAGCCTTGAGGGCTTTTAGGGCCCAAAATGTTTTCTGTCTTTTAAAAATAGACTTTTCTAAAAAATAAACAGGCTTTCTGGCATGGCACCTGAGATTCTGACCTGAAGTCCACCAGGTAAGTACTCCTAACCTCTTTGTGATTTGTAGGGATATATAGGGACGTAGACTAGTGGATTAGGAATTAAACCCTAGGACTAGTTTACCCCAACAAATACATAAAACTCTAAGGCACAATTAAACAAACTCGTGTCTAAGTCACGAAGTTAGGTGTGGTAACCATTGTGCGCATGTTCAGGATTGGTTTGATGGGAGCTTGGTATTTAAGCGATCATGTGACTCACCTCCTCTCCATTCGAATCCTACCGGTGTGTAGCTTTTCTCACCCGACCAAGAGGACTTAGCCACGGGCTAAACTCAATAAATAAAACCCGAAAGGGACTAGCCACATTTTTATGGAAACCCTAGTTTTAAAAGTCAACAAACTACCCTTTTGAAATTATGAAAATTATTATTTTGGAAAAACTTTCTAAAAAAAAAATTTAATTTACAAATGACCTAAATACCCTTAGTGGTAAACATTACTAAAATGCCCTTGATTTTCCAAAATTACCATACTACCCCCGATTTCAATAACAATTTTTGGTGTTGCAAAAATATCCAAAAACTTCACAAAATATCAAAGACACCCTGATTTAAAAAAATTATTTACGAAATTACCCCTGACTTACAAAATGACCAAAATTCCCTCAGTAAGGAAAATTACCAAAGTACCCTCAAATTACAAATTTTTAACAATGCCCTTGTTTTGAAAAGTCACCAGGAACCATACTTTGCGAAAATTTACCAAAATGACCCTGGCTTATAAAATTAAAAAAATACCTCTCGTGTATAAATTACCATTTTACCCTTGAAATTTTTTCAGCAAAGTAATTTTAATCTTGTAAAATATCAACAACCTCTATTTTACGACATTTTCAAATACTCTAATTTGAAAATTACCAAAATACCCCTGTTGGTCAAAATTACGGAAATACCCTTAGGTAGTGGAAAACAACAAATAACGACAATGACAACATTTCTCTGTAATGAACGCAAGTTCATGTGTGTGACTAAATGAATGATGTGAGACTGTATGTGTATGAATCGAAAGAACAGCTTCTTAAAACTATTGAACATAAAACTATTCGTGATAAATCAGTGGAACAAAACTAATTCATAAAATTCTTTAATCAAATAAACGCAAAGTGGAAGTATGAATTCAAGAGGACGTGGTCGTAACGTACATGGCTGTAGAAGAGGCCGAATGACTGTGTCTGAACCCGTTAGATCGGGTCAAGGATCTGAGAATGAAATGCCACCACCACCCCCATTACCGATGTGGAATATCGGGACCAAACGGGATGATGTAGGTGTCAAGCGATCTCATGGGTCTTGGAAAGAGTAGCAGGAGCAGGTGGAGGCATGGGAGCCCAAAAGTCGATACCTGAGCGTCTCCGAGCCAACGGAGCTGAAGTGTTCCGTGGTGTATCAGGTGTAGCACCCAATACCGCTGAGTATTGGTTGGAGGCGACTGAGCGGATTATGGATGAGCTCGACTTAACTGACGAGGAAAAGCTGAAAGGATTAGTGTCGCTTCTCCGCGATGAGTCATATCAATGGTGGCTCACAGTGCAGGATGGTGCTACAGTTGAGGAACTCACGTGGGAGTATGCTAAAGCAGCATACCAGAAGAAGTATGTTGTCACTCATTATATTGATGCCCAGAGAAAGGCTTTTCTAGGATTGGTTCAAGGGAATAAGTCCGTAGCTGAGTACAAAGCTGAATTCCTAAGACTGAGCCATTATGCTTGAGGCATAGTGTTGACTGAGCATGAGCGGTGTGTCCGGTTTGAAGACGGACTAAGAAATGACCTAAGATTATTAATAGCTCCACAACAGGAGCAGGAGTTTGCTGTGTTGGTGGAAAAGGCTAAAGTGGCCGAGGGTATCAAGGAGTCCGTGAGGCAGAACTCCGATCGAAATAGGCAGAAGAGAGGATTTGGATCACCAAGGCCATCCAGGAATGAGCAGAAGAGGCCTAGAGTTGAAGGGTCATGAGGTCGCAAGTCATTCTTGGAGGGCGACTCACTTGTGATCAATGTGGGAAAAATCACTTAGGCGAATCTTTGGAAGAAGACAGGGGATGTTTCAAGTGTGGGTCAAAGGATCGTATGATTAAGGATCGTCTGATGAGACCGACGGAATCGACCGTAGCTCGTAATGTTAATCGAGTGGTAGAGGGGACAACAGCCAAAATCTTTTGATCACTATTTAGTCTACAAAGCCGAATCTCTTTGAGGTGTCAGGCAAAGGTGCTGTCGACTACAACACTAAGGGTAAGAACGGATGTTTCAATTTCCATTCCTTCTTCTTTTAACCGAAAGTTTAAAACTAATCCCAATAGCATTCTATGGCCGAAACTATGAAGGGTCATTTGGGATTTGGCCTATTATCGACTGCAAAGGAAGAAGGTTTCGGGATTTCAAGGATTTAAGGTAAGTGAACATACTAATTGGCCAAGGGCCATTTGTTTGATTAAATGTTAGAAATTGATCTAACATGTGCCATAGGGATTTTGACAGTACTACAAAGAAGTGACAGTTTTCGGGATCTAAGATTTACAAGGTAAGTCATGTATGATATTCGGCTAGGGCCTATTTAGTAATTTGGCTATGTTTCTTATTTATTCAAAAGTCAGAAACTAACTAGTTAAGAAATTTGGTGGCTAGCCGATTGTTAGGATGAACATCACAAAGTTTTGGGATTTGATTTTTAATCCAATCGGCACCAAGGTAAGAATTTGATTACAATAATCCTACTAGGATTTGGATTTATAGTCGAATGGCTTGTTACTAATAAGATTGGGGTTGGCCAAATATAGGCAGTAAAGATCTAAATCAGTAGATTGGATTTTTGGGATTTGGAATAAATTTGCTAAGTATATCAGGTGTGTACCCCATACTAAATCTTGATAGATTTACGGCTTTAATTTATTATATGTGCTAATATAAAAGTATAAGATTATTGCTAAGGTACCATGTAATGGTACAAAGTACTCAGGTACGTTTTCCTACTCCTACTATGAGTATGATAAGTTTTGCTATGGCATATACATGAAATAATAAGAATGTGAATAAGGAATATGATATGGTTAATGCATAATTGTATGACATGGGGCATATGGGTGATATGTAAAGGGGAAGTGAATTGGTGGTTTTATACCCCAATATAAGTATGTGGTGACTTATGTCACAATATAAGAATGTGGTGACTTTTGTCACAATATAAGAATGTGGTGACTTATGTCACGAATTTATATATGGTGGCTATGCCACGAAATCATAAGATGCGATGAGCAATGATTGCAATGACGCCTTTGATGGTGTGTAGCGGATGGAGGGTTGACTTAGTAGTCCCCACGGTGTGATGGTTGGTACGGGAGACGTGTAGTGGGTGGCATTTAGGTTTGGGTTCGGGTTTGCATCATTATTTATGCTTTTATATTTGTATGTATGATTTTGTATGCCATAATCTGTTGGGCCTTAATGTTGTGGTTACACATTGAGTCTGTTTGACTCACCCCTTGTGGGAATATTTTTCAAGTGATGATCAGCGATGGACCGGGTCGGCAGGAGCTCAGTGGAGCACATGCAAAGCCAGTAGACCGCTTTGTTTTATTAGTTTTCTTTCTATATTTAAGTTTGAATTATTTGGGTTTATTTGATGTAGTAAGGCCTTGATACTAAATTGTTAAGCATATTTTAAATTACTTAGTATGATCCGATTATTATCAAATTAAAGTGAAAATAAATTTTCTTAAGTGATGATATTAAATGTTTTAACACCTAGCGACATGGGTTTTAAAATTGAGCCCAACCCAAATCAACTCACGATTTCAAAAACACACAAGTTTTTAACAAAGTTTCAAACAAGATTTGAATGGATTTTCTTTAGAAGCATGCCAGATCTGGTCAGGGCTTGTGGGCTGGGTTTGGGGTGTTTCATATCTGAAGGGTTTAGTTCATAACAAAATAAGAAAACATCTTAAGAGAAAAGATAAAACAAAACATAAGAAATCCCTAAAACCCCTTGAAGGAATTGAAGAGGAGATCCTCTGTCTTGAGTAGAACTCCGGCTTCTTGAGATGGATCAACTGGCTATCTTCGAGTAATTCCCTGAATAAAAGTTCTGGCAGAAAACTCTATCCAAAACTCTCTTCCTTTAGAACGACTGCCTTGGGTTGTTTATATAGGCTCCTTAGATGCTTTACTTGGCTCCTAAGTACCTCCTTCAAGTAGAATTACTATTAAGGTGTTTAAGTGGACTTAGGAGTATGTTTCTTTGGCTTCAAGCATCCAAATTCGAGTGAAATTGCTCATTCCCGTGGTAGGGGCACGCCCATGGCACACGCCCGTGTAAATCGTCGTCAGGCCGTGTCTCGATTCTGTCAATTGGGGCACGACCGTGTAAATTGTGGCATGGCCGTGTGAAGTAATTTGACGAGGCACGGCCATGTGGCTTGAAGTCCAGGCTGTGTCGATTTCCTCTGTGGCCCAAATTGGCCCGTTCTAAGCCTGTTTCTCATTCTTTTCATCCTCGGGTGCTTTTCTAAGTATAAACATGAAAAGAAAGGATTAAAAGCACCTTTTTACATAAATCAAGGGCTAAATCATCCAAAATCATACTAAATATGGGGTTAAAATATGTTACTTTTACGGTTTATCAAATACCCCCACACATAAGCTTTTGCTTGTCCTCAAGCAAAATTCTCAACTTACAATTAAAACGAACTTTCCATGATTCGAAATTCCTATCGACAATGTCTCATCATAATTCATAGTTAATTTATACATAGATAATTCAACTCAAAGAGTACTAAAGATTGAATCACGATAAGTCATACCTTTGTAGTACGCAAACATAGGTGTCTCCCCTTATCTGAATAATTACCTTTAATTCAAAACTGACAAGGATTGACATCCTCTCTGAAGGTTCACTCAAATCACTCAAAGTGTTTAAGGTTCAATAATAAGCACTCATAAGTCGAACCTAAAAAGTTAATCCCATAGGCTTGCCTGAAAATCAAATCTCCACCACTGTATATGAGATGATACACAGATCAAAAGGTCTTTATCAGGGTTGTAACGGGGCTAAGGTTAAGGGTGTGGATACAGGCTGATTAGAGGGTTAGAATCGAGACTGACTTGACAAATTACCTAACTAGAAACAATGAACTAAATATGAATATTTACTTCGAATGACAACTAATAATACCACTATTGATAATTACTCTATAATAAATGGTATTTTCATCACTTAAAATTTGATAATACTTTAATACGAGCTTTTTCTTCAATAATTGGAATTTAAATGCTTTAGGCTCTTTTATATATTACTAATATTGAATATACTTGGATTTTTTTTAAGAACAAACTAAAATATTACATCATAAATCATAAATGTAACTACTGAACTAATATAATTTGGTAACTTAATCAAATCAAACCTCGATTAAAGGGTAGTGAAAAGAATGGTGATAACAAATTCAAAGGGATTTTGGGTTAATATTAGTGGGTGAGTCAATAAAAAGGTTATTAGGATTCAACGGGGTTCATTAGGGGTTAATTTGTGAAGGTAGGCTTTTTATGGAGTAAGTGGGTTAAGTCCTAGGTGCCTTTATCATCTCTGTATATCAAATCAAATGTGTGGTCTCGACATGTATAAACGAGGCAAGTTCTAGAATAACAGTTCAAAGTTGACACACTCATAATCACTAAAGTGAGCATGAAAAGGAATATATGCTCTATAAGGCTCAACATCTCACAAAAATTATAGGTGATTTTGACATCAATCCTTATAAATTCCAAATTTCAAGGTAAGACTCAAATTCAGTTTAACCACCCATCAAATTTAATTTTTAGAAAGTAGACTTACCATGCTTGATTCTCTAGTATTCTTCAAATTTAATCATCAATGCACAATTAACTATGACTTAATCTAAAACATATCAATAAAAATCATAAATCATTAGAAATTTCATCCTAATTAGTAATATGAGAAAAATACTTTCGAACAAGTTTAAAATTCAGGATTTTTGAGAATAATGAAAAATTAGGCATTAATTTGAGAATAATGCAAAAAGTTAGGAACTTTTATCCCCCCACACTTAAAATGTACATTGCCCTCAATGTACAAAGATGAATAATGACAGTTATGGGATAAATCAAAAGATAAGGGGTAAAGTGACTTCCTGGTTTTTGGATGGCTCTTGGAGTTGGCAGTGGTCGTGGTGGAATGTAGTTGGAGGAGGCGGTGGTGGCATTTTCTATAGTCCTGGTGGGGTGGCTACCAACGATCTCTGCGCTAGATGAAGAAATTGAGTAGCTTGTGGAGAATTAGCCAGGGATTATTAAGACATACTAAGTATATATATGAAGATAAGAAAGAAGATGAGAATTAAAACAATCTAAAGTGAAAATAAATAAATGGACTGTTAATTCCTTATTGAAGGATGGTTCGCAAGGTGGGAATCAACACTAAGGTTGGGGATGTGATGGCGGTGGCGAATGTGAAGAGGTTATCGTTGTGGTCGGTGTGATTCTCAAGCAGCCTTTAGAACCTAAAACCAAGAAACTAAATTAAAATAAACTAAACTAAGCATAAGATTGTTAAAGAGAAGGAAATTGAAGCAAAAGAGAAAAAGAAAATAAAAACTTTATGGTCTTAAAGACCCTTGGCTTGTTGTTTGAATGAAGCGGTCAGCATGAACTTATATAGATCGGTCTCCCATAGGGAGATTGTGATTGGCCTCTTACGTTTCTTCAGCATGATTTTAGTGTAGCTCAAGAGTCTGAACACCTTTTCTAATGCATGATAGAAAAATTGAAAGAAAAAGAAGAAGGAAAGAAGATAAAGGAAAGGGGAAGGGTTGTGGGGTTTAAATAGATTTTTGCTTCTGACGCTGTCCCATGCCCGTGTATCTATGGCGTGTTATAGATTTACATGGTTGTATCGCACGGTCGTGTTTGGAGGTGTGTTGGAGATTAAACATCTGTGGTCGATAAGTCAGTATCTTCACAAGGTCGTGTCCCACGACCGTGTTCTAGGCGTGTTGGAGTGCCACGCCCATTTGTCTCTGATGCCACGCCCGTTTCTATAGTGGCAGTGTTGACCCACGGCCGCCTCGCACGGTCGTAGTGGGGTAGGTGAGCCCGTGACTTCTGCAGTTGGTTGGGGCAGGATTCGTAAGGCCTCTGCTATGTCAGTATGGTGATTCGGAGTACACACACGGCTACGGCCACGGCCATGTACTAGACCGTGAAGTCTAAAAATTTGCACTTTCAGTTTAAAAATCTAAAAGAGAAAGTAGAAATAGAAATAAAACTAAGACTACAGAATAAAAATTAATGTTAGTACTCGGGTTGCCTCCCGAAAAGCGCTCGTTTATAGTTTTAAGCTAGACTTTTCTCGGATTAGAAAAATTAGGGAGGTTTAAAGGTTTGAATATCTTCCCTTTTACTTAAAATTTTATTTTCTTGATGAGGTTCAAGTCGAGAAACGTTTACCTTAAAAGTGTCGAATATTGGATTGCTCACGTCGATTGTTCCATGGGGGAAGATATCGTGTACCTTAAGAAATATTTCTCCCTTTGTCTTCAGGTCTGTTGTAGTGATGTGCGGATCTGCTTTTTCTAACAGTACCTGGTCTCCTATTTTGTAGTGGTTTGATGTCCCTACGAGCTTTTCTGGCTGTTCTTTTTGTTTTACTTCGTGTGGATTTGGCTTTTCTTTGACTTGTATCTTCTGCTCTTCAAACTTGTCAATCCTAAGGTCTTGTCCATTGTAGGATTCTTCTTTGTTGTTTTGGGACTTATGAGTCAGATCAGGGTTATCTTTATGTGGTGTTTCGTGCGGTGAAAGTTGAACAATTTGATTATCTATTGAAGTGACTTTCTTACCTTCATCATCTTTTGTTCTGGCTGAGTCGAGAGCTTGAAGCTTAATCGATTCATCTCCTACGTGAAGTATGAGTTCACCTGTGGCAACATTAATTTTAGTTCTAATAGTTGCTAGGAAAGGTCTTCCTAGAATTAAGGGGATTGAATTATCCTCATCCATGTCTAAAATAACAAAATCTACTAGGAAAACAAATTTATCAATTTTTACAAGCACATCTTCAATAATGCCCCTAGGAATTCTAACAGTTTTATCAGCTAGTTGAATACTCATCCTAGTTTGTTTGGGCTTCCCTAGACCTAGTCGGTTAAACAATGCATAAGGCATGACATTTATACTTGCCCTTAGATCAGCTAACGCATTATCAATAGTTAAACTACCAACTAAGCATGGAATCGTAAAACCCCCTAGATCTTGTTGTTTCTGCGGTAGTCTAATTTGTAACGTTGCCGAGCATGTTGCGTTTAGTTCCACGTGGTACTCTTCATCTATTTTGTGTTTGTTTGTCAAGAGTTGTCTTAAAAATTTCCTCGAGTCTGGCATCTGAAAAAGAGCTTCAAGAAGGGGTAAGTTAATATGTAATTTCTTTAAAAGTTTAAGAAACTTACCGAACTGTTCCTCTGAATCATCTCCTTTCAATGCTTTGGGATAATGTATGCGAGGTTTGTATTCTTTGATTACTGGTTTTGGCTTTTCGTGTGCTACCTCTATTTTACCTTTTTCTTCCTTGGTTTCTTGTACTGTGGTGGGCTCGTCTACCTTTTTACCCTATTGAGCTTTGATGGCTTGGATCTATTCTTTTGGGTTTATTTCTGTGTTTCTTGGTAGACGTCCTTGTTGATGTTCAGAAATCATCTTCGTGAGGTGTCCCACTGACTTAGTAAGTTCTCCAACTTTATTCTCGATCCCTTTAATTGATTTTTGTTGTTCATCAAGTGCTGCTTCAGTCTTTTGGAAACGAGAATTTGTAGCTACCTTGAATTTTGTCAGCATCTCTTCGAGGTTTGATTGCTTCTTTTGTGGATATGGCTGATTTTGATAATTTAGAGGAGGTTGCTACCTTTGATTTCCTTGTCCTCCCCATGAAAAATTTGGGTGGTTCCTCCAACCTGCGTTATAAGTGTTACTATGAGGATTATTATTGGATTTGAAATTTTTACCCATATAGTTTGTCTACTCATGTTCTGCTCCTGGTTGGTAGGGTGGGTACTCAGGATTCGCCACATTCCCACTCGCTTCGCATTGCATTACTGGATGTTCCTATGAAGAACATAAATTATCAAGCTTTTTATTTATCATCTCCACTTGTGTTGACAGCATTGTTAATGCGTCTATGTTAAAAACTCTGGCTGATTTTGTCGGTTTGGCCCTTGTAATTTGCCATTGATAGGTATTCAATGACATCTCTTCAATAAAGTCGTAAGCCGCTTCAGGAGTTTTGTTATTCAAAGTTCCACCGGCTGATGAGTCAATCATTTGCCTCGTTGAAGAATTCACACCATTGTAAAAAGTTTGGACTTGAAGCCACAAAGGTAATCCGTGGTGTGGACATCTTCTTAAGAGATCCTTTTATCTTTCCCATGCATCATATAATGTTTCTGCATCATTCTACACAAAAGAAGATATGTCATTCCTAAATTTGGTTGTTTTGGCTGGTAGAAAGTATTTTAAAAGAAATTTTTTGATCATTTGATCCTATGTGGTGATTGACTCTCGTGGTAACGAGTTCAACCACTGCTTTGCTTTATTCCTTAATGAAAAGGGAAATAACCGAAGATGAATGGCATCATCAGAATTGCCATTTATTTTGAAGGTATCACAGAACTCTAAAAAATTAGCTATATGAGTGTTCGGGTCTTCGTCCTGCAAACCATCAAATTGAAGAAACTGTTGAATCATTTATATTGTGTTAGACTTTAATTTAAAATTGTTAGCAGCTATAGCAGGCTTGATAATACTAGATTCTGCTCCTGTCAAATTAGATTTAGCATAATCATACATAGTGCGCGGAGCATTCTGTTCTTGCACATTTGGCGGTGGATTGTTTTCGTCTATCCCTTCAGTAGGATTGGATCTGTCTTGTTGTTCTTCTCTTTGGTAGTTAAAGCTCGTCTAGTTTCTCTGCGATTTCTGTGAGCGGTAGCTTCGATGTCACTTTCGTACGCTAAAGGTCCTCTCGGGTTCCTTCTAGTCATAAACTAGTGGTACCTGCTAGGAGAAGAAAGAAAGAAATTTAGTGTAAATAAAAATTTAACCTAACCTAAAAATAAAAGTAAATTGCGAAAAATAATAAAATAATGGCTAAAGTAATAGAAATATAGCTTTCTTAATATTTTAGTGCTCCCCAAAAACGACGCCAAAAACTTGATCGTGTCAAACAGTCAAGTTTTAATATTTATAAAGAATGATCGAACCTGTAGACTAACTATGACAACAATGGAGGCAAGTGCACCTATCGAACAATAGTATAGTTTAGGCAAGATTATTTTATCGAACCCAAAGGACCCTAAAAGTACTACTACTCACTTTCTTTCTATTATTTAGCCTAAAATATGGAGTGATTGGTTTATTAATCTAAAAACTAATGAAAAACTAAACTAGATGCAAAGACAAAAGAATGAAACTTTGGGACCCTCAGGAAGAATCCACCTATGACTTCTCTTGTTATCTAACTTTTAATTCATATGACTTCTTTACTTAGCTTGATCAGTGAGACTCCCTAACCTATATTAAACCCTCTTTCAAGGCGAATAACGTCTAACCTTAGGTTAATTAGTGGAACTCTCGTTCTCTTATAATAACCCCCTAAGGAAGCAGTAAATCGATCAATGGACTCCCATATTAGGTTTCACCCTAATCCGAAAAAATCTCGTAACCCTATCTCTAGGCGCTCGATCAACTCTATTTAATTATGCTAGATCTACTCTTAGGCAGAGTCTATTCCTCCTCCACCTAAGCACATCAGATTAAATTAAGCAACATAATTAAGAACAAACTAAGTACTTATCATATAATTTAGAAATCAAATAACAAAATCCGTCATAAGTTTCATCCCTTCGTGTCTCGAGCGGTTTAGTTCATAACAAAATAAGAAAACATCTCAAGAGAAAAGATAAAACAAAACATAAGAAATCCTAAAACCCCTCAAGGAATTGAAGAGGAGATCCTCTGTCTTGAGTAGAACTCCGGCTTCTTGAGATGGATCAACTGGCTATCTTCGAGTAATTCCCTGAATAAAAGCTCTGGCAGAAAACTCCGCCCAAAACTCTCTTCCTTTAGAACGGCTGCCTTGGGTTGTTTATATAGGCTCCTTAGATGCTTTACTTGGCTCCTAAGTACCTCCTTCAAGTAGAATTACTATTAAGGTGTTTAAGTGGACTTAGGAGTATGTTTGTTTGGCTTCAAGCATCCAAATCCGAGTGAAATTGCTCATTCCCGTGGCAGGTGCACGCCCATGGCACACGCCCGTGTAAATTGTTGTTAGGCCGTGTCTCAATTCTGTCGATTGGGGCACAGCTATGTAAATCGTGGCATGGCCGTGTGAAATAATTTGACAAGGCACGGCCACGTGGCTTGAAGTCCAGGCCGTGTGGATTTCCTCTTTGGCCCAAATTGGCCCGTTTTAAGCCCGTTTCTCATTCTTTTCGTCCTCGAGTGCTTTCCTGAGTATAAACATGAAAAGAAAGGATTAGAAGCACCTTTTTACATAAATCAAGGGCTAAATCATCCAAAAGCATACTAAATATGGGGTTAAAATATGTTACTTTTACGGTTTATCAATAATATAATAAGAACAATTAAATTATAAGGACATATTAATGTCTAGTATCATGACTATCATTTTTTTTATTAAATAATATCCTATTCGCACAATTACTATATAAATGGTTATTCACATATCAAACCATATTTATTTGTACAATGGCATTAGTCATGCAATACTCAATTCATGAATACATCATTATATACCATACTCATTTTCATCACTTGCTATATAATAGCTTTCCATAATTTGTTGACATATCATTTAAAAAATGTCACTATCCATTCCATATTTAATTCATGAGTATTTAACTCATGTATTCCATGTATTTACAACATATTTCACATTCTATTTTCAATTCACTATATCAATTTCATTTCTCATACCATGCCATTTAAATATCAATTATAAAACTTTATTATATGTTTACCCCTATTAACATGACTCGGACTCAGACTCGGACTCGGATGGATACACGGATCCAACTAAAACACACCAGTTTGGCACCTAGTGCGTCATCAAATAATTCGAAGTAATAATATGACACCCAGTGTCTCATCAGCTAAACTGAAGTAAATTGGCACCGAGTGCCTCATCGACTCAAGGTCAAAGTAATCCCTAAACTCTTCCAATCCTATGGCATGCCATTTATATTCAACTCAGCCCGATACAGTTAATAGGGTTTCAATTCACTTTCCAAATACAACCAATATTCATGCCAATTCAAATAATCAATATATTCAATATATATATACCAATTGAAATCATTCAATCAATTATCAAAATATCAATTACTCACCTCAACACTTACCACAAACATTTAATCAAAATACAACAATTAATAACTAAGTTCGGATTATAGAAATACAAACCAGAAATCCCGAGCTATTTGACGTCGACTTTATCTTTTCCTTTTTAGTCAATGATTTCGGTACGACGTTAGCTACGAAATTAAAACAATTAAAATCCATCAATACAACACAATTCAATTTCATATTTAATATTTCAATTTTTACTCAAATATTGCCTAAATTTCAATTTAATCCCTAAACTGAGACTAACTTTTATTCTTCACTTTTAGTTCTTTATTTTCATGCAAATTCCACTTTAGACTAAACTCAACTCTCTATTTTAACATAAATCCTTAAATTTCAAAATTTTCACAATTTAGTCCCTATTACTCAAAACTTATAATTTATTCCACAATTCAATCCCTTTATCAATTCTAACTGAAAATTCTATCAATTTAATCTCTAATACTAAAATTTTTCAACATAGTCAACATTCAAAAATCCAATAATTTCTAAAATTTCAACATAGGTTAAGTAGTATTTAATACTAGGATTTCAAAAACATAAAAATTACAAGAAAAAGGGACTAAATTGACTAATCAATTGAGCTTTGAACCCTTGAAACCCTTACTTTTCTCCTTCTTTCTTTCTCTGTTTCTTTCTTTCTTTTTCCCCTTGTTTCATTCAATTCTCTGTTTCTTTTTCAATTCTTTTTTCTTTTCTTTTATTTGTTTTGTTTTAATTATAATAATAATATAATAATATATATTTACTTAATTAATAAGCAATACATATTTTATTATTAAATACATATGTTTATTATTTTTACACATGTATTTACCAACACCATCCACTTGTCAATTTATGGCTTAATTTCTTATTTAGTCCCTTCACTTTTCCTCTAATCTATAATTCAACTTTCTCCTTATATGCAATCTAGTCCTTACACCTAATTACTCTTAATTTAAAAAAATTCACCTAATCAAAACCTAACTAACCACACAACTAACTTTGTAAATATTTTTAATAAATATTTATGAATCCATTTTATGAAAACAGAGACCCGAAAGTACACTTTCTAGTACCCGTGACTATTGGGTCATTACAGTTCTCCCCCTTAATAAATTTCATCTGAAAAGAGGTGGGGGGTACTAAGATCTCAGTCTTTTCCGGTTCCTAAGTTGCTTCCTCAACACTATGACTACGCCATAATACTTTCACTAACGGAACTAGCTTATTACGCAACTCTTTTACTTCACGTGCCCAAACCTTAACATGTTCTTCTTCGTATGAAAAATTAGGTTGAATTTCAATATCTTCTGTCAAAATAATATGAGATGGATCTAATTGATATCTTCTAAGCATTGAAACATAAAAAACATCATTAATTTTGTAACACCCTAAATTAGGGGTTGTTAAAAATTTAAATAAATTCCATATGGGCTTCAAGAAATAAATAAATATGATTTTATTTGGCATGATTTTAGGGCCTAAAAATAACTCGAGCTAGGCCTGACCCAGTATTAAAAATTTATTATTAAGTGTGTAAAAGGAAGGAGCTAGGTTAGTTAGGGCTTTAATAAAATTTTGGGCAAATTTTAACACAAAGAATGGGCTTGGCAAAGTGGCTTGGGCGCTAAGGTGAAAAGGGAGTGCCAAGGGGAAGGAGTTCGAGTAACATGGGGAGTAGATGGGCTTTTATTTTTTTTTAGCGTTAAAAAGGGGATTGGACTAAGAAGGCTTTAAAGGAATTTTTGTAGGCATTTTTAGCATAAGAAAGGCTTTGGTAAAGTGGCTACCGTGTGCCACTTAAAGGCTTGGAGGTTGATGGTATGAGTTCGAGTCTTTGAAGCAGCGTTTTGCATTTTAGTTTTTGGGGTAAACGGCCTAAGGAGGTCTTATAAATAAATAAGGGGGCTTTATGACATGAAAGTCGGGCTGGTGGAGTGGCTTGGGGCGCCACTTAAAGGGATTTGGTTTAAGGTCTCGGGTTCGAGACATAAGGGACGCAAGGAGTTTATTTTTTGGGCTTTGGCTTTAAAAGAATAAGGGCCAGGAAGAAGGCTTATAATTTAATGACAGTATTATTTGACATGAAAGTCAATTGGGAGAGTTGGTCTGGGCGCTTAAGGGGAGGCTGCAGCATGGGGTTCCAGGTTCGAACCCAAGGAGCAGCACTTTGGTTTATTTTTCTTCTCTCTTTTTGCTGCTGGCGTGAAGGATGGGAGAGTTGGCTGCACGTTGGACTTTTAATTCAATGAGATAAAGCTCAATATTTTTGCATATATTCTATTGGAAGGGGATTGTATTAGTGGTTTAATTTCATTTAAATTGTTTAAGAAAAGGATTAGGAGATTAAAAGTAAGAAAAAGCTAGATTTATTTGGGATAATTCAAGGCTGGAAATTATCACAAAATAGAGGGGTGTTGGCTGAATTTTGGACTCCTTGGGGGGGCTATCCATATCAGTTTTGTATAGCAAGAAGTGCCCAAAAATTCTAGCAACTCTTTTCTTTCTTTTCCCCTCTTGCTGCTGCCGAATTCTCTATTGTTACATTGCCAAAAGTTGTTCAAAATTTCCAGTATCTTTTTCTTATAGTAAGCCGAAACCACCACTTCCCCTACATCTATTCTATTTCTTCTTCTTTCCCTAGTAGCCGAACCTATCTTCTTCTCTTCTCAAAAATTCCAGCCCCTCAAATTTGAGTTAGCCGAATCCCCTCCTCCCTTTTTGGTGTAGCTTTGGCCGAACATCAAGCAAAGGGTGCTCTTTTTTCTCCAATCAATTTTGGATAATAGGTAAGTATTCATGATCGTATGTCCTTCAATTCTTTTCTCTTTTCAAAGTTATTTTTCTTGTGGACAAAGGCCGAATCTTTAGGCATTGGTTTGCAAGGTTCTAACCATTCTAAGAACTGATTTCTTATAGACTCCTCGGGACGTTGGAAGCAATCAATCTAAGCCTCATATCTTGACTATCGTTTTGGGAAGTTTAGGTAAGACTTGGTTTTCGAAGTGATAACTCATTGGATTTAGTGGTAGGGCCGAATGGCCTTTGTTTATAATTTAAGTGTTGGTCGATTGTAGGACAAGGTGATCTAGTGCGATAGATCGGATCTCCGGAAGTTAGTTCTTACTTTGGTGAAAGGTGTGTATCTTACACACTTTATAACTTGGTTTATATATGTATTTATGTGTGTTATAACTAATCATATTATGAAAGTGGGGAAAACGATGAGATTTGATATGATACCATGATGGTATGAATGAGGATTTGGGTAAGTCCATTTCGATATGTTGTAAATACATGTGGATAGAAATCATGATCTACGATTTATGATATATTTGTTATGAGATACATATCAAAGTATATTGACATGATTTGTTTATTTATTGCATTGGCATGGGTAATATGAGAGGAGGGGGAAGTGATATTCGTGTCGACGGACACCAGTGATTTGGTATCACATTCGTGTCTTGGACACGGAGGTTTAGTACCTCCAAGGTGATTTGGTAACACATTCGTGTCTTCGGACACGGAGGTTTGGCACCTCATAGCGACTCGTCCCTCGTGGTTAACACCACCGTGGGTTGGCCCCACTTTTAAGATACGGGATCGTCGCCATAATTTGGTATCACACGGGTTGGCCCCATAGATGGATTATTCGTGACTTTGGTCACGGTGATTTAGTATCACATTTATATCGTGACTTCGGTCACCGGTGGTTTAGCACCACCGGTGGTTTGGTACCACAGGGGTAGAAAAGGTGTTATGGGTGGTTAGGTTGGGTTGCATATTTGCATGTTAATTAATGTCTTGTGTATGGGTGCTTTACCGGTTGGGGGATTACACACTAAGTCTTGGTGACTCACCCTCTTCCCTTAACATTTTACAGATGAGTAGATAGCGGAGATGGAGCCGGAGAGGACTCGAGACGGCCATGCTTATCGTTGAATTTATATTTATTTTTGTTAAGTTTATTTATTTTATTTCCTAAGTATTTATAATTTGGGATGTAATAAGGCCGCTATTATTATTTTGGATGTTTATTTTGCTATTTTATATTATTTATGTTATGATACAAATGAATTTTCAAATGTTAAAGTAAACCGGTTAAAAGTAACCTTTTCCAACTTGATAACTCTTACGAGTTTTCAAAGACGTTACCATCGGGTAACCAAAAATAAACTAAGTCAACTACAACTTTGATGCTTTTAAAATGTACAGATCAAGTGTTTTAAAAAGGGTTTCTCAGCTCAACTGTATTTATAAAAACCCAACTAAGTTTTCAAACCCCGTTTTCATACCTTAGCCAGATTTTACCAAGTTTTCACCAAATTTTCAAAATGACTCAAATTATTTTACCCAGTGACATACCAGATCCGGTCAGAACTCATGGGCCGGGTTTGGGGTGTTACATTTTTGGTATCAAGGCCCAGTTCAAAACTCGACTGTGGGGGGCCCAATGCCCAAAATGATTTGGTTTTTGATAGTAGGCCTTATTATGATGTTTTGAGAAAGTGGTTGTGATTTGAACAGCATGGCACCGAGTCTCCGGCACCTATCTACCTAGGTAAGTACTTCTATCAATTTTTGTGAATTCTTTTGATGAAGGGTAGAAGGGTAAATTGGGAACGTAGACTACTAGAGTAGAACTGTTGAACCCTAGGGCTAGTATACCCCAACTATGCATAAGATTTAATAATTACCTAAACAAACCCTGTGAGTTGTCACTAAGCAAAAGATGTGGCAATCGTTATACGCATGTCTAGGATTGGATTCGGTGGGGGCTTGGTATTTAAGCAGTCCTCATGACTCACCTCCTACTCACTCGAATCCTACCTGGTGCGTAGTAACGGTTCATCCTAGCTGAGACGACGAGCTCATAGGCTAAACTTGATAACTAAAACCCAAAAGGGACTAGCCGTTTTGATTTTGGAAATAAATAAAACTTTAGTTAAAAAAAAAGACCAAAATACCCCTCAGTTTAAAAAATGACCAAAATACCCCTGGCTTGTAAATTACCAAAATACCCTCCGTAGAAAAAAAATTTCAAATAGAAATTTTCAAAATATCCTTGTTTTGTGAAATCACTTAGAACCCAATTTCTGGAAGTCGTTTTGAGAAAATGCCCTGAATGTGAAAAATTACTAAAATACCCTTAGGGGTAAAATTACGAAAACGCCCTTGATTTATGATATTCCCAAATTACCCCCAGTTTTAATCAAAATTTTCATCACATGAAAAGTGCCTGAAACCTTGGTTGTGAACTTAGAGATTGTGCCTAGGAAGTAAGATAGTTCTATTAAGATCAGAGTCAAAGACATAAGCGTAGCACGGTGAGTTAAGATGTACGACTATTCGTTAGTAAGTAATTTCGAGGACGAAATTATTTTTAAGGGGGGTAGAATTGTAACACCCTAAATTAGGGGTTGTTAAAAATTTAAATAAATTCCATATGGGCTTCAAGAAATAAATAAATATGATTTTATTTGGCATGATTTTAGGGCCTAAAAATAACTCGAGCTAGGCGACCCGAAGATTAAAATTTATTATTAAGTGTGTAAAAGGAAGGAGCTAGGTTAGTTAGGGCTTTAATAAAATTTTGGGCGAATTTTAACACAAAGAATGGGCTTGGAAAAGTGGCTTGGGCGCTAAGGTGAAAAGGGAGTGCCAAGGGGAAGGAGTTCGAGTAACATGGGGAGCAGATGGGCTTTTATTTTTTTTAGCGTTAAAAAGGGGATTGGACTAAGAAGGCTTTAAAGGAATTTTGTAGGCATTTTAGCATAAGAAAGGCTTTGGTAAAGTGGCTATCGTGTGCCACTTAAAGGCTTGGAGGTTGATGGTATGAGTTCGATTCTTTGAAGCGGCTTTGCATTTTAATTTTTGGGGTAAACGGCCTAGGGAGGTCTTATAAATAAATAAGGGGGCTTTATGGCATGAAAGTCGGGCTGGTGGAGTGGCTTGGGGTGCCACTTAAAGGGTTTTGGTTTAAGGTCTCGGGTTGAGACATAAGGAATATGAGGAGTTTATTTTTGGGCTTTGGCGTTAAAGGAGCAAGGGCGAGGAAGAAGGCTTATAATTTAATGATGGTATTATTTGACATGAAAGTCAATTGGGAGAGTTGGTCTGGGCACTTAAGGGGAGGCTGCAGCATGGGGTTCCAGGTTCGAACCCAAGGAGCAGCACTTTGGTTTATTTTCTTCTCTCTTTTCTTCTTTGGCGTGAAGGATGGGAGAGTTGGTGCACGTTGGACTTTTAATTGAATGAGATAAAGCTCAATATTTTTGCATATATTCGGCTGGAAGGGGGATTGTATTAGTGGTTTAATTTCATTTAAATTGTTTAAGAAAAGGATTAGGAGATTAAAAGTAAGAAAAAGCTAGATTTATTTGTGATAATTCAAGGCTAGAAATTATCACAATAGAGGGGTGTTGGCTGAATTTTGGACTCCTTGGGGGGGCTATCCATATCAGTTTTGTATAGCAAGAAGTGTCCAAAAATTCCAGCAACTCTTTTCTTTCTTTTCCCCTCTTGCTGCTGCCGAATTCTCTATTGTTACATTGCCAAAAGTTGTTCAAAATTTCTAGCATCTTTTTCTTATACTAAGCCGAAACCACCACTTCCCCTACATCTTTTCTTTTTCTTCTTCTTTCCCTAGTAGCTGAACCTATCTTCTTCTCTTCTCAAAAATTCCAGCACCTCAAATTTGAGTTAGCCGAATCTCCTCCTCCCTTTTTGGTGTAGCTTTGGCCGAACATCAAGCAAAGGGTGCTCTTTTTTCTCCAATCAATTTTGGATAATAGGTAAGTATTCATGATCGTATGTCCTTCAATTCTTTTCTCTTTTCCAAGTTATTTTTCTTGTGGACAAAGGCTGAATCTTTAGGCATTGGTTTGCAAGGTTCTAACCATTCTAAGAACCGATTTCTTATAGGCTCCTCGGGACGTTGGAAGCAATCAATCTAAGCCTCATATCTTGACTATCGTTTTGGGTAAGTTTAGGTAAGACTTGGTTTTCGAAGTGATAACTCATTGGATTTAGTGGTAGGGCCGAATGGCCTTTGTTTATAATTTAAGTGTTGGTCGATTGTAGGACAAGGTGATCTAGTGCGATAGATAGGATCTCCGGAAGTTAGTTCTTGCTTTGGTGAAAGGTGTGTATCTTACACACTTTATAACTTGGTTTATATATGTATTTATGTATGTTATAACTAATCATATTATGAAAGTGGGAAAACGATGAGATTTGATATGATACCATGATGGTATGAATGAGGATTCGGTAAGTCGGTTTGATATGTTGTAAATACATGTGGATAGAAATCATGATCTCGATTTATGATATATTTGTTATGAGATACATATCAAAGTATATTGACATGATTTGTTTATTTATTGCATTGGCATGGGTAATATGAGAGGAGGGGAAGTGATATTCGTGTCGGCGGACACGGTGATTTGGTATCACATTCGTGTCTTGAACACGGAGGTTTGGTACCTCCAGTGATTTGGTATCACATTCGTGTCTTCGGACACTAGAGGTTTGGCACCTCATAGCGACTCGTCCCTGTGGTTAACACCACCGTGGGTTGGCTCCACTTTTGAGATACGGGATCGTCGCCAGTGATTTGGTATCACACGTGGGTTGGCCCCACAGATGGATTATTCGTGACTTTGGTCACGGTGATTTGGTATCACATTTATATTGTGACTTGGTCACGGTGGTTTAGCACCACCGGTGGTTTGGTACCACACGGGTAGAGAAAGGTGTTATGGGTGGTTAGGTTGGGTTGCATATTTGCATGTTAATTAATGTCTTGTGTATGGGTGTTTTACCGGTTGGGGGATTACACACTGAGTCTTGGTGACTTACCCTTCCTTAACATTTTGCGAGATGAGTAGATAGCGGAGATGGAGTCAAGAGGACTCGAGGCGGCCATGCTTATCGTTGAATTTATATTTATTTTGTTAAGTTTATTTATTTTATTTCCTAAGTATTTATAATTTGGGATGTAATAAGGCCGCTATTATTATTTTGGATGTTTATTTTGCTATTTTATATTATTTATGTTATGATACAAATGAATTTTCAAATGTTAAAGTAAACCGGTTAAAAGTAACCTTTTCCAACTTGATAACTCTTATGAGTTTTCAAAGACGTTACCATCGGGTAACCAAAAATAAACTAAGTCAACTACAACTTTGATGCTTTTAAAATGTACACGATCAAGTGTTTTAAAAAGGGTTTTTCGGCTCAACTGTATTTATAAAAACCCAACTAAGTTTTCAAACCCCGTTTTCATACCTTAACTAGATTTTACCAAGTTTTCACCAAATTTTCAAAATGACTCAAATTATTTTACCCAGTGACATACCAGATCCGGTCAGAACTCATGGGCCGGGTTTGGGGTGTTACAAATTTTCTATAATCCTATAGGCAAAGCTAAACGATATGCAATTGGTCCCACTCTTTTTGTGATCTCGTACGGTCCAATAAATTGAGTACTTAGTTTCTCTTTTCGGCCGAATCTCAAAATTTTCTTCCAAGGTAAAATTTTAAGAAATACTTTATCGCAAACAGAATATTCAATATCTCGACGTTTCAAATCTGTATATGATTTTTGTCTGTCAAAAGCTGTCTTCAATCTATCTCAAATTTTCATAACAATGTCTTTCGTTTCTTGAATTAATTTTGGCTCGATCATTTTTATTTCACTCAATTTCATCCAACAAATAAGTGATCGACACCTACGATCGTATAAGGCTTTATATGGAGTCATTTGAATACTCGATTGAAAACTATTATTGTATACAAATTCGGCCAAAGGTAAGTAATGCTCCAAACCTGATTCAAAATCAATAACACGTGCAATATCCAAATTTGGGGTTATGCGTTTGGAGCATAACTCAAGTGTTAGTAGGCTTTAAGGGTGTTTGGAGGTGTTTTAGGAGTTTTTAGAACTCTAGGATGAAGATGGAAGCTTTGGGAAAATGTTGGATTTTAAGTATAAAAGGGAAGTCAGGTGAAGGAGCCCTTAAGGAAAAATTTGGGAGTTTTGGACATAAGAAATGGGCTTGGTAAAGTGGTGGAATGCGCCACTTAGGGCCTTAGAGAATAGCCGCCAGACCGATGGGGAAGGGCCTTGGTTCAAATCACCTTGGCGCAAGTAGTGTGATTTTATTTTTCTTTTGGCGCTAAGACAAAGGAACTGGGCTAAGTAAGTCTTAAAAGAAATTGCAGGTGCATTATGTCACAAAAGCACCTTGGCAAAGTGGCTCGGGACGCTACCTAAGGTGCTAGGAGAATTGCTTGACAGGGATCCAAGGAAGGATTTTGAGTCTTGTGGGTAGCAAGGGAGTGTTTTATTTTGCATTCAAGCGTTAAGGCAGAAGCTAGGTAAAGGAGGCCTTAAAAGGAATTGTGGGAGTTTATGTCACAAAGGAACCAAAGACAAAAGCGGCTTGGGCGTTATCTCTAGCTTGCGACAAAGAGGGCTCGAGTTCGAGCCTTGTTGACGACAAATGGGTGTTTTATTTTTATTTTGCATCCACAGGCGTCAAGTGGGAAGAAATTGACTACACATGGGTTTTATAAAGAGAAGATAAAGTTTGGATTTATTTTTGTTTATTCTAAGGTGGTAGATAATAGGATAATTGTAGATTTATTTTATTTATTTCAAATGGGAAGATAAGGGATAATGTGATGGATTATTTTTATTTTTATCTGAGAGATAAATGTTGGGTTTATTTAATTTATTTTGAATAAGTGTGGATTTATTGTATTTAGTTTAAATAGGTAGATAATTGGGATTTTGTTTGATTTATTTTAAATGATAGGATAAGAGATAAAGGAGGAAAAGAAAGTGGCATATGATAGGAGTTGGGGTAGTGGCCGAATGTGGGTCTCTTTGGGGTTGGTATATTCGGCCATGAGGAGGATTTAAGTGCCAAAAATCATTTGTTCATCTTTTAGTCTCTTGGCCAAATCTCTTTTCACTTTTTCTCCCTATTCTTTCACTTTTCTTTAACTTTAATTCTACTTATTTTCTTGAATGGCCGAATGTCCCTTTTGATATTTAAAACCTTAGCCAAATATTTCATCTACATGTGAGGGCCATAGCCGAACCATATAGCCTCATTTTCTCTGTATTTCTCCATTATTAAAAGTGCGAAACACAATAGTCGAATCTTTATTGGAGGGGCTGTCGACTACGTGCTTGTGATCTTCTATTCTCTTCAACGTGTAGTGGTAAGTTCTTTCTTTATCATTCGATTTTGAGCTCTTTTTGCTAGAGTGTCGAAATCATGAGGATAGGCCTAGGGATGGCCGAATATTCTTTAAGCTATGATTATGTGTTCTTTTGTGTGTAGCCGACGCTAAGGAGCCTTAAAAGAGATCTATCAGGTTTTGGATCATCAAGGTAAGTGATTGATAACATTCGACCAAGGGCCATAATTTGGGTATTTAAGTGTTGACTGTTTTCAATTATAGCTTTTAAGGGCAAGTTGGCTAGATTAAGGAAAGCTTTCGGGATTTGGTAAGTTAAGTATGCGGTTGTTAGTATTCGGCCTAAGGCCATATTATTGGTATTAAGTGTGACCGATTTTGGCTATGTGCATTTAGGGCCAAATCGACAAGGATAAGGAGGAGTCTCAGGATCCACGTTCGTTTTATGTAAGGCCGATTGCAAGGGGAACTCAGTGTGTGAAGTCGAGATTTGATTAATAGAGAATCGACACCAAGGTAAGTTTTGGGTTATGATAATCCTATTAGGATTTGGTTTTATGGCCGAAAGGTCTTCATTAAATGTCTAAGTGGTGGACGAATGTAGGGATTAAGGATCTAAGGCTTTAGATCGAATTTTCGGGATTCGGATTGAAAGGGTTAAGTGAACCAGGTGTGTACCCCACACTATCTTTTAATAAGATTTATGGCTAAAATTTAATATGAGCATGTTTATAAGAATGTGAATATGGCTAAAGTACCATGCTATGGTACAAAGTACTCAGGTACGTTTCCTACTCCTACTAGGATTATGTTAAATATCAATTATGACACACATATGACATTATAAGAATGTGAAATAAGAATTTGGCATGTTAATGCATGATATGTATGATATGGGGCATATGGGTTATATGAAAAGGGGAGGTGAATGTGGTGACCTAAGACCACGATAACTGAATGTGGTGACCTAAGACCACGATACCTGAATGTGGTGACCTAAGACCACGATATCTGAATGTGGTGACCTAAGACCACAAATTTTATAAGGGCGATGAGCACATCGACTGCAGCGACTGCCTTTGATGGTGTGTAGCGGATGGAGGGTTGACTTAGTAGTCCCCACGGTGTGTTGGATGGTACGGGTGATGTGTAGCGGATGGCATATAGGTTTGGGTTCGGGTTGCATCATTATTTTATATCTGCTATATGATTATGTATGTGATGTGATAATATGCCTGAATCTATTTGGACATAGTGTTTGTGTACACATTGTGTATGTTAGACTCACCCCGTTGTGGGAACATTTTTCAGGTGGTGATCAGTAATGGACCGGGTCGGTGGGAGCTTAAAGGTGGCCATGCACAGCAAGAAATTTTACGATTCGGACTTTTATTTTTAATTAAGTACTTCCAATTATTTGGATTTATTTGATGTAATAAGGCCATAGTGAACTATTTTATTTTATTTTATTTTAAAGTATTATGTTACGAAAATTTTTATGAATTAAAGACTAAATAAATTTATTTTAAATTAATTCCTAAGTGTTTTTGTCGCCCAACCTAAAGGGTTTCAATATAAAATAAACTTGTTTTTAACTCGAGCCCAACCTAAAACAATCGTTCTTTCAAAAACCCAGATTTTCCAAAGTAACAAAAGAATTTGAAACGGTTTACACCGGGGAACATACCAGATCCGGTAAAAGCTCGTGGGCCGGGTTTGGGGTGTTTCAATTTGGTATCAGAGCCCAGTTTTAAACTCTCAGCCTTGGGTTTAAGGCCCAAAATGTTTTTAAAGTTAAGCCCAAAAAGAATTTTTGTGAATTAAGTGGGATTTTCTGGCGTGGCCCATTAAGTCTCCGACCCGAAGTCCACCAGGTAAGTACTCCGATCTCTTGGGTGATCTATATTATGATTTGTAGAAGGGTAGAAATGGAACGTAGAATAGAGATTTAGTACTTGAACCCTAGGACTAGTTACCCCAACAAATACATAAGACTTAAATGCCTAATTGAACAAACCTGTGGTTAAGTCGCCGAGTTAGGGTGTGGCAACCATGGTGCGCATGTCTAGGATTGGTTTCGGTGGGAGCTCGGTATTTAAACAGTCTGCGTGACTCACCTCCTCTCCACTTGAATCCTACCTGGTGCGTAGCCTCGGTTCACCCTAACCAAGAGGACTTATCCACGGGCTAAACCCCTAACTAAAACCCGAAAGGGACTAGCCGTATTTTTTTATGAAAACCCTAGTTTTATAATCACCAAATTACCCCTTGAATAGTAGCAAAAACTTATTTTGGAAAATTTTCAAAATATTTTTGATTTATAAAATTTTTTTACAAAAATACCCCTAGGGGTAAAATTACAAAAATGCCCTTGGTTTATGGAAATTTTCAAAATACCCACAGTTCTTATCAAAATTTCACTACTTTGCTTAAAGGAACCCTAAATTTATAAAATATCAAAATACCTTGATGATGGAAAGAAAAAAATTTACAAAATTACCCCTAACCTACAAATTATCGAAATACCCCCGAATTACAAAATTACCAGAACGACCCCCGATCTTCAAAATTTTTTGCAACAACACTGATTTGGAAAACAAATTCTCAAAAACAACCCTCAAGTTTTGTAAATTCCAAAGTACCCTTGATTTATCAAGATTTACAAATCTACCCGGGTTAATTACCAAAATACCCTCGGATTTCCAAATTTCCCAAAATACCCCCGAGAATGCAAAATTACCGGAATACCCTTATTAACAAAATCTCCAAGGAACCTTATCTTGACAAAATTATGAAAATACCTCTGGGATAGGAACGGATAGAAATGTTCGAAGAGTGAATGTGTATGGGAGATACTATGGAATGGATGTGCTTTTCTGTGAATTAGGATAGAAAACTTGAAACTTTGATTGATCGAAAGAACTACTTCTAAATACTTCTTCTCATAAAATTGTTCGCGGCTAATCAGTGGAACCAAAGTTCTGATGCATAAAACTTTTTAATCAGATTAAATTGTGACGTTAAAAATGAGTTCTAGGGGACGTGGCCGTTATGGACGAGATAAGAGGAGTTTTGGACCGTCAAAATCATCTGAGAGTCTTCAAAAAAGACCGAAGGTTGAGAATTCTGCTCATGCTTTTAAGCCAACTACTGGAAATCTAGACTGTCCGTGTGCTCAGTGTGGAAGGTATCATGTTGGTGAGTGCTGGAACCGAGATCGAGAATGTTTTAAATGTAAGTCTAAGGCTCATTTGGTTAAGAATTGCCCTCAGGCAACGAAGGTTCGTAGTTTAAACCATGGAGGAAATGGTCGTGGAACACCTGGCAGAGGTGCTGAAGGTTCGGATGTGAAACGACCAAGGATATGATAGCGGGTAAGTTCCTTGTTTTGGAATATTATTTATTGCTTTAGAGATAGTTCATTCTTGTGTTGCTAGTGAAGTACTTGAAATAGTATCTAAGGAATGTGGTAGTTTTGTTAAGATCAGAGTGTGCAGCCGAAGAGTGGTATGATGAGTTAAGGATGCACGATTGTAAGTAATTTCGAGGACGAAATTATTTTTAAGGAGGGTAGAACTGTAATATCCCGGAATTGGGGTTATGCGTTTGGAGCATAACTCAAGTGTTAGTAGGCTTTAAGGGTGTTTGGAGGTGTTTTAGGAGTTTTTAAAACTCTAGGATGAAGATGGAAGCTTTGGGAAAATGTTGGATTTTAAGTATAAAAGGGGGAGCTGGGTGAAGGAGCCCTTAAGGAAAAATTTGGGAGTTTTTGGACATAAGAAATGGGCTTGGTAAAGTGGCTGGAATGCGCCACTTAGGGCCTTGGAGAATGACGCCAGGAGCAGTGGGGAAGGGCCTTGGTTCGAATCACCTTTGCAGCAAGTAGTGTGATTTTATTTTTCTTTTGGCACTAAGACAAAGGGAACTGGGATAAGTAAGTATTAAAATAAATTCTAGGTGCATTATGTCACAAAAAGCGCCTTGGCAAAGTGGCCTGGGATGCTACCTAAGGTGCTAGGAGAATTGCGCCAACAGGGGATCCAAGGGAAGGAGTTCGAGTCTTGTGGGCAGCAAGGGGAGTGTTTTTATTTTGCATTCTGGCGTTAAGACAGAAAGCTAGGTGAAGGAGGCCTTAAAAGGAATTGTGGAGAGTTTATGTCACAAAGGAACCAGCAGCAAAGTGGCTTGGGGCGTTATCTCTAGCTTGCAGCAAAGAAGGCTCAGGTTTGAGCCTTGTTAACAGCAAATGGGTGTTTTATTTTTTATTTTTGCATTCTAGCGTCAAGTGGGAAGAAATTGGACGGCACATGGGTTTTATAAAGAGAAGATAAAGTTTGGATTTATTTTTGTTTATTCTAAGGTGGTAGATAATAGGATAATTGTAGATTTATTTTATTTATTTTAAATGGGAAGATAAGGGAAAATGTGATGGATTATTTTATTTTTATTTGAGAGATAAATGTTGGGTTTATTTAATTTATTTTGAATAAGTGTGGATTTATTGTATTTAGTTTAAATAGGTAGATAATTGGGATTTTGTTTAAGTTATTTTAAATGATAGGATAAGAGATAAAAGAGGAAAAGAAAGTGGGATATGATAGGAGTTGGGGTAGTGGCCAAATATGGGTCTCTTTGGGGTTGGTATATTCGGCCATGAGGAGGATTTAAGTGCCAAAAATCATTTGTTCATCTTTTAGTCTCTGGCGAATCTCTTTCACTTTTCTCCTATTCTTTCACTTTTCTTTAACTTTAATTCTACTTATTTTATTGAATGGCCGAATGTCCCTTTTGATATTTAAAACCTTAGCCAAATATTTCATCTACATGTGAGGGGCCATAGCCGAACCATATAGCCTCATTTTCTACTCTATTTCTCTCCATTATTAAAAGTGCCGAAACACCATAGTCGAATCTTTATTGGAGGGGCAGTCGACTACGTGCTTGTGATCTTCTATTCTCTTCATCGTGTAGTGGTAAGTTCTTTCTTTATCATTCGATTTTGAGCTCTTTTTGCTAGAGTGTCAAAATCATGAGGATAGGCCTAGGGATGGCCGAATATTCTTTAAGCTATGATTATGTGTTCTTTTGTGTATAGCCGACGCTAAGGAGCCTTAAAAGAGATCTATCGGGTTTTGGATCATCAAGGTAAATGATTGATAACATTCGGCCAAGGGCCATAATTTGGGTATTTAAGTGTTGACTGTTTTCGATTATAGCTTTTAAGGGCAAGTCGTCTAGATTAAGGAAAGCTTTCGGGATTTGGTAAGTTAAGTATGTGGTTGTTAGTATTCGGCCTAAGGCCATATTATTGGTATTAAGTGTGACCGATTTTGGCTATGTGCATTTAGGGCCAAATCGACAAGGATAAGAAGGAGTCTCAGGATCCACGTTCGTTTTATGTAAGGCCGATTGAAAGGGGAACTCAGTGTGTGAAGTCGGGATTTGATTAATAGAGAATCGACACCAAGGTAAGTTTTGGGTTACGATAATCCTATTAGGATTTGATTTTATGGCCGAAAGGTCTTCATTAAATGTCTAAGTGGTGGACGAATGTAGGGATTAAGGATCTAAGGCTTTAGATCAGATTTTCGGGATTCGGATTGAAAGCGTTAAGTGAACCAGTTGTGTACCCCACACTATCTTTTAATAAGATTTATGGCTAAAATTTAATATGAGCATGTTTATAAGAATGTGAATATGGCTAAAGTACCATGCTATGGTACAAAGTACTCAGGTACGTTTCCTACTCCTACTAGGATTATGTTAAATATCGGTTAAGTCTCACATATGACATTATAAGAATGTGAAATAAGAATTTGGCATGTTAATGCATGATATGTATGATATAGGGCATATGGGTTATATGAAAAGGGGAAGTGAATATGGTGACCTAAGACCACGATAACTGAATGTGGTGACCTAAGACCACGATACCTGAATGTGGTGACCTAAGACCATGATATCTCGAATGTGGTGACCTAAGACCACGAATTTTATAAGGCGATAGCACGTCATTGCAATGACGCCTTGATGGTGTGTAGCGGATGGAGGGTTGACTTAGTAGTCCCTACGGTGTGCGAGGATGATGGTACGGGTGATGTGTAGCGGATGGCATATAGGTTTGGGTTCGGTTGCATCATTATTTTATATCTCGCTATATGATTATGTATGTGATGTGATAATATGCCCGAATCTATGTGGACATAGTGTTTGTGTACACATTGAGTGCATTAGACTCACCCTGTTGTGGGAACATTTTTCGTGATGATCAAGAATGGACCGGGTCGGGGAGCTTAAAGGTGGCCATGCACAAAGAAGAAATCTTACGATTAGGACTTTTATTTTAATTAAATACTTCCAATTATTTGGATTTATTTGATGTAATAAGGCCATAGTGAACTATTTTATTTTATTTTACTTTTAAAGTATTATATTACGAAAGTTTTATGAATTAAAGACTAAATAAATTTATTTTAAATTAATTCCTAAGTGTTTTTGTCGCCCAACCTAAAGGGGTTTCCAATATAAAATAAACTTGTTTTTAACTCGAGCCCAACCCAAAAACAATCGTTCTTTCAAAAACCCAGATTTTCCAAAGTAACAAAAGAATTTGAAACGGTTTACACCGGGGAACATACCAGATCCGGTAAAAGCTCGTGGGCCGGGTTTGGGGTGTTTCAACACGAGTACGAAACATGTCTTCCAAAATCTAAATAACACGCTCAGATTGTCCATCAATCTGCGAATGAAAAGCTGTGCTAAAATTAAGTCACGTACCAAGAGATTCATGCAACTGTTTCCAAAACCTTGAAGTAAACAGTGGATCCTGATAATAGATTATTGACATAGGAACACCGTACAATCTCACAATTTCTTGAATATAAACTTCAGCAAGCTTTTGAAGTGACCAATTAGTCTGACTACGATGAAATGGGCCGATTTCATAAGTCGATCAACAATTACCCATACAACATTTTCTTACTTTCCGATAAAGGTAACCCCGTTACAAAATCCATCGTGACACAATCCCATTTCCATTCATAAATAGAAATAGGCTAAAGTAATTTGGTGGAAACCTAATGTTCTACCTTTACTGGTTGACAAGTTAAAAATTTAGCCACATACTCGACTTCATCTCTTTTCATTCCTGGCCACTAATAAAATTCTCGTAGATCACGATACAGTTTTGTCCCTCCAGGATGCAGAGTAAAAAGACTATCATGAGCTTCGCAAAATATCAAATCTTTTTATTCAAAAACATCTTGAACGCAAATTTGGTTATGAAATCTGAAATGACCATAATCATCAATGCTGAAATTTTCTAATATACCATTTAGAACCATTTGTCTTTTTTTTTTTCCAACTTATCATCTTCTAACTATGCTAACTTGATTCGATCAAACATCACCGGTTTGATTTTTAGTTCAACCAATAGGCTTCCATCGTCATTGATATTAAATTTAGAAAACATTGCTTGTAATTCAATTGTTGTTTTCTTACTTAACGCATCAACTACAACATTAGCTTTACTAGGGTGGTAATCAATAACACAATCAATAGCTTTCAAAAGTTCTACCTAACGACGCTATCTCAAATTCAATTCCTTTTGAGAGAAGAGGTATTTGAGACTCTTATGATCGGTATAAATATAACACTTTTCACCATACAAATAGTATCTCCAAATATTTAGAGCAAAAACCATAGTAGCTGGCTCTAAATCGTGTGCCAGATAATTGAGTTCATGCATTTTTAGCTGACGAAATGCATAAGCAATCACTTTCCTATCTTGCATCAAAACACAACTAAGACCGCTTAAGGAAGCATCACTATAAACGACAAAATCCTTTCCATAAGAATCGAAAACCTTTAGTAGATTACCTTTGGAGTTATTCTTATAATTCTATATTTCCTTTTTACTCAATTGGCATCTTATTTATTTTCTTTCCACTTAACCAGAAGTCCTTTCTTCATTTAGTTTTCTTAAAATCATCTCTATAATTCTATAGTTCCTTTTTGCATATATTTACCTAGCTTATCATTTGTATTCATTATTTATCCTTTCTTTTCATTTATTTTATTATTATTCTTATCATAATTATCTCATACAAATCATGACAATATTCTTTCAACATTCTTTTAGACTCTATTTTGTTGTACTTTTATATTCCCATTTTAATTTCCTTTCTTTTCTTTTTCTTTTCGAGGGAAACAATGATTATCCTAGTTATGGATCAGATTTATTACTCTTAATCCAAACCTTTTAGAAATCTATTAGCTCGGCTGCTGCCAACAGTCTCCTCAAGGTAACTGTTCCTTCCAAGGTTTGCCTATTTTATTACACAATTTATAACTTTGCTATTTTTCTTCTTCTTTTCACACTTTAGATCGCTCTTTATTCACTAATTCTTAAAATCACTCCACTACCTTTTTATGTGCTCTAAAGTACTTACACTATTTTTCATGTCAATTCTATTCTTATTTTCTATAATCTATTTTGATTTTTTTTATATTCAATTTATCCTCTTATTAATACCAATTATAGACTATTTCTTGGCTTTATCAACAATTTTGAACAATCCTTTATTCCATGTCTTTTAGAGCCATACTTAAAGCATCTTTCAGAAAATATCCAATATTCACCTCAATGAGATTTTCTTTTTCGCATTTATCACAAGGCCGAATAGTTCTTTTCCTTAAACCTTTAATACTTGCCTTGGAGATAACCTAAGACCCTATTTTATCTTGTTCTTTATGTTCGTATACGAGTAAAAATTCTCAAACTTCTTTACCTTTCTTAGTTGATCGTGATAGAATTGAACTTGTCATCACTCTTTTATCTAATTCTTTTCTCTTTTCTTCTTTTAGTATTTTTTTAAGAAAATCTCCAAATCATCTTCTCACTAGGATTTATATATTAAAATATACTATTGATAATTTTCACATTTTTTTAACAAAATACTACGCTTCTTAACTATAACTTATCTCTATTAATACATTATAATATTATATACCATCAATCTCTTAGACTTATTATATTGTCTTTATTCAAAAACCTCTATTTTCTCTTATTCTCTTATTAATATTGATTATTTACTTAACTAAGGTCTTTATTTCTTTCTATACTTCATTCTTAAAAAAAAAAAAATAATTTTCGATCTTCATAATTGGAAAATATTCTTTTTCTATTCCACTCCTCATATTTTTATTGTCTTTTCTATTTCCAAAAGACTAACCTTATATTAATATACCTAACTTTTCATTCAAAAACTCTGTCTTTCTAAGTTCTCATCTGTACATGTACAACTATATATATATATATATTATAACGCCCCAAAATTTTAATTTTTGATTTCGTGTATGTGTGACACACAATGTCTATATGCTTCAGTGGTTATGTGTTCTGGATGTGTGTGAGAGGTCCAAGTTCAAGCCTTACTTGGGCAAATTTTGATATTTTTATAAATAAAGCCTTAACCTTGTGCAAAGGGCTTAAGTTTAATTGTTGATAAGTATATAACAGGATAGGCCTGTTGGTTTGGTGGTTAAGTGGAGTGTTGGAGTGTTGGAGGTCCTGTGTTCAATTCTTTGTGATGGCGTGGAGATAGTATTTTTGCTCCAATTTTGGCTAAGAGTTGTGTTGGGGCAAAATTCTAAGTAGTTGTGTTTTAGTGGGTTAATAGGGAGTGATTTTAGGAGATAATTGGGGAGAGGTTATCAGAAAATAATCTGATTATCTTTTTGTTGCAAAAAAAAGGTAGAGTTTCGATTTTCTCTCCAATTCCCCAAAATTTTTCTAACGTTTTCTTCTTTTTTTCCCTCTTTTGCTAATTCTTTCCCCTAGTTGCTGCCAAAATTTCCATTATTTTTTCCCCTTCCGTTTCTTTCTCTTTTTTTTTCCAATTAATTCGATTGTTCATCGTTAGTTGCGCGTGTTTGGTAAGTAACGATTTTGTCTATTGTTAATCGTTCTTGGTTAATCTCTAAAAGGGAGATTCCTTTTTGGTGTTTAGGAGTTAATCAAGGGGCTGGTGGTTTTGAATCGACGATGTGATTGTGCGAAGTCGTGGTTACTCAAGCGAGGTAAGGGTTTTGCTAGGTTTTTAGTCAAGTTCCTTCCGAAATTGGTTGATTAAAAACAAATTAAGTGATTAATCTAAAGATATGTTGGTCAATTTTTAGGTTCTAGAGGCTTAGGAGAGCTTACGCATCATAAACAATACCAGCTGTGTGCCCAAAACACAAAAAAAGAGATTCGGCGAAAAGCTAAAATTGCTTGCTGTCGAGAAATAAGAGAAAATGATGCGAAAAATTGTAGAGAAAGGAAATAATGGTGTTATAAACGTGGAAATCAACATTTTGCACTAAAATAGTTTTGGACAGCAGCTGTAGTCTAACTTTGAAAAATCATAAAAAAAATAGTGGGAATTGAGCTAGAGGTTGAATAAAATATGAAATTAAAGTTTATTGAGTCTAGTTTTTCATGGAAGAAACATGATAAGAAATGGAATTGTAAATCATGAGATATAATAAATTTTGTGAGACAAGGTCAGAATGATTTCAGGTTCCCCTATTTTGATTTAGGAAAATCATCAAAAATTGTAAAAAAAAAAAATAATTAGGGGCTTAAATTTATATTTTTAAATCAATGGGTCTATTTTCAATAGAAACAAATGGAACATCATCTAAATTCCGTACTAAGAGATAAATAATTTTTAGTAAGGAAAGGATGAAGCTGTCAAACAACAGAATAGGGATATCTTTAAAGATTTTACTGTACTTATTTGATAAACTATAAATTCTGAAAACTTTATGGTAGAAAGGTATTTGAGTCTAGTTTCAAAAACATCAAGCGGATCTTAATTTGGAATTTTGTAGCTCAAGATATAAATAATTTAGTGATAATGACTCAAGTAGACAGCTTTGAATGAACATATAAGTAAATAGTGAAAACATATATGTGTATTGAGCTAGCATGGGTTACTTTAAAAATGGATCACACGGCCAAGGCCATTTTTAAAGTAACCCATTTTTAAAAATGGGTTACTTTAAAAATGGATCACACCAGCATGTAGGCTTACATGGGCAGATCACATGGGCGTGTGGGCCCATTTTTACAGAAATATTTTTAAGGTTGTACGAGGTCACCTAAGTCGACTATGAACCTACTATAGGGTCGATAAGTGCTACTTAGACCCTTAAATATGTGAAATTGACTGAATGATATCTGTACTGGGCATGTTAATATCTAAACTAAATATATGTACTGAAATTGGATAATAGCATGTCATCCATTGGTTGTTGCATTGCATTGGGTTGGGGGTTGTTATTTGGAGGAAGTGTACTGAAAGGCTTTAAGCCTAATTTACTGGCAGCTGAGCTGCAAACTACTATATTGTATCGCATTCAATACTACTTGGAGTGTAGGGATGGGTGGGTTGATTATATCCCCACTTGGAGTGTAAAGGCTGGTTGGGTAGGATTTTGCTCTTGCATAATCATATCGCTGCATCGACATCTTGTGATGGGCTAAGGCCCTACTACATTTTTGACACTGTACTGAGATGGGCTAAGGCCCAAACTGTCATTGATACTGAAAACGGCTTAGGCCCAAGACTGTTCAACTGTGCACTGTGAATACTGATTGTTTGTTTGTTTCTGTGGGATTACACACTCAGTTTATGTAAACTCACCCTTTTTGTTTAATGTGCACAGGTAATCTCCAGAATTAGATAGATCGGTACGACGGAGGACTCAGCGGTGACCACAGTAATTTTTGGACTTCATGGTTTTCAATTTACGATTTATGATTTGATAATTATTGATTATTTGGGTATTAATTTAAGGACCCTCGGGACTTTGGTTTTAAATTTGGGTTTATATTTATTTATTTTACTTTATGTATTTATACCTGCTGGTCGTATGAAATTCAGTTTTCAAAAAGTTAAAGTAATTTCTAAATGCATGATTACCTAGGCTGTTTTATTAAAGCTTCCGCAACAGGGGATGTTTCAAAAAAAATATTTGAAATGAATAAAGACGACTTCCTAAGTTCTAAAAAAAATTTACTAAAGATAATAACATGGAATGTTTTCATCGTAACAATGAGGTTTCAAAAACACTATCGTGTGACATTGCCAGATACGACAATAACATTTGGGCCAAGTTCGGGGTGTTAAATTTAGTGGTATCAGAGCCAGGTTACAAAACTCAGCTGTGGATTATGGGTTTTATAAAAAAATGGGCTTTTGAAAAATTGATTGATTTCCAAATGATTTGAAATTTTTTTACTGAGTAAGTGGTACACCGAGTCTTCGGCGCCGATCCTGTAAGTATTCTGAACTAGAATTTATTTTGAATTAAAACTGTTATGGATAGTATATTCTGAAACTACTATAGGTAGTAAACTGTACTGAAAACACTCTAGTTAGTGTATATTGAAGATTGTAGAGAAACTGAAAACTGTAGTGAGATTGTGATTTCCGAAAATGAACTCTAAATAATCGATACTGTTTTACATAAAACATTTGTTAATAAACACTGGAACTGCAACTGATTCATAAAACTATTAATATAGATAAACGTGATTAGACAATTAGCGCACGAGGTATCCGCAGACGGGGTACTAGAGGTAGAGGCTACAGAGGATCTCGAGCTGAGTCCTCTTCACTAGGTAGCATACAGAATTTGGATACGAGTGAGACGCTAGTATTGCCTGCTACTAAGACTACGTCTCAAGATCGCATGGCTGGGGACGACACATTGTCCCAGGCTATGCTAAAGATTTTGGATAGGGTCTCTAGGCCCAATACTGGATCCAAGGGCTGAGGGTCGGTTACAAAACTACGCCGGTCTAATAGAGCTAAGCTCTTTAGGGGTGTCAGTAGAGTATCCCCTAATGTGGCCGAGTACTGGATTTAGGCCATGGAGAGGATTGTGGATAATTTAGATTTCACCCCTGAGAGAAAATTAAAGGGTACAGTCTCACTGTTGCGGGATGATGCTTATCAGTGGTGGCTTACTGTTAAGGAGGGCACCCAGCCCGAACGTCTGACCTATGAGTTCTTTAAGACCATTTTCTAGGGAAAATATGTGGGAGCTAGTTATGTGGACGCCGTAGGAGGGAGCTTCTGAATCTAGCATAGGGAGATCGATTAGTGGCCGAGTATGAGGCTGAGTTTCTGAGACTGAGCCACTATGCGCGAGGTATGGTGGCATCGAAGTATAAGCGATGTGTTCGCTTTGAGGATAGCCACAGGGATAACTTGACGGTTCTGATAGCTCTACAGAGAGAGCGAGATTTTTTTGTCTTGGTCGAAAAGGCTAAGATCGGCGAGAAGGTTAAGCGCACTGAGCGTCATAACTGCGATAGAGAGAGAGGTATGAACAAGAGAGATTCGGAGCCCTCGAGTTCTGTACAAAGGCCTAAGAAAAAGGCCAGAGCTAATGGGCCAATTAGAGCTGGGGCCCTTATTGCTGCTACTGGATAGCAACCGTATGTTTATTATGGTAGACGCCACCAAGACGAGTGTTGGAGGAGGACTGGGGCATGTCTGAGGTGTGGATTATTGGATTACCGTATCAGGGAGTGTCCATTGAGGGCTGATCAGATGCAAGCTCAAGGTACTAGTAATGCACAACCACAAAGGGTAGTATAACAACCACCGAGAGGCCATGGTCAGGCTAGAGGTGGTAATTGCATGGGCCGTACGCAGAGAGCACTGGACAGACGTGCTGGACAGACTGAGGCGAGGCAGCCAGCTCTAGTATATGCTGCACATCGCCGAGAGGATGGAAATGCTCTGGACATCATCACGGGTACGTTCCTTATTCATGATGTACCTTATATTGCATTGATAGATATATGATCCACTCACTCTTATATAGCCTGTACTGTGTCTGGAAACTTGGGGATTTCAGTTGAGAGCACTATGAGTAAGGTTACAGTATTGAGCCAGTTAAGGCAATCTGTTAGAGTTAGTAAACTGTATAGGGACATTTTTTTAGAGGTATAAAGGGCAATCTTCCTGGCTGATTTGATGGAGCTTTCATTTGGGGAGTTCGACCTAATTCTGGGGATAGACAGGTTAGTCAAGCATCGTGTTAGCTTGGACTGTGCGACTAAGAGGGTCGTACTAAGGACTGAAGAGGATAAGGAGGTAGTCATGATTGGAGAACGCCAGAATTACTTATCTAATGTGATCTCTACACTGGTGATAGAGAAGATGGTTCGTAAGGGATGTGAGGCATTCTTGGCCTACTTAAGTGTTTCGAATTATGGGGATTCTAAAGTTAAGGATATCAGAACAGTCAAAAATTTTTTGGATGTCTTTCCTGAGGAGCTACCAGGGTCACCTCCGAATTATGAGTTGGAATTTGGGATTGAGCTACTTCCAGGTACAACCCCGGTGTCTATTGCTCCTTATCGAATGGCACCGAAAGAGCATGTGGAGCTTAAGGCTCAGATTCAGGAACTCTGTTATTGATTTTCAAGGCAGTTGGGAGGATTATCTACCACTAGCGGAGTTCACCTATAATAACAGTTTTCAGTCTAGCATCCAGATGGCATCTTATGAGGCACTGTATAGTCGTAAGTGTCACACTCTTTTATGTTGGACTGAGTTGGGCGAGCGGCGTATTCTGGGTCCTGAGTTGGTTTCTGAGACAGCGAATAAGGTTAGACTGATTCGAGATCAATTGAAAACGGCTTTTGACAAAGAAATCTTATGCGGACCTTAAGCGACATGAGATTGAGTATTCAGTGGGGGACTTTGTATTCCTTAAGGTCTCGCCATGGAAGAAGGTACTGAGGTTTGGTCATAAGAGCAAGTTGAGCCCTAGGTTTATTGGAACTTACCATTTTTTGAAGCGAGTGGGACCAGTCACTTATCAGTTAGAGCTACCTCCAGAGTTGGATCGTATCCATGACGTGTTCCATGTCTCGATGTTGAGGCGTTACCACTTTGATCCTATTCACATCATTTTCATTGAGGAGATTGAGGTTAGGCTAGACTTGACCTTTGAGGAGGAGCCGGTTCAAATTCTGGATCAATATGTAAAAGTACTGAAGAGGAAATCTATTCCATTGGTTAAGGTTCTTTGGATTAATCATAGCACTAAGGAGGCTACGTGGGAGCCTGAGGATATGATGCATCAGCAATATCCTCATCTGTTCTGACCGGGTAAATTTTGAGGACAAATTTTCTTTTATGGGGTAGAATTGTAACACCCCCAAATTTTAATTTTTGATTTCGTGTATGTGTAACAAATAATGTCTATGTGCTTCAGTGGTTATGTGTTCTGGGTGTGTGTGAGAGGTCCCAAGTTCAAGCCTTACTTCGGCAAATTTTGGTATTTTTGTAAATAAAGCCTTAACCTTGTGCAAAAGGCTTAAGTTTAATAGTTTAATTGTTGATAAGTATATAACAGAATGGGCCTACTGGTCTGGTGGTTAAGTGGAGTGCTGGAGTGTTGGAGGTCCTGTGTTCAATTCTCTGAGATGGCATAGAGACATTATTTTTGCTCCAATTTCGGCTAAGATTTGTGTTGGGAAATAATTCTAAGTAGGTGTGTTTTAGTTGGTTAATAGGGAGTGATTTTAGGAGATAAATTGGGAGAGGTTATCAGAGAATAATCTGATTATCTTTTTGCTGCAAAAAAGAGAGTAGAGTTTCAGTTTTCTCTCCAATTCCCCAAACTTTTTCTGACATTTTCTTCTTCTTCTTTTTTCCCTCCTCTGTCGATTCTTTCCCCTAGTTGCTACCAAAATTTCAATTATATTTTCCCCTTCCATTTATTTCTCTTTTTTTTCCCAATTGATTCGGTTGTTCATCTTTGGTTGCGTGTGTTCGGTAAGTAACAAATTTTTCTATTGTTAAGTGTTCTTGGTTAATCTCTAAAATGGGGATTCTTTTTTGGTATTTAGGAGTTAATCAAGAGGCTAGTAGTTTTGAATCGACGCTGTGATTGTGCGAAGTCGTGGTTATGAATTAAGTGATTAATCTGGAGATATGTTGATAAACCATAAAAGTAACATATTTTAATCCCACATTTAGCATACTTTTGGATAATTTATTCCCTGAATTGTGTAAAAAGGTTCTCTTAATCCTTTCTTTTTGATCGTGCCAAACAGTCGAGTTTTAATATTTATAAAAGAATGATCGAAGCTGTAGACTAGCTATGACAATGATAGAGGCAAGTGCACCTATTGAAAAGTAGTATAGTTTAGGCAAGAATATCTTATCGAACCCAAGGGAACCTAAAAGTACTACTACTCACTTTCTTTCTATTATTTAGCCTGAAATATGGAGTGATTGGTTTATGAAACTAATGAAAAAAACTAAACTAGATGCAAAGACAAAAGAATGAATTGGAGAAAGACTCTAGGAAAACACAGTTGATGAAGACGATACCCTCAGGAAGAATCCACCTATGACTTCACTTATTATTTATTCCCCAAACCATATGATTTTTTTACTTAGCTTGATCCGTGAGACTCCCTAACCTATATTAAACCCTCTCTCGAGGCGAATAACGTCTAACCTTAGGTTAATTAGTGGAACTCTCGTTCTCTTATAATAACCCCCTAAGGAAGCAATAAATCGATCAATGGATTCCCATATTAGGTTTTACCCTAATCCAGTAAAATCTCGTAACCCTATCTCTAGGCGCCCGATCAACTTCGCTCAATTATGCTAGATCTACACTTAGGCAGGGTCTATTCCTCCTCCACCTAAGCACATCAGATTAAATTAAGCAACATAATTAAGAACAAACTAAGTACTTATCATATAATTTAGAAATCAAATAACAAAATCCATCATAGGTTTCATCCCCTTCAGGTATCTGAAGGGTTTATTTCATAACAAAGTAGGAAAACATCTCAAGAGAAAAGATAAAACAAAACATCAGAAATCCCTAAAAACCCTGAAGGAATTGAAGAGGAGATCCTCTATCTTGAGTAGAACTCCAGCTTCTTGAGATGGATCAACTGGCTATCTTCAAGTGATTCCCTAAAATATGAAAGCTTCGGCAAAAGCCTCTGCCAAAAAGCCGTTCTCTTTAATATCTGCCTTGGGTTGTTTATATAGGCTTTTGAGATGCTTTACTTGGCTCCTAAGTACCTCTTTCAAATAGAATTACTATTAGGGTGTTTAAGTAGACTTAGGAGTATGTTTCTTTGGCTTCAAGCATCAAATTTTGAGTGAAATTGCTCATTCCCGCGGTAGAGGCACGCCCATGGCACACGCCTGTGTCAATCGAGGTTGGGTCATGCCTTGATTCTGTCGTTTTGGGAACGGCCGTGGCACGGTCGTGTGAGTTGGGATTCAGGCCGTGCTTCAGGTTTGCCGATTGGGACACGGCCATGTAATTCACTTGACACGCCCGTGTGTGGTAATGAGGTGATGCGCGGCCGTGCAACTCGTGAGTTAGGCCGTGCTCTAGGTAGTCGACGAGACACAGCCATGCAGGATTTGTGGTAGGCCGTGTTGATTTCTTGCTAAGGCCCATTTGCTTCATTTTAAGCTCGTTTTGTGTTCTTTTTATCCTCGGGTGCTTTCCTGAGTATATGACATGAAAAGAAAGGATTACAAGCACCTTTTATATAAAATCAAGGGCTAAATCATCAAAAAGCATACTAAATGTAGGATTAAAATATATTACTTTTATGTTTTATCGAATGCCCCCACACTTAAGCTTTTGCTTGTCCTCAGGCAAAATTCTCAACTTACAATTAAAACGAACTTTCCATGATTCATAACTCCTATCGACAATGTCTCATCATAATTCATAGATAATTTATACATGGATAATTCAACTCAGAGAGTCCTAAAGATTCAATTATGATAAGTCATACCTTTTTAGTACGAAAACATAGGTGTCTCCCCTTATCTGAATAATTACCTTTAATTCAAAATCGACAAGGATTGACATCCTCACTGAAGGTTCACTCAAATCACTCAAAGTGTTTAAGGTTCAAGAATAAGCACTCATAAGTCAAACCTGAAAAGTTAATCCCATAGGCTTGCCTGAAAATCAAATCTCCACCACTGTATATGAGATGATACACAAATCAAAAGGTCTTTATTAGGGTTGTAATGGGGCTAGGGTTAAAGGTGTGGATACAGGCTGAATTAGAAGGTTAGAATCGAGATTGATTTGACAAATTACCAAACTAGAAACAATGAACTAATATATGTACTTACATCAATTGAAAGCCAATAATACCTACTATTGATAATTACTCTATAATAACGAGTATTTCCCTCACTTGAAATTTGATAATAATTTAATACGAGCTTTTTCTTCAATAATTGGAGTTTAATTGCTCTAAGCTCTTTTATACACTACTAATATTGAATAGACTTGGATTTTTTTAAGAACAAACTAAAATATTGCATCATAAATGATAAATGTAACTATTAAACTAATATAATTCAGTAATTTAATCAAATCAAACCTCAATTAAAGGGTAGTCAAAAGAATGCTGATAATAAATACAAAGGGATTTTGGGTTAATATTAGAGGGTGAGTCAATAAAAAGGTTGTTAGGATTCAACGGGGTTCACTAGGGGTTAATCATGAAGGTAGGCTTTTTAGTGGATTGAATGGGTTAAAACCTAGGTGCCTTTATTATCTCAGTATATCAAATCATGAATGTAGTCTTGACATGTATAAACGAGGCAAGTTCTAGAATAACAGTTCAAAGTTGACACACTCATAATTAATAAAGTGAGCACGAAAAAGAATATATGCTCTATAAGGCTAAAAATCTCACAAAAATTATGGGTGTTTTGACATCAATCCCTATAAATTTTGAACTTCAAGGTGATACTCAAATTCGGTTCAACAACCTATCTATTTTAATTTTTAGAAAGTAGACTTATCATGCTTGATTCTCTAATATTCTTCAAATTTAATCATCAATGCACAATTAACTATGACTTACTCTAAAACATAAAAATAATAATCTTAAATCATTAGAAATTTCATCCTAATTAGTAATATGAGAAAATTACTTAAAAACAAGACTACATTCAGGGTTTGAGAATAATGCAAAAAGTTAGGCACTTTTACCCGCCACGCTTAAGATCACATTGCCCCCAATGTACAAAGATAGATAAATAACAATTAATATAAGATCAAAAGAGAGGGATAGAGTGCCACTTCCTGAATTTTGGGTGATTTCTGGAAGTTGGCAGTGTTCGGGATGGAAGATGACTTATGTATTTGTGAATTACTCCTAGTGATTTGTTCATGTATGTAGAATGTGTGATCGGAACTGCGAAGTCATCAGTTAGATATTTTGGGGGTGTAAGATAAATAAATGTTAGGAATACTTTGAAGATTAGATAAGTAATGATGAAAGTTTGCAGTGAAGAAAAGTAGCAAATTATGATAATAAAGGAAAAATAAAATTAAAAATAACACTAAAAATAAGACAATAAAATGTAGATAATTAAAGGGACTCAAAGGTCCTCCTCATCGTCTGGATTTGGTGGTGGGGCTGGTGATGAGATATGGAGGTGTTGGCATATTTGGTGGAGGGTGGCCTCTATCCCATCAAAACGTCCAGTGTTGTCAATGAAATACTGCTCGAACTGGTCGAGGCGTGCAGAGATATCTGCCCATGATGTTGTTGCATGGGATGGCTGCTATCTCGGAGCTGGTGGTACATCGTCAGTAATGTCTTCGGGCTCCTCTTCATCTATGGATGTCATTAATCGGTATTGAGGGGGTCAGTCCCTCGATGATGTTTAATCACGTTAATCGGTATTGAGGGGGGTCGGTCCCTCGACGATGTTTAATCATCCCCATGTGTAGCATCGTCTGGATGCCTTGAGGTACCATGTTACCCATTAGTGTGAGGGAGGTGATCTGATCACCGGTGTTCAGGAGGTCGAAGTGTCGAGCCAGCCTAGTGATGTATGGCCCTATTGATAGAATCCCCTTTCTGTGTGGCTCTATTTGGTGATGGATAGCACAGGCGATGAAATATGCCAAATCGAAGACGTCCCCCTCTGACAAGCACGATAAGTAGTAGACATCGTACTTGTTTACCATGCCGGTACTTTCGCGTCGACCTGTGATAGTGTGGGCTAGGATGGCGTGGATATATCTCAGGGGTGGGCCAAGGGCTGTTGCCTTCGATCGACTGGGGTTGTAAGCATTCGTGGTGGGGGCTAGGCTACACCAACGGTTAAGGGGGTTGCATGGGAGTTCTTAGTTGATCGCTGCAAAACAGTCTAGTTTTAATATATATAAAAGAGTGATCGAACACAGATATCATGACAATGATAGAGGCAAGCGCACCTATCGAGCAAGAGTATAGCTCGAGCAAGAATATCTTACAGAACCCAAGGAACCTAAAAGTACTACTACTCATTTTCTTTCTATTATTTAGCCTAAAATATGGAGTGATTGGTTTATTAATCTAAAACAAATGAAATACTTAAACTTAAATGCAAAGACAAAAGAACGAAACTTTGGGAAAAGACTTTGAAGAAAACTCAATTGATAAAGACGATACCTTCGGGAAGAATCCACCTATGACTTCACTTATTATCTACCTTTTCAATTCATATGATTTCTTTACTTAGCTTGATCCGTGAGACTCCCTAACCTATATTAAACCTTCTCTCGAAGCGAATAACATCTAACCTTAGGTTAATTAGTGGAACTCTCGTTCTCTTATAATAACCCCCTAAGGAAGCAGTAAATCAATCAATAAACTCCCATATTAGGTTTCACCCTAATCTGGCAAAATCTCGTAACCTTATCTCTAGGCGCCCGATCAACTCCGTTTAATTATGCTAGATCTACTCTTAAGTAGGGTCTATTCCTCCTCCACCTAAGCACATCAGATAAATTTAAGCAACATAATTAAGAACAAACTAAGTATTTATCATATAAATCAAATAATTAAATAACAAAATCCATCATAGGTTTCATCCCTTCAGTATCTCGAGGGTTTAGTTCATAACTAAACAAGAAAACATCTCAAGAGAAAAGATAAAACAAAACATAAGAAATCCCTAAAACCCCTAAAAGAATTGAAGAGGAGATCCTCTGTCTTAAGTAGAACTCCAACTCTTCGGGATGGATCAATTGGCTATCTTCGAGACAATCCCTAAACGAGAAAGGCTTGGCTGAAAACTCTGCTCAATCATCGACCCCTTGAATAGCTGCCTTGGGGTGTTTTTATAGACTTTTGGGATGCTTTACTTGTCTCCTAAGTACTCATAATTCTGGTATAATTCGTCTTAGGTGTTTGAGTAGACTTAGGATTGCGTTTCTTGGGCTCCAAGCACCCTATTCAGAATAAAACTGCTCTTTCCCGAGGTAGGGGCACGGCTAAAGCACGCTCGTGTAAATTGAGGCTCAGCCCGTGTCTCTATTCTGTTGATTTAGGCACGGCCGTGGCACGCCCGTGCAAGTTGAGGGTCAGGCCGTGCTTCGGGTCTGTTGATTGGGGCACAGCCATGCAAATCAGGGATAGGCCGTGTTAGGCTTTTTGTCGACGAGACATGATTGTGTAAATTGGTGACAGGCTGTGTTCTAGGTGGATAGCAAGGCACGGCCATGTGGAATAAAGCCCAGGCCATGTTGACTTCTTGGGTTGGCCCAATTTGATCCATTTTTAGCCCGTTTTATGTTCTTTTTATCCTTAGGCATTCTCCTGAGTATGAGACATGAAAAGAAAGGATCAAAAGCACATTTTTACATAAATCAAGGATAAATTCATCCAAAAGCATACTAAATGTGGGATTAAAATATGTTACTTTTACGGTTTATCATCGGTCTAACTCGGAGAGGTTATTTTTCTCTTTAAATTAGTCTGTATAAAGTCTGAGGGCTACGCCGAATTGGGGAATGCTTAATTGACGTAACATACCCCCTAACCGAAATTGCACTTTGTTCATTTCGTCAAATCGCGCCATCATCACTTTGCAAAGTAAAAGTTGTGCAAAACTCTAGTGTTAGCTCTAGGTATGTGGGCTCGATGATTGAGAAGAACTGCTCCCATGGTTCGGTTGAAATGAGGGCCCGGATGTCATTTGCTAGTCTTATTTGTTCAATGGCGTTCCAGTCACTGCACCTTCCGGTGCATAAGGGCCGTTCTCGGAATGCCTTGTAACGCTATTCCTGAGTGTTTTGAGGGAACCGGAGGAATGGATGCCAAAACTCAGAAGATGCACTTGTGAAAGATGATCCGAGCCCTTTTCTCTTCTTACTTGGGACTGAGTGTTTTACTCGAGATGTCGACATCTTTCCTGCTAATGTAAAGCAATTTTTTTTTAATTTTAACCAATATATTTTAGAATTACACAATAAAATTTTACAATAGCAGAGCACCAATTCTTCTAACATGTATTAATAAGTAAAGCATAAGATTAATCAAATAATGAAAATCATGTTGTTAAAAACTTAAATAACTAAAGCAAACAAGAAGCATTCTAAAAAGAAAATGAACTAAACAAAAATCATGTCATAAACTAATAGAATAAACTAAATAACATGAATCAGAATTTTTTTTTAGTTTAAATTTAAACAAAAACTCAAATGAAAAGGAAATATGCAAAAATGTGAAGAAAAAAGAACCAGGCTCGATGGTGCTTGACGAGCACGGGTGGAGCGCACGGCCATGGAGCACGGTGGAGCTTGGTAGGGGCATGGTGTTTGTGGGCATGGTGGTGTTGTAGCCTTGTGGGTGGTTTGTGGTCGTTTTTTGGAGAAAATGGCGTTTGAGAGGGAGAGGTCTTGCTTTGTGGCCGGATTGGAGAAGGGGGGAGGTTGGAATCTGATTTTAGGGTTTGGATTTGGGGAAGAGGATGGTTAGATTGATATACTGAGGCACGGTCATTCTCCACGCCCGTGTCATTTTAAAAGTTGCCCGTACTTTTCGTGATTTTGGGTTTTAGGCGCGTTCAGGTGGATTTTCCACGGCCGTGTTGTCGTTGCCACGCCCGTGTGTTGATTTACAAGATTGGGTCGAACGGGCGTGTGTAGCCCGTGCTCGATAAGTTAGTATTTTCACAAGGTCGTGGGGCATAGTCGTGTTCTAGCCGTGCTCAATAAGTCAGTAGCTTCACAAGGTCGTGGGCCACGGTTGTGCAAAGCCCGTGCTAGACAAGTCAGTAGCCTCGCACTGTAGAACGGCACGGACGTGTCTGGTATCGCAGCCCGTGTTGTTGAAAAGAATTTTTCCCCTGTTCATGCATGGATCCAGCCATGCCCGTGGTGTGTCCCCTGTCTTGTTCACGGTCGTGGGCACGCCCGTGTTCAAGGCCGTGTTAATAATCCTGCATTTCTATTAGATTATTTTAGAAAAATTTTAAAAAGATAAAGTTAATGTTAGTGAGTTAGCACTCGGGTTGCCTCCTGAGAAACGCTTGTTTATAGTCTTAAGGTAGACTTTCTCTATTTTCGATTCTAAAAGAGGGTTCGAGGAGCAGAAGCTCCTCTCTCATATCTCCAGATTCTGCATCATTATAAATTTTAAGTCGGTGACCATTTACCTTGAATGTGCCTTTTGTGGGATGAGTTACCTCAATGGTGCCGTATGGAAAGATTGTTTTGATCATGAATGGGCCTGACCATCTTGACTTCAGTTTCCCCGGGAATAGTTTAAGCCTTGAATTGTATAGTAGGATCAGGTCTCCCACCTCGAATTGTTTTGACCTTTTTAGACGAGCATCATGGCATCACTTTGTTGCCTCTTTGTATAATTTTGAGTTCTCGTAGGCTTTAGCTCTCCATTCATCTAGCTCATTTGTCTGCATCATTCTTTTCTTTCCTGCAACATTAAGATCAAAATTCAAAAATTTTATTGCCCAAAAAGCTTTGTGTTCTAATTCGAATGGTAGATGACAGCTTTTCCCATATACAAGTTTGTATGGGGATGTTCCTAGAGGTGTTTTGAATGTTGTTTTGTAGGCCTAGAAAGCATCATCTACTTTAACTGCCCAATCTTTTCTATTTGATTCAATTGTTTTTTCTAGAATGCGCTTAAGCTCTCGGTTTGCTACCTCCACTTGCCCACTGGTTTGAGGATGATATGGGGTGGCTGTTCTGTGGAATACTCCATATTTCTTTAGAACTTTTTCAAATTGTGTATTACAGAAATGAGTACCCATATCACTAATGATGGCTCTAGGTGTCCCGAATCGGGAAAATAGTTTCTTGAGAAATTTAACTACTACCTTAGCATCATTGGTAGGTAAGGCTTCTGCTTCTACCCATTTTGACATGTAATCAACTACTACTAGGATGTATTTATTTCCAAATGAATTGGGGAATGGTCCCATGAAATCGATACCCCATACGTCAAATATCTCACATGATAACATATATGTTTGAGGCATTGAAACACCCCAAACCCGGCCCACAAGCCCTGACCGGATCTGGCATGCTCCTTGAGTAAAACGTAGTTAAGTCTCGTATGACATTTTTGAAAATCGTGGTGGTTTCGAAGAAAATAGATTTGGGTTGTTCTCGAGTTAAAAATTTAGTTGTAACTTAATTTGTACTAAATCGATAAGTTCATATTTCAAAAGTTACAAGTTAAAGAAATACCGAATTTTAGAGTTTAATATTACTGTTAACTTAAAAAAAAACCATAGGTGTTTGAGTTTCAAAACAATTGATGTTGTTCGCAACATAATAGAAATTTAAAACGCAGGGAAAATGAAATAGAAAAAAAAATAATGGCCTTATTACATCAAATTATAACCCAAAATAATTCAAAATAGACTTAAAAAGAAAAATCGAAAAACTGAGCTGTGCATGGCCACCGCTAAGTTCCTGCCGACCTGGTCCATCTACTGAGTTCCATCTGTAAAAAGTTAGCCCACGAAGGGTGAGTCAACAGACTCAGTGTGTAACCACCATCACAGATTCCCAAATTATACAAGGCATAATAAATCACATAAAATAATTGTGAACCATGATGCAACCCAAACCACCTAGATCCAACCACTACACATCACCCGTACCTACTGATCACACCGTGGGGATTACTAAATCGACCCTCCATCCGCTACACACCATCGAAGGCAGTCGCTGCAGTCAACTGCACATCGACCTTATAATTGTGGCATAGCCACCAGATATGTGATAGAGTCACCAGATTCAGATAATGTGACAGAGTCACCAGATAATGTGGTATGAACCACCAGATCACTTCCCCTTTCACAAAATCACCCATATGCCCATGCAACATACATAACATACGAATAACATGCATTATACCTTACCCCATAGCCTTAACAATATTTCACATATATCCATATTCATGTTTTATAAACTTTACTTAACTGAGAGTTAGGGTAACGATACTAATGCATTGTACCATGGAATGGTACCCTTAGCCATATTCATGCATAGCCTTATTAACATATACAAATCAATATTATTGTTAGTTGGGAATTTAGGGTGGGCTACACACCTGATTACTTGTAGATCTAATCGAACTCCCAAAAATCCCGATCTAGTGCACTAGATCTCTTCTCCTACATTCAGCCAACACTAAGCACATTAGTCAATAGGCCATTCGGCTAAACACAAATCTCGAAGGGTTAATGAGACCAAAACCCTTACCTTGTTGCCGATTTGGTTACCAACCAAATCCTGAAAGTCTTTGATGAATCGTCACTACCAACCTACATTCGGCCAACACCCTATTTATTAGACCAAACCCTTAAACGAAATCAATAAGTATCATAATCCATTCGGCCAACCATGATTGACCAAGTAAGACCATTCGGCCAACCATGATTGCACAAGTAAGGCCATTCCGCCAAAGAAAAAGATTCAAGAGAAGTGGCCATTAGGCCGAACCTACACCATCCTACCTTCGATTTTTCCACAGATCGGCACAGGAGACTTTTAGTGAGTCTGATTCAGCTTCTAGGAGTAAGGAGTGAAATTGACCGAACCTTGGAAACGTGATTCAGGTTAGAAACTAATTAAAGAATAGAGAAACCACAAAGAAGAAAACCTCGAAAACTTACCAAGCTCGAGAGGTGTATGCAGCTCTAGTGCACTTTCGGGAAAAAGAGATTTCTCCTTGAAGATTCGGCTATGGAAGAAGGTGATATGGACTAGGGTATTCGGCTTTTAGATGATTTTTGAGGAGGAAAAAGGATGAGAAGAAGAAAATATTAGAGAGATGCGGCAAAGAATCTCACCAAAGAAAAAGGGAATTTCGGCTTTCAGAGAAAAAGTTGTGGAAAGAAAGAAAACAAATGGGAGAAAAGATGGAGTAGTGCCTACTAGTTTCGGCTACACATGCATACCCCTCAGAGTTGGAGTTTCGGCCAACTCTCTGCCTCTTGATAACTTTTATCCATCTTGATAAACCAACTTTTATCTCTCTTTTAAAAGAGGCCACCTGAAATCCACTTCTTCCCTCTTAATTATCATCATCTATCACTCAAAATAAAAGAATTTAAGCTCCTAATTTGTAGCCATTGTGCCGTCCACCTCCTTCCCTTAGGAGTGCCGGATTTTGGCTCATTAACTTGGGCCCCAAGCGGCCTCATTGGCCCAAAATCCTTCCTTAAGTGATGCCATTTAATACCCATTAAAACTCCTCTAAACTTTGGGCCACAAGCCCAGCTTGCTATCAAATATAATTGTTTAACTTTTAATTTCTACTAACACTATTTATTGGCCACTTAACCCAGGTTTTAAAGTCCAACCTGAGCCCAATTCACACCGTAATGCCTTAGCCATGCAACATACCAAATGCACAGACCGATAAAAATTAGGATATTACAGTTCTACCCCCTTAAAATAATTTCGACCTCAAAATTACCTGGCTAAAATAAATGAGGGTATTACTGTCGCATTGTTTCCTCTGACTCCCACGAAGCTTCCTCCGATCCATGGTTACGCCACAACACTTTGACTAAAGGGGCTGATTTCCTACGATGCACCTTTATATCCCGTTCTAAAATCTGAATCGGCTTTTCCTCATAGGACAGATCTGGTCTCAGCTCCACCTCCTCAACCGGTATTATATGGGATGGATCCGATCGGTAACAATGTAACATCAAAACGTGGAACACATCGTGCATCTGCTTCAATTTCGTAGGCAATTCTAACTGATATGCTACTGGACCAACCCGTTTCAGAATCCGATAAGGTCCTATAAACCTAGGACTTAACTTTCCCTTGCGACCAAATCTCCTATAGTAGCTTGCTAACCCCAAGAAACTACAAACCTCAGCCACAGGCATGGGTGGTTTCCAATCCAATACTGCCTCATTCTTCTGAGGATCCACCCTTATTCCTTCAGCAGATACCACATGTCCTAAAAACATAACTTCCTTCAGCCAAAATTCGCACTTGCTAAACTTGGCATATAGCTTTTTCTCCCTTAACACTTGCAATACGACTCGAAGGTGCTTATCATGTTCTTCCTCAGACTTGGAATACACTAGAACATCATCTATGAACACAACGACGAACCGATCTAGATAGGGTTGGAAAACCCAGTTCATCATGTCCATGAACGCAGCTGGGGCTTTTGTCAATCTAAACGGCATTACCAAGAACTCATAATGCCCATACCTTGTTTGAAAAGCTGTCTTATGGATATCAGCCTCCTTTACCTTAAGCTGATGATATCCTGACCTTAGATCTATCTTCGAAAATACTGCGGCCCCCTTAAGCTGATCGAACAAGTCATCTATTCCTGGCAATGGATACTTGTTCTTGATGGTCAGCTTATTCAATTGCCGGTAGTCTATGCACATGTACATAGTCCTGTCCTTCTTCTTTACAAATAGGACCGGTGCTCCCTATGGAGACACACTAGGTCGAATAAACCCATGATCAAGTAACTCTTGGATCTGGGCTTTGAGTTCTACTAGCTCCTTTGATGCCATTCGGTACGAAGCAATTGACACAGGGGCTGTACCCGGTAATAAGTCAATTCTGAACTCTACCTCCCTATCCGGGGGTAACCCAGGCAGCTCCTCCGGAAAGACATCCACAAATTCCCTTACTGTTCTAACTCCTCCTACAGCTGCTTCCTTAGCCTCTAAGGCACTTATCAACATCAGAAAAGCTACACACCTTTTTCTCGCCATCTTCTCTGCCTTAAGGTCAGATACCACATTTGACAAGCAATTCCGTCTCTCGCCCCTCACCATAACCTCTTTGTCATCAGAAGTTCTTAACGACATACGCTTAGCAGCACAATCCACATTTGCATGGTACTTCACTAACCAATCCATGCCTAAGATTAGGTCAAACTCCTCAAACGGAAACTCCATTAGGTCAGTCGAAAATTGTGCCCCCTGAACATCCAAAGGTACTACCCTAAAGAGTTTGTCTAATACTACTGATTGCCCTAAAGGACTAAGTACAGTCATCTTCCTAAGTACAGTCTCAGAGTTCACATGCAGAGTTCCAGACACCTTACTAGCAATGTATGAATGAGTTGACCCAATATCTATCAATGCAATAAAGGGTAATCCAGAGATAAGGAACATACCCGTTATGACATTAGGTGCGTCACCATCCTCCCTCCGACGAACTACATATACTAGACCCACTGTCTCGCCTCCATGCTACCAATACCTCTGCCCGATATTCCCTGTCCTCTTCCAGAACCATTACCTTTGCCAGCTGAACCATGACCCCGCGGTGGCTGCTGTCCACCTCTTTCAGCCTGATTAGGACCCTGACTTACGGGTCGGCTCCCATCTGTTTTCATGGGACAGTCCTTAATCATGTGATCCTTGGACCCACACTTGAAACATCCTCCCGTCTTCTTCCAACACTCTCCCAAGTGCATCTTTCCACACTAGGCACAAGTACGGTACTGTCCTCCCGTAGCAGCTTGCTGACCTCGCAACCCATCCGTTCTAGGTCTCTTTTGGATATTCCCAGATAACCCTGATGATCCAAAACCTCTCTTTTGCTTATTCCTGTCCTTGTTCTATCTCACAGAGTCCTTAACTCCTTCAGCAACATTTGCCTTTTCTACCAACATAGTAAACTCCCGCTCCTGCTGTGGGGCAATCAACAATCTCAGGTCATCCCTTAGTCCATCCTCAAATCAGACATATTGTTTATGCTCCATAGCCACTATACCTCGAGCGTATCGGCTCAACCTTAGGAATTCTACCTCATACTCCGCTACGGACTTATTTCCCTGAACCAGCCTCAGAAATGCCTTCCTCTGCGCATCAACATAACTAGTCCCAATATACTTCTTCTGATACGCTACCTTAAAGTACTCCCAAGTAAGATCATCTGCGGCAGCACCATCCCGAACCGTGAGCCACCATTGATATGACTCATCGCAGAGAAGTGACACTACCCCTTTCAGTTTCTCTTCAGCAGGCAGGTCCAAATCATCCATAATTCGCTCCATCGCCTCTAACCAATACTCAGCCGTATTGGGCGCCACACCAGATATACCACGGAAAAACTCAGCTCTATTAGCTCGGAGTCGCTCAGGTACAGACTTTCGAGCTCCCATGCCTCAACCTGCTCCAGCCACCCTCTCAAGAACTCGCAGCATCGCTTGCGATACTGCATCATCTCCCGTCTGATCCTGATATTCCCCACCAACAGCTGGTGGTGGTGGCATCTCATTCTCGGACCCTTGACCAGACCTAACGGGTTTCGACACGGTCATTCGACCTCTACTACGGCCACGCACATTATGGTCACGTCCTCTAGAACTCATGTCTACGTTCATGATTTAATCTGCTTAAGAATTTTATGAATTTGTTTTTGTTCCACTGATTTATCGCGAACAGTCTTATGTTTAATAGTTCTAAAAAGTAGTTCTTTCGAGTTCATGCACACACTACAGTCTTAAGTTCATTCATCCAATCATCAACATTCATGAACTTGCGTCATTACGTAAAAGTGTTGTGGTTGTCATTGTTGTTGTTCTCCACTACCGTGGGTATTTTCGTAATTTTTCATATAGGGGTATTTTGGTAATTTTCCAAATTAGGGTATTTGAAATTTTTGCAAAATAGGGATTTTTGGTATTTTTTGAAAATAGGAATATTTTTGATAAAAAAATCGAGGGTAGTATGGTAATTTTATAAGCTGAGGGTATTTTTATAATTTTACAAACCAGGGGTATTTTGGTAATTTGGTAAAACATGGTTCCAAGTGATTTCATGAAGTAAGGGAAATTTGGGAAATTTTCAATTCGGGGGTACTTCGGTAACTTTCCATACTGAGGGTATTTTGGTAATTTGTACAGGTTAGGGGTAATTTGATCAATTTGCAAATCAAGGGTATTTGGGTCATCTTCCGAATCAAGGATACTTTGGTAATTTTATAATCACGGTTTGACTTTAGGATTATACCAAAACAAGGTGACTGGTCCCTTTCGGGTTTTAATTATCGAATTTAGCCTGTGATTGAGTCCTCTTGGTTAGGGTGAACCGTCACTACGCACCAGGTAGGATTCGAGCGGAAAGGAGGTGAGTCACTAGGACTACTTAAATACCAAGCTCCCCCTGAATCCAATCCTAGACATGTGCACAACAGTTGCCACACCCTTAACTCGGCGACTCACTTACAGGTTTGTTTGGTTGGACTTTAAATTTTATGTAATTCGATGTTGGAGTAAGCTAATCCTAGGGTTCAATAACACCTAATCTACTAATCTACGTCCCTATAATTCCCACATGCAAACCACACAATGGTTAAGGGTACTTACAGTGGACTTGGTAGGAGACTCAAAGCCATGCCGAAAAACCTGCTCATTCTCTAGTAAAAACTCAATTTCAAAAAAAGAAAAATGTTTTGGGCCCAAAAAGCCCTCAAGGCCGAGCTTTGAACCGGGCTCTGATACCAAATTGAAACACCCCAAACCTGACCCACAAGTCCTGACCGGATCTGGCTTGCTCCTTGAGTAAAACGTAGTTAAGTCTCGTATGACATTTTTGAAAATTGTGGTGGTTTCGAAGAAAATAAATTTGGGTTGTTCTTGAGTTAAAAATTTAGTTGTAACTCAATTTGTACTAAATCGATAAGTTCATATTTCAAAAGTTACAAGTTAAAGAAATACCAAATTTTAGAGTTTAATATTACTGTTAACTTAAAAAAAAACCATAGGTGTTTGAGTTTCAAAACAATTGATGTTGTTCGCAACATAATAGAAATTTAAAACGCAGGGAAAATGAAATAGCAAAAAAATAATGGCCTTATTACATCAAATTATAACCCAAAATAATTCAAAATAGACTTAAAAAGAAAACCATAAAACTGAGCTGTGCATGGCCACCACTAAGTTCCTGTCGACCCGGTCCATCTACTGAGTTCCATCTGCAAAAAGTTAGCCCACGAAGGGTGAGTCAACAGACTCAGTGTGTAACTGCCATCACAGATTCCCAAATCATACAAGGCATAATAAATCACATAAAAAAATTGTGAACCATGATGCAACCCAAACCACTTAGATCCAACCTCTACACATCACCCGTACCTACCGATCACACCGTGGGGATTACTAAATCGACCCTCCATCTGCTACACACCATCGAAGGCAGTCGCTGCAGTCAACTGCACAATGCCCTTATAATTGTGGCATAGCCACTAGATAATGTGACAGAGTCACCAGATAATGTGGTATGAACCACCAGATCACTTCCCCTTTCACAAAATCACCCATATGCCCATGCAACATACATAACATACGAATAACATGCATTATACCTTACCCCATAGCCTTAACAATATTTCACATATATCCATATTCATGTTTTATAAACTTTAATTAACTGAGAGTTAGGGGTAACGTACCTGAATGCACTGTACCATGGAATGGTACCCTTAGCCATATTCATGCATAGCCTTATTAACATATAAAAATCAATATTATTGTTAGTTGGGAACTTAGGTTGTGTTACACACCTGATTACTTGTAGATCTAATTGAAATCCCGGAAATCCTAACCTAATGCACTAGATCTCTTCTCTTACATTCAGCCAACACTAAGCACATTAGTCAATAGGCCATTCGGCTAAACACAAATCCCGAAGGGTTAACGAGACCAAAACCCTTACCTTGTTGCTGATTTGGTTACCAACCAAATCCCAAAAGTCTTTGATGAATCGTCACTACCAACCTACATTCGGCCAACACCCTATTTATTAGACCAAACCCTTAAACGAAATCAATAAGTATCATAATCCATTCTGCCAACCATGATTGACCAAGTAAGACCATTCGGCCAACCATGATTGTACAAGTAAGGCCATTCGGCCAAAAGAAAAGATTCAAGAGAAGTGGCCATTAGGCCGAACCTACACCATCCTACCTTCGGCTTTTCCACAAATCGATACAGGAGACTTTTAGTGAGTCTGATTCGGCTTCTAGGAGTAAGGAGTGAAATTGACCGAACCTTGAAAATGTGATTCAGGTTAGAAACTAATTAAAAAAGAGAGAAACCACAAAGAAGAAAATCCCAAAAACTTACCAAGCTCGAGAGGTGTATGCGGCTATGGTGCACTTTCGGGAAAAAGAGATTTCTCCTTGAAGATTCGGCTATGGAAGAAGGTGATGGGGACTAGGGTATTTGGCTTTTAGAAGATTTTTGAGGAGGAAAAAGAATGAAAAGAAGAAAATATTAGAGAGTTGCGGCAAAGAATCTCACCAAAGAAAAAGGGAATTTCGGCTTTTAGAGAAAAAGTTATGGAAAGAAAGAAAACAAATGGGAGAAAAGATAGACTAGTGCCTACTAGTTTCGGCTACACATGCATACCCCTCAGAGTTGGAGTTTCGGCCAACTCTCTACCTCTTGATAACTTTTATCCATCTTGATAAACCAACTTTTATCTCTCTTTTAAAAGAGGCTACCTGAAATCCACTTCTTCCCTCTTAATTATCATCATCTATCACTCAAAATAAAAAATTTAAGCTCTTAATTTGTAGCCATTGTGCCATCCACCCCCTTCCCTTAGGAGTGCCTAATTTTGGCTCATTAACTTGGGCCCCAAGCGGCCTCATTGGCCCAAACTCCTCCTAAGTGACGCCACTTAATACCCATTCAAAACTCCTCTAAACTTTGGGCCACAAGCCCAGCTTGCTATCAAATATAATTGTTTAACCTTTAATTTCTACTAACACTATTTATCGGCCACTTAACCCAGGTTTTAAAGTCCAATCCGAGCCCAATTCACACCGTAATGCCTTAGCCATGCAACATACCAAATGCACAGACCCACAAAAATCAGGATATTACAGACATTTCTTCACGTTTAGAGATATTACCTATCCTCTGGCATCTATCACATGAGGTAATGTACCTGTTGGCATCTTTGAATAGAGTGGGCCAGTAAAAACCTGATTCGAGTATTTTGTGTGCTGTCTTAATCCCATTTTAGTGTCCTTTTGATAGTCCTGAATGGCAATGTTCCATGATTTTGTTTGCTTCTATCTTTGTAACACATCTTCGAATTACCTGATCTGCACATATGCAAAAAGAAAGGGATCTTCCCAAAAATAATTTTTCATATCAGCAAAGAATCACTTCTTTTGGTGATGTGTCAATTTGCTTGGTAGAACGTTAGCTGCTAAATAATTTGCGATATTTGCAAACCATGGTACGTCAGAATGGGTTATAGAGAAGAGTTGTTCTTCAGGAAACGAATCATTTATTTCACCTTCGTCAAGCTCTTTTTGGTGTGTGGATTTTCAAGTCTAGAAAGGTGATCTGCTGCAAGATTCTCGGCTCCCTTCTTATCTTGTATTTCCAAGTCAAATTCCTGTAAGAGTAAAATCTATCGTATGAGTCTAGGTTTTGTATCAGGTTTGGTTAAAAGATAACGAAGGGATGAATGGTCAGTGTAAATGACACCTTTCGATAATATTAGATATTGTCTAAATTTGTCAAAAGAAAAAACTACAGCTAGCAGTTCTTTCTCAGTTGTGGTGTAATTTTCTTACGCGGCTGTTAACGTTTTGCTAGCGTAGTAAATTGGCTGAAAATGCTTGTCTCTTCGTTGTCCCAAAACTGCGCCTATTGCAAAGTCACTTGCATCACACATTAGTTCAAAGGGTAAATTCCAATCAGGTGCGATTATAATCGGTGCATTTATTAATTTATCTTTAAGAACATTGAATGCATCTAAACATTCCTGATTGAAATTAAAAGGAACATCTTTTTCTAGTAATTTTGTCAAAGGCTTAGCTATTTTAGAAAAGTCTTTAAGGAATCTTCTATAAAAACCTGCATTTCCTAAAAAGCTTCTAATAGCCTTCACTAAACTAGGGGGAGGTAATTTTTCTATGGTTTCAACTTTTACTTTATCTACCTCAATCCCTTTTCTAGAAATCTTATGTCCTAAAACAATCCCTTCTCTAACCATAAAGTTGCATTTTTCCCAATTCAAAACAAGGTTTGTTTCTTCACATCTAATTAGAACTCATTTTAAATTTTTAAGGCAAAGCTGGAAAGAATTACCGAATACCGAGAAATCATCCATGAATACCTCCATGATGTCCTCAACGAGTTTGTCAAAAATTGCCAATATGCAACGCTGAAAAGTGGCAGGAGCATTACATAATCCAAAAGGCATTCTACGATAAGAAAATGTACCGTATGGGCATGTAAATGTCGTCTTCTCTTGATCTTCAGGAGCTATGGGGATTCGAAGTAGCCAGAGAGTCTGTCCAGGAAGCAGTAGTACATATGCCCGGATAGTCTTTCTAACATTTGATCTATGAAGGGTAGAGGACAGTGATCTTTTTTGATGGCATCATTCAGCTTTCTATAGTCTTTGCGCACTCTCCACTCAGAATCGTTCTTGTGGGAATTAACTCATTCTTTTCATTGGGTACTACCGTCATTCCTCCTTTCTTTGGAACTACTTGCACAGGACTTACCCAAGCGCTGTCAGAAATAGGATAAATTATTCCTGCATCTAGAAGTTTAATTACCCAGTTTTGATCACTTCTTTCATGTTGGGGTTTAATCGTCTCTGAGGTTGCACACACGGTTTATATTCTTCTTCCATTAAAATTTTGTGGGTGCAAAATGCGAGGCTTATTCCCTTGATATAAAAAATTTTCCAAGCTATGGCTTTCTTATGTTCTCTTAATACCTTTATCAGCTCATCCTTTTCCTTTTGTTCTAGTTCTGAAGAGATGATTACAGGTAATGTAGAATTATCCCCAAGGAATGCATATTCTAAATGTTGTGGTAACTATTTTAATTCTGATTTTAGTGGCTTGTCGATGGAGGGTTTCTGTTTTAATATGTCATCTTCTGCAATGTTTTCTTCTTTCATTTGTCTAAATTCTGATGTATACAAACTTGTCTCATTGCCTTCATCTTCTTCCCCCTCTCCTTGAGACGGACACAGTTCCATCGTGTTATCCTATAGGATTTCCTGTAATGAATTTTTAATAATATGATCAGTAGTGTCAACAAAATAACAGGAATCATCTTGCTCTTTATAATATTGCATGGCATCATAAATTTGGAACATAATTTCTTCATCACCTATCCTTAGTGCTAGTTTTCCATCACCTACATCAATAATAGCTTTAGCCGTGGCTAAAAAAGGACGCCCTAAGATTAAAGGAACATTGATGTCCTCATCCATGTCTAACACAACGAAATCAACAGGGAAAATAAATTTATCAATTTTTACCAAGACATCTTCAATAACTCCTCTAGGATATTTAATACATCTATCAGCTAATTGAATACTCATCTTAGTGGGTTTTCGTTCCCCAAGATCTAGCTGTTTAAACAATCGGTAAGGCATTAAGCTGATACTAGTGCCTAGGTCTGCTAATGCTTTCGTGATGTTTAAATTACCAATTAAGCAAGGAATAGTGAAACTCCCTGGATCTTTTAACTTCTGTGGTAGTCTATTTTGGAGAAGGGCTGAACACTCTTCATTAAGTTCCACCTTTGATACTTCCTCAAGCTTCCTTTTGTTTGTGAGAAGTTCCTTTAAGAATTTTTAATACTTTGGCATCTGGGAAATATCTTCAACAAAAGGTAAGTTCATATGTATTTGTTTAAAGAGTTCAAGGAACTTACCGTATTAAGCATCCAGTTTTTCTTTCTTCAATTTTTCTGGATATGGAATTTGTGTTCTATTCTCTTTAGGCAATGTATTGTCGTTCTCAACTTCTACATTTTTTTTCTTAGTAACCTCATGTGGTGTCTTTCTTTGTGGTTCAACTAGCTCTTTCCACTCCTTAGTGTGACTGCCTTTACTTGCTCTATGTCTTTGGAAAAAATTTTCGTCCGTATTTCACATACTATTTTAGTAAGTATTCCAACTAACGTAATGAGCTCTCCCACCTGAGTCTTGATCCTTTGAGTGAGATTTGCTGTTCATCAAGTGTTGCTTCCATCATTTGGAGATGAGAATCTGTAGCTACCATGAATTTTGTCAGCATCTCTTCAAGTTTGATTTCTTTTCCTGTGGATAGGGCTGGTTTTGGTAATTTGGAGGAGGTTGCTGCCTTTGATTTCCTTATCCTCCCCACGAAAAATTTGGGTGGTTCCTCCAACCTGCATTATAAGTGTTACTATATGGATTATTAGATCGGAAATTGTTACCTATATAGTGTGTTTGATCATTGTTTGCGCCCAGTTGGTAGGGTAGGTACTCAGAATTCACCAATTTCCACTCGCTTTGCATTGCATGACTGGGTGTACCTGCGAAGAACATAAGTTATCAAGCTTTTTATTCATTAACTCCACTTGCATTGACAGCATTGTTACTGCGTATATGTTAAAAACTCCGGCTGATTTTTCAGTTTAGCCCTTGTAATTTTCCATTGATAGGTGTTCAATGACATCTCCTCAATAAAATCGTAAGCTGCTTCAGGAGTTTTGTTATTCAAAGTTCCACCGGCTGATGAATCAATCATTTGCCTAGTTGGAGAATTCACACCATTGTAAAAAGTTTGGACTTGAAGCCACAAAGGTAATCCATGGTATGGGCATCTTCTCAGGTGGTCATTGTATCTCTCCCATGCATCATATAATGTTTCTGCGTCATTCTGCACAAAAGAAGATATGTCATTCCTAAATTTGGCCGTTTTGGCTAGTGGAAAATATTTTAAAAGAAATTTTTCGGTCATTTGATCCCATGTGGTGATTGACCCTCGTGGTAACGTGTTCAACCACTGCTTTGCTTTATTCCTTCTTGAAAAAGGAATAATCAAGAGGCGCGTGGCATTGTCGAACGCCATTTATTTTGAAGGTATCACAGAATTCTAAAAAATTAGATATATGAGTATTTGAATCTTCATCCTGCAAACCAACAAATTGAACGAACTGTTGTATCATTTGTATTGTATTAGGCTTTAGTTCAAAATTATTAGCAGCTATAGTAGGCCTAACAATACTAGATTCTGCTCCTATCAAATTAGATTTAGCATAATCATACATAGTACGCGGAGCATTCTGTTCTTGCACATTTGGCGGTGGATTGTTTTCATCCATCCCTTTAGTAGGATTGGATCTATCTTGTTCCTCTCTTTGGTAGTCTAGAGCTCATCTAATTTCTCTACAATTTCTACAAGCGGTAGCTTCAATGTCACTTTCGTAAGCTAAAGGTCCTCTCGGGTTCCTTCTAGTCATAAACTAGAGGTATCTGCTAGGAGAAGAAAGAAAGAAATTTAGTGTAAATAAAAATTTATGTAGAAAAATAAGAAAAAATTAAAAATAAAAATAATGGCTAAAGTAATAGAAATAGAGCTTTCTTAATATTTTAGTGTTCCCCGGCAATGGAGCCAAAAACTTGATCGTGTCAAACAGTCGAGTTTTAATATTTATAAAAGAATGATCGAACCTATAGACTAACTATGACAACGATAGAGGCAAGTGCACCTATCAAACAGTAGTATAATTTAGGCAAGAATATCTTATCGAACCCAAGGGAACCTAAAAGTTCTACTACTCACCTTCTTTATATTATTTAGCCTGAAATATGGAGTGATTGGTTTATGAAACTAATGAAAAAAACTAAACTAGATGCAAAGACAAAAGAATGAATTGGAGAAATAATTTAGGAAAACTCAGTTGATGAAGGCGATACCTCGGGAAGAATCCACCTATGACTTCACTTATTATTTATTCCCCAAACCATATGATTTCTTTACTTAGCTTGATCTCGTGAGACTCCACAACCTATATTAAACCCTCTCTTGAGGCGAATAACGTCTAACCTTAGGTTAATTAGTGGAACTCTCGTTCTCTTATAATAACCCCTAAGGAAGCGATAAATCGATCAATGGATTCCCATATTAGGTTTCACCTAATCCGCAAAATCTCGTAACCCTATCTCTAGGTGCCCGATCAACTCCGCTCAATTATGCTAGATCTACTCTTAGGCAGGGTCCATTCTTCCTCCACCTAAGCACATCAGATTAAGTTAAGCAACATAATTAAGAACAAACTAAGTACTTATCATATAATTTAGAAATCAACTAACAAAATCCATCATAGGTTTCATCCCCTTCAGGTATATGAAGGGTTTAGTTCATAACAAAGTAGGAAAATATCTCAAGAGAAAAGATAAAACAAAACATCAGAAATCCCTAAAAACCCCCTGAAAGAATTGAAGAGGAGATCCTCTGTCTTGAGTAGAACTCCGGCTTCTTGAGATGGATCAACTGACTATCTTCAAGTGATTCCCTAAAAGATGAAAGCTTCGACAAAAGCCTCTGCCAAAAAGCCGTCCTCTTCAATGTCTGCCTTGGGTTGTTTATATAGGCTTTTGAGATGCTTTACTTGGCTCCTAAGTACCTCTTTCAAGTTGAATTATTATTAGGGTGTTTAAGTAGACGTAGGAGTATGTTTTTTTGGCTTCAAGCATCAGATTTCGAGTGTTTCTTTGGCTTCAATCATCAGATTCCAAGTGAAATTGCTCATTCTCGCGGCAGGGGCATGCCCATGGCACACGTCCGTGTCAATCGGGGTTGGGCCGTGCCTTGATTCTGTCATTTTGGGCACAACCATGGCACGACCGTGTGAGTTGGGATTCTGGCCGTGCTTCAGGTCTGTCGATTGGGACACAGCCATGTAATTCACTTGACACGCCCGTATGTGGTAATGAGGTGATGCGCGGCCATGCAACTCGTGAGTTAGGCCGTTCTCTAGGTAGTCAGCGAGACACGGCCGTGCAAGATTTGTGCCAGGCCGTGTTGATTTCTTGTTAAGGCCAATTTGCTCCGTTTTAAGCCCATTTTGTGTTTTTTTATCCTCGAGTGCTTTCCTGAGTATATGACATGAAAAAAAAGGATTACAAGCACCTTTTATATAAAATCAAGGGCTAAATCATCAAAAAGCATACTAAATGTGGGATTAAAATATGTTACTTTTATGGTTTATCACTTTTCATGTTTTATACTCAGGAAAGCACCAAGGGACTAAAAGAACGAGAAACGGGCCTAAAATAGACCAAATGGGCCATATCACGAAATTGGCACAGCCTAGACTTAAGCCCACACGGCCTTGCCTCTTAAGAGAAGTCCGTACACGGCCTGACCATGATTCACACGGCCGTACCTCATCAATAGGTTCGTGCACGGCTTGGCCACGAAACACACGGGCGTGTGCCATGGGCATGCCCCTACTGCGGCCAAGAGGAGTTTCACTCGAATTTTGATACTTAGATGCAAAGAAACACATTCCAAAGCCTATTCAAACACCCGAGTAAGAATTATACTTGAATTAGGATTCTTAGAGGCCAAGTAAAGCATTCCAAGAGCCTATATAAACACCCGAAGCATAACCTTCAAGGGGGAGCTAGCGGATCTAGGCCAAAGAGCCGAGCCAGAAAGGTCAGATTTATGGGAATCACTCAAGGATAGCCAGTTGATCCATTTCAAGAAGCCAAAATTCTACTCAAGACGGTAGATTTCTCCTTCAATTCCTTCAAGGAGTTTTAGATATTTCTTACGTTTTGTTTTATCTTTTCTTCTGAGATATTTTCTTTTATCATTATGAACTAAAGCCTTCAGATACCTGAAGGGGATGAAACCTAAGACGGATCTTGTTATTGTTTTATGAACTATATGATAAATACTTGATTTGTTCTTAATTATGTGTGCTTAATTCTTGTGTTAACATTTCCAGGATATTGATTCAAGTTGAATGTGCTTAGGTGGTGGAGCAAAAGTCCCTACTTAAGAGTAGATCTAGCATAATTAAGCAGAGTTAATTGCGCGCCTAGAGATAGGGTGATGAGATTTTGTCAGATTAGGGTGAAACCTAATATGGGAGTCCATAGATCGAGTTAATACGATTCTAGAGGTTTTAATTAGAAAGAGATTTCAATTAATCAACCTAGGGTTAGACGTTATTCACCTCGAGAGAGGGTTAAATATAAATTAGGGAATCTTACGGATCAAGTCAAGTGAATAAATCGTCTGGTTCGGTGTTAGATAACAAGTGAAGTCTAGGTGGATTCTTCCTAAGGGTATCGTCTTAATCAACTGAGTTTTCCCAAAAGTTATTTCCCCAATTCATTCTTTTTATCTTTGCGTCTTTAGCTTAGTAGTTAGTCAATTTAGATTAAACAATCAATCACTTAATATTTAGGCTAAATAATAGAAAGAAGATTATTATTAGTACTTTTAGTTCCTTTGGGTTCGACAATCCGGTCTTGCCTAAGCTATACTACTATTCGATAGGTGCACTTGCCTTAAGTCGTTGTCAGAGTTAGTTTCCAGGTTCGATCATTCTCTTTATAAATTTTAAAACTCAACAAAACAACGATCAAGTTTTTGGCACCGTTGCCGGGGAACTAAAATATTAAGAAAGCCCTATTTTTATTACTTTAGCCATTATTTTTATTTTTTCGCAATTTATTTTTATTTTTATTTTAGTTTTAACCTTGCTAATTTTCTTTCTTTCTTTTCCAACACAGGTACCTCTAGTTTATGACTAGAAGGAACCCGAAAGGACCACTAGTATACGACAGTGAAGCTACTACTCGTAGGAATCGCAGAGAAATTAGGCGAGCCCTAAATTACAAAGAAGAAGAACAACAAGGCGAATCCAATCCTACTAAAGGGATGGACGAGAATAATCCACCACTACAAGATGTGGCAGAAAACAATGCTCCGCATACTATGTATGATTATGCTAAACCTCATTTAACAAGAGCAGAATCAAATATTGTTAAGCCTGCTATAGCTGCTAATAATTTTGAATTAAAGCCTAACACTATACAAATGATTCAACAATTTGTTCAATTTGATGGTTTGCAGGACGAAGACCCAAATACTCATATAGCTAATTTTTTAGAGTTCTGTGATACCTTCAAAATAAATAGAGTTTCTAATGATGCCATACGTCTTCAGTTATTTCCCTTTTCATTAAGGAATAAAGCCAAACAGTGGTTAAACTCATTACCACAAGGGTCAATCACCACATGGGATCAAATGTTCAAAAAATTTTTATTAAAATATTTCCCACCGGCCAAAACGACCAAATTACTGAATGATATCTCTTCTTTTGTGCAAATGGATTTAGAGACATTATACGACGCATGGGAGAGATACAAGGATCTCTTGAGAAGGTGTCCGCACCATGGTTTACCCTTATGGCTCCAAGTCCAAACTTTCTATAACAATGTAAACCTCTCAACGAGGCAACTAATTGGTTCAGTCACTGGTGAAACCTTGAACAATAGAACTCCTGAAGCAGCCTACGAGTTTATTGAAGAGATGTCACTGAATAACTATCAGTGGTAGGTTACAAGGACAAAACCAACAAAATCAGTCGAAATTTTCAGCCTCGACACAGTAACCATGCTATCAACACAGGTAGAGATGATGAATAAAAAGTTTGATAGTTTGTGTTCTTCACAAGTGGAATTATGGCGAATCCTAGGTACCCACCCTACAAACCGGGCACAGAAAGTGAACAGATGAACTATATAGGTAATAATTTCAGATCTAATAATAACCCTTATAGTAATACTTAAAATCCAGGTTGGAGGAACCACCCAAATTTTTTGTGGGGAGGTCAAGGAAATGAAGGAAATCAAAGACAACAACATCCTTCAAATTTCCAAAATCAGCCTTATCCACAGGAAAAGAAGCCGAACCTCAAAGAGATGTTGACAAAATTCATGGCAGCCACAGAAAACCATCTCCAAGACACTGAGGTAACACTTAAAAACCAACAAACATCGATGGAAGGAATCAAGAACCAAGTTGGGGAACTTAATAAGTTAGTCGGGGAAGTTACAAAGTCAGTTGGACAACTTGCAAAGTTAATGTCTGAACGACCGCAAGGGAGTCTACCAAGCAACACCGAGTTTAACCCAAAGGAGCAAATCCAAGCCGTAACAGCTCAGGAAAATGTAGGGTTAGATGAACCCAATTCAATTTAAGAAAGTGAGGTAGAAGAAGGTAAAGTTGAGGTAACACAAGAAAAGCTAAAACCGGTGATCAAAGAGTACCAACCTTGCATACCTTATCCCGAAGCGTTAAAGAGAGACGATACAAAGGAACAGTTCGGTAAGTTTCTTGAACTTTTAAAGAAATTACATATTAACTTACCGCTTCTTGAAGCTCTGTCACAGATGCCAGATTCGAGGAAATTTTTAAAACAACTCTTGACGAACAAGCGTAAGTTAGACGAGGAGTCACATGTGGAGCTAAACGCAATGTGTTAAGCAATTCTACAAAATAGACTACCACGGAAGCTAAAAGATTCAAGGAGTTTTACAATTCCATGTTTAATTGGTAGATTAACTGTTGATAATGCCTTAGCTGATTTAGGGGCAATTATAAATGTCATGCCTTATAAAATGTTTAAGCAGCTAGGTCTAGGGAAACCCAAACAAACTAGGATGAGTATAAAATTAGCTGATAAAACTGTTAGAATTTCTAGGGGTATTATTCAAGATGTTCTCGTAAAAATTGAGAAATTTGTTTTCCCATTAGATTTCGTTGTCTTAGAAATGGATGAGGATAATTCGATTCCTTTAATTTTAGGAAGACCCTTTTTAGCAACTGCCAAGACTAAAATTGATGTTGGCACAGGAGAACTCATTCTTCGTGTAGGTGATGAGTCGATCAGTCTACAAGCTCTTGACTCGACCAAGACATCAATTGATGAAGGTGAAAAAGTAAATTCAGTTGATAACCAATTTGTTCACCTTTCACCACAGGATCCACCACAAAGCTGCAGACCTGAGCCGGATTATAGACCTCATGCAAATAAAGAAAAACTATATAAGGAACGAAGCCTTAAGGTCGATGAACCAGACGAGTGGAAAACACACTTTAAAGAAGAACCAAAACCACAAGAAGTAAAATCGAAGAAGCCCCCAGAAAAACTCGTAGAAACATCAAATCACTTCAAAATAGGAGATAAAGAATGGATGAACAAAGCAGATCCTCGAATCATCCCATCAGACCCAAATACAACCGAAGGAATCCCTCTTGAGGTACGCAATATCATCCCATACGGAACAATTGAGGTAAGCAATCTAACTTTCAGCACTTTTAAGGTAAATGCTTCTCGACTTAAACTTTATCATGAAAATAAAACTGACAGCATGAGGGAAGATGTTCAAACCTTCAAAGCACCATGATTATACAAACAAAGGGGAAGTCCAGCTTAAGACTTTAAACGAGCGCTTCTCGGGAGGCAACCCAAGTACTAACCTGAAGTACTTTACATTTTTTTATTTTATTTTATTTTATTTTATTTTCTTCTTTCTGATCCAAAAGCACAGATCCCCAGGTCACACGGCCTTGCACACGGCCGTGGCAGTGGCTATGTGAAAGTCTAGAATCTCCTTACTAATAATGGAAGAAGAGGTACAAGTCAGAGAGAATCAAATCTTCGAGTTACGGACTCCAACCACTACCCCACGGGCACTGACAGAACACCACGACCGTGCCGACACTGACTTCTCAGAAACGGGCGTGGCAGTCTAAAAAATGGGCAAGGGGAAACAACACACCTCACAACACGACCGTGCGAGGCGGCCGTGTAAATCGACACGCCCACAATCCACGGGCTTGGGGAGGTTCCAGAATTCAAACTCTATTTAAACTCCCCCACCCCTCCCTCTTTTCACCCCCTTCTCATTACCTTTCATCCCCACCATTCTTCTCTTAACAAAGCCCCTACCATACCATAACGATGTCAAAGAAGCAGAAGGATTCAAACACAATCTCCCTGTGGGAGACCGATCTACATAAGTTCATGCCGGCTGCTTCAACCGTCCAACACGCCAAGGGTCTTCGAGACCTTTTCGGTTCTATTTTTCTTTTCTCTTTTGCTTCAATTTCCTTATCTTTACTTCTCTTCTACTTAATTTAGTTATTTTACTTTAGTTTCTTAGTTTTAGGTTCTAAAGGATGTTTGGGAATCACGCCACAACAACCACCACCAGCGTGACCACGGCCTTAGAAGTCACACCCACCTCACGAACCATCCAACAATAAGGACTCCTCAGTCCATTCATCTTTTATGTTAAATTTATCTTACTTTCTGTTTTCTTTCCCTTTAGTTTTCTTGTCCTTAAATATATAATTAGTTTATTTTAAATATGTCTTAATAATTCTTGGCTAATCCGTCACGAGTTTCTCAATTTCTTCATCTAGCACAGTGACTGTTGGCATCCACCACAACACCACCGCCTCCTCATCCAAATCGGGCTGAGAATAGTAATCCTGGAAAAAATTTAGGAAGTGTCACTTCTCCCCTTCTCTTTTGATTTTCTTATCACATGACTATTTATCTATCTTTGTACATTAAGGGCAATGTACATCTTAAGTGTGGCGGGGTAAAAGTGCTTAGCTTTTTGCATTATTCTCAAATCCCTGAATTATATCTAGTTCTTAAGTAATTTCCTCATATTACTAATTAGGATGAAATTTCTGATGTTTTATGATATTTATTGATTTGTCTTAGATTAAGTTATAGATAATTGTGCATTAATGATTTGAACTTTATGATACTAGAGAATCAAGCATGATAAGTCTATTTTTCAAGAATAAAATTTTTTCTAGGTTGTTGAATTGAATTTGAATATTACCTTGAAGTTTGAAATTTACAGGGAGTGATTTCAAACACCCATAATTTTTGTGAGATTTTAAGCCTTATAGAGCATATATTCTTTTTCATTCTCATTTTATTGATTAAGAGTGTGTCAACACTGAATTGTTATTCTAAAACTTGCCTCGATTATACATGTCAAGACCATATTTTTTATTTGATATACTAAGATGATAAAGGCACCTAGGTTTTAACCCACTCACTCCACTAAAAAGCCTACATTCACAACTAACCCTTAGTGAACCTTTTGATCCTAACAACCCTTTTTATTGATTCACCCACTAATATTAACCCAAAACCCGCTCGTATTTGTTATCACCATTCCTTTAACTACCCTTCTATCGAGAGTTGATTTGATAAGTTGCTCAATTATATTATTTCAGTTATAAAAGTTCTTTCCTATGTAATTTGATTTGTTCTTAAAAAAGAAGAAGAAGAAAAATGAAGTATATTCATTATTAGTTCTATGTTCTAAGAGCTTGTACGTTTAAATTGAACATCTTCAAGAAGAAGCTCGTATTATTAGTATTTTAAATTTTCATGTGATGTAATTATTTAGGTTATCAGTTCATTTTTCTAAAGTTAGGTAACTTGTCAATTCCATCTCGATTTTAACCTTCCAATTCAGCCTTTATCCACACCTTTAACCCAAGCCCCATTACAACCCTGCTAAAGACCTTTTGATTTGTGTATCATCTCATATTACAGTGGTGGAGATTTGATTTTCAGGCAAGCCTATGGGATTAACTATTCAGGTTCGACTTATGAGTGCTTTTTCCTAAACCTTAAACACTTCGAGTGCTTTGAGTGAAACTTTAGTGAGGATGTCAATCCTTATCAATTTTGAATCAAAGGTAATTATTTAGATAAAGGGAGACACCTATGTTTTCGTGCTACAAATATAGGACTTAGAATTGTTTGAATCTTTAGGAGTCTTTGAGTTAAATTATCCATGTATGAATTGTCTATGAATTATGATGAGACATTGTTGATGAGAATTATGAATTATGGAAAGTTCATTTTAATTGTAAGTTGAAAATTTTGCTTGAGGACAAGCAAAAGCTTAAGTGTGGGGGTATTTGATAAACCGTAAAAGTTACATATTTTAATCCCACATTTAGCATACTTTTGGATAATTTATTCACTGAATTGTGTAAAACGGTGCTCTTAATCCTTTCTTTTCATGTTTTATACTAAGGAAAGCACCTAGGGATGAAAAGAACGAGAAACGGGACTAAAACAGACCAAATGGGCCATATCATGAAATCAGCACGGCCTAGACTTAAGCCCACACAGCCGTGCCTCTTAAGAGAAGTCTGTACACGGCCTGACCACGATTCACACGGCCGTACCTCATCAACAGGTTCGCACACGGCTTGGTCACGAAACACACGGGCGTGTTCCATGGGCGTGTGTGTAACACCCCAAACCCGGCCTACGAGCCTTGACCGGATTTGGTATGTCACTGCGGAAAACATTTGCGAAGAATTTGTCTTAAAGGTGAAAACGTGAAAATTTGTGATCTTTAATAAAACATTGTGCATTTAAAAGTCCATTAAAATTTAGTTGTTATAAATTCCCAGATTAAAACTTTTACATAAGTTATTATAATATAAATCGATTCAAAAATATTTTTCCATTATTAGTTATTTAATAAAATAAACTTCAAACCATAAATAAAGTTTCCCAAATACCATAAGTGGCCCTTATTACATCAAATAAATTCCCAAAGTACTGATAATATAAAATGTATAAAAATAAGAAAATCAACTTCTGCATGGGCCACCTTGTATCCACTCCAACCCGGTCCAAGCTTTATGCATCACCTGTAAGGCTTGAGAAATATTGGGTGAGTCAAACAGACTCAGTGCATAGTTATTTCACATGTCCCATATATGGGCTTGCCCTATATCCACACAGACCATATATATAATCATGCAATTATGAAGCCCAACTCAACCTAATATCCATCCGTCACACCTACCTCGGCAGACCTGCTGCTCAAGGCCGTGGCTAATCCACCGATCAACTAAGTGATCCACATATCTTACCTTGGCAGACCTGCTGCACAAGGCCGTGGCTGAACCACCGATCACAATATCAATCAGTCCACGGTGATGCACACAGCTATCAACCGCCAAGATGTGGCACCTAGCCAACACCTCCCTTGATGAAGCACATAGCTAACATCAAGCGCTAATGTAGCACAAGGCTAACATTAGACCACGTACATAATGTACACCCTTTCCTTTGATAGTCACATCCCAAGCCCCATGTATCATGCCACAATATCATTAAAATAAGCATACATCACATGCCATCACATTTTCATACATATATCATACATAAATTAACGTCATAAAATACTGACCTTGTTAATCGATTACCCATCATGGGTATCTACCTTTTTAGCCCTTATTTCGGCTATCATTCACATCATATACATATTTATAAATATAAAACATATACACAACAAGAGAACAGTGTGATAACTACGCACCTGACTATTTAGCTAAATCCCAAACTATTTGAATCTAACCAGATCTTGGAACGTGGTTTTCCTCCTCCCTTAATGCCGATTTGGTCTTCTACCAAATCCCGAATCCACACTTAATATTCTTACCAAAACGAATCGAAATCCCGAAAGCTCCTCTTAATCACTGTCAAATTGCCTAAACATCCATAACCTAAAATCGGTCAACACTAATAAACATAATGGCCTATTGCCGAATATTAGCAACCTCTTACCTATTTCTTCTGAATCCCGAAATCACACACTTGTACCCAAAAGCCTGTCAAAATCCCTATAGTCACGGTTAGAATCGGCCATAAATAAACATCTAAACAAATGGCCCTTGGCCGAATACTTTATAGACTTACCTTGATAAATCGAATCTTGAAAGAATTCCTAGTGCTTCCTCCCTTCGGCTACACATAAAAGAACATATATTACTATGGCCGCTAAACATATTCGGCCACCCATATAACTAAGGCCTAACCATATGGTTTCGGCACACTCATGAGGAGAATCCAAAATCGATTACTAGAGAAGGATCTACTTACCACCTCGTTGCTTGAAGAGACTTAAAGAGGAAAGGTTCCACAACAAGATTCGGCTAGCCTTTCAAATGGTAACTGCACATTCGGCTATGGCTCAAAATAATGATGAAGAAGAAAAGGAAATAAGGCTTATAAGGTTCGGCTATGTCCCTCCAAAGAAGAAATTTTTGGCTTTCATGAGGAGTGTTTCGGCTTTGAGAATCACAAGCAAAGAAAGAAGAAAATAATGCTACCTATTACGGCAAGAACTTAGTAGAATTGGGGTTGAAGAAAAGAAAAAGAGTGAGAAGGAGGATTGAGAAGAAATTCGGTAGAAGACTAAAAGAACCATAAATAATTTTGGCACTCCCTTCTTATTTAGCTTCAAAACCGACTAGGCACCCACCAAGAATCCCACATTCGGCCACCAACCTTTCTCCTATCATATCCCACTTTCTTCTCCTCCTTTATCTTTTATCCTATTATTTAAAATAAATCAAACACAATCCCAATTATCTTCCTATAAAAATAAATCCACACTTATTCAAAATAAATTAAATAACCCCCATTCATCCACTATCTCAATATTTAAAACAAATAAAACAAAATCCCCACATTTTTCTCCTTATCACCTTAATAAAATAATCCAACCTACACACTCAAAATAAATAAGTTAAATCCAACCTCACTTTATTCCCTTACCAGTTACCTATCCACTTAAGATAAATAAATAAATAAAGCTACACTTATCTTCTATCTTAAAATGATCCTAGCCAAAAATTAAAAAAAAAAAACAAGCCTAATCCTTATCTTTTGGAAGCCCATGTGCCGTCCAACACTTCCCCTTTGCCTTGACGTCCCCTGCAAAATAAAACACCAAAATATTGCTTCCCGCGAGACTCGAACTCCAGACCTGCACCAAGCTTATGGCGTCATCTTCAGGCCCTTAAGTGGCGCCTTGCAGCCACTTTACCAGGCTCACTTTCATGTCCAAAGACGCCTATATTCTTCCCTTAAGGCCTCCCTAGCCTTACTCCCCTTCTTGACGTAAAAAGAAAAGCCCACAATGAAATTTCGGTAGCTCGAACCCCCTCCCTTTTGACGCAACCTTCCAAGCCCTTAAGGTAGTGTCCCAAGCCACTTTACCTGAAATACCCCAAACCCAGCCCACGAGCTTTGACCAGATTTGGTATGTTCCTCAAGTAAACTGGTTTCAAGTTCTTTTGTAACTTAGAGAAAACTTGTGCGATTCTAAAAAAAAATATTGTTTTGGGTTGGGCTTGTGTTGAAACGGATTAGATTTTATTTTGAAAACCCCTTTTTAATATTAAGTGATAAAACATATAGAGTATATTAAAAAAAATGAATTACTTAGTCTTTAACTCAATAAAAATTTGTAACATAATTAAACAATAAACAGAAATAAAATGGTTCACCATGGCCTTATGGCCTTATTACATCAAACAAATCCAAATAGTTCAAAGTACTTAAATGAAATAAAAATGTCCATTAAAAATAAAAACTTCCAAGTTGAGCATGGCCACCACAAGTTCTGCTGTCCCGGTCCATCACTGTTCATCACCTAAAACATGGTCCCACAACGGGGTGAGTCAACAGACTCAATGTGTACACAGCACTAAATCATAATCGAATCAGGCTTAACAATTATTACACATTCATATCATAGCATACAAATTATGATGCATTCCCAAAACCCAAACCTATTAAGCCATCCGCTACACTCCCGCACTCAACCTCAGTACACCGTGGGACTACTAAGTCGACCCTCCTTCCGCTACACTCCATATCGCGGTCTTAGGTCACCACGTTCAGATTTCTGTGGTCTTAGGTCACCACATTCAGATATCACGGTCCTAGGTCACCGTGTTTGTGGTCTTAGGTCACCACATTCACTTCCCCAAAAATAAACCCATATGCCCCATATAATAGTAATATGCATAAATATGTCGAGTTCACATTCTTATTCTTATTCTCATGTTACAATTAACATATTTCATAATCCTAGTAGGAGTAGGAACGTGCTGAGTACTTTGTACCATAACATGGTACCTTAGCCACTTTCATATTCTTAATATCACATATATTAATTAAACGTAGCCATAAAACATATTATGATATAGTGTGGGTACACACCGATTCGCTTAGCAATTCCTTGAGATCCCGAAAAGCTTGATCTAATGCTTAGATCCTTAATCCCTACATTTGATTTATCACTTATTACTTTAATAAAAGCCATTCGCCATAATTCCAAATCCCAAGAGGATTAGTATTCTTAAACTTACCTTTGGTGCCGATTTGATGATTATTCAAATCCTGAAATTACTGCTATGCTTCTTCTTGTATTTGGCCAAGCACTAAATCTCATCAGGGGTTAGTTCTGGCTTTTTAAACAAATTAAAGAATAGATCTAAATACCAAATCAAGCCTTGGCCGAACATACCTATATGCTTACCTTCCAAATCTTAAATCCCGAAATAGATCCTTACTTTCTTAATGCTGTCAAAAATCCTATAAGCACATGTTAGATTGATTTCTAACACTTAATCATCATTAATTGGCCTATGGTCAATATCGATGTCTTACCTTGAAGCTTTAAATTCCAAAAATCCTTCTCTTGAAGTCGACAACTATCAAAAATCCGGAGTTCCTCCTTTAATATTCGGCCAAGAGACAACAAGGGATCAGCTTCTAGATCTCGATAAAAGAAACCGAACAACAAAATCCATTGTTCTTACCTTAATACCTCAATGATTGCACCTTGCTTGGAATCACAAAGATTCGACTTTTGAGGCTTAAAAGAAATCGATTTCACTAGAGACTATTGGTATATTCGGTTTGACAAAATAAAAGAGAGGAGAGGATTTTGCTAGGGAAAAATTAGAGAGAGAAGAGGAGGAAGAAAATTTGATGAGTAGCCCTATTCTCTTCCTTTTATAGTCGAAATTAATAGGCCAAGAATCCTTTGCTTGGCCACCACTCTTCCTTATGTGATAACTTTATCTCTTTAATCTAAAAAATAAAGAATAATCCTTATTATCTCTTAGAAATAATCCAAAACAAAATCCTTTATTTATCCCTAATTAGTCAATTTAAAAGAGAATGAAACTCCTCTTTTGCAAGCCTTGTGCCGTCCACCTTTGTGCTTCTAGAAGCAAAATAAAACTTCTTTATTTGCTTCCCATGTGACTCGAACTCAGGCCCAACACCCTTGCATGTGGCGCCATTTCCAGAGGCCCTAAGTGGCATCTTCAGGCCACTTTTCCAAGCCTGTTTGTGTGTCAAATTTCACATACTTTTTCTTTTAAGGCCACCTTGCCTTAATTTCCTCTTTTAAACTTTAAAACTCGACATTTCTAAGTCATTTCTAAGTTTCCAAAAATTTTCGTTTGGCTCTTTAAACTTGACATTTCCTTACATTTCCAAGTTTCCAGAAATGTTCACTTTCCTCTTTTGAATTATTTCTAAATCATTTTCCTAGTTTCCATAAATGCTCACTTTCCTCTTTTTAACTTAGCATTTCCATACATTTTTCAAGTTTCCAAAAATGTTCAAAATTTATTCTTACCACATAAAACATGTCACTTCGTACAATTAACCCGAAAATGCATAGGCCCTTTTCAGGATGTTACATTACCACACGGCTACTTGTGTCATAAATGCCCCTCAATTTCTTTTAAAGCCTCCTTAGCCCAGCTTCTCCTTTAGACTTAAAAATTCTAATATTTTTCCAAGACTTCCTCCTACATCCTTGGGTTCTCAAAACCTCCCAAACATATCCAAACACACTCCAAGCCTACTGTCACTTGAATTATGCACTAAATGCATAACCCCAAATACGGGATGTTACAGTTCTACCCTCCTTAAAAATAATTTCGTCCTCGAAATTAATTACTATCGAATAGTCAAGCATCCTTAACTCATCACACTACTCTACTGCTGCGCACTCTAATCTAACACATTTCTTAGGTACTATCTCAAGGTTCGCATTCAAGGCTTTTTACACTTCACTAGCATACAAACACGAACTATCTCCATAATAATCAAGGCAATAAAGAGATTCCAGGATTAGGGAACATACCCATTGTCACATCTGGCACATCTTCCTCCTCGCGACGGCCAACTGCATAAACCAACCTTGGTTGCCTCGCGTCTGCACCTTTAGCATCTCTGTTTGGTGTTCCACGACCTCTGCTAGAACCATGTCCTCCATGGTTCGGGCCACGACCCCTTGTCGCTTGCTAACCATTCCTGCCCGTCTGCACTCCTCCTTGACCTTCTGTTCGAGCCCTATTTGGATCCTGAGGATAGTCTTTAATCAAATGAGTCTTTGACTTACATCTAAAACACTCCCGATTCTGATTCCAGCACTCGCCAACATGATACCTCCCACATTGAGCACATGGACAGTCCGAATTTCTAGTAGCTGGCTTAGCGTCACGAACAGAATTCTCGACCCTCGATCTTTTCTGAAAGTTCTCAGACAATTCTGATGATCCAAAACTTCTCTTATCCCGATTCCTCTCCTTATCTCTGTTCTGCCTCACAGAGTCCTTAATCCCTTCAACTACCTTAGCCTTCTCTACTAACACAGCGAACTCTCGCTCCTGATGTGGAGCTATCAACAACCTCAGGTCATCCCTTAATCCGTCCTCGAATCGGACACACCGCTCATGCTCCGTAGCCACTACTCCTCGAGCATATCAGCTTAACCTCAGGAATTCAGCTTCGTACTCCGCTACGGACTTGTTCCCATGAACCAGCCCCAGAAACGCCTTCCTTTTCTCATCAATATATCTGGTTCCCACATACTTCTTTTGATACGCCACCTTTACATACTCCCAGGTTAGATCCTCAGCTATGGCACTATCCCAAACTGTGAGCCACCATTGATACGCTTCATCGCGTACTAGCACCACTATTCCTTTCACTTTCTCCTCAGGGGTCAGATCCAGCTCATCCATAATCCGTTCGGTTGCCTCCAACCAATACTCAGCAGTACTGGGTGCCACACTAGATACTCCACGGAACACCTCAGCCTCATTGGCTCGAAGCCGCTCGGGTACAGATTTCCTAGCTCTCATATTTTCACCCGCTCCAGCCACCATTTCAAGAACTCATAGCACTGCCTGCGATACAGCATCATCCCCTGTCTGATCTTGCTGCTCAACACCAAAAGCTGGTGGTGGTGGTAGCGGTACCTCATTCTCAGATCCTTGACCCAATCTAACGGGTTTCGATACAGCCATTTTGCCTCTACCGCATCCACGACGACCACGTCCCCTAGAACTCATTTTTAACATCGTGATTTAATCTGTTTAAGAAGTTTTATGCATTAAAAATTTTGTTCCACTATTTATCCACGAGAAAATTTTATGAAAGAAGTTTTCAGAAGTAGTTCTTTCGATCAAAATTTTAGGTTCAAGTTCACTATTCTAATTCAGAGAATCACATTCACATTCATCCATAACATTCAACACATCATTATGGGCATTTTTGACCATTCCCGACCCAGGGATAATTTCATCATTTTCCCTACAGGGGTATTTTCGTAATTAATCGGGGTCAACTTAAAAATAATCTTTACAAATCAAGGCATTTTGAAATCTCAAAGTCTCGAGGGTATTTTGGAAAATATTCTTCGAATCAAGGGTATTGCAAAAATTTTGGAAATCAGGGTTATTCCGGTAATTTTGGAAGTCAGGGGCATTTCCGTAAATTCTCCAAATCAGGGTATCTTGATATTTGTAAAATAGAAGTTTCTGGTATTTTTGTAAAGTAGAAACATTTTAGCAAAAGTCGAGGGTATTTTTGAAAATCTTAAAAACTAAGGGTATTTTAGTGATTTACAGCACAGGGGCATTTTAGTAATTTTGTAAATCGAGAATATTTCAGAACAATTTATAAAAATAGTCTTTACAAATTAAAAGGGTAATTTTAAGAGTTTTAAAACTAGGGTTTTTATAAAAATTACGGCTAGTTCCCTTTCGGGTTTTAGTTATTGGGTTTAACCCGTGAATAAGTCCTCTTGGTTAGGGTGAACCGTAACTACGCACCAGGTAGGATTTGAGTAAAGAGGAGGTGAGTCACTAGGACTGCTTAAATACCAAGCTCTTACTGAATCCACTCCTAGACATGTGTACAACGGTTGCCACACCCTAACTCGACGACTTAGTCACATGTTTGTTTAGTTGTTCTCAAGTCTTATGCATGTGTTTGAGTGTACTAGCCCTAGGGTTCAATAGCCCTAATCTTCTAATCTACGAGCCTAATTATGCCCATAACATTCACATATACAAATCACTTCAATAGTCAGAGGTACTTACCTGGCAGACTTCGGGTCGGAGATACAGGTGCCATGCCAGAATAACCTGAAAAATTTCGTGAAAATCTATATCTTTGAAAAGCCCATTAAAAAAATGTTTTTGGGCCCAAAACCCTCAAAGCTGAGTTTTGAACCGGGCTCTGATACCAAACTGTAACACCCCAAACTCGGCCCACGAGCCTTGACCGGATCTGGTATGTCACTGCGGAAAACATTTGCGAAGAATTTGTCTTAAAGGTGAAAACGTGAAAATTTGTGATCTTTAATAAAACATTGTGTATTTAAAAGTCCATTAAAATTTAGTTGTTATAAATTCCCAGATTAAAACTTTTACATAAGTTATTATAATATAAATCGATTCAAAAATATTTTTCCATTATTAGTTCATTTAATAAAATAAACTTCAAACCATAAATAAAGTTTCCCAAATACCATAAGTGGCCCTTATTACATCAAATAAATTCCCAAAGTAATCGATAATATAAAATTTATAAAAATAAGAAAATCAACTTCGCATGGGCCACCTTGTATCCACTCCAACCCGGTCTAAGCTTTATGCATCACCTGTAAGGTTTGAGAAATATTGGGTAAGTCAAACAGACTGAGTGCATAGTTATTTCACATGTCCCATATATGGGCTTGGCCCATATCCACACATACCATATATATAATCATGCAATTATGAAGCCCAACTCAACCTAATATCCATCCGTCACACCTACCTCTAGCAGACACTGCTTTGCTCAAGGTCGTATTAATCCACCGATCAACTAAGTGATCCACATATCTTACCTTGGCGGACACTACACACAAGGCCGTGGTGAACCACCGATCACAATATCAATCACCACGGTGATGCACACAGCTATCAACTGCCAAGATGTGGCACCTAGCCAACACCTCCCTTGATGAAGCACATAGCTAACATCAAGCGCTAATGTAGCACAAGGCTAACATTAGACCACGTACATAATGTACACCCTTTCCTTCGATAGTCACATCCCAAGCCCCATGTATCATGCCACAATATCATTAAAATAAGCATACATCACATGCCATCACATTTTCATACATATATCATACATATATTAACGTCATAAAATACTGACCTTGTTAATCGATTACCCATCATGGGTATCCACCTTTTTAGCCCTTATTTCGGCTATCATTCACATCATATACATATTTATAAATATAACACATACACACAACAAGAGAATAGTGCGATAACTATGCACCTGACTATTTAGCTAAATCCCAAACTATTTGAATCTAACCAGATCTTGGAATGTGGTTTTCCTTCTCCATTAATGTCGATTTGGTCTTCTACCAAATCCCGAATCCACACTTAATATTCTTACCAAAACGAATAGAAATCCCGAAAGCTCCTCTTAATCACTGTCAAATTGCCTAAACATCCATAACCCAAAATCGGTCAACACTAATAAACATAATGGCCTATGGCCAAATATTAGCAACTTCTTACCTATTTCTTCTGAATCCCGAAATCACACACTTGTACCCAAAAGCCTGTCGAAATCCCTATAGTCACGGTTAGAATCGGCCATAAATAAACATCTAAACAAATGGCCCTTGGCCGAATACCTTATAGACTCACCTTGATAAATCGAATCCCGAAAGAATCCCTAGTGCTTCCTCCCTTCGGCTACATATAAAAGAACATATATTACTATGGCCTCTAAACATATTCGGCCACCCATATAACCAAGGCCTAACCATATGGTTTCGGCACACTCATGAGGAGAATCCAAAATCGATTACTAGAGAAGGATCTACTTACCACCTCGTTGCTTGAAGAGACTTAAAGAGGAAAGGTTCCACAATAAGATTCGGCTAGCCTTTCAAATGGTAACTGCACATTCCGCTATGGCTCAAAATAATGATGAAGAAGAAAAGGAAATAAGGCTTATAAGGTTCGGCTATGGCCCTCCAAAGAAGAAATTTTCAGCTTTCATGAGGAGTGTTTCAGCATTGAGAATCACAAGCAAAGAAAGAAGAAAATAATGCTACCTATTACGGCAAGAACTTAGTAGAATTGGGGTTGAAGAAAAGAAAAAGAAAGAGAAGGAGGATTGAGAAGAAATTCGGCAGAAGACTAAAAAAACCATAAATAATTTCGGCACTCCCTTCTTATCTAGCTTCAAAACCGACTAGGCACCCACCAAGAATCCCACATTCGGCCACCAACCTTTCTCCTATCATATCCCACTTTCTTCTCCTCTTTTATCTCTTATCCTATTATTTAAAATAAATCAAACACAATCCCAATTATCTACCTATAAAAATAAATCCACACTTATTCAAAATAAATTAAATAACCCCCATTCATCCACTATCTCAATATTTAAAACAAATAAAACAAAATCCCCACATTTTTCTCCTTATCACCTTAATAAAATAATCCAACCCACACACTCAAAATAAATAAATTAAATCCAACCTCACTTTATCCCTTACCACTTACCTATCCACTTAAGATAAATAAATAAATAAAGCTACACTTATCTTCTATCTTAAAATGATCCTAGCCAAAAATAAAAAAAAAACAAGCTTAATCCTTATCTTTTAGAAGCCCATGTGCCGTCCAACACTTCCCCCTTGCCTTGACGTCACCTGCAAAATAAAACACCAAAATATTGCTTCTCGCGCGACTCAAACTCCAGACCTGCACCAAGCTTATGGCGTCATCTCCAGGCCCTTAAGTGGCACCTTGCACCACTTTACCAGGCTCACTTTCATGTCCAAAGGCGCCTATATTCTTCCCTTAAGGCCTCCCTGGCCTTGCTCCCCTTCTTGATGCAAAAAGAAAAGCCCATAATGAAATTTCGGCAGCTCGAACCCCCTCCCTCCTGACGCAACCTTCCAAGCCCTTAAGGTAGCGTCCCAAGCCACTTTACCACACGGCTACTTGTGTCATAAACGCCCCTCAATTTCTTTTAAAGCCTTCTTAGCCCAGCTTCTCCTTTAGACTTAAAAATTCTAATATTTTTCCAAGGCTTCCTCCTACATCCTTGGGTTCTCAAAACCTCCCAAATATATCCAAACACACTCCAAGCCTACTGTCACTTGAATTATGCACTAAATGCATAACCCCAAATCCGGGATGTTACAGTGTGTAATACACCCTACCTGTATTCGTTGTTGGAATAGGGTATGAGGCATTACCGGAGTTTACGAATAAATTTTTTTTTACTCAACATAACCCATTTATAAATATCTAGCCTTCCCTGCAAATTTTAAACCGAGACCAATCTACATCAACCAAACCAATTCAACATATTTTCAAAATAGATTCATGCATATTTATAAGATAACCTCATCACATACTAAAACTAAAATTTGTTAGCCATACTAATGGCTGACCTTACATTCATTTCATATTAACATTCACTTTATTAGCTTATACATGCCATTGATTTTCAAAATAAGGTTTCTTTATATACCGAAATCTTGGGGTTGATAGTGTGATGTGTCTCCGACTGAATCTGATCTCTGAGCTCTTAACACTACAAAACAGGGGAAAAGGAAACAGGGTAAGCACTTTGTGCTTAGTAAGCCCATGTGACAAGAATTATACTTACCTAATATTTTCATTACAAAGCAATAAACATTCCTATATCCATTCAATGCATTATTACCCTAACATGCACAAACTCAACATTCAAGTTAGTCCAATAATTTCCATGTATCGATAATTTATACCACGATTGATGAGCTCATCAATACCATGATTCCATTTCCTTGTTATTTTTCCATATTTATCCCGTTAAATTTCTCAGAATTTCAATGGATTTTCAGAGGGACACTTTAGTGTACAAATTTGGGTCCGTCAATTCATATTCATGTGCGCACATTTTCCATTTTAGAGAGCACACTCTCGTGAACCTCATCTTTCCAGCGGGATTACCAGTCTAGGCTAAATCCCCTGTAATATAAACTCATAGAGTATTGTCAGTATTACTAGTCCAGGCTAAATCCCCTGCAATGACAATTACTCTAATGAGCTTGGATCTGAATTACCAATCCAGGCTAAATTCAGACCCTAATTCGGATTACCCGTCCGGGCTAAATCCATTTTCCACATATTCTTCGAGAGGGCTATATCAGGATAGGATCACCCATCCGGGCTAGATCCTTTTTACCGTCAATTCCTTTCATTCAACCGGGATTTCTTTCTTTTTTTTAATCAAATATACCAATGTTTCATCAATCTTCATAAAATGTACATTCAAATTATATTCACATAAATAACATACATTTGAAGCATCTAAGAATATAATTCAAGTTATATGAACTTACCTCGATACTAGTTTGTATACAAAATCTACTAATCCGGGACTTTTTCCTTTCCTCGATCTAGCTTCGTATTTGAGTTTTTCGGATCTAAATAAATAAATTCAATCATCACTTCAATACATTTCATGTTCACATGTAGCATTCGCTATAATTCTATTATTATTTATAGTTCATTCAAAGCTGTCTACTTGAGTCATAGTCACTAAATTACTTTTCTCTTGAGCTACAGAACTCCAAATTAGGATCCTCTAATTTTCCCTGAAACTAGACTCGCATATATTCTTACCATAAAATTTTCAGAATTTTTGGTTTATCCAATAACTACAGTTTATTCTTTAAAGTCACCCATATTCTATTGTTTAACTGTTCTGACACTTCTTCACTAAAAATTAATTATCCCTTCATACAAGATTCAGATGATGCTTCCATTTGTTTCTTTTGAAAATAGACTCATTCAGAATTCTAAAAATATAAATTTAAGCCCCTAGTTATTTTTATCCAATTTTTAATGATTTTCCAAATTTAGAATAGGGGAACCCGGATTCTTTCTGACCTTGTCTCACAAAATTCATTATATATCATGATTTACAAATCTATTGCTTACACCTTTCTTCTATGAGAACCTAGACTCAATAAGCTTTAATTTCATTTTTTTATCTTATAATTTGATTTCTACAATTTATGGTGATTTTTCAAAGTTAGTCTACTGCTGCTGTCCAAACCTGTTTTAGTGCAAAATGTTGATTTCTATTTTGCCCCAAATTTCACAATCCATACAATTCAATTCTTGCTCAATTAACCCCTCAATTAAGCTAATTTTTCTAGATTAATAATTTACCTAGACATTATAAGTTATTTCAAAACTATTGAAATTCATAAGTTCCACATAAAACCCTAACTCCAAATTCTTTTAAAATTAGATCCCAAACATTCACTTTCTATTCAATTCTTTCAACAAAATCGACATATAAACAATTTAAAGCTCTAATTCCATTCTAAATCATCATATACTTCCAGCACACATTCATAGCAACTTCCAAGTTCATTCATAAAATCTAAAACTAATGAGTTCAACAAGTGGACATAGTTGTAAAAGTCACAAAAACACAAAAATTTCAAGAAATAATAAAAAATTGAACTTGCAGTAAATATATGAAAAACCAGCTTAAGGAAACCCTTATATGGTGTTTTTGCTGATGAGAATGCAGAAAAATAAAGAGAAATCTAGATAATTCCATTTTAATCCTAGCTTTATTAAGTAAATTTTGTAATATTCCAATTTTACCCTTAATTCTCCTTATTTTCTTACTGATTTCATGCCCTTGCCTTCCAGCCCAAATAGACCTTGGGTCTATTTGCCTTTTAAGCCCCCTTTCTTTTATCACTTAAGCTATTTAATCATTTGTCATAATTTTGCATTTGTTACAACTTAGTCCTTTTTGTTCAATTAACTATCGAAACTTTAAAATTTCTTGACGAAACTTTAATACTAACTTATTAACACTCCATAAATATTTATAAAATATTTATGGCTAGATTAAAAATCTCTGAGGTCTCGATACCTCATTTTCGATTCTCATTATTATTATTATTATTATTATTATTATTATTTTAATACACTATTTACTATTTCAAAAATTTTCCTAACTTCACACTTAACTTATACTCACTAAATTAATAATATTTTCTACTCACTTGTCGGATTTAGTGACCTCGAATCACCGTTCTGACACCACTAAAAATTCAGGCCATTACAGCATGTCTCTGCCACGGCCAAGAGGAGTTTCACTCGGATTTGGATACTTAGATGCAAAGAAACACATTCCAAAGCCTATTCAAACACCCGAGTAAGAATTATACTTGAATTAGGATACTTAGAGGCCAAATAAAGCATTCCAATAGCCTATATAAACACCCGAAGCATAATCTTCACGGGGGAGCTAGCGGAGCTAGGCCAAGGAGCCGAGCCATAAAGGTCAGATTTGTGGGAATCACTCAAGGATAGCCAGTTGATCCATCTCAAGAAGCCGGAATTCTACTCAAGACGGCAAATTTCTCCTTCAATTCCTTCAGGTAGTTTTAGATATTTCTTATGTTTTGTTTTATCTTTTCTTTTAAGATGTTTTCTTTTATCATTATGAACTAAACAAATTAAGTGATTAATCTGGAGATATGTTGGTCAATTTTTAGGTTCTGGAGGCTTAGGAGTGCTTACGCATCATAAACGATACCAGCTGTGTACCCGAAACACAAAAAACGAGATTCGACGAAAAGCTAAAATTGCTTACTGTCGAGAAATAAGAGAAATAAGAGAAAATGATGTGAAAAATTGTAGAGAAAGGAAATAATGGTGTTATAAACTTGGAAATTAACATTTTGCACTAAAATAGTTTTGGACAACAGCAGTAGTATAACTTTGAAAAATTATAAAAAAAAATAGTGGGAATTGAGCTAGAGGTTGAATAAAATATGAAATTAAAGTTTATTGAGTCTAGTTTTTCATGGAAGAAACATTATAAGCAATGGAATTGTAAATCATGGGATATAATAAATTTTGTGAGACAAGGTCAGAATTATTTCAGGTTCCCATGTTCAGATTTAGGAAAATCATCAAAAATTGTAAAAAAATAATTAGGGGCTTAAATTTATATTTTTAAATCAATGAGTCTATTTTCAATAGAAACAAATGGAAATATCATCTAAATTCCGTACTAAGAGATAAATAATTTTTAGTAAGGAAAGGATAAAGCTATCAAACAGCAGAATAGGGATAACTTTAAAGATTTTACTGTACTTGTTTGATAAACTATAAATTTTGAAAACTTTGTGGTGGAAAGGTATTTGAGCCTAGTTTCAAAAACATCAAGCAAATCGTAATTTGGAATTCTGTAGCTCAAGATATAAATAATTTAGTGATAATGAATCAACTAGACAACTTTGAATGAACATATAAGTAAATAGTGAAGACATATATGAGTATTGAGCTAGCATGGGTTACTTTAAAAATGGATCACACAGCCAAGGCCAATTTGGGCCGAGTGGGCCACACAGCCATGCGGGCCCACACGGGCAGATTACATGGGCGTGTCAGCCCATTTTTACTGAAATGTTTTTAAGGTTGCACAGGTCACCCAAGTCGACTGTGAACCTACTGTAGGGTCGGTAAGCGCTACTTAGACCCCTAAATGTGTGAAATTGACTAAATGATATCTGTACTGGGCATGTTAATATCTGAATTGAATATATGTACTGAAATTGCATAATAGCATGCCATTCATTGTTTGTTGCATTGCATTGGGTTGGGGGTTGTTATTTGGAGGAAGTGTACTGAAAGGCTTCAAGCCTAATTTACTGGCAGCTCAGCTGCAAACTACTATATTGTGCCGCATTCGGTACTTTATGGAGTGTAGGGATGGGTTGGATGATTACATCCCCACATGGAGTGTAGGGTTGGATGGAGATGGTGTGTAGAGGCTGGTTGGGTAGGATTTTGCTATTGAATAACTGTTACTACTACTGATACTGTGATGGGCTAAGACCCTACTACATTTTTGACACTTTACTGAGATGGGCTAATTCCCAAATTGTCACTGATACTGAAAAGGGCTTAGGCCCAAGACTATTCAACTGTGCACTGTGAATACTGATTGTTTGTTTGTTTCTGCGAGATTACAAACTGAGTTTACGTAAACTCACCCTTTTTGTTTAATTTGCATAGGTAATCCCCAGACTTAGATGGATCGGCACAAAGGAGGACTCAGCGGTGACCACAGTAATTTTTGGACTACATGGTTTTCAATTTACGATTTATGATTTGATTATTATTGATTATTTGGGTTGTAATTTAAGGACCTTCTAGGAATTTGGTTTTAAAGTTGGGTTTATATTTATTTATTTTACTTTATGTATTTATACCTGCTGGTCGTAAGAAATTTGATTTTCAAAAAGTTAAAGTAATTTCTAAACGCGTGATCACCTAGACTGTTTTATTAAAGCTTCCGCAACGAGGGATGTTTCAAAACAAATGTTTTAAATGAATAAAGACGACTTCCTAAGTTCTAACAAAGGTTTACTAAAGATAATAACATGGAATGTTTTCATCGTAACAACGAGATTTCAAAAACACTATCGTGTGACATTGCCAGATACAGCCATAACGTCTAGGCCGGGTTTGGGGTGTTATATATATTCATTTTCCTTCACATTCATTATTCCCTAACTTTTACTTTGTCTTTACTTTTAGTCGCTTAAATCCATTTTTTGCGTCTTCTTCCATATCTGATTTTTTATCTTTCCCCGAAAAATTCTCTATATTATGTTCCAAATTCTCCTCAAATTCATCTTCTACAATCCAATTTGGAAATTCCTCAGGCTCTTCTTCCTCTTTCATCTTTATAACGGTATTGAATCTATAAATTCTCTTTGTAATTTCCTAACAACTAATTTTTCCATCCATGGCATGTCAAAGACATTTTACTTCCCAGTCAACTTCCGTGAACCTACACTTTGTCTCGCTATTTTCCTTGCTCCATCAAAGATTGTAAACTTCACGTAGTATATAACTATATTCCAAGAAGTTCGTGGTACCAATGTCTTCCAAAGTTGATCTAAAATCATTTGATGCTCTCGTTCTATTAATGTCCCTCTAAGGGTTAAGTATTGCACTTTATTCTTTCTAATCAGTTCATGACCCTTCCATAACACTTCTTGCATCTTTTGATTTACAGTAATAAGGTGTTGAACAATGGCTTCTTCTGGTTTCATTCTATAATCTTGCACTTCTCTCATCATCCTATCAACTTTCTCCTTATGTGCTGAAATTGTTATCTCATCAGGCAATATTAGATTTATTGCTATTTCTTCCAATATCTATGACAAAAAATAAATTTTTATCAAATTTCAGTATTTATCTATTTCCCTCTTAAATCATTACTAACTAATTCAAAATTATTTCCTTATCAGTAACAATTCAAATTTTCAAACTTATCAGAAATCAGATTTTCAATATCTCATCACATCGATATATCCTATATGACATGCACTTCTAGACTCGTTCTTTACCTAGAAATCAGAAAACTAAAGCTTTGATACCACTAAATGTAATACCCCTATAATCGGTTCTATCTAAGGAACCTAATATAGGAATATTTCATTTGGTGCCAAAGTGATTTTGGCTAATTACTAATATATTTGAACATTTAATTTTTTTTTTAGTTTTCATAAATTATATTTTTTTCCTACTACTTGGAATACACTTGATCTTCCTAAGTACATGCCATTCTATTCAAATTTTGAAACATACTCTCTTGGCACTTGGAGATGTGATGAGATCGATGCTCACAACCTCAATTACAACTCTTCAAAATCACTGTACCTAATCTGCGCACAGAAAAACAAAACTGTACGCTGAGTAAAACTCAATGGTATTCCTATAATCTGAATATTTAAAGGCATGATAATATAATAAGCACAATTCAATTATAAGGACATATTAGTGTCTAGTATCATGACTATCATGTTTTTTTATACAATATCCTATTCGCACAATTGCTATATAAATGGTTATTCACATATCAGACCATATTTATTCGTACAATGGCATTAGTCATGCAATACTCAATTCATGAATACATCATTATATACCATACTCAATTTTCATCACTTGCTATATAATAGCTTTCCATAATTTGTTCACATATTAGTTAAACAAATGGCACTATCCATTCCATATTTAATTCATGAGTATTTAACTCATGTATTCCATGTATTTACAGCATATTTCACATTCTATTTTCAATTCACTATATCAATTTCATTTCTCATACCATGCCATTTAAATATCAATTATAAAAACTTTATTATATGTTTACCCCTATTAACATGACTCGAACTCAGACTCGGACGGATACACGGATCCAACCAAAACACACCAGTTTGGCACCCAGTGCCTCATCGGATAATTCGAAGTAATAATTTGACACCTAGTGTCTCATCGGCTAAATCGAAGTAAATTGGCAGTCAATGCCTCATTGAATTAATCCGAAGTAATAAATTGACGCCCATTGTCTCATCGACTCAAGGTCGAAGTAATACCTGAACTCTTCCAATTCTATGGCATGCCATCTATATCTGACTCAGCCCGATACAATTAATAGAGTTCCAATTCACTTTTCAAAAACAACCAATATTCATTTCAATTCAAATAATCAATATATTCAATATATATATACCAATTCAAATCATTCAATTAATTATCAAATATCAATTACTCACCTCAACACTTACCATAAACATTTAATCAAAATACAACAATTAATAGCTAAGTTCGGATTATAGAAATACAAACAAAAAATTTCGAGCTGTTCGACGTCGACTTTATCTTTTCCCTTTTTAATCGATGATTCCAGTACGATGTTAGCTACGAAATTAGAGCAAATAAAACTCATCAATACAACACAATTCAATTTCATATTTAATATTTCAATTTTTACTCAAATATTGCCTAAATTTGAATTTAGTCCCTAAATAGAGACTAACTTTTATTCTTCACACTTAGTTCTTTATTTTTATAAAATTCCACTTTAGACTAAATTTGATTCTTTATTTTCATGAAAATTCTACTTTAGACTAAACTCAACTCTTTATTTTCACATAAATCCTAAATTTCAAAATTTTCACAATTTAATCCATATTACTCAAAACCTATAATTTATTCCACAATTCAATCCCTTTATCAATTCTAACTGAAAAATCTATCAATTTGATCTCTAATACTCAAATTATTCAACATAGTCAACATCTAAAAATCCAATAATTTCTAAAATTTCAGCATAGGTTAAGTAGTATTTAATACTAGGATTTCAAAAACATAAAAATTACAAGTAAATGGACTAAATTGACTAACCAATTGAGCTTTGAACCCTTGAAACCCTCACTTTTCTTCTTCTTTCTTTCTCTTTTTTTCTTTTTCCCCCTGTTTCGTTCTATTCTCTGTTTCTTTTTCAATTTTTTTCTTTTCTTTTATTTGTTTTGTTTTAATTATAATAATAATATAATAATATATATTTACTTAATTAATAAGCAATACATATTTTATTATTAAATAGATATGTTTATAATTTTTACACATGTATTTACCAAAACCATCCACTTGTCAATTTATAGCTTAATTTCTTATTTAGTCCCTTCACTTTTCCTCTAATATGTAATTCAACTTTCCCCCTATATACAATCTAGTCCTTACACCTAATGACTCTTAATTTAAACAAATTCACCTAATCAAAACCTAATTAACCACACAACTAATTTCGTAAATATTTTTCATAAATATTTACGAATCCATTTTACGAAAACAGATACCCGAAAGTACACTTTCCAATGCCCATGACTATCGGGTCGTTTCATATTTTAGATGATTATGTTGTATTTCTCCAAGAATATAAGGATGACAATGGAATGATGGAAGATGATCCAATCAACTTTCTTCAGGCCATGAAGAGTTCTAATTCTCAAAAGTGGATTGATCCAATGCAAGACAATAAAGTTTGGGAGCTTATCCCATTACTTGAAGGTGCAAAACCAATTGGTTATAAATGGATATTTAAAACCAAGAGGGATGTAAATGGTAATGTGGAGAGGTATAAAGCACATCTTGTAGCTAAAGGATATCTTAGAAAGAATACATTTATTTTAAAGAGGCGCTCTCTATAGTTTCATCGAAAGACTCTTTCAGGACAATCATGGTGCTTGTTGGTCATCTTGATTTTGAGTTACATCAGATGGATGTTAAGATTACATTTCTCATTGGTGATATTTAAGAAATAATTTATATGGTGCAACCAAAAAACTAAGTCGGGAGATCCAAAGAATATGGTTTGAAATTTTTAAAAAATTAATCTATGGACTCAAACAAGCTTCTCATCAATGGTACCACAAGTTTCACTAAGTAGTTGTCTTGTTCGGTTTTGAGATGAATATTATTGATGATTGTGTGTATCACAAATTCGGTGAGAGTAAGTATATATATTTCTATTTCTATATGTCGATGACATTTCGCTTGCCACTAATGATATAGGCTTATTACACGAAAACAAGAGGTTTTTATCTAAGCATTTTGAGATGAAATATATTACGGACACCTATTTTGTTTTAGGAATTTAGATACATCGAGAGTGATCTCGGGGTATTCTTGGATTGTCACAAAATAACTATATCGATAAAGTACTCAAGAGGTTTGACATGCAAGATTGTAGACTAGGTGACACCCCTGTTGCTAAAGGAGGCAAATTTAGTCTTACTCAATGCCTTAACAGTAACCTTGAAATTTAGGAAATGTAAAAGATGATTTATGCATCAACTGTTGGAAGTCTAATGTATGTTCAAGTATGTATGCGTCCGGATATGGTGTACATTGTTGGGATGTTAAGCAGATATTTAAGCAACCTTGGTATAGACCATTGGGTAGCAGCTAACAGGGTTATGAGGTATCTTCAAAGAACAAAATATTATATTCTCACTTATAAGAGATCAAATCATTTAGAGGTTGTAAGGTATTTTGATTCTGATTTCACTGGGTCCAAAGATAGCAAGGAATCTTGTAACACCCCTTACCCGTAACTGACACAGGCACAGGGTACGAGATGTTACTTACTAAAACACATACTAACATTGATTCACAATCCATAAAAGTTTGTTCAAATTTAAAACTTTTCAATATTCAACTCAAAATCCTTAATATGGGCTTACGAGGCCCAAAACACACTTTAGAAATGGTTCGGAACCAAACCGAGTTCTTTAGAAGATCTCTGGAAAAATTTACAAAATTCTCATCAAACAGTCCACACGCCCGTGTGGAAGAAAGGACACGCTTGTGTGGCATATCACATGCCCATGTTCCACACTTCTGTAGATTTATTTCACAATTCTAATCTACAAGGGTTTTCACACGTCAGGACACACACCCGTGTCCATGGCCCGTGTCCCTCACACGGCCTAGACATGCCCGTGTATTAACCCATGTGCAATAACCTTGACATTCTATTTCTGACGTCATCATCCCCATACGGTCACACGGCCAAGGCACACGCCTGTGTCCTTAGACCGTGTGGCGAATTAAATTGCAAAATTCTGGTGCAGACTTCACACGGCCTAGGCACACGCCCATGTCTTATTGCCGTGTTTTCTATACGGTTGAGACACACAATCGTGTCTCAGCCCGTGTGGCTACTACAGGACATTCTGTTTTGCCAACCTAGGATACAGGGGAACACGTGGCCAAACCACACGCCCATAGGGTAGACCGTGTGTCGCACACAGCCTAAACACACGGCCGTGTGTCTACCCGTGTGGACAGTAACAATGTAACGCCCTAAAAATCCTTTATAAATTATTTTCGTATATTTTTGTTACACAAGGTGTATTTGCTTCAGTAGATAAGTGCTGTGGGAAGTGTCTGAAAAGTCCTAAGTTCAAGCCTTAGCTTGGGCAATTTTTGTTGTTTTAATTGAATAAACCCATATCTTTAGATAGTAGGCTTATAAATAAATGTTGTTAATTTATGTCAGAATGGGCCTATTGGTCTAGTGGTTAAGGGGAGTTTAAATGAGCTAGAGATCTGGAGTTTGAGTCCTTGCGCGAGCAAAGGAGTTATTTTTGCTGCTTGGCCGTGGAAGAGTTGTGGTTGATCGAAATTCTGAGTGTTTGAGGAGTGTGGGGGATGTGTGGCCGATTTTTAGGAGGAAATATTAGGATTGGGGAGTGATTTTAGGATAAAAGGGTGGGATAGAGAGAATATCCATTTTTGAATTAAATTTTTTTCCAATTTCGGTTTCATTTGGTTTCCAAAAAAACCTCTGCAAAATTTTCTCTCTTCCCCTCTTCTCATTTGTTTCTTCTTTCTGCCGTTCTCTAATTCCTTTGGTTGCTGCTAAATTTCCAATTAATTTGCTTATTTTACCTTACTGAAAGTCTCCTCGTTGGTTTTCTTAGCCGAAACATAATCGATTTCTACCCCAATTTCGGCATTGGCATTGGTTTCCCTATTGTCCTGTCGACTGCTCTTTTTCCTGTGTGCCGATTAATGCTATGATTTTAGCCATTTTCTTGTTCCTCTTTATAACATCCTAGAATTAGAGGTTCTTCATTTTATGCTATTCTATGTGTTTGGATTGTTTGGCATGTTATTTTGGTGTGTTTGGGGTCCTGGGGAGGCTCGGGTTCGAGCCAGAGCTTTAGAAAAATTTTACTTTTTGGACACTTTATGGGGGGAGAGTAGTAGAAGCAGGTTTTAAGAATATTTACTTGTGATTGTTGACACAAAGAGGAGTGTGGTGTGGTGGCAAGGTGACGCCACTTAAGGAGCAGGAGAGTGGCGTCACAAGGGAATAGGAGGAGGGAAGAAGTTCGAGTCTCATCTGCAGCATGTGGAACGTTATTTTTGTGCTCCAAGAGAGGACGAAGTGGAATTTGACTGGGACTCTTCATAGTGGTTGTTGAATGAGTCAAACCATTTGAAATGGATGGATAAGAGAGCTTAGAGAAGTTTGAACTGGTCAAGCCAATTCAAATTGGTGATGGGGAGTGAAGTTAGGAGCAAAACAAGAGATTTGGTGTGTGGTGGAGGTGTTGGCCGAATGTGAGGGTCTTGGAGGGGAGAATTTCGGTCATGAAGGGGTCTTGAGTACGAAGGTTTCAGTTTTGAGTCATGAGGGTGTGTGTCCCGAAGTTGTGGAAGCATTTTCTTAGCTTTTGTGCGTTGAAAACATTCTCTTCTTTTTTGTCAATCGTGTTCCACATTTAGTTGTCTCACTAATTGCCGAAACCTTAGTCTTTGGGGGACTTATTCTTCATTTCTTTATATCACCATAAAAGTTTTCTTTTCTCTTCTTGGTGGTGGACAAATACCAAAAGCCGAATCCCCCTTGTTCATCTTCTACAACTTGTTTTCTCCACCATAACCGAAACTCTCCTCACTAATATCATTCCACTTTTCATTTCACCTCTCTTTTCCTCTTCTACACTTCTTCTATTTTCTTCATCTTTTCTCATCTATTTCTTGCCTCTCTAGCCGAACCTTGCTACTTCTCATTTTTTTCTCTCCATTTCTTCATTTTCTTTTCTCTTGGCAAACACTTTCTTTTGCTATTGCCGAAATACCCTAGCCGAGCTCTCTTCTAGTCTTTTCTCATCCTTATCCAAACATAAAACTCTCTCTCAAATAGTGATCTTCTCCTTCTAGGCCGAATACTCCACAATGCTAGTTTAGCCATTTTGATTTCACGGTTGGCAAGAAGGGGACTCGTTGGGCATTTATTGGACATTTCGATCTTGGTAATCTTCTTTTTCTTTCGTTGCTTAACTCTTACGTTTTCATAGCTGAAGTGGTTACCTTGTTTTTAATGGCAGTTCACAACTAATCTTTTTTGTCCTACTCTCAACATGACGTGTTTGTTTCGGATTAATCTATGGCCGAATCTCTTCAGTCGACTTTTGGGTTCTTGTTGGTTTAGTCCATAGTCGAATCTGGTGTGGTGCAGCTTCTTGTTATCCAAGGTAAGGAATTCCTCTTTTGCTCTTTGTGATCAGCCTCTGTTCATTTTATTCTGCCATAACCAAACCCCTTGTTGGGGAAAACATTGTTTCACTATAGTACTGTGTTGATCAAGATTGTATTCATGGATGCGAGTGCTAGTCAAACCAAGGAGGAGAGTGGACTCGTGGTCTCTGTCCCTAAGTTTAAGCGACGTGCAGTGTCGACGGTTTGATACTTTTCATCAGGTTGTGGTAGAGAGCCGGCGTCTGTCTGGGATAGACAAATCACGGTTATTCCTGCTAGTGAGAGTGTTGACGATATAGAGTGTCTAGTTATTCGCGTAATCAGGTGTGTAATGCTCACACTTTTCTTTATTATTTTGCATTAATAAATGTGTTGGCTGAAAGCTAGAACGACGATATAGACAGTCGATATACCCTTGTGGGTAAGGTTGGAGATACCAGGTAAGTACCTATATGACTTTATTTTACGAATAGCATATTCTAAATATAAGTATAATTTAATTATCTGCGTATATTGGAAATATGATTGCATACATCACATATTGATAATGTGCTTACATGGGCTTTGGGATATGATTGAAAGGGGAAGTGTGATTCAGTGACTGTCAAAGTGGGTTGGCCCCACATATATTTATCAGTGACTACGTCACAGTGGTTTGGCACCACATATATATATTTATCAGTGATTGTCATAGTGGTTTGGTACCACAGTGGGATGGCCCCACATATATTTATCAGTGACTGTCACAGTGGTTTGGTACCACAGTGGCTTGGTGCCATAGGTGTTTGGCTGATTCAGGTGATGTACAGGATGGAAATCTAGGTTGGGCAGGGTTGCATTGCATACACTTTTATTATGTTAGGTTGTAGGGGCTAAGGCCCAGATTATGTTTGTATGGGGAATTACACACTGAGTCTTGGTGACTCACCCCTCTGCTTATTCTTGCAGGTAACTCCTAGTCGTGGATTTGGAGCCGAGGTGGACTTTGAGGTGGCCATGCAATACTTCTTACGTAAATTCGTTTTCTTTATTTAAACTTATGTTAATTCAGGATTTTGTTATGTAATAAGGCCTCCGTAATTTTAATTTGGGTTTTTGATTTAATGCGGATACTATTATATTATGAAATGCTAAACACAAAGTTTTCTAAAAATATAAATAAACGTTTTCCAAAATACTAACAAGCGGATAACATACTAGTTGATAACTCAATTCAAAAATTTACTTAAAACCATAAACACTGTTTTCAAAATGACACGTTTCAGAATACTACTAGTTTTCGATTTTCATATCACAAAACTGTTTTCGACTAATAGTTCTTTTAAATAAGAGTTGGTAAGAAACCCTTAAACTGAATGTTATTTACAAGATAGAAACACGGAACGAAAAGCTTTCAAAATTGCAATGTTTCCTTAACATTCCAAAGTTCTTTTCAACAACCTTTCCTTATGACATACTATATTCGATCGTAACGTTTAGGTCGGGTTTGGGGTGTTACACTCTCCCTTCTTCTCTTTATTTATTCTTTCTTTGGGGATCTGTCAATTCCCTATTTTTCTTTTGCTATCGACTACTATTGTTTCCTAATCTGCTTCTTGTTGCTGCAACTTGTTGTCTCCATTTACTGTTGTGCGTTTGGTAAGTAATGTTTCGCCTATTGTATTTTGATCCTTAATTGGTGATTAAAAGGATTGTTATATTTATGGTAGGAGTAAGGCGGTGATCGGTTTGTGCTACTACTGAGGTTGGAGCATTTAGGGCAGTGTTTATCGTTGGTAAGTGCTAATGTTATATGGTTATCTGGTTGCTTGGAATCAATGCTTATCTGACTTTGTTTAATGCCTAGGAACTATTCGGGAAATGAAATATAATTCATTGGCATTAAAGTGGACGAAACCTTCCTCCTTACTCGATCGAAGGTAACATTGTTATTAGTTTAACTCGTGTGTTTCAATTAAGTAAAGGTTTAGGAGATTAATTGGTAATGGTTCGGGCAAATAGAAACCATGTGTGGAACAATGCTCTATAAAAGATATCGGTGAAATGTCAAAAAGTGTGTAAACACTTTCTATAATCAAAAATCGACAAAAAGCCAAAAAGTGTGAATCATCGACGCCACATAGGCTTGCGGCTACCTGTGTGGTAAGCCGTGTGACTAAACATGGGTGTGTGATCGACGAGGCCGGCCATGTACGATTTCATGGGCCGGGCTAACTGGGCCGTGTAGGATCCACAGAGCAAACCACACGGGCATGTAGAAATTATTGGGCCAGGCCGTGCGTGTCACATGGCCAAGGACATTATGGGCCGTGTGAGCCACACGGTTGTGTGGGCCCACATGGGCTAGTAATATGGGCTAATGGGCCCATTTTCACTGTTTGACTGCTTAGGTTGTACGGGTCGCCCGAGTCGACTATGGACCTACTCACTGGGTCGGTAAGCTTACTTAGACCCCTAATTGACTGAATGACTGTTATACCCCTGTGTGATATATTTATATTTATGTACATGTAAGGCTATATTTTAGCATGCTATGTAGACTGTACTGATTACATACTCGATACTATGATATGACATGACATGATTGCATGATGCATTGCATGGGGGTGGGTTGTTACTAATCGGAGGAAGTGTACTGAAAGGCTTCAAGCCAAAATTACTGGTAACCCAGTTGCATATCATTGTATAGTGCTGCATTTGGTACTCTCTGGAATGTAGGGATAGATGGGTTGATTATATCCCCACATGGAGTGAAAGGTTGGATGGAGATGGAGTGTAGAGGCTGGATGGGTTGGACTTGTGTATTGTTTAAATATGTTACTGCGCTGATCATTGATATTGTAATGGGCCAGGGCCCAAACACATGACTGTTTTGTACTGAGATAGGTTAAAGCCCAAACTGATATTAAAACTGATACTGAAAATGGCTTGGCCAAGACTGTATTGTTTTCTATCTGTTTGCTTATATGGGATTACACACTGAGTTTTTGCAAACTCACCCTTCTGTTTTAAAAGTACAGGTAATCCCCAAACATAGACGGATCGGTGCAATGGAGGACTCAACGGTGGCCACACGACCTATCTAATTCGATTTAGTATTTTATGATTTCAATTTAAATTTTTAGGGCATTTTACTATAATAATGGCCTCTTGGATTTTTATTTTAATTTGGGATTCTGGTCGTTTTGATTTATAACTGCTAGCAATAGGATAAGACGCGAGTTTTCAAAAAGACAAATGTTTTAGCAAAAATACCATGAATAGTAATCTATTCAAATGCTTGAGCAATAAATGACATTTTGAAAATTAATAACATTTTAAAAGTGAATAACTTTTTGATAATAACTCAGGTTTTGAAAATGAATGACACGTCTTGGAATCATCATAAAATAACATAAATAGGTTAAATAGAATATGGGTTTTTCATCGGTATCACAGTTTGCGAAACACACTTCAATGTGACATCGCCAGATTCGGCCATAACGTCTAGGCCGGGTTTGAGGTGTTACAAAAAAGGCTATTTACCAAGCCTTTTTGCCACCCATTCTTACACCAATATAGACCACATCAAGCAACCAACTCATTCGCACACAAATATACCAGTTAACCAACCATGCAACTTGCACATTCATGACTAAGACCATCATTTCATATATTAATAAGCAAAAGCCATCAACCATGGCCGTATACAAAAGAATTCATCTTCGACTAAGCCAACACATTTGGCCAAAACAATATGCAATATAACCAAAGACTAAGTCCCTATACATGCCATACTCAAAATGCTAAATCTAACTATACTATACCCAAAAAATAGATTGATAGTGTGAAACGAGCTCCGACGTCCTTCGCATCTCCGAGCTAGCTTGGCAAAACTACAAGGTAATGGAAAAGAAAGAGAGTAAGCATAAAGCTTAATAAGTTTACATGTAAACGATGAATACCATACCACATACTTATTCATCAAAAACATTATATACAACTCAAGAACAATTCTTAACCTTGTAGTTGTTCTTACTCTTTTCAAATTTCACCACATCCCAAATACATATCATAAACATTGCTCATATTTACATGTACTTAGCCCCGCACTTGTCATCAAAAAATCACATGTAACTTCACTTAGTTAAATTTTCTCTATAAACACTTCGGAACATTACCGAGTATACGGTGGTTTCGTACATAGCCCACCCATTTAATCACATATCCCGGTGGTATCGCACATAGCCCACAAAAAATCATAAATATTGTGGTATCACACACAGACCACCAGTAATGATAAGTACGATGGTATCGCACATAGCCCATCAACAATAGTAAATATGGGAGTAACGCACACAACCTACCAACAATAACAATTATGGCATTTAATCCTTATCGTTTTCCTCATCTGGAGGTTCATTCGATAATTTCCTTACTTTTTATCATTTTGATAAATATCAATAATATTTAACCACATTTCTCATAAGGCATTTATGTAACATCCTGAATAGGGCCTATGCATTTCCAGTTTAATTGTATGAAATGACAAGTTTCAAGTACTATGAATAAATTTTTGATACTTTTGGAAATCTAGAAATGCATGAAAATGGAAAGGAAAATGGAAATGAAAATGAAGATAGAAATGAAAATGGAAATGGAAATGGAAATGAACACTTTTGGAAACTTAGACATTTTTGGAAAGTGAACATTTTGGAAACCTAAGTAAATTAGGAAAGTGAACATTTTGGAAACCAAGCCAAAATAGGAAACTTGAACATTTTGGAAACTTGAGCATTTTGGAAACCTGAACATTTTGGAAACTTGAACATTTTGGAAACCCGAACATTTTGGAAACCCGAACATTTTGGAAACTCGAACATTTTGAAAACCTAAACATTTTGGAAACCCGAAAATACAGAGTCATGAAAATTTTAGGAAACTTAAAATGACCCCTAATGTCGAATTTCGAGCCTAAAGGGAACCTAGGACCAAGTGACCCTAAAAATATACAAGACGTGACATTTGCCCCAATAACGAACTTGGAAATGTGGCTAAAGATGCCACCTAAGGTCTTAGGAAATGGCCAAAATACAAGAGGTTTTGGGCTGAGTTTGAGTCATCCAGAAGCAAATAATGAAGGCTTTATTTTTGCTTCCGTATAAATTTGAGGTGGACGGCATGGGTTTCTAGAAAAGGAAGAGTTTTATTCACATAAATATGTGAATAATAAGAGAGAAATAAAGGAGTTTTATTCACATAAATATGTGAATAATAAGAGATAAATAAAGGAGTTTTATTCACATAAATATGTGAATAATAAGAGATAAATGAAGAATTATTCTTTAATTAGGAAAATAAGGAAGAGTGGTGGCCAAGTTAAGGATTCTTGGCCTAGTAATTTCGGCTATAAAAGGATGAGACTAGGGCCATTCATTATTCATTCTCCTCTCTTTTCTTCCTCGAATATTCTTCTTGAGCATCCATTCTTTTCTTCTTTTCTTTTAGCCTCCTAGTCGATTCCTTCTAAGCCTATTATTCCTCTCTTCTTTCATCTTTGAAACCAAATACATAAGGGAATCATAGCCGATTGTTCATCAAGTCTCTAAGTCTAATCTCTGAAGGTTGAAGTGAAGGTGCAATCAATTCCTTCAAATAAGGGTAAGATCCAAGTTTAGTTTTCCATTCTTTTATATTCTAGACTTATTGAAATTTAGAGACTAATTTCGATTATTAATCTTGGCGAATCATGGAAGAAGAAATTCTTTTCCGAAGGTACACCATAGGCCACGTGTTCCTAGTTATTCGGTGAATTTGGATTTAAGATCCACAAGGTAAGTACCTAAAAGTATTCGCCAAAGCTTGTATGATTATCTAGATCAGTTCTTTAATTATTAAAAAGTCTGAAACTAACCCATATTGAGATTCAAGGTTGGCGAATATCGTAAAGGAAAAATAAAGTTTTCGGATTTGTGTAAACACCAAATCGGCAAAGGTGAGTCTCTACAAATCCTACTAGGATTTGGTTTTGTTTTAAGCCAAAAGGGTTTATTAATGTGTTTTATTTGGTGGGTAAATATAGGAATTAATAGATCTAAAGTTAGATCGGGATTTTCGAGATCTCAAGGAACCTTAATAAGCAAATCGTGTGTGTACCCTTACTATCCTTCGATATTTTATGGCTAAATATTTTAATATATAATTATGAATAAGAATGTGAATGTGGCTATGTACCACAAATGTGGCAAAAAGTACCTGTGCACGCTTCCTACTTCTGATAGGATTGTGAAATATGTTATTTAATAACATGAGAATACATGTATATGAACATGAAATTAAGTTATGCACAATATATATATTTGTGGGGCATTCGGGATTTATGTGAAAGGGGGAGAACAGGTGTTGACTTCGGTCTCACCAACGAAGGTGTTGACTTTGGTCTCACCAACGAAATATAGGTGTTGACTTCGGTCTCACCAACGAAGGTGTTGACTTCGGTCTCACCAACGAAATATGTTGACTACGGTCACATTGCGAAATTTTGGTAACTTCGGTTACAATAGTGTCCAAAGACACAACGTATAAATTTGATTATAGTGTCTAATGACACAACGTATATGGGCAAATGCCTATGATGGAGAGTAGCGGATGGAGGGTTGACTTAGTAGTCCCCACGGTGTACAAAGTTGGTACGGGGAGTGTAGTGGATGGCTAATTAGGATTGGGTTTGGGTTGCATCATAATTTCATTTTATATGGATCGATGTTTTGAACATGAATGCCTGATTTGTTGAATGTTAGTCTTGTGTGCACATTGAGTCTGTTGACTCACCCTGCTGTGGGAACTATTTTCGGTGATGAATAAAGGACGACCGGGCGGTGAGACGTTGAGGTGGCCATGCTACATTCGAGAATTTATTTAGTTTGGACTTTATTTGATTTAGTTACTTTTATTTTATTTTGGGTTTTACTTGATGTAATAAGGCCATAAGGCCCAGCTTGGATTTTCTTTATTTCCGCTTATTCATGTTGATTGTGTTACAATTTATTTTAATTAAAACAAAATTTATTTCTTTCAAAATAATAAACCCTAAAATTGTTTTGTCACCTCACCTAAGTTGGATTTTCAAAATTTATTAAATGGGTTTCCAATCTAAGCCCAATCCAAACAACATTTTTCTAAAAATTTTACAAATTTTCTCTAAGTATCGAATCTTTTTGAAACCGGTTTACTTTAGGAACATACCAGATCCGGTCCATTCCGTGGGCCGGGTGTGGGGTGTTTCAATTTATATGTAAAAAAATAAGTAAAAAGAGTGTATCATTCACATATAAACTTAGCTCAATCCAAATGAGTCAATTTGGAATTTAATCTGAAACCTTTCCTTTTCCTCGGTCGAGATTGATTTCGTATTCTTCTTGATCTATAGTTACATATTTAACTCATCAAATCACCACATTATTCAAAACATTTCAAAGTTTCCATTTTGGCAAAATTACCATTTTTCCCCTATACTTCCACAAGATTACAATTTTGCCCCTAGGCTCGTAAATCTATTCTAATCGAATTTATTCCTTTATCAAGCCTAGTTGAAAATTTATTACTCTTATAGCAACTCTTAATACCAATTATTTCACACATTCACCACCTATTTTACAACCATTACAAAAAGGTCCTTTTGAGGTGTTTTCATGGAAACTCATTTCACAAAAGTTGTTTATTTAATAACCAAGACTCATTTTTTTCCTTAAAATTTCAGAAAACCACTAATGCTCACATGGAAAAACCCTAGACTCTTAACCATTTTGCAAAATAGTCCCCTCATTAGCTAGATCATGCAACAATGGTCCCAAAAGTACAAAAATTATTAAGAAAGACCACCAAAATCACTTACTTGCAAGGGTGAGAAGTTGATGAAAATTTAGGCTTCCAAAACCCTTCCTTGACTGATATTTTTGGTGGAAAAAGATGAATGTGAAAGGTGATATCATCTTTCTCTTTATTTTATTTATTTCCTTTAATTAAGTCACCAAATTCACTTACTTTGACCAATTTTGACATTTTTTGTCCCTTATGGCCGGCTAACACTCTATCAAGGGCCTAATTGCACATTAAGGACCTCCAATTAAGATTCTATAGCTATTTAAAACCTTTAGCTTCTAAAACAAAACTTTCGCACTTTATGCGATTTAGTCTTTTTTCAATAATTATGCATGCAATCCCTAAAATTACTTCACCAAATTTTTTATGCATGCATACAATCATGCTATAACACATAAAAAATTATAAAAATAATTTTCTTAGAACTCAGATTAGTGGTTCCAAAACTGCTATTCCGACTAGCCCCTAATTCGGGCTGTTACAATTCTCCCATCCTTAAAGATTTTCGTCCCGAAAATCTTACCAGTGAAAAGGTTCGGGTATTGGTTTCTCATAGCTTCCTCGGGCTCCCATGTAGCCTCTTCTACCCCATGTCTTTGCCACAATACTTTCATAAGAGCAATACTTTTATTCCTTAATTTCTTGACCTCCTGGTCTAGAATCTTAACCGATTCTTCACCATAGGTCATGTTTGGTTGAATTTCAACCTCTGTTGGTACCATCACATGCGAGGGGTCTAATCGGTAACGATGCAACATAGATATGTGGAATACATCATGAATCTTTTCCAACTCAAATGGAAAAGCCAAACAGTATGCTACTGGTCCTATCCTCTCGGTAATCTCATATCGTCCGATAAAACGTGGACTCACTTTCCTTTCCTACTGAATCTGAGGACTTCCTTTCATGGGGATACTTTCAAAAAATACCTTATCACTGACTTGAAACTCAATCTCTTTCCGTTTCAAATCTGCATAGGACTTTTGTCCGAAGCAGCCTTTAAATAATCACGAATCACTTTTACTCTTTCTTCTGTCTTTCTGACTAGGTCAACCCCGTGTATCTGATTTTCTTTGAGTTCTGTCCAATACAAGGGCGTTCGGTACTTGCGTCCATACAAAGCCAAATAAGGCGCCATTTTTAAACTCGACTGATATCTATTGTTGTAGGCGAACTCTACCAGCGGTAAATACTTTTCCCAATTGCCTTGGAACTCAAGAATACAACACCGTAACATATCTTCAAGAATCTGAATTACTCTCTCCAACGCTTCTTGCAACTTTTTCCAAAACCTTGATGGGAACCTCAGATCCCTATCCGAAATAATTGACAATGGTACTCCATGTAATCTCACAATTTTTGACACATACAATTCTGCCAACCTTTCAAGTAAATAGTCAATGCATGCCGGTATAAAATGGGCCGACTTCGTCAGTCTATCCACCACAACCCATACAGCCTATTTCTTACTCGATCTCAAAGGTAAACCCGTCACAAAATCCATAGTAATACGGTCCCATTTCCATTCGAGAACCATAATAGGCTAAAGTAAACCTAAAGGTACTTGGTGTTCAGCTTTCACTTGTTGACAAATCAAGCATCTCGATACAAATTTGGAAATATCTTTCTTCATACTCGGCCACTAATACCATTTCTTCAAGTTATTATACATCTTTGTACTGCCCGAGTGTACAGGTAAACACCTACTATGTCCCTCGTGTAAAATTTTTCAGATAAGTTCATCATCTCTCGGTACGCAGACTCTGTCTCAAAATGTTAAACATCCATCAGAATTAATCTGAAAGTCTGAGTTAACACCCGACTCACATTGAACTCTTTTAGCTTGCAAATTATTGTCGCCTTTCTTAGCTTCATAAATTTCTTGGAGAAACATCGGTCTAGTTCTCAATTTAGCTAGAATAGAACCATCCTCTGATAAGGCCAACCGTGTATCCATGGCTCTCAATGAAAATAATGTTTTCCTACTCAAGGCATTGGCGACCACATTTGCCTTTCCCTGGTGGTAGTCAATTACTAACTCGTAGTCCTTTGTCAACTCTAATAATCTTCATTGCCTTAGGTTCAACTCCTTTTGAGTCATCAAGTACTTTAGGATTTTATGATCAGTGAACACTTGACATTTCTCGTCATTGATAAACCGTAAAAGTAATATATTTTAATCCCACTCGATTTATGTAAAAAGGTGCTCTTAATTCTTTCTTTTCATGTCTTATACTCAGGAGAACACCTAAGGATAAAAAGAACGTACAACGGGCTTAAAATGGAAGAAATTGGGCCAACCCAAAAGTCGACACGGCCTGGGCTTTATTCCACATGGTCGTGCCTTGCTATCCACCTAGAACACGACCTGTCACCAATTTACACGGCCGTGTCTTGTCGACAAAAAGCCCAATACGGCCTATCCCCGATTTGCATGGTTGTGCCCCAATCAACAGACCCGAAGCACGGCCTGACCCTCGTCTTACACGGGCGTACCACGGCCATGCCTAAATCAATAGAATAGAGACACGGGCTAAGCCTCAATTTACACGGGCGTGCCTTAGCCGTGCCCCTGCCACGAGAAAGATCAATTTCACTCGGAATAGGGTGCTTGGAGCCCAAGAAATGCAATCCTAAGTCTACTCAAACACCTAGGACGAATTATACCTGAATTATGAGTACTTAGGAGACAAGTAAAGCATCCCAAAAGTTTATAAAAACACCTCAAGGCTGCTATTCAAGGGGTCGATGATTGAACGGAGTTTTCTGCCAAGCCTTTCTCATTTAGGGATTGTCTCGAAGATAGCCAATTAATCCATATCGAAGAGTCAGAGTTCTACTCAAGACGGGTGATCTCCTCTTCAATTCCTTCAGGGGGTTTTAGGGATTTCTTATGTTTTGTTTTATCTTTTCTCTTGAGATGTTTTCTTGTTTAGTTATGAACTAAACCCCTCGGATACCTGAAGGGGATGAAACCTATGATGGATTTTGTTATTTAATTCTTTAGGTTTATATGATAAATACTTAGTTTGTTCTTAATTATGTTGCTTAAATTGATCTGATGTGCTTAGGTGGAGGAGGAATAGACCCTGCCTAAGAGTAGATCTAGCATAATTAAGCGGAGTTGATCGGGCGCCTAGAGATAGGGTTACGAGATTTTACCGGATTAGGGTGAAACCTAATATGGGAGTTCATTGATCGATTCACTGCTTCCTTAGGGGGTTATTATAAGAGAACGAAAGTTTCACTAATTAACCTAAGGTTAGACGTTATTCGCTTCGAGAGAAGGTTTAATATAGGTTAAGGAGTCTCACGGATCAAGCTAAGTAAAGAAATCATATAAATTGAAAAGGTAGATAATAAGTGAAGTCATAAGTGGATTCTTCCCGAAGGTATCGTCTTTATCAATTGAGTTTTCTTCAAAGTCTTTTCCCAAAGTTTTGTTCTTTTGTATTTGTATTTAAGTTTAAGTATTTAATTTGTTTTAGATTAATAAACCAATCACTCCATATTTTAGGCTAAATAATAGAAAGAAAGTGAGTAGTAGTACTTTTAGGTTCCTTGGGTTTGATAAGATATTCTTGCCTGAGCTATACTACTGTTCGATAGGTGCGCTTACCTCTATCATTGTCCCAATCAGTCTACAGGTTCAATCACTCTTTTATAAATATTAAAACTAGACTGTTTTGCAGCGATCAACCATACAAATGGTGTCTCCATATCTTCAATGCAAATACAATAGTGGCTAGCTCCAAATCATGGGTCGGGTAATTCTTCTAATGCGGCTTTAATTGTCTAGAGGCATAACCTATTACTTTGTCTTCTTTCATAAGTACACAGCCCAATCCATTCAAGGATTCATCACTATCGACCATAAATTCTTTTCCTGGTTCAGGTTGGACTAAAACTAGAGCCTCAGTTAACAATGCCTTTAGTTTCTCAAAACTATGTTGGCACTTTTCTGTCCATTCAAATTTCACGTATTTTTACAATAGCCTCATCATCGGTGTAGCTATCATGGAAAATCCTTTGAAAAAATGTCTGTAATAACTGGATAGGCCTAGATAACTCCTAACCTTTGATACGTTCTTCAGCAGTTTCCACTCAACACCGGGTCAACTCTCATGCCATTACCCAAAACAATGTGGCCCAAAAATCCAACTTCCTTAAGCCAAAATTTACTTTTACTAAACTTGGAATATAACTGTTTATCCCGCAAAACTTATAAAACCGTCCTCCAGTGCTCGACATGCTCGTTCTTATCACGAGAGTAAATCAATATATCATCAATAAAGACTACAACAAATTTGCCCAAATATGGTCGAAATATGCGGTTCATCAAATCCATAAACATGGCAGGGGCATTGGTTAAACCGAAAGGCATGACTAAAAATTCATAGTGCCCATAACTTGTCCAAAATGCAGTTTTCGACACATCTGCATCTTTGACTCTCAACTGGTAATAACTAGACCTCAAGTCTATCTTGGAAAACACAGTGGCTCCCTTCAATTGGTCAAACAAATCGTCAATCCTTGGCAAAGGATACTTTTTCTTAACCGTCACCTTATTAAGCTATCGATAATCTATACACAATCTCATCGACCTGTCTTTCTTTTTCACAAAAAGTATCGGAGCGCCCCACGGAGAATAACTCGATCTCACAAAACCCTTATCCGTTAACTCTTATAGCTAAACTTTCAACTCTTTTAACTCTAATGGTGCCATCCTATACTGGGCAATCAAAATAGGTGTTGTATCGGGAGTCAACTCTATACCAAACTCAGCTTCCCTAGATGGAAGCAATCCAGGCAACTCTTCCGAAAACACATCTAAGTACTCATATACCACAGGCACTATCTCAATCTTTACTTCTGACTCTTGGGTATTAAACACAAATGAAAGATAGGACTCGTACCCTTTTCTCATGTATTTATCAGCAGTCACAGAAGAAATCAGTACAGGTAAGTTATCCGATTCTCCTGATTCAACCCGAATAATATCCCTATTTTTACTTTTCAGTTCAATAAGCTTACTACCACAATTTACTATCACATCATGAGTAATTAACCAATCCCTTCCAAGAATTACATCGAATTCATCAACTGGCAACAACATGAGATTAGCTGGAAAATAATGACCTCTAATTGTCAAGGGACAATTTCTACACATTTTGTCAACTAGTACATGTTTGCCTAACAGGTTTGACACTTTTATCAAAAATTCAATAGACTCAACCAGTATGCTCATACTAGACACCAATTTCATACAAATATAGGAATGAGTAGACCCTGGATCAATCAAAGCAACAATAGAGATATCATGAAGAGAAAAAGTACCCGTTATCACATCTAAAGATGATGCCTCTTCGAATGCACGAATGGCATAAGTCCTCGTAGGAGCTTTACCCTCTGATTTCAAAGTGGAATCCCTGGGCACACCTCTACTGCTAATCCCATTTCTCGGGTTCTTCTATGGTCTACCTCTCGAAGGAGCATTACTCGCTCGTACATCTTGCTTTCTATCTTTCTCATCCATCTTAGGACAGTCTTTGATAAAATGTTCTCGAGAACCACACTTGTAGCAAGCTCGGTTGTTTCCCCAAAATTCTACAATATGCTGTCTGCCACATCTCTGACACTTAGGTTTATTAGACTTCACATTACCTACACTTGCCATCGAGGTGGCTTGCACTCTAGAGTCCAAATATGTTTTACCACGAAACGGCCATCCGAGGATTAGTTTCCTTGAACCTCTTTGATTGGGATTGGAACGACTTACTCATTGGCCTCTTCCTTGTATCTCAGGCCTCAATCATAGGCTTTCTTTTCTCTTTGGCCAATTCTTCGGCCTTGCAAGCTCTCTACACTAGCACAACAAACTCTTTCAATTCTAGGAAACCAATAAATGACTAGATGCAAAACCTAGACTTATACGATGGATTTTACTATTACAAGAATTTGATCTGGAAATACAGGATAAGAAGGGAGCTGAGAATCTGGCGGCAGATCACCTCTCAAGACTCAAAAATACACACACCAAAAAGCTTGTTGAACAAGAAATAAATGATTCATTTCCTGAAGAACAACTCTTTTCTTTAAAGCATTCTGAAGTACCATGGTTTGCAAATATTGAGAATTATTTAGTGGCTAACGTCTTGCGAAGAAAATTAACACATCACCAAAAGAAGCGATTCTTCGCTGATGTGAAAAATTATTTTTGGGAAGATCCCTTTCTTTTCCGCATATGTGCAGATCAAGTAATTCGAAGATGCATTACAAAGAGAGAAGCAAGCAAAATCCTAGAACATTGTCATTCAGGACCATCAGGAGGACATTAAAGTGGTATTAAGACAGCACACAAAATACTCGAATCAAAGTTATTCTCGGCCTACTCTATTTAAAGATGCCAACAAGTACGTTACCGCGTGTGATAAATGCCAAAGAACAGGTAATATTTCTAAACGTGATGAAATGCCTCAAACATATATGTTGTCATTTGAAATATTTAATATATGGGGTATTGATTTTATGGGACCTTTCCCTAGTTCATTTGGAAATAAATACATCCTAGTAGCAGTTGATTACATGTCAAAATGGGTAGAAGTAGAAGCCTCACCTACCAATGATGCCAGGGTATTAGTTAAATTTCTCAAGAAACTATTCTCCCAATTCGGGACACCTAGAGCCATCATTAGTGATAGGGGTACCCATTTCTGTAATACGCAATTTGAAAAAGTTATGGAGTATGCCATAGAACAACCACCCCATATCATCCTCAAACTAGCGGACAAGTTGAGGTATCAAACCGAGAGCTTAAGCGCATCCTAGAAAAAGCGGTTGAATCAAATAGAAAAGATTGGGCAGTTAAGGTAGATGATGTTTTATGAGCCTCTGAAACAACATTCAAAACACCTCTAGAACATCCCCATACAAACTTGTATACGGAAAAGTCACATCTACCATTTGAGCTAGAACACAAAGCTTTTTGGGCAACAAAATTTTTGAATACTGACCTCACAATTGCATGAAAGAGAAAAATGATGTAGATGAACGAGCTGGATGAATGGAGAATAGAAGCCTATGAAAACTCAAAACTGTACAAGGAAGCAACAAAGTGACACCACGATGCTCTTCTCAAGCATCCCGGAAAAACTGAAGTCAAGATGGTATGGCCCATTCATAATCAAAACAATCTTTCCATACGGCACCATTGAGGTAACTCATCCCACAAAAGGCACATTTAAGGTAAATGGTCACCGACTTAAAATTTATAATGGTGCAGATCCTGAAAATATCAGAGAGGAGCTTTTACTCCACGAACCCTCCTTTAATATCGAAAATAGGGAAAGTCTAGCTTAAGACTTTAAACAAGTGCTTCTCGGGAGGCAACCTGAGCACTAAAACTTTTTATCTTTCAAAATTATTTTTTTCTTTTCTTTCCTTTTCTCTTCTCTCTCCACATATAAAACAAAGATGCAGGTTTCCAGGCCACAAGGCCTAACACACGACCGTGCCCGTGGCTGTGTGGACCACCAGAACCACCACACTGACAGAGCAGAGCCATGCAAGTTAGTCCAACGACCCCCCTAACGTCACGGATCCAACCACCCACAGCACGGGCACTGATAAAAATAGCACGGTCGTGCCTCATAACCGTGCTAAGACACTAACTTATTGAGCACAGGTAGACCACGCCCGTGCAGTCCATCCGTCCTCACATCCTGGCCTTTTAGGAACGGGCGTGCAAACCAACAAAACGGGCGTGGAAGAACAACACACCCCACAACACGGCCCTGCGATACGACCGTGTGAATCGACACACCCTCGATACACGGGCGTGGGAACGTGCCAGATTTGAAATGCTATTTAAATCCCCACAGCCCTTCCTCTTTTTCCCATCTTCTATCTTATTCCTTCTTTCTCTTTTCTTTCAAATTTTTCTTCCTATTCATAGAAAAGGTCCAAGACTCTTGAGCAACACAAAGATCATGCCAAAGAAACGTAAGCATCGTCTCCTCAGAAAAGACCTCAACATGAGTTCATGCCGACAGCTTCACTTAAGTGACACGCGAAGGGTTTCCGAAATCTTTTCAGTTCTATTTTTCTTTTCTCGTCTCCTTTATTTTCCTTATCTATACTTCTTTTCTGCTTAATTTAATTTATTTCATATTAGTTTCTTGGTTTTAGGTTCTAAAGGCTGCTAGGGAATCACACACCACAGCCTTCGAGGTCACACCCACTTCGCAAACCATCCAACAATAAGGACTCCTTAGTCCATTAGTCTTTTTTTTCAATTTCATTTCTTCTTATTCTCTTTCTTCTTATTTCCTTAATATTTAAATATATTATTAGTATATTATTATTTCTCTAGATCTCTTGGCTATATCTTCACAGGCTACCCAATTTCTTCATCTAGCAAATTATTTTTCGGTAGCCACTCTACCAGGCCCATAGAAAACACCATCACCGCCACCAAAGACGCCAGGGATCATCCAGATTTCAGGGAGTATTACTTTCCCCACTTCTCTTTTTGATTTGGCATCTAATTATCATTATCTATATTTGTACATTGAGGGCAATATACATCTTAAGTGTGGGGGTAATAGTGCCTAACTTTTTGCATAATTCTCAAAACCCTGAAATTAGTCTTGATCTTAAGTATTTTCCTCATATTACTAATTAGGATGAAATTTCTAATGATTTATGATTTTTATCAATATGTTTTAGAATAAGTGTTGGTTAATTGAGCATTGATAATTAAATTTGAAGAATACTAGAGAATCAAGCATTGTAACATCCTGAATTAGGGGTTGTTTGAAAATTTAAAATTTATTTGTTCCCGTGTGTTTGTGCTTGAAGAAATAAATACTATGATTTATTTGGCATGTTCTAAGGTCTAGAAATAAA